>FR990020.1:1350253-2700507 GCA_905404135.1 Hesperia comma | reverse complement strand
CGCTTTCGCACGATCGCTTAAATACACTCACACTCACACCCGCACGCACAAAACGTCACAACATCACGCCGCTGCCACCCACCTAGCCTTCTCGAGTTTGATGGCGTTCCAGCGCTGCACGAAGTGTCTGGCGACGTCGCGCGCCGCCGCGCCGCGCACCATCACGCCCACGTCGTGCCACGGCATGCGCGGCGTCGTGTTGCGGTCCACCAGGTCTGGAACAACGTTTGGATTTGGAGGCATTTTTATTATGGCAGAGATAGATAAATATAACGCTTAACATCTTCCACAAAATGCAGATATTTCATTGATAACAATACAGTTTTTGCATTACTCAACTCATGGCCTCTCTATTGTACGGTTGGACAAAAAGTTTTTTTCTATAATCGTAGGCAATTTTTTAAAATCAGGAAATAAAAAGCATGACAGGAATATCATTTTATGTAAAAATCAGACAATACACTCACCGACAAAAGGCAGATCTAAATTATTGAAGTCTTTTACAATGAAATTCGTGTAATCCTTCCCGATCCATAACTTGGAGTTCCCCTCGATTCCCTCCAATACATTCTTGGTACTCTCAGTTATCACTCTGCCTTCGACCACCTGGGCCAGAGGAGTGGGCTGACCCGATCTGGTGTCTGCCCCCTTCACTTTAATCCCCAGGGCATCCGTTAGGAGTACCTGATCGTTAGACAACGCGTATTTCTCGGCCTTCTTTCGTTCCGAGTCGTCGAACTTTTGCTCATTTCTCTCCTCTTCGTACGGCGGGTATATAATACTGATGAACTCCTTCCCTCTATCGGAGATTTTGTTAAGGACGTTTCTCTTCTGTTCTGGCGTCTCGTACCCGGTGAGGTCTTGGGGCTGCGTGCATGATGCTATGAGGAGTTGGTCCCCTGGATCTAGCACCGGAAGGCTTTTTTGTGGAATGTCTTCTTGCGGTGGGTTGTCGCTTTCGGAATGCGTTTCGCTTGACTCTTCTTTGAGTGGTCTGAAAATGTTTCGTACATAAATTGAGTAAAACTATGCGTATTATTTAATTTAATTATCACTCGCTTCAGCTACGGTAAATACCGTGAGGAAACCTGCAAACTTGACAGTTCTCCATAATATTCTCTAAGAGAATATTATATGTGACATAATATTATATGTGACAGTTATGCTACTAAAATTATAAATGCGAAAGTGTGTGAGAATGAATGTTTGTTGAAAAAATTACTAGACTGATTTGGATGAAACTTGGCAACGTTATAGCTTATGTTCTAGTGTAACACAAAGGTTACTTTTTATCCCGAGATTTCTACGGGAGCGGGTTCTACGCGGCTGATACCTACAGGTCTCGAAGCGAAGCGAGGTCGGTTCACTAGGCCATACATAAAACTAAGGTAGTACTCACTCGGTAAGCCCAAACACGATATCCTTGGAGGTCCTAGCCAGCTGTATGGCGGCCTCGAGCCCGTTCCCGGCGGGCAGGTACAGGCCGCCGCCCGGCGAGCTCGACGTCTTCTTCTTCGTCTTGATCGACGTCTTCGGCTGCGCTATGTTGCCCAGGTCTGTCAATCTGACGAGTAAATGGTTAAATGAGTTTCGTTGAGACAAGTTAAACGGTGACGTTGTAAGCCTGAATCGCGCTATCGAAGCTTTTCTTCACTGCTCGCATTGCAATCACTGTCGCAAGTTTCAATGACAACGATAAGAAAAAAGATTTTCTTTTGACGACAAGCTATAACTTTCGAACTTAAAATCGGTTCACTCAGTACAAAGTAAAAAGGACCAAATCTGCACTGCCCCAACAAACAAACATATAACTACTCCTCACCGATGGCGATGATCATCCCAGCGGCCGTAGCAGAGGTCGATGCCGCCGAGGAAGGCGACCGCCTGGTCGACCACGACGATCTTCTCGTGGTGCGCCCAGAACAGCACGCCCGCCTTCGCGTGGTCCGGGTGCCGGAACACCTGCCCACATCACGCCTGTCAACTGGTAACACGCTAGCACGTGCGGCCGGCCACTGACATAATATAACGCTATACACGGGTCGTAACACAGGTCGATACCACCGAGGAAGGCCACCGCCTGGTCGACCACGACGATCTTCTCGTGTTGCGCCCAGAACAGCACGCCCGCCTTCGCGTGGTCCGGGTGCCGGAACACCTGCCCACATCACGCCTGTCAACTGGTAACACGCTAGCACGTGCAGCCGGCCACTGACATAATAATAATATAACGCTATACACGGGTCGTAACACAGGTCGACACCACCGAGGAAGGCCACCGCCTGGTCGACCACGACGATCTTCTCGTGTTGCGCCCAGAACAGCACGCCCGCCTTCGCGTGGTCCGGGTGCCGGAACACCTGCCCACATCACGCCTGTCAACTGGTAACACGCTAGCACGTGCAGCCGGCCACTGACATAATAATAATATAACGCTATACACGGGTCGTAACACAGGTCGACACCACCGAGGAAGGCCACCGCCTGGTCGACCACGACGATCTTCTCGTGTTGCGCCCAGAACAGCACGCCCGCCTTCGCGTGGTCCGGGTGCCGGAACACCTGCCCACATCACGCCTGTCAACTGGTAACACGCTAGCACGTGCAGCCGGCCACTGACATAATAATAATATAACGCTATACACGGGTCGTAACACAGGTCGATACCACCGAGGAAGGCCACCGCCTGGTCGACCACGACGATCTTCTCGTGTTGCGCCCAGAACAACTGGTGACACGCTAGCACGTGTGGCCGGCCACTGACATATCGCTGGTTCACTATTACAAGGTTCTATGCTTTGATGTTTTAAATGTCTAGATTGAGCGTCGCCCTACAATGAAAACAAAAAAAAAACAAGGCAACATTATCAAGCATGTGTGCGTGCAGGCGATGTTTTTCCCGTTCGTCTATTGTCTATGTGTGCGTAATGTGTGCGTCATGATATAAAAATTGTGGCCAACAGTTGGCCACAATTTTTTGACACGTTTGCGCGGATTCGATGTTCTATCTAGAGATCTAGACATTTAAAACATCAAAGGTTCTATATTATTTTTTACGAAGTTTTGTAATAAGCCATAGAACTTCGCTATATCTTTTAGTTGATAAAAACATCATAGGACCGTGTAGGTATATGATATTTTGCAGTTTATTTTTGCAAAATAGTTGGCTAATAACACATAGAACCTTGTCATATTCTTAATTAAATAAGTGATACAATTTTAACATAGAACCTTGTAATAGTGAGCCACCGATATTATAACGCTACATATACAAAGCCTGCAGCCGGCCACTGACATAATAGTAATGTTACACACTCATAGCCCCTCTTAGCATTATCCATACTAAAATTACAAATGCGAAAGTCAGTCTATCTGTTTGTGAGTTGTGACGCTTTCACGACTGAACCAGTTCCATTCAAATTTCGCCATTTGGATGGAATTCGAAATGAAAATAGAAGACCCAATGTTCACATAGGCTTTTTTTGTTTTAAATATCAACCCCTAAAGTCTTGAAATAAGGGATGAAAGCTCGTAAATCAGTTCACCCAATAAAAAGGTGTGAACACAAATGTGTGGTAATATACAAAAAGAAGTCGAATTGAGAACCTGCTCCTTTCTTCTTTTTTGAATTCGGTTTGAAAAGAAAAGAAACAATGTTACCCTTATCTTATGGGTCATCACGAAAATAAACCCTTGCATTATCGTTGTTGAAGTGGGTGTCAATAAACTTGACATTATGGGCACTGATTGCCTTTAGGATAATGGCATGGTATAAATTAATGTTAGAAGCGCGACTGAGTATGCTCAAGGCCTCTCAATAAAGAGAAGAGACTTGTGATGGCCCTTAATGGGTTGCAATGTTATCTATAAATACAAACCTTGATATTTTCACTGGCCAGTCTACTCTTGCTGTAGAAGCTGTTGATACCGAGAGCCATCTCCACTTCTTTGTAAAGCATTACGAACACTTTCACACCTTGTGCCTGGAACGAAATAAGGAAATGGTTAAAGATTGATCGCTCGACAGACAATTGACAGGGACACTATCGGTCGACACATTGCTATAAGAGAGGAGCTAAATGATAGACAAGGCATCTCAAATTTGCAATATTCTATTTTTCTATCAATATTTTCAAGGTAAGTTCTCATATAAAATGTTAAATTTTAATAGTGATTAATTTTTTTTATTTAAAACTATTTGTGATAATAGTTCTCATGGCCATGGCCTATATATTGCGAACCATAGTTCACTTCAAAGCACTCACCGCCTTCCTCTTCAACAGCGTATCCAGCCTCCAATAATTCCCATTCAGCGCCGGCCATTTGAGGTATAAGTATCTCGGGGCTGAGCCACCAGTCGGCGATGAAGATCTCCTCGCGCGCGAGCTCCATGGCCTATATATTACCAGCTATAGTTCACTCCAAAGCACTCACCGCCTTCCTCTTCAACAGCGTATCCAGCCTCCAATAATTCCCATTCAGCGCCGGCCGCTTGAGGTATATCTCGGGGCTGAGCCACCAGTCGGCGATGAAGATCTCCTCGCGCGCGAGCTCCATGGCGTCGGCCACCGCGGACAGGTACGCTGAGCCGTCTACCAACGTCGCTACAGGGGTCGCGGGGCGGGGCGGTGCGAATGATTGATGTACGTTTGGGTGGGTGAAGCTGCGGGCTGGACAATGGTTTTTATCGTAGCTTTTTACAAAAAAATAACCGACCTCAAAGTCGACAGAACACAAAAACCACTCGCCAGATGTCGCTTCAATTTAAGAGACCACACGGTCATTAGCTTTCGAATGTCGAAAGAATTATCGAAATCGGTTCACCCAGTACGAAGTTATGATGTAACACACATAAGACAAAAAGAACATACAGATGAATTGAGAACCTCCTCCTTCTTTTTAAGTCGGTTAAAAAGTATGATAATAAACTAATCAAATAAAGATCAAAGCTCATAGTACGGTGCTGTGCGTCGATCCTAACTAATCAATAAAGTTGGCGCTCAAAACAGCAATCTTATGCTGTGTCGTTCACAGTTGTCATGGACGACAGCGTAAGGATGGAGTTGCATGCTTGTTTGCTACCTTAATATCATAAAAAACTTTTTTGAGCATTTCCGTTTCGATGCGGACATAAAACTTTCGGTCCCGATTGATATCGAAAAGTCGTTAAGTCAGAAGACTCAGGGCGACATAAAAACTTCACACTTGGGTCGGCCACTAACACCACTAATCTACACTAAGGCACTTCTTACACAACGCTATTTATGAGCTACGCGACTGCAATGTGTCGGATTGTGTTGCAGTCGCGTAGCTCGTAAATAGCGTTGTGTGAGAAGTGCCTAAGACTCAATTATGTGTGAGTCATACGACTCTTTTCAGTGAAAAGTGTCAGATACATACAAATTTCGGATTGTGTTGCAGTCGCGTAGCTCGTAAATAGCGTTGTGTGAGAAGTGCCTAAGACTCAATTATGTGTGAGTCATACGACTCTTGTCAGTGAAAAGTGTCAGATACATACAAATTTCGGATTGTGTTGCAGTCGCGTAGCTCGTAAATAGCGTTGTGTGAGAAGTGCCTAAGACTCAATTATGTGTGACCCGTTTAATCCATTGCAAAACATACCCGTATCATTGGCGACTCGCTTGAGGTATTGCATCCACTCCTTGCTCTTCCTCTTGGTCCAGCATTTGATCACCATCTGCCGGCTCTGGTTCAGTATGTGCAGTCCGTGGTTCAGCCCCGTCGAGTACATACCGCTTGACACTTCGAACCTAAACAGTTTTATGGTTTATGTGTAGATTATGTAAGGAGGGCGGGAGGGACAGAGAAAAGAAATAGGGAGGAAGAGAGAGGGAAGGGGGTATAGAGTGAGATTTTTAACCTATTCAAAATGATATTTTTAATACATTTCAAGCCTTATGCTTATAGGAATATGGGGCAACGCCTGTTCAAATGAGGTGAACGCACATGTTTTAAACATCTCTAACAAATGCTGTTTTATATCCGGCTTGCTTTTTTATGTGACCTTTGATTTATGAGTAAAACAACAATAGTATTATCGTCTTTTACAGTTAGCAGAGTTTCCTTAGTGACACGAGGTTAAAATTATTGTGTAAATGTAAAACAAAAAATATGTGATGAAGTGCCATGAAAAAAACATTAGTTAACAAAAAATATTGAAACAAATGAACCATGCGAATTGTTTTCAATAAGTATTTTGTTTCGTTAGCCAAATGGAGATACGTTTTATAAGTACTGCCTTCATTATTAACAAACTACGTCTGTATTCATCTCCACTTACCATACACCGTATACACGCTGCATGAAATAAAACAGAAATATAATATTAATATATTGACTTTCGTTCGTCACATCTTTACTTGGGCCCGTGTACATGTAGTAGACTGATGGTACTTACATATATTATGTTTTTTTGTTTGCTTACCAAACAAACTTTTAATTTATTCAAGACAGTTCTTTTGAGCTGTTGAGTGAGTAATATCGGTGTACAAAATACATCATATTTTATGAACTACGAAACCGGCAACCTTTTTTTTCTTTCTTTACTCGACACTTCATGTCTAGTCCCATATGAATTTGAGCGACATCTGACTGATAGTTGTTATCTCTCCTCATCGATTTAGATGCCACTTATTTTTTGTAAAAACTTAGTTATTTGAGAACAAAACCATAAAGCCATATACTGACCCCTGATCAAACAGCATGATGCCCTTGATAACACCATCACTCGGCCTGATGTATCCAAAGAACGTGTCCTTGACGAACATCCAGCGGTCCTGCCACTTGGCGCATGCCATGCCCGTGCAGAAATAGTTGCACCTGTTACAATAACGTTATTTACATGTATGTAACATGTCACTGACGAATAATTTATTGTTATTTATTTATTATTGCAATGTAAAGATAATGCAACACGTCATACGGTTGTTGTAATACCGTGTGACATGTCGAGTAATTTTTCCATTTAATGTTCTCTTTCTGACACTCGAATCCGTTACCTAATACAAACTTATCAAATATAACTTTAGCAATAGAATAGCTTGAATAGCATGCAGTTCATATTATGAATAACTAGTAAATTCGCCCTCGCTTCGCTTCGGGAAACCAGTCCCTTCAAAAATCTCTATAAATTTTAACAAATTATGTTATTCCGATGTCTAAGCTATATTACTGCAAAGTTTCATGAAAATCCGTTCAGTAGTTTTTGCGTGAAAGAGCAACAAACACACACACACACACTCACTCACATACATCCTTACAAACTTTCGCATTTATAATATTAGTAGGATAGTAGGATTAGTTGCAGATTTAATGAAATCTGCTTTGCCACAATCCGCGAGCAAACTCGTAGGATGGGGTACATTTTCATGCATATAGTACGTCTCTTTTTCCCCATAAAGGAACATGCAGTGAAACAAAGAAAATATACACCAACATAAATTCGGGTAACTGGACACAACGATGGTCAATCGCAATTACTGAATGTTATTCTTACTTTGAACACGCTCAAGGAGAAAACTTAGGTGCAATTATTTCTTTGTTTGTTTTATAAAAATAATCAAACATTTTGTTATCACTCAGATTCAAAATGCACGACTAACAAAAGCACTTAGACATTTTATCTATAAAATACAGATATATTTAGTTACAACAACAATGTAACCAATATCAAGGATTTTCCATTATCAAAACAATCGTCGCGGCAATTGCAATCAAATTTCCAATCAAATTACGTTATCAAACAAATTCATTATGCAGAAACTTTATATTATACTTTTTCTTTCAAATTAATACCGCATTTAATAAATTAAAATTTTAATTATTAATTATCACAGTGGATGATTTCAACGAAATAATTGCACAAAGAAACACAAAATACAGACCAAAATTGTCTTTCTATATAAGATAAAATTACTGATTTAATGAGTCATGCTTCGAATTAGGTCATATCTCAGTGGCGGCTAAATCTTATCTATTAATCGCTAATCCAATGCTTTTTATAGAAAATTAATTGTATTTTTATCCCGCAGGAAAGTACTATGACTAAGATTTCGTTAATTTATTGGCAGTATTGACCGTTCATTAAATATTATAAGTTAAAGTTTTAAGCATTTCTATGTCACTCGCTATAACGGTGAAGAAAAACGTCAAGTTTTGCTTGCCAAAGAGTTCGCAAAATTCATAAGTCCATCAATCCGCATTAGGACAGCATGGTGGACTATGACCTTAATCTAATCATTCAAATGTCAGCGAGTACTCGCTGACTGTTCACACCGCCGGCGAGTACTCGCTCGCATATGCATGTCTTTTGTTTACGTGGAATGTCTATTTAAGTCCCTTTTTTGGGCGAGTAAATAGCCCATAGCTACTCGCTGCTTGCCGGCGGTCCGACGCCTAATGGGTTGCAATGATGAACATGTGTACATAAGCTACAACCCACTAATGGCCCACCATACAAGATTGATAGAGAAAACATGATGAGCACGGGTCTCTCCTCATTACTGAGGAGGCCTAGGGCATACTCCACCACGCTGCTCCAATGCGGATTGGTGGAGTGGCCAACCCAGCGTCAAAAGTTTTCAAGCCGCCCGAAGGCCTTCGACATGGCTTAACGACTGCTATCAATCGATAACAACCGGGACCGACGGCTTTACGTGCCCTCCGAAGCACGGAAGCGCTCAAGAAATTTTGCCACTAGCGGTCACCCATCCGAGTACCGACCGCGCCCGCTGTTGCTTAACTTTGTCGATCGCTTAGGATCGACGCAAGCCGCCGGGCTATGAGCGCTTCGGAAGCCTAATAGGTTGCAATGATGACCATGTGTACGTACTAGCGACCAACCTGACACACACCATGGTCCCGAGCATGCCGAAGCAGTTGCAGCCGGCCTGGCCGGGCTTGGTGGAGCCCGTGCGTTTCTCGATCATTCCCTCCTTGCCCTTTGCTCCGAACTCTTCTATAAATGACAGCGTCGATACTTCTAGAAACTTCACCTGCAATTGAGAGTTACTTTTTGATTTAAACAGTAGTTGTACTATTGATGGAGGGTCATGATTCATTTGTTACGTCTATTGAAGGCTCTTATGGGTGTTATTGGCTAGCGCCGAATATAGAAAGAGAATATTAAGTACCATGAATCATTAGATACCAGTCTATTATTCTGATAATGTTTGTGCTGAGCCTATAAGACGACTATTTAGATACGTAGATACCTAATTATACATATTATATTACATTAATAATAACTATTTTATAACCGATGTAAGATAGTACACGACGATAAACCTAGTGATGTGTTAAACTTTTTTAATAACATAGTATATATTAATTAAATGAGTCCTCCAACCTCCAAGTCTTTATAAATTTCGATGCAGTTTGGTGCAAGTACTGTCAAGATGACCATGAAGCAATTTGAGACATTGCATATCGTTCGTGTTATCTCCATCAATCTTGTAAGTATAGACTTGTTGCTAACAATAAATTAAGTATATATTGCAAGTATTTATGTTTTATTGCATCTTTAGTAAAACGCCGAATATAGTCATAAATCACAATAATCCATAGATTCGCTGATTACTGTTGGATGTTTGTGTTTGACATTTATATTTGGCTTTTTATAAACGCGTGTAAAAGTTATCGGTTATTGCGTTTACAACTAACACTTTAGGGTTATTGACTTACGTTCTTAAACAAACGGTTTTTTTATTATTCTGATTTAATATGATAAAATCTGTTCTTAGCAACTATAAACGGCCTCCCTGCCAAATACCATCTTTAGACGTCAAGCGGTTTTCGATGTATCGTGACGAGTAACCTTTTTACAAAACAAGTTACGTAGTTTCAATTAGGGAAACAGTAAATAGATAGTCGTATTTCTCACATCGCAATGTAGATAGATAACAGCACTATTTAAAAGTCAAAGTTAATTATCCACTTCTTAACAAATAATTAGGTAGGTTGTTACTTGTTTGTCACTTGATTACCTATTACGATAAATATTAACCTAGCAACTAGTCTTACGCACAAAAACACGTCATAATATACATACCTAATGGTAAAAGGTAAACCCCGTGCCAAATTGGCTCCTCATAAGTGATAGCGAGTGTGTGACTAATTTCAATTTAATTGTGTAAGTTACCAGGTAACAATGGTATGACGTATGAGCAATTAGTAACTTCTCATTGTCTTCATGAAATGGTTATATCGACAAAACTTATATTTTCTTGTAATAATTACTCGCAATGATCATTACTTAAATTATCAATTTTTATCATAGAATGTTTATTTTAGTTTCGTAGGTATGTCAGTTTTCATTTTAAAATTATTAATTTACTCTAGTTTTACAAAAAATGTCTTTGCAACCCAACAATCATTAGAAAAATGTAATTTCCGATATCATGTTCGCTGGCTAACCGAAACAATATTGTTATCCTTGTTATTGGATGCTTTATAAATTGTGCATGCTTAAGTAGCCTTGTGAACCACAGAACGACCTTTCAGTAGATACTCAAATTCAAATTCAAATTCAAATATTTATTTCTTCGAAGTAGGTTTTTACAAACACTTATCGAACGTCAAGTTACGCCATCGCTTCAACAAATCCCTACGGCGAGTGGACTTGGAAGAAGAAGCGGCAAGAAACTCCCAAGGAGTCTTTTTTTTCTCTTTCTCCACTCACAGTTACAGTTGCACTTACTTCTAATTACGGCTAAATACGAAACTCATGTCCAAGCTGATTTATCATTAAAATATTCATCAAGTTTATAATAACCTTTCGTCATAAGAATGCTTTTGACATGAGTTTTAAGTTTACAGTACGGCATTTCTGTTAATTGTATCGGAACTTTATTATAAATTTTAATGCAGTTACCCATGAAAGAGCCACCAGTTTTGCTAAGTCTGAATTTTGGTACAATCAGTTTAGCCTTATTTCTAGTATTTATATTATGAACATCACTTTTTTTAAGAAAACAGTCATGATATTTTTTTACATACATAATATTATCCAAAATATATTGTGATATCACAGTTAATATATTTATTTCTTTAAACAAATGCCTAAGCGAATCCCTTGGCCTGAGGCTGTAGATGGCACGTACTGCTCTTTTCTGTAATATAAATATTGATTCTATATCTGCAGCTGAGCCCCACAACAGCAGACCATAGGACATTATACTATGGAAGTAGCTAAAGTAGACTAATCTTGCTGTTTCCACGTCAGTCAAAAGCCTTACTTTTTTGACAGCGTAGGCAGCAGAACTAAGTCTCCCCGACAAGGCTTTGATATGAGGACTCCATTGCAAATGAGTATCAATAGTAAGGCCTAAAAATGTTGTTGAATCTACTGTTTCTAATACCTCCTTATTCAGCACAATGTGTGTAGGAACCTGTTTAACGTTTGGTAACGTAAATTTAAGACATTTGGTTTTCTTCGCGTTTAACAATAAATTATTGTGTGTGAACCAGTTTAGTACTTGTGAAACAGCATTATTTACATCGTCAAAGCATTGTTTTCTCCTATCTACTTTAAAAAGTAAAGAGGTGTCGTCAGCAAATAACACAGTTTCACACAGGTTCCTAGTGAAGTAGGGAAGATCATTGATATAGATTAGAAAAAGTAGAGGTCCTAATATCGATCCTTGGGGCACACCCATAGTCATGTGTGTTCCGGGGGACTCTACTCCATTAATAACTACTTTTTGTATGCGTTCCGATAAGTATGATTTTATAAGGCCAACTGATTGTGTTGAGACACCATAATGACTAAGTTTATTTAATAATATATTATGATCGACGCAATCAAACGCCTTTGAAAGGTCGCAGAATATACCAATAGCATCCTGCTTATGCTCCCAAGCATCAAAGATGTGTTTAAGAAGAGCGATGCCTGCATCAGTAGTACTTTTCCCTCTCGAAAAACCGAACTGATTACAATGAAACAATTTATTTATGGAAAAATAAGATAGTAGCTGATTATATATAATCTTTTCAAAAATTTTACTAAGGGCTGGTAAGATAGATATGGGCCTAAAATTCGTAGGATCGTTTTTATCGCCAGCCTTGAATAAAGGTATTATTTTCCCATGTTTCATAAGATTTGGAAAGCTACCATCATCAACGCATTTATTAAAAATAAAACTTAAATGGGGCGCAATAACATGGATAATGGATTTAATTACTACGGTAGAAAGGCCCCACAGATCACTTGACTTCTTAATATTTAACGACTGAAAGCTTTTAATAATAGTGTCGCAAGTGACGTGCTGAAAACTAAACGATTTAGAGCATTTATCAACACAAGTCTCTAAGATAGACATAGCAAGCAGAGGACAGGTATTTAAGTTTTTTGTTATCATATGCGGTACTTTCGAGAAGAAATCTTCAAAAACGTCGGCAACTCTGCTATCGGAAGTACTTCCTAATATAGTACCTAATCTTGTATAGTTTTTTGTGAAAATGGCCTCAAAACGATTGATTGTATAGAAGAATCCTTGGAGAAGTTTTTTGGCATTATCAGTATTAGCAATGCATGCTGTAAACCAAATACCTACGATGGTAACAAAACATAAAATATGTGTGATTATACTGTGACATTATTTTTAGACTTTATCGCTAAGCTAAAGGTACCTTCAATATTATTTTATATTTCAACACTAAAAATCACGAATATTCATTAGTAAATACATAATTAAAAACGTACGCGAAAAATTTTAATATCTAAACGCAACTGACGTCACCGTTCGCCATGGACCAGTCAAAACAATATGCAATTTAAATAACTACTCAATACTAAATCATTTAAGTACTTAATAATTAAATCTCTTATGCTTTTACATTGACATAAACAAACACTACAAAACTAAAAAAGACCTTAACAACTGCTAAAATGAATGAATGAATGAGTGAACGACATACTAACGGTCTCATGGTGGTTCCTGTAGAACGATATGTTGAGCAGATTGAACAGGTATTCTTCGAGTTGCTTCATTCGAAGTTGGATGCCCTCGTACGTTATCATCACTTCGGGCTTCTTCGGAAACCTGTAAACGAACAGTAATTACACTTTGGTGCTAATCAAAAACTATCGTTGTAACAGTTAACATACTTGAGTTGCCGAGCATGGCATTGCCACTCACGTTAAAATAAATTTATTACGTCTGCTCACAATTCAATTTACAAAGAGAATTTTTAGATCCCGCCATCAATCTTAAATGTTTTTTAATCGCATAGATGGAAAGTTGACATTTGATGCCACGCAATTATAATGAAATCCAGATCGAACGCGAACGGAGTTTAATGGGTCAGTTATTTTTGAAATTTATTGAAGTGAAATTATCTGCGCCGTATTGTAGGTTTTCCTCGCATTATGACAAGTGAGCCAAGCCAAGAGCAGTGTGACAAATATATTATATTACATTACCAAACCATGTAATTGATGACAAAACAAAACAATGAATGTGGATAAAACAATGATTAAAACAAGTATATTATTAAGCAAATAAAAATCATTCTTGGAGTTGAATAAGCAACTGCATCATGCATCCATGTATCCAGTTAAGACGAAACTCAATCCCTAAACTTCCCTTACCTATATATAGACGGATGACATTGTCTGAGCAGTCTAGAGCTAAATTATGTACTTGAGCTACATACTACAGTGCATAATAAAAATTGATCAATAGCAGTATACGATTAGGAAACTCTTCAGAAAGGTTTAATGTTTGGAACTGTGATGAATAAAAGCGTTTAATAAAATGTGATTGACTACTTAAGGCGATTTAGTTCAGAGGAGTCATAAAGTTTGGAGCGAGTAATACGACATTTGTTGATGACGCCAAAACTAATCGATGCAATTTTTATTGGCTCTCTGGTCAGGCGGGATTTCGTAATTAAATTTACGCTAACTTGAACGACCTACTTGATCAGCTCAAATGAGTTCAGATCCAAAAAATAAAAGAAAAAAAATGAAAGAAAAAAACCAACCACTGACCTTGGCAATTCTCCCTTTTTCTTCTTCGGCCGGCTTTCCTTCTGTTTCGCGTAGCTGCCAGCCACTGCCTGCAGCGCCACTCTCTCAGCCTTTTCCTCCATATCGACGGTATTCTTGAAGCTGGCCCGCCGCGACTTGTGCGTCTTGGTAGGGAAGGGGAAGTTGAGCGACGCCCGGTAGAGAGACAACTGTTGATGGAGATACAGAATGTCCTTGTATCGCTTCTTGATCGTCCATGTGAAGTCACCGTGTTGGAGGAGGATTGTGTATCTAAGGAAAGATATAAAGGCTTCAGTTATTATAGGTAACCATTTTAAGAAATACGAGTACTTTTAATGCGCTGATGATCATCAAATGTCTCAACAGATCTTTATAAATTCTAGCTAAGACCATCTCGTTGCTACCGTTTTACCAAAAACAAAAACGTATCATGATTGGACATAGCCCTACTAATTACATATAAGATCCAAAGAGGGTCCATATACAACTAACTTTAGTAATGGGGGTTTTCTACATTTTACCTTATTATCAAATTGTCAGAATAGGTAATGGCTCGGTACGAAACGTGTATGCAAGTCTTACTTTGACCGTATTAAGTAAATAGCTACAAATTATTTATGCAACAACAAACTCCAAAATATTTAAGAATGAACTCATCCTTGACCGCTTGCAACAGTCGCAACTGGTGGATATGTTATGACGCTGATAAAGTGATAACGCTCGAACGTAACACCATTCGAATGTTACTCGATTTAAAATTCGAATTACTTATGTAGATACTTAAAATCAAATGTAAGTCAAAAACAATATCGAATATAAATCTAATCAAACTCTATATTTAACAGTTCATTAAATACGCGTAACATATTGTAAAAATAATGGGTCACTGTTATAGCGTATAATTGCATTATAATGGAAAAACAAAGGTATTCTTCAAGAAGAACCAACTCAATTAATATAATTAAGTACACGATTCTGATTGTACAATATAGACCATATTTTCTTATGAATAAATTATAAAATGCAATTAATCCATTTCAGCAACATGGAAACGCATTTGATTTCTAATCATATTTGTTCAAACATTGCAGTTATTTCGTGTTTATTTAATTTTTAACCTTAAAACAGGGCTGTAAGGTTTATTCTACAGTTTCACTGGTGCTTAGCTCCCGTGTTAGACATAAGTAGGCTAAGGCCAGTGTAATTAAGGTGAATCACAAAACACTTGTATTCTATGATGTCAATGTTACGTCATTGTAAGGTTTCCGTCGTACCAAGTACCAAGGTGTACCTTGAGAAGACCATAATGTCAATTACAATGAAGCTCTCTGTGTTATGTTACGCAACACTTTCATGGAGTCTTTGAGAGCTAGTGTTGATTCGGTATGTCCAGGGCTTCTGGAAGAAGATTTAAAGTTCAAACAGCGATTCTTTCCTGGACTTTTCATGAACGCATCATGATGCTTTTGATGATGCTGTTATGATTTATACATTAAAAAATGCAAATGTAAAGTTAGGTGGAGATGGTTAATTTTGAAGGTCTATGACACAATTTAACAACTACAGCTGATGTTGAAATAACCGCTGATGGACTGACGACCATTTTGTCAGGGTGTAATGATAATAATAGTCAGTTACCTATACCATTATCCACAAATTTGCAGTAACTCTAATTAAATTCCTACACACAAAAAACTGAATAGTTTATAAGTATTATAAATCAATTTAAACAATTGAAAACCGCCGTTCAGTGCGAATCCAACTCCCACACGTACGTTCATACCATCATTATTAATAGTAATTTAACAAAATAGAATGTAGAAAATACTCCATATTTTATTGAAGGAGGAGGATTATATTATAGGGAACCCCCTTTGGGTTCTAAATTCTTTTCTTTTTTATTATTTGTTGTTATATTTCCGTTTGAGATATGAAAAGTGAGAAAGAAAATCAGAGGAGGCATGGATAGACATGTAATAGGTTTGGTTTGTCACCTTTTGGGTGCCTACAGAACTCTCAAAACATGCATGACAGTGCTTTACTGTTGCAGTGTCCCTTCTTGAGTAGAGTCAAGAAGATTCTTGTATCTGTTTGTATTAAAAATACGACTACAATTTTATACGAATTGTCACTGATTACTGAAAATAAATATAATCTATTTCGAAGTATTATACAAATTTATTGATTTGTAATATTTCATCGTTATCAATTTACAGTAATCTCTTTCCGCCATCACTTTATGCTCGTTCAATTACAGCCATTATCACGCGAAACCTCGATCGACCGTAAGGATTATTTATGGCCTTATTTCTTGAGACAAACAAGACTTGTTTACCTTCTGCTTAATTTTTATTGTATCTTTAATTAAATCTATGACATTGGGTTTTCGAGTGATAACTGCCAATAAAATGCTGTCTACATTATTAGATAATTCATAGTATTATGCGAGGTAGCAACACATCTGTGACCGATATAATAGGATTAAATAGATAAGATATATTAGATAGTTACCTACAGGAAAACATTAGCTCACAAGATAAGTAAACTCGTAATCTGAAATTACTTAGTATACAGGCTCATTTACTGAAAATTTAAATTAATAACAATAAAGAAAAATATACTTATAAGCAGAAATAGCGCCCTGTGGTTTCAGCACAAAAGTTTGAATAATTCTAACCCTACACGAAAATTCCTGTGTCGAGGGCGTCTTGGACACCTTACAAACACAAGAACACACTCAGATCAAGACCAGTAATTTAAACCCGTGATTCAAATTCTGTCTAATGAGACAACAATGTTCTCGCTCAAATATCAGTAATAGATAAGATCTTCCATATTTTAGCTGAACAGAAGATGGGAAACAAGTCCACAAGTAAGTTGACGAGGCTACTTACAAATTAGGGTTAATGAGGTGAGTTGTGACGCTTCTCTCGTTCTCAGTGAATCTCACTTTGATGTCCACTCCTGGTATGAATATCTTTCTCTCGTCGGACTTGAACCTTATAGGCGGCGAGTGGACTGTTTTGTAGGGGACGGACGTACCGCTAGGCGCTGAAACAAGACATAAAAGATTATAATTATTTATGGTTTGGTTGGTTGTTAGTTCATTTACCAGTTTCACAAACTCCCTTGTCATATCGTGCAAATGAGGTGGTGAAACTAAAAATACAAATTCCAGGGGGGTTATAGCTGAGATCAGTATAATACTGAATTTATGCTTTCAAAAACCCTTTTTTAAATTAGATCTTCTATATAGTAGAGGGCGTGCAGCGGTCAATATTCGAACATAATTGTGTTTTTTTGTGTGCTTACTTAAATAAAGAAAATTATTGAAACTAATGACCTCAAATGACCTCAAAGTTTAAATCCAAACAACTCGTATGGCTGCGGTGAATTGATTTCTATTAATATAATTAATTATATTAGCAGATATCATGTGAATAACATTTTGTTTAAACCATATCTTATAACTCATAACCAAGGACTAGGGAGGGTAGGGAGGTTCAGCAAGTTGTAAACATACCCTAAATGTATCGATGTCACAATGTGTACTTACATATCGGCAAGTAGTAAAGATAACGTTCGATTATCGCGACACACAAAATGGACATTGACGTATTACATGGAATAAATTAGTGCTTTTGTCCCGCGAAAGATAAAAAGTTCAGATACATGGATAGATAAAACTCAAGGAGAGCTCTATGGAATAATATTTCGGGAAACAGAAAATTCGCGAAGTGCAACCAGGTTTAATCCGCAGCAGTTATAACACCACTAACATCCATGACGGTAGGACAAAGATTTATCTGTTACATTAATGTCTACTTCAACCGGGAATCAAACCCGGAAATCCTCGGTTCAGAAGCAGGGTCACCACCACCACCACGTGGAAACCGGCTTATACACATCGGTTGACTCAAGATTGTTTATTTTAATGTTGTATAAGGCACAAATAAGTATTTAATTGATGTAGGTGATATTCTCACAATTTCATTTTTTAAGTACAAAACCTAAAATTAGGCATCTGTCTGACCCTCCAATCCTCACAATACTTTTGTTAAGAGGCCACCATCATCAGCATGGACATGAGTAACATTAAAAGCAACCACGATACGATGACATATTGCTGACTAAAAAGAAACAGATTTAAATAATGTTACTTTTGAATTAATATATTTGTTTTCCTACAATGACGTTAGTATCGAAATAAGTCCACATCCACAAATTGAAGGGACAATACCACCAGGGTGAATGAATCAACCACTTAAAATGCATGAACTCGAGTACCTACGCCTCCAGTAGTAGGTAGTCAGTTCGATATTAAAGATATTATTTATCTATATGTTAATAATGCGAACCTTAGAAAATAAAATAGAGAAGTTTAACATAAATTATTGTCGCTATAATATAGATAAATCATCGAAGACAATTTTTAATAAAATACAATTACCTATGCTTGGGAAATCTTTAAATTACTTAAGATTGTTTCCAAAGTATAATATTATTATCTTCTTGGAAATTATCAGAAATTATGAATTTATGAAATATCATTTATAATATAAAAAATATTATTATAATTATATATATAAATAAAGGACTGCGCACATATAACAACCCGGTAACAGACCAACTTAAAGAAAAGCATTCAATTATGATCTTTATGTCCTAGAATTACGGTTGAATTTCGATACTCTACTTGATGTCGGTTCCGAGTTGGTCAGGAGTGGGTGGCGAGTAGTACGTCTTTCAAGAGTACAACCGTAATTACCAAGACATAAAGATTATATTTGAATGCTTTCGTTTTAGTTGGTCCATTCTGAAGTCATTGCAATGTGCGCAAACCTAAGGGTCTCCGCAAACTGACTGCAGCCACCGGCGGCTGTGGCACTTCTTTTTAGAAGCGCGATCCGGCCAACAGCCAACAGCTCCAATAACAGTGAGCACAATTCAGCCGAAGCGGCTGTTGGCCGGACCGCGCTTCTTAAAAGAAGCGCCACAGCCGCCGGTGGCTGCTGTCAGTCTGCGGACACACAAAAGGTTGAATGATTTCCGCGTTGAATGGTTTGAATTGTAAGAACTTAGTAACAAGTTTTCAGGTATGCAGTTATCAATTATCAATGTTTTTCTTCATTTAATCATTTGGGTTACTAATGCTAACACTGTCACCAGTCACCTAGCAACTTAATTGTTACTTGTGCAATACCGCTTAGCGGTTATTAACATTTATTCATTATCCAAATTAGATGATCATCGACCTCTCTGATAAGATATTTGATAATGTAAGAAAACAATATAATGACTCATATCAAAAGGTATGACTCATTAACATTATTTTTTGATAAGGACGATTTACCCACCACACTGAACCACCAATTTTCGTTTTTCATTCATTAATTATTATATTTCACCTTGTAATAAATTATTAGCAAAATTTAAATATTTCCTTATTAGGGATTATAATTATACCAATACAAATAATTATAAAGTACATGCAAGAAGTCGAAAAAATTAACTTCTGCTTCTGCTCTATTGTGAATAAGCGAGTTAATAACAGACTTAATAGACGTAACCTATAATAAATAACTGAATTTATAAGTAATTGTGACTTTACCTGTGTTGTCAGTCTCTTCCTTGTTCCCGATTGCTGACTCAGGTATAGCAAGACTCTCATCAAAGTCTGAGTCTGGGCATATGTTTAAGGAATCCAGATGCTGAAATAGTCCCGGCAAACAATCTCCGGGCGTCGTCCCCGGCGTTGGCGTGTCCATTGCGTAGTTTGTATAGCTGTATAATTCTTCATCTAAGAAAAACAGCAATGGATTAGTATATTTTATAAAAATCACTTATAAACCTAATTGAGTCTCTCATAATACTCGTATATTATGGACAACTGTATTAAGCAATAATAATTAATATATAATGACTTTGTCTCGCAAGCTAAACAAATCCTTTGTAAAAGGATTTGATAGTCCTATGACAAATATTCATTTATTACGAGTAGAATCCTTCATTTGTTTGTAAATCTTTGTTGTAAATATTGAATACAGACATTAATATAGACTACACTTTGAAAGAATAAACGAATAAACTATGAAAAGAATAAACTTTACTATCAAATTATTATTAATTTAATTTATGATAAAACATATCCAACATTCTTAATAGTGGATGTAAATCCTACTAATATTATATCCTACTAATATTATAAATGCGAAAGTTTGTAAGGATGTATGTGAGTGTGTGTGTGTGTTTGTTGCTCTTTCACGCAAAAACTACTGAACGGATTTTCATGAAACTTTGCAGTAATATAGCTTAGACATCGGAATAACATAATTTGTTAAAATTTATAGACATTTTTGAAGGGACTGGTTTCCCGAAGCGAAGCGAGGGCGGATTTACTAGTAACAAAATATAATAAAGTCCTGTTGTTTTTTCAATAAAGTTGAACCTATGAATAAAAATTATTATTGTTTTATAGCTTACAAAGAAATACTTCATATATTAAATTGTTTAACTATATAGGCATTTTCTACACTAGTCCTAACTTAATTATTTCTCTAATATTTAAGTCCTTTCCCTTTTGCTTCTTAAAAACTTTTTAAATTTATGGGCTTATTGCACTATAAGGGCTGCTATGCTTAAATACTTAAATATGACTTGTGCAAAGTTAAATTTCCATAATAAACTTGATAAACAAAAGTCAGAAAGATAAAATTTTCAGCTACTCCAAAATGAAAGGAAAAAAGTATAGCCTGCCCAGAATCTATTATATAAAAATCCCTCTTAAGTAAAGATATAATATCACTGGAACTCACCATGTTTTCCATGGAGAATTTCTAAGATGTTTAACAAGTAAGAGGGTTTTACAAATCACACTTTATTATAGTTCTTTCCTAGTCCATGAGTGCCAGTTGCAATGGGGTTAAGTTTAATGGAGTCAATGTTATCTTTACTTAGGAATTGTTTTGTCCAAGAAAATTTGTTGACACTCTAAAATGTCTGAACGTATATAATAAATCTGTAACTAAATCCTGTCTGTACTTAAAAAAATTTAAGAATTGTTGTTTGTTTTTATATGGATATGCAAGTACAAAATACTTGCAAGTCTCTGAAAGATTGTAGTGGTAAGCTTCACTTAACGTTTACTGTTAGTTTTATTTAAATTGGTCCGAAATAAAATGGTTATGTCTGTTTAGGGAATTACAGGTATAACAAAGTAACAATTTTTGAGTGTGTATAATAAGGGACAATTTTTCCATGTGAGGCGAGGTTGGGTTCACTAGTTAAGCATACAAAGGGTTTTTAATAATTTATACTTAAGTCAGAATTTTATCAAGTTAACAGACCTTTCTAGGCCTTTATCACTACAATTATTTTTCAATATCATTGAGTTTTAGACTAATAAAGTGAATTGAGGAAAGCTTGCAGCCTCAAACCACAATGTTGAGATATGAGCAAGAAATAAAGATTAACTGATAGTAAAGTAGCTTAAAGTTTTCCTTAGGTTAATGGCTTTAAATATAAATTCTTCACAAAGACGTTGTCATGATGATTATTAAAAAGATGCAATTATAAAAGTGTTTGAATAAAAAACTTTGATTTATAAACTAAGCAAAAGCAAAACACTTGAAAATATCAGTATACAAGAAATATTAATGTTTGTATAAATGATTATACCGTAGCAAATTATCTAATATCATGATCCAAAGATAATTCGGAACAATGAGTTATCAATTATAATAAACAATATAATCCACAGTTGTCCACATATTTGCATATTTATAGGATACTGTAAAAACCACTGAACCATTGAATTTCCTCAATTTATAAATAGACATAAAACTCTTGATGACTATAACACATCACATCACCGTTAATCACAATTTAATCACTTAAAAATGGCACAAAACACAACACTACCTCGCTTTATAAGGTTATGGAAACTGAGTGTGAGTTCCTTCCGTTCCATATGTTGACTGTCTCTGTACAACAAAGCCTTGATATCACAACACCAGTTCAGCTGACGATATGTAATGTTCTGCCCAATAGAAACATTGGAGTGAGTATGGTTGACACTTGTGCACATAATCTGTCCGTGATAAGATAACAGAACACAAATTCAGTTGTTTTACGGCCGTCGGATCTAACGCCTGATTTCAAATGCTCAATGTTTAACGAAAAAAGTGGCGATTGCATTCAGTTTCAATGGAGACGATTCGTCACAGTTCAATGGACAAGTCTGTTTCAAGGCGTTAACTGTTAGTTAAATAGATTGGATTAGAAACTACTTACAAAAGTTTTATACAGCTAATACAGCGAGCTCGAACATCTTACAAGTGAAGTAATGAAGGTTTATATAATTGTTGCGTCCGACTGAATAGAGTCTGCTTGATTCATCTGTGTAGTACATTTAGTTTCAAGGATTTTTTGCGTAAAAAAACCCGACTCCGGCCAATAATGGCTTGATGTTTATTGAAGTGATCTAAATGACGTCATTCATTGGTTAAACTTTGGTTCTACACAAGTCTAAACAACTGTCAAAAGTCAAGTCAGTCCAGAGAACCACCACATTTTATTCATGGAAAAATTTATATCTATAATAATTGGCTCAAGGATTGTTTTTTTCTACTCGGATTTGTGTAGTTAATCAAAAATATAATTGAGTACCTACCTACGTAACTAATTAATGGTAAATAGTATTTATGTAACCAAGTATTAAGTCTTTCAAACTAGAGTAAACAATCAAATAAAAATAAATTATCGGAATATACTGATTAAATCTTTTATAATATAGAAAAAATCGTCTGTTCGCATGACTTTAATTTTATATTTATAATGATAATATTGTAAACTTTACAATGTAAAGGATAAAAAGCAAGACGTCTCGCTAAGCGTGCGATGTTTGAAAAAGTTTTTATGACTCGGGGCTCCACCCACGACAGACAGACTACATACAGACTTATAAAAAAAATAAGCAGACGTAACATAATTATGGGAGAAAAAAGCGTGCCACTTACAAATAGAGGTGGACGTTTAAACGATAAGCACTTAATTAAGTCTGCTTATCAAAATAAGCGCCCAAGCGTGCTTAAAGATTTAAGCTGATTTCGTTTAAACGCTTATGGTTGAGATCCAAAAATGTCATTACTATATTATAATGATTCAAGATAAGCAACCTTACTGTGATAATTTTAAAGCTCAAAATAAAATGTTAATAAGGAATCCTTATAAGGAACCTTATTTCGATGCCCAATAAAAATGTTTGATTTTGTTGGATAAACGACCTTACTCCTGTTCTTTTAAGAATACAACTTTATTTCTATTGCCTTAAGGTTAAGAATCGATATCAATTTGGATGTGTCGTTGTAAAGAGCGTGTTAGAAAGCGGCTAAATAAAGTCTGCTTATCTTACGTAATATTTCCGTTCGGAAGAACAACGCTTCGTTTTTGGTTGGTTACAATACAACGCTGTTTACAACGAAATGTAAGCACGCTTTTTATGGCCAGTACGAAATTCGCATTGGAGAAAACTAGACGCGCTTAATTAGTTTAATTTACTTTGCGACTTACGGACTATTAATTGTGTGTTGTGTAATTTCAAGTTATTGAATTTATTGTCGAATGTAAATAATAATTGTAAATAGTACATAGTAAAAGAACTAATATATTGATTATTTATAGAATAAACTGATTCAAAATTTAAAAATAGTGTTGTAAGCTTTTATCTTTTATTTAGTGTTGTTCGACATCTTCACTACACTAATTATTTACAAGCAATAATTAGTGTAGTGAAGATGTCGAGAAGCGGCAATTCTGTACTCTGGGACTATTTTGAAAAAAATCAGGTCGATAAACTAGCCGAGTGTAATATATGTAAAAAATGAATATCGTATAAAACAACGATAACTAATCTCAAACAACATCTGAAGCTTAAACATTGAACGCTTTTTTGAGCGCTCGGCGTTATAGGCCGTCACTTGTAATCGACTTTCTCAACGATTAACAAATTTTATTCAAATAAGCGTTTCAACGAAAAGCGTTTTTTTAAGCACGCTTAAAATTTTAAGCAAAACGTTTAAACGCGTTGACAGTTTTAAGCCGTTTGTCACATCGCTGCTTACAAACTACATAGACATGCTGCACACATTGACATTCTCCATACAAAACGTTCATGATCTACTGTTCATGGTCTAATGTTGTCTATGGTTGTAGCTTAACAAAATGGCGGGAGTGCTTCAACCCCATTTTTTCTATGTGTGCGTGAGTGTAGCAACAACAAAAATAAAACGAGATAGACTTTGTACGTGTCATGGGAGAGAAAGGGATGAAACTATTGCTTACATAAGTTTTTGTAGTGGTAAAAATTATGTTAGGTCTGGTTGTTTTATAAGTCTGTGAGGAAAAACTATACTTCTACCTTCTACTTGTGCGATTCTTATTTTAGCGCTATCAAGTTATATGTTAAAAATGTTACACACCTCTGAACATGTGGTATTATGAAACGTCATTCGCTCTATGAATGACGCATTCCTGTATCGTTCAGAAATGTGTTACTAACGAACAAATCTTTAAGTTTAAATGTTTCATTCGTTTTAATAGTACATTATGATATAAGTGTGCGAAGTTGGTCATTAGTCATTACAGTCGAGGCGGTATTGAGCCCGAGCCGCAGGCGAGGGCTGTAATAGAGCCAAGACTGTAATGAACAAAGCACACGCGTATCATACGACGTTTTTCAACACACTTGCGAGGAAAAAAACAATTAGGTATCGACATTTTTCAGTCACAAATGAGCAAATTATAAACGAACAAATGTTTGCACAAAATGGCGCGGTTTATTTTTTCGCGCGCCGTATCTTTGGTTGAATAACTATGCGCGCGCAGGTTAAGTCCAAGGCACCGAACATTCAGCCACAATATATTAAACTAAATAATTATGTATTTCTAATAAGAATTTACGGTAATTAATGATTTAAAATATTGTATTTTTTAAATGCTTTAATAGATAATTAGAAGAAGTATAATCTTATCTTATCAGATTTTGACTAAGTACAACAAGTTTATTTATTTACAAAATAACAAATCTTTTGGTAACAACCTCTTTACGGATATTAAAAAAAAAGTGGAATAAGAAAAACACTAGTGCGGTAATGAAAAGTAAAACGCACTATAGTGTAATAAACCGCATTCCGGGCGTAAGACTAAAGAAAAAATATCAACTTTACGAGCAAGTGTGTTGAAAAAATATAAAAAGGCTGAATTTTTTATTAATCCATAAAACATCTCTATTGATTCTTCAGTTACATTTAGAATGTGTACGCCTTGTATATTTTTCTTAGCAGTACTTTGCCATGAAATATTTTATCATCAAATCCATTATCAGGCTTCTTTGAAATTCCGTAACAAAAACGGAAAAATGTTAAATTGCTCGCCGTGTTAATTATTAAGTTAACTAGTAAACCCGCCCTCGCTTCGCTTCGGGGAACCCAGTCCCTTCAAAAATCTCTATAAATTTTAACAAATTATGTTATTCCAATGTCTAAATTTATAGGAACGCGTCGCGTCGCGCTGCGGTCGGCGGCTGCCGGCCGATAGGTACCGCCGCAAGCGCTACGCAATGTATTTTTAAATCTGTAATATCTTCGAAAATATTCAAAGAAATTATGTGCTGTAAAAGGCCATATAAATATATGTTAAATCAACAATCTATTTAAGGTATTTAATTAAATAAGTAATAATGCTGTAGTGCTTAAAATCGCTTCGAAAATTAGCTATTATTTGCCGTAAAAAGTAAATGACAAAAAATGGTTTTGTGGGATATCGATAAGAGATAGACATATACCATCGCGGACTTTTCTGTAGACCTTTTCAAGGTGTACAATACTTAGTACATTATTTTTATAAATCCTGTAAGGTTAAGCCTGCGTACGCAATGTAAGCGGCAAGAAATGTAAGAATTTACGACACCACATTACCACCCTGAAAATAACAGTATTTCTCCATTATTTAATAGATGTTATTATACATAAAAACCTTCCTCTTGAATCACTCTACCTATTACAAAAAACCGCATCAAAATCCGTTGCGTAATTTTAAAGATTTAAGCATACAGACAAACAAAGAGACAAAAATAGCGACTTTGTTTTATACTATGTAGTGATAAGGGAATGAGGGGATGACTAGAAACAGAAAAATTGGCTATGAAATCATTCATAATCATGAATAAAAATATGGCTTAAAAATTATCGGTAGGTACCTACTTTTCATTACAGTACCTGTCTATATTTTTGTAAGTACATACCTTTTGATACCCTTCGGCTCCACCTGCGCTTTAACGAGTTAATTAGTGTTCTAAATTTGAAATTACGCAGATGTAGCCAAGCCAAGGGGTTAGCGCCAAATTGTATACGGCATTACTAATGCTACGGCTCCATCTGTGTATGCGACAATGTTATTATGTCGAACTACGCGTAGTTTAACGCGCTAAGGACGCTTATGGCACGCTTGGCTACATCAGTCTGCGTATTTAGGGTTGCCAGATCCCCAAATCTAAAAGCCGGACAGACCAGCTAGTTTGGCTGGACATTTGGGTAAAAAGCCGGACACCCATTAAAATATCACTTTGATGGCTGGTGAGGGGGGGGGGGGTGCAAAATGAACTCGTCACTCAACTAGTCCGGTCAATATGTGAATATGTGATTGTAGAGTAGGTACGCGAAACAAAGCAACAACAAACAACAACAACAAAATCCTCTTTATTGTACACCAAAACAGATTACATGATCATTATTATAACACGGAGATGAGTACAATAGGCGGCCTTATCACTAAATAGCGATCTCTTCCAGACAACTTATTAATCTGAATACAGAAATAAATTTGGAAACAGGGTAGGGTGTACAATTGAGCTATACTTAAAGATGAAAGATAGAAATCTTTTACTTTTTTCTTGAAAGTATCAAGTGTCTGCGCTCGTCGGATTGTGGTTGGTAAGGAATTCCACAATCGAACAGCTACTGCATTGAAGGAGTTACTGTAGAAGGATGAAGTACAAGAAGGAACTGATAGGGAAAGGTTTTCATTAGAGCGAAGAAAGCGATCTTGATGATTTGACAATTTATATTGGAACCGTTGTTTTAGATAATCAGGCGTATTTGGATTAAACAGTACGCAGTATAAAGCAGAAAGAATATGACTATTCCGGCGAAGACGAATTGGGAGCCACTTGAGCTTAGTCCGATATTCGGAGATGTGATCATATTTTCTAACGCCAAATATGAATCTTATGCAAATATTTTGGAGGCGCTCTAGTTTATTTAGTTGCTCCTCAGTTAGATCTAGATAGCAAACATCAGCATAGTCAAGGATCGGAAGAAGTAGTGTTGAAGAAAGCGTAATTTTGGTAGCAACTGGAAAGAAATTACGAAGTCTACGGAGAGATCCCATAGCCGCAAATATTTTTCTACTCACCTCGTTGATTTGAGGACCCCAAGATAAATTACTGTCCATATATAACCCTAAACTTTTAACTTTATGTCTAGTCTAGGGGGTGAGCCGGCGGGAGGCGGGTGACAAAGGTGCCAATTTTTGTTTTTTGCCAATATCTCAGAAATGGTGCAATTTAGCGATAAATTAAAGCTTATAAAATTCGCTACAACTTTGGTTCCATACACTTTTTGGATATTCCCAACCGTTATTGAAATACATGCTCAAAAAATTTACTTAAACAAAAAAAAATAACAAATTTTTCTATTACTACTAGCCGTTGCCCGTGGCTTGGGCTGCGTGGAAGTATTTTTGACTGCGGGCCCCCTTTTATCTGTTAAAGGGCAAGGGAGGGAGTAATTATGATTCAAATGTAAAAAGCCTAACAAAAGCCGGACATGCCGGACACCCTTTATTTTGGCCGGACAGGCACTTAAAAAGCCTAACACTGTCCGGCTTTATCCGGACGTCTGGCAACCCTATGCGTATTCAATCATTCCATTTTCGAATTTTGCGCTGTCCCGTTCCCGCCTAAAACATAGTAGGGTTCTACGATATCGTGTCTGTAGAACTTAAGTAATCACTCTCAATGAAAAGCTCTTGACTTTTTTTATGGATGCAGATAGGTAGTTAATGAAACAGGCATGATGCACAGGCATTTAATATAGCAGACAATGCAGACATGTAAAACAGGTGCCTGATGGAATAACGTTGCAACGTCGCACGATCGCCTCTACGAATTGAAATCTTACAAGCTTAGTATGAGAATATACAAAACTAGAAGACCTGGAAACTTGTAGCTCTGCTCCTGTTGGTCGAAGCGTGGTGTTATATTATAAAGCCTTCCTCGATATATCGGCTATTTAACACAAAACAATTGTTAAAATCGAACTATTAAGTAGTTTCTGCGATAAGCCCGTTCAAACAAACTAAACAAATAAACGCTGAAGAGTTTATATTGTACTAGAGAACCGCCCGCGCTTCGCTTCGGGACCCGTAGGTAACAGCCGCGTAGGTCCCGCTCCCGTAGGAATTTAGGCTAAAAAGTAGCCTACTACTCGCTCTCTTCACTCCACCCTGTCTGAGGTGTGTGGAGCCCTCGGGACAGTTAGTTCCCCTTTGGGGGTGTCTCTCGCGGCCCGTTAAAACGGGCCGGTCCTTGGGTTGGACCCTAAGGCCTAAGGTTGTCCATCTGTGGTTAACCAATAGGTCAAGTCCGGTGAGTGGTGGCCTTTTTACAGGCCACAGAGTCTTAAACGGGATGGGGTTCATCTTCGCGCCGCCCAGGCGATCGAGGCCCTACCGGGTAAATCCCGCTGGTGGGAAGCCCAGCAGGAGCCGATCAGCGCCGGGCGACGACTTACGAAGCCCCAGTAACAGTCAGTGCTAGGCCCGTCCCGCGCAACCAGCAAGTCGCGCGGGAAGGCCCAGCGGTCCGGTGGACGGGTGTGGAGCGGCGCCAGGTCCTGCAGATGCGGGAACCGCGACGCGTCGACACGCCCGAACATGTTGCGTGCCAATCTCTCGATGAAGTCGTCCAGGCTCTCGACTCGAAGGTCCCTCTGGATGACAGCGTTCCTGACGTACCTCGGCGCACCAGTTAGCCGGCGGAGCGCAATCGCCTGAACCGCGTGCATCCTCTTGCGCTGCGGTTCGCTGGCGAGCGCGTACCACGCCGGTGCCGCGTACGTGAGGCGGGATCTGATGTAGGTCTTGTAGACCCCGAGCTTCAGTCCGAGAGGGAGGCTCGAGGAGAGCACTGGTTTCTGCCATCGCGCTTCTGGAATTCGCGACGGGTTTCATAACCTGTGGCTTCATCGAGAGTCTTCCGTCGATTTTGCCCCCAGGTATTTGGCCTGTGGGGCCCATTGGATATGTTGTCCGTGAAGCTCCAGAGTAGGGTCCCGCCTGTTGAGGTATCCTCCTATGTTCACGGCCTGCGTCTTCCCGACATTCACCGACAGTCTCCACGCGGCGAGCCATTCGAGGAGGGCATCAAGCGCACGCTGCATCTTGACGATGGCTTGGGTTCTATTCAGCGACGTGGTGATGTACGCCACGTCATCGGCATACAGGGCAAGCGACCCCCCCCCCCCCTGCCGCCGGGATGTCGTCGGTGTAGCAGGCGTAGCAGACCGGGGACAGGCAACTCCCTTGCGGGACGCCGGCTGCGATCGGACGCTCGGTGGATTCGGCGTCTTCAACCACTACTCTGAAGCTTCTATTTTCGAGGAAACTGGAGATCACCTTCACGGCACTCCGGGGCGCCGAAGACTGCGAGATCTTGTAGAGAAAGCCGTCGTGCTAAACACGGTCGAACGCCTTTTCCATGTCGAGGAATACTGCACAAACGCGTTCTCTCTTATTCAGAGCCGCGGTAACGGTGTGCAAAACCCTCGACAGTGTAGCCGTGCTGTTCAGCGGCATCAAAAAGTAGCCTTCCACTTCTGTTGGCATCTAGGCTATTCCACCCCGGATGCTTGCAGTTCCAGTCGCCCGCGCCCACCACCGGTGTCGGCGAGTAAAGCAACTTGCGGACATTAGCCAACAGGATAGTGCCAGCGGGCGGGCGGTACACTGAATACAGCCGGAGCGGGGAGTTCTCGAGGCAGAGCTAAAGTAGCCTATTACATTTGCCTATGACTTAAGTAAATTACATGTAGTATTTGATAGCGTAATTAAGAACTTGCAAATAAATTTTATTAACGCCATCTATTAACAACTCCGAAAATAAATATCTAGCAACTAACAAAACATCGATCTTCCCATGGGAATGGGATGTTTTTCCGCGGTAAAAAGTAGCCTACGTCACTCTCCACCCTCCTAACTATCCCCACACACATAAACCTTACCATATAATAGCTTTGTTGCGACGTGAAAGCGTCACAAACAAACAAACAAACACACTTTCACATTTATAATATTAGTAAGGATTATTAATAGTGTAATAGGAAGTCCAGGAGGGGCAGCTGCATCACTTATTGTAGTCAGTTATGTAGTTTTTTTTGGGTTTTCTGGTTTGAAATAATGAAACATCTGCTTTAATTGTTTTTGGAAACCATCCGTGTTTGCTAATACTGATGCCGATGTTTGCCGACTTCAAAATAAGTAAGTTTATCTCATAAATCTTATTTAAAAAAAACGGCCATATCTAAGTAAGTGCGATTGGTTACTGACAAATCTTACGATCGTATCGTAAGTACCTATGTATGGCTGTGGGTTTTTAACCGACATAAATGCAAGTTTTTTTTACACAAAAAACCAACTTCAATACACATTTAAGTAAAAGATAACATTATTAATGTAGTCGAAGTCAATAAAATATGAGTTATTGGAGATAACTCAAAAACGACTTGTCAAATGTCGCTTTATTTCGAATGCGGGGGATAGGATTATTTATGAAAATCAGTTCATGTAGTAAAAAAAATCGTACAAGTGCGAGTCGGTCTCGTGCACGAAGGATTCCGTACCATTATGTATAAAAACGCCAAAAAATCTGGTCTGTTGTATGAAAGCCTCACTTAAATATATAATTGTTTTATTGTAGCTACATCTTACGCACAACGCCATCTCTTGGACCGAAAGGTAACTAAACTATCTACTAGATTCTAAAACAACTTAAAAGCTTAAAACCACTTAAATATTTATTTTGTTCTGTTTTTTAGTATTTGTTGTTGTAGCGGTAACAGAAATACATCATCTATGACAGGGGTCGGCAAGTACTTTTAGGTGGGGTCCGAATACAGTGCGAAAATTTTAACGAGGTCCAGAAAAAAAGATATTAATTAGGTAACATTTAATTACTTTCTTAATTAGTAACAAACTTATATATAGGTATTAAATTAAAATCAAAATCTGAATTACTTAAAAAAAAACAAACTTAATATTAATGAGAAAAATTGCAACGTCGGTCTTGAGCCATTTTTTAAAGTTTGGTTCTCGAGAGGAACAGCAAATTCGAAGTGTATCTTGTAGTAGGTGGGCGTCCGTTAATCTTGAAAGATATTTGTTTTTCAAAAATTCATCTTTGAGAAAGATGTTTCACATATACAGGGTATCCCATAAGTTGTACGACAAACTGATATGGATGATAGATAGCTTGGAAAGAGATCTACCAGATGTCAAGAAATCGTTTTAGTAAAAGTGTCACCGTTTTCGAGATTTCGAACTTTGTTTGATTTTCCAGAAATCGAGCTCTCTTACCTTACTTTTACTTGCTGACTACACAAATCAGCACATCTTTTAATAATTTTTTTTCACGTACTCTCAGATACCTAGTTGGTCTACAATCCCAAGCTATGATTGAGTTCAAATTATGTATTACATTACATGATTCCTAGATATTCGGGTCTATTTAGGACTTTTTATGTTTTCGATTTTCTTTGATTTAAATTTGATGGTGGCTGGTGGAAATAAATACCTAGTCAAGTAGTGCAAATTATTTAAAAAACTTGCTTTGTAAATGGAAATTTTAAAACCATAAAACACTGGCTACTTTAAGAAGAAAATTTACAAGTTAATGGTATTTTAGTGCGGGGGGTGTTAATTTGAACCTAAAGTGGTACTATGTATTAATGTGTTTGTAAGCACAAAAATGACCAAAATCATTTATTACGTCATATTTAAAAGGTGTTCAAGTATCGCCAATCTACTTGCATACACAAATGCGCGATTTTAGCTGCAGTTGATTGAATTACCCCCCCTTTGATTGCCTTTGTTAATTATGGCTTTTGCTTTAATGTTGTTTTAGATACAACCCAAATAAAATCCAAGGTTTTAAATTCAGTGACCTATCAGGCCGTGAGATTGGTCCTAATTTTGTCCCATCCAACGGCGAAGATATACCTACTCGATGCAAATGAGCTCGTATTTGACGGGCAAACTGGCAACCGTCGTTCTACAGTCAAATTTTATCGTCTAGTTAAACTATTTTCGTATTTTTCTATGTACTTCCCTTACAATATTTGGCGGTCCGCGGTTCAACCTTCCGCGGTCCGTAAATGGACCGCGGTCCGCCTGTTGCCTACCGTTGATCTATGAGATACAGCCTGGTGACAGACGGACGGACGGACGGACGGACAGCGAAGTCTCAGTAATAGGGTCCCGTTTTACCCTTTGGGTACGGAACCCTAAAAATTAAAACGACACCTTGTACTCCAATATTCAAGATGGCTGCCCCGCCATAACATAATTTGTGAGAAGAATACTATTTGATGTAGGTACTTAAAATATTTTTAATGGTTTTACGGTTGTAGTGATTGTGATTATTCCTATTATTTAAAAATTTTACAATTACAGTAATTGTAAAATTTTTACTATTGAGTAATTGATGGAGTAATTGAATTACTCCTGAGATTATTCCTATGAAAATTCAACGAGCGCGGGAAAATGCTATCCATACAAAAATTCATGGCGCCCAAGCGCCGGAAACGGAACTTGTAACACTTTGGTACTGTACCTATACAATACAATACAAAAATATTCCTTTAACATTGTTGGGTCCCCGAGACGATCAAGCGCACTGGACAAGTCTCACGTGATTGACGGTTTCACTTGACGAGGGACTTGACACCTATTGAAGGTGCCATCAAGTCCCGTCAAGTGCGTGTGCCTTAGTCGCATGCAGCCCTGTGCCCATGAAAGTTGTGGTCACAAAAACAAAAATGGTTTCTAACGCAGATATGGCATTCCTTGCTATAACTCTAGCGGTATCTATTAAGGAAAAAAAAACAAGAAAGAGGCGATGAGGTATTTTTATTTTTTTATAGGTTTATTTTTGTCAGCATACTCCTTACTTTTAATTTTCCAAAGTACAGGATAATCCCTGTAAAGGGATATTAGCAATAGCACAAAATCGCGCTCGGTAATTATGTCAGCGCTTGTTTTCGTCATCCGCCATGTCCGCCATCTTCGAAGTTTCGGCGGCTAATGAAAAAAGCTTGTCAAGTCCTGTCAAGTCGCATCAAGCGTAGGTGCATCAAGCGGCGTCAATCAAAATTTCTGTCAATTCTGGTCAAGCCGTAGATCGCTTGAAGGAATGCGTCAAGTCAACGCCGTAAACGATCAATATTCGCTTCAAGCACGTAGACTTGTCAAGCGCACTTGATCGTCTCGGGGACCCATAACTCTGGTATTATAAACCATAGCCACGGTATTATTTTACATTGATGCGGTAATACATAGATAATTATTACCGTGCCACAACTCAGTCGTAATGTTGTGTTCATTTAGTTATCAAACTGTTCAACAGATGTCGTTATACTTGAATCTGAATCGCGCTGTTGAGACTCTGTGTAGCTTGTATGTATCTGTTTTTACAGTAATAAAACGATTGACAGCTAGTTATTAATAAAAGTTTTTGTAAAGACGTCCTTTCTGACGTCTAACTAAACATGGGTAAGTCAACTGAACGAAAGCGCTACATTGACGTCCATAAAATAGTCATGGGCGTTTTTCGTTTTTATCGTAAACGGATATAATTATATCCGATTTCAGGTTTCAAAATCGATTTTAAAAATGCGACTTCTGTTGCGCCTGGGCTCATGAAATCGCTTGCGTAGAATTTTTAATACCTAATTCGCTTTTTCTCTTTTCATTCAATGGGCGAGAATGAGAGGAAGCGAATTTTTAATACCAAATTCGCCTTTTCTCTCTTCATTCAATGGGCGAGAATGAGAGGAAGCGAATTTTTACTACGATTACCAAATTCGCTTTTTGTCTCTTTAATCAATGGGCGAGAATGAGAGGAAGCGAATTTTTACTACCAAATTCGCCTTTTCTCTCTTCAATCAATGGGCGAGAGAAGAGGAAGCGAATTTTTATTACGATTACCAAGTTCCCTTTTTCTCTCTTTATTCAAGGGGCGAGAATGAGAGGAAGCGAATTTTTACTACCAAATTCGCCTTTTCTCTCTTCAATCAATTGGTTAGAATGAGAGAATGCGAATTTACAATGAAACATTCTCTTCCTTTCTTTCTAACCTACTACTAAGAAAGAGAAAAACCGGCCAAGTGCGAGTCGGACTCACGCACGAAGAGTTCAAAAAAATCTGGTCTGTTGTATGAAAGCCTCACTTAAATATTTAATTGTTTTTTTATTGTAGTTACATATTACCCACAACGCCATCTCCTGGAACGAAAGGTAACTAAACTACCTATACTTGTATGGGTGCCAACTTAAATATTTATTTTAATCTGTTTTTTAGTAATGGTTGTTGTAGCGGCAACAGAAATACATCATCTGTGAAAATTTCAACTGTGTAACTATTACGGTTCATGAGATACAGCCTGGTGACAGACGGACGGACGGACGGACGGACGGACGAACAGCGAAGTCTCAGTAATAGGGTCCCGTTGTACCCTTTGGGTACGGAACCCTAATTATAAAAATACGGCCAAATTTAGTTGAGATCCTCCTCTATTTTTAAAGTTGAAGGGTGGTATAGTGAAACGCCATTGACATCCAAACAATGTATTGTTAGAAGAGCAGTTTGTTACAATATCAGTACTTAAACTTAAACCCTAGGCTACCTACAAGGGATCGGAGTGGACTGCAGTGGCTATCGCACTCGTATCCTATAAACAAACTAACGGCGTAAGCCGCGTAAGGGTGGACTGCAAGTAGCTATCGTACACAAACACAACCCGTTGGCCGTGATCTCAACCCTTCCGGAGGACTGTAGGGGCTATCGCTCCAGTTGGGCTGCTAGCTAAGGCTTAAGGTAGCTAAGTGAATGATGATCGCGTCGCTTTGTATTGTTTTGTTCGAATGATTAGTTGCTGTTGGCCCTAGTGGCCTTCACATCTTCACGCGGAGGGTTTGGGCGGGACTGGAGAGTCCACGCCGAGAAGACAAACTAATCGCACTGCGAAGTGGAGTGATAGCCCCAGCTTCGCGACTTTTATGCCCGGGATACACGAGGCTAGTTTTTTAAGCTAGGATAGCAAGCTAGTGTCAGTAAGCTCGCAAGCTAGTACTTCTGGCTTCGTGTAGACAAAACTAGCTTCATTTATAAGCTAGTAAGCTAGTTGACAAGCCAGGATAGTTTTAAATAGGATGGAGTTCTATTTTTTAGGCTAGTAGCGCCCCCCACCACTGATTTTACTAGCCTGGCTTGTGTACTAGCTTCATGTAGCCGGCGAAGCTAGTGTTCAGTTGACTAGTAAAGCACTAACCACGCCTTTTGTTTGTTTTTCTTCGCGACGTGTTTCATTTGAGATTTAAGATGCCCAAACTAAGTACGGAGATTAATTTAAAGTTCGTACAACTATACCGTGAACATGAATGTTTGTGGAACGCTACCCTTCCTATTTATGATGATCCACGTTCATCTCTTCTTAAAATCCAGGGTCTTGTCCACACCCGTTTCTGTAATTCTTCTTCTAGTTCGTCTAGTGCGAATTGGCACAGTTTTTGAAGTAACTGTTTCAGTCGAATAGTGTTTTTTTTTCGCGTGCAGTTCATTTTGGACGTGTGGTCACCTCAGTCACAGCAATAATACTAGCTTAAAATAATATAGCCTCATGTAAACAGAACTAGCGTATTCCAAGCCAGGTCAGCTAGCCAAGACAGTTTTGAAGAGAACTAGCTTGCTATCCTAGCTTGAAAAACTAGCCTCGTGTATCCCGGGCATTAAGTCGACTTAAAAAAGTCGCTGTCTAAAAAAATGATCGCGTCGCGGCGCGGGCTCCGCGTCTTATATACTAAATCTTCGGCAGCTCTCGGAGGCGCTCCTGGTCGTAAATCCTCTGCTTCTGCTGTATGCGATAGGTAGTTGGTGTGCGAGCGGGAAAGTATTCGAGCCCGTGCGTAAATGATTGAGTTAACTATAGTGTTACAAAGTTGGTTAAAACAGTTTTGAGTGAGGTTCTTCTTTTTTATGGAGATAATGAAATCTCAATAAACATTGTAAAGTAGGTACCTACTTAGGTACGAAATGGTAGTGTAGGTAAGTATCTAATTATTAATACCTAAGTACCTGATCAATACGAATTCACATTTTCCGGCTATTATATTACAGATTACAGCCATGTTATACTTTATTTATTTGACCCGGAATTGAATATTTATTTCCTTAAAACTAACTACCTATACCTACCTACTTGAGTCGCCGAGCAAAATATATGGGCTTGCCACTTTCAGCCAAAACCAAACGTATCACCTGTGGTCACAGTTCAATTAAGCTTGTCAGAAAAAATTACTAAGAGCATTTTATAGTTCCCGCTGTTAATCTGAAATATACCCTAATCGTATAGACGGAAGACTGGCATTTGTGTGTCATACAATTATAACGAATTCCAGATGCGAGCGGAGTGCTATACTAAGTCTTAGGTACGATTCAGACCAACCGGCCCGCACCGGCCCGCATCGGCCCGCATCGGAACGGAGCCGTACGTACGGCTGCCGCGTTCGCTGGAATCTGCACGCACTCCAACAAGCGCCCAGATGTGCTGCTCACATTGCGCCGCGTAGACGTAAAGTGAAATTTTATTTAAAATATGGTGGAGTGGGACGTCGTATTGTTAGCCCTTGCATTAGAGGAAGAAGAAAATAATAAAAAAATAAACAAGAACCGAAAAATTTGGGTTGATCATTTATGACAAAAAAGGTGTGAATTCGGCGAGTTTCATACACTTCGTAATGTTTTAATATATGATGTTAAAAAATTCCGTGATTACTATCGAATGGACTATGAAAAGTATGAACATTTAGTAAATATTCTCCGTCCTCACTTTGACAAACAAAATACAAACTACAGATGTGCTATTTCAGCTGAAGAGCGATTACCTATCTATATGCTTAAGGTAAGTTTAATGAATGACACCATGCTTTAAAATATTAAATATTTATGTATCAACAATTTAAATAAATCAATAACAGTAAAATAAAATATTAATAATCAACTATTTGTTCCTTATAATCATAAAGTCACAACAAGTCTTAATTACGTTTTCAGTTTTATTTCTAGAATGGAAAATTAAAATGAATAAATGTTATTACTTCCCTGAAATTCCATTCCAAATGAAAAAGTATTTACGGGAATTAACGTCATAAAGATAATTAAATGTCTGAACTAAAGAAATTAGTTTTTCATCCGTATCCATTGTTTACTTTAATATGTTAACTGTCGCTTGAAGAACATAACTTGAATGATTCGTTAGTTGCTGCACCGTAATCTCCGTTCGTATTCCACGACGCACGGCGGAACGGAGCCGGTCGGAGCCGGTCGGCCGTCGCGACAGCCGGTCGCAGCCGGTCGGACCCGGTCGGCCGTCGCGACGCGTCGCGCGACGGAGAAAACTATGCGTTGCACGCAAATATGAACTGTAATTACTGTTGATAGATTTCAATGTTCTTTACCGCATTGTAAAATGCCGCCCGGCCCGGCCCGGTGCGGACCGGTTGGTACCTTAGTGTTTAAACCCTAAATATTTGAAGTGGTTCGCTTTTCGTGACCAGTAGTTCAGTATATTCCTCATACCTACATAATGTAGAAGTTAAAACAATCTTTTCTTTATATTCGTAGGTCGTGATAATTAATTTAAAGTTATACTTAGGTCGGTACTTCCGAAAGTGAGAGGCACCTTGGATTGTAACCCGGATCTGGCACGGGCGGGTGATTTTAAATCAATTAAGTAGTTATCACTGTTTGTCGACTCATTCATTATTACCGCATTACAGTTAGAAACAACGATTCGTTACTACCATTTCCGTTGGTCAATAAAGGCAGCACTGTTGTTTAATTAATTAATTAATTATATGGCGAAACATAAATTATTTTACTCTCACTTGTTTGATTATGATTTTCAACAATTTTCCCATCTGTTCAAACTGTGACAGCTGTCAAAAGTTTTTTTCCCGCTCATGTGTTGCCGCGGTAAGGCCGTTCCCAAATTCGCGCGAATACTGTGATGTTTCCATTATGGTGTTCATACAAAAAGCTCCGACGAGGATGGGATTCGAACCCACGCGTGCAGAGCACATTGGATTAGCAGTCCAACGCCTTAACCACTCGGCCACCTCGTCGTGTGGTTATGAGACTTATGAGTAGTAAATATACTGTGCAGTTTCAATTTTAGGACAATTTTCGCAAATGATTATGTGAAGTTTTTGGCACATTCGTCATTTTTCCAGTTGTCAGAGCTGTGACGTGCCTGCAGTAAATAAAAAACGCTGGTTAATTATCAGTAAATATACAAAATGTTAAATGAAATAAAAAGCAATATTATAAGTAAAGTGTGTAATTGACATCTAATTATTATTAATAACGCTATCTTATCGTCCCAGCCTAGAATTCCCTATTTTGTAGGCTCCGTGGACACAACACACAAGACAGGAGAAACACATTCACCCAAACTGAGAAAAGAAGAAGTTTAAATTCATAATTTAAAATTTCATTTTGTTGAAAATGGAATCTATGACTCTTACGACGACGATCCGGCATCTCAATAATTGAAAAAAATTGCTTCGGTGCCAGAAGCAACGTTTATCATTTATTTATTTAATATTTTGTAACACCTAAAAACTAGGGTATACAAGGGCAAAAACTTAATGCCTAATGGCATTCTCTACCAGTCAGCCCTGGGTAGATGCAGAAAAGACAAAAAGTAGGTGGTTTATTGATTACTGATCGAAAATGAAGGGTATTTTAATGCTTATAGCCGACAAATGAACAGACGAACCAATATAAGATAATATTATAAGTGGTCATCATCGCATAAAAATATAAAGTTTCATTCAGTTTCGCACTCTGAAAATCCACTCGGCAGAAAAGTAGATAATGGTACCTAGGTATTACTCTTTTCTTACTATAAAAAATGTGGAATCTTTATACAATACAATACAATACAATATACTTTATTGTGCACACCAATACAGAAAAATAAACAAAGATGAAGAGGCGAGAAAATAACATTGACAATACACAACGGGCGGTCTTATCGCTAGAGTAGCGATCTCTTCCAGACAACCCTTCGGGTGGAGGTAATTTATTATTATATTATAAGGAATACTTATTATTATATTATTTTGTATTGCCTATAATAAATAAAGTCATAACTCATAACAAGCCATGTTAATTTTAAGACGGTATTGGGGCCGCTGGCTTACCACGATTCAGACCTATTACAAGCTGAAAGCTTTTTGTAATCGGTGCACTAAGCGACTAGTTTCGGCCGAATATACTCGTACCTACGACTGCGACCAGCGTCGACTGATCCGTAGACTGGTAGTAGATAGAGGGGTGATCGTATCGAGGGCGGTTCTCGATAGGGTGGTTGTGTGCAATAATATCATGGCTAATGCGTTCAGCACATGCGGCTAGCGGTGGGCAGAGTGTCGTGAGAGCAAAAGTGACCGCAGTCGCTACTCGCGCCCCGGCCGGTCTCCGCGCAAGCAACGCACGCTCGCTACGTACGCACTACCCGCCACAATTCGAACTTACGTCTGAAATCAATAAATAATTTAGACTTGTCTTGCAATAAGAGTGCAACAGCGCGTAAAGAGCCGAAACGCTCGCGACACTGCTCCCCAGTGTCCGGATTGCGTCGCGGCCGTTGACATCGCTGACGAACTGTCATTAGATTTAAATATTTTTCGAAAATGACGGATTTTGGCGGGAAGTGTGTGGCATGTAATTAACGCGTTTTTTTTTCAAACAGTGACCCAGGTGTTTTGTTTTGAGTGCTAACTGGAATGATGGTGGATTCCACTTGAAAATTTATCAGTGTTTGTTCTTTTGTTGTCTGCTGAAATAGAAAAGCGGAACATTTTTACAGGTGAGGTTTCGAATCTAATTTAATTGTGATATTGTTTTGCATAATTTATTCATTATAAGTAGCCCCCGGTCGTTATTCAATTGAAGTTAAAATTATATCTTTCGCTTTCTAAATACTCGACCATGAGTGTGGCCGCAGTCACGACTAGACTGATTTAAATTTACAGCGCGATAACGCTGTAAGATTTCCGTATGATTTCTACATGAAAAAGTTCGGTACTAACATATTTTTTTGCCCAATTTTTTACTCATACAAAGTTCGTAATAGTTACCTAATTGAACATTAGAAAAATTGACAAATTTGCCTTGCTTTATTATTACGTTTTTTACCTTTGTTCGCTAAGTATTTTGAAAGGCGCAGTAACGCGCGCAAGCGTAAATATCTGGATCATTTCAACTAAAAACGGGTTTTACAAAACGGAAAAAATTGGCGTCAACGATTGCAAGGTAAAATGAGGAAAGTCTATAACATTTCGATTTGGAAATGATTGATAGACGCTAAAGAGGCGATCAACTTTTACTGGGGCACTAATTGTAAACCGTGATGCAGTTGTAATGTTCGTCGGCTGAGAATTTATTTGTTGGTTTGATTTGTTTGTAGCAATGTCTTTAAGGCTGTTTTCAAAGTAGGTACTTACTACATAGCTACATTTCCTTTCTTTATTGAAGATTATTAACTCCAAAATTTATCCGTTGTCTTCCTTTGTAGACCTACTTAATCCTTGTAGTCCAGGTGGAAAACGTGTATGTCGAGGGAAAGATGTTGCTATTTAGTGCGACCCACACATTCACGATACATTTATGATCAAATTCAGAAATATTTGGCGCCTTAATTTTATAAAAATAGACTGTATAGCATTTCCCGATACTAGATACGAGGGTGGAGAAAGAGGTACGGTAGATGCTTTGGATAATATTAAAAAAACTTATAGGTAACTGTAAGTTCTGTTTAAATTGCGAACATGTCCAGCAACGATGATTAGCAAACGAAGTGTGGGTGGAGTGGTTTGAGTATAAGTTTATAGATCATTCTGGTTATTAACATTGGTTATGATTTTGTCAAGCGTGTCATTTTTATTGACTCAGAAGGTAAGATAATTTTAATTGGAAAATAAGAGAAAACAACAAAATTGGGCATATTAAAATTGGTGTCTAATATCCTTTTTTTTCTCGCTTTTTCCGGCTAGCAGTGCATTTATGTTGCCTTACATGTAAGTTATTAATGTCCATTATTTTATTTGACGGCCATCATAATTATACCAATAGGTAACTCCTGTACTCATTTTTTTTGGTTAAAAAACTATGTTTTGTATTACATTAAAAAGTATTTAAAAAAATTATATGTTTGTAGTTCGAAGTTTTATTCGTATGAATTGAATTTCATTTTTAATTTAGCATTAGAAATTATTTTATACCTTGTATTGTAAATAAAATTTTGCGACCAAATCATGATGTTCTCGAAACGTCTGCGGTTTTGCTGCAACACTTCTCCAATTACTTCGTTCCAACCTTAAAACTGATTTACTTTATTTTCAACACGTACATTAAATATGAATAATTTTTTTAGCAATGAATTGAAGTGTCTCTTTTCAAGTGCAAGTTTTACATAACATACATGGTGTTACTGAGTAGGTATCTCACCGTGCAAAAAAACCGATTTAATTTTGCCATAAAACTATGAAATTAATCTAAAGTTAATTAATCTCCATCTTTATAATATTGAGTTCTTTATTATTTACTATGCATTTATACAACTGTAAAATATGTAAATTGCGAATCAAGTCAAATTAACCTATGGCCTTTGGATTCATTTTTTTAATCCTACTATTTTTTTTTGTATAGACATTTTAGTATCGGAAAAAATACTTAAATTCATGATGGATAACTTCAATTCGAATTAAACTAATATACCTAATCATTCACGTGTGTTTTTTCGCGTGAAGCTCTCTATCATTTTTCTATGTCTCTTCATAGTTAAAAAAGTTGAAAGCAGCCATAAAACTATGAAATTAATCTAAAGTTAATTAATCTCCATCTTTATAATATTGAGTTCTTTATTATTTACTATGCATTTATACAACTGTAAAATATGTAAATTGCGAATCAAGTCAAATTAACCTATGGCCTTTGGATTCATTTTTTTAATCCTACTAATTTTTTTTGTATAGACATTTTAGTATCGGAAAAAATACTTAAATTCATGATGGATAACTTAAATTCGAATTAAACTAATATACCTAATCATTCACGTGTGTTTTTCCGCGTGAAGCTCTCTATCATTTTTCTATGTCTCTTCATAGTCAAAAGTGACACTCGGTTTTGGTGCAACAACAAGTCGGTTGGACGGAAATGCCTAAAGATTTTGCTGCCGCCCGTAAAAACTGGTTCTTATGAAAGTGAAAAGTTGTTATAATTATAACTTGGTTGAACTCGCAGTTTGCTTTAATATCAAGTCGGACTGAGCGCTGAACTACTTTTAGGGATCTGCGATCTAGTAGGTATGCTTAATTAATTAACGTGACACTTTTAATTATGTTACTGCGGCCATTCCACACTTTTAACTTAAGTACAAATAGCATTGAATTTTTGCAGCATAGCGAAATTTTAATCCATTTTGAAGAGTTTTGATTTTAACTATGCATACCACTGTATCCATGGCAAAGGTTTCCTGGCCATAATATTATTATTAACTCTAATCCTTTTACTGGGATGCCTACGGATACTGACGATATGCAATTGTATGAACAGTAGGTACGGCTCAACAACAAATACACATTGTGTACCAAAATGCATATTGTGAAACATATAAAAATGTGCACAGTTCACAATGATTCACTGCATTGAATTTTTAAAAGTAATAACTAAATTGTTTCGCTACCAACGAGTCTGTATAAAACTTCCGCGAATATAGTTAATTTAGTAATAAATTTAATAAAAACAAAACCGACTTAAATATCGACACGAAATATAGGTATGAAACACACAGGTAAGTGCCTATAAAATTTGAGGGTCATCCCTGATTTCCATAATCAGAACCTGACTGGATGGCACTGTGACCTCGGAATTACACTCTTTCCAATAAAAAATAATCAGTTAATAAATGACGGGAAAATCGCTGAACGTACATAAAAAATAGGCATCGAATGAAAACCTCTTCCTCTTTAATTTTGAAGTCGCTAAAAACGAACCATCTGGATGTGTGTCCGCTCAGTGAGGTAGAAAGTGAAGCCACACGACCATCGACGGCTCACGAGTTCCTGCCAGCGATTATAATGCTGTTCACAATAATAATAACATTGATGTATCACTGCCGAAAGCTTTTGAAATGAATGTTATTGATTGCCCAAAATGTTGTGTTACTTGTAATGGATCGATTAGGTTTGTGTGATGTAGATTCGAATGGATGATTGTTATCGATAAAAATAAGTATAAAGAGAAAGAGATAATAAAAGTTTACTTGCAGCACGATCACGCAGAATTATAGGATACGATGCATTTGTAAAACCAAACATACGAATTTTCATTTTCATATGATGAGACATTGTAGACGGACTTTGATCATATTTAATTAATCAAAATCCATAATTTCACTTTTTTTAGTTCTATTGTACAATACAAATTAGGTTATACCGGTTACACCATTAGGGTTCACCGGATACACTTTTTTAGAGGCGACCATTTCAGTCCTCAAGGGTAGCAACGCATCTGTGACCAAATCAGGAAGAGAGTTTTGAGTCTTGTTCTGGATCGGTCACGGTTTAAGCGGCAGTGGTAGGGTGGTTCTGAATATACATTTGCAATTTTTAGTCCGTGAAAAAAGTGCTAAATTTTCTTTAATGTCACGCATTAATGTCACAGACCGCACTTGTCGGCACCAACCGCGAGCCGTGACGCCGTGACGCCGTGACGCCGTGACAGAGCTGCATTGAGATGTTTTGTCATTGAACTACGAAAATGAAAGTAGCGTTTTTAAACAATCTGACAAATGAATTTGATGACGCGATGACAAACTGCTCCACCGCACAGGTCGCTAATAATACGAGGTGACTCAAGCAATAGGTACAAAGTCACCAACACATGTTTTACATTAAAGCTTGACAAATAAAACAATAACTTACTTATTGTAATAAACGCTACAATTACTTTTATCATATCATATTTAAGAAGTATCATGTTATCAACCTTACGTTCAGTTTAATACAGCGACAAAAACTCTAGTAGAAATTGAAAGTCACAATCTTGTAAAAATAAATCAATAACTTCACTTAACACTAACATTTCTTAAATCTTGTAAATGCGACTAGACGGAACTCTGCTCAGTTTGTTATGTAAATATAAAGTTGTAGAGACATGAGTCAGGTGTTATTATGGCCAAAAACAAAGAGTTCGCAGGCAAAAGAGAGTCGGGCAATGAGAAACAGAGTAGGTGGTGAAAGTTTATACGTCCTTATAGACGTTCACCGAACTGAGGTTGTTTGATATTTATTAATATACATAAATAAACTAAAACTAAACTAACTCCATTTCTATGTAGGTATTCAAATGACATAACATAGGCATACTTTGATAGTACCTATTAAATTATTTATTAACACTTATACCAAAATCAATGTGGTACAAAAAGTGGACTAAATGCAAAAGCATAGTGTATTAATCATCCTTTGGCTTAAGCAGATAAACTTTTGTTTGAGAAAACATAAAAAGAAGAGAAGTCGCACTGAAAAGCGTAACATCTTAAGAAAAGACTTAAAAAATATGTAAATATAAAACCAAAAAATATCAATATAAATATAATAGAAGCAATCTAGTGTGAAGACACCCTAACCGTAGACAATAGTGATGTCAGGGCCACAACTATAATGTATCATTTGCGTACAGCGACGCTCGCACGGCGCCCATCAGATTCCGTCGGTGCATCTTAACATTGTTTCACGTAACTATTACTGCACTTAAGTAACTATTGTTAAATTTCGTTAAATTTCTTTTTACTATTTGAAAAAGTTTCATAATCGTATTCATGCGCTTTCTACTAAGTGCTTAAATTTCTAATTCATAGTTATGTATCGGCTGGTGTACCGATATTTTCTCACCGAATGAGATTTGACCTTATCAGTAAAATCGGAATTCGGGGTATAGTGGGACGGGTGAGAATGGGAATGGGAGCCAACGGGAAAAACCCGGAAATATTTCAATTTGCTTTACCGAACTGAACAGGTGAAGTTTTTTATCGGAAAGAGTAGAAATGATAACGTTAGGTGTAAGTGTTTTAGTAATATGAAGGTAGTGAATATGCCAATATGTTTCTATTTTTCTAAATATAATATTTACGTAAAGAAAAACAAAATTATTACATTGACTAAAATATTACAAAATATACAAGTCTCCGTGTAAACGGCTTTCTGTAGGAAATTAAATATTGACCAAAAGAGGAAAGCGTAGGAAATGACGTACTAAGTGTAAAAAGTGTAATTTATAGCACGCAATAAAGAAAGTGGAGAAACGTCACGTCCTTGACTTTAATATTACTCATTCGTCGTTATGACCTTTCGACCTTGTCGCTCGTGATGTTATCTGCGCAGGCGCAGCGAGGGGCTCTGGTTTGATCCCCGACGCTGATAAATGTTATCTATCTCAGTTGTATGTTTATGACCTTAGGGTTTATTAATTATGTTCTAGCTTATTAATATGTTGCTGATTAAAAATTATGACACTTGACAATATAATCAGTGATCGGCCGACTGCGAGTTGGAATCGTAGATGAAGGGTTCCTTACCACCGTGCAGTGGCTATAGTGCAATACTTTGAGAAAACTAGTTTATTGTACAGGCGGTTTGTTTATTTTACTTTTATGATTTTATGTTATTACGGGTGTAGTAATTACATACGGCATGAAAATTACATAACGGTTTTTTGATAGATCCAGTCTTGTGACAAACAGACGCACTCAAAGCGCAACCTTAATGATGGGGTCCCACTGACATGCTTTGATTACGGACACTTTTTTACCATTATACACTTCCCTTTACATAAAAAATGTTATCTAATTAATTAAGTAATTACTAAAAACTCCTATTATTATCATTACTTAAAAATTTATAAAGCATATCCATGAAGTGTAACATATAAATTAAACAAATTGTCCAATTTATAAAACAAATTTAGCAGTAGACAGTCTATTTCTGTGCGATATTTTTATATAACACGAAGTATTTGAATCGTTACGTGCGCGCGGACGCTCGTTGATGTCTTTATTATGGATCTCCGCGTAACGCGTCGCGGACGATGAATAATTCATCGTACGGGAGGATTTCTCGTCATTTCTAAGCAAACCGTTTTAAAATTCTGAGTTATGTTTATCCGACGTAACTGCTTACATCCGGTATAATAAACTCTATATTGTATAATTCTAGTTGCTATATCGCTCATATTTTTATTAGTACAGTTACGTTTATTGTTAAAATAATATTAAAGTAGTCCTCGTACTTATTAGCATTTTAACTGCCTGCTTTATTAATTTTTTCAGCTGGTGAACGTCAAGAAAGAATAATTAATAAAATAAAACACTTTAAAACTTATATGTAGTATAAGTATTGAAAAAAAGTATTGGAATGAATTTTATGTTCATAGTAAAATAACATTTAAGCTAGGTATATTAATTTAATAAACTTAATAAATGCTTCATTAATTCAACGTACAAAAAATATGCTACAGAAAATGAATGGTTACAATTAAATATATTATCATTATACAGAACTGAGTCATACAAGGGTCGAAAATTTTGGTTGGGCAAAGATATTTCAGATAAGCGATTGTTGTTTCTGTATCGATTTTGAAAAAGTCAATTTGAAGGTCTTTTATACACATGTAAGCATTAGTCATGTTCTGTCTGTTACAGTTTTAATTTGGATCCTAATGTGGGTCAAGATTTAGCGGCGCCGCAATCGCTATTAGAAAGTAAATCGAGCCAACCTGTTTGTGCCTGGATTTGAGTCATTTCGTCGAAACCACGAGTATCTGCGTTGTATATCTGATACTATATATTACATACAATACAAATGATCATTATCGTTCACTTAAGGATGTTACAAATTCAATATTATATTTAATTAATGGGTGTTTCTCTGCTAACGGGAAAATCGATGTCCCAAGCAATTAATTTACACATTGTTATGGATTTGTTTTTATAAAGAAAGTATCAAAAAATTAAAGTTATTTCAGTATCTTCTAGGCTACCTACTTGTTGACCATGCAAATGTTTAATATTTGTATTTTTTTCTATCTTAATCTGCCAAAACACACAAGGTATTACTGATACTCTTGTACAGGTATTTTTACAGCGCTTTTTCAGTCTTTTTTAACATTAAACCTGTATGTTGTGGCATGAACGACACAAATAACCCGTCACTAACCACATAAGAACCGACGGCGTTTATCTTGCACATAAATATCTGTCCCGTTCGAGAATCGAACCCAAGACTCCTCGCTTCAAATGCTTTCCCTTTCCATATAGACTAAGTTCCTCTTCCTTCGTTCTTGGCCGGCATCGCATCTGTGATGTCTTTAAATGTTATGGTTTCTATGGAAAACAGCACCATCAAAACTCGTCTAAAATTTGTCGGCTATTAAGATCAAATGGTATTCATAAAAGATCTTATCGCTGAGATATAATTTATACCGGATAGAGTTTGGGAAGAACTTTAGAAAGTATTGCTTGACCAGAAATATAAAAAACCTCGCCATATTGCGGTAAACTCATGGAACTAATTTGTTATACTGGCAACGCTTAGTTTCTAAACGTCAATTGTAAATTGCTTGTCAGTGAGTTTGAATGTCACAGACGTCACAGTATGTCTTATGTTTGTCTGTTTCCTTTAAGTCTCTATTTTGTGCTAAAATGACAAAAACCGTTCATATTCGTGAAAGAAAAGTGTTTTTCTATGTGCTAAAATAATATTTCGTATAAAATAACATTTATTTCATTAAATAACATTTCCGACGTAGTTGTCAAAATGACAATAATAACATGAGCGTTACTATAGTTACTGTTGTCAGTTGGTTGTCAGTGTTGTTGCCATATAAAAGGAAACTTTAGCCCCTCATGACAGGTTTTCTATTTTTCTGGTCAAGCAATAGCCATATTGGCGTTATATTTTGTAGATTTTAAAATTATATGTGAGTTGATTTATTCCTCAAGTGTAATAAAGAAGCTTTTACCTTCATGACCACCAGTATCTACTATCCCTGACGGACTTAATAGTGAGAATTAAGTTCTTAAGGGATATTGGTAAGAAGAATGTTTCAGGCTTTTCATACATATTTTAGTTGCTTATCAATGTATTTACAGAGGACGGCGAGGGATCAGAGGGATAATAGGAAAAATAGCCAGATAAAAACAATAGGAATTTATTGTATTTCGTTCGGTTCACAATGACAATATGTTTTTTACAAAAATGACAGAATTTAAACTTAAAAAAATAAAAATATAAAATCAAAGGAGTTTGGTTTGTCACAGTATTCTATTTTTGTTTGCGCTATTTCTATTTAGAGAAAGGTAATGATTTTTTTTATCTTCATTCAAAGGTGTCTTAGACACAATAAATAATCTTAGAAAACAATGCCTGAAAATCTGAAAGTTAGATCTCACCATACTTATAAACTTTTTCAAAACAATTAGATTTTTATAGTTATCCGTTAAGTTTTAAATCATAGTTGCTTAACCAAGGAAACATGCACTACGAGTATAAGTATTAACTTGTGTTATTTTGTTGTCATTTTTCTTCGAGTGTACATGAATAAAAAACATCACTAATGTAAATAGAGGTGATTTGTAAAACAAATGATGTGCGAATGAGCCGCACAATGGGTCGTGAGCACGCGAGCTGTGAGCCGTGAGCTGTTCCATATAAATTACTTGGAAATTCTTACTGGGTATTATTTCATTTCGATAACAAATCATTTTCTAATTGTTGTTTTTCTATTACGTAATTTCTAATCTCGCTATTCCGGCATAAGTGTTAGTTGACTATGCGACACAATTTGTTTATCTACATATCTATCAAGTTAATTTCATTAATAAGTTACAGGAATAATTGTGAATTAAAATAAAATGCAAATGATTTTTTAATAACAAATCTCGGCTCCACAAAATTGTCTCCATATGACAAATAGTTATACACATTTCTACGCATCCAAGTTAATCAGCGTATCCAAGGTTGTATCGTTTGTCAAACATTGAGATAGATATTGTTATTGATAATCCCATTGTTTTTAAGTGTAATAGCCCAAATTTAATGTTAAACTAACTTTCTCTGTCTGTCAGTCTTTCATGTTTAATCTGCCGAACCGCTGGAGAAGATATTGATAATTAATATTAGTATATCACAGAAATGAAAAAATGTAAAGGATCAAAAAAATAACAAATACATAAATACATTTATTTATGGTGGTGATTTCATTTATTGTTGTATGGTGGTATCCACCTTGTACGAGTACCTACTATATCTATTCTACACTTAGGTATAATAAATCAATAATTTGAATCTGATTAGTTACAATTAAAGGTGTGATTGTTGGGTTCTGTGCACCGAACTGACAACTCTTACAGAAATAGAGACTCACAGCTCACAGTTAAACATAATTTAACCATAGAGCGCAGTCCGTAAGTCCGTTGGCCTCACTTCTGACGTATTACGGTCCATTACGCTACTATTACCGGGGGAAAGTGTCATTGATATGTTAAAAGTGACTTAAACGCCGAGCAGACGCTTTAGAAAGTAATCTGAGTGCAAATTCCTTTGAAGTCAGCGCTACGCAGACATTTTTAAGGTGAACTTTGTGTAGTCCTATTTTCTTTCTTTGCTCTTCCTTCTTTCATGGCACCAACGCATTAGTGATGCCTTTCGGGTTATTGGCCTCAATGAGCAACGGTGACTTGTCTGCTCTTTCTATGGTTATTTATATAAAAACTAATCCTTGGTTCTATCAAAATTTAACATTTTGATTAAATTGATTATAGTCGACTAGTTTTTGTCCCATCACTTCGCCCGCGTAGCATTTTTTTTCAAGTGAAGTATGCTTGAGAGATGCGAGCAGGTATTCAAGAGAAGTAGCCCTCTCAGATGAGAGACTCGTGTTCAATTAAGCTAGTGTTATTCCAGGCCGCCCAGTTTTAATAATTTTATTATTAAGTTGTACAATATAATTAAGTACAGTAAAATTAGTACTTGAATTTGTTGAATACCAAGGTTTTCAACTAAGCTATCACATTGACTAATGAAAGATATACACCTCACAATATATTATCTTGAAAAGGCTTATATGTATATGATTGCATAGAAATATTTAGAAATTCATTATTTGATGTTTGTTATCCGCATAAAATATAAAAACTTGAGTCTATAGACGATAAAATTAAAATTTGTAAACATAATATCTCTGACGAACACTAAAACTGTCACGGAGCGATATCGTGAACCATCATGCGTTTGTAAACTATCCAACAAATATGCTTAAAAAGTTGCATAGTAAGTTGATGACGAATGTTCCAAATTAACATACACGATACTTTCTCTCGGACAATATATCTACCCTGTGAATGCGCCTTTATTTTGCCTACCTAATAAAATGTTATAGAAATTTTAAAGACAGGTGAAATAAAAAAAAATCAGCCACGTGCGATTCGAACTCGAACACGGTGGGTTCTGTATCGCAAATTATTTTATGCACATTTTTAAAAATGGTGTTGTTTTATGAAGTGTGGTAATAATTGTTGGTTTATTACTTAATCGCCGCTTTACGCTACTATGGCGTCATGTTTTACAAAAGAGAAGCAGACTTTGGAGAAACATTACAGGGGCTCAGTTTTAAATTCTTGGAGTATGGCCAAACCATAATTGACCCATTACAGAGCGCGGTCCTCTCCTCATTCTTCATCATTCATTCTGGAAAAGGTGTAGTGCTAGTCTATTTCGTGGAGGTCTCGTTCTTTGTGTACGGAACCCTAAATATCACTAATTAAAACAACGTTATGAACGATATTTTGTAAACTGAAAAAAGACAAAAGTAGCACACCATCGTGAACGTATAAAAACAAATAGCGAGCGATTTATTTGGGGCCAGGAAGCTGTTGAATATCGCAACCAATCGCAACGCTCGCTAGCAGAGATTGGATTTGATCACGTAAGGCTCTTACAGTGTTAAAGAATTGCGAAGTTATGTTTTTAGATATACGGACACTGTTTATAACAAACTATTGAATTACACATACTCGTACCTACCAATTAGATATTATGTAATAATGAAATTTATTTTTTTAGTATCGTGGACGATACACATGCGCTTATCTTTGCAGTAGGTTTTGTATTGGGTAGCTTAGACGCCATAGAGGTTAAATTCAAATTCAACCTGGGAAACTTAGTCGTCAATGGACTTTTGTGTTTAGATTGCTACTAAAACATTGTAGATTAAAATTTATTATAAAGTCACATCGGCATCAGTTGATATAGATGAAAGCACACTGTAAAAATGTTAAGTAAGATTTAAACAACTAGATCTCAGTCTAGAAAAACGTTAAAGCAGCTTATAAAACACCGAAGTGGTTGAAAGTGCAAAAAGATTAAGAAGTATTTGCATAACAATTGAGAATTCCAAACTTTCTTTCGACTAAAATATTCAGATTGTTACTTGGCGGCGAAGTTGTAATTTCATTAAATCACGTATTTTACGTATCAGTTCGCAGCATTGATACTGTTTTAAACACCTAATTGTAATATAAGTATAGCTTGCTTGTGGAATTACATCGACTTATTATTTCAGACATAGAAATGATTAAAGAAATCTTACCCACGCGTACAGAAAGAAAGTAAAATTACCAGATCATAAGTGAAAGAAAGGCTTTGCAGTTATTATTATGAAATTGTTATGTATGTGTAATATTTAAAACACATGTACATATTTTGTGTGAATTTACATTTAAATAACTTACAACGAGTACCGTGATACATCGTGTGAATGACCGAGAGTTGTCAAATTTACCGTAGCTTAACCATATTTTAAAAGGGTCTTAAAAGCTGTGATGGAGTAGGAAGAAGGTTCTATTCTTTAGATTAAGTCAAGCTTGAATTGAATATCAGCAATATTAAGTATTTTATGATTTTTGATATGGGTCGTCAGTCGTCAGTTGTCATGGGCACAGCGGAAGGGTGGTGACTGGTGGAACATGTTCGTTTGCTTCCTTAATTACAGAGAAATACCTTTAACTTTTTTTAAATTCTGGCAGTAACAATTGTTAATCATCAACATCGCAGCACAAATTGTTCCACTGCTGGGCACGGGTCTCCCCCTCACAATGTGAGGGTTCAGGGTATATGCCATGGTCCACCACTCGGGCCAAGTGCGGATTAGCGGGCTTCACCCACCATTGAGAACATTATGGATAACTTTCAGGCGTGCAGGTTTCGTCACGGTGATTCCCTTCACCAACACAAGTTGTTTTTTTATATAGTATTTTACAACATGTAGCTGGAATGTTTAAGTATTTCTTTATGTTGTTTCAATTTAAACGCGTTACTGTGATTTACTGACCGCATTCCTACACATTGTCGATGCGAAATATGAGGCCGTCATATGGTCCGACGAATGTTCACTCGAACAAATCAATGTAACCGGCGTTTAGTTGTAATATGCCACGCAATGTCGACTTCAATTACGGATAATAGGATCGATTTCACGTTTTTAAGCATGTGGAATTATGCATAGTAATTGGCAGGTTCGTAAAAAAGATTGTTTCTTTTTCTTCGCAAACTGAAAAACTGAAAAACTGTCACAGGTCAAGTGTGACAGAATGTTAAGAACTTAACCATTGAATTTGAAAAAAATGGTATGCTATAAAGGTAATATTATTTTTATGTTTCTTTAGAGTAGAATAGTGGTAACCTTGCCAATAAAATGATAGGGTTTGATTCTCGGTCAGGGTAGACTTCTGGGATCATGCGTATTAAGGATATCTTTTTTCCATCCCACTGCAATTATGAAATTTTGGCGCGAAATTGTGAGTGGTTCAGTTACATACCAAAAACATGTTCGTAGTTGCTACTTCTTTGCTACGAAATTTAAAACTTTAAAAGCTTGCATAGAATTGCAATCAATTCGGAACAAGTGGAAGTGACCCTGTATACAAGAGGAAGCCAAGTTAGCGGGCAGGTTTTGACGTAGTCGTCAAGCCAACAATGGTGTTTATCAACTGCTCGCCTTTGTATGTAAATACATGTTTTGGTACAATGAGGCAGGAAGTGCATCAATGTTAGACGCTAAATGCTCCATAGACCCCGTATCGCTCTATTCACCTATTATTCAGTGTTGAACTGAACTTTGCCCTTGTCATTTTTAGCATTGATTAATTTGTAAGGGAGGAAGTAAAATCGTTGGAGCTTTTTGTTTATGTTCATGTAATTTTTAATTAATTTGAGGTTGCTTGACATGGGTTATTCATTTGTGCATTGTGTCGCGTGATAGGCAAGAAGGAACAAAGTCTACGAACGTACAATTAAATTACGTACAAATTAATATTGCATTGAATTGAACATAAGGTGTAAATAAATATCATGTTACAATAATGTAAAAAAGAGCCGGTATAGATTCAGCAATTTTGCACTGAAAAGACCTTGTTCAACAAGGTTCATCAAGATATGAGTAGATCTCTTTTGTGCTTTTAAGAATTGTATAATACAGGTTCTTGTTGTAAAATTGTTGTCGCATTTATTAACTAGCATCGTTGCATTAGTGGCCGAAACAGATCCTTCAAGTTGCTAACATACGGAGAATGAATGCCGTGTCGTACCTATATTCCTAGGGGTGAAGAATTCATCATGTACACAAAATGTACTTAATAACAAAATCAAAATTCAAATCAGTTAAAAGTTAAACTAAGCAATAAATTTAATTATGTTGCAGTGAACTAGTTTGTAATTCAAAGTCGTTCGCAGTCATATTATTAAATGCCGTTTAAGCCCTCATTAATGGAATTCAGCAACATTGTGCTATGCAAGATAAATTAATTGACCCGGCAACAAAGTATTACCGAGAGCAATCGTAAAGCTCTTAACATATTAGGTGCATATTTGTATTAAATATAGGTATTTAAAAGAATTACACATTAGGAACCTCATAACACTTTATTAACAACCGTTGTACAACCACATAAACATAATCCATATCAAATAAATATTCATAATAACACAGTCACCATAATAATTACAATAATTACCTTTAGTTATAGATTTACGTACTCACTTTTACAATAGATTATCAATCACTTACTACTCGGGCAGAGTTTCCCCTTTACTAAAGTCTGTAAAGTAATCATCATTATTTTATGCGCTCTGCCCTTTTAAACCCTCCGAACCCGCGATCAGGTAGCAATCCCCAGGTAAGACGAGAAGGTTTATTATAAACTACCCTAATTTCGATACGACTACCCTATTTTTATTGAGAGCGACAACATCCGGCCGTCCTGCATACGCATTCGTCCCTGAATGCGTCCATGTCTGGTGTAACTGCCGAGAACAAAAAGAATTAATTAGTACAGTACACAAGACATCCATCCGCAACATAGCTCACGCCTCTGTCCCTTCGACGGTCAGCAAGCACGCACCACGCTGTCAGATTGACTGTCACATGTAATTTATCTATCTAACAAGGCCCTCCCAAATGAATGGGCAACTGTGCCATCGTCGGTCAGCTCCATTCAAGTGGTAGCTAGACATGTCTTCCACAAACAACACTAACGTGCTATTCCATCGTCGGCCAGCATTAATAGTATTGCAAGAGGATCTCACATGTTCTAGGGCGTTTAATTTATACAAGCAATATTAACGTGCTGTTCCATCGTCGGCCAACATTTTATAATATTGCAAGTACATCTTAGTTGTTCGAGGCTTTTACACTTGACAATAATAAACATAACAGATGAAAAAGTATTTTATACCTGACAACATCCGCTGTTTATTCTGACGAAGTTCCATCCATGTCCCCGATTCGGATCCATGGTTTCATGTTTTCGACACAGGCGACACCTTCATATTTTTGTTTTGTCCTTTCTGAACCTCTCATATCTGAAACTCTATATCGATCATTACCCATCACTTCAACAACTTGAAATGGACCTTTGAAGATAGGTAACAGTTTCGTACTTTTACCATCATTCGACTGACTTGGAATTTTAATGACCACTAAATCGCCCGTATTGTATCTGTTTGCATCTTTTCTTTTGCTGTCAAATGCTTCTTTTTGTTTTACTGCTGCTTTTCTTATATTTTCGTCCGCTTGTTTTCTCAATGCTGTCATATCAATAGGTTGCTCGTCATTGTCTTCTAACACTTTATCAGAGTCCATTTGAATTCTATATCCGAAAAATAGTTCACTTGGTACTGCAAATGTTGTCTTATTTATTGTAGAATTAATACCTTGTTGAATCTTGTCTATGTAATTATCCCATTTATTTTCGTCAGTGTCTGCTCCCATACTGCGAAGCGCTTCTAAAATAGTCTGGTTGTACCTTTCAACCTGGCCATTTCCCCGTGGCATAGCAGTGGCGATGACATGTAGGCGAATACTCTTATCTTTGCAATAGGTTCGAAACAAACTAGAAGTGAAAGCCGTTCCAGAATCGCAGACAATACGTTTAGCATTACCAAATATTTTAAAAATTTTATTGAGCTCATTTATTACTACTTTACTTTTAGTATTTCGAACTGGGGATATGAAAACGAATTTGGTAAACGAATCTACCACTACTAGTAAATGCGTATGGCCTTTAGTAGTTTTTATAAAAGGACCTACATGGTCTACGTGGAGTGTATGAAAGGGTCTGGCGTATTTTGGTATCGGGAACAATTTACCTGGCTTCTTTCCATGTATATTTTTGAAATAAATACAATTAATACAGTTCTTTACATATTTTGATACAACTTTTTTCATTCTAGGAAACCAATACTTTATTTTAATCCTTTCAAATGTTTTATCAACAGAAAAATGACCTATATCGTCGTGGTTTGCTCTAATAATTTGCCAGATACATTTTCCCGGTACCAACCAACGCCGACCATACTCCGTTCTACGATAAACTTTGTTACCTAGTAATTCGTAACAATCAAAAATATGTTTATTCGTCTCGGCCTCTCCTGACGTTAATATGTCCCTTATCGCACAAATTTTGGAATCTTGTAGTTGTACAGAAAGCATCCAATCTGGTTCAGAAATAGTAATAGCCATGACATTATTTTCACTCGGAGAAATCTGAGTAGTAAGGGGGTTCCTGCTTAATGCATCAACATGTTGCATTTGAGTACCAGGTCTATGGATAGTTTCAAAAGTGAATTCCTGGGTTTGAAGAACCCATCGGCTTATACGGGAATTTATGTCTTTTTTGGCTAAAGAATACCTAACTGCATTACAATCTGTGATAATTTTAAAAGTAGAACCAAGTAAATAATGTCTAAATTTATGTAAACCCACAGTAATTGCTAGAAATTCTAGTTCATAGGAGTGATAACGTTTTTCTTCGTCGGTAGTTTGTCTACTATAAAAATGAATGGGTTTTTCTCCGTCACTAGTTACCTGTACTAAAATACAACCTACCCCTTCACGACTAGCGTCAGTATAAAGAATAGTAGGTAATTTAGGGTCGAAAATTTTTAACGTAGCATTGATCAACTCATTTTTCAAGTAATTTACTGCATTTTCCTGTTCAGTACCCCATTCCCAAGTGGCGTCTTTTTTTAATAACTTAGTTAATGGCTTACACAGAATTGCACATTGCTTGATAAATTTTCTAAAATAATTGATTAGCCCCAAAAACTGCCGAACCTGGTGAATGTTTTGAGGATTTGGGTAATTTTTTATTGCATCTAATTTATTTTTACCTGGTCGAACGCCATCAAATGATATCTCATATCCTAAGAAATTGATTGAGCTTTGAAAAAAATTGCACTTCTCTAAATTGATTGTTAACCCATTTTCTACCAATAAACTAAGAACTTCTTCCAACACGTTAACATTTTGTTCTAAGGAATCCGTTGCTATTAAAAGATCGTCCATATAACAAATAACCTTATCAAAGCGAATTTTACCTAATGTGGTGTTCATCAATCTTTGGAACACCGCCGGTCCATTACATAGCCCAAACGGCATTCGAAGAAACTCATAATGACCGTCTGGGGTGACAAAGGCTGTTTTAGCAATAGATTGGTCACTTATCTTTATCTGGTAATATCCACTTTTTAAGTCTAAAGAAGTAAAGTGTGTACATCCTTTTAATCGATCAATTAACTCCTCCACGAGAGGCATAGGGTAAGTCTCTTTTATTGTTATTTTATTTAATAGTCGGTAGTCAATACATAGTCTTTTTTGTCCGTTTGGTTTGTCCACTAACAACACGGGACTGGCATATGGTGAATTACTTTCTCGGATAATATTATTTTCTAGCAACTCATCAATTAATTCCCTAGTTTTCGATTTTTCAGATTCAGACATACGATACGGACGTTGTGAGACAGGTTTATTTGTTGTTAGCTCAATATCTAGTTCGACCAGAGATGTTTGACCCAAGGATGCCAGATCTGTTGATAAACAACCTGAATATTTGGTAAATATTTCATTTAATAACGCTATGTGATTTTGACTATTTGAATGTAACATAGAAGATTGAATTAAATAAACTTGTTCCTCTGTAACAGGCCTAAACAGCAGGCAATTTCCGATTCTTGTATACATAATGGTTTTATTTTCAGTAAAATTTCTGCCAACTAATAAATTACAACCCGATAGGTTATTTACAATATAAAACACAGTATCGAGACATACGTTATCAACCTTAAGTGATCCCTTAACAGCCATTGTCACCTCAGTACCGGAATCCATCGTAAACCCTGTTAACTTGATAGGATTTTCTAAACAATATGGTTTGAACCCTAGTTTTTCCACCAGTTCGGACGACATGAGAGAACAGTCGCTTCCCATATCAATAAAAGCCTTACATTCAAGACTATTTACCAAAACGTCTTTAAAAAATTTTTCTTTAACATGTGTAGCACCCACCAATTTCACCTCTGCCTCCTTTTCCGACTTAGTTGCAACAGATTTCTTAGATCTACACACAGCCTCTACATGACCCGGCTTATTACAGAAATTACATTTCAAATTTTTATGTTTGCAGTCTACCCTCTTATGCCCACTTTCACCACATGAAAAACAAGTGATCTTGCTATTATTAGTACTACTGGAGTCTACTAACTTGTTTGAATTCGAGTTTATTAATGATTGTCGAGAAACGGGTTTAATTATTAAATTTTTCTGCGATACATTTGAGTCTGCAGAGTTATATTCTTTATGATGTAAGAAGGATGCCAGTTCATCACAATATCTAAAACTGCCTGATTCCGCAGCAATACTAATACTTCTATCTCCGATTAACCCTACAATAATAGAAATAATATCTTGTTCCGAGAAAGATAATTTTAACCGATCAATTTTACATTTTACTTGAAAATAATATTCATATAAAGACTGAGAATCGTTAGGCTTTGTTTCCATTAAATCTTTTAACAAAAAGAACATATTGCGTTTAGTTGAAAACGTATCTAGCAAAGTATTTCGCCACTGTCTCCATCGCCACTTGGTCCAGGTGGTTTCGGTTTTTTGAAGCGAATCGTACCAAGTCTTTGCAGTATTTCTCAATTTTTGTAAGGCTTGATATTTTGTCATTTGATCGGACCATCCGAACGCACGAGCGTTTGCTTCGATAACGTTTATCCACATTTGTATGTCATCGGTTAGCGGATCAAATTCGGATATGACAGACGAAATAATTACATTCTGACTTACATTCGGTGACCGATGGCGAGCTCGTTTCGATTTTCTACGGGTACTTGCGGCAGCAGCACTCGACGAGCTGCTGCTGCTATCACTGGATGACGACGACGTGCTGCTACTCGACGTCGAAGGAGCCCTCCGTCTGCGTCTGCGCTCCTTACTCTTCCTCTTATTATTTGGCATTGCGTGTGTTCAGGGCCACTTCTGATAAAAGAATTACACATTAGGAACCTCATAACACTTTATTAACAACCGTTGTACAACCACATAAACATAATCCATATCAAATAAATATTCATAATAACACAGTCACCATAATAATTACAATAATTACCTTTAGTTATAGATTTACGTACTCACTTTTACAATAGATTATCAATCACTTACTACTCGGGCAGAGTTTCCCCTTTACTAAAGTCTGTAAAGTAATCATCATTATTTTATGCGCTCTGCCCTTTTAAACCCTCCGAACCCGCGATCAGGTAGCAATCCCCAGGTAAGACGAGAAGGTTTATTATAAACTACCCTAATTTCGATACGACTACCCTATTTTTATTGAGAGCGACAACATATTTTATGATATTTAAGTAAATTATACCATTGAATATTATAAATAACCTCATATTACGCAACACATATTTACGCAAGCTAGAATTAACTACTCTAAACTGATTTAAAATCGTCCTACATTTTACTCTCCAAAGCTCAACGTCAGAAATATGCATATCGCTCTGCCGAAAAACATAAACATGTACGCAGGTAGATAATGCGACAGAATTATGTATGTATGAGTTCGTTACATCCTGATTTGGTAGCTAACTAAAGTTCACCTGAAGTGGGTGGTACAGTTACATGTGCTTGATACTATGTAATATGGCATATTGTATACTAGCTTACGCCCGCAGCTTCGCCCGCGTGGAATTCGATTAAACTTCACCCCCCTATTTCACTCCCTTAGGGGATGAGTTTTCAAAAATCCTTTTTTAGCGGATGTCTACATCATTGTGGCTATCTGCATGCCAAATTTCAGCCCGATCGGTCCAGAAGTTTGGGCTGTGCGTTGATAGATCACTATGTCAGTCAGTCAGTCACCTTTGAGTTATATATGTAGGTATATTTAGATTGGTAATATGGCAGACGACGGTACAACGTACAAGTAATTGTTATGCGACATTGAGATGGCGATTGAATAATTTATTTCATAGCCGACATAACTTTATTATTCACGGCGAATCGGTCGATTCGCCCACAGTCGTTCTACCACACCTGATCGGTTTATCTATCATCGAGCATTCCAAGTAGGCTGAGATTTTCTTAGTTTTAGATTAATTTGAATTTTCGTTTGGGCTGTAAATAAAGTTAAATGAAACGTGATTTAATAGGATTTGTAGTTTCTTTGTCCGATTAAGACAAGTACTAATAAAGCATTTCATTTGTTGCTCAGAGTACCTAGTTCATATCTATTAACTATGAGTGACTTTAAATATGTGTGGGCTTTGAGTAAACAAATCATAGCGGACATTGCTTTTTACTGCTTTTAATTAATTTTAATAAAATAACATAACATAAGAATGTTATTCACTTAAAATTCAGCTCAACGTCTCAATACAATTTTAATAGCCAAGACTACTTATGTAATGAATTAGATGGTTCATAAAACACTGAGATAAACATGTTTAAATCAGAATACTTTTACTTTACAATCAATCACAGTAATTAACAGCTACGGTTTCGCAACCAAGAAACCATTTGGAGCACAATACGAGCGGACAGATCTCCAAATCTCTGGTTCTCACATCATTCAGAGGCAATTCATACTTTGTTCTCAATGTTATTGTAATCAAATAAGGCTCTTTGCAGACCACATACTCAAACTATTTATATTTGTTATGGACAGTATTTTTAATTTAAGTTGAAACATATTACCCGAAACAAATCGGTAAAGGAACTTGTATCCGGGTACCATTATGGTCATATACCAAGTCAACGTTTTAAGAAGAATAAATATAATTTGTGGTATCAATTGACAAGTTTATCTGCAATACAATCTCGTTATTACTGCACTCAAAACTGACGACAAGGACTGAAGTATGAACCGTAAAATCTTACACCGAAATGTTAAATGCAAAGTGTTAACAAGGGCAGTATTGCCTCCGCAATCGAAGCATGCAATAGTTTTGCAACTTATTTAAATGCTTTACTTCACTGCACTACATGCGATAGCGATTAGTGCATACGTGAACAGAGCAATCATTGTACTATGTACTGTAAGTAGGTATCAATACCACATTGTGTGATTATCGTAATGCTGTATAAGTGCAGCGAACAGCGAGCATTTATTGTTCGCTGGCAGCGAATAATTGAATTCGGTACAAACAACCAGTTGGTGCAACGTTTCTTCTCGAGCGAAGGGTTCCGGGTTCCAGTGCTGATAACGGGCAGACATATATTTGATGGATAAATGTTTTATTTGCTTTCCTACAGTATGATTTCATAATTTTATGTTCATTCGTCACACATATTCAGTTTGGGCTGTGCTAGTGTATAAAATGAATTATTGATTTTAAGGGATTGTTCATACCAAACGTATAGTCGGTCGCTGACTGTGAGCGCGCGTTACGGAGTTTATTGTTTTTCCATATGTAAATTTTCTTTATTATTTATATATTTATGGATTGTTTTTCCATATAATTATATTCAATTTCTCGTTCACACCGAACCGATCATGCGCAAACTGAGTACACGTTCATATTGGGGCTGACAGTAAGCATATACTCACAGTCGGCGGCGGACAATACGTTGGTGTGAACGATGCCTTAGTGTAAAAAAGTCGGCTGACACACTGACTTACATTACTTGCCCAAACGCAGGGCTATGGCCTTCTAGAGTAGGTAAATACTTTCTTGCAGTGTTCTTCTTCACAATCGATCTTATTTTGGGGCTAATGACTTTCGCTTATGATGTCTTGCAATGTATGAATAGAAATACAGTTATGTAATGAAAATACAGTACAATAATGACACGATACCTATGGTAATACGGACCGCGTGTGAAACGCCTAACGGATGCACGATAATAAACGAAGTCGTCAATATCTTCATCGGAGTGTAGTGGTTACTCGCGGATCTGATAAATAGTGAGAGGTGAGATTGAGAGGTCGTCGCGGTGTCGGCGTGAAGCGGCATGCGGCACTGACATTACTGTACTTCGATAAGGCTTATCGAATAATCAGTGCGTTGATCATCTGGTGCGTAGCTTAATGATTAAATTTATTGACGGTACCAGCTTTTAATATTTAGAAAATCAAGTTTCCACATGTTTGAAAGATGCATCTTGATTTATTGTAGAGTTCCCTTATCTGAAGCCAATTCTAAATGTGCTATTTGGCCATACATGTCAAAACATTGCATTGTTATCGGCCCTTGACCTCTGTTCAAATTTTTACGTAAATTAGACTCCTTGAAGTTGCTGAAAATTAGGTTGAAAGTTTCCGTTACAAATCTACATACTATGAGTCAAGCTATTTTTTAAATTTTTGAATAAAGAAAATTTACATAACCATAAGGTCATCTCATCATCCACCATCACATCATAGCCATTCTCTTTTGCCAATGGTGAGATGGTAGACAATGCACTGAGCATTAAGCCCGTTATTTCACGTCGTGTCGAATCATTTTATTATGTTCAATAAAGATTAAATAAATAAGATAACAGTGACATTTCTGTTTTAAACATCTTTTTTATTTTGTCTTGCAAATAAATAAGTTTAAATTTGAAATTTGCAGTATGAAATACGACGTTGATAAAGATTGTTAGTCAAGTTTATACCTTTCACTAATTGAAGTATTTTTTCATTAGCTTAACGAACTTGAGATACCACAGTTAGTAAATTACAAAGAAACTCGAAATCATCCATCCCAGTAAAATGTATGAAATAAAAAAAGATCATCACTCAAGTGTTTTGACAAGAACAATATAGGTAAAAGTGTTTTCCCGCAGTTTTGTCTGCGTGGAAGTCTGTAAACGACAAAATACGTTTAATATGATCCTCAGAACGTATTACCGGAATAAAAGCTGACCTGTCTTTTCCAAGGTCTCGAAATATCTCCATACCAAACACCCAAATTGGTTTAGCATTAAACGTGAAAATGTAGTAGGCAGACAGACAGAGAGATGGAGTTACTTTGGTATTTATAATATAAGTATAGATAGGTTGTACGGGTATCTAAGTTTAGCAGCTATCTATTAAAGACTAAGATTAGATCCAAGGCGGCGGATGCAAGATTATCTTCCACATTAATTTTATTGTATTTTTTTCCGTTTGTTTGCATGCGAACAATTTCGGCCAAGGTGTGATAGTGTTATTAGGGCTAATAGCAAGCTTTAAGATGTAAAAAGGAAGGATGTTATTAGTTATTCATCATGGGATATTAAGGTAGGTAATAGTTGTATTGTGATACAAAGCAATCCAGCAAATCGTTCAATGTTAAGCAGCTTCGCAGTTCATTGACATCGGAAAGAAAACTCTTATGTTTAAGATCTAAAATTGTATTTAAAGTCATTGAAATAGATGTCTTCATGTATTGAGACGGTATAAATGTTGGTTGACCCCACGGATAGGGTAGTGTATAGAACTTCAGTCGACCGCACAAGGCTTCAAGTTCAAATACTGCTCGTACCTTTTCATTCAAAGTTACGTGATCAAAGTTATGTGATCATAACTATTTATAAGTTGCTTCGATGAAGGTAATTAATTTAGCACATCTAAACAAGAGGCAGATAATTGTAGTACTCTAAACTACTTTATGAATATTCTACATTCACACCCAGTTAATTATTTAAAAACTAGCTTATCCCTATGACTTCGCTAGGGTAGAATCTTTGTTTCAGTTTATTGCTCTTTTTATCTCTTTATCCTCTGTTAGTGCTCCCCTACATTCCCCAAGGAACATGCACGCCAGACATCTTCTTGCGTTCAGTAGTTTCTGATGTGCATTGTCTGTCAGTCAGTCACTCACTCATTCAGTAACGGAAGAGTTTTATAAATTATTGATTGATTGATTGATTGACATATCACGATATTCTATATGCAAATCACTGTAATTGTAATTAAGTGTAATTCCCTGGAACGAAGCGCTTCTCTTCGCGCCAATGTTTCTACCCGCGGGTGCCAATCGTACGATCGTTAACGTTGTCACACAATCGTCACGTGAGCCATAATTACTTAATTATGGATTCCGTGACGAGTGTTTGCCAACAGAACAATATACGGATGGAAGATGGTTATATGTTACGACTGTATTACACGCTTGTTAAATCCGCGATCGCCTGCCGAACATCACATGACATGACACCTTTAGAATTGGTGCATAACAACATTATACTTGTGACGGTTATTTTATTTTACCTTTCTAGCTAATCTCTTTCTTGTTTGATATGTATAAAATATTGCAGTGAAAAAATGGTTTTGAATGCAATTAATGCCATTTCACTAACAAGTTTTAAGGTATGTTGCATGGTCGTACATTGTGCAAGATATGGACATTTGATATTTTAATCATGAATTCATTATCACAATACGTGCATTAATTTCCACTTTCTCTCCAAAATTGTACAACAAGTTTTAGGGAGAATGAAACCGAGGCATTATTTGTTTTATATCGCGTGTGTATTACAATCGTTTTATAACCGAATACGTACATACTATGTTTACAGTAATATGCATAATAAAATAATTGTTGACATACGAGGACAGGAAACTGTTACTTCACACGCAACCATTTACATAGCACATGGTAGTCACTTACGACTAACATTATACGTGTTATTATGGTATGGTATGGTTATGGTATAACAGTCTTATAAATTTGGATGCATTCAACTTTTTAATGCTAACGGGTACTCACGATTTTGAATCGTTATAAAGATAGATCGTTCCATTTGCAGGAACCATGGCGAGACTGCGGTGTCGGGGAGAACCTCTTGACAATTGAAAGTTCACATATACATATGACAGATGACTCGGTCAATTTTCCATCTCAGTCGTTTTCCTTTGATTTTAATTTTTTTTAGAGAGTCAATGATGTAAGTGTAAAATCACACAGAACTTATAGTAAACCCAACTTAAGGGTCGATTAACACATATCAGTGAAGTCTCAGTTCCGACACAGTACCGGCAAATTTTTCATACATTCTCGGCATTGTCAGCACTGACACTGAGAAGTGTCAGTGCTGTTAGTATGAAAAATTTGCCGGTACTTTGACGGAACGGTGACTTCACTGATATGTGTGAATCGTCCGTAAGATTGAAACGAAAGAGGCGCTATCGGACGCATTTGACATTCATTTGACCAATCATTGCACACTAGTAACTGACAGATGAATGACCACAACGTACTTATGAATGACTTTTCGTTAGTTCCAATTTTTGCCATTTCAGAGATAAGTTGGGCGCACTGTATTGTGTCTTTTTTTGTCAAAATAAAATAATTTCTCCGTGAATTAACAATTTATTTTAATGACGAAATAAATTCAACATACAGTCTACTGTTTCCAAAATGTTGTAGAGAGTATATATACGAATTGCATAATATTACTTTCTTTCTACTGTGAGAGACAAAAGAATTACCATTTGTTATTTAATTACGAGGTAAGTTAAAAGTTATGTCGAGTGCTACGAGACGCTATTATTTTCGTTAACGTGTGATGTTATTGTTTGATGACTAATTGCATGATGCAATGGTTACCATTGCAGACTGCCATTTGAAAACTCCTGGGTTCGATTCCGAGCCGGTTATCATCAGCCATCTATGTTCTGAGTCTGAAGTGCATTTTCTATGGATAGAGAACTGTTTTGTAGTTGAATTAAAAATTAACCTTAAACAATGCCGAAGTTATTTAAAAGCGTTGTAAAGCCATGTCTACAGTTATATAAAATCTGCAATTATTTACATTACCATTTATACTCATCATCATCAATTCATAGCAGCAGGTAACTCTCCTGGCTAGAACTTTCAGAATAAATTCATCATCACCGGCTCTGTCAGTTTGTAGTTAACATGACTTAATATTACGTACAACTTTCGAGCATGTAATATTTGCTGCGAGGTTTTCCTTTGCCGTTTTGACAAATGGGTATTTTAATTACTTACTGTTTTATTAAATATTGTGAGCATAGAGTGCATATCTTCTATCTATATTATATTATATTACATATAATAAAAACTGTAACTGATCGTATGTTTGTGTACGCAAATCTATGCGGCTGAACGGATTTTATGAGACTGGTAGATAGAAGATGTTGTGGAGCAATATATAGGCTACTTTTTACCCCGGAGTTCCCGCGGAATCGTAAATCACGCAATAAAAACTCCTATGTTCGAACGAAGCACGGACACAACTAGTTAGACATAAATACAATTGAAACTGATCGATCTCTGTACAATGCACATCAAATACCTATACATATTTGGGAAACTATTACTACTTATGATGATATTTCACGATTTAATACGGGAGGTAAAAAATATTTTGAGATTTTTTATCGGTTTGTCTGGTTGAAATACGACTTTCGCTGATGTATTTTAGTGAGCTACAAGCTCTGGTGCTTTTGACATACAAAAGTGTCATTACTACCTATCGCGAAGCCAGGGTGGATTTGTATATGTAGTATGTATTGTGTATATGTAATGTGTATTGTAGTATGAAATAGGAGAAGCGAACGATTTACCTATATAGTCGACGAAAAAATTTTACTCACTTTATTCCAATAGCCTTAAATGCTTTGCGTCTTTGTCGAAATAAATAAATAATTAAAGCTAAGCATGATCACAGACGTATTTTCTCGCTCCTGAGCCTCTTACAGTTACACGCAAAACAAGCCACTTACAGAAGAGAAACTGAAAGTGATACAACGATTAGCCAAACTGACTTACGTTTGTAACCGTTCTACTTGTTCGTAGATGAACAAAACAATCTACTCACCGACAGACCAGTCATTAATTAGTCATACGTTGACAAAGCCGACTTAAACCCCGGTTAAACAAATACGGCGCGTGTTCACCTTTGTGAGTGGTGAAAGAAACTGCTAATCATTTGTCCTAAACAAAGAATGACTTTTGGAAGACAGTCGACAGGTGGAGACAGCCATAACCTACTGAAGATGTGTTCTCGTAATGTTTATTTATGTATAGGTATAGATTATGATTATGACCATTTATGATTTGGTCCAGTTTCCCGCAGAGGTCTAAATTCAAATCCAGAAACTGTTTTAAAATAATGTGAGCATTAAAACTAATGATCACTTATTGCGAGTAAGGGAAGTAGGTATGTTTGACTTGGAGAGAATATCTACCGGCTTTAATTTTATCTTAGTTTTAAGGATATACCTAAAATAAAGAATAAATGAATAAACAAAACATATCTCAAATATTATAGTGAATTTGTATGTTGAATTTCCGAAACGGGGTATCAGCGTAGAAATCTTGCACGCATCTCTAATAGCAAAAAATATCAGTGAATTAGAATTGAATCATTATCTGCTTCGGTGATGGAAAAAATTATGAAGAAACCTACACACTTGAAAGTTCTCCATAATGTTCCAAAAGGACTGTGAAATCTGTCAATCCGCAATTGATCAGCTGGTGGATTGTGGCCTGTAATGCTCATATTGTGAGAGGAAGGAGGTTTGTTACGGGTTATGATTATGGTGTGAAATAGATTTGGATAAGTCCGCACTGTAATATTCACCCTCACTTCTTAAAAATTTATGAGAAAACGGTTGATATTGAGTTGGCCAGTAGGTATGATATACCTAAGTACTAAGATGAAGATTTATACTATGTAGCTAGGTAGCAGGATCAAAAGATTAAAAAGTACGATTTTTATATCGTTCAAGGCCTCTTACCTCTTCCAAAATCTGTTATTGGTCGCAATAAAACCAGTTTGCCTTTATGACCTAAACAAATAAGATGTCCTTTCTATAGTTTTATTGGTTCTGAAGTGATAGTACAGTTAACGTTGTTCAATTTTGAATCTACCGTACGTTATTAAAGGTTGATTTTTGAGTTACGGTGATATTGGCTTCCGGTTTGCAGTCGATTTCGATACGTGTGTAGTGAACAATTTTTATTTACTTTCAATATCGTTGTTTGAATAACATTTTGCGTCTTATTCACACCACTTAGCATGTAGTTCGGTGTGTACTTTTACAATTTTCTTTTTGATAATGATGTCGAGATAGTAAGGCTTCACTGGCGCCCGTTCATATCTATAACACTTTTTAAAGTTATCAGATTTGAGAGAATTTTACCATTGTACGAACGGAAGTTGCGCGCGCCGATATAACACAAAAAAATCATAAATATTTTGACAGAAAACTAACTAAGCAGTACTGAGACTTTTTTATGGAATTAAGATTGTAAGCGGTCATGCAGCGCCATCATTCTGCTGGTGCCATTGACACTGGCCGACATAGAAAAAGACTCAAATCGGGACTAGGAGCGCTAGTCAGTTAGCAATCGATGTTAGGAGGTTAGTTGGTTAGTTCATTTGTAGTAATTTTGTGTGTGAGGACTGCGGCAGGGACCTCTCGGTAATAGTAAGAAGTCCTGTTGCCTTACTAACAAATGACATTTGAATGAATACTTAAGAAAGACAGACGTCGACAAAACCATGATTACGGTCGACGCAAACAGGTCGAAATATGACCGGACGAAGCAATTTAGTGATCTTGGGCGACATATACCTAATTGCAATAAACATATTTTCTGCTCGTCATAATCACAGCTTGCGAACGCGCGAGGAAATTGGAGAAAGCACATTTTGCAGCAGGCAGTAGTACATTTCGATCAAAGATAAATTTCATGGATATCTGGATTATCATGTAGCTTTCTTGCATTTTAAATTACGGAGCCCTCTGGAAAACGTTAGATTTCGTGAACCATAAAATATATTACATACTTCTATGCATTAGGGTACTATGACTCAATAACAATAGGAATAGATGTGTGGTGTTTGGGCATATGTATGGCCTAATACCACATCCGTTTACCGATCATTATTATTTATCTCTGATAAATGTTAGTTATTTAATTATTCATTTGTTCTATTAGTTAGCTCTAATAGAGTCACAACCAATGCAATGACAGCGTCCTCGCAAGTATTAAACATTACTTCATACATAATAACTAATTTAGGCTTGCTAATCAAATTGACGGCATGATTATCTTATTAGTAACCATCCATCCATGGATCGACAACCTAAATGTAAGGTACATTTCTGTCAACCGCACAATTAATAACAAGCTGTACCTACCTACTATTATTTCCACGTATTTAACACATTTACATGGTTAATCGCCACACAGGCGACCGCACCTGACCGATTGGGCCAGCGTTGCTCAAACTGCAACAATCAGAACGTTACATCAGCCACGTCACCGCTCCACATGGCATCGGGGCTGGTCAGTGGCCGGGGAAAGCGATTGCAACGCGCATTCCGCCGTCGCGTGCGCGCTATCCACTATCCAATGCGCCTGCGCACTACGCTGGGAGCGTGATAGCTCTTTATAGATGTTTAGTGTAAACAAGTAGTTGGGCCGATGGTTAGTTCAAAGATGACTATGGAGTACTAGAGGTCAAGGAAGCAATAAGACTGCCAGCCTAGCAGCTATGATGGCGCATGCGAACTGGTTTTATTTGCGATCGAAATATGTATTTTGAAAATCCCTACTTCCCTACTAATGGCGCATTTCATTTTTCCCACACTCTTACGGGTATTTTGATCTTATGTTTCTTTCACGCGGACAGAGTTGCTGGCAACAACCATGTCCCATAATATTTTTAGGATGTCCCGACCTAATAAAGGTTGGTGTACATTTGTTGCTCTTTTATGTCGCAGTGTAGGCTAATAAATTTTATAAATGTTTGCATACCAACGTTGTTAGACACCGGCGCATTGTAATGTGACCTTCTGTCACTGGCCTTACATGCAGTAATACAGATCATGATTTCGAAGAAGAGTTCAAAGATAATATCTGTTTGTTGCGGTACAAATAGCAACATGAATAAGTATCTATTGAAATTATATGTTAGAAAAAAATGTAGAGGAAAATTAATTGATTTAATGTCGATTCATAGGGATGTACAAAACCGAAATAGGATTTTATGTGACTATATTAGTAGCGTCCATTTAAAATTAATATATAAAAATAAAATTATATAAAAAACTGTTATTAGGTACTAAGTTGTATGTTTTATTTAAATGATTGAAATGGTAGATTGAAATATGAAACAAAGAAAATTGCATGATCCTCGTGAACGGACATACCTACTGGTATTAGGTGCTTAATAGCATGTAAATAAATGCAGAAATAGCACCTAAAATTCCACGTCATTCCAGTAATGAAACAAAATATTAGTTGGCGACAGCTGTCGTATAATTATTACGCGTTCGTCCAAAAGAAAGTGAAACCTTTTGATAGTGAAAGTGGTCTGTATTGATGGGACACGTCGTAAGCCAACTGATTTATTTACATATATTTTTATATATGATGAGAAACCGACGTCGGCGGTATGTCGTTCCTTTGTGTTTGACATAAAACTTCCTCAATAGAATTTTATTGCCAATAGGATGTGCCATTTTCCATTTATTTTATGCGTTTAGCATACTGAGTTACCGTTTAAATTGATTGCCACATTGACTTCTGTATTCAATTTTTACAATGTAGATTGTACATTAAATAAACCTATTATATAGCTGCACTGGTCGGGAATCGAAACGGGAACCCTACGCAGGGCTTCTACTTATTAGGCTGATAAGAGGTCGTTACTTATGGGTACTATTTGTTACAGGATAAAAAAATATGTTTTATGTTCCACAGATTCTGTATACTTCATTATACTATTGATATAACCGCAGATAATAATAAATAATGTATCGTTTTCAGTTGAAGGATGCGGGTAGGCGTGTGGTGGAGCGCAGCGGCGCTGGCCCTGCTCTTCGTGGTCACCAGTGCCCTCCGAACTCCTCAGGTATTTATGCCACCACATACACAAGCACAGAAACACTCACACAAACTTGAACTCAATTCACTTATTTTAGTACTCACTCCGCTCACGACGTGCGCGTGTAAGTTTTTCCCAATTAAATCCTGAAACCGCAGAATGTCAGGGTTTTTTCTAAATATGTATATTAAATGTACAGACACAGCGTTTTTACCCTCTTAACCTCTTATTATGAATACTCTAGATTTAGAAGATAGATAAATTCCTATGAATGTCTTTCCGTATCTATCAACGTATTAGAATGACGCATTTGTATAGAGAAAACGGCACAAGAAAGTACTCAGTGTCTATCTTTACTAGTTGGTATATAAAAGCGAAAGGTCACTCATCACGAATATCGAAAACAGCTCGACGTATCAAGATAAAATTTGGCAGGAAGGTCGAGGTCGACGACGATTTTTGAGGGGTCCACGTTAGCGGATAAAGAAGTGGGGTACACAATAATATTGAATCGCACATAATTAAATCGTGACATATATTTTGGCTTTCCTAGGATTGAAAAATCTATATCAGCACTCAAAAACACAGTTGTGTTAGATGTATGTATTTTTAAAAGATGCTGTTTGAAGCGCTCATAGCCCGGCGGGCCCAGTGGCGGCGCTAGGCGTCGGCGACGTCGGCGACCGCCGACGGCCTCGCGCCTGAGGGGGCCTCGCAAAAGTTTTACAAATTATTAAAAAAGATCTTATTTATTTTCATACAATTGCGCGAGTCAAGTGAGTGAGTAGTAGGTACTTTAGGAATTCACTTGACCCTGTGAACGACGCGAAACAACTCATACAGGACAATTTTAGAAAATAATTTGGAAGAAATAACTAGGTATATCCAATGTTTACCTACATAGCAATTCTGCTGAGAGAAGCTTCTCAAAGTTAAAATTGATTTATTTCTATTTGTTTAATATTTGTCATCATTTGATTAGCAATAACACTCGTTTACTCATACATTATTTTCACTATAATTCGGCTCATCTAAGTAATCTAACGTTTTTTTTTGACTGGGAAATAAAAAAGGCCTCGCGGGGCGGCGCGGGGCCTCGCGTCATGTATTTCGCCGACGTCCAAATGTAGTCTAGCGCCGCCAGGCGGCTGAAGCGCTCATAGCCCGGCGGCTTGCGTCGATCCTAAGCGATCGACAAAGTTAAGCAACAGCGGGCGCGGTCGGTAGTCGGATGGGTGACCGCTAGTGGCAAAAATTTCTTGAGCGCTTCCGTGCTTCGGAGGGCACGTAAAGCCGTCGGTCCCGGTTGTTATCGATTGATAGCAGTCGTTAAGCCATGTTGAAGGCCTTCGGGCGGCTTGAAAACTTTCGACACTGGGTTGGCCACTAACCCCTCCACCAACCCGCATTGGAGCAGCGTGGTGGAGTATGCTCTAGGCCTTCTCAGTAATGAGGAGAGACCCGTGCTCAGTAGTGGGCCATTAGTGGGTTGTAGCTTTTAGCTTTTTAGCTGTTTGGACCCTTTTTTAGGATTCTCGGCATTCACATACATAAATATGTAGATATCTGTAGTCTGTATATACGTTGTCGGGTGTACCTTAAAAAGACTCTACGAAGACGTTTTACAAAATTACATTATAATTTAATTCATTAAATTACCTTAATGCGTTAATGCAATACTAAATCGGTAAGTTTAAATGGATGTCGGAATGAGCAGCTAATTTATGCAATTTGTTTATAACTGCCAACAATTACTTTTATTAAATTGCAGAAAAAAAGATAATGAAATAAAATAAATATAATAAAACAATTGAGTTTCTTACACGCAATACTAATAATCTTAAGTAATTCCACAATGAAAAATCTTTTTTAATAAATTTCTGATGAAATTGATGTCTTTTTTTATGGAATTAAGATAGCAAACGAACATGCAGCACCACCTTCCGCTGCCGCCCATGACAACTGTGACCGACCCAGAACTAGACTCAATGAGTCTCGTTCTAATTCGGTCACAGATGCGTTGCTACCCCTGAGGACTGAGATGGTCGCCTCTAAAAAAGTGTAACCGGCTACACACCTTCCTATCCGGACCACAATTGCTCTTAAAACAATTATTACACGGTAGGAGTGGCACTAAGTACCGTGGCGGGCGTCGGTACTTCCCCGGGTGAGCTCTAGACCCTACCACCTGCACGAAAACGTAAAACGTTTGTCTAAAGTGTAATAACATTTCATTGGCCATAAGCCCAACAGTGGGACAATAACGCGTTGCAAAGACGAAGAAGACATCATACCAACTACATTCATACTTGGTATGCATCGTTCGCTTCACTGAGAGTGCCTTCATTTCACCATATCTCCAAGTACGTGCTTGTATTTGTGTTGATATGTTTGTAAGTTTGTTTGCTTTTCTGTTGAAATCTTTTAAGTGAAACTCGAACTACTTACCTTAACGGGCGAGAGCTTAAGTGCTTAAATAATTTCTAAGTGTTATATTTAGTTCAGCAGTTTTTAAACAAATTGCTTATCAAAAAAATAATTAGAGTCTAATTTTAGTGTGACATACGAGTACGTTTACGTTTCGTAATTTGGAGGAACAAAATTTTATAAAATAAAACCAAGATAATGTTTTATACAAGTTCATAAATCTCACATTTAATAAAAAATAAAAACACAAAAAAATCTAAAAAGCCTGACAACCGAAGTACCACACCAAATCCCCACATTTATAATTACAATGATCTCATAACTAACTCATGACTGCGTCACCCAATTTCCTTATCATGTAAGAGACCACAATCCACAAGAGAAGGCTTTCAAATACATTCTATGTGATCCACTCACTGCATTAACTGCAGGCTATTTATTGCCTGCGGGTTTAATGCTTGTTGCGTCGTGAAATTTGTGACTTTAGAAATGCTGCTCATCATACCAATACAAGGAAGTACTCATCATACCAATACAAAGACGTATATTGTTGCTAACACTTGTTAGAATTTAAAAACTTTGTGCTGTGTCAACGTAATCATCGTTCAATGAAAGGACGTGTTTCGTAAGGCTAGCATTATATATTTTGTGTTTATTTATCATGAGAAAGTTGCAGTTTAATCTATGACTAGCAAACCCGGCGAACTCCGTTTCGCCACCAGATGGCTTCGTTTTTTGTAACATTTCGTTTGGGGATTAAAGAATTTTTTTTTGTTTTATATTTGAAAAGGTGATAGAAAAAACAGAGATCAAAACAGCATAGGAAAAATAATTTATTAGACAGTAAAACGTAACATAACAACATAATATCACATGAATAAGTAAGGAAATAATATCCTAGGTAACCAATACGCCAATGCAACCAAATTACGTATGTACAATACACTTACAAATTGTTCCGTTTATATATTTCTAACACCTGCCCTTAAACTAAACAATTTGTAAACCAAATCGGACAGATACTCTTATATAATTAATCAGTATCTTCTACAACCCGTCTCACATATTGGTTCTTTATATCGAAGTAACTGACCCTTTTACATTTGAATTTACTTTGGAACTTTTCCCCAACAAATATTACATTTAGTTTCATTATAATGTACCTCAAGCCCTTTTGAAGTCATCTTTCCAACCGATAACAAATTCGTTGACAAACCCGGCACGTAAATAACTTCTGTTAATTTTGTAGTCGTAGTGTGCCCTTTTAACAACAGCTCTTCTTCACCATGTACTTCGCTATGCATCTTTTCTCTATTAGCCACTGTCACCAACCGCGGAGTATCCACAACATAATTTTGCAATAAAGCTTTGTTGTTCGTCATGTGGCAAGTTGCGCCGGAACCCACATACCTACCAGGCATTCGAATTTACATCTATAGCTAATGCCGATAATGTTCATCTCCACGTATTTTCACATGTTTCTCCTCCTTTTCCATTTTTGTTGGTTTTTGTCGGACAGTTCTTTGCATAATGATCCTGTTTCTTACATATGAAGCATTTGCCTTTCATAAAAGGTTTATTCGCTGTTTTTGCATTTCATTTTGCAAACATTGCGCCTTCTTCGCTCTTATCAAAGCCTCTACGCAATTCTTCTTGTAATAGTTTGCTCTTTACTGTCTCGCTGCATAATTTAATATTAGAATTTTCCAATGTCAGGAAAATCGGGTCATAATCTGATGATAGACCGCTCAGTATCAACACTGACAGGAAATCATCATCTAATGGAGCATTAATATCTCGTGGTTGTTGATCCAACTCCGTGATCCTTAAGAGATACGCTTCCATATTATTAAATTGTTCTAAATTCAATCCGAACATTGTACGTAAAAGTCCAAGACGTCTACACAGTCCTTTGTCTTCATAGGCCATTTTTAAATTATTCCAAGCCTCAAAGCCAGTGGTAGCATTTCGTACATGCGAAAACGACGATGGCTGCACCATCAAACATATTTTGGCAAGAGCCCGTCGTTGCTTGCGTTCGTCATTGTCCCTAGGGACACCCGACTCAGCCTCAACGATGCAGTCCCAAGTCCTCATGTATCAAATACATCCGCATCAAAAACTTTCAATTGCCGTAATTGGATATACCACTAAGCTTCTCAAAATTGACAGTTATTCCAGAACTCGAAGCTGTAGACAACCATTGAGATACTATGTACTAAAGTAGACAACAATGATGCCGGCATGCCGATGGCGATCGAACATTCCTTTTGTTCTGCATCTCGTTTTAAAAACAAAATTTAATACGTACCTACAATTCTTTCTATTAATCTTGGTTAATAACTGGGAAGTGTGGAATACCTCCTGGGGTATCTGGGCCCATAACCTGATAGAAAAACAGAGATTTACACAGCATAGGAAAAATATTTTATTAGACAGTAGAAGGTAACAACGTGGTATCCAAGGCAACCATATGACAATCCTACCAAATTACATATGTACAACACCTACTTAAATTGTTTGGTTTACAATGATTTTCCCTGTTTTCCTCCTTTTCTGTTGAAAATTTCCCGAATTTTGTTTGCTACAAACCTCACGGAGCTCGAGACCTTTCCAACGAATGCTAAACCGTGGAAATCGGTTTGTGCGTTCTGGAGTTATTGAATCAGGAAGGAAAACCCGACTTATTTTTATATATAAGATTATACGAATGCAGTGTCATCATAATGGTTACGTACGAGTATGATAGAGCGATAGCGAAACACTATTAAGTTATAAGATTCAGAAATAAGTTAAAATAAACTCTATGAATAAGTGAACAAAATGAAGAATGACTTGACCGAGTTGACCTGTCTTTACCTGGGCCCTGCCCCCTTATTATGAACTCTTAGGGCGGCCACATACAGTCGGAATTCCGAAACGGAATCCCGAATAGGGTTGCAACCTTGCAACGATATATCGGAAAACCGATAATATTATAAGAAAACCGATAATATTATATTGTAAGAAAAAGCTAATGTTCAAAGCCCATACAGCCTTATCTAAGGTCGTGAATTATCGATTTTTTCTTCGGATATGATATCGATATTATCATATCGTTATAACGCAAATATCGATAAAAATATCGATGTGTCCTCTTCGATATTATCGGTTTTCCGATATATCGTTACAACCCTATTCGGGATTCCGTTTCGGAATTCCGCATGTATGTGGCCGCCCTTAATTTCAGATAGTTTACGATGAACTGTCTGGAATTAAGAGTTCGTAATACGGCCCCTGATTCTGCTAATTTATAATGTCTCGATTGTAAAGTTTAACACATTCCGTATACAAAATTGAATAGTTTGACACATTCCGTACAGAAGATTGAATAGATTGACACATTTTGTGTCAAATGGGACAAATGTGACAAATTATTCAATCGAGACAATACTGAAGCGTGATAAATTAGCAGGATTGGGGCCCGTTTTAACCTGACCTATCTCTCGGCAATTCGCCCATGGACATGTTAAATACCGACGACATCACTAACGCGTCATAAAAGACGTATAAACCCAACGTTTCTATTATAAAAGTAATTGTATAAAAACTATACTACGATTACACTACCTATGTACTTTAACTACGACAGTATAATGATGTTAAGATGAATATGTTACAAAATGTAGAAAGTGCGTGCTTAGCTGTGTAAAATTATAAGCACTGTAACATAATCGAACTCTTGTACTACTTCCGCTTACCCAACGTATAGTATTGTGATTCTGAATGATTTCTGCTTACATTTGTCAATATATTTTACAATTTTGATTGTGCAGTACAAGTTATTTGAACTGCACGATCGAACTGAGAAATACCTAATTTAATAATAACCACTTTTTACTTAAAGTGGCTATAGGGCACGCAATCGCACGGTTAACTTATTGATTAAACAATATTCATATTTATTTTTATAATAATTATGTTTACTTTTACAATTTTCACCCACCATACACTGCATTCAAATTATTATTTTAAAACAAAATAACTGTTAGAAATGAAATGTCGAACTCGTAAATCCTCGTCGTTACTTGTGCTAACTGCGAGAATCCTTTAGACATGAACCTTATAATTTCCTCATTGGAGGAATCTACAATTACATAACAACTCCGAAGTCTTTAAATCGTCAACAGGAAATAGAAAATATCGTAAAGAAACACAAAACTTAGGTGTATACAGTGTTCTAGTATAACGTTTGAAGTTAAAGTCACCCCAATTCATTTCTATTTTGATCTCCGGCACTGTAATGGTTACGTAGTCTATTTAAGGAATTCCATTTAAGGTAGCGAACAACAAAAAATATTTCAGCGGATAACGTTATGACTAAATTGAACCTATTGACTGTTTGTTTGTAATATGTTTTTTTGTTAATAATATAGAAAATTAGTTTATTAATTAGCTTAACTTTAAACTTCTATACATATAACGCATGAATATACTTCCTTTACTTTAATATGTTAACGATACTATATTGCTAAGGCTACTGAATATGACACCGAAGAAATTACAAAATATATCAACTGTCTAATAGGTACATCCTTTATTAATAATAACCCTTTTTTATAAAAAAGGGTGTGTGGCGGTGTCGTGGTCACGGCCGTGTGTTTGACGTGAATGCTTATTCGTAACAATCTAATATTTTTTTGGGTGACGTTTTCAAAATGATTGCACTTCCTTCTCCGCCGTGCATGGTACGTTATAGCCCTGCCAAATATATCAATTAATTCAATATTGTAGCTATCGATTAGTTACAACACAACACTTGTTTTTGTTGCCACTGAATTTTATTGTCATTCGGTTTCCAAATGCCTCCTAGTATGGAAGCATATTTAAAGATATATTCACGTTGAAAAATGCAAGCAAAGTAGCGGGTACTGCAAGTGTAAGTATATTGTTGTAAATAGCGGCACGCCCGCGGCCTGCGCCTGCGCCGCCGTGTCGCACGGTCCGCAGCCAAGGCTACTCGACACGACATTGTGACTGGGTGAACTCTATTTCTGTTAATAATGCCGAGATACCATTTTGTTCAACCGATCGAGAACTTACAACGTGTGAAAATTTAAGTGAATGTTTATTGTTCTCTAATGCTTTTCAATATAAAATTATACATGTATGTCTCTGTTTTACGTGCTCAGAAGCATCTTGACTGTCTGCTGGTTATTAATTATGTGACGTCACGCTAAAATCTGTTTGAAACCCTTTACGTTTTGTTAATCAAAACAAAAACTTTTTTGTTATTAAGAGACGATGTTGGGTATCAATAAAATGGGCTTAATAAGCAATTTTCCTAAAACCAAAACAAACGTTTTATTACTTTTCAAAGCGCATGTTTTTCGTCGTCGCGTTTAAGCCGAAACACAAATCTTGCTTATAATCTATTAAGCGCAATCACGGACCAATTAACGAAGCGATCCCACTGTGACCAGTGGCATGCGGCATGCCGACGTCAGCGAAACAGAAAACGAAATTACGTACAATTACGAGAGACTCATCTATCAGCGGTCAGTGGCTGCATAGAAAGTGCTGTTTGAATTAATTCGCGACTTCAACGGTTAATAAGTGCGATTTAAATCGCTCTTGCGGCGTTATGACGTTCTAGTGAAACTGCTCGCTCTCGTTGTTGCTTATTTAATAATTTATTTGCACGGAAAGTACAGAGAAAATTAGAGTACAGAACACGTGTTTATTTTGAGGGGATAAAGTAAAATGGGGTATAGGGACTATAGGATTTGTACTTATGTCGTATAGAATTTCTGTTCCCTAGCGATATGAAAAAAGTATAACACTTAACGTAACAAAGTGTGTACGAAATAAGTAGTCGTGAACATACCTTAATATTAAATACCAACGGCATTTTTATACAGACTGAATTTAAAGAATGACTAATATTCACGATTTGTTTCGTGTAGACAGGTCGTTTAAAGCTGTCAGTAACGCCACCTAGATTTGGAAGTCCTAACTTTAATCGTACCTACTCAAGTAACTGTGAACAGTACATAATATATCTTACTGTTTTACGGGTGACATTTTACACTTATACTGTACGCTTTCACCAATCAACACTGGAGTAACGTGGTAAGCAGCCACTAGGTCTCCTTACTATGAGGAGAGATCTGTGAACTGTAATGGGCTGCTGACAAGTTAAGGGCATATTGTATCCTAATATACCTTCATTGGTCAATTGGCTTTAGTCCATTATTCCACCACTATCGATAAACAGATGGTCATAATTCACTACTCTGCTCCAGTACGAATTTGTGGAGGCATCAGTGGCTAGTGTCGGTAATTTGTTAGCCGACCGGAGGCCTCCGACAAGGCTTAATAACAGCTACCTATCGATAACAACCGGTACCGATAGTTTAACATTCTCACTCTCACCGCTTCGTATGTAAGTAAGTATGCATGTAAGTAAGTATTCGTATAAAACTACAACACTACTAAGAAGTGTTTATTGCTCGTCGCAATAGTAAGGCCATACAATTAAAAAAAATCGCAAAATGTGGGTCAATGACCTATCAAGCAACATTTGCGTGCGCAATTGCTTTCGATAATGGCATGCTGCATACTGCATGCGCCTGTCCTCGTCTTCATGACTCCTCGTGGCTGGACATCTGGGCACGCGACGCAATTATATTGTCAGAGGCATATTTATCCGCTGCTCGCATGGTCCAGTGACCAACGACAGTGAGATTACCCTAGATAATTAACGCCGTGGACTTTGTTTCTATTGTACCAAGGCATATTTTTGCTTACATTTCAATTAGTGTACAATTACTCCGCGAAAACTAATCATCAGTACTGGCGTACTTTTGTTTATTGACAAAGAGTTCAATTAACTACTCACATGTTTAGAATATTAGTTACCTAACTTGTGTTAATGATCTATCTTTCATTTTCATTCATTTGTGCTTACATGGGCTTATCTATTAGATACACTTACAGAAAATTAGAAGGTCCGTTAATTCGTTTATAATTTTAAAATAAATGTGGACTATCAAAAAAAATTTTGTCCGTCTGTCTATCTTTCTTTTCATTTCTTTGTGTGTTTTGTGAAAAGCTGGACTAATTTTAATGGGGATCTCACTAAAAGTTAGACGGAGGTTATTATAGGTCTACTTTTTATCCGTGAGTTCACGCGAATGAAGTCATGAGGACAGCGAGTAGTAGTCAGTAGTACCTAGTTTAGAAATTAAGAAGTGAAATTAATTACAAGTGTTTATTACATCCAGGACTTCTTCCTTCAATATGGTTGAGTCAATGAAACTCAGCTTAACGCGTTACTCATATGTGTTATTATTAGTGGTTTCCCTTATAATTCAAAATAATTTATTCACATCAAAATGTGCTAACCAAAGTCATACGAAAGTGATTTTAGAGTTTTACTTCCGTACAGATGGCTATCATAAAAGATGAAAAGCAGCAGAAACATATATCTTTTGTAACATTTCTGTAATTTATTAACACTTACAGAAAATTTTTTGAAATATATGTATAACTTTTTATTACTTTTCAAATATAAGTAGTACAGGAGACCGCTAGTTGCAGAATTTCCTAAGAGTGTCCGTGGTTCGGAGGGTACGTAGGTAAACCAATTACTCCCGATTAACATTAGATAATTACAAATAGCAATATATAAAAACTTTCAAAAATCGGGTTGTAAGTTGTTACTAACCCTTTCACCAATTCATACAGGATCAACATGTTGAAGTATGCTAAGCCCCTTTTAAGAGGAGAGACCTGTGCCTGAAATTTACCACTATTGGGTAATTTTTTATATTGATGGTAAGCTGCGATGTACATACTAATAAAAGTTGAAGCCATAATAACCAGGATTTGACAGCGAATGTCTTGCAAAAAGTTTAGAAGTCAATATTGTATTGGGTATTAGCTTAATAAGCAATTATTGAAACGCAAACTGACATGGCCTGACCGTGACCACAACCTAGTAATAAGTTACGCACAATAGGCGCTGAGGCAAGCTGTCGTGATATCGTTGATTGGTATGGAGTGAAAAACATTTCATAATTAAATTTTGCAAACGTGGTTCGCACGAATAAGGTGTATATGACCAACCGATTTATAAATAACGCTACACACTCATAGCCTAACAGGAGTCCCTGTGTCGTGGGTGCCATCATGCCATGGACATCACACAAATACGTGGACCCACACCTAGGCCCAAAATATAAATACAAACTCATTATTCAAATTCCGTTTCGCTGGGAATCGAACCCAGGATCCCTCGAACGACGATTCGGCATGGCAACCATTGCACCATTTGGGTCGTCAAATCGCGCATGACGTTGGATCTCTGCAAATGTTTATTGCAATTACGGAAGAAGTGTTGCAATGAAGTGCTTCAGGGCATCTCAAATCAACACAATAGTTAAAATTCTTAAACCAAGAATAATTTGTCTAACCGCACACGGAACTCAACAGAAAGAAACTAGGTTACGTTATGGTTCGACTTTTTTAACCGCTCTGCGGGGTTCGTCGGCATTTGTGACGTTTTCACATTATTTTTTAGGTTTTTGATGATGACTCAATAATCTTCTCTGCTGTAAGTTGTTTTAGTATTTTCAGATCATCAGTAGCAAATATCCGATAAGATATGGTATGGATATAAAATTTCGGTAAACGATTGATTGACATTAGTTTGAGGATTTTGTGTAGGTATTTTTTACTAATTTAGAGGAAATTTTACTACGGATTAATTAAAATTAAATAAAATGGAACCTGCGTCTTTTTCATCAATCGGTCGAGTTCCGACCAAGTGCGCTATAAGATCACTGCTGTTAAAAGTCATTAAAAAGAATAATTACATTTCTTATTGCTGTGTTTTTATTTCTGAAGTAATAGTTAGTATCGAAGTTACTGTAATAGTTAAATATTTGCTCGCGATATATTTCACGGTGTCAATAAAACTTAGTAGGTATACTGTTATATTAGCAGCGGGGCATTGAACGTGACTATTTACTTATATTTCACGCTAATTTTACACTAAAACTATAAAGTACTTACAATAAAACTTCTATTATCGAACAAAAGGTAAACAACTTTAGAGTTACAAAGCTAATCTCCTGTAAATCGAATCTGCCGTAAAGCGAATATGCCGTAAAAAATTCTGCCGTAAAACAAATCTGCCGTAAAGTACATCAGAATTAAGTACAACGTGCAATAGGCTACACTATGGTCCGTTCCGTCACTATTCTATAACCAAATATGCCTTATCACCCAACTAGGAAGTGGTAGTCTCGATTTATAATCGCCGCTGCAATGTTACAACCATAAAAACATTTCACAGTTGAAGCAAGCAGGCACGAACTACCATGAACGATAACCGTCCAGATTTTACTATTTGGTAAAGAACTCAGAAATATCTTATGGTTATTGACTACCACGTGGATGAAGCTGCGAGCATAAACTAGTTATCTATATAGGCCTGAGGGTAACATCGTAGCGATTGTGTAGCTGAATGTTTTGCTGCTAAGCAATGTTATAAGGTAGACCACGGCGCAACAAGCACCCCCACTAAGATGGCAATAATATGATAATATTGGTGTTTATTGACAGCGCTACAAATTATAGTCATTACGTTTGAATGTCAATTACAGCGGGCTGGTGCTAGAAGTGGTAACAATGAACAATGGCTCACCACGCCGCGGAAGTTTATTTGCTGTAATATAAAAGTTACAGTCGCTTTTAGTGGTTTATTACGAATAATAATGATATGACGTGCCTTATTGTATAACGCGTTGTGCCCGCAGTTTCGATCGCGCTTAGGAGATTTTCCCGCGTGAGTCTCGATCCCGCTGAAATTCCGGGATAAAAAGAAGCCTATATGTTGCTCCACAGCCTCTTCTACCTTCCAGTGAAAGTCCCATAATAATCCGTTCAGCCGCTCCGTTTATTAGCCCGGACAAACATAGACATACTTACATACTACAGGCAAAAAAAATTAAAATCGTTTGTTTGTATTTTAGTATCATGTAAATACATATATGCAGTGGAAAAAACACAGTTATTTTGAAATCAGAAACAGACATTTTAATTTATATGTACTAACTAGCTAGTAAACCCGCCCTCGTTTCGCTTCGGGGAACCAGTCCCTTCAAAAATCTCTATAAATTTTAACAAATTATGTTATTTCGATGTCTACGCTATATTACTGCAAAGTTTCATGAAAATCCGTTCAGTAGTTTTTGCGTGAAAGAGCAACAAACACACACACATACATCCTTACAAACTTTCGCATTTATAATATTAAGTAGGATTAGTAGGATATGTACAAATGAAATATTGGCATAACTCTGAAAATAAGCAAAGCAGTCAGTGTGCGTGCACTCGTAGTGTGTGTGTGAATGCTTTTATCCGCGTGTGTTTCAGTAGTGTGCCTCTCTTTGTGTGTGTTTGATTGACATTTGATTTATATCTTTAATAATATAATATTTTTTGGGTACCAATAGCGTGATGTCGTTGACCTCGACATAGCGTATATGTATATATGTTTTATGTAATAATCTAGTAACACTCGTTATATTTTGCAAGACTAATCAAATAAGCTAATTATAACCAGATTATGACAGAATGCTTTTACTACTGAGTCCTGTCTTTGTTATTTAGCATGGTGCGTAAAGTTTCAAACAGATTAGTAACTAGCAGTATCGCGCTTACTGTGCGTCACCGTCACATTGTGCTATATAATATTTAAATAATGTAAATAAAACAATACCTATAAGTAGGTATAGGTACTAAACTTTAAGGTAAGATGTAAAGTGTATCAATAAAAATCTTTATTATTAATTAAATTGCAGTCAGTTAAAAGCATGTTAAAAGTAACTATTTTGGAACTGAGAAAAAATATGACGAATGACGTATCAAAGTACCCATGTGGTTTTGTACCACAAAAATATATTAGCGGAATTGAAAGGCACCAATTATTAAAATAACTATCTATCAACACAGACTACATTAAGTGCTCTGTAAGTGCGCGAAAACAGCCTTCAAATTACAAGCAGAGCTGCAATAAGCGGTAGCACGACCAGATACGACGTTTGCAAGATTTATGAAGGTAAAAACATACAGAAACATTTGACATTAATTTATGAATTGGTCGTATTTTGGCGATTTTGCGAGACATTTTATAACACTGTGTTCCCGTTTGATTACATCACAATTACATTGTGGGTGACTTTAAGTTAAGAGTGAGTAGTTGGGTACCGCGTTTTACCATCTAAGGTCTACCAAGTTGGGCTACCAAGTACTAAGTTGCCACTGAACGTTTTGAAATTTTAGTCAAGTGCTAACTTGTACGTAAAAACTAAATAAATATTAAATATAAATCCTAACATCGTCAATTGCTATCAATATTTCAATTCATTATACCTACTCTCATTCACAGAATGAACTTTGAACTCTAGTAACCTGTATAGGTAAATAGATTAATAGGTAAATAGAATAGTGATTCTTTAGCATTGGTATCTTGTTGAGTTAAAGCTGCAAGGATTAGCAATGTCAATGTCACAAACCCTGCAGTGGTACCAGATGGCATTGGTGCCTTAAGATCTACAATCTCCCGTACTACCTCGTAAAAACCTTTTTATTTGTTTCCGTCATCACGTAACATCCAGACTGGATAGTTACAGAGACAGGAGTCGGGTGTCTACAGGTTTGTTGAGTAACGTAGGCTCGACGTATTGACGTAAATCCTGAAACCAGTTTGTCTAACAGCTCGCTATCTATAAGGTATCAACGTTTCGTCACACTTACCCGCTCTCGACTTGTTCGTGGCTGTTAATCGGTTTACCGCTTTGAGATGTCGGATGTATTTTTATGTTACTGGAAAATGTACAGTCTACGGGATTGTATTATGTTATTGTTGCCTTTGTTCTATTTCAGCCAGAAAGGCAGCGGCAAACATTGTTAATTGGCTCTCAACTCTCAAACATTGAAACCGACAGTAATTACAAATTTTTTTGAATGTCATAATTAACAAAGTTAATAATTGTTATCAATGTTATCCTATAAACTATAACAATACCTAATAAATTACTGACCAGGTAAGTGAAATATCTATTTTTCTTTAGTTTGCCTGGATTCTCAAAGATGAAAAGGGTCACTAAGATTTTTATCAGTATTTTCACAATACTTGCCTGTTCCACATTCTGGTTTACTTCTCATCTCACAATCATTTATTCTCCTGTTACGTTAGCAAGATTCCGATAGTACCTAAGTGGTAATCGTGGCCCATGAACATCAGTTACACCAAACACGAGTACATCATCAACGCATTGCCATCCGAAAAAGAAGACCGGCAACGCGTTGGTTACGCCGTTAGTATTACCAACGTCCATGGGCGACGGTTATCACTCACCATCAGGTGACTCGACTGATCACTGTCCTGCTATAAAAAAGAGAAAAAAGGAAATATGTACATAATATGAAGGTTTCTTGGCGGGCCACGTTATTCTTTGTTACAATAGACGGTAGTTACAAAATCTCAAGGAATCGAAGAGATATGGAATTAGGAGATTAGAGAGGCCAAAGCTTATTTATTTATTTTGTTTAAAATATAGAAATAACCTCGTCACAATTTTATAATAGCTAATACAGAAGTAATTTGCTGTTCCATTAAAATAATTATAAGTAAAGAAAATTACGTTCTCTCTGTAATAGAGTGATCAGTTTACGTTTCGTTTCACGCAGTGATTGAGCCGTAACTATAAATATAGGTACGGAAGTTGACAATCCTCTAGTTCAATGAGGGTCGCCGTTTTTGTGCTCACCAGTTGGCGCCATTGGCGAGTGAGGTCCTGCTGTCAAAGCCCGCCCATACATAAACAGTGACAAGTGACATTCAGACAAGTGAGAAGTGACAGTGCCACAATTTTATCTGACCCGGTGGCCAAAATTGGAACTAATGCAAATGTTATACTATTGTCAGACAAAGACAGTAGCGCCCCTCTTACCGGACCAGATAAGTTTGTGGCACTGACAGCCAGACCTCACTCTCCACTAGCGCCTCTAGCGGCGAAATTCACACGCCTTTACCCTGATTGGTACAATCCTATTAGTTAAGCGAACAGACCCAAGTTCTATTCCTGGTTGAAACAGATCTTTATTTGAAAAGTGATTGTTTGATTTACCTCTACAACATCTCTCTTTATAATTCAATATAAATTTTTATATAAAAAAATCCTTTACAAGATTTAATACAGATGTAAGTCCGAAATTTAAAATGAATTTTGAAAAATTGATAAAGCTTTCGTCCGTACGTGATAGTTCAACTTATAATCTTTAAGAATTATATTCATAATAAGCACCTTATCTATCTACCTTTCTGGGTATGGTTCACTGACTCTGTGACGCCAGCGCAGCATAAACACAATTTAATGAAGCATCGTTTCAGTTTTCCATACACCATTGTGTCCGCCGCATTGTATTGTCAAAATCATTTCCTTTTCACCGCAGCGCATTCGAACTCGGCCTTGGAGGTCTTTAATACATTTATTATCAGATCAAGTAATGCCGTAACAATGAAACCCATTCTAGATATCTGCATACTATCTGGACCATGCTGGTTGTGGGGTTAGCTACGTAATTCATTATATTTTTCATAATTGGAATTTGATAGATAATTCACGACTTACGACGAAACAAAATGTGTATCTATTACATAATATATGTAAATGATTGCTTTAACTCTATCCATCTATCCGTCAGCATCCACTGCTGGACATAGGTCCTGATTTGCCCCACTCTGACCGGTCCTAAGCCGTCTGAATCCAACGAATGCTTATTGTGTTCTTCACCTTGTCAAAGTACGTGCTGTTTCCAAGAAAGAGTGAATCGAAGACCTTTCTTCCCCAATATTTGCTGGTCCTTCGAGCTATATGGCCAGCTCATTGCCACCTGCTCTAACTAATTGTAGATATAAATACTTTCTTATCGATTGTTATGAATTTTAGTGATATACAAAAATGTCGGAATAAATAGATCCAGTTTAGTATTGGATAGATTACAGTTTCTATTATTACTAATCTATTGCCTCCGATACTGTTCGTTACATAACTGATCACGGTGCACGGTTAGGAAAGTATTCTAATTCTTGTTGAATACTGCCTTGTTCACTTGGAAACATTGAAATTTAATATCTATCTTATACAGTATACACTTTAGACCTATAATTGTTTCCAGTTATTAAAGTTGGAAACCTATTTAATTAAATATTATTAAATCATTAGACTACCTCGTAGAAATCAGGATAAGAAACCTGCAAGTACTGTAAGTACCCAGATATACGAGTATTTATCTGTACATGATAAAGTTGTAATCGACCTGCTTCTGTGAAGAGAATATTTGATAAATTCATTTTTATTACATAAGTTTTTATTTCGATTTTTGACAATTTTTTTATGGAATTAAGATAGCAAACGAGTATGTTTGTCGATTGTCGAGTGTTTGTCTGTGAGCTTGTTCTCAGTAATTTCAGAAACGGCCGAATTGTGTTCAATTCGGTTTTATTGTAATAACATTTATTGGTTTAGTTCCATCGGTTTACAAAACAAGGATTTGTCATTTTTTTTATCCCAATTGTTACAAAGGAGTTGGCAATAATAGCATTCATTTTCTACAATAAGGTAAGGTTAAGTTATTTGAAAAATTTTGTAGTAAGTATGTAGTAGTGCTATTGAAATATTCGGTGTGATTCTAATATTTTGCTACCGTGAAAATGGCGTAAACATGACTCGTTATATCATAGCTAAACGTGTTCCGAGTCGAAATGCGTCCGAATCGATTCTGTAACAATCGGAACGAATCGGGTTGCAATCTCGACACTTCTTACGTTTGCGTCGACCCTATTCGCATTTCAAATGCGGTGTCAATGTCAAATTTAGTAGTTTTAATTGGATTCTTCACAGTTTCTGTGGAATCATTAGTTTTTATTAAGTAAAAAGACGTAATTGCGCGTGAATATAATCTAATGCTTGATTTTCTATTAAGCAAATAATTTTGTTATTAAGCTGTTATAAAAAGACAATCATTGTAAATAACTTCAAACTGTTTAGTTGTTTCTGAAACTGGTTTTATGTGTAAAAAACAAAGTCACTATAAGCCTTTTTTCTTTGGCTTTCTAAGAATAAAAAGGGTCCAAACTAAAACCGGCGCGGCGATTGAAATACCTACTATTCGAGAGTTAGTCAACAACTCTTATCATACTGAACCTGAAAAAAATAAAACAAAAAGATATCTAGGACTCTATTAAACGTAGTCTTCATGTGTAATTTTTTACCTATGTACCTACACATTGCAAACATTGTTCTGTGAACGGTTAATAATAGTAGCGAGCGTTGTAATGACGACACGAATGACTTATGACGCTAACGACGACCTAGGTGATCACGAAAGTAGGAAATGAAGAGCTCGCGTTACCGACGCACTTAAACGCAGCGTTTGCGATTATTGAGTGAAATTAGCCCTTATGTGATGCGTAGATGAGCTGTTCTAGCTTTTTGTTTCTTACTAAACGACTTGTAAGATCCCTCTATTTTATGTTTTTAGGTGACGATTTTCTAAAGTACTTTTCCGATGTAGTAAGAGCAAGAATGACGTACCTATCTAAATTGCTCAACATTTAAAAAGCAACTTATGACGATCCGTGTAGAGCAATCAAAGATTGATGAATTTTTTATGTTGTTACTCTGGGTGTGTGTTGTCTTACTGTGGGTGTGCACCGTTATTATTATTATTTACCGGGCTCCGTAGTGGCGTTTAAGAATGTCTCTATCATACCTGCCTTATATACCATATGAAAATTACATAATGCTAGGGTTGTGGTCATTGCAGTGATTTGTGGTTTACAGTGAACACACGACAAGGTGGTCAATGCAACAGGTGAACCACTTACTAATTATGTATTTAAGTAAAAAATATTGTAATAATCTCATAATTATATAATTTGGCGAATGCGTTCGTGTGCACATCCGCTATGAACAAACAAGGTCTGAGAGAAGTTATTTATAGTAGAGTGAAGTTAGGTTTGGCTGGATTTTTTAGAACGAATATTATGTTTTTTTGCCCAGTATGGTGAAGTCAAAAGGAGGTTTATGATTTCAACCTATATGTAAAATAATATTTTCTTATAGAATAGTAAGACTACTATGGTGCTTCAATATTTCTATCTACACTGCGTTCTCGTTCGATATGGAATTCGTTATAGTTACATCTCACAGAAATGCAAGCTTTCTGCTACTATGATTAAGGTACATTTCAGATTCACAGCGAGAGTTTAAATTGGCTTAAGTAAATTTTGCTTTCAAGCTAAATTGACTCGTAACCACACGTAATTAATTTGTTTTTAGTGTAGACTGGCAATTCGTTATTCTCGGCGGCTCAAGTACAGATTCATAAGTTGGTAGATTGCAATAAGGTCGTCAAATATACAGGTAATATCGATAATAATATTATACCTGCAACTAACTGATACAAAGTGATAAAAATTACTTTACAGAAGGAACTATATAAATTATTGTAACAATGTATCATATTCAGGTCAAGTTTTCACTTAGGTGTAACATTGTAATCAAGATCTGTTAGTAGAAATATCGCCGGTGAGACAGAAGTTGATGCGTCTTACTGGGCACGGATAAGAGATAAACTGTGATGCTACAACATAATGTTACGAAATGTGAAACTAAGCCAAAATGTAACTGTAGTTAATGTAAGTGCCCATTTTATTAAAAATACAGGAAATCTATTTCAAGTCAATAGAAGTCGACTTTGGCTTCGCTATTACAATCTCCGAAAGTTGCAATTACTATGACTACTCTGACTGAGATGGAACGTCAACAATTGTCGCCTCTCTCGAATCTTTTAACAATAATTTTAATTGTCAACATTAATTAATGTACAATTTGTATGTACTTCGCAGCAAACAGAGCAAGTACGATGGCTTTATTATACCTTTAGTAATGTGTTGCACAACTGAGTTAGGTGCGATTAACTAAGGTAGTGACAACTATGAGTGTAAAGATATTTCTGGTTATTATCATTAATGCTACCCACCGCTGGCCTCGACGCTCATCCCAAGGGTACAGACTGTAGTCTATCACGCTAGATTGGTGATTTTGTCTGTAGATAATATTAAATAAACGTTATCGTGCACCACTAGCCCACAATATACTATCACATCGCATACGACCTTGACCCAAAAACAATCATTTGATTGACAGATAAATATATTTCACAAAAAAATATCCGTTTCGACGCAGAACCACTTTGAAGAGGAATTTTCGCCCAAAATTTAGAGAGATCTGTAACATCTCAAATCTAGAATCTCAGAATTGTTGTGAAGATCTTAATTTGTAGATAAGTAGGTATAGTTAACACAAACATATTTGCATAAGTCAGAAAAAAATATGGCTTTTAGCGGTATCAACAAAAGAGAATTGTAATAAGTCTGCAGTCTAGTTCTCATCCTGCCGCATCTCGCGTGTAGTGAGACTCGAGACTCGCTTAATAACTTAACCGAAGTGGAGCGAAAAGATAACGTAAGACCTTGTAAGGTGAATATAGTTTATCAGATCTTGTGTCTGTGTGTTTATTGTTTTTGCCGTCGAGTCACGCTATCTGCATCACTCCGCAGAATATATCGGTTTCGGATACCATTTTAATTACAGATTTAGTTCTCTTTTGTGTTTTTTGTGCAATACACCGTTTTCGTCTATTTACACAATTTGTAAAATAGAATTCTAAGATGATTTTGTTGTAGATCCAGGATTACAGTCTAGAGATAATAAATTAACGTTTGTAAAGATTCGACATTTTGTAAAGAAATTGCGGCGACAAGCTTCAGTGTTAGTTTTATTTTTTAATAAATATATTTTATATCTTCTATTATATTAAAATAGAAAAGTTGATAATAATAAATCTGTTCTCTCCCGCTCAACTTTTGGGCAGTGGGGAAAAAATAAAAGACTTTCAATGCAAGCACAATAAAGAAAATAATTAATCTCATTCAGAGATATAACATTTTCTATCAACGACAAATTAAAATTTATTTTAAATTTTTAAATTTTTGGGATCCTATACCTACTAACTAAATAAAATTTCTAAATGAAATTTGTGTTTGCTTCGTTTCTGTTTGATGTTGACAATAAAATCATATAAAAACTCTCCGTTTATAATTCACATTTTAAGTATACAAGTTTTAAAAATTTACTCAGAACGTAAAAAACGTAGAATGAAATATGTAAGTATTTAGATAAAATCAATGATGAACTTTATTCTGCAAAAAATTATTTAAGGCAATTCAAGAATACATTTGTGGTTATAAATTTAAAGTTTAACAGTTAATTTATGGAAACAAGTAATTTACTTTCTAATTAAATCTCCGTTTGCGTAACTTGTTGTTGTCTCCGTACTGTGCCAGTATGGTTGTAGTGACGGGACAAAGCTGTGTTCTAGCCAAAGTGCCTTTCTAATGACAACTATTTGCTGAACAGCTGACTTGTAGCAAATGGCCAATGAGAGCTGATCAGGTCTGCCCTATTTTCCTTAAAATCTAGTTCCAAAGATCTGTCTTTTAGAGGACATATAGAAATTGACTTTATAAGACAAGACTCGATATTACAATGATAATTATTTAATGAAATGACATAATTTGACGATGTCATTCTCATCAGGACAAATCAAAAGTGAGCTTTAATTGATTCAAAAATACAAAATAAACGGTATTACTAATTAGGTAAAATTTGGACAGGTCGGTAGTTAATTTGATTTAAACCGTAATCGTACCTATAACGTCTCAAAACGCATAATAACGTAATAAAAAGTAGTTAATGGCTATATGATTTTTAAATTTGATTATGTGAACACAACAGGGTTTACTATTAGTTCGAATAGAGGCGATAAATCGACTCACTGTTGGCAAGCTTTAATGAAACATTGGCCTTCACATTATAAAAATTAAATCTCAGGCCATTTCATTGCCTTATGTAGAATGTGCATTAAAACAATGACGTAATAAAGGAAGTATATCAATAATAAAATTAATCCAATTTATAATTAGACGAAAAATTTTATCTGGTTCCAGGGTTGATTATTATCAAACAGAAAGTAAATACTCAAATTTAATTAGTTTGAATTGAAATAATAACAATTAAAGACTGTAAATTTAAACCATAACTGCATTCCTAATTCTGAAATAATTTTTAACAAAATAGAACCGACTTTAACGCCGAAAAGTAAAAATCGGTTCAGTTAAACGCGGTTAATATTCCTAAATCCTTCTCCTAAGTCTGATAAACACGATGCTGAAAAGCGCATCAAAATCGGTTCAACTAAACGCTAGATAATCGCGCATAAATATACATACATACATACAGGTCAAACTGAGAACCTCCTTTTTTGAAGTCTGTTAAAATAACGCTTCACACTCAAAGCCCCACACTAGGATTCCCTGTGTCGTGGGTGCCTTGGACAACACACAAGACAAGGACACACACCTGTCTGTTAAAAATACAAACCAAACTCAAACCCAAAACCCCACGAAGCACACAACGTTTAAAGCATCGACTATCGCTAACCTGCGATAAGTAGATCACAATCGAAGCCATAAAAACATAAGATCGGCTCCGTTCCGCTCACACTCGTCGGACGACCTTTAGGTTGCGCAACTCGCGGGCGCTCCGCACAGATTGATGACAATTCCATGAAGATGCAATTTGTACGTGAAGGTGTTGCTCATGATATGCCGTAATGTTCCACCGTTACTGACGATATAGGTACCACAATCATTGTTGTGTTCACCGCTTTTACGAGCTTTTATTGGGAAATCTGTTAATTTACAGTTGTTTTTGATTTTTTGTAGCTTTTTTCGTTATTAAAATGCGTATTTAAGGTTGAAATTTTGTGTTCAGGTACTGCTCATTTTAAGAGGAAATCGTTAAATTTGAAATTATATCCTATTTATGCAACAGAAATGTTTGTGAGATATTTTTTTTACATTTCTCCTAAGTGTTGATATTTTTGGTATAGGTAGTTTTCGAAGCTTTGGACAAAACTATATATTAAAGTACGAGATTTTATTCAGAACTTCTTTTAACATCTTTGGTAGGTCCGCCCTTTTACAATTTTTTAACTTAGGATATTTATCTTCATATACACAGTTGACATAATTAACAGTCGATAAATTAATAAAATTAGCATTGGAGAACTCTTTAATCATCCTACTTGCTTACTGAGAACATGAGGAATTTACATAAAAACAAAATGAGAATTAATTGATATTCAAATGTTACTTACGAGGCGTTACGAACTCATCATTGGAAATGAATATTTATGAAATTGGAGAAAATCTACATCACATTATATAACACGATATAATGAACGAATTAACGACAACCAATCATTATGTGTATCATTGAATAAATTACGTAACGAATAAATTAAAAAGAAGAATGTAATAGTCAAGTGTGAATCAAGACTTTAGTAATTATGTACTCGTATGTACTTGTCATTCCTAAGTGCTTAACCATAGACTGAGAGAATACTTATAGGTACTTCAAAAAAATTCATTAGTAAAAACATTCTTACTTGGTATTAAGTAGGTATGTACTTACAATTTACCACTAAGTAAATACAATTTTTTGATTAATGACATTTTTTTTGGCAAAGTGTAATTAAAGTAGAAATAAAAATACTCGAATTCTATTCTTAACGAGCTGTGCCCGGTACTTCGTTTTGTAAAAGGTAAAGGGTAAAAGGCCCTATATGTTACTTCACAACCTCCTCTATCTTTCAGTGCAAGTCCCATAAAACAGTTTAGTCATTCCGGAGATTAACCTGGATTTTTAGATTTGCAGGAATGCAATACATGCGCAGACAAAAAAACGAAATTTCAACACATCAATGATACGGGAACTTTTAGGCACTTCTCACACAACGCTATTTGCAAGCGAAGCGGATCTTGTCAATGTATGAAAGCGACGCGTCTACGATGCGTCTCCTGTCAGTGAACAGTGTCAGATACAGCGAATTTTGGATTGCGTGGTAGTCGCGTAGCTCATAAATAGCGTAGTGTGAGAAGTGCCTTACAGTAATAAATACCCCCTATTATATTGTTCTCAAAATATATCTTCCATAGACAAATGTCGATTTGTAAGAATTTAATTCTTTGTATGATGATGTTTAAACTTATATTCAAATATAATTTTTCTTACAGTACACTCAGTATTCGACATATCCACATGGTAATAAAAGGTGCATTTTCGTTGCCCTTGTTTATAACAGAGTGTTTTGTATGCGGTGCAGTAATAAGGTCGGCGGATCAAGTTGATATGAAAGTGACTTGGCAACACCGAACCGCTTGCATTATAGCACTAGCACTCGCATGTGTATTAAATGCTCGGGGTGATATTCTTTGATATTTGGATTCTATGTTGTAGCTAATTCATGCAAATCGGGACAAATGAGGATAATTTTTCAGTGTTTGAAATGAAACATAATGGCTATAAATAACTATAAAAATATCATTTTAATTATATAAACACTCTTATTGACCGAAAATTATATTCAAATCATTAAAAAATTTAAGATACCGCGTAAACGATACAATATGTCATTAAGCGTGCGTGATGTCATTTGTAGGGCAAGCAATAATAGCTTCACAACACATCGATTATTTTCTTTGTTTACGATAAAGATTTTTTCTGAAAGGGTAATGAAACGAAAAAACGATATTGACGGGTTACCTCCACATGACGTCACGCAGTGATTGGTGTTCTATGCATGATGGCGAACAGATATATTATATTGCAATATTAAAATTTAGTTCGATGATTTAAGATTTAATTTTCGTTGAACAAAAATCCCCATTAATCATTTTATTTTACAATTTTATCTTTATTATTTGTAATTATTGTCGGGATCCGATAATAATTACAAATAAGTATTGTCAAGTGGTTTGAACGTTGGACTCTCGGAAAGGGGGCTTTTGGTAAAATTCAATATGTTAATTTATTATAATGTCCATTCAGCAATTACTTACTTGCTTTGTAAGGAAAACATCATGAGGAAACGAATCCGCAGTTGACCACTAAGGTGGAATTTCTGTATCACATTGTGACGGGAGACCCATGGCCAGCTGTGGGATATTTTTGGGTTTTGTTGTCACAAAACCACCAGGTATATTTATTAATCCCATATTCAGAGTCAATACTTCAGTGCTGCCCACTATAATTCGATTGTGTAAAGTAAATCGACGCGTTTATACTTTACAGTTGTGAAAATATTAAGTAATTAATGTTAAATGAGAATTGATGAGAGGCATTATTTTGTTTGCATAATAAAAGTTATTTACGTAATACTTTAAGAAATTTTAATGTGTAATATGCATTGAGTGTAGTTAAAATATATTAAACATCCTTCTTTTACGTAAATATTTCTTTCTGCAACATTATTAACCAACACAAAATAACTAAAAACTTATAAATATTGCTTGAAATATTATGAAATGCCGAATACTTTAATTTTTTAACTTCATACATTTCTGCAATAAGACGTCAATTTAAAACGTGAAAGTAGTTACCCAGAATATTAAAATGTAATTAGTATTCATACCGTCTTTAAGTTTTCCATGGTTCCATAGGTAGTTGATGTGATTATGCTGTGAAAGTAACTCAACACAAATAGTTTAAACCAAACATAGTTGTAATTTTCAATATAATATTATTAGGAGCACCATGGAATTTATGGAATTACCTAATTACATATGAATCAAGGCAAATGTGTCGTTACTTGTTGTATTAAAATTATAGGATATTTATCTTGTCGTCTAAAAGTGACTATTCTTGTAAAAGGCCACTCAGTTGCATTATCGCGAATATGTACAAAAAAGTATAGTAGAACTTAGACGAAAATTCATTTATTTTGTATTTTTTCTATTGTGATAGAAAAAAAACACATCTGAAATTATCATCTCCGATGAACTGAAACAATCATCTGAAAACTGCAATAAGTTTTAAAGTTAATATAGAGTAAGTAGTATTTATAATCTGTATAAAATAAAAACAAACGTAGCTCTTAAGCTGAAAGTGAATGTTTGCTCAAGCACCGAAACAGCATGGAGCGCGATCCGTCGTGGTAACAATGAAATCTCTAGATTAGTTTCAACGGCTATTTTCAGATAAATTCTTCTAAAAATAGTTTTTGCTATTATTTCTCTGTGTCAGTCCAAAAGTTCTTTTGAATGTTTTTTACTCTAATATTGTTTTTTTATCTTTGACAAAATTTCTTCGGATATTTTTTTATAAACATATAACAATAAGTTCATATTAGTAAATGTTCTGTCTGCGAAGCGAGGGGTCCTGGGTTCGATTCCCGGGGCAGATATTTTATATTACTTCATTTTGTGTTGTTGTTTTGTTTGTATTGCGTGTGCCATCCGCGACACAGGGAATCATGGTGCGAGCGTATGAGAGTGAGGCGGTGTCCTACGTGAGCGACGAAAACGACGCGACGCGACGTTGCGAACGCGACGATCGCGATCAAATCAACGGTATCCCTACTTGCGTCCTATGTGACAGTCTGCGACAACACGCGACGTTGTCATTGTCGCGTGTAGCATCGCGTCGTGTTGCGTAGCGTCGCGTCGTATTCGTCGCTCACGTAGGACACCCCGTTAGGGTTTGTTAGCAATTATTATTAATTACTACGATTTACTTTTACGACACTATTACTTTTACTTCACTAATATTGCTTTACAACTATTTTTGGAAATCGATTTATTAATTGTTCGAGATCGATTAAATCAATTCGATTTAATTGAATTTTCATGTAAAAAGAAAAGCTTTTTTAATTGTCACATCTACAAACACCAAAAATCTAGCTAAACCTGAGTGCAGCAAGGTTTTAAAGTAGGTTCAATGTCGGTACTGTACACTGAGACAACATAGTAATTAATTTATTAAGAATCACAGATCGTAAATAATTAATTATAGGTATCGACGAATACGCTCCAGTTACTGAGGCTGCTCTTGACACCTGGGTCTGGGTGCTCTGGGCGCAGAGTAACCGGACTCCTTCAACGGCCTTTGCAAATATGCAGCGATGCTTGATTTGTTGATCGGTATTTAGATGGATACTGTTAAGATTTCATAAACGATCTGTTGACATCGATTTGGAAATAAGTAAGGAGCAGGTAGGAAAGGATGTTTAAAATTTATTTTATTTTAATATATTTTTTTATATTAAACTACATCAAGCAAGAGCCATATGGCGCAATGATTACCATGCCCGACCACCGTTTAAAGGGTTTTTAGTTCGGTTCCCGGTGATTCACGATTTCGGTGTGAGTGAGGATGGTAATGACAGGGAATTTAAGTGTCTATAGGGTCTATAGGGGAGTGTGTAGCGTATCTTTTTTATAAAACAATACAGTAAAACACAGGTTCTAGTCAGATTTTCCCTTTTTATCTGTCATATAAATATAAAATCTATAATCGTTTAGTACTGTCATAAACATGTTTTCTCTATGTAAATGTTTGACAAACGAGCTACAAGCCATCTGGTGATAAGTGGTTGCGTAGTCGTCTTCAATATCGCCAAAGGCATGCCATTACACTGTCATACGAATATTTCATTTAAGTTCCCAAGATTCGATTATCAAAATTACAATATTAAGCAATTGAAGAGTTTGGTGAGAAATATAAAATTTGATGGAAACAGTAGGTATTCATTTCGCTGTTTCATTACAATTATTTTTACTTCAGGAGGTAATTATATTTCAGGAGAAAGTCTATTAAATTTTAACTGTCTCGTTAACAGAAGACATACGTCCATGTCAATGAAACATACAGTTTAATCTTGCGTCCTACTTTAAAGACATTATAATGATTTTATTCCTCCTATGTTCCTCCTCTATAATCGAGTCATTGAGAATATGAAATCGCCACTCCCAACAAAATTACTTGTGCTTGGTCACATACTTTGCCCACAAAGCTGGCATTTGTATGGATTGCTAATAAAACGAGTATGGTAGTAGTGCCTTACCTCTTTAATCTATCGTTATTCTGTTCTGGTTCAGACAAGCGAAAGAATCGCTCCGCTAATGGCTTGTTGCGTCGTGGACCGCAATCGATTTAGATTTAAACGGCTGTTAACCATGTCACCATTCCGCCGCACTTGCCCACATCGGCTTGCAAAATTAAGCACTACACAATCGTCAATGGGAACATAAGGCCTTTTGATCTTAAGAGTTCCGTAGGCAATAAGTTTGGTATGTGTAAGATGGATGATATTATACTGGAATAACAAAAGCTCTGAAATGAAATTTTAAGGTATTTTTTCTATACACAAACTTGGGATTATTTTGTTAATCCCAAGGTGTGTGTCAGAGTCTTGTTCGAAAATAATGTGGGTGTGTGACTTGCTTATTTCAATTTAAGAATCCGTTTTAGATAGTACTAACTTTGTGACATTCAGATGTGTCTGCCAGCTAAATAAGGGGATATACTATTTGACCCATTTTTTATTTTTTTGGCCCCCTGTTCCCCTACATGACTATAACACCACAAGACCCCCTCCCCCCTGGACGTGTCACATAGTATGAGTATGTTTCAGAATTGGTTTTTGATATGTAAAAATTTCACGTCAGTCATCAAGTCACAACATTAAAATTCTTAAATCATAATTATGTTACACCCATGTTACACCAAATAAGAACACATTTGAAGCGTAACTAAAAATGCGGAGTTGTGTATAAATGAAGCTTCGTGTAACATACGGCGCATGTGAATGCACTGAAATGCAGTTTATATTGTGTCATATAGGTTAAGCGAGCAAGAGTAATAAATTTGAAGAGCCACTTCACTACATGATATCGTAAAAGCAGTCTAATGGTGCTGTTTGTATATTACCCATCCTTTTGCAATCATCGTAATTCAATCAGTTATCTAGGTAATTCGATGTCTGCGATGTCGATTTCTTTCCTTATTTTAGAATGTTAAGGTATAATTTAAATCAAATAAACCTACATAAAATTTATTCTTTGGATTCTAAATATACTGTTTGTTAAAATATCGTTATGAATTTTCTATTGTGATAAATTGTACCATTTCTCACAAATTCATCACTATAAATAGATAAAAATATGAATATTCAATAACTTTGTAAAGTTTCATTAGTTCATGCAAATTCCATATAACTATTCTAACTGACGTACCTACAATAAATCAACCGGTTCAGTCAGTCACTTTAATCGGTTTATCGAATCGTTCATCAATTTATGATACTAAAATAGATAAATTTAATCTCAATATACCTAGGGATCTACAATTTGTAGTATATAAATTGACTGAAATAATATAACTTGATGAGTGTGACATCATTACACTATGTGTGATATCGAACTGAACTGAATAATGATGAATAAACGAATAGAAAATTTCAATAAATTAGAAAACTATTATTAATACACCTATAATGCCTGACATAGTTGGTGCACGGACATAATTAACGAACGAACATAATTAACGAAGAAATCTCCTCACTTGGGAAATTCACGATATACTAGTATGCAACATTATACCGGGCGTCCCACGGCTATGCCACATGAATGGAAAGTACCTTAAATATTAAAGATAGGATATTTTACTGAAAGAAGACATCGTTTTATTTTTAATAATAAGTAGAACTGCATGCACAGATTTTTTAAAAATCGCCTTTCAGTTTCATGGTAATTGTGAGCTCATGAAGAAATGCATACAAGTACCTACTACACTTCATGTATCGCTTTATTATTATCATGTACTTATACCACGGAAATCTCGTATCTCAAGTGGGTAGGTCTTTGAAATGATAATGTTAATTGTTGGAAGCATACATGTAATTTTTCTATCACATTTGGCGGGTTCGATTCCCGGTTGAGGTAGGCGATTTTTAAAAAATCTGTGAATGCAGTTCTACTTATTATTAAAAATAAAACGATGTCTTCTTTCAGTAAAATATCCTATTTTTAATATTTAAGGTACTTTCCATTCATGTGGCATAGCCGTGGGACGCCCGGTATTCTCGATCAGATTATTTGCTCCGTGGAAGGATCCTGGACTATTCTCTGGGCAAGTTACAAAGTGGACTAATAGAGTTGACATTACCGTAAAGCGCAGATATTACCACAATTACAAATAACCAGACCACACACATCATGTTCTTGCCCATTCACCAATTTTATTTGAGGTCGGCGTAAAATACATTTGTCTACTTTACTAACCTTCACTTATGTATGTACCGATTCTCTTACCTTTCATATCAATTACATTCATAGCTATCGCTCTTGATATGCACTTCACACACCACGATATTTAGTTTAAATTTTCTACATATAATTTGAGAATTTTTTTAGGTTTTTCTTAAAATATGCTTATCGTACTTTATCTGTCCTTGATCCTATATACATAAATTTTTATCATCTCGTCACACGCAATAGTCTCTCATCAGTACTTGCAACTAAGCTTTCTGACTCACATGATGACAAGGTATATGTACCTACATTATGACAAGTGTCATGATGGATTTGTCAGACTCATTCAAAATATCTTCCGGACCACATTCTCTGCATTCATTGGTTAACGAGCGTGTAATTCTAATTAGGATCGCCTTCCTTTCGTAGCCACCGACAGCTGATTGTATTGTGCAACATAGAATGTAGGAACCAAACTCCTTTCATCTTGACCGCTCGGCCTACATCTTCAACTCCTCTCTATTTTTAAAACATCAAGTGCCTCTCTCGGTGCATTTTTGAATGTAATCAGATCTTGCTTCCTTTATGCAATGTAAAGGTTAAGTAGCAGTTAGTGGGTTAGTGATTTGATAATTATGTAATGCAAAAATAATTCAAGCGTGTTATAGCAATTACTATCGATGTATTATCTAATATTTTCTATTCGCTCGAAGAACTCAATGACTTTTGTAGAGGATTTATTTAATGTGGATATAATGGAATATAATATGGATATAACGGAAACACCAACCTTTTACTCACAGATATACCTGTTAACACATTTTTATAAATGGTCTTAATAATTTATAATTAGAGTACCTATTATGTTTGTCATATTAACCAGGTAATGTCAAATTAATCATCAGTACTTATAACAGGTATTAGGGTACATATAAATATAACTCTAATTATAATACATACGTCAATTTAGTAACACTATGCTTATCCAATAGTTTCAGCGAACAGCCAACAGTATAATATTCAGAACTCGATATTGCGATGTGATTGCGATGTGATAAAACGAACACATTTACATTTGATAGGTATGCAGCTTATGATGGAGTGATGAGGCACGCGACGGCAATGTATTATGAGAAGATATCTTGATTAAACACAGCCATGCCATCCATAAAAAATGATCAAGCTTTTTAAAATCAATTAATGCTTGACTACATTTTTCCTAATACACTGACTTATGAAAAATTTTATACATCTTTTTGTGGCTTTATCAACAAACTACAACAAGCATTTAGAAAATATAAACCGTAATGCAGTAATATCCAAGTAGGACATACGTTGAACTCACGATCAGGGAAGTATGTATCCTGCACAAACACCTAATTTTATCGTTATTCCAAGCAAATACTGCATAATAATTATCGGCAATTAATGATCGAAATAAATAATTTGATATTCGATAAACTGGCTACCTGATCATAAAGGGGGATGCCCATTATTGGCCCTAAAATGCACTCAAATGAAATTATGTCGAAAAAAAAAGGTTTAAAGAAATATAATATGTGTGTATAATATTTTAATATAGGAAGTTTACGTAACATTGCATTACAATAAAAAGTAATGGAAATGATTTAATAAATAGTTAAATAGTTTAATAGTTTAATAGTTTTTACGTCAAACTTGTTGATTTTTATCAGTTGATTTGTTGCCATCATAAAAACATTTTGCCGGATAAAATATTATGGTGGACAAAATTCAGTAATAATAAAATGTTTATTTGTCTTGTAATTTTTTAAATATACATATAATGGTCAACTGAAATTATATAACATGTAAAACCATATATATTTAACCCTACAGATATAAACTGGACTTGTATTGTGCTTGTATCGATCAATTGTATTATTGATTTTTGTAGTAATGGTATCTTCGAAAGCTATTGACGTTTTTCAATTTGTCAGTCTGAGAATCTCACAGATTTTCCTATTCTGGCATATAGTGACTTACAATAATATTAAATATTGCTTGCGGGACATACCAAATAAAACAAGCACGTGCATATTATGGTGAGCATGTAAAGCGTAACGGGTGCTATGAAATAGAGGTATGTTCCCAATCAAGAATGAGTTTTGGCCCTAACTCTTGTTTAATAAGGGCAAAAATTGCAAGCCGGCATGTAAGTAGAAAAGTATGCGCATAACTTCTACACCCGAACTTTTTTTGTAATAATCTTTCACGAAACAATTCACAGTGTTATATACTAACAATCTACCATATTTTTCTGTTGTGCATTTATGGCCAAACTCTCTATGAGGGATGGGCATTCCCCTTTAGACTGAAGTGATACCTTCAGTGCATTGCCATAAAAAAATTGCTTTCAAACCACCATACATTTAAGCAAACGTTACGTCTCTTTGCTCTTACAAGCGCAATCGCAAAGTCATCATCAAATAATATGTTATTGTTATTACATATCGTCTGCAGCATCCTCTCACCTCGCACTAGGTCGTCATGAGAGGTAACTTTTACTGCCGCTTGACCTTTCAATTACATAAAAGTAAACAAGAACAGCATCGCGCTCGCTTCAATCGGACTCATTTGTGTATGTAGAACTAGCTTTATACGAGTATGTGCTTCTATTCGGTTTATGCCGTAATCGCCGCTCTTCAAAAAGGGTTTAGTCGTAATTATTTAACTTGTCAATTAATATTATCTTTCTGATTGGTCAATAAATTGACATAAAAGAAATATCTTTAAAACGAGATTTCTTTTTGGCCATCAACTATGAGAATTTTCGATTACTTTTTATGCAATAGATTCCATTTCTATAATTTCAATAATTATTGTCTGCCTGTCTGGGTTTTTGTTCTTTCTCTCTTATCTCATCTCAGAATATCTCAGAATGAGCTTAATTGATTTAACTACAGCTCTCACAATACCAGAAGACTTGGGGGGGGGGGGGGGAGCGGTTTCTTAACGTTAATTAACCAATTTCATAAAAACAGTTTCTCAATCCGAATATATTTTTTATTTATGTTAGGACATAAGATTAATCTGCGTGTACCGATTTTGAAGATTCTTTTTATCTGAAAGCTGGCGAGTCTTATTTAAGGAGTGATATCACACGAGTACAGTTTTTGGGTTATCCCTAATAATATATCGGTTTAAATGTTTTATTTTTTGTAAAGTTATTACCTATAGGTATGTCAAAAGTTGTCAAACTAACCAGCTAACCACTTGATGGTCGTCACAGACCAAAGACATAAAACCATAAGTCCCAAAAATCGGTTGATGATCAAGACATAAATAGAAGAAAGATATAATAAAACAATTATTATTACTGGCATACATAATATAACAATTATTACAACCTACGATTGTTAAAACCTACTGTGTCTGGTTGATAGTAACAGGGCTTAGTCATAAGTAAACGTCTAGATTTAAATCGTTTAACGATTATTATGAATTAAAAGGCCTTGGGGACAAGTTGACCGAGCCCAAAGCTGTAACTGCAAAGTTAATCTAGATCTTATGCTATTGTTATAAGTTTTCTATTCGAGTGTCGTGTCCAATCCGTTCACAGTGACGTATGTACGTATAGTTACGACGATACAGTAGCACAAGAAGGCCGAAATGGTCCCGGATCGGGGTTTTGTTATAAATATAGAGATAGTCCGACCTTTCAGCTGGACTTTACGTAGTAAATCTGTAACTGATAGATATCTGTTCTGACTGTACTTATCGGACTGTCCTTTATCGCTATGATTTTACGGGGTCCGGACCCGTGCTCCACCTAGGTTCTCCACCTGGGTGGAGCACGGGGACTTATAAGGTCCCGTGCTCCAACTGATGGCGTTAGTACAGTGAAACAGTAAATTGTTTTCCTTAAATAATTCAAAAGATCTAAACAATTATAATAGGCTAGCTAATGTGGTGCACAGAACGGAGTTTAAGTATTATTTACAAACCTTCTTGGTGCACAATTTTTAATTAAAAATAAATTCAACGCGTCTGCTTTCTGCTTTTCAACTTTTATTTCTTTAAATCGCTGACAAAAAGAGACACACAGAGGTTACATTTAGCCATAGCTAGCCTATTATAATTGTTTAGATCTTTAGAATCATTTAAGGAAAACAATTTACTGTTTCACTGTACTAACGCCATCAGTTGGAGCACGGGACCTTATAAGTCCCCGTGCTCCACCCAGGTGGAGAACCTAGGTGGAGCACGGGTCCGGACCCATTTTACGATATTTACTCTCCGAAAAAAAACTCCGAATTATGACAAACTTTTATTTATATCTTTTCTGTTTTGAATTTGATCGACTGTTTTAACTGTGGAGCCGGTTGCACTTCTCAGAGGTGACAACCTCGACTCGACGATAGCAACCCATCTGTAACCGATCTAGTATAAGACTGTTATCGAAAATTACTAACTGGACTATTACTAACAACAACTAACAGAACTAATTCACCGACAGTCCCTGTTCAAGTTTATACTGTGTTTATACTTATTAACAGACATTTAGTTTGTTAATAAGTATAAACACAGTAAAATTCTAACACAGTCTGCTCACTGGACTTACCATCCTAGTCACTAAATTGGGTCTTTTTCTGGGTCGTTTACAGTTGTCATGACCGACAGCGGAAGGGTGGTGCTGCCTGCTCCTTTGCTACCTTAATTTAATAAAAAACCTTAGGTTTTAAAATTCGACGACTGCATCTGTGAAAAAGTCCTGCAGCCGTCTGTTATTTTGCTAGATTAAAAAAAAATGTTCCTATTCCTTCCGTTCCTAAGAGCTGAAATTAGGAATCTTATTTATTAGCGTTATTTTCTTAATAATAGTATATACATAGTAGTGCTTAATATAAGAGAAGGTTCAATTGACCAATATAAATTCCTCTTTAATCGATTGACAATTTGATAATTATAACTTTTGTTGGTTACTAAACTGCACTTGTTTAGTAGGTTATCTAATTATTGTTGATAGCCAAGACGTGCTTCCAATTATGTTATAAATAAAATCATTTACTTCACAAAATTCTCAATCATTATTTCGATAAGCAAGTTATAGTTTCGTAAAAGGATTTTGTAAAATAAACAGTATAATCTAAGTAAGTGGGTACTTACCGAGTTAGCCTTTGATAGGTTACGTCGATTTTTGACGCAATTAAAATAAGATGTACGAAAGATATGTATCTCTTAATATTAAAGAAGTTTTCGAATAATAAAATTATTACTTAACGGTTGCAGAATTGGACAATCGAAATGATAACGCGTCCTGCTTTGTGAGTTGCTTAATATTTTCGCGAAAGAACAATCGTATTTGCAAATAGATATTCTGAAACTGCACTTTGATATTTGAAATATTAGATTATCGTGTATTTTTGAAATGGTAGTCTTTTTCAAAGCATTTTAAACGTTTTTGAGTAACTTTTTTTTGAGCGGTAGTTGTTATATAAAATTACTTAGCTATTTATTATACTATATTTCAATTAATAACACAAATTGGGTCAATTGTGCTCATAACTCATAATACCTATTATTACATTACTTGGAGGTTATTCAGTTTGTAAACTCAACCGTATCAAACATTGTCTAATCTATAGATGTTAACTAACATCACAGACTATATCCGATCATCTGAAATGAAGTTGTTTATTAAACCAAAACATAATTCAATTATGATTAACAATATTGTAATACAAGAACCGTCGAATAACTTCACTTGCTTGAACTTTAAGCGTCAATATTATTGCTTCTTCGAAGATTATTGCCTCAGGATTCAATTAACGTGCCTGATTGCAAAGTGACAGGAGATTCAATTTTAGTATATCTACCGAATAAAATCGAATTCTGTTTTTGTAATAACGTGAATTTTGTGCAACCCGTCACGTATCTAGGCACTGCGAAGTTTGAATGTTTGAATGTTCAAATAATTGGGCAATTAGGTTTGAGGTTTATAGCTAACTGAATTGTACGAGGAAGCAAATTTAAAATTATTCATACCTATGCCAACTCTTAGTCTTGTTGGAGGTCGATTCGAGCGACTTTGGGACCTGAAGCTTGTTTTTCATATCCTACTTTTGCGTAGCATACGCAGCGTAATATAAATGTGCTGCAGTTAGAGGACCTAGTGTAATTTTAATTATACCCAAACTGTTGTTAATATCTCTAAATATATAAAATCAATAAATTAGTTACAACTTATGATCTTCAGTTACATGCTAGTTGACCAACCTCAAACTAAATCGGTTCACTGATTTCAATATTGATTAATTTGATTTGACGTGAATTGATTTAATTCAGTTCGATCCACTGTGATCCGGGATATCGACACAAACACTCAGATCGAGAATCCCTACCAACAATTGAGGTCATTTTAATCAATACACAGACTTCGGTATCTAAAATGCCACACAAGTAATTGGTAGTGCACGCAAATCGATAGTTTAGCAACATCGAATAATTTACGATTCGCGAATACGATGCGAGATTTTTTGTACCGCGTTCGTTGTCTCGCTCCGTCGCGCGTTGCAACGTTGCACATTGTAATCGGGCGTGGTGGACTGTGACGGACGATGGTATGCTAAATCAATGTTTTCGGCGGTTTACCGGAAAATACTTGCTAATAGTCGGCGGTAGATAGCTCTGTTTCGTCTGTGTTTACGAGGTTCCTAATGTTTGTGAGGGTTATGGTATAGAATATGAAATAGACCCCATTTGATAGGTTGTTTACAATTTTTAGTAAGTTAAGGAGTGTGCCATGTTATAATAGCAGTAAAACGCCCCTTGATATTCCTGTCTTTTTTTCAAGCCTACAAGCAAATATGTGACAGTTAAGGGACACCGTCGCGCATACACTAGTAGCACAAAATACATCACCAATGCGTTGCCGGCCAAGAAGGAACGAAGGGGAAAGAAAAAAGTACTAGGTCACAAGTTCCTGAGACCTTGACCTACCTGCATAAGATTGGGATAAATACACTCCAATACAGCTAACATTTATACTTTACTGATCGATGTAATAAAATTGATTTTGAACTTGCAAGTAACATGGACGTTTGACATACTGTTATGCTTCTATTTTACGCTACACCTGGTCAAATTATACAGGTGTCGAAAACATTTTAGCGCTTTGATTGGGTTGTTGCATTATTAATGACATTAAACGTTAGCCATTAATAGTAACTGACGCAGATCAGGTCAGAAGGTTACCCGTTACCATACCGTACCCGTAGGAAAGTTACCCGTCTGGTAAGAAGGAAGACGGTGACTGTATTATAGAAGTCGTTAACAACAGCCGTAAAGTATAAAATTGTGTGTAATGGCTTGTGCTACTGATACTCGAGTAAATAAATAATAATTCAATGTTTACTAAATCATATTATTGAATCGTGAAATGATAAATATCAAATAATTGCTGCTGACTCGAGCAGAGCAAAGACCCTGGCTTCCTTGAAATGTTATGAACGACTCCCTTGTAATCTAATGTCTTATATAAACATGTAAGGGAGTAAACTGCTCATGGAATTCAATAATACCAAAGGTATTACCGATGCCTTGTAGGCCAACGCAGAAGAGAGACAGTAGACCTGCAGTAGACAACAAAGAAAGAAACATTCGCTAGAAATTTGTTATCTAACTTCAACCCATTTACAATTTACGACGCGTCTCAACGGTATTCATTGTAAGTAGTTTGAAGTGCAACAATTGTTAGCCAAACCTTATTTTTTCGACGACCCAATGGCGCGATGGTTCAACACGCCGGATCGTTGTTGCAAGGGTTGATTTCGATTCCCGGCGAGGCGGAAATTTCAATGAGAGATTAAATTTCCCTACAGGAACTGCGTGTGTCCTTGTCTTGCGTGTTCTCCATGGAACTCACGATACAGAGAATCCGAGGGTGGGGCTATGAGTGTGTAGTGTTATTTATTTTAAATTTCTTATCCCTGATATGACATAGGTTTCACAATACCTTAAATACAGTACTAAACTGCAGTTCAATCATAGTATAGGCAATATCGCTATATAAAAGATTTTTTGTGTATTAATATTCAAGGCAGGTTGGTACGTTTCGCTTTGACTTCCTCTTGCGCCTACATATATTATATTTATTATATTCTCCCTGGGTTAAATTTGCTTAAATACAACTATGTATGTTGTGTTATCATTAGCATCTATGATTAACCATTAAAATCACAAAGATATTGTAGTCGAAATACATTAAAAAATGCTATAGTAAAACAAATTGTAAATAATCGCTTTTAGAATATTATTGAACAAAAGTATCAAGTTGTAGTTGAAACAGCGATCAATAACTTATTAGTTACTCGTGAATAGTAAATAGTACAACATTGCACCGTGCTAATGTCAGTGAATATAATTCAATGACCACGGGTCGTGGACTGGTTCAAAATAACAACTTAGCGAAATAGCATGCTAGTAAAACTTATAATACGACCTAATAAACAAATAGGTAAGATACAGTGCTATTGTCATTATGAGAAATCTTAACGGGGCTTATTAATTTTATAATGTAAAATAATTGTTAAGTAGTATAGTTAATGTGAGGTATAGAGCATAATGAATTTCAAGATATCTTAATTAAATGTTTCTTAGATACTTAGTGTAGTAGTGGCACTATTGAAATCAAGATAGAGTTCCAGAAAAGCCAAATACTTTACTTATTCTATTTCGTTGCTGACTTTTTCAGGCGTTGGCAGCATTGAATCCAAGATGGACGAGGTCTTTTACACACAAACAACAGTATTATAGAACCAATTTACACAGTAAAATCGTGACTTTACCGCCATCTTTCGCTCAATAATAGAACTAATAGACAATTAAGCTCTATCACTCGATTACTTATTACTTAACTACATTTGTGACTATGCTCGTAAACCACTTCATAAAAAAATCATCCATTCATCACCTGCTTTCTCCGTCCCGCGGTAATGCAGAAGCCGCTAGCCGTCGGCAGCGCGTGACAATACCGAAATGCTTGATCTCGCTGATTGCGTTGCGCAAGCGCAATTCAGTTCATGGCTCGCTCTTGCTTAGAAACGACCAAAATAAACCACAATTGCACTTGGCTTCATGACTCGCATGTTAAACTGATGATACCTGCGCGGGAATTTGTTGGCACTTGTGAAACTGAAGCGTTAAGTTGCGATTCATTTGATGTGGGATGTCAAAAGTTCATTTGTAGCGATCAACAAGTTTATTAAGTTGTTCAAAGATGGATTTGATGTAACATGGTTATAGACTGATGTACGAAAAACTGAAATAGATGGCGTCCATAGAGTAAAGATCTTCTGTTTTATGGTTTAAATCAGCATTAACACCTGTACTGTGTTTGTTCGCGGATTATCTTTTCGAGGTTGTTGTTTTAATTTCCGGAGTAGATTTTTTTACATTTAAAAATAAATACATAATATATTTTTAATTGCCCTAAGATTACTGTATGCAATTAAAATTAGCTAATTTATACAATGTAAGGGCTCATTCCCACGGCATACGTCTTTGACGATTCGTCAAAAAACACGATACGTCTTGACGGATGGACGTTCACATTGAATACGGAATCGTGTTTTTTCACGATTCGTCAAAATATCCGCATTGAAGTTCACATTTATTTCGTGATTTAGCTCAGTTCAGATTGGTTCAGAAACATTCACGATTCGTGATTTCTAAAAGACGTATCCGTCATAATCATAAAACATTCACGATTCGTGATTTCTAAAAGACGTATCCGTATTCGTCTTTTTTCACGATTCGTCATGCGTGTGAACATGAGTATTTAAAAAGCATTGCCGCCGTCAAAAAAAAATAACGAATCGTGAAAAAAGACGATTCGTGAAAAAAGACGATTCGTCCTCGTGTGAATGAGCCGTTATATAATAATTCTCTGACAAATAAGTAGACCACTCATCCGATTTTAATATGGAACTCGATCGTGTCATACAAAAGACATCAACGACATCTTTCCGTAAAGGAAGTTTGACATGTTTATTTCATTGATAAAGGTAGTATAATAATTTATTGTTTTCCAAATAATACATTCATCCATATTTTTTTTCCACCAAAAAATAAACAAATTCTAAAACCAAAAATCAATTTTACTTCAACTAATTAGAACTGTAACGATTTTACTATACGTTCATATTAAGTAAGGTTTATCGCGGTAAACACTCATAATCACAACAATCATAGTATAAAATCAATTTTAAATCTTGCACGAGTGTAAACAGGGTTCAATTCACGATAGCGTACATAGTGACTATTACATATGTACAAAATATTAAGTATAATTATATACAGACGTAATTACTGCTCTGTGTGGCTCGCCTTGTCCTTTCCGAGCCAGCGGAATTATATCTGACGCCGGTCACTCAGTTTTTTACTGCTTGTGTTTATCGTACTTTGCTCTATATTTATGTCGAACTTATTGTTAATTTAACAACCTACTGTTAATTTAATAGCAAACTTACAATACTATTTTTTTTATTGAATTAAGGTAGCAAACGAGCATGCAGTACCACCCTTCCGCTGCCGCCCATGGCAATTGTGACCGACTTAGAACAAGACCCAATTTAGGGACTAGGGTGGTTAGTCCAATTAGTAGATGGTGTTAGAATGTTAGTTGGTTAGTTTGTTAATAAGTGTGAGGACAGGGACTGTTAGTGATAGTTAGTCCTGTTAGTTAATATTAGTATTGTCCACTTAGTAATGATTAGTGTGAGTCTTGTTCCAATTCGGTCACAGATGCGTTGCTACCCCTGAGGTCTGAGATGTTCGCCTCTAAAAAAGTGAAACGGCTCCACACCTTCCTATCCGGAACACAATTGCTCTTAAAAACAATTATTATGACGGTAGGAATGGTACTGACTACCTTGGCGGGCGGTGGTACTACCCCGGGCGAACTCTAGGTTTTACTTTGTAAGAAAATTGCAATTTTAGTCCTTCCGTTATACTTGTATAACTTGTACTCGCTGTTTCCTGTGGCTTAATTTAGACTGTTTTCATACAAATCTCAATCCTTATTTTACTCCCTTGGGTTTTTGAAGTTGCTTTGCGTCAAGCGGTTTTCGTGACTAGTTAGTAACCCTTCGCTTTTATATATTAAGATTACAGCTTTTAATATTACAGGTACCTGAATTTTGCTTCAAATTTACCTTAATATGTTACTGGTTTTGGATTTTGATAAGTGCTTGATTTCTTCGTATTTAAATCGAAGAGTATTATTATGTACTTTTTACTAGAAAACATGGGAACGGGACTTATTAACGAAGGATTGAATTACAGTTCATCATAATCATTACTTTCTTTGCTATGGTATGGTTTGTGTTACCATAGGGAAATGTAGGACAGTGAAGCTTATACTATTTATTGATAAGAATATTAATATCATCATATTAATGTAATTTATTGTTTTTGTTGCAGGTGAGAATAATAATTTCGGGAAGAGCATTTCAAACTACAATTAACGCAGTTAAGGATGTAAGTAGTTTATTTTTTGGTTGAGAGATGTATATAAGTTATGTAAGTTATATGTATGTCGGTCCAGACAATTCTGATATTCTTCGAGCCCGAAGCCGGAAATTTTTGTTAGAAAAACTGTCTAGTGCATAAAGAGTTGTAAGGAATTTAAGTCCTTTTGGGATTGTAATTGACAAGAAACGCGTAGTGGCGTCGATTGAGTAATTTAAATATCACAGCTATTTCAAACATGCCGCCTAATCTAGCCTAAGGCGGCCTCTAAACGGTCAATTATATTGCGCAATATTGCAAATTGTGCAATATAATTGACCGTTTAGGGTTAATATTGAGGATTGCGCAATTATTGGCCGAAAGTTTGAGCGAGTTTAATTTTTATTGCACCATATTTTTCTATTGCATCGTGTAGGGTCAGTATTGCGCAATATTTTTCAGTCTGTGAAAAGGTGGTATTGCTTCCCTCATGTTTGTATTTTTTTCTCAATCAATAGCGTGACCTATCCTAGTAGCTTTTGAAACTGTTCAGAGTTCAGTCGTACAAAATTTTTGAAGTCTGCTTCCTCAGTTAACATCAAGTCTTTTAAAAGATTTTCGTGAGTATATTTCTGCCTTTTCTTGTACCAATCTTTCGACCAGCGACGTGTTCGTTTCCGTTTACGTTTAGCCACAAGCAACAACACTAAAGCTGCAGCTAAATCTTGTTCGGATATGTTGCCGCACGGTGCACACGGGATCAATACTATTCTCCGACTGAACACGAAAACATTGTGCAGTTCGTATTATTGTGCAATATAATTGCTCGTTTGGATTCAGAGCGCCTTTCAATCTTATTGTACAATAAAAGTATTGTACAATGTTATTGTAGGTCTAGGGGCCGCCTTAGTAGGAAAATACTTCATAAATTGCTCATTTTCTTTCAGAATTTGAAATGTCGCCGAAAAAGGACTTTATAATGATACTTACTCACTAAAATTTTATTTTAGAGCACTGATCCCTCTTGACTGAGGAGATAGAGCATACTCCACAATGTTATTTCAAAGTAGAATGGTGAAGGTGACAATGGACTCCACGATTAAGTTGTTATGGAGCACCATTACGGGAAAAAATGTCAACACCAAAGACAATAATGGGAGCAGTTGCTTTAATGTGCCATTGGGAGCACGTTTAACGCTTAAGAAAATATATTGCTACCAGGGGTCACATATCATGCGCGCCTGAAATTGCCAAAGCAGTCGATTGCTCACTATTGATTTTCTAAACAAATTTCCACCCTATTGTACCCCCTTCGGGGTGGGATATGACAAAATCCGTTATTAACAAACGTTTACTAGTTACAAACTATCTTTTTCATGTTTATATGTCAAGCCAATTTTGATATTTCGTGACGAGTGAATGACCTTTCGCTGTAGCATGATGTGGGAATACCTTAAATTCAATTACTTAAACTATTTACAAGCGATACTAAGTGTGTATAAAAACGTAATTAATCTGTTAATATTCCTTAAATGTTACTAGTTAAAAGCTTGTCTGACTGCCCGATATAGGAAATATTTTTTTTCTCAGTAACGTCAAAAGATTTAAATGTTTTTATACGAATATTTTTATAAAATGCCACTGCATTTAAAGTAACTAATCTTAATCAAGAGCTATCTTAATGGGTTAATATATATCGCTTCCGTTACTGAGTGACTGATTGAGTGGCTGACAGACAACACACCGCCGAAACTATTGAATGCAAAGAGCTAAAATTTGGCACATGTAGGAGTATAGGGTATCATTCAGAGAGGATTTTTGCAAATTCCCCCCGACGAGTAGGTATCTTATACAATGTACTTATTTAATTTTTTTACTAAGATACTTTGTAGCTCCTAAAGTATTGATTCTACAGTAAAATTTGTAGTCAATACCATAATTTGTAGTCAATGTAGTAGCTAAACAAGACACAAAGTGCAAGACGATTAGTATAAAGAGGTTCATGTACCGTACAGGACTACAACCCGCTGATGCGAGGACCTAGAACAAGTATATGTAAGTCGTGTGTAATCCACTCACCGCTTACAGAATGAGGAAGCCTACCACACACCACGCCTTCACCACTCCTTATTACTGTCTACTGGTTAATTAGTCGTTTCCGATACCATGTATTAAGGCGTTGATACGAACGCACTGCGACAAATGTTGACATAATTGTATCTTCCCTTCCTTCTTACAAAATTTTTATCGTGTAGTGGTTAGTTATTAATTTTGTAACGTATATTAACTATGATTTTATTTTGAATTTTATTCTCGAAGGATTTATTTCATTTCAATCGGGTCACAAGTAAATGTCAAATTAAAGGTTCCGTCCAAACACTTTTTCAGTGTGGGTATTAATCATATATTAGTGGGTGTTAAGGGAAGTTCCTAGTTTCAAAATAAATGTTGAATGTTCCGTTTGTTTTTTTACTAAAATGATTATATCCATGTAATGTGTATCGGTATTTCATTGTTTAAAATATACAGCTCTGTTTGCGTAGCAACATAACTTATAAAACCAAATATTACACAAAAAATATAATAAGCGTTTAATAACATATAATTTGAGATTAAAATCAACCTTATACAATAAATGTCGCCATGAAATAAAAACAAAAACTCGATATTTCGATGTCTGTTAAGTCTGCTGCAGGTTTTAAAAGTAATCAACGTGTGATCTCATTACTAATAGTTATTTATTACTTCAAATGTTAATTGCTAGACGAAGGTTTAAATAGTAATTTTGCTTGCGGAAGCTTCATGAATTTATGGCAACATTAACGAACAAATTGTGCTGTAATTGATGGACTAGCTATGTTAATAATGTTAATAGCTAGGGGTCGTGATGTATTAAGTCTACATCAATTCCTCATTGCAATTATTAATTTCATAAGTGTATGTATGCGCCGAATATCTTAACAATCTTGTTAGATCAGTTAGATGAGTGTTAAAATTTGCGTCATTCGAATTCGAAAGTGCAATGTAAGTGCAATGCCATCTGATATTTCAGTTAGAACATCCAATCGAAAATATTATACAATTGTTACAATAGTCTACCCCGACATGTACGTACAATAAGAGAGTAAAGGCCACGGTCTACCATACTGTCAAGCGCTGGCTCAAATGTTTTCAAAAGACATTATGCATTTATGAATGCCAAATAATATATAACAGTTCGATATTGTTCGTAAGTAGGTCATAAGATCTTGTTTGAACTAAATCATTTTTAACAAAAGCGTAGTAATTCATTTTTGAATGTAATTGGACATTAGAGACCCCGGAAATGAGTTAAGGTAGCCATTGACGATATTTCCATTTGGAATGCTTCTAAATGGAAGATTTCCATATGGAAGTACCTCCTAAGGAACAATCTTTCATTTAGAAGCATTCCAAACAGACGTGTCGTCAATGACTTCCACAAAGATTTCCTTGTGGAGGTACTTCCATATGGAAATCTTCCATTTAGAAGCATTTCAAATGGACGTATCTTCAATGGTTACCTTAAGGTCTATTGACAATTTGCTATTTATTATATTATTGCAATGAGGCTTACGGAAGAAAGAAAGAAGCGCAAATTGCGTTGATCCTAAGTGATCAACCGAGTTCAGCAAACAGCGGGCGCGGTCAGTAGTTAGTGGCAAACATTGCTTGAGCGCTTCCGTGCTTCCGAGGCTTGTTCTTGAGCCTTGTTGGAGGCTTTCGGATGACATAAAAAATTCTCTCCACCAATCCAAACAATAGCACTTTGGTGACGTATAGTCTAGGCCTCATCAAATATGAGAAAAGAATCAAACTCAGTAAGGAGCCACTAATGGGTTGAACGGGGAAATGCTTATATAACACTGACATAAAAAACAACAGTCCTGTGCCAGTTAAGCAGTCTCAATGTGAACGGTTAATACTGCCTAGATTTCAGCATTTAATGCCTTCAGTTGTAATCGTTTCAAATTATAAAATCACAAGATCCTCAGTCATTACGGATAATGTAAGCGTTTACGTTTTGAAATGTCTACGGAGGTATTCTATTGCGCTTCAATTGCGAAAAATTTGATTTCACTGTAAAGTTGTGAGGTTCGGCTTTGCATCAGTGTAATTGAAGAGTTAGATTTTAATGATAGTAGCTAGCTTATTCTAGCAACAATACTTATTGTGTTTAGATTTAGCTCTCAGTAAAATTTACTAACCTCGCTAGAATTAAAATGTTTCGAAAACGTCTATAATGAAGTAAGAACGTATCATTACGATCAAATTACCTACTTTAAGGTCCTTTTCGTATCTAGGAATTACAGGACCAGATATATTGACAAAGAAGAAATTTATTTAGCTGACACGAAATGCTTAAATATGTATGTCTAGTTAAGATAAAAAAATTAAAGGCTTTGAGTGATAAATATTTGTCTAAATTAGCCTTGATTAAAATGTAAAATATTATTTCAAAGAATTAACAACAAAAAAAACTATGAAGTAGCAAATCTTTCAGAATATATCGCTTCAAATCGAAGTTTTTTTTATTCAAGTAAATATAGGATTTAGCTATCAAAACTTTATCTAAATTTAAGTTCTTTGTTTCTAGAGATCAATATAAATGTAATTGATCATAATAGGTAATGTCCGGTAATATCAGGATATCATTATATTTATTCCTTTCAAGGACAGATCAGCGAGTGAATCTTAAATGTTAGTAAATATTTAAATAGTCGATAAACGACCACAGTAGATCATATCATTATCAGTCACAGAAGAAGAAAGAAAGAAAGTCCTGGGTTTCAAGGACTACAATAACGTAATAAGTCGTTTGGTGGCAGAAAAGGGTAGTATAGTTGCCAGGCAGGCAAATTACAAATATGTAATCGTTTCCAAACTTTCTTGTTACGCAATATTTTTTGGAAACGTTGCCGATAGGTATAAAACTTTGATTTCATTACCACAGTTTAACCATATTTAACTAACAATAGCGTAAATTAATTTCGAAATTCACAGTAAAAATATATTTATTGCACGGTCTCAGAAGTCTTAAGTCTCTTTTTTGCAACATCTCTTTTTTGCTCTTCTGATTAACCACGATAAATGCAGAGATTAAAGATAAATCTCTGCATTTACCGCTGTCAATCAGGAAAGACAGGCCCGTTAAATAAAGCACAAAGCAGCATATCCTGCATATGGCCCAGCGGAAAATTTGTCAGTTCGGACAACTCTTTCAACTAGTGCAAGATGTAATTGAATAAAAAATTATAAAGAGGAGTGGTTGTCCTCGTGCAAAGAGCACTTGTTTTATCTGGAACCTCCACTGTAACTCGTTATTGAGCCGTGAAATGACGCACAGGCTCAGTGGCTCAATGCTTTCAAGAAATGGATCACACGTTGAATGGCTTACGTAACATGTAGGGCATGAATATTTATGTATTGGATTTTTCCTTATAGGTACTTGTTTTTGTTAATCTATTAGATATTTTTTGTACTAATCATTCTGTAATGAGGTCAAACTACAGAACTAGGGAAGGGGAGCCCTAAAAGCGTTCCTTTTTAATAAATAGTAAGTTTTAAAAATAAGGAGCATCTTACGCCAATGACTTGTTATTATGAATTATACTATGTAGTGTCTTGTTTCCATTTTTTTACGTTTGTGATGTTAGAATATTTCATTACCGTGTAAACAATGACTGACAGTTGGTAATGTGAAGTTAATAGCGCAAATTATTTTGTGTGTTTAGCACGACAAAAGTTATACCACAAATTATACAATGATTTGTGGTTATATTTACTAAAGGTATACTTAGCTAAAGTTTTGGTAAATTATTTTTCCTAAACACGGGAACAAAGGAATACATTTGCTTTTATAGCTTTCTGTTTTTCAATACTTAGGACATCGTTATCGTACCCTTCTTGGTATATTATAAAGGTAATAAAATAATATTACGGAAATAAAAGAACAGAAGCAACTGTGAGTTAAATAAATAGTAAAATACACAGATTTTCATAATAATATGATGAAGCAGAATGTGAGAATATTACGTTTTACAAAGTTGCAAGTTACTGATTAAATCTAGATTATCTGAGCATACTGTGTTAAAATTCGCCACACGGATTTAATTTTAAGTATATGCGAACTTGTTTTAGTTACCATACTTGTACATACCGCTTGATTCAAATGAATTTTATTAGATTGAGAAATATACAAAATATGGTTCTAGTTTACATGTAATTTTGAATAACAAATAAGTTGCATGCGTTAGACAGGTGGGCATTTAATAGAGATAAATTTCCTCCATACGTTAAGTATGATTTATGTTTGAGAAGATTAATAAAGTATTCAAATAGTAAACCAAGTAAAGTAGTAAACTCACCCTTTTGATTTTGTTTCGCTTAAGGAAACTAGTCTCTTCGTAGCCCTTTCGGAAATTGCGAAGTATATTTTTTTGTGGACCTGAAGGTATTTTTTTACTAACCAATTGAATTAATTCGAAGTTAAGCGAAGATTATCACAGTATATTAGTAATACACGCACTCATTTGAGTGGTTAAATAGTTATTGTTTCGTGTGTTCTTTACCACAGACAAAAAGACAAAAATTATAAAACAACTAGCTTTTGCCCGCGGCTTCGCCCGCGTGGAATTCGTTTATATCGCGAACCGGGGAAGTGGGGGAGAAAGTACGTCATCAACTATCTTCCTGGGAAAATTCATCAAAATCGTTGTTTTCATACAAACTTTCATCCCCTATTTCAAGCCTTTAGGGGTTGATTTAAAAAAAAAATTAGCCTATGTGTGACTCTGGGTCTTCAAATATTTTCATTCCGAATTTCATCCAAATCGGACTGGTGGTTTAGTCGTGAAAACGTCACAGACAGACTTTCGCATTTATAATACTATGTGTGTGCCCGCTACTTCGTACGCGCAGGAGTTTATTCCGCGTAACTCCAGATCCCGCGGGATTTCCAGGAAGACAGACTTGTTAGTTTTATATTAATGTTTGTTTAGAAGCTATTTATACCCCATACGCGAAGAAGGTTTTCCCGCGTAAATTCCGATCCCGCGGGATTTCTGAAAATATCCTATATGTTAATCTAAGTTGCCCTCTTTGTGTGTGCCCGCTACTTCGTACGCGCAGGAGTTTATTCCACGTAACTCCAGATCCCGCGGGATTTCCGGGAAGACAGACTTGTTAGTTTTATATTAATGTTTGTTAGTTTTATATTAATGTTTGTTTAGAAGCTATTTATACCCCATACGCGAAGAAGGTTTTCCCGCGTAAATTCCGATCCCGCGGGATTTCTGGGATAAAAAATGTTAATCTAAGTTGCCCTCTATGCGTGTGCCCGCTACTTCGTACGCGCAGGAGTTTATTCCGCGTAACTCCAGATCCCGCGGGATTTCCGGGAAGACAGACTTGTTAGTTTTATATTAATGTTTGTTAGTTTTATATTAATGTTTGTTTAGAAGCTATTTATACCCCATACGTGAAGAAGGTTTTCCCGCGTAAATTCCGATCCCGCGGGATTTCTGGGATAAAAAATATCCTATATGTTAATCTAAGTTGCCCTCTATGTGTGTGCCAAATTTCATGAAAATCGGTTCAGTAGTTTTTGCGTGAAGGAGTAACAAAGCTATTTATACCCCATACGTGAAGAAGGTTTTCCCGCGTAAATTCCGATCCCGCGGGATTTCTGGGATAAAAAATATCCTATATGTTAATCTAAGTTGCCCTCTATGTGTGTGCCAAATTTCATGAAAATCGGTTCAGTAGTTTTTGCGTGAAGGAGTAACAAACAAACAAACAAACAAATACACAAACTTTCACATTTATAATATTAATAGGAAATAGGATTACGTATTTTTATATTTTTTATTTTACATTTTGTTCAGAAGCGACTTGATAGCGCTTGACTAGTCCTACTCATACCTATAGTCCTACATGTACAGTACTTTCAACTAAACTTAGCAAATTGCGACATATGCAAAATATTGTTCTAGTCCTACACTTGGAATAAAACTAAGTTGTATTACATCTAAACTGTTTGTTTTAAATTCTAAATACAACTAGATTTGAAGTGCTCCTGTATGTAAAGCGTATATTAAGATTTTAATCTGAAGCTTTGCGACTGTCATATTAGATTACACTGATATTTATGGCTTGCATATGAACGACTGACGATTATATAAGTATGTGTTGCAAAAAAAAGAAGAAACACCATCACACGTAGTTAAATTCGTATTCATTTAACAGTTATTGCTTTTAATATTAACTGAGTACATACTTAAGTTGTTTATTTCTTTATAGAAATATGGATGAAATTAAGCTGTTTTATCGGATATACACTGGTAATTCCCGGCACCGGCAGTAAAACTTTAACCATCTATTTGTCTTATTGCAAAAATTCAGACATCTTACAGGTTAATTATTCCTTACTAACTTACCTAATAATTATTTGATTGGATGCCTATTATTTTAGTAATAACTTGACGGAGGCACATTAATTGATAAATTAAATAAAGAAAAGATTATTCATATGAGATTCGTATATAAATTCTCCACAATTACCTATATCTAAGTTAACACCACAAGGCTCTTAGGTCTTTTCTATTAACTCTTCTATTTACACTATTTACCTTTACGTTTAAATACATCCTTATTGAATTCAAAGTGGACGTCGAAAATAAACGGTAATTTAGTCTGAAAGATTAATGGTCGATGTAACCTTTAAATTAGCACTGTCCGAAGACGCATTGGACTCGTAATTGAAGTGGGTACCGATGATATTTACGTCCTAAACTGTTAGTGATCTCAAATGTCAAGGGAATGTTCAGGACGTGATACAAACTGGATCACATGTTGCGACTGATAAAATGTTTGGTAGGTCGCCAGCCTAAGGCTAAGGCTACTGTTTGAATGTTGGCGGGAAGCGACAGTTATTTAATTATCATAAAATAATAATATTGTTTCAATTATTGTATACTGGGGAAGTTATAAATATATTCATTGCCTTTTAATAATAGTTATTTCATTGATATTAATTAGTCATTAATATTTTTTTTCAAATCCATGAAAAAAGAAAATTATTCGACCTTACTTCATGCAAATATAAAGATAAAGATTGATTTATTGATACAAAAAACACACATACTTGTTCTAGACTGTCATAATATAACAACTAATTAAAAAAGTAAGCAGTAACTTAATTATATAATGTTACACAATATCCTCAAGTGTTATTTTGTTTTAAACACTTCAACACGGACGGCCTATAATTCATACTACTATAATTACTTATTCGCGGAGCACTCGCCAGCCTTCAGACTTCGCCTTCAAGACTTGTCTTGTCGTTTTTATGTCAGCAGGAAGATATATGATTTCGGTGCAAGCAGCTAATGTTTCAATCTGATGACATTTTATGGCTGCTCTGGCATTTGCTTCAATTAATCTGGTTCTGCACGAGGAATATAAAAAAGTCGTTACTCTGTTTGACGTACAAGATCCTTAATTCACTTGACAAGTTGTAAATATAGTCTTAGCAGTGTTAGATACTCATAGATAACGTTGAGAATAATTTAATCCTATGATCCGTTCTGAAACTGCTTTTAGTAGGTTTCTGGTAATGTATAAAAACATGGTACGGAATCTTAGAAACAGGTTTATTATAAAGATTAAATAGATATGTTACAAAATTCAGTAGCAAAAAACTTCTATTTGCTTCAGATTATGTACAGTCGTATAGACTCATTCCACCTGTAATAAGCTTGCAATACGATGCTACTGTAAAGATCGACATAAATTATTAATATATTTTCCAGTAAAGTACATCAATTGTTTTGTAAAGAGTTTACGTAAATATATGTCAGTATGTAACGTTGTCCTTCAATGGTACAAATACCTTAATGATACATAATATTTTCAATTATTGGGTACATTAAAGGTTAGGTCTCATCTTGTCAGTATGATTCTGTATCGATGTAATTTTATCTAATCTACGCATCTTGACGTTTTGTGTGTTTGAAATGTTTAAAGTTTAATAAGAACGTGCAGATATTATACAATCATGCTGATATTTAAAGTATTATTGGTATTGTATTTGTAAAGTAAGTTTTACGTTTTAAGTTCGTAAATGAGTCTATGCTACATTTCACTAAGGCATTGAACGTAGGTATAATTATGCTTACAGCACTAATGCTTCTGTTATAATCTAGCCCTCAAAAGTATAGTTTAGTTGAATATCGATACGGTATGCTCGAAGGACCATAATTGTAATCAGTATATTTTTTTAATTACTTTTCAATAAAGAAAAATACCTTTATAAGAACTATAAATCTAGGAGTTCTGTCTTAAAAAATTTACTTTTACGCCTAGGCCTTGGAATATACGTTTATTGTTCTTACATAATACTCAAAGCGTAATGTGTATTTAATGTACGTATTGAACCATGTGCCTCTGCATATATTTGAAGTTGTTTGGATATTTTAATGTGTATTTGAATTCCGCAACACAATTATATTTTATTACTGTTGTGTTTTTAGCAGTGACATTTACATTTTATTTTGTTGCTTAATATCCTGAAGTAAATAACTTCTGTATTTACACTCCTGCGGCATGATTGGTGTGTGAACGTACATATATTGACATTTGTGATATCCAATGGGCCGTGTGTAAGATTTATAGTAATTGAATTTGCTGACTCGACGACTTTGCTTTTGATAAAATGTTTCCGTCCGTACGTTTCGTCCCGTGTTAATTGATGGATATTAAAGTTAACGGTCAAAGCGAAGCGTAATAAACACTTTAAAAGTAGGTAGGTATATTAAGTTTTACCTTTTTCATTGACATTAAATGTAGGTATTCTTGTATGGTATTATTGTATGTTTCTCATGTAAGTGACGATTCGTCTTTTTTGAGAAAATAAAGTTCTAAACCTAAGGTATGTCAGGGCGATCACGCGAATTCTGCTACGAAGAATCGCTTCGGATCTGCGCTAGTAGGAATTGAGCTTTATCATTAAAAATTATATTAGGCTTGATGAGTTACTTTTCATATAAATAGAAAATATTGCCTTAATAACAATAATTTATTTAATATGATTATTAATTATAATTACACTACTAGTTGAACAGTCAACAATGACAAAATAAACGCACAAAAGTAAGTACCTAGAGAAAAAATTTGATCATTTTCTTCTGCATAGTGGCACTGTGACGCAGTGTCATGATTTTTAAATAACATATTTGAGTTTAATTAATTATTATGTTGTGTTACTACAACGTGTTTTTTAAGAGCGCGCGCGTTTAAGGATGTGTTCAAGTCAAGACAACTTTTTTATTCCGTATTTACACAAGGTCTTTTTTACGAAATGACAATCTGAATCTAGTTCATTAACATTGCAACGACTAGTCTTTTTTTTTTTTTTTGGCAACTGGGTCGAAATATCGGCGTTCAAAAATACATATCGTGTGTACCCGTATCATAGTAAAATGTGTACAATCCGCGATGAGTTAAGTTTAAAATCATATGTAGACTAGTCTTTTAAGTGCTACTTTAACGAATACACACAATGGGACACGAATCTGGTTTTTTGAAGAAGAATGTCATCCGCCTTTTCCTGGAGCGATTAAATCAGAGGACGAATACAAACCGTTGTTGATATTTATTGTTATACGTAAGGAATATAATAATTGCTCTAATATAAAATTAATGCTCGCAAAAGGTTTTGTACATTGTTTTAAACCGAGTCAGCATATTTTTGTGGCATCTTTATATTACAATTTTGAACAGTAAACTATGTAGGTATCTATTATTATTTTGATTCATTACATGCCACACCATATTTGGTTGAGAAATTGAATTAAAACGTTCGAATGTTGCGTTTTAAGCGCATAAATAAGTTTATTTTTTTAAATGATATAACACGTATAAATATACAATAAGTATATACTTACCACGTATACATTCTCGTATTCTTACAGTAGTATAATGTAACTGAATGTATAATATACCTAATATTAATTTTATTTTATAAATAGGAATTATACTGAAATTGTTACGAACGCTACATCTCGTAGTACGCTACATAACGCGAGTTGCGTAGACCCTCTACGAACGCATGCTCATCTTTTCAGAGTCGTGGCAAAGTACGTAATTTTTACGATCATAACTTGTTCTTGCGTTCTCACGTTATTTTAATGGATCGTGGAATTTGCTTCGATCGATAATAAAGTCTGTTTAAATATTTTTTTATTATGACTGATATTTAAGGAAAACTATTGAATGATTTTTAGAATTTTGGCTTATTTTTTCATTTGGGTTACGGAGTCATTAAAGTTGATGACTTTTTAGTATTAAGTCTATAAACCAATGTGGTTATTTTTGTTTATATTGGAGTGAAAAATATCACGACAAAACAATTATGACCTTTCTTTCTCAAGTAAGTATGCAAATATATCACGTTACTTACAAAGTGTAGATATTACCAACGGCTTCATTACAAAAAGCAAATTATCTGCCTGCAACTGCAATAACTGTCTGTAATAAACAGCTGGTGTTCGTTGACAAAGGTGCGTTGATTAACCTGTTGCTGAGCGATATCGCCTCTCGCCCTTGACTTTAAATGGCGGTCAGTTTGCAAAGTAAAAACTCTGGGGAAATTCCCTCGAAAAAATAATAATGGTCATTATAATATATTGTTTTTGTCGAATATGCTATTGATTTATTGATTTCTGAAGCAAACAGTATGTGATTCAACTGAATTCTATAATCATTAATGCGTAAGTCATTAATGTCGATTTTTTTATGGAATTAAGATAGCAAACGAGCATGCAGCACCACCCTCCGCTGCCGCCCATGACAACCGTGACCGACCCAGAACTAGACTCAATGAGTCTCGTTCTAATTCGGTCACAGATGCGTTGCTACCCCTGAGGACTGAGATGGTCGCCTGTAAAAAGGTGTAACCGGCTCCACACCTTCCTATCCGGAACAAAATTGTTCTTAAAACAATTATTACACGATAGGAATGGTACTAAGTACCGTGGCGGGCGGTGGTACTTCCCCGGGTGAGCTCTAGGCAATACCACCTAGCTAATTCTGGTATCCATTTTATACTAAACTGTTACTAACTAATACTACTTATGCTTTAACGAAGAACATTAGTAGTATATTATCATGTTCAGTCTTATTTAAATAAAAGTTTAAGAATAATAAATCTAGAATACAAAATTAACTATAGCTTTTGATATTTCTTAATCATTTTCTATTGTTTAGAAATGTTACCAAATTGTTTGCTTCGGGCAGAATTACTTAAGAGGTGATGATACCGCTAAAGGCTAAAAGGTACGACCGCGATTCAAAATGACTTATTATGGCTATAAAAATAACTTATTATTATAATGTTACGTGTCAGGAGTATGGGGTTCGAGAAAATGCCAAAATGTACCACAAAGACTTTATTGTGCTCGTAGATACACAATTACACACTGTACACAGTACACACCACAACACTATGCACGTAGGTACTCGTAAACACAATCGTCGAACAGTATCGCTCGTAGAAATCACTTCACTTCGCACTGGTATCGCTCGTAGGTATCGCTGGTATCTTCCTGGTTCCGCTTCCGAAACTAGAATGTCTGCGGTTGGCCGATCGCTCCTTTTTATACCCCTCACGCACCATTCACGCCAATCCAGAACTTTCTCGCTAATTCCGCGGACACGCTCCGAACAAGATTCGAGAACGTTCCTTGCAACCGACTTTCGCCCGTATGACTATTGCCGTAATGGTCGAAGCGTCGTGCGCGTGCGTACTTTCGAGATGGCCGTCCATTGTTCTATTGTTTCGCCTGGCATATTTATGGCCCCTATTGTTTATTGTTTAGCGAGGTACGCCAGGGCTGTCACATTGCCCCCCTCTTAGTCATGCTCGTCCCGAGCATTATTCGATCCATGAAATGGTGCCAATCTGTCCACATGCACGATCTTCGGTTTTCTTCTGTCCCCCTGTCTGATTCGGTAGGTCACGTCATTAATCCTCGTGACAACTGTGTAAGGGCCTTCCCATCGTGCTTGTAGCTTCGGAGACTTCCCTTTCTTCCGCAGTGGATTGTGCAACCATACAGAATCTCCCTCCTTGAAACCATGTTTCCGAGCATCGCGATCGTACCGGGTTTTCATTTTTTCGCTTGTCTTCAAACACTGCTCCCTCACAAAATCATGTGTCTCGTCCAATTGGGTCCGTAAGTCCGAGATGTATTCAACGGTTGATTTCGGGGCATCTGGCGGTGTACCGGTCAGCAAATCCAACGGCAGACGCATTTCTCTTCCGAAGTTTACTTTAGCGGGTGTAAATCCCGTGGACTCGTGTATGGCAGACCGATATGACATCAGGAACAGAGGAATGTACCGATCCCAGTCTCGCTGATGTTCCTCGACGACCTTGGCCAAGTGATTTTCCAACGTTTGGTTGAATCTCTCCACCATGCCGTCAGATTGAGGATGCGCCGGTGTGGTACGTGTCTTATTTATTCCCAAAAGATCACACATCTCCTGGAATAACGTCGACTCGAAGTTCCTGCCTTGGTCGCTGTGTAACTCCAATGGTACACCAAAGCGGCATACTACCTCCTGGACAAGTTTCTTGGCCACGGTTTTCGCCTCTTGGTTCGGGGTTGCAAACGCTTCCGGCCATTTGCTGAAGTAGTCTTGAACCACGATGATGAATCTATTCCCGTCTTCAGTCTGAGGGAATGGCCCAGCAACGTCTATGGCGATTCTTTCCCAAGGGGCTCCGACGTTGTACAGCTGTAGTTTCCCCTTGGATCTAGTGCGGGGTCCTTTCACTGAAGCGCACACTGTACACTTCCTGCACCAGTCTTCAACGTCCTCTCGACACCGCACCCAATAAAAGCGTTCTCGTATCTTCACGAGGGTTTTCTTGATGCCGAGGTGCCCGCCAGAAGTGCCATCGTGTACGAGCTTCAGCAAATCAGCCACTTTACTCCTGGGGATAACCATTTGCAGGGTTTTTTCCTTTCCGTTGAGTGATTCCCAGCTCCGGTAAAGCACGCCATTCTCCAATATAAGGCTGTCCCATTGAGCCCAGTATGCCTTAGTCGTCGCGCTCGATGCTGACACATCACTCCACAGGGGCCTCTGTCCTTTGGCTTTCCATTCCATGATCAGGCTGAGGTCTTTGTCTTCCTTCTGAGCTTGGCTTACTTGCTCCGTTCCCCAAGACTCGTCTAGGTCCTGCATCCTTATCACCCTGACCTCTTCTTTAGCCTCATGCTTGATGCAATGTCGACATTCGTCGGAGCATGGGCGTCGTGACAGGGCGTCGGCATTCGAATGAGCTCTTCCGTTACGATGCTCTATTACGAAGTTGAACTCTTGAAGCTGTTCGATCCACCTTGCAACCTGGCCTTCCGGGTTCTTGAATTGCAGAAGCCATCTCAGAGCGGCGTGGTCCGTCCTTATTGTGAACTCGCGTCCCAGCAAATATTTGCTGAAGTGCTGAAGGGTCTTCACCACAGCCAGTAATTCACGCCGAGTCACGCAATAGTTCCTTTCAGGTTTCGACAGGGTCTTGCTGAAGTACGCAATGACCACCTGCTGGCCGTCCTGGTCTTGGGATAATACTCCTCCGATGCCAGTATTGCTAGCGTCCGTGTCCACTATGAATCTCCCTTCCCTTCTGGGATAGCCAAGAATCGGAGCCGAGCACAGACGTTCCTTTAAGCGAACAAACGCATCTTCGCAATCGGAATCCCAACTGAAGATTCTCTTGTCCTCCGTGAGACGATGTAACGGCTTGGCTATCTCGGAGAAGTTCTTCACAAACCGACGGTAATAGGCGCATAGTCCCAAGAACGCTCTTACATCGGTCTTGTTCTTTGGGGTCGGCCATTCTTGAACAGCTCTTATCTTATCTGGATCAGTGCGAACACCTTCGTCCGATATGATGTGTCCCAAGAATGATACTTCCTTCTTGAAGAAGTCACATTTCTTCGGATTGAGCTTTAGGTTGGACTCACGGAATCGTCTGAATACCTTCTCTAGGTTTCGCTTGTGTTCCACAAAGCTTCGTCCCATGACTATGACGTCATCGAGGTAAACCAGACAAGCGTCCCCCAAAAGTCCAACTAACACTCGCTCCATGAGACGCTCAAAAGTGGCAGGAGCGTTACATAGCCCAAAAGGCATTACGCGAAACTGCCACAAGCCATTTCCGGTTCCGGTGGTAAAGGCAGTCTTCTCCTTGTCTTCTGGCCGTACTTCTACCTGCCAGTAACCACTCTTCAGGTCGACCGTCGAAAACCACTTCATGCCACCAAGCATATCCAACGTGTCGTCTATCCGGGGCAGAGGGTAGCTGTCCTTCTTGGTAACGGTGTTAAGCATCCTGTAGTCGACACAGAATCTAGTACTGCCATCCTTCTTCTTCACGAGTACCACAGGTGAACACCAAGGGCTAGTTGACGGCTCGATCACCTTGCTGCGCACCATGTCCTCGATCATTTCTGCAACTTCGTGTTCCTTTGCCAATGGTACTCGTCTCGGTCTTTGCTTGATCGGTGAAGTATTGCCGGTATCTATTGGGTGAGTGACAAGATTTGTTCTTCCCAGGTCGCTATCTCCTCTGGTAAAGATGTCCTTGTAGTCCATTAACAACTTTGCTGCCTGAGTATATTCTTCGGAGCTCAAATTCCTCCTTGTCGCCTCCAGCAAAGATGTCATGTGATCCGTTGATCGAGGTTTGTCCGAGTTTTCTTGTACCTTCCTTAAGCTATCCACGGCTTCACATCGGCCGATAACCGTATTCTTCGCGAGATATATCGGCGTGCTACTAAGATTGATGACCTTTAACTTAGCGTCACGTTTGGTCATGAGCAGTGTCCTTGCCGTGATCCAACTAGGATGATCTCCGTAGTCTTCTACTACGACACATCGATCCAGCTTTATCTCTTCTGGAAACCTAATCTGGACTAAGGTTTCCGATCTGGGTGCCAGCTTCACTGTCCTCAAACAGTACACTGCTCCTGAAGATGAACCCTCCAAGAAGACTTCTTGATCCTGGAAGCTTAACACTCCTCTGGCTATATCAACTATACAGTGATGTGTCCGTAGAAAGTCCAGTCCGATAATGCAGTCGTCAGTTATATTCGCTACTAAAACAGACTGCGTGTAAATGTCACTTCCGAGTTTCAGTCTTGCTTCTGTAACTCCTAGGACGGTCACTGGCTGGCCTGTCGCTGTCTGCAGATTACATGATGGTCGTCTATTTTCCCACATGATAGTCCGCTTGAGTAGTTCCGGTCGAACGATGGATTTCGATGCTCCCGTGTCAATTGTAAAGCGACAGGGTATGCCATCTATTTCTCCAGTAGTTACGAGGCTGTTCCCGTCACAAGCTTGTGAAACTAATACAGTAGGGGCTCGACGAAGTCCAGCCAGTGCCCGCCCCGCGGCGCTGGCGCCTCTTAGTTTAACGGCTCCTGTGTGTCGACTTGGGTAGCGGTCGACACCGATTTAGGTTGCTTCCGAGTCCGGCAGTTAATCCTTATATGGCCTCGTTCACCGCATCCATAGCAGATAGGCCCGGTACGAGGCTGAATTGCCGCCACGACTTCGCGCACCTTACAACTTTTATAGTCGCTTCGTACCGCTTCCACTTCAAGGGCATGCGCTAAAGCTGCTTCCAATGTGGCGTGATGACCCAAGCGCACCGTTGCTCTCACTTCGGGATCCCGTATACCGCTGACAAACGCCTCTAATACTTTGTCTTCTACCGGTGTGGAACTCGAAGCATAGGCTCGACGTACGAGGCGCTCGATCTCCGTAGCCCATTGCTGCAGTCCTTCGCTTGACTTCTGTACCCGGTCTTTAAGTTGCGCGCGGTACACGTGCTCGAGATGCTTTTCCCCGTATCGAGCTTCCAGGGCCTTAAATAGCGACTCCAAGGTGCGTCGCTCGGCAGGCAGGTTCTCAAGCACAAGCAGTGCCTCTCCTCGTAGCGCTAGGGTGAGTGCCGCCAACGAGTGCTCGTCCTCCCAGCCATTCCCATTTGCAACTATCTCGAACTGATGCCTGAACGCCGTCCACGAGGTCGTGCCGTCGAAACTTGGGACCTTAAATTTCGGGGCCCCAGGACATGGGCTGGTTGCTGCCGTGCCCAAAACCTTCATTTTTTGCAGCTTCTTGTCCAAATCCACGAGCCTAGTTTCGTGGGAGTTGAATAATGCGTCATGGGTCTTGAGAGCTTGGTCGTGCTCGGATGTTCGCACCTTGACCAATTCTAGATCCTCCTTCACGACGTTCAAATCCCCCTGGAAACCGTCCAGCTTTGCATCGATTGTCCCTAGGCCCGCCTCCATGGTTTTGCGCTGGCTCTCCATGGCTTCGCGCTGGCCCTCCATTTTACTTTCCAGGCTCTTCATGGCTTCGCGCTGGCTCCGCTGTATGGCCTCTAATAGAGAGGCCATATCGAATGCACTCGGTGTTGGTACTGATGCAGCTGATGTAGTTGAAGGTCCAGCGGTGGTCTCCGTTTCCATTCGGTCACGCCCCGGCGACTCCATCCGCGCGGCATCCAATGCCGTCTGCCGCCGCGTACGAATCCCTTCTTCACTTTGAGGTACAACAGGCATTCCGCTTCTGTCACCAATTGTTACGTGTCAGGAGTATGGGGTTCGAGAAAATGCCAAAATGTACCACAAAGACTTTATTGTGCTCGTAGATACACAATTACACACTGTACACAGTACACACCACAACACTATGCACGTAGGTACTCGTAAACACAATCGTCGAACAGTATCGCTCGTAGAAATCACTTCACTTCGCACTGGTATCGCTCGTAGGTATCGCTGGTATCTTCCTGGTTCCGCTTCCGAAACTAGAATGTCTGCGGTTGGCCGATCGCTCCTTTTTATACCCCTCACGCACCATTCACGCCAATCCAGAACTTTCTCGCTAATTCCGCGGACACGCTCCGAACAAGATTCGAGAACGTTCCTTGCAACCGACTTTCGCCCGTATGACTATTGCCGTAATGGTCGAAGCGTCGTGCGCGTGCGTACTTTCGAGATGGCCGTCCATTGTTCTATTGTTTCGCCTGGCATATTTATGGCCCCTATTGTTTATTGTTTAGCGAGGTACGCCAGGGCTGTCACAATAACTAGTTATTGCTCACAGCTTCGCCCGTATAGTGGTCGAAAAACAATAAAATACCGTGAAGAATATCGCAAAGGACCTTATGAGTTACAAATATAATATTTGGTTCTTTTCAGGGTCTGAAACTATAACTGTACCTACAAAATTTCATCAAAAACTTTTCAGCTGATTAAGTATGAAAATATAGCAGACACCCAACAGACAGACACACAGACAACAACAACAATAGACAGACAGAGTAACCCTCGCATTGATTTATTTACTATTCTGTTATATTAATAGATATGGAAAATACCATGATGTTTATGCAATCTGGATGTTCTTAATTAAATACGTGAGTGTGTAATAAATTTGACTCTACGATAAGTGTTTATATAAAGTTGTTTTTATAAACGATTAATTTAATCATGACCAAAAGGTCCTTGTGCTGTTTGTTTTGAACATGCCACCTTTCTAGTTATCGAGGTCTTCGGGCATCTGCTGCGTTATTGCAATAATTAACTGCGGCTTGATCGAGATTACGCGGGGATGAGCCTTTCGCTCTAACTATGAGTGAGTTCATGTTAAGGTCATCTAACTTAGATGCAACTTAGTAAGTTATTATCGTATCTGGGACAATATATTTGCGTGCTTAAGTAGGTGTGTTAAGTAATTATGAAAGTATGTTAGCTAATTCTTGTAATTGGATCTATAGCGATAATAAAACGCCGCCCCTAATAGTTTTTATCGAATATTTTCCGTAGACATGAGGTATAGTTTGATTAGGTATATGTAAAGATTCTCAAATTTCCGCCTGGCAAGGAATCGAATCTGGACCTCTTAAATGGCCATTCGGAATGAAAACCATTGCGCTACACGGGTCGCAAATGCTTAACCAAAAGCGACGCAGGATTCATTGCACGAGTCTCTGTCAAGGACGTGAAATCTATTTTAATATTATATGCTTCATTAAAATAACTTATTACTTATTCAATGAGCGAGAGGTATTTGCGTGGCGTTTATGTCAATGGCACTTAGTTACGTGCTCTTTTAAACCGTGTACGTTTATTGAATCGAGTTTTATTTATAAAAAATCATTCTAAATTAAGCGTTCATATTGAATGATATGGCGACCGGCCGGATGGCCCAATGGTCAACACTCCGGATCGCTGTTCCGAGGGTCCTGGGTTAGATTCCCAGTGAGGCGGAAATTTAAATTTCCGTTCTCGGTCTGGGTGTGTATCCTTCTCTTGTATGTTGTCCACGACACAGGGTATCCTAGTGTGCGGCTATGAGTGTGTAGCGTAATTTTGTAGTATGAGTGTTATTTATTTATTTGTTTTTAAACAAAGCTAACGCGCTGATAAATAGCTTACAAATGAGCCGACAAGACACGCGATGATAAGTTGTTAATAGATCATTGGTTGCCCAAGAAAAAAAAGAAAAGAATTAAAAATAATAATTTGGTCCCATTTTAACAACTACTATACCTAATCGTAGCATTCCAAAATTGATTCCTGATCAATGTTATGTAAATGTTTCTTTACCGGGCACGGGTGTTCTCTCACTTACCGAAGTAAGCAATCATATTATTTTGACATACATACAATTGGTTTTTTGATGTGCTGTGTTGCTTAGGAGTTTAACGTTCAAAACCATTCGGCTATTACTGCTTCGTCATTTTATTATGAATGTTAAAGTAGTAAAATATATAACTCTGTAAAAGTGCACTATTACTAAACAAATCTTAAAGTGTTATTCATGACATTTCCGTGTTGGACACTTTGCATCGGTATTGGATGTTATGTAATTCTAATTGGTATTTATCAAAAGGTTATAAGAGTCAAAACAAGTGGTACATTAAACGATTTGAAAATAGTTTTTCACATATTTTAAATAATTTGCTTGCAATTTTAGAATAATTAAAATCTCTCTTTAAACCCTTCTGAATTCTTCTCTAGTCGTATTAATAGAAGATAATTTTATGTCAATTAATGCATATTTAAAAATATCACATTAAATATACTAACTAGATTAGTTATGCGATGTTAGTTAGTTAGTGCGATGACCAAAATGTTATGCCGGCGTTATACAATCAGTCAATCTAAAACAGGCTTTAGGCTTTAACTGATCTCATTAATATTGTAGCATGATTTGATCAAAGCAATGTTAGATAATCTTGCGTAACGTCACTGTTGTTAGATGATCGTTAGTTATCCAATATTATTCGATGGACGCATTGTAAAGGTCACATCTTAGCCTCTTCCGGTCTGAGTATTGAATAATCATATTTTTAATAATAACTATGGAGGTTAGATCCTTTTTCTATTAGGTTTAGGTAATTTTTGCATGAAATGCAACTAGATTGCCTGTCTTAGTTCTTACTTTAGCGTTAATAATCGTAGTACCTAGGATTAAATATAAATTTCTCAGACATTGTATTTTGTCATACAGAATTATCCAAACCCCATTCAATTTATTAAAATTAACAATCAGTTGTAATCTTTTAATTATAAGTTAATAACTAATGAGTAGCCAAATTACATCATATTATAAAAGCAATCAATTAACATTAGATGATATCTTTGTCAAACAAAATCGAGATTACTCGTGCAGGTTATAAATAAATTACGTTAAGACAAGATGGTGACAATAAAAAGCCGTGATTCATACGTGACCATAGTAAGGTTATAATGAAAATTCTATTATGTCGAATACCTTTATGGGTGGTCGTGGGAGAACCGGCGCTAGAATGTCATTGGATGAAGGTTGGTCATCTTCAGCGTTAATGTTATTGTATTGGAGACCAAATTTGGTTGAGTGTGAGAACATTAATTGAGAAACTTCTAGTTTTGTGCTGGTTAAAACATGCGTTGCTTATAAGGGCATAAGGAAATAATTAATTATACGTGCTAAATTAATTTAACGTAGTACTGGCATACTTAAACATAGTACTGGCCTTAAAATACAATTCAATAAGTACTAGCGATATAATGAGCATGCAACATTCGCCCTTCCTATTATATCCATAACAATTAGGATAGACCCTGGATAAGACTCACGTAGGAATTAAAACATTTTGTTAAATAAGGAAAGCGTAGCTATGAGGGCTTGAGCAGGTATTGTTAGTGTTGGGGACATTCAATCCTGTTAGTTCTTGTAAGTATGGCTTGTGTTATGGCCCTTTTGTCCCTTATTCGGTCTGTGAAACATAATAATATGCCTTAGTATGCACGGTCGAAAACATGTTTAGAAGAGATTTTTTTAGATTGACATGTTTTTGCCACCTGACCACACACAGTTTATAAATAAATATTCTACCTACCGAACATACTAACATGGACATAACCATACTAAATCGATAACCGCGTCATAAAAAGACATATCGCAACACTGCGGCTAAATACGAAATGCCAAGGTGTAGTGGTTTTGGTCATTACAACAGATTAAGGATTTTAAGATAATTGTTCATATTTTATTTTTTATACAACTAGTTCTATTACAATTTCGTCTTTAACCAATTAACGCTCATAAAATAATTCTTGACAAATATTTGACATTTCTTATTATATTGTGAGAAACAAGTCGATGAGCTAAGTGTGGTAACTTTCAGATATTAGGTTTGAAAGGCCGTTTACGTTTGGGGTCAAGAAAGAAGAATAATTAAAATTATTTATGCGGAGTGATTGAATGAGTTCCTCGATGAAATTACATGATTGCTACTTAACGATAACTACCGGGACCGATGGCTTTACGTGCCCTCTGAAGCACGATCCTTAAGACAGTATGGTCATCAATCAACTGTCAACCTTGCCTTCTATAACTCATCTCGGTCGATCACTTTTATAATCGACGTAAGTCGCCGACCTATGTGCGTTTCCAATATCACCAAATAAATCGAATTACCTTTACAAACATAAAGTTCAATGTTATTTGTGTAATACGCGTTTAATTTGTGTTATGATTATCACTGCAATCAACACACACGCGAAAATACAAATGAGTTGATAGCGAAAGTTTTCAGTGACACCAACCATGATGAATGGTATCTTGATTCTGATCACTGCGTGTAATAAAACTAATTATACTTAAACATTTGTGATAAATCACAGAATAAAAAATGTGTATTTATAATACTTAGTGATTTATTGTGATAGTTAAGCAAGATTATTATTAATTGTATTTGCTGGGAGATGTGTTCTGTGATATTTTAAATAATGTTGCTTTTGACCTTTTCGGTCAAGTCGATTAAAAGTTATAGGTACCATCTCTATTAAGTGCTTTAACGTTTGTAAAGATTTTAGCTTTAGCATAAAAAATAATCAGTAGGTAATATCTATAATTTTACTAAGCCACAGAGTTTAAATTTCATCGAATTGTGGTAAGATTAATGACAATTTTTACGATTATACCTTAAAAGAGAGTCAGTTAAATATTTTTAACTAAGTACTTTATCTTATTTTCTTATTCGACTGCGCTGCTCACAGGACGTAATGATGGTAACAGTAAAAAGACTAAACGCAATCGCCGATTTTGATGAATTCATGAGAAGAGACCTACGTCAATTGAATTACCGAAATTGTCATTAAACAAAGACCATAATCGTAATATAGTAAAACATAACCCTGACTCTTTATTGGGGGAAAATATGTCGACGAATTACATACTCGTATCACTGAATAGGCTTTTGAAAATCTCTTGATGTTCCATTTCGAATGACATATATGTAGGTTTCATTTCGGTTAAAATTTATTCATTAGGTAACTATCTTGTCATGCAGTCGTTTTTGTTTTACTTTTAAAAAGGTGAAATTTCACGTGGGCTTAATCCTGGTGTAATAAAAGACGTTTTGATGTTGCAACGTATCATTTCTGTCGTAGGAGCTAATCCATCCATTTGATACTAATCAATCAACACTAACAAAACCTAAGGTGGGCGTATCAGATTTACAGAACAAAATCTCTAGTATTTCTGAATGCCAGCCAATTAACTAGCGGCTATCCTACGCATGTGTTTAACCCACTTTTGAAAATAAAAGCATGAAACAAGTGTTTCATGCGACTGTCAATTTGTTGCTAGTTGCGACAGACTTTTTGATTTGAGTTGCGTTGCGCGCCGTCGTAGATAGAAATTACGATGAATGAATGAATGAATGAATGAATGAATGAATGAATGAATGATTATTTATTCGCATTAATTGTGGTTACATGGGTCTTAAATCAAATATTATAGTGGTTCTACACAATTAGCCAATAATGTCATGGCATGCAAAATTCTAAAATTAAAATACAAAATTACAATATTACAATAAAATTAAATTAATAAAACAATGTACAAATTAAATTCGATTAAAGTTAATATTATGAATTAATTATAGTATAAAATTTTTAGCTTAGATTTTGAGCTGAAAGTAGTCTCAATTTGTACACATAAAATATACCATACCAAGTAACGATTTTTAAACTTCTCGAGGTACATATTATGCATATTAGTGGCGTAGTGATAATTTAGAATCAGAAACCGGGGGGGTTTTAGTAATACCTATTATCTACATCAGTAAATGAGAAGAGTGGAAATCTTAAGGTATGTGGTAATATAAACATCTTACAAATGAATATTATCGATTTTAGAATTACTTAGTATCTAGGTAGACTTAGATTCAAAGGTAGATTGCAAGCTCATCAAAATAGTTCATCTGTGCCAATTTTACTATGACAACATTCCTTGATAAAATCCATGATTATTATTAACACATTACAGAGCCGGCTCATTGCATAGTGCAAAACCAATCATAATATCTGGGTAAATGACGCCGCATTTCCTCCATCAGCGATATAGATTGGTTCGGAATTAGCTCGCTTTCCTAGCTTTCCTCAGCCTCAATGCGATTTAGCCTCGCCTACTTAGATCGCAGATTATAAAGACATTAACTTCGTACCTAGTAACCGGTAAAATTACAATAAATTGAACACCTCATTAGATCCCGTCCAACGTGTTTTCAGATAAATTCCAGTGTTTATACAGGCTCTGTCAATGTGTTTATTTCAATGATATGTAAGTAGGTATATAGAATATACGTAAATGTGGTAGGAGAATTTAAATTTCGCCATTTGAACGTCGGAGAAGTATTCATTTATTATGTACGATTTAAGCATAACGAAATTATAGCGAAAACAAAAACTCAAAACTCGGCCTATTCCGAAGCTGTGGAGTCTATCCAACGGTCACTTACTTGTTTTCATTGAGAACACTTTATCACACGATTGAGGCCAGTGTCACGTGTCCTTAGAATAAAACTAAATGAAAATAAAGTAATTGTTAACATTACGTACTGATAAACAAGTGACAACCAAGTATATATACGTACAAAAGCGAAAATAATGTAGTAAACATACAAGTGATATTATCTTGAATTTGACGTAAAAGAAAAGGTCAGCATATTGAAAGTTGTAGTTAATCGATGTCTTTACATTTACGTGGGAAGTAATATCATGTCAATTTATTGCAATTGAAAAAATATAATTTTATTAAATTAATTGGCGTAGTTTATCATGTCAATACGTCGTGATACTCGTGATAAAGATTTGCCTGCATTACCGAGTCGCGACAATGACGCGACAGGGACGTTATTGCAGGGTGTCGCAAATTTAGACTGCAAAATGTCACCGCTGTGAAACAAACTTTGCATTATCACGTAAATAATTTACGATCGTCAAATTCGGCGAGCAAAATTTATCGTGTCGCTGTCACATCGATGTCGTACTTCGTAAAAGTCAGTTCCGGCAGGTGTGACGACTGACGCTACGTTGTATGCCTTTACTCAATTCAGAATAAATATTCCTACAGTTATCTATAATCAACTTCAAGATCACAAGAAAACTGTGTATTGAAATAATAATAAAGTCATAATATACCAGTAAATGCGTTGATTAAAGGTAAACGAGCCTTTATTTACAAATGGTTCTGCTATTTCACACATAAAGATTAATTTCCTCAACTGTTATAACAAATGACTTTATATAATTACACCTTAGACCTGCTGTGAGCGAACAATTTACAAGTTTTGCTACGTTAAGCGTTACTTGAAATATGGAGAGCATTTGTAAGTAGTTTCAAATCAATTGTACCTCAGATTCAAATCTGCAGTGCCATATTTTGTACCGCTACTTATTCCGCCATTAATACTTGACAACCGTAACTTATGTGCCATTGAATTATATTATTAACTAATTTTGCTACAATACGTTCTTTGTTTCTTATTATAGATCGTACAGTTGCAGAGTGTAATGACTTTTTAAAGACAGAAATTCTAGACTAAGAAAAATATAAAAGGCTGACACAATCGTAGGAAAATAAATTAGAGAGAGATTATTATTATGACATAACAATATGCCATAATGTAGGTGCATTTACCCTGATTAGCTATCATCTTTCAATGGGTAAGTAACTACCAACTGTACCTTCAAATTAGTTAAAGACTGCTAATTATTGTGTAATTACTTTTTAAATAATCCTCTGTATTATAAAGTTTTTGATTAAAACAGTCTATTCACAAGCTGCTCTGTAGCAAAGCGTTTCCCAATAAGGCAATACTCTCAGCATACCTATTCAAATATAGAACAATAACTTAGTAAAATTACATATTGATGATACAGACGTACTAACGACTGGACCACACGTTGCCTAATTGTATTGTGTTTCAAATAAATACAAAAGACGTGTAACATGACCCCAATTCAGTTTAATTAGTTACGATCTATGCGGTCTAGACCTGAGTTGCTGAGAATATAGGTTTGCCACTCCCTGCTAAAAACAAATGTGTTACCTGTGCTTGCAGGTCAATTTCGCTTGTAAGCAAAATTTACTTACAGCGTTTTAAATTCTCTCTTCCATGCATAATGCACCCTAATCACACGGGCAGAAAGCTGGCATTTGAGTGGCATGCATTAAAAACGAACGCAATGCATAACTTAAGCAATAAAATTACCAAAAGAAGCGTTCTGTCCAGTGCATTTCCTAATTCTCATGCTAATATCGTCCTCAATAATGCATTGTTTTTGGAAAATATTTGCGAAATTCAACGCGTTTGAGTGACACTTTCTATCCGTGCATTGTTGATTGCTGAACGCCGACACTGGCAGTGATGCGTTGACAGATTGGTTGAAAAGAGACAACCAAATAACAATGTTTTTTGTTTTCACAACACTTTTTGTAACAACACTTTTAAACTTGCATCGTAGAGTGGGCTTAAGGCAATATTTAAATTCTTCATTAACTCGATGAGATATTGTGAAGTAGTCTCAGTTTCCTAACAGCGTTCTTGGTTTTGTGTTGACCATCTAATGGGAAATGGTCACCGTCGCTTAAGGACATCACCGATGTGTTCCCGGCCAAGAGCAAATCATAAACTTATCTAAATGAAATTAAAGGCGATGAAATACTGGACATTATCCGTATTGTTGATTAATTATAAAACTTTTTTAAAGATATTGTTTTGACGATTATGTTCCTCTAACCACAAATCTTGAAGCCTTTCCCTACGTTTATTGGTAATAGTTATACTTCTTGTAAACAAGGTACCTTTTCTTTTTTACTTTGAGTTTACGTAAGTTTACTTTCAATTATAACGTCACCTAGCAAATATTTAATATATATAAGATATTCTTACAATCATTCGTCACTAAACAAAATAAAAGCTCACACATGACGTGGGATGTTACTTTTGTAGACGGTTTTCTAACACTGAGCCGACATCTACTTGGTATTGTTGATTGAAGGTTAAAAGTCATGCATGTCTAACATGACTACAACAAAAGCTGCAATTTTTGTTCTCCTTTTTTCGAAGAAAAGGTAGAGTTCACATGCAAAATAAAACAGCAATTATACAATTAAAATATATTAAATTATGTTGGACTTCTTTTCGCACAAACACATCTATCCTCAAGGAGATAGGTGTAAAACAGCGTCTGTCCTCCACAATACGAGCTCGCATTCTGTCGTTCTTTGGACATGTTTCACGGCGTGGACATGGTTCCATAGAAAAACTGGTAGTCCAAGGTAAAATTGAAGGCACAAGACCTCGTGGCAGATCACCGATGCGCTGGACGGACCAGATCAAAGCGGCTGTAGACGCCCCCGTTCACGAATGCACCCGTAGAGCAGCGATTCGGGAAGAATGGCGAAGAATTGTTAGGCGTGCCACAAATACCGAATGACCACGACCACTCTGCCAAGAGTGCAACGACTTAGAAGAAGAAATTATGTTGAATAAAATATTAAAACAAAATGATTGCGTGTTGCTTGATCGTGATAGAATCACCGCGCATATAAAGCAATAATTCTTAACACTAATGCCATCGGCGTGAAGCGATAACTATTCTACGTGTTAGGTTAGGTTAGGCACTTCGATTTTGGCATTAAGACACGAGGAAAATGAATTTGATTCTTGATGGAGAAACTTCTAATTAAACTTTAGAGAAGATTGTTTTAAACGATACGCTCCTCTGGTTCTGAGAACCTGAGACACGAAGAGATAGTTTTCGTTTGCTTTGAACGTAAATCTAGCAGACCAATAAATAAATTAGACACATTTTGTTAGATAAACCCCAAAGAGTTGTAGTCTAATGGTGATTCATATTTAATGAATATATTTCACTGGCTTTTGATACAAAATACGGGTGGTATCCGCTGAATTCGGAAAGGTTGATGGATGAACTTAGAACAATTAAAGCAATCATGACGCAACAATTCATCTTCATGCTACAACGCGTCGTTTACTATATTCGTGACATTACTTCGTAATATCATATCATTCCCTCCTCGGTCACACGCAGATGGGAGTCACACGATTTCGTCTGTATCACATTGAGATGCGTGACAATCTCTGTACCCTTATCTCGTGTTATCTCAATGGATTGATGTAACGTTTTGTAGATAACTGACACGTTTGTCGAAGCTCTCTAAAACGAGTGTTCTATGTAATAGTGGTATGTTGATGGAAATCAAATTGTTTTTTTTTGTTATGTCAGTTGCGAGCAAATGAGAACAGGTCATAATAAAAGTGCCTCACGATGTCGCCGACGTTTAAATGTTGTCCAGTCCTTACATAATAATCGAATGGTATTATATTATAGTTAGTGATATATTATTTTAGTAATCGCCTTCATTTCGCTCTAGGAAACCTATAACTTTGACAAAACTATTTTTAAGAGGGATTTTTTTAAATTTTTTTAGGCGTTTACTTGCGATCTTATTGAAATGAAATATAATATACTGTGACAGCCCTGGCGTATCACCTCGCAAAACAATAAACAATAGGGGCCATAAACATGTCGAGTCAACAATAGAACAATAGCGCGCTTGCCCGTACGCACGACGCTTCGACCATTACGGCAATAGTCATACGGGCGAAACTCGGTTGCAAGGAACGTTCTCGAATTTTATACGAATCGGGTCCGTCCGGAATTAGCGAGAAAGTTCTGGATTGGCGTGAATGGTGCGTGAGTGGTATAAAAAGGGGCGATCGATCAAGTGCGGGCATTCTAGTTTCGGAAGCGGAACCAGGAAGATACCAGCGATACCTACGAGCGATACCAGTGCGAAGTGAAGTGATTTCTACGGGCGATACAGTGTTCGACGAGTGTGTTTACGAGTACCTACGTGCATAGTGTTGTAGTGTGTACTGTGTACATCGTGTAATTTGTGTGTCTACGAGTACAATAAAGTCCTTGTGGTACATTTTGGCATTTTCTCGAACCCAGTACTCCTGACGCGTAACAATTGGTGACAGAAGCGGAATGCCTGTAGTACCGCAAAGTGAAGAAGGGATTCGTACGCGACGGCAAACGGCATTGGATGCCGCGCGGATGGAGTCGCCGGGTCGTGACCGCACGGAAACGGAGACCACCGCTGGACCTTCGACTACATCAGCTGCATCAGTACCGACACCGAGTGCATTCGATATGGCCTCTTTATTAGAAGCCATACAGCGGAGCCAGCGCGAGGCGATGGAAGCCATGCAGCGGAGCCAGCGCGAAGCCATGAAGAGCCTGGAAAGTAAATTGGAGAGCCAGCGCGAAGTCATGGAGAGCCAGCGCGAAGCCATACAGCGGAGCCAGCGCGAAGCAATGGAGAGCCTGGAAAGTAAACTAGGGACAATCGATGCAAAGCTGGATGGTTTCCAGGGAGAACTGAACGTCGTAAAGGAAGACCTGGAACTGGTAAAATCGCGTACATCCGAGCACGACCAAGCCCTCAAAAACCATGACGCGTTACTAAACTCCCACGAAACTAGGCTCGTGGATTTGGACCATAAGCTGCAGAAAATAAGGGTTATGGGCACGGCAGCAACGAGTTCATGCTCTGGGGCCCCGAAATTTAAGGTCCCAAGTTTCGACGGCACGACCTCGTGGACGGCGTTCAGGCACCAGTTCGAGGTAGTTGCAAATGGGAATGGCTGGGAAGATGAGCACTCGTTGGCGGCACTTACCTTAGCTCTTCGAGGGGAGGCACTGCTGGTCCTTGAGAACCTGCCCGCTGAGCGACGCACCTTGGAGTCGCTATTTAAGGCATTGGAAGCTCGATACGGGGAGAAGCACCTTGAGCATGTATATCGCGCGCAGCTCAAAGACCGAGTACAGAAGTCGAGCGAAGGACTGCAGCAATGGGCTACGGAGATCGAGCGCCTCGTACGTCGAGCCTATGCTTCGAGTTCCACACCGGTAGAAGACAAAGTATTAGAGGCGTTTGTCAGCGGTATACGGGATCCCGAAGTGAGAGCAACGGTGCGCTTGGGTCATCACGCCACATTGGAAGCAGCTTTAGCGCACGCCCTTGAAGTAGAAGCAGTACGAAGTGACTGTAAAGGTTATAAGGTGCGCGAAGTCGTAGCGACGATTCAACCTCGTACTGGGCCTATCTGCTACGGATGCGGTGAACGAGGTCATATTAGGCTTAGCTGCCGGACACGGAAACAACCGAAATCGGTGTGGAGGGCTACGCAAGTGCAGGAGCCAGAAGCCGCCGCCGCCACTAAGAAGACTGCCAAGCCTCCTACGAAGACCTCGACAGCTACCCAAGTCGACACCCAGGAACTAGAAGCCGCCGCCGCAGCTGCCGCCGCTAAGAACATCGCGAAGCTTCCTACGAAGATCTCGACGGCTACCCAAGTCGACACCCAGGAGCTAATAGCCGCTGCCGCCGTCCCCGCCGTTACGAAGACCGCCAAGCCTCCTACGAAGACCCCGAAGGCGCCCAAGCCGAAGAATGCCGACGCCCTGTCACAACGCCCATGCTCCGAAGAAGGTCGACGTTGCTTCAAGCATGAGGGTAAAGAAGAGGTCAGGGTGATAAGGATGCAGGACCTAGACGAGTCTTGGGGAACGGAGCAAGTAAGCCAAGCTCAGAAGGAAGACAAAGACCTCAGCCTGATCATGGAATGGAAAGCCAAAGGACAGAGGCCCCTGTGGAGTGATGTGTCAGCATCAAGCGCGACGACTAAGGCATACTGGGCTCAATGGGACAGCCTTACACTAGAGAATGGCGTGCTTTACCGGATCTGGGAGTCACTCAACGGAAGGGAACGAACCCTGCAAATGGTTATCCCTAGAAGTAAAGTGGCTGATTTGCTTAAGCTTGTACACGATGGCACTTCTGGTGGGCACCTCGGCATCAAGAAGACCCTCGTAAAGATACGAGAACGCTTTTATTGGGTGCGGTGTCGAGAGGACGTTGAAGATTGGTGCAGAAAGTGTACAGTGTGCGCTTCAGTAAAAGGGCCCCGCACTAGATCCAAAGGGAAACTACAGCTGTACAACGTCGGAGCCCCTTGGGAGAGAATCGCCATAGACGTTGCTGGGCCATTCCCTCAGACGGAAGACGGGAATAGATTCATCATAGTGGTTCAAGACTACTTCAGTAAATGGCCGGAAGCGTTTGCAACTCCGAACCAAGAGGCGAAGACCGTGGCCAAGAAACTTGTCCAGGAGGTAGTATGCCGCTTTGGTGTACCATTGGAGTTACACAGCGACCAAGGCAGGAACTTCGAGTCGACGTTATTCCAGGAGATGTGTGAACTTTTGGGAATAAATAAGACACGTACCACACCGGCGCATCCTCAATCTGACGGCATGGTGGAGAGATTCAACCAAACGTTGGAAAATCACTTGGCCAAGGTCGTCGAGGAACATCAGCGAGACTGGGATCGGTACATTCCTCTGTTCCTGATGTCATATCGGTCTGCCATACACGAGTCTACGGGATTTACACCGGCTAAAGTTAACTTCGGAAGAGAAATGCGTCTGCCGATGGATTTGCTTACCGGAACACCGCCAGATGCCCCGAAACCAACCGTTGAATACATCGCGGACTTACGGGAACAATTGGACGAGACACATGATCTTGTAAGGGAGCAATGTTTGAAGACCAGCGAAAAGATGAAAACCCGGTACGATCGCGATGCTCGGAAACATGGTTTCAAGGAGGGAGATTCTGTATGGTTGCACAATCCACTGCGGAGGAAAGGGAAGTCTCCGAAGCTACAAGCACGATGGGAAGGCCCTTACACAGTTGTCACGAAGATTAACGACGTGACCTACCGGATCAGACAGGGGGACAGGAGAAAGCCGAAGATCGTGCACGTGGACAGATTGGCACCATTTCATGGATCGAATAATGCTCGGGACGAGCATGACTAAGAGGGGGGCAATGTGACAGCCCTGGCGTATCACCTCGCAAAACAATAAACAATAGGGGCCATAAACATGTCGAGTCAACAATAGAACAATAGCGCGCTTGCCCGTACGCACGACGCTTCGACCATTACGGCAATAGTCATACGGGCGAAACTCGGTTGCAAGGAACGTTCTCGAATTTTATACGAATCGGGTCCGTCCGGAATTAGCGAGAAAGTTCTGGATTGGCGTGAATGGTGCGTGAGTGGTATAAAAAGGGGCGATCGATCAAGTGCGGACATTCTAGTTTCGGAAGCGGAACCAGGAAGATACCAGCGATACCTACGAGCGATACCAGTGCGAAGTGAAGTGATTTCTACGGGCGATACAGTGTTCGACGAGTGTGTTTACGAGTACCTACGTGCATAGTGTTGTAGTGTGTACTGTGTACATCGTGTAATTTGTGTGTCTACGAGTACAATAAAGTCCTTGTGGTACATTTTGGCATTTTATCGAACCCAGTACTCCTGACGCGTAACAATACGTTCACAACCTGGGCTAAGAATATCGCAGGAGTACCTCTACCGGGTCAGTCTTTTATAAAATTTAATTTAAATTAGAAAGAAGAAGATGGCATTCCTCGATACGTATCTGACATTTCGTGAGAATATTACACAAAACACGATGTACATTTTGTCAGTTTCTCACCAATTTTGGCGACCCGCAACTGCTTACCGCATGACGGAGTTCACAATAAAGTGGTTTACCATTCAAACTACTTCAAATTAAATGACCGTTGCTACACTTAGTTGAACGGTGGCTAATTCACAAACAACCCACAAATTGGTTGGTCCAATCGAAAGGCATTATTGCAATAACAAATAGGTACTTAGAATGTGACCTCTCTCTGAGAAATAATGTTCTTTTTCGTGACAATTTTATTATGATTTACTTAAATTACAATCGGTTCAGAGATATGAAACACAGATATGAATTTATTTATTGCTCCAATGTAGTCAGGATTATTGATTACGATTACATCCATACATGAGTCGCTGAGGATAAGGAATTACCCCCCCCCCCCCCTTAAAAACTAATTTATTACGTGTGTTCACCATGATAGTTTATGCTAAATCTATGGTGCTCACAGTTAAAATTAACTTAATGCACTTTAATTCCTCCCCGTTAATCTACAATGAACCTTAATGATAGAGGCGGAAAGCTGTCATTTGTTTGTGTTAAAACGAATTCCAGATTGAAAGCGAAGAGGCACAGAAATGCACCCAAAAAGATCGCTCAACGATCTTTTCTTGAAAGGTGCTCGCGGAAGCTGAACTTGGCTAGAGTTCCGTTTTTAAATCTCTGTTTCTGACCTTTTTAAGGAATTTAGGTAGAAAACGAGCAGGCAGCACCACCTTTCCGCTGTCGCCAAAGACAACCGTGACTGACTCAGAACAAGACTCCATTTAGGGACTAAGAATATTAGTCAAGTGTGCATCTTTCCGTATGATGCTTTCCTGCACCAAAGGAAGTACCTACTTGTTAATTTCAGCATACTTTAATTATCATTGTTTTTTGTTTTCACCAAGTTTTAGAACGATGCTTTATCTTTGAGGCGAAGAAATAGCGTTGCTCAATTAATAAAGTAATTCTACGTTGAAACTTTTTCTTTTCACTGTAACGGCTTTCATAATCTTTCCTAGTCTTTAAAGAATGTAGTAGGAGTCTTATCGAAATGGTACCTCCAAATGTTTTATATCCGAGATAGTTGTAACACGTTGGTTTGACACAAGCAAGGTCCTACTTTCGGAGCGGGACCTTGATCGGTTGTTACACGGTGTGTGTAAGTGGTGACAGTGGGCGTGGCATGCCGATTATTTAAAACTAACTTACAAAGAGATAATTGTATGTAGATCTATATAGATATAAAGTTGTTTTAAACAAAGCCGTGTCTTAAGTTGTTAAAGGGATTCCGAACTTATAATAATAATAATATAATAACTTTTCAACGATAAAACAGTTTTGATATGAGTTTTATTAATTTTAGCCGTAAGTAGCAGTAGCAATCTGTAATTGCGAGTAAAAAAGCTCCTTTGGAATATCTTACCGATTCTTCTTCCAGAAACAAAATTTAAATTTAAAATCATTTATTCCTGTAGATATCACTTAACACACTAACTTAGGCGCGTCATTTTCGAATTCTATCGCCATCTCACAAAGGCGCTTTATTACCTTTTATATTTATAATGGGGGAGAAAAAATGGCGAAAATACCCTCCAGCACATTTTTCAAATAAAAAGTTTGACCACTGATGGTAGGGATTTGTTGAAAAGATGACGTAGTTTGAGTTTCGAAAAGTGTTTGTAAAAACTAATTTCCTTCAAACTTCATCTTATAACAAGTACCATGTAGTAAGTTAGTGTTATTTAGCTCCACTAATTCAAGTTGACTTTGTTTGTCAGTCTGTAAAAGTCGGTTAATTAAATAAAAATAAAATAACAATAGGGTAGGCATGTAATTTCCAGTTCGCCCGGGGTGGTACCGTATATATTAATCTATGGTGGTACCACCGTCCGCCGCCATAGTTGTACCATTTCTACAGTGTAATAATTTGTTTTCACACAAATTGTGTTCCGGTTAGAAAGAAGTGGAACCGGTTACATATTACAAAGGAGAGCATCTCAGTACTCAAGGATACTAATGAACATGTGACCAAATTAGAACGAGATTCTTATATACTAACTAGGTACTAATTGGAGTATTAGTTACTACAAGTAATATGACTAACGATTTGCCTCTGTCAGCGTGCCATTTACTTCTCAACTACCAAACTCTGTCAGCCCGTTGCACGTTCGTGAGAAGCCGTGTTGAAAGTGATCCTAAACCGGTCTACTTTCGCTGCCTCCGCCGGGACGCGCGTTAAAAGCGAAAATTGGCAGATTTGTGAGAACATTCCTTAATGCTATATTTTTGTAATTATGTTTGTCATTAATTGCGTAAAAATTACAATAATATTGTCCACCCGTATATTAAAGTTCCAATTTCTTTTTTTTAATTAGTTGGTTACCATTTATTATTTTTATGGACTTATGAAAGCTATGGACGATCTAGAAAAAGACTGTTGTAGTGTGCTGCTAAGCCCCCTTCAAAATATTTTCTACGCTTTTCAATTGCCAAATTGGAGCTGATTTGGTAAGCGGTTTCATCGTTTTGTTTAACTTAATTCAAAATAAGCAAGAAGATATTTTTTCTTACGGTATTTATCGTGGCTCTACCTACCCAGAAAATCCAAACGCTTAACAATAAATAACGAAGTATCTAGATTCATAACATTAAAACTGAACATTAAAAGCTTGAAATAGACAAAAAAGTTGTATAACCTGAAGATAACAAACTATCGTAATCCGTCATGAATAGACTCGCCTTGTACTTGAATTACCAAACACGACAAAATCAACAATCGGCGTGAATCAGTTAGAAAAAAATATGTAGCAAGAGAAGACAAAAGAGTGAAATCGCTACTGTAAAACCAAATCGCGGTGTTGCAAGCGAGGCCTTGTTACGTTTTATAAACAACAAATAAAATAAACGCTAGAACAAATAAACTTCTAGATTGATTTTAGGCAACTAATCGAACAAAACTGAGTAATTTTTGATGTAATTGCGTGTCAATTGTTAGTGTGCTACAATCAATTTCATTGTGACATGTAGGTATGTATTAAATTTTTGCATATTAATTCATAAAAATAATTATTCAATGAAAGGGTGTTAACAAAAATGTTGCTATTAACATTTTATTATATTTACAAATAGTTATTCTAGCTAGTATAGAAGTTAGAAAATGAGAAGTGTTAGATTTTGCCATGTCGTAAATGATACTATATTGGCTAAGTCCATTCATAGATGTGCGCTTATTGGTCAAACAGTTTTATTAATTGCAGCCAATAAGGTGCCAGCTGTCAGGTCAGGTAAGTCAGCTGTGAGATGTTCAATAGCTGTACCTAAAGTGCAACAATATAAGCGAGTGTTCATGTTGTCGTTTCTTGCGCTCCTGTAATTCCTATCATATTTAATTATTGATGATAGAAGCCATGTATATTATGATGATGATTCATAAGCTGTAACTTACTTTTCCAGAGGTAGTATAAAATTTAGCTATCTATACATTACCTACTTAATTTTCTTTCGTATCCATATTCATAGTAATGTCTTCAAATAGTACTTATGACTCGCGTCAAGTACAGGACTCCTCATCTCGTAGACACTATTGAGATTGCAAGAGTTGTTGTTGGTGGTCAGTATATTAAAGTGGAAACATAATCTGTGCTAACCTTATTCAATTCATAACTATCATAGCTGCGCTACTGGCGTACGTGAGTGGGGCGGGTCGCTGTAAGGGTCCGGTCACACTACGGCAACTGTGTACAATTTTTTTATGTACTCAATAGGACTGCAAATCGAGTTGTCGTCCTATTAAGTACATTTTTTTATTATATTGCTTAGACTTTTAGTAAATAACTACACATCTTTGATGAAGCCCGTCAAATCAAATTTTCTCTCAGTTGTTGCTTGTATTGTATTGTAAAATTTCATCTTCAGACAGCACCTATCAATAGCAACATTTTTCGTTATAGATTTATACTTATTCAATGTATTACAGTAAGCTTATACTAGTAAAGTAAACATTAAAGTATGTTGTAGTAGTGTGTGTGTCTATCAACCCAGCTTACATTGTTTACAGCTACATAATTCCTTCAACAGTGGCAACAATATAAGCCTTATTTTCAATAAACTCCAAATGCATGTGACCGCGTCCTAATGCTCAAGGATTTGCCTCAACTCGGTTGCGGAAGTAGCATAACTGGTTCAGTTACTGTTTGGTTATTACTTGTACTGGTAGAGCAAATATCTGCGGATCTGATACCGATAACATGCTGACGTTAGGTTCAAGTCTTATGGCGCGTTCGGGAAAACCGATCAGGGTTTTTTAGCGTGTGACGGAAGTCGTGTGTCGATGGAACACTATTTCATTGTAATAAAAACTGAGTATTCTTTCAATAGATTACAAACGAAACGTTTGCTAAACTGAATAGAATTATTTTGAGTATCTCCATAGGTTTTGCCTCTATTTCCGATTTTTTTTTATCAATCAAAAATAATGTTAATGTAAATGTAAGTATTAAACAGCCAAGATGTCCTTTGGAAGCTAAGAGAAAAATTTAAATGTGGGAACAAGAGCAGCAGATCCGCCTATTATACGCGAATATTGCCAAATGTTAAGCGGAAGTAAAGCAAGTAGACGACAGATGAGACGACAGAATATTCTCATAACGGTTGTTCAGATAAGTTATACTTATTATTGATCATCTGCACTTTAATTGTTATATTAATGAATATAATCAATCAATATTAGTAAACTACAAAAAACAATGAGAGGTTTAATTATTGAGCAAAGATAACATTACTGATTAACTGGCTAATTATCTTGTTAACTTGGTAAAATGAATGAGTATTACACGTGATTAATGGTTTAATTTTGAGCCAACGCTTGATGCTTAACAGATTGTAACATGATTGAAAACTTTATTCACTGCGTAAGGAATGATACAAGTATTTCGATTTTGAAATTAATTTTTAAATAATATATTAATATTAACGTGAAATTGAAGTACATAACAGTTATCTAAGATTACATAAACAATTCGAAAATAGCCCCATCAAACAACCTGTAATATTTGTACAACTCTCTCTTCATCTCACCACATCTTCTTTTCTCGTCTCTCGTTAATTCATCTCTCCTATTAACCTCACTTCATATAATATTATTTCACATGCACTTTTAAAGTGATACCTGACTGTATCAAGTTAGGATTTATGTCACACTAATTTTCTTTACTTTCCTAAAAGTTAAACTAGTTTCTTAACAACGCTATTCTTTGGAAATTAAATGCGAATTTAATTGAGTGGCTGCCATTCAATAATCTGAACTGTAATCTAAATTAACGTTACATTACTCTTCAATCCTTTCTAAACTTGCGTATATCTCTGAAATTTTGCACTGGAGTAAGAAAAGAATTGTAGTGAATTCGTGAGAAAAAGACAATTAGAATCTATTAAACAACATTCTAGCAGTTTGCACAAGACTGACTGATACCATCATTGTTACATTGAAATTCTTACAAAATTTTACATTTTTACTTGAATGTAATGTCTACACATCGGATGCCGAGATCTCCGGAGTATAGGCAAGCTGATATCCTGGAGGCAGATGAAGTAGGAAAAAGTTGTTGCGGAATTCAATACCGTCTATAGGTTGTAGCGCTTCGAAAGAAGCCTGTAGATAGGACGAGTTGATGTGAATTAGAAAGAATAAATTAAAGGAATGAAGTAAGTGTTTAGATTATAATCGGATATAATGTGTTGTAGATCGTTATTTTATGGATGTAACTGTGGACTCTACTAGCTTTATTACAAACCACATTTTATGTTTTTATAATTAAAGATACTTAAAAAGTAGAGAACAAGAATAGTGTTTTTGCATTTTTCTATCTTAAGCCTGATTATATTTTATTTTTTATTCTCCAAGACAGAGGGTCGCCGTTATTGCAAAAAATTAGTTAAGATCTCGTTTTAATCGGTTTATTCGGTACCTTCGTTTAACGTTTTTTATTTGTGAGTAAATAAAAGCCTTCTGGTAGTGCAGTATTTGGAACTAAGCCGCCACCAGCCACCGCCGTTTATTGCGAAGCGAACAGCACCAATTGCATAATCTTGTTGTGCGGTGTTTAGTTCCAGTAGATTCCGATTTGCCACCGGAGCGTACGATGAATTCGTAAATTGTTTTCACCGTCAGGACAGTGTTCTGCCGCGACCATTGTCTTTCATCCACCTTTGTTCAGATTTTTAACTTTCGAACTATTTTAATAACGTATTCAACTAACGTTTTCTATGGAATTTGTGATGGTTGGTGACAGTTATTGTTAAAAACTGCTTTATTCTTTTATGTTGTATTATGTGGGGTGATACAAAAAGATAACTAACGTAGTTACTTATACCTTAAGCTCAATTGTTGTGTTACTAAAATTAAATAATGTTATAAATTATTACTGTACCGAATTCTTCTTTTTATAGTGAAATCACTTTTCTATAACTTTAAATTACACAAACTCTACACTTTTTATATAATTTTTTCCGCAAGCATTTATCGGTATAATTAAAAATAACATTTATTGTATTGATGATAATGTATGCGAAATAAGTAATAAAAATAATTACTTAAATATAAATCAGTTAATCTTACAACACTATTTCATAATAAAATATTTAAAACTGGGGATGTGGAACGCAACATAATCTCGATTTATATAATAGTCGATTATTTTGATTAATCGTTTCTTAGATATTATCGAAGGATAACAAATCATATTTGTTCTGACCCCTAGTGCATTATGTAAATCATTATGGCAAGTATTCGCTAGCACATCCGATACAAATGCAGTCTAGATTGATTTCTCAATGTCGATCGAAAGAACTGAACGACTGGATTTGATCACGAGCTCTCATGATGTTATCTTACGTCAGTATTCACGACTCACTGTCTAATGGTGTACAGATTAATTATGAGTGCCGTAAGGCGTGAAAATTGCAAAATCTCGGTAATCGGATCTGTCAAGGCATCTTTATACATATAAACTTTAGAAATGTAAGTATCTTTTGTTATAATAAACTAAAAAAGGTAAAGAAAAATTACGCGATCTTTTTGTTTTCTGTTGGTATGTTTACCTCACCGTCTTAATAGTTATAATAAGTACCTAATAATTCGCTTTGTACCACCATATAGGATGATACAATTATGGATAGGCAGGTTCGAAACCAGCTGTTACTGTAATGTAAAGATAAAGAGTAAATGTCGTTAAAATTTGGCTGCCGAAACTTGATGTTGATTTCCCATTATGTCATCCCAAAGGTCGAGTGAACCTTCATCTTTGGGTGAATATTTGACCTGCTTCAAAATTACTGGTCGTGTTAAAAGTCATGCACTTTTCTGTAGACCTTACGTAATCATAAGTTTTTACTGTACTAAAATATATTAGATATTACATACTTCTTTATTTCTCTATTAATTTATTATTTCTCTAGTGATTTAGGAAATAAAATAAAATAAATATATTCAGAAAGCTCAGCTACGTTATTCGAATTGATCAATGCGTTTTAAACTTATTGCATTAATGTACCCAACCCGATACGCACAAGCTTCTGAGACGTGAATCGTAGGTCGTATTAAAATAACTTCTCTCTCGTTTGAACTCAGAAAGCTGTTCCCTTTGAAAATTTGGAGCTTTTGTTTCATATGGTAGATGGAACGAGTTTTGCAGTGCTGTGATGGTATGGATGCAGTGATGGTATGAAAAAAAGCAAAAAGACGTAAAAACACTTCAAAAAAGACAGTGACTTTCTTTTGCAGTTCTTTATGGGCCGGTAAAGTAATAGTGTAATATCATGTCTGATGTCCATGACCGACGGTGACTATTTACCGTCAGGTGGCTCGTCCGTTCAGTTATGTTGTGTTGTCGGATATTAAAATAAAGAAAACTCTGCTTCAATTTATTTTGTGTAAATCTAAAAATTTCCTTGGAATAATAACTTATAATTTCTTTACTAGACTCTTTTTTAATCGTATTTAATCATACTGTAAAACTCATATACACCTACAATTGAAAAGCACAAGTCATGACCAACTGCCAACCTATGAATTGTCGTTTTTAACTTTAATTTAATTAGAAATGTATAGTATCACAAACGTAGCTAATTAATCTTTTGTAATGCTTATATCTACATCATCAAAAGATAAGGTAACTGGGTCAAACTTGTGATAAAGAAATAAGAACTTTTTGCGTTCTTTGTCACTTACAACAAAACTGTCCTTTCGCAAATTGGCAAGTAGGTACCTATTTATTGTGCAAATAGATAACTAATAAGCTGATAAATCACCTTAAGTTGAAATGTGGTCATTGCCACTCATTTCCAAAATATATTATTTTTTATTGTGACTGACTGACTGTATGAAGGTATACCTAATGAGGGCAAAAGCGTGTGAATTCGCCGCTAGAGGAGCTAGTGGAAAGTGAGGTCTATCTGTCACTTCTCACTTGTCTGAATGTCACTTGTCACTGTTTATGTATGAGCGGGCTTTGACAGCAGGACCTCACTCGCCAGTGGCGCCAACTGGTGAGCACAACAACGGCGACCCTCATTGAGCCCAATGGTGTGTTTTTAAATGTTTTCTACTTCCTTATAGTGGTTTAAAACAGATTTTAATAAAAAAAAGAACAGTGAAAACTAAAGTTATTATTGCGATTTATACCATTATTGCGAATCTGTAACTCGGTTTTTTAAATTTCTTATAAGTGAATGCTTGACTACAGTCCACTTGGTGGTAACTACCTAAGAGATGACTTAGTCGCAGATAGAGAACATTTACTTAGTAGCAGCCTCTTCGCTGTACATTTGAAGCTACCTAATCTATATAGTCTGTATAATAAATGACGGACCAACGCACAATGTTCGTACAAGAGGGATCTTAAGGGGTTTAGTTCACTTGCCAACAAAAACAAAATCGTCTTCCGTTTCCGTCTGTCTATCTGTGCTTTTCTTAGTGTTCTTCTTCTAAATCACGCAACGGATTTTGATGCGGTTTTCAACATTAGGTAGAGTATTTCTCAAGGAAGGTTCATGTATATAGTATATGTACATTCTTATGTAATTTCCTATGTATATTCCACATTTAACGCTCAGCGAAGCGAGGGCGAGTCGCTAGTAATAATCTCCAAGTTAATTTGTAACTAAATTCCTTTCGTTACGCATACGTATTGTGTAAATAATCTTCGGTGATCCGTGATCCTAAATAGTTGTATCTGAAGCACTGGGATTTTCTTTATTTGCGAAACAACCTGTGAGCCTATATCAGTTACCGTCACCAATGCAGGTATTTCCAGTGACCTACTGGAAAAATAATTACCAACGTATCTACTTGATAACGTTGTGAACAATTAAAACTATTCCTACTTATAATTAAACTATTCCTATTTGTGATTAGTTTTATATATTAATTTATAGTTACAATATTTTTAATTGTAATGAAATGAATTAAAATTGTTAAAAAACTCGAACACCGTTTTTATTTATTGCAAGTAATTTATAAGGTGTTGATATCGGTTGGTCGGTAATTCTTATGTCAAATAATAATATTGACATAAATCATATAGGTAATGTTTATTGCGATCTCTGTAAAGACTTAATTCATTTAAAATATTGTTTTGATTAATAATAATAATATTTACTTTGTATATTATTTAACTGTACATGTAATATAAATACCTATCTGTTATTTTCTCGATGTTGTAGTACTTTAGAGATACTTTAGAGTAAATATACGGCTACATTCATAGAAACCATAGAATCTATTACCATACGTTGATGGTATTATATTGTAATAAATGGCAACGGATAGTCAAGATGGTTCTTCACTCAAATGACGTCAGCGTCTGGGTGAAGCAGGTTAAGTAGTGATATTAAAGAAATAATAATTACGATTCGTATCTAATTTGGGTTTTAAGCATTATTAGGCAAAACCGTTTTCGGGTTTAGTTTCACATTTCTATTTTATTACGACGTAAAAACAAAGCCATAAAATACTATGTCAAAATCTTATATTTTTGCGATTACAAAACTAAATTTAATTTTCATAACAAACTAATAAGCATTCGTAATAATAAAATTTCACTATAAAATAACCTAAATTTTACTTTTATTTGATTATTTAATTTAACAAATATATCATAAGTAAATATTTTCAAACGGTTTTTAAGCAATCAGGAAATATGATTCATACTAAAATAATTACAAAACACACTTAGAAAATTGAGTCTTATTGTAGACCTACTCGTAAATTTTAAACGCAGTAATTCCTTAATATGAACATAGCTACTTCTAGTAATTTATAACAAGGTGAAATAAGTAGAACAAATTAAGGTTTTAAGAAGAAAGATTAATCATTTGAACATTGAACATGAGTACCGTGACAAAGGCGTTCGAACAGGGGTGAAAGGCGCAAGGACTGTGTATTGTATGTATATTTATTTATGTATAATTATACACTTTATATGTCGCAGCGATATGACAAAAACTGCGATTTTATCAACACTAAAGGAGATAATTAATTCATGCAAGATGATAAAATCTTGTGCGCAATCAAATAATATACCTTAAGTTAATTTTAAACGTAGGAGTATACAATTTGTGTAGAGACTTGTTCGACAATGTTCATGCTCGTAGTGCTCTCTTCGTACGCACGGATTACGATAATTATGCTAACGCTACGACTACGCTTACGACCCGTGTGCGAAAGGGGTAAGCCATCATTAACAACTAACAGTCAGTCCCTGTCAACCCTAGAACACAAGAACTTTCGTTTGGCAGGTGGCTCACCGTGTTTGTATCACTCATACCATATGAGAAATACTAGTGTTAAGTCGCAAAGCAAACCGTTATAACAACTGACCGCAAACTACGCTAAAGTTATATTTGAAATCGAATATCATTACAGTAAGTGGGGAGATCCTTATTGCCCGATGGCGTCAATATTTAGGCAGTGGTATGTTTACAGTACAGAATAAGGCTTTTATTGTGGCGTGCTCGTAGTTTGGTCCTATTTAACAATATCTAGTTTACTATTCTTACATATTCTAGGACGAAGAAAAGTGCATTTTTACTAAACACTAATTCACTTAATACAATTTTATTTTCAACAACACGGAGGAGTACCTACATTTTTTATTGTCATCAAATTTAAAAATCTAAATAGAATGAATCGAAAAAAACTTTTGTATAAATTTCGTTCAAGTTACTAACGTGGAATTATGTTTTCTGTAACTGAATTTTCGATTTTTTTGAAATTTTAACCCTTACAAGGGTAAAAGGGCGTAGAAGTTAATGGTTTAGTAGGTTCTAGCCAACAAGAACAAACATAAATATCTGTTACATTAGATAGATGTTTGCTCCCCGCGTTGCAGGATTACCAATAACTAGGCTACGTCGTCAAACCTAACCCGTATCTACATATGTATGTACCAGCGCTGACCCCATACATTTCACGACAGCTATCGTGCACAATCTACAACACACAAATAACACCTGTAAGGTACGCCCAGTACGTGAGTAACCTCAGACCACATGTGGACAGGACACGATACCTTACAAACCTCTCACTTAAAGCTATATACGCACTTGGTAAAACGTAAAACGCGATTAAATTTCAACAAAAGCGTAATAGTAAAAAATGTTAAGAAGCTCAGGTTATTTCATAGATTTTGACGACAATAGAATAGCAGAAATTAAAATAATACCCGTGTATGATCTATTGTGTAATATTGAAGTAATTGCATTTTATTTTAATTGCAGGGTTTTCATTTTTGATAACACGGTCAAGCAACATAGACATGTGGAAATACACAACACAGCTATATGCAACACAGCTACAGCTACATGCTATGTTGTAAATAATATTTTCAGTTTACTGAAGAACTTTTAAATACGTAATTTTTTACCTAGATAATTAAATTTAATTAAGTTTTGAAACCCGCAGATTAATAGTAATTCATGTATTTGGATGCTACTTGAAAATAATGTTCTTAAGTAAATAAAATATGATATAACTAGTGGTCGATGGTCGAAAAATAACCAACACTTATAACAACAAGAATTTCATAATTTATATTTTTATTTAAAAATAATTACACAAACGCATTCTGTTGCGGAATAATTCAAAATTAATTCAGTGTGAATAGATTGGTAATTAAGCCACTAATGTGAATATTTATGTAAATGGTCAATTCATTGGTAATTCACAAGTGAGTCAGAAAAGCGCTGACCACAACAGTTCGACAGCCATTGCGACAGTAAGTTGCAACTGAACGTTAATCTAACCTATAATTGCGACAACTCACAACATGTTATACAGGGTGTCCCGTAACGAATGGATAATACGGCACCTACGTGTAGAGGGCACCATGCCGGTTCAGATAAACAAATGTTATGTTCAGTAAAAGTCCTTCCGTTTCCGAGATATTCGACATTTTCAACATTTTCAAAATTGTTCCACCCTTCGCCATTCTTTTTGGCGCCAGGACTATAAATGAAGACATTTTTTGGATCTGTTTTTTGGATAGTATTCCTGGATAGATGTGCTATCGAATGTCTTCAATTATTTTTATTACCAAAGCAAAGTTTTTTTATAAATTAAGATTTAATACCAACTTAACGTTTTTTCATATTTCATTCTTGACTTTTACTCTGCCGTGGTTAAAAAAAAATGTATGGTGGCTTGAATACCAATTTCAAAAAAAACTAGCCCGTTTCACCCAGATTCTGAAATGGTATGTTACAGGGTATAATCTACCTTTAGATTTGAAATTATTTTCTTTTAAAACGAGGTAGAGCCCATTTTTATGATACTACAATTTAATTCCAAAATTTGGTTTGTTACCTTAATGAGCTTCAAAATCATCCAAATTCACTTGACTGTCCCTTATTTGTCAAGAGAGCAAAACATGTGCTCTAATTTAAGAGGTTTGAGCTTATTTTACTTCATTACCTACTTAATACTAAAACCCCTTGAAATGTTACTTTCAGCAAATAAATAAAGCAATCAAATGATATTTTTCCGTTGATAAGTATTTTTAACTGACTTCAAAAACAGGAGGAGGTTTTCAATTCGTATCATGTGTTTTTTCTTATGTGTGTTACCTCAGAACTTCGTACTGAGTGAACCGATTTCGATAATTCTTTTGCCATTCGAAAAATAGAGACTGCTGTCTGATCCCTGGTACCTAGTGCCTGTCATGTGGTCCGTTATAAATTTGAGCGCCACCTGGCGAGTGGTTTTTGAGTTATCTCGATTTTAAATTATTTCGGTTATTTTTTAGTTAATAGTTATTTTTAATGAGTGTTCAAAGGTTATTTGCTCTTTTCGCTATTAGAGGGTAAGAGGCTATTTGCTCTCTTTATTCTGGTGGTACCAGAGTTACTAGACTTAGTCATATTCTAGTGGTATAAGGCTTCAAAATTATTATTTTGACCAATAATCGGGAATCAACAGAATTTGAATGGTTTTGAAGCTTTCTTAAGGTAAAATAAACTTGTAGTATCATAAAATGGGGTCTACCTCCTTTTCAAAGAAAATAATTCAAAATCTAAAGGTGGATTATACCCTGTAACATACTATTTCGAAATCTGGGTTAAATGGGCTAGTTTTTTTTGAAATTGGTATTCAAGCCACCATACATTTTTTTTTAACCACGGCAGAGTAAAAGTCAAGAATGAAATATGAAAAAACGTTAAATTGGTATTAAATCTTAATTTATAAAAAAACTTTGCTTTGGTTATAAAAATAATTGAAGACATTCGATAGCACATCTATCCAGGAATACTATCCAAAAAACAGATCCAAAAAATGTCTTAATTTATAGTCCTGGCGCCAAAAAGAATGGCGAAGGGTGGAACAATTTTGAAAATGTTGAAAATGTCGAATATCTCGGAAACGGAAGGACTTTTACTGAACATAAAATTTGTTTATCTGAACCGGCATGGTGCCCTCTACACGTAGGTGCCGTATTATCCATTCGTTACGGGACACCCTGTATAAAGATTATTTAGACTTACTGGTACCCCCGATTCCATATTATATACATTATACACGTACACATTTTCAAATCGCGAATCGACGCGGTGGTAACCTCAAAAAATTACATGCTTAATTGTATTGACAAAATAACTACATGAATATATTATATGATTTTCAATTTCAATTTACAATTTACACCCTTTTGCCATTCTGGGTAAAATTTACACTCTTTACCCTGCTAGATAAAATGGTGCAAAGCACAGATCATGACTCTCTATTTAGAACTGAATAGGCCTAGATCATACTCCATCCCGCCGCCCAATGGTCTGAATCTGAACAAGCTGGTCAAAGGTGAGAATTTTGGTTGTAAATATGAATTTGTAATTAATTTCTTATCGTAGTCCATATAAATATGTGCATGATTTTCACTTTTTTTTAAATGTCTGAAATTAAAAACAATACAAAAAGTGGATCAGTTAAATTGAGTGTGAAATGGTGCTGAGACCAATAAAAAATTAGGAACCTACCTGCGTTATAATCAACTAGTAAATCCGCCCTCGCTTCGCTTCGGGAAACCAGTCCCTTCAAAAATCTCTATAAATTTTAACAAATTATGTTATTCCGATGTCTAAGCTATATTACTGCAAAGTTTCATGAAAATCCGTTCAGTAGTTTTTGCGTGAAAGAGCAACAAACACACACACACATCCTTACAAACTTTCGCATTTATATTTATAATAATAATATTAGTGTTAAAATAGTTTTGTTTCAATGTGTCAAATGTAGGTATATTCTATTTTCATCGTTGATTCAATAAACATTTAATAGGTGTCTATTAATTGGAATTGCTTTAATTTCCAACCCACGTATTTTGTGGGAGAGTGGGAGCAAGGAAGTGTGTGTACATCCGTTTAACTTTTATTTTCCTGTTGACATTGTAAAAATTTCTTCTCAATTGCCGGCTTTTAACTCAGTGCAAAATGATTTATAGCTCAACTTGGTGGGGTCACTGCCGTGCCCCCAGATCACACTGTGCTATTGTTATGAATAAATAATTTTTCAGTCATCAGTGACAAAATATTTTATATCGTACTAGCTTCCGCCCGCAGGCTTCGCCCGCGTGGAATTCGGTTAAACTTTACCCCCCTATTTCACCCCCTTCGGGGTGGAATTTCCAAAAATCCACTCTTAGTGCTCCCCTACACTCCCCAAGGAACACACATGCCAAATTTCAGCTTCTTCCGTTCAGTAGTCTGCTGTGCGTTGTCTGTCAGTCACCAGTAACGCAAGAGTTTTTATATATTAAGATTACAATCAGTACCTCCCTACTTAAAATCTTACCTTACTTACTTTGTCAGTCCATTAGGGGGAAAGCACTAGTGTCGTTTCAAGATGAAGGGTTACTGCGCCAAAGAAGTAAAAGAATTGTACTCGCTACCTAGACTGCAACTCGTCGGTGATAACAGCGGTGTCTGTGTTTTTCTGAAATGAGCAAATTGGACGTAAAAGTTCAACAACTTCGTACAAGGTCAATCGAGTTGAAAGTTGTAGAACAGCTGCTTGATCACTTTAAAATTAAAAGTCTATGCGTGACCTTCACGATTTCAAGGGTTTAATCCTCACCGTTTAAAACAAAAAATATGCTCGATTAAACGTCATATTAAGCTCACTTGTCAAAACCCTTTTACTTAGCTTGGATCTCTTTAAATATAAAAGTTACTTGATTTCAATTTGATCTTTTAATTAACCAAATAATATTTGTGTAACGAGGAGTTAAAAAAATATTGTACACTTGAAAATACATTTGAATGAAAAAAACAAAACACATTATCATATTAATCATAGATCTGCACTACGATTCCCTGTGACGTGAGTGCTATGGATAACACACATAAAACTTCCACTAAAATTTCCACTAGTCCGGCATGGTAACAATTGCGCCGTTAAAGAAGGTGTGATTTCCGCTAATGAAACATAAAATTAATAAAGATTAAATGATTTAATCTACTTAATAACTTAATTCTTGTATTGCCTTATTAAAACAAAGTAATCACTTCAACAAGTGATATTATACGGCTCTTAAATAACCACATTTTGACATTGCAGCTCGCATTACAGTCCGCCCAACTTAACTCTGAAATGGCAAAAATTGGAACTAACGAAAAGTCATTCATAAGTACGTTGTGTTCATTCATCTGTCAGTTACTAGTGTGCAATGATTGGTCAAATGAATGTCAAATGCGTCCGACAGCGCCTCTTTCGTTTCAATCTTAAGTTGGGTTTACTATACATTCGTCACTAACATTTGTCACGTGGAGCTACGAAGTTAGCGGAATTGTATAAAACATTGAAAAGAAAATTATCTGTGAATCCTATTTATTTATTTATATTATAAATGCGAAATTTGTATAGATGTTTGTGAGTGTATGTGTTTGTTACTTTTTCACGAAAAAACGAACGAAGGGTTCTACTGGTACTGGGTACTGGTACTGGGTACTACTGGTTCGACGAAGCGAAGTGAGGGCTGATTTACTAGTGTAATAAACTTTACATTAGTTTATTTGAAAATTGGCCACGATTAAATATAGACTTTTAGATTGAATTTTAGTATTAAAATAAGAATTAGTTACAGCGTAGTAGATTATGAATATCTCTTTACGACGGATATTCTTTAACTAAACCCTGCAAACGTATCCTGCAAACTTTGAAAACGTTGCAAGGTAATCCTTGCAAAAGTTTTCTTAAGAAAAGAACACGCTTACTTACATGTATCTTATTCAAACCTTGTAAAACGTAACCTCTTACTTACTTTATTATGAGTGTTAATCCATATTACAACGCTGTTTCTGTGGCCTGAATTAGCAACAAAACCAACAGCTCGCTAAATCGGCACAGTTTCGAGTCCGGCCGTGTGTGAAATTGCCGCACACGACCCGTTGGCAGGCACATTCGACTTGTCCAACGTACATAATGATTTACGAGTTGCCAGCTCACCCAAGGTTAGATACGGTTCGATACAGATTTATATTAAAATAGCTGATATTGTTATGCAGATTCGAATTCGATTCGAATCGTCTATGTTGTGTGGATTTTCAGTTTTAAACAGTTTTTAGGTTTTCGTAACCAAAGGGGAAACGGGACCCTATTAATGTGGCTCCAATCTCTGCTTGCTTATTTCTTAAAAAAAAAGGAGATACCTGAAATTTTTGTTAAGTGCGTGTCAGTGTGACCGCTATCATAAAAAATAGTAAAGTAAAAATAAGTTGAAATTAAAGGTGATCCCTTTACAAAAAAAAACATTTTTTTCTGAACTGATACCTATTGTCACCCATAGATGTTAACTACTTGTAGTAGCGTAACACACGATATCAACACAAAATATCATTAAAATGTGTTAAAAATAAATTTTAATATAGTACGGAATCCTTCGTGTGCCTTGCCAGTCCGACTCGCAATTGGCTGATTTTTCATTTGTCTTTATTTTCGAAAGTGGTTTTGTTTCACTTATGTACCATCAGTATGCTCTGTTTCATCTCTTTTACATCTAAGCTCTACAAATATTAATACCATAGGAAACAAAGTTTTATTTATACCTTTAGGTTTGCTCAAACGATCTTTGTGTAAAATATTTTTTTACCTCCGCGCGCAAGGATTGTGAGTGGGATGGTGATTGGAAGTGTGAATGTGACTTCACTAAGTGTACCGTGTTTATATCGTTAGTAGCTAGTGAGTGTTAATTACATTTAAAATGGATATGAATAACTTTTAAAAAAATAGAACCGACTTTAACGCCGATAAGTAATAATCGGTTCAGTTAAACGCGGTTGATATTCCTAAATCCTTCTCTTAAGTCTGATAAACACGATGCTGAAAACCGTATCGAAATCGGTTCAGCCAAACAATATACCTAAAACCTTCTCCTAAGTCTGACAAATACTATGCTGAAAACCGCATCAAAATCGGTTCAACCAAACGCGAGATAATCGCGCACAAATATACATACATACATACATACAGGTCAAACTGAGAACCTCCTTTTTTGAAGTCGGTTAAAAATATTTTTCACTCATAAAATTGTGTCTTATTTTTAGAAATCTTGTTTGTTTTATTACACGCTTTGTTTTCACTGTATTCAGCAGACCACTCGAGCACTCGTAACAAAGTTCCTAGCATTGTTCTATGTTTAATTCCGTTAGCTATAATGCACTTTCATTTTATCTACTTTGTATCCTCAGATGTAATTCCAGATTTCATAATAATGGATTGTTGCACATTATGAGAATGTATCTTGCCTTCTAATAACAGTACTTGATATGAAAACTAACTAACTATATATTAAGAACTCTTCTTGCGATTGTGAGCTAGAAATGAATACTTAATTAATATTTTCTAATATTACATGAATATGCAGTTACAATTCTATACAATCATAATTGTAAATATTGAAAGATATTCTGACTTCTCTTTTATGTCACTAGCCGATAATAAGTAGATAATAATATTATGTTGTGTAGGTATCTTATAAAACTGTTCAATGTTGCTTGCAATGCAATGTTGTTCTAGACGAAACCCTACTACTACAGTGTACAAATAACGTCTGGATTTTAACTAAATGATGTACAACCTGTTGACTTTTAATTATATTGCGGGATGTAATGGGAATACTTTTGACTTTTTCAGGTGGATGGTACCTCACGAATAAGCAGGCGACTGGCGTCTCCAGATGGCAGGGGCGTATCAAGTACGAGTAAAACAGAAGAAGTGCTGCCTACTTTTAGACCAAGAAGCAGTAGGAGGCGAGAGGAATCGACTACTGTTAGAAAAGAGGAAACTCCAAGAGATGTAACTCGAGCAAGAACTAGAAGTCGACCTCCGGATAGAGATGTTATAATATCAAACGTAAGTAATCAGGTGCAATCTCAAACACCACGAAACGAACGATTTGATTCGAGAAGAACAAGCAGTAGATTTCGTAGCAGAGAAGTAGAAAAGGAAGTAAATATTGATACATCTACAGCACGAGATAATACTGTTCGTAGTAGAACGAGATCAAGCATTCGACGAGCACCTGTTCCTCTTCCATCATCCCCAGTACCAGTAGAAGTATCAACATCTTTACCAGCAGATGAAAAAACTGAACCAATTAATACAAATTTTGAAGATATATCAAAAACTGTGCCAAAAGAAGACAACTCAATTAATCAGTTTAAACGAAGAAGTTCTACAAGTAGAAGTATCGTTGAAACAACAACTCTGAAGAAGAACCGTGGACGTGGAAACCGGGCAAATTCAAGGTCACCGGACTTAGAAGTATCAGGAACTACTAATACATTATCTGCTCTATTAGGAAAAGAACAAACAACTGCAAGATCTGGAGATTTGAGAGATTCAAGAAAGCTAAGATATAGGACACGTCCAACAGAAACAGACACAAACTTAACCGGTGAAGGACTCGCTAAGCTCAATGAAGTTGTAGGATCTAGTCAACAAAAGGAAAGCTCAACTAGTCAATCCGATGTTTTACCTGCTCCATCTGTTACAATAGACAATATTGCACAACAAATCACTGAAAAAGTCCCAATAAAAACTACAAAAGTAATAAGACGGCCCTTAGGAAGAGGAAAGGTAAATTTTAGGCCTACCGGAACGCTTCCAAAAACTAAAGTGTCCGAAGAAGTAAGCGAGGATGATAATTATCCAGCAAGTTTTAAGGCTTTAATTCAGGCTAAAAATGCGGTGAGTTGACGAGAATGAATAATTGCTTAGGTTTATGTATGGCGATCGTCAGTTATTTCAAATATTTTTATAATCATCAAAATAACATTTAACTGGAATATACTTTTAAACGTTTTATCATTTTTTAACCCATGACAATCTCATTATCATTTACCTACTCAATTAATATAATTATAACCATTTCAGTGGTAAAATCAAACCATTCCGTATATTTTCGACATCGTAGTGCGAAAGACGTCATTTGTGATGCCATAATTTTATTTAAATGTGCAATACTGTAAAAGTATGTAGATATAGAAATTGATGTAAGAGAAATTTTACTGGTAATTAGATAATTTGCCAAATGGATTTGTCTTCAATAAATACATCAATAGACACAATAAGGCGTTAATATTGTGGTAATGTTAAAAATTAAACAATTAAGAAACATTTATTTTCTGTCGTTAGCAACATGTTGCAGTAAGAGTTGTCATAATATCATACCTGGGGACGTCTTTCTGTTTTATCACATTTAAAAGGAATTCATAATGTTTTACTAACACGCAATTGACACGTAAAATTATTATTAAACATTTTCAGACACAAACAGGCTCTTCACCCAGCGAGAGTTTGTCGGTGAGAGCATCACAAAAAGTCTTTAACACTTACCCCCAATCCCCACAATCCATTCACACGGATCAGGAAACAGACAAAGAATCATTGGTAACGTTCATAATAATACTACGAAACTAAATTTTTTCATTACCACTTACTCACTTATATCTTATTGCTGGGCTCATGTTTCTTTTCAATATCCGAGAGAACAAATAGTACATAGCCTTAGCGAAGTGCGAGTTCGCATACTTCACAAGTATAAGGAAATGGTCAACGAAAATAGAAAAGTATATGAAAATGTAAGAACATGTAGCATATTATAGTGTACGTAAGTTCTCTCGCCATGTTTTTAGAGTTAATGCACACTTGCATACACGTTACATAAAAAAATCATGAAATATGAACCCAGATCAAACGAATGGGACGATGGATTTTAAACTACCACTTATATTTTTTAATATAAGTAGGTAAGACCAATAATTTATTAACTATCTTCATTGCACGTAATCAGTACTAAATTTTTAAATTGCATGGTCATACCGTTTAATCAAGGCAAGAGATAAGTACAATTATTTTTTATAAACTCTATTTTCGTATTTAGTGTGCTTTATTATCCATACAATTTAAAACAAAATACACTGTTTGTTTCCATTTTATTTATTTCTAGTTAATTCAACTTATTTACGAATATTAGATAAATATTCATGAAAATCACCAAAAACAACAATAATATTAATAAACTCTGAATTTATATAACAACGTTGATTTTTTAGCTTCGGAGTAAAACCAATTTAAAGGAAGAGAATGAAAAGGTTACAGCTAAACCTGAAAATCTAATAGAAACTACCATACCTCCGGAAACATCAAAAAGTAAGTCTGTCGAATATCGACCTCGAGGAACCTATACCCCTCGCAATAGAAAAACAAGTTCCTTTACATCATCCTCAACAAGTCCTTCATCAGTCACTACGGAAAAACCATACAAATTTAGCAGAAAATACAATAAAGTTACAACAACAGCAGCACCAAAATCAGAAAGCAGTTTGAAGAACAAAAGAGCAGAGATTACTAATTCACTAAAGAAACCATTGTCTAGATCTTCATATTTGTCACGGAAATCTACTACAACTTCAAATTTATCTACGCAGGCTTCAACAACTATACAAAATGAAAAAAGTGAAAATATATCAACGGTCTCTCCAAAAAGTCGAGGAATACTACCCCGTACTGCATACTATTCTCGATTACGTAATAAAGTAAGCAAAACAGAAACATCAACTGAACTTCCAAAAGTTGATATTCCAGAAACAGCGACCGCTGAAAAAAAAGCTGAGAATACCGTGGATATGCCAGTGATATTAACAATGTTAAACGGTGCTTCCAAAACTATTAAAATGCAAGATAACAATAAAGACAAGGGAAATAATTTGTTTATAATTGAAGTTACTAGTACAGAATCATTTGAAAGCAGTAATGACAACGAGGTAGGCGACAAAGTAGAAGAAACTGAAAATAAGGAATTTATAAATATTGTATCGACAACTCAAAAATATCATTCTCACTACAATGATAAATCTGATACCGCGACTGAACAAAAGGTAAAAGTTTCTACCGGAAGAACACCGTCCATAAGAAACTTAAAAACGAGAAAATACGGTAGAAAGCCTATTAATAGGAAGGATTCGGAAAATATCTTGGTGTCGTCAACACCAAATATTCGAGAAAAAAGTTTGAGAAAATACAGCGATACATTTTCGAAGACAACAGAGCCATCGACGAATGTTGTAAGTACATACCATATTTTTATACATATACATTTATAATCTATACGTATTTATTGAATAATTCACTAAGATTGTTCTTGATTTTTTTGGCCGTACATTTTACAGATAACACTCGAGTCCGAAAAACCTAAAAACAGATTCAGTTCCAAATATCGAGCTTCATATCTTGATAAACCATTTTACAAACCCACTGTTCCGACTGTGACACCATCTACTGTAAGTTACAAAAACTATATACATACAATACATATTATATATAATTCTTGGCGTAATACAGAAGATTACGATAAGCAAAAATAAACAATTATTATTACTATAAACTGGTATGAATGAACACAAACTTTTTTCGGAATTTTTGCAGGATTGGAATTTTTCGACAAAGCCCCTTTATGAAATTGGCATTAATTTTTATTAAATTTTAATTTACTCGTTTCATTCATTCATCATCGCACTTCATTATCATTCTTTTTAAGTAGTTGCTGTTAATGATTATGTGATATTTTTTATCATTTTCTTTTGAGTTTCAATATTTTTTAATATTGTTGTAACCATTTCTTTGAATATGTGATCAATAATGGCAACTATTGCTTACATCAGCTTATTATAAAAAAAAACTCAACAATCAAATAAATAAAAAACTTCTTTCATTTTGCAACTCACATAATATAATTATTATGTGATATAAAATAATAATGAAAAGTTTTTCATTGCTAAAGGCTTGGCTGAAATTCTTCGTGACTGATCAGCAGTTGACGAAATCTGTTGAAGAGCCTAAGTGGTTCGAAGGAGAGGACTCTTACGATGTAACAACACAACAAATGTCAAGACAGAACATCACTATTCCAACAATCACTCACGAATCATCCATAGAACTGGTTAATGGCATCATTTAGATCTAACATTATTGTATTGCATCCGTTATGGCTACATATTTTCACTCATCTATTGTAAAATAAGGTATTTTATATAGCGTTCTAAAGAGACAGTTGTTTCACAAAATTGATTGCATTTACATACATAAAGGTTCAAGTTCTGAAATGTTTTATATAATATTTCGTTTTAAAGTCTCTTTAAAACACATTTAACATAACGATAGTTATTGCGTTAAGATAAATATGTTAATACACGAAATCATCTTAACGCATAAGCTTAAAATACTAATATACAAATGTAGTTTATCATAGCATTACACTAACTAGTTTAAAATTCATTAAAATTGTATACATCTAAAATCTTGTTTTAATAAACATAGTTATAGTGTTATGTTTCTATAACTTTCTGAACTGCTACTAATGTCTTACATTCTCCTGTTGAAATAATTCCAAGAGTAATAAAGAGGCTTTGGTCTGTGCACGAGTTCTAATTATTATCTATTAGCTCTTTGGGGTACTCCTGTCAATAGTTTACTTTCGTTCACAGTTTTACACCAATACTATTTTTCCGTTTTATGGGTGAGACTACTTCTTATTTCAGGTAGAGGGAGAAGAAATTCAATTAGGGCCTGACATGAATGCTATTTCATTTACACAATCAGGGGGCACACTGTCTTCTGCTGACTTACGGCTTTCTGAGAGTTTGGCGAAACCGTTACAAGTTATGAACGTAGAGGCTTCCCATCATTCGCCATCAGTTACTGTATCAATTTTTGATGCTTTAGCTGAAATTCTTACTTCTACTCCCAGACCTCGAATATCTACAACCACAGAAGTAATGCAAACACAAAATACTAATAGTGATGTAAAGCAAACACTCAACGGCGTGAGTAACAACATAAATGTAAATAGTGTCGATGGCTTTACAAGTCAGGACACGTTGTCAACGAATAGTATAAACACGAATACTAAATCTGTACAAATCACTGATAAGATTACACCAAATGTGTTTAACAGTATGTCGGTTGGGGAAAGTGTTACACCGTCACTAAAAACTGAAGAAGGCAAAACGACTTTTGTGAATACTCCCTTACCTGCTTCCACTCTCCTACCTACTACTCCTACCACTCCCATTTCCGCAAGAAAACCCTTTGCAATAAAAGTGCTATATTCAGATACCGAATCTTCAACAGACAAAATAACGACTGCATTTGTACCTCCGCCACCACAGCCATCGACTGACATCCCTACAACGGTATATAATAGTGTGTCTGATCTTTTATTGTCTAATAATAATTTATTGGTATCATCAGAATTAACTAGCATGTTGTCAAATAACATAAAGAGTATAATTCAAAATATGGATGAGGCTAGTAAATCTAGAATCTCTGTAGATATGGCGAAGTTATTGAAATCACTAATACCTAGAGCTTTAGACAAACTTTCGACTGATCTCAACAATGCGGATTCTATACCTAATACTACACCTTACAGTTTGGAGGACATTAGTGATACTGCTAACATAGAACTTAATAACCAAATCAACAGCGAGAATATCCTCCAAAATGTAACAAATTTCAGTATAAATAATGTAAATATCGCTCAAAATAATCTTGATAAATCTACTGTATTAGACGAGTCAAGCGTAAATGCACAAGCTGTAAATAGCCTGAATTTGGTAAGCACAGCGTCTTTGTCCGATAATCAGGCAACGGTAGCTGATGTTCCATTAACTACTGAGTCTCCAACAAAACAATCTATGTTTATGACAACAAATATAGTTCCTATCACGAATAACGCAGCTCCTTTGTCTATATCGGACACAGACTCTACAAATTCGCCGATATTTGTAAACAATGGTCAATCTAGAGATTTTGCAACAAGTACTGTAGATACTCTCAATGTCGCTACTAATAAACCTGCACCTGTTCCATTTTTAACTAATTTCAAATTAGAAGATATTACTTCCAATGACGCCCAAAATTCGAATTTGCCGTCCACATCGTTAATGAATATATCACCAGAACAGTTAGAAGACATTGATAACATTCAAGATCCGAGTCAACTCTCTCCTTTACAACTTTGGATATTATCCAAAAAGGCAAGAGTTTTAAAAATGATCGAAGATCTAATACGACAACATAATACTGAAATAGCAACTGGACCTCTTACTGACATGATTAATGAACCAAATGTTCAATTTTCTAGCCGTTTGACTGAAATTATGAATACTATGAACATGACCACTGTATCTTCTGACTTGGGAACTACGACTGAATCTACTGTTTTTACGACAACCTCCTCTACCTTTCCCTCCTCTGTATTAAGTACTACACCTCCTAATTTAAGTGAACGTGTAGCAACCGAAAACTCCCAAACAACTACACTTATGGCTAGCATTATAGAATCAACTACTTTGCAAATACCGTTGGACGTCGCTTTGTCCACCACTCCTACAAATATTGATAATACGCCTTTGCAAGCTACTAGCGAAACAGCTGAAGCTTTTCCTAGCACTACTCCAGTCGCCACCACGGAATCCGCAATAAATGAAGATATATTTCGATCCCAAGAAGTAGCTGAGACTACTGTCTTGAATAACAATGAAGACCAAGCTAGTACGCCTACAAATACTGTTACGATGGAATCTAATACATCAGGAAACTTTGAAACTACTACAATAGGAATAGATACAGAATCAACAACTGTTGGAAGTGATAGTGCTTTTGAAACTACCACTCAAGCAGGTATCGATACTACTACAATTACACTAATAAATGAAACAAAGTTAAACGACGTTATAACAGTTAATTCTCAACTCAACGTCGCCACTCCAGCGTCCATTCCAAAAAAAGATTACGTAATTTTTGGAATTCTGCCTAATAATACAGTGGTACGTAAAGACCCTAACGATAATGTACTGGAATCATTAACAGAAGCAAGCCCGTACATCATTTATGGCGTACTACCAAATAACACAGTAATACGAAAGTTCCCAAATGGGACTAGAGTGCCACGAATCATGCAAAAAATTGACGTACTACCAATCAGCCCATGGAGTCTAAGAAATCCATACAGCCCCATCCATAACATTCCAGCCATTGTCAGACCGCGGTCTAACCCTATCCGTGTATCCACTAATACTGTGACATCCACAGACACCATAAATAACGGAACGGAAAATCAATTAACCTCCGACATTGTAAATAACCTGCAAACGATGGTATTGACTTTAAGTTGTTTAGCTTGAAGCTGAGCTTGGGGCTTAGTATTCTACATTGAATTTGGAACGCGAGGTTGTGCATATGAGGGATGGTGTTGGTGGGTTTTGGTAAGACTTGCATGCTTTTAGCACTATAACGCTTGATCATTTAACATTGCAAAACATAACCTTTTATTTCGTAATTGCAGATATCCTCATCGACACTTAATATAAAAGATAGCAGTTCATTGGGTATAACTACTGCCACAAATAGGCCGCCTGCTGAAAAAAGCACTGCCTCGCATGTTTTAAGTTTACGCACAACTACAATGCTACCTTCTGTTGATGAGATTTTGCTTAATAGTATATCTTCAGCCATTAAAGAGGAGATGGTAATATCTTCAATGACAAGTTCTACTCGCGAACCAAGAATATTAACACTGGATATCGATCCGGAGGTATAATCATTGATTAAGTCGCGGTATTTATAACTCGCATTAATAAATAATATTTCTCATTATTCTAAAATTTTAGACTAACATTACTTGTAGACGGTCTGTCTTTTATGATTATATTTTATTTTCCAAAAAACAAACTTGTGCATGAAAAATAAATGCTATATATAAAAAAAAGTTTCAAGGTAAGTGGTGAAGGTTCAGTTTGGAAAAAAATATTCACATTATATGCTTAAGTTGTCGTGCTTATTTTTTTGGAAACACTAGTGTTTATGTATAAATATATTTAGGTATATTTTAAACTCATTACAGACGAAACAAATACGTACGGAAAAACCCAGTAACGGCGACGGTAATACTGTCTTTAAGTTTATACCAATAGACGAAGTAATGGTCAAAACACAGGAGTCAAACGTATTAAAATTAGCTTCCACAAAAATGCCTCAATCAAATACAATGAACGAAGCTCAGGCAACGGTCACAGAAAGTAATAATCAGATACCTCAAATTCAAACAAGATTAGAAAACTTTAATGATCCAACTTCAACTACTCAAATGAATGCTGCTACACCGTTTGAAACTAGTACAGAAAGTTACAATACTCAACCTTCAAATCCTATGCTAATGAGTGATACCGTCACCACAACAGAATCTATGCCGTTAACACTTGAAAGTGTAACGATGTCAACTACTACAAGAGCAACTACTACACTTGCTCCAACAACAACTCAAGCTTCAACAACTATGGCTCCAACAACGACAACAATTGCACCTACAACTACGCCAGTTGTAACGACAACAATTCCTACTACAACGCCTATTATAACAACAACAGCACCTACTACAACGCCTGTCGTAACGACAACCATTCCTACTACAACAACTACGATGCAAACGACTACTCCAATCGTAACAACTTCTACTACGCCCATAATACTGACAACTTCAGCTATACCGACAACCACATTTACAACCAGTACCATTGTTCCCAGTACTACAAATATTGTGAATACGATGAGTGACGAAGCTGACCTGTTACAGTCTCTGTTGCAAGGTATTGCTCGGAATCCTAAAAACTTAAAAATACAGAAAAATAGCAAAGTAGAAGAGGAAATGAAATTACTTCAAGCGCTTTTATCAGCTACTGGTCAAAATCCAAATCAAGTAAAAGTTCAAAACTCTGTAAGTCGAACACAAACAACTACATTCCGATCCATTGAAGAAGATATACGGCAATATGAGGAAGATACGAAACTATTAAAAGCTCTTCTGCAAGCTACAGGTCGCAATCCAGATGAGCTTAACTTACCATCGGTAGACAGTATAAGAGCAGCTGCCGCATTAACAACAGATAGACCAACGACTACAACGTCAAGGCCTACCACAACGTTTACTCCCATAACTACCACATCAACTACTCAAATAATGACACCATCAATAAATGACGATATTAGAAAATTGCAAGAAGATACAAAGCTTCTACAGTCATTACTACAAGCTACGGGACAGAATACTCAAAGTGCTAATCTTCCTATTATATCGGGTATAACTTCAAATGTTAGAATATCATCAAATCCATTTGCGACGTCAGTGGAATCTAATCCTACATCTCCCTTAAATATACGGCCTGTGTACACTACCCTGCCGTCACCAGTGTTTACTACTTCTACTCCTAGAGCTGTTATCACGACAACTACGTTTCAGTCACAACCTGTCAGCACTGCTACAGAAGATATTGGGATATCAACTACCTTCTCGCCAATAAATCAGAGGCTAACTACAACTCCAAGAGATGCAATATCAACTCAAAATACCGTAGCACCAAGATTTACTACTGAAATACCTAGTACATCAACATTTTCAGTTGAAGAAGATTTGGCTTTCCTACAAAACTTAGTAAGTACTGAATTTCGTTGTAAACCACGAATTATAAAAAGTTACATATTGTAATAATAACTTGGTTTTATGTTGATGTATAAGTAATTTTTAATGACAATTTATTTCAGAAATCTGTGCTGAATACGAACAGCAATACTGAAGATACTGAAGCGGCACTGGCTAATCGTATTATAGCTTTAGCTGTAGAAAGAAGTTTAAATGAAATACAAAGTGGCACCGGAATTGTAAGTTCAACACCAACAGTTCCGATAACTACGACTGTTCGAACCACAACTACGCGTCCAACGACTACGCCTCCACCAACCACACGCCCAACGACAACACTAGCTACACAGAGTACGCCGTCTATAGAAGACGACATAAAACAATTTGAAGAAGATACCAAACTCTTGCAAGCACTTTTAAAGGCAACTGGCCAAGACCCTTCCAAGTTTAATATTCCATCCCTCCCAATCACTAAAGTGAGTCCCAACAATATTTCACCCGCTATAAACGAAGATTTGAAGCTATTATCCAACCTACTCGCTAATCCATCTCCGCTAAATGAACCTTTTGATTCTTTAACACAGAAACCTAGTACCGGGCCCAGTCTTGATAGACAAACGGCAAGCACGGTAGCATCAGCAACAACGGTAAAACCTTTCGGTGCAAAAATTGCTGTAAAGGATGATTTGAAGAATATTCAGGATGACGCGAAATTATTGCAAACACTCAAACAACTGCAGGATGCACAGGATATCACAACTCAAAAAAATAAAATCGCTCTCACAGGTAACAGACATATTTATGCGCTTTGCTTTACAATAATAACATTTGTTGTAGGTAGTTGTAGGTAGGTTTATGAGAGATATTCGACGCAACAACTATGAATATTTATTTAAACAACAGCATAAGCGACTTTTACCCCTAAATACTTGTTATGTGTGTATAAGTGCAATAATTTACGAGGCATGATTAATGACTTTATTTTTGGGAAAATAATAACAACATAAGAAATATTGTATGTTGAAGATACTTAATACTTTTATTTGGATTTTCAGGGCAATCCTCTGACGAGGCGCTCCAAAAGTTAATTCAGCAAACCAAACCATCTGGAATGGTTTCTGAAGCAACAAAGTCATCCATTTCACTGAGCACAGAGTACGGCAACAGCAACGATGCGCTTCTTGCCGCGTTGCTGAAGGAGCAAGGTTTCGGTCCCACCACGGCAAGTTCCTTGGATGAGCAACTTCGATTGTCTGTTAGTTTTAATTTTTTATCTTTTCTTTTTAACCTTACATCATCAAGTAAACATTTGGGAGGTTAAATAACCGTCACATTTCATAACGCAGACTTAACTTCAAGTCTTCGCTTACTTCAACTTTGACTGCCACCAATCCCTCTTTACCTTTTATCGTTCATTCTATTTTAACTAACTATTTGGCCGTATATAATTCTATTGATTTTATTCTTAATACCATTTTCACTATCTTCATCTTTACACTATTTTAGATATAACTATAACCTTGTAGGCTTTACTGAACCAAGTAGTAGTGACACCGAAGGCGCGACGGACGACGACACCACCGCCACCGCCGCCGGCGCCGCGCAGGCCAATACTGGATGGCCTGGCGTGGCTGTGGCAGCAGTGGCGAGACACAGCACCCGGCTCTGACCAGAGTCAGGCCAGGCCTAACAGAAGGCCGACACCCTCGGCCCGGCCTTCTCCATCACCAACTCCTACGACGAGCTCCAGGGTCAACTGGTTTGGCTCTGGCCCGTTCGTCGGTAACGCTGACGATCGGCCGACGTCAAACAGAGTGGGTTTCAAATCGCTATTGCTTAAATTGTGTGAATGGGGGTGAGGTGACGGAAGGTGCCTTAGATTAAATACATGGGATCCCAACTATTTATTAAATCTAAAAAGAACTTGGTGATCGTTTGGTGTTCAAAATTGGTTTCGTGGTGATCCTGTTTAATCTAATAGATGTAATTTAGTGTACAGTATGTGAATGGTTAGGATTTTTGTAAATAAGATTCGTTGACTTTATAGTAACTAAACGAAATCTCCAAACCTTAACTGACATCTTGATTAATCTAAAAAGTAAATACTTTGTATAAAATATAAAATACAAAATAGTATTAATAGAGATATTGTTTAAGGTTTACTTTTTATCGATTGAGAGGTTTGAATCAGAGATTGCTTGATATCTCATAAGTTCCTTTGCTTAAGTGTAATTTTGGTTGTAGAATATAATTTGTTTGTTTATTTACAATTTATTTATTAAAAATTGGCTTCAGTGGCTTGTACATAAATATTTCTATTTTGTGCCGTATATCGTTGCGTTTTATCAATAAAGAAATCGACCTAAGATTTTCATTTATTTTGTTCAATATTTTGACAACATTTTTAAATTTGGCAATCTTATTAGATTACTACTTTATAAAAATACGAGTATATGAACGCTACTCTAAAAGATGATAATTCAATAAATGAAAAATAAGAAATTTTCATTCTAGATCCAAATAGTTACGAGTTTGAAATTACTTGATTTATAACATAAATACAAAGGAGGGGCCAATTTAGAAATTGTATTTTTACTGCATATATTTTGAAAAGAAAAAACCTTATAATATTGTAATGTATGTATAATAGTGATGTTGGTCGTTTAACAACCCAGTTCCTTTTTCCTATTACCGATCCAATATCCTAAACCCGCCTAGTATATTTGTCATACTTCATATTACTCTTCACTTTAATAGCAATTTAGTGGTTATTTGCACAATTCCTAACATCATAATTAGGTATGTAAATAACATAATAATATTTTTGTACATAACATTTTGTAAATAATTTCAAAACTCAATGTATACTTGTGTCATTTAGGTGCTATCCTACGCTATTAATAGCGTTGTATTTTGGGAATATATTCACAAGTAGTACCTATTTGAAAGAACAGTACTCAGAGATCATCTTTAAATCATATGAGTTGTAAGGTATTTAAGAACAGTTCTAAGTGTGTGTGTATGCTGTAAATACACTAGTGTGTGTTAGTGTTTATTTAGATTTGGTGAGTAATGATTCATAATATGTAAATTGGCTAAATTGTACATAACTAATGGAAAAAAAATTAAATTAAGCTTGCCTTTTAACATTTAAATAACTTTTGGCAATACTAAAAAAAGGTATGAAATGTATTGCAGTAAACTGATAAAAATAACAACGGCTATAATTAATAATAATATCTAATAAATTTTAATACAGCCCGCTGATGGGCAAGGGAAGTGAATTCCTACTTACTCCAATACGCTGTTAGGAGTTAGTGAAACGTAGGAAAAGATTAGCAAGTACTACATAACGATACTTACTAGATTGTTTAGACAATATAACATTGTTAACTATGACGAAATTCGAAGAATTAAAATTTTAAGTGCCGGTGAATAAAAAAGTTGTGACATAACTGCTAACTCAAATTATAATTTTCGAATTTCGTCACTGCTAAGAAAATACACATTGTATGAGAGTCGAAATAATATTCTAATTTTATGATTTTTTATCGTTATCGGTCATTCAGCCAAGTGCTGACCGCACCGATGAGTCTTAAGTTACGAGTGCCTCAAAAGTTCAAACAGCTAAAAGAGCTTCGGATCAAAAATAATTTAAATAACATTGAAAAAGCTTGTACAGAAATGTATATTACAACATATTTTTTTGTAAATTGTACATATTTTGAAATAAGTAACAAGTTGCTAATATTAATGGTTTTATTGTTTCAATTGTATAACAAATAACAGTTACTAATAATGTCGTCACGTGACCTACATTAACATTATTATTAACAAAATTCAAGTAATCAGTTAGATTATACATTGCCTAATTTATGAATATGTAAATATTTATGTATAATAACGGTAACTACTTCTAATACTACCTTTCACTTCCACTGTAAATATTTCTTTTATCGCATGCAATCAATAACCACTCTACTAACCTTCCAAGCACATGACATACTGAAAGCCTCCTGCACATTTAATTCTTAAATTAATTATGAAGTAAAACAAAGGATAATAATTTTAATAATGCATTATTAAATCAATAATCGCAATATGATTAGTTTTTGTATTATGTTAATGTGTGTTGATATGTTTTGTGGTAGATACCCCTGGAGCCGCCCAGGGCGGTAGCAGCAGAACAGACCCCAGGCAGGGGTCAGCTGGTATCAGCCGCTATCAACGTCACAAGAGCGTTTTCGCAATTTTTGGGAGCCGCTATACAGGCAAGTATAGTTAGATAAAAGATTTTTTTGTTTATTAATGGGTTTAAAATTGAATGAGTTTTTGTTTTGAGTATGCACAAAAAAAAACAAGTGGAAATATACGAAAATTTTATGGGTATAAATTACTTGTAATTTAGCTTTACTCCGTTGGCTTTATCAAATTAATGAAGTATGAAATGTCTATGTGAGGAAATCGCAGCCCAACAAGCAAGTGGGCGCACTGTTGAGAAACTGAAAAGAAAATGTATTAAATCTGTATCGAATATTGTTTAATATAAATATTTTATTATTTTTACAATAAATGAAAATATTGGCTGTATATGTCTCAACTTATTTTGTTTATGTTTCAGTAAAATTCTTCTACAGGTATCGTAGCTGAATCTAATATCGTATTCATCTCATGATATTAACTAAAATAACTAATCTCAAGCGTCTTAATTGAATAACAATTATTAATAATAACGATATAATACTTTTTAAAATTCACATCGAATTTTTTTTTTAATCCATTGTATCAATAAATATGTAATAGATATCATCTGATCTGATGGTAATACACTTTACTTAATGTATCTGTTGTAAGACCATATTTTAATTCAGATGATGTAGAGCTTCGTAGCTGCCTAGCGATATTTAATTTTGACCAAAGCAACCTTTGGGTAATTCATGAATATCAAAAATATGTTATAAACCATAATATTTATGCCCAATTCAAACACATTACAGGAAATACAGTATTTTCAATAGTCTTAACTATAAGTGCGTATATTGTCATGTTATTATAGTTTTAATCCCAACAAATAATTTGAACGTTTCAGGGGGCAGCGCAGACAGTCCAGAGTGTGATACGCGCCGGCCAACGAGCGGCCACGGATGTGTACTCTGGAGGCTCGGGCGCGTCCGGTTAAAGGGATCTAATACTGCCATGGACTCGAAACTTTTCCGAAAGTGTCATAGTACGCACTATGTGTTGAGAGTGCTCAAATGTAAATAGTTGTATAGGAGCCTCACCATTTGTATAATAATGTATAGTTCGCGTGCTCTGGTGATGTATTATAGTATCGTTGGATTGGAATAGGTTAAACATACCTATTATTTTATTAGTCACAAACATGATACACGGTTCTAAAAGTGTAGACCTTTGTTCTTACTGAGTAAAAATAATTTTATTGATACATTTTCCATAATTCGTTTTCCAAATTTTTTTGTTAAAATTTAATGTAATTACGTAACTGTGTGTCATACTCATATCTTAAAACGTTAAATAATACACTTCCAAAGTACAAGGGTAACATTACGGACGATTTCTGTAAAAACGTACTGGTGTATATTAATAATAATAATTGTCATATTTTTAAGGTGTAGGTTTCTGTCGGTGTGTTCTTTATTTCCTCAAAATGTTCCTAAGATAAGATAATGAAGATTTATAGAAATACTTTTGCTTGAAAGGACTACAGGGAATAAATTAAAATATATTGAAACTGAGGACCCTAAATCAAGAGATAATAAAACGATTTAAAATCTAAATATGCGATTATCTAGATAATGATTGTGATTATAGAACTATCTAAGTAGGTATATTATTTAAATTACAATTGTATATACTTACTTTGATATAGTTGTAGAAAATATCTCGAGTATCAAGTTTTACTTTTCCTCCTTGTTTGTGTTGTAGTATTTAAGATTACTTCGTTCTGTTTTAAATAGAATTTTCAAACTTTTAAAATTTTTGAAAAATTATCTGGCTTGTAGTAAAGTGATTAAATCCACACGATAACAAATTTCGAATTTGCGAATACTCGAACGAATTTTTTGAATTGTCTTATTAGAAAACTTCAGATGATCTGCTGCAAACTTTTATCTCTTGCTATAAATCTTTCTATACTTTCTTATTAAAATGGCGTTGGTAAATTATTAATTTAAATCTAAATTATGAATGGAATTATTAACGACATAATTGTCAGGAGCGAGTTAAGTAGTCTAAGTTGTTACTGTATTAAGTCTAATTCCATGTGCCATTTACGCACGTGCTTGCTCGCTTTCTTTCATTGCTTTTATTTATTTAGACAATAAAAATATTTATATTTATAATAGTCATATTTTTATGCAAGGGCTATATATTAATATGAGATGCGATAATGTGTTTACATTTGCTCTTCTCCCAATTGAAAAATATGAAGTGAACCTATTACGGTTTCTACGGGGTGGATTAGGGTAATACAATGATCTAGTATTTTTATTAGGTATATTATGTACACATTATCACATGAAGGGTTTTTAGCTTTTATTAAATGTATCCAAATATCGAATTTAGTATGTCTAAATTATGATTTTTCGCAATGGACTTTATTGCAAAATCAGTTAACATTATCACTGCCAATATGTTTAGTAGGCGCTCAAATCTGCTTAGGATAAGAATTATTTAAGCTTTTTTTTTTGGTTCAAAATTTTTGTTTAGCTTATAATAAGAAAAATATATTTGAACTGTATTATATTTTAATGAATTATTAACACTGCTTTATAATTAAGCTGCTAAATAATGCCTCCGTTCAGTGAAATCGTAATTTTCATAAACCTTAAGACAAGGTAAATAAATTAATTTATCTACAAATTTTGTTTCTTTTTTATTCTTAATTTCTTTTTGGTACATACCTATATTTTTTATGGAATTATTAAGTTTCCTTGTAAACCATATAATCGTAGGTATCTATCTGTACCTTTCTACCGGACAAACAACTACCTATATAATTGATAGTTTCTTTATTTAACTTTAAATTAGGCAAATTACTTCCTTAGGCTGTGAGTAGTTAAATCAATAATCTTAGGATTGCTTCTCATTTTTATTAATCTACTTCATACAGTAATTTATTTTGAGACAGCAAATTAACCGATTGCAGATAATTAAGGTAGTAAACGAACATGCAGCATCACCCTTCCGCTGCCGCCCAAATGTACCAATAAGTAGTACCCAAATGGGAACAAGGTTAGTTATGCCGGTTAGAAGACGTTGTTAGGATATTAGTTGGTTAACTTTTAGTTAGTATGAGAACCACGGCAGCGACTGTTAGTGATTGTTAGTCTTATTAGGAATAGTTCAGTTAGTAATTGTTATAAGAATTATTATATTAAGATTGTAATAAGAATTATTTGGTCACAGATTTATTTATTTATTAATTTATTTTACTATAATTAAAACGGTAAAAACCAGTTACAATAATTATAGAGACATCATAGCTAACAACATACCAAACATGCCAACAATATATTATTTACAGATGCGTTGATGCGTTTAAGGACTGAGATGGTCGTCTCTTAAAAAGTATACCTAACCGGTTTTCTATCACGAATGTAATTGCTGTTCTAACAATTATTACATGGTAGAAGTGGGTATTAAGGATTTTGGAGGTTGGTGGTACTACTCTAGATGAACTCTAGGCTCTACCACCTATTATTACTTTCCGCCAATAAACATTGCTCGTGTCATACTAATAGGAGTAGAAGCTCATTAAATATCACTGTCACCGAACCACGTAAAAGACCTTTGTAACTTTGTAGGTGAATGATAGCTAGCCAGAAGTAATAAAATTCCTTAATAAAATAAAACCATGCATGAATAATTTCCAGAGGAAACTTATTAGGTGAGTACGTAGGTATAACTACGAAAGTATAAAATTATAATAATATACTTTCGCTATTGAACATTGCTATTTACAATCTTATAGGCGTTTTCAGTACGCTCTCTGATCACAACAAAGACGACGACAGCCTGATGTCGTTTCGAATTAAAAACTAGAAAAATGTGAACAGAACTTTGTCACTTGACTGTTTACAGCAAATTACAGGTTATCCTTTAAGATTTGATTGTTATATAATTAACTTTTTTATAAATAACAAGATCGTAAACTAGCCCTTGTTACGCGAAGGGAAACTTATTCTTTACATTTGCAAAAATATTCTTTACATTTTTGTCTCTTAATTTCTAACCTGCGATCATTGGGTTTCGTTCTACCCACACACTACAAAGGTATAACTTGTGGCCAGTTAAATGGTTGTTCAGCTCGCTTATTGTCAATTGAAATAAAAGCCTTATTTTTACAAATGATTACAGTAATAATGTTTCTAGTATTACGTCTTCGGTCTCATTTAACTTTTATTTAGTGCTATAATTTTAGAGAAGGGAGTTTTTTTTGTCTCCGTGACATTTTGTACTTGACATTTTTCAGTGGCGATTTCTCTAAGTTGGCGCGTATGGCGCCGCCATACCATAATTTTTAAGCATTAAATAAAATGTAAAAAATCATATATTTACAACCTAATTATTTAGACCTAAGTACAATAATTACATTTTACGAGCGCTGCGGTCTTCTATCACGAACGCGACTCGCGGCGATTGTCTTCGCGTTCGGTCGGCGCCGAGCGCGGCCGAGGCATGCGCTTCTGCTAGCGCATGCATAGTCCATACAAAGTCGTTGGCCCGCGGCCGCCCGCGCATCTTCGATCGCTTAGTATCACCATAGTAAAATTATACTGTGGTATCAGCGTATCACTGAGTTTGAAACGCGGGTCTGGCGCTGGGAATGGCGCATTACCTAACGAGTTTTCGCATGTTTTTCGTGATAGTGTAGATTTGTGATTACGGTTTCTATCTTTCTTAATTTAAACAATTTCAAAAGCAATATAGATAGAAAAATTTCTTCAATAAATATTAATTATAATGATACACCAAATCAAGCATACTGCAATGTATTTGATTTAATAAAGTACGAATTTAACAATAATTTTAAGGAAAAAAGAATTGAATGTAGCATTAAAAAAACTAAATTTAGTGATTGGGCAACAACAGGAATATATAAAAGCAGAATAAGACTTTTTGAACTCTATGCAAAAAAGTCTACATCCACAGACTTAGAATTTATAAATTATGTAAGAAGGTATTCAAAAATTTTTAAACAAGTCTGTGCAACAGCTAAGTCGATCTTCATATCAAATAAAATCAAGAATTCTGGAAATAAAATTAAAACCACTTGGAACATTATTAATAAAGAAGCAGGTAAAGTTAAATCTAATGATCGTAGTTTTGCCTTATTAGTCAACAACAAAAATGTGTCTTCTGATGATGCAGTTGCAAGCACATTTCAGGATTTCTTCTCGGAAATACCACATGAAATTACAAAAAACTTGCAGGCCAGCCCTCAGCTAGCTTTGAATATTATGGAGTCATGTGTTGATGAATGCAATAATTCATTTACATTTAACCACATCACTTTTGATACAATAGTAAAAACCTTCAATTCTATTAATATTAAAAAGTCAACTGATCTTTGGGGTCTTTCTACAGTTGTCATTAAATCAATCATAGCCTCCATTGCACCACATTTATGTATTATTTTTAATAAATGTATAGATGATGGCAGCTTTCCTAATTTAATGAAGCATGGTAAAATAATACCTTTATTTAAAGCTGGTGAAAAAAGCGACCCCACTAATTATAGACCAATATCTATTTTACCAGCTCTTAGTAAAATCTTTGAAAAAATTATCTACAACCAGCTGCTGTCACATTTCTCTAAAAATAAATTATTTCATGCAAATCAGTTCGGTTTTTCGAGAGGAAAAAATACTACTGATGCGGGCATTGCTCTTCTCAAGCATATTTTTACTGCCTGGGAGTGCAAACAGGATGCTATTGGCATATTCTGTGACCTCTCAAAGGCCTTTGATTGCGTTGATCACAACATATTAATAAATAAACTTAGGCATTATGGTATCTCAGCACTATCACTTAGCCTTATAAAGTCTTACCTGTCTGAGCGTGTACAAAAAGTAGTGATTAATGGTATAGAGTCCTCAGGAGCACACATTTCTATGGGTGTGCCTCAGGGATCAATACTGGGACCATTGCTATTTTTAATATACATAAACGATCTTCCTCATTTTACTCGGGATTTGTGTGAAACTGTATTGTTTGCTGATGATACATCCTTAGTTTTTAAAGTAGATAGAAGAAAACATTGCTTTGACGATGTGAATAATACTGTTTCGCAGGTACTACACTGGTTTACTTGTAATAACTTGATGTTAAACGCGAAAAAAACCAAGTGTGTCAAATTCACGTTACCGAATGTAAAACAGGTGCCAACTAACATACTTCTAAATGGGGAAGTACTTGACTTAGTAAATTCTACAAAGTTTCTTGGCCTTACGATAGATTCTCGGTTGCAATGGAGTCCCCATATTGAAGCCTTGTCTGGGAGACTCAGTTCTGCTGCTTACGCTATTAAGAAAGTAAAGCTCTTAACCAGTGGCGATTCCTGGTGTTTATAATTGGGGTGGCTCCAGCTTTTGTTATATAGGGTGTAGTGTTAAGTGCGCATAACCGGAAAACCATTTCTTCAGACAGACAATCTAACAAACTTGCAGTCTTTCATTAAGGAACCTACTTTGAAATCGCAAATAATTGCTTTTTACAAAAAAATAACCGACTTCAATCTTGATAAGTAGAGATAACTCAAAAACTACTCGCCAGATGGCGCTCAATTCAACATGTAAGTGTAAAGTTCTCGTCGCTACAAATTAATCAAGCCCAAACACTAGATAACTGCAGTAAATCGTTGAGGAGTTCCCTCGACTGTCTTTCGGCTTCATCAGATCGACTCCAGATCTTCATGAAATAGTAGCGCTTTAATGTACTTATGGTAACATGAACAAACACACTAGTTGCCCATACAATTTTCAAAAGTTCCCCTTGATTTCCCTGAGATGCCATCATCAGATCCTGGTGTCCTTATCACCGGACCCCACTGCGGATATCTACTTTAGAATAAAAAAAGAATTATCAAAATCGGTCTATAAACGACGAAATAATCGCTGAACGTACATAAAAAAAGCATATATATACGGTCGAATTGAGAACCTCCTTTTTTTGAATTCGGTTAAAAAGAAATTTCATACAATTTGACATTTTTATTTTTGTATGAAATAGCTGATGTTTTTTCGCGATTTTAGGGTTGGTCCCATAGTGAAAGTCCATTTTCCACTATCAAACGGCAAACGATCTCGTCTTGAAAGGTCTTTCTAAAAGTTCTTGTATCACAGATTTTATTGAATCACTCATAATTTCATGTCATTTCATTATAAACTAATTACCTACTAAATAAAAAGTAAATTAAATCAATGAAATGAAATGAAATGAAATGATTTATTTCGAACTTGGTTTTTACAAACACTTTTCGAATGTCATCTACGCCATCGCTTCCACAAATCCCTACGATGAGTGGCCTTGGTAGAAGAAGCGGCAAGAAACTCCCAAGGAGTTTCTTTTTGCTTCCCCACTCACAGTTACAGAGAACACTTATCACTACTTAAGGCTATATTTCAAACTCATGTCCAGGCTGTTTCATCTTGAAAATATTCATCCAGTTTATAATAACCCTTCGTCATAAGAATGTCCTTAACATGAGTTTTTAGCTTACAGTATGGCATTTCCGTTAATTCTAACGGAATTTTATTATAAATTTTTACGCATCTACCCATGAACGAGCCACCAGTTTTACAAAGCCTAAAATTTGGTACAATCAGCTTAGCCTTATTCCTAGTATTAATATTATGGACATCACTTTTCTTTAAAAAACTATCATGGTACTTTTTAACATACATAATATTATCCAAGATATATTGTGATGTAACAGTGAGTATATTAACTTCTTTAAACAGATCTCTCAGCGAGTCCCTAGGTCTGAGGTTGTAAATTGCACGCACTGCCCTTTTCTGTAATATAAAAATAGATTCAATGTCTGCAGCTGTGCCCCACAACAACAAACCGTAGGACATCACACTATGAAAGTAACTAAAATAAACTAGTCTTGCTGTTTCCACGTTAGTTAAGAGCTTTACTTTCTTAATAGCGTAAGCAGCAGAACTGAGTCTCCCAGACAAGGCTTCAATATGGGGACTCCATTGCAACCGAGAATCTATCGTAAGGCCAAGAAACTTTGTAGAATTTACTAAGTCAAGTACTTCCCCATTTAGAAGTATGTTAGTTGGCACCTGTTTTACATTCGGTAACGTGAATTTGACACACTTGGTTTTTTTCGCGTTTAACATCAAGTTATTACAAGTAAACCAGTGTAGTACCTGCGAAACAGTATTATTCACATCGTCAAAGCAATGTTTTCTTCTATCTACTTTAAAAACTAAGGATGTATCATCAGCAAACAATACAGTTTCACACAAATCCCGAGTAAAATGAGGAAGATCGTTTATGTATATTAAAAATAGCAATGGTCCCAGTATTGATCCCTGAGGCACACCCATAGAAATGTGTGCTCCTGAGGACTCTATACCATTAATCACTACTTTTTGTACACGCTCAGACAGGTAAGACTTTATAAGGCTAAGTGATAGTGCTGAGATACCATAATGCCTAAGTTTATTTATTAATATGTTGTGATCAACGCAATCAAAGGCCTTTGAGAGGTCACAGAATATGCCAATAGCATCCTGTTTGCACTCCCAGGCAGTAAAAATATGCTTGAGAAGAGCAATGCCCGCATCAGTAGTATTTTTTCCTCTCGAAAAACCGAACTGATTTGCATGAAATAATTTATTTTTAGAGAAATGTGACAGCAGCTGGTTGTAGATAATTTTTTCAAAGATTTTACTAAGAGCTGGTAAAATAGATATTGGTCTATAATTAGTGGGGTCGCTTTTTTCACCAGCTTTAAATAAAGGTATTATTTTACCATGCTTCATTAAATTAGGAAAGCTGCCATCATCTATACATTTATTAAAAATAATACATAAATGTGGTGCAATGGAGGCTATGATTGATTTAATGACAACTGTAGAAAGACCCCAAAGATCAGTTGACTTTTTAATATTAATAGAATTGAAGGTTTTTACTATTGTATCAAAAGTGATGTGGTTAAATGTAAATGAATTATTGCATTCATCAACACATGACTCCATAATATTCAAAGCTAGCTGAGGGCTGGCCTGCAAGTTTTTTGTAATTTCATGTGGTATTTCCGAGAAGAAATCCTGAAATGTGCTTGCAACTGCATCATCAGAAGACACATTTTTGTTGTTGACTAATAAGGCAAAACTACGATCATTAGATTTAACTTTACCTGCTTCTTTATTAATAATGTTCCAAGTGGTTTTAATTTTATTTCCAGAATTCTTGATTTTATTTGATATGAAGATCGACTTAGCTGTTGCACAGACTTGTTTAAAAATTTTTGAATACCTTCTTACATAATTTATAAATTCTAAGTCTGTGGATGTAGACTTTTTTGCATAGAGTTCAAAAAGTCTTATTCTGCTTTTATATATTCCTGTTGTTGCCCAATCACTAAATTTAGTTTTTTTAATGCTACATTCAATTCTTTTTTCCTTAAAATTATTGTTAAATTCGTACTTTATTAAATCAAATACATTGCAGTATGCTTGATTTGGTGTATCATTATAATTAATATTTATTGAAGAAATTTTTCTATCTATATTGCTTTTGAAATTGTTTAAATTAAGAAAGATAGAAACCGTAATCACAAATCTACACTATCACGAAAAACATGCGAAAACTCGTTAGGTAATGCGCCATTCCCAGCGCCAGACCCGCGTTTCAAACTCAGTGATACGCTGATACCACAGTATAATTTTACTATGGTGATACTAAGCGATCGAAGATGCGCGGGCGGCCGCGGGCCAACGACTTTGTATGGACTATGCATGCGCTAGCAGAAGCGCATGCCTCGGCCGCGCTCGGCGCCGACCGAACGCGAAGACAATCGCCGCGAGTCGCGTTCGTGATAGAAGACCGCAGCGCTCGTAAAATGTAATTATTGTACTTAGGTCTAAATAATTAGGTTGTAAATATATGATTTTTTACATTTTATTTAATGCTTAAAAATTATGGTATGGCGGCGCCATACGCGCCAACTTAGAGAAATCGCCACTGCTCTTAACTAACGTGGAAACAGCAAGACTAGTTTATTTTAGTTACTTTCATAGTGTGATGTCCTACGGTTTGTTGTTGTGGGGCACAGCTGCAGACATTGAATCTATTTTTATATTACAGAAAAGGGCAGTGCGTGCAATTTACAACCTCAGACCTAGGGACTCGCTGAGAGATCTGTTTAAAGAAGTTAATATACTCACTGTTACATCACAATATATCTTGGATAATATTATGTATGTTAAAAAGTACCATGATAGTTTTTTAAAGAAAAGTGATGTCCATAATATTAATACTAGGAATAAGGCTAAGCTGATTGTACCAAATTTTAGGCTTTGTAAAACTGGTGGCTCGTTCATGGGTAGATGCGTAAAAATTTATAATAAAATTCCGTTAGAATTAACGGAAATGCCATACTGTAAGCTAAAAACTCATGTTAAGGACATTCTTATGACGAAGGGTTATTATAAACTGGATGAATATTTTCAAGATGAAACAGCCTGGACATGAGTTTGAAATATAGCCTTAAGTAGTGATAAGTGTTCTCTGTAACTGTGAGTGGGGAAGCAAAAAGAAACTCCTTGGGAGTTTCTTGCCGCTTCTTCTACCAAGGCCACTCATCGTAGGGATTTGTGGAAGCGATGGCGTAGATGACATTCGAAAAGTGTTTGTAAAAACCAAGTTCGAAATAAATCATTTCATTTCATTTCATTTCATTGATTTAATTTACTTTTTATTTAGTAGGTAATTAGTTTATAATGAAATGACATGAAATTATGAGTGATTCAATAAAATCTGTGATACAAGAACTTTTAGAAAGACCTTTCAAGACGAGATCGTTTGCCGTTTGATAGTGGAAAATGGACTTTCACTATGGGACCAACCCTAAAATCGCGAAAAAACATCAGCTATTTCATACAAAAATAAAAATGTCAAATTGTATGAAATTTCTTTTTAACCGAATTCAAAAAAAGGAGGTTCTCAATTCGACCGTATATATATGCTTTTTTTATGTACGTTCAGCGATTATTTCGTCGTTTATAGACCGATTTTGATAATTCTTTTTTTATTCTAAAGTAGATATCCGCAGTGGGGTCCGGTGATAAGGACACCAGGATCTGATGATGGCATCTCAGGGAAATCAAGGGGAACTTTTGAAAATTGTATGGGCAACTAGTGTGTTTGTTCATGTTACCATAAGTACATTAAAGCGCTACTATTTCATGAAGATCTGGAGTCGATCTGATGAAGCCGAAAGACAGTCGAGGGAACTCCTCAACGATTTACTGCAGTTATCTAGTGTTTGGGCTTGATTAATTTGTAGCGACGAGAACTTTACACTTACATGTTGAATTGAGCGCCATCTGGCGAGTAGTTTTTGAGTTATCTCTACTTATCAAGATTGAAGTCGGTTATTTTTTTGTAAAAAGCAATTATTTGCGATTTCAAAGTAGGTTCCTTAATGAAAGACTGCAAGTTTGTTAGATTGTCTGTCTGAAGAAATGGTTTTCCGGTTATGCGCACTTAACACTACACCCTATATAACAAAAGCTGGAGCCACCCCAATTATAAACACCAGGAATCGCCACTGACATTTTTGCCCTTAACATAAAAATAGAAAGCCAACAAAAAATGTACTCAAGTGCTTATGATTAAGCGCTGTAACGAATTATGTATTAAATCTATAATCCAGCGTTTCATAACGCAATGTTATGAAATAGTCATACATAAATAACTTTTAAAACTTTTTGAAGTTACATTGGTGTAGAAATCTTATTTATTCATCATTGACATCACTACATCACAGATGGCGCTACAAATGCTGAAAATTATTATTGTACCTAATTCAATATTTTAGGGTTCCGTACCCAAAGGGTAAAACGGGACCCTATTACTGAGACTTCGCTGTCCGTCCGTCCGTCCGTCTGTCACCAGGCTGTATCTCATGAACCGTAATAGTTACACAGTTGAAATTTTCACAGATGATGCATTTCTGTTGCTGCTACAACAATAAATACTAAAGTCAAGAAAAAAATTTTGGCAGAAAAAATGTAAGTATGTACCTACCTACCTATTTCTGAGAGTAACTATATTTTTCTTAATTAAAAAATATTTTGCATATGTATGCCAAGGCTTTCTCAAACAAAAAGGTGTTTGAAAACTAAATATTATTATAAATATCAGACACGTAGCAGAGTAACCTATCATAACTTTATCTATTAATATCATAACTTTATTAATATTGTTCCGAGTTCTAAAGTCTTTTAAGACAAAGCGAGTCGAATAACCAGACGGCCTTGGCAAACTGCGCAGGACATAAACAATTTTTTATCTGCGCTGACCACTTCTTTTTTAGATCAAAGTGTCAAACCAGTATGTATCAGCGATTTAAACTTTGTTAGGTAATGCAGTAATATGGTAAAACCCAAAGGGATGTCAGACAACCTTTGTATTTTGGATCAAAGGATTCTGAGTCCAAGTATTATCATAATTTCTAATCTTCGACCAGTTTTTGGCTGATTGACAGATAACGCAAACATTCGCCCAGTGCACCTAGAAGTATTGAACTTTGTACAAGAGTTCCTTAAAAGTAATTGTAAAGAAGTAAAATGGGGTGTAAATATAATTGATATTATAATGCCTGATAAGAATCACTTATTTCGGGTGCTGATATGCTGTACTAAGATCTCCCGAAATACCTAACGAAGCAAAAGTTGGATTACTTGTAAAGTCTTTAATTTTTTTTACACTTATTACAATAGACTAATTAAATTTAATTATTATGAGCAAAAAAGCTAGTTTAAACTTTACTCACAAGTATTTCTGACTGACGTCAAATAAAATGTCTCAATTAATGTGTATAAAGGGTTCAATGTAGTTATCTCTTAATACAGATGGATTTTTTGTCGATTTTTAATACGGCGGCGTCGTGCCTAACCGTGGGCTAAGTTTGTGCGACTTAACCTTGATATTTCTCAATGTACGTTATGTTTATAAACAATGAAATTGAGAATGGGTCCCAGTACAGAGTATTGTGCAATATGTTAACTTAATTAATAACAATTACTGTATTTTTATTTGTTCTCTTTTTTACATTAATTAAAAGCTATCGTGTGCTTTTTACCAAAAGTGCAATGCAATATGAGCGATCCATATTTTTTATTCACAATCAGACAGTCCTAAATATCACTTCCTTATTAATGATTGAACATCAAAGTCGTATCAAAAGAGGTTTACCTTTGAATAGCAATCTAGCTTATTTTCTTTATCTTTTTGTTAGAGTGATATTATGATAGGCTTAACAACTATTGTGAACTATATCCCTAAACTACTAAATTAATTCACATTGCATCATAAAATTGAGCTGTGATCTGAAATCTGCAAAATTTCAACACCCTAAAGTTACAGGAAATGGTTTTAATTTTGCTTGCTATATTTGCTCCGAACACAACACAAAATTCAAGTTAAATAAAAGCTTGTCAAAATCAGATTAGGTAACCACCACCAACACTTGTTTGTGAAACAAATAAACAAGGAAATAAGTTTGAGATAATATTAAAAATTAATTGAAAGCAAATAATTTCCCTATTTAGTACTTAATTATAATACTCAAATCTGTTCTTAATTGATACAGGTTAAGGAACGAGGCGGTACAGTGACGGTAGTCACGTACACTATAGTATCGCAGGCTGTAGTAGGGTTACCACACCCTAATTTTGAAACCTGGGATTTGAAAGCGAATACCGGAATATTTTAGTTGGAAAATCCTTATATACCTACTTTAGGAACATTGTTTAATTTTAAGATCATAGTTAATTCAACTTAAAATGTATAACTTGTAAAGTAAAAAAGAGTCCTTACATTTATTTAATTAACAAAGTAATCAAGTAACACCCTAGTGCTCATTCATACTGACTCGCGGGCGCGGTGGCAGGCGCGGTCACGAAATATTAAACATATAGATGTAATATCCAAGTGTTAACATAGGAATCGCACGTGCGGTCTAAGTAGCGAGCAAGCTCCGCGACAACGCGCGTGGCCCGCTCGCGGCATATCAAACACATGAGGTGTTTGTTTGTGTTCACATCGAACTAGCGGCGGAGCGCGCTATTCAGTAGCGACGCAACTGAACACGAGCTCGCCACGTCCACCGCGCCCGCGCCCGCCACCACGCCCGGGTGTTCAGTATGAACAAGCATTTACACCATTTGTCAACTGGACTAACTCGTTCTAGTCCCCGAATTGAGTGTTCTTTTGTTTCGGTCACAGTTGTCATGGGTGACAGCAGAAACGAAACAGCATCACCCGATGCTGCCTCGTCTTTGTTGCCCTAATTCTGTACAAAAGATTATTTAGAGAAATATTGGTAAAAGTTATTCGGAAGCTATATTTGACACATCAGGCCACCTCAAAATGCAGGACATGTACTAGAAAGATAGGCTGCATGGGAACTCTAGTCTATGCTTAAATTTTTTGGGCGTTGTTCTCGTGATGGTCACGTATTACGTTATCGTCAATCAACTTGTACTTATAATAAGTATAATATTGTTTTTATCTGTTTGGTAGTAGATACTTTCTTACAAGAATGCTTAGTGAGTGGACTTTAGAGGTCACCGGTTTGGTTGGCATTGCGCCGGAAGTATATACGAGTAGAATGGCTAAAAATAAACTCTATTAATTTATTCCTTGTAGATGTTATCAATACACTTATGAACGCCACATATTATCTTCTACTAGCCTTTCGGAAAGGTGCCGTATTAATAATTGCTTTTTACAAAAAAAATAACCGACTTCAATCTTGATAAAAGATAACTCAAAAAATACTCGCCAGATGGCGCTCAATTCAACATGTAAGTGTAAAGTTCTCGTCACTACAAATTAATCAAGCCCAAACACTAGATAATTGCAGTAAACCGTTGAGGAGTTCCCTCGACTGTCTTTCAGCTTCATCAGATCGACTCCAGATCTTCATGAAATGGTAGCACTTTAATGTACTTATGATAACATGAACAAACACACTAGTTGTCCATACAATTTTCGAAAGTTCCCCTCGATTTCTCTAAGATGCCATCATCAGATCCTGGTGTCCTTATCAGGGGACCCCACTGCGCATATCTACTTTACAACAAAAAAAGAAATATCAAAATCGGCCCATAAACGACGAAATAATCGCTGAACGTACATAAAAAAAAAGCATATATACGGTCGAATTGAGAACCTCCTTCTTTTTTGAAGTCGGTTAAAAAGAAGAAAATGCATTTTTTATTTAAATAGTTGGTGTAACATCGTACACATTTCATGCGGTGACGTTACTTCATGCCTGAATCACGCAGTGTTCGTTTTTATGTTTCCCTAAATCTTCCTGCGTTCTGTATTTGGAGTAGGTAGGTTAATAACAATGTTTTTTGGCTATCAGCTAGTTTATCAAGTTAATATAATTATTGGATAATCTCATTAACGCTTTCAAGAATCAGAATTTTCATGCTTCAAGATTTCAATCGGTTAACATAACTTGCGTAGGTTGTCTGAAAAGAAGTGATGGTGGTATTAAAATAATATTCTTCAATATAAAGCCTTGCACATCAACTAGTAGGTATACCTATATCGTACCTAACGCAAAATAAAGGTCAAGCTATTGTATTTTTGGCATGTAATTGGAAAAATGTGTTTTTATACGATTCAGTCTGATCGTAACAGCCACTTCGAAATCGTGACCAACATATTTCAGGCTGCCATTTCGAATTTTTCGTTTTGTACTTAATGGAGGCCGATAAGAATGGTTTTAGGGAAGTACATACCTTAGATTAATTATTGTATTGATAGTACTTTTTTTATTTTAATGAGTCAATTCATTAGTTCTTGGCGCAGTTAATCCAGCTACTGTTTCTCGACTATGTGCGACATTTTGCTGTCCAAAGCGACGCCGCGACGATGAGGCAACGCATTGCATCAATGATATCATTATGTTGCGGTGATATTTGGTGATCCTTTAAGCTTTTGAACTTTAACGTATGGACGACTAGAAGACAACGGTCTCATCTCAAAACTGAGGAAGCTATGCGTAGAGCATCCATCACTCCTCCAGTACGGATTGATGGAGATATCCATAAGTGGCAGTGACTGATTTATCATCACGTGACTTCTTTGCTCGTTAGTAAAAATCACGGCAATTGATCTAACGTATTAGAGACAAGGTAATAACGAAGAGAGACGTAACGTTAGGTCTTAGGGAGATTAGGGGCAATGTAACATCGGTAGTGATGTGCCCGGGGACACGCTTGGACCTCATCCCTCACTACACCGGCGCATTACCCTTGATGAGTGTGTTTAGAGATGGTTCGAAAATATTAAGAACCTTAGTGCGTTCATTAAACGCAGTCACGTTATTTATACCTACATAAAAATTAAATTGAAGAGTCTGTGTGTGATTTCACAATAACTGTGTTTTTAGGTGTATATAATTATTTACACGCTACCAAAACGCAAACAGACGATTTAATTTTTTTGTCTGTCTATTTGTTTGTTTGTTTGTCTGTGCTTACCTTTGGAACGGCTGAACGAATTTTTATTGGAAAAGAAGTAAGATAAGGAGGTAGTGGAGAAATATAAACTACTTTTTATCACGGATGTCCTGCGGGATCGGTCTCGGGAAGATCTTCCACGAGTACGAAGTAGCGGGCACAGGTCGTTATGAATAAATGTTAAAGCTGTGTATAACACACAAAGACAAGAAGTGACTAATTTTTTAATTTTTAGAGTCAGCAAATGCACAGACTGTGTGACTCACCTGATAGTAAGTGGTCACTGTCGCCCATGGACATCAGTAATGCCAGAGGCAATACTGACGCATTATGAGCCAAGAAGTAATAAAATAAAATAATTATTGATTTTGAAGTCCCTAGCAAAAACACAAGTCATAATGCGGCTAACACCGAGAGAGTAGTGGCCAGCTAACCGGGAACAGCCCTACCACCAAGCTTAGAAACCCTTTGAATTTGGTTTAAATTTGATGGTGGTCAGTAGGGTGCACCATGAGCGGAGAAGGTCGACTTCACCTCAAAGATCAACTAAAGGTAGCCATTGACGATACGTCCAAATGGAAGACATCCATATGGAAGTACCTCCAAAGGAAATCTTTGAAATTTTGGAAGCTGTTGACGATACGTCCATTTGGAATGCTTCTAAATGTATGGAGGCACTTCCAAATGGAAATCTTCCATTCAGAAGCACTCCAAATGGACGCTTCGTAAATGGCTACCTTTTGCCCCATACATCCAACATTTGAAACATACAAACATAAATACAATATTCTACAGAACAGTTACACGAAATGCAACTCTCGCTTGACCAGCTCATTATTACATAGTTAGCGTGACAGTTGATCCATGTACCTACCACATTGCGTAAAGTATACCACAGGAGCTCAACAAGAATCATAATTTGTCATGACAAAATTACGCGTAATCGCTAAGTATTACTGTTTGCGCCACTCATCACTATGTAGTAAAAATAACGTTCATGTTTATCAACGTAAAAACGGTAAGTATAGGTGCGAATTTTTCTCGTGATATTATCATTATTGCATCCCATAATTAATTATCCCACAGCTGGGCTCGAGTCTCCACTCATTGTGTGTGGCCATAGTTTACTACACTGACCAAGTGCAAGTTGGAAAACTATTGCAAGTTGGCAGTTCTTTCATCGATGCGAAGGACAATTAATTAGATACATAATTTTTGGATAATATAGGTGGGCGGCAGGTTCGAATCCACTGTGTTGCTAAGCCCAACGTTTAAATCATTTGGCTAAAACTGATAATATTTACGAAAGATTTATTAACATAGAAGAAGGCTAAAAGTAAAATATCAGCTTTCATAACCCGGCTTGCGTCGATCCTTGTTTTAGGCTGAGTTTGACTACATTTGAGTTAAGCTTTCATGGTTCTAAGTCTAATCTAAGAACGTAAAACAAAGTATTGTCATGAAGCTCGTTAAGTTATTTTGGAGGCATTCGGGTGAAATATAATTACTTTCGACTATAACTGAGGTATGTTTTTACTAGAACAAAATTATAAAATTTAAAATCCCTTCTCAAAAAAGCTTGAACTAATGACAATTAAAGGTCGCTATGCTCTTTTGAATGGGTGCTGACTGTAAGGCTCTAACTTTAATTATATTATTCTTTATATTCTTATTTAAATACTAAGTAAGATCGTGCGGCGATGTTGATCTTTCACTATAGTAATGTATGCGTACAAGTAGAAGCTTGCTACCTGTTATTATCATAATTGCTATGATATTTGAAAACTCGGTGTTTCTCGTCACTCGTGCATAAAATATTTTTGCTTTGACGTGCAAATAAAGCAGAACATCAAACAACTTTCACGGCTGACTGCGAGTCAAGGATATCTGTCACAGAAAATAAAGAAGTCTGACGGTAATGGTCTTCGGCGTACAAGTAAATCTGTGTGATGTTGGTACGATTATTAAAATGACGATGGGAGGGGGGTGTGTAGTTCTACTACGCACAACTATGCTACGCAAATTTTTATCGCTTTTACTTATATTATTTTTTAATTTGCTAAATAATATTTAGATATTATATTTACCTTTACTATACTACCTACTGATTGATACACAAGCAGAAAATTCTTATATTTCAAGCCCAAGCCAAGCCAGCGTGGGAGGGCAGCGGGTTTACCACAGTTTCTGTCCATTAATCCGCAACGCATTACACAACCAGCCTACCGAAGGGTACCGGCAAAATCTTTCCTTATAAAATCTGGTTTTGTTACGATGAAAGGGTAATGGGAAAACCGTGTGAATCTAAAATATTGTAACATAGGCGATATTACAAGTATCTACATTCTTGTTATATGTGTTTTGCAAAGTTTTCTGATCGAATCGTGGGTTCATTGCGTGGTTAGGAGTAATCATAGTTATTATAATATTAAATAAATAACGCTTCACACTCATAGCCCCACAATAGGATTCCCTATATCCTGAGCATGGACAACACACAAAGACAAGAACACACATCCTACCTAAATCGAGAAGAGAAATTTAAGATTAGATATCATCCAAATTCCGTCACGCTGGGTGTTAGTGTTAGACCATTGGTATAAATTAAATAATTCATAATCATTATAACGTTAGTTGTATGTAGTTGTAGTTTTTGAGATAGTACCATAGCGCTACACGAGCCATTTCTTACGATACACTACAAAAATAGCTATTCGAGGGCCATATCCTTCCTTATGAAATCTGGTTTTATTATCAAAGTGAAATGGAAATACCGTGTTGTCATAAAATGCAACACATGCGATATATTAACATCCTTTTTCTGTATGAGTAACAAAGTTTTTCTTGTCCAATCATGGGTTAAACTCAGTTATTGTTACGTCGTTAATAGTACTCAATCCATGTTTTGTTATAACGTAGGTACTCGTAGATCCTCGAAATGTTCCAATGACGCTATGAATCAAGATTGATGACGACATTTATCGATAACTATAAAATATTAAAATAATGATTTTACCTCATCGTTTTAGACAAAATTGACGGTTCTAATGCATACTTTAAAACTTTGGCAGAGAGGCGATTTTTCAGTATACCTACTTACTTTACCTACCACGAAAAATTTTAAGTGTCCTAGACTACCACAGTACATAACAAGTGGTAGTCAACGGTTTTAAGTCTGTAAAGAAATAACATAAAGTAAGCATATTATTTTGAACCGGTTTTGATTTATTTTAATAACTAGTAAATCCGCCCTCGCTTCGCTTCGGGGAACCAGCCCCTTCAAAAATCTCTATAAATTTTAACAAATTATGTTATTCCAATGTCTAAGCTATATTACTGCAAAGTTTCATGAAAATCCGTTCAGTAGTTTTTGCGTGAAAGAGCAACAAACACACACACACACACACCTTCACTCACTCACATACATCCTTACAAACTTTCGCATTTATAATATTAGTAGGATTATTTTAATTATGTTGACACTAGGTAGATAGCGCTGTCTTTAGGTAACTATTATAAATAAATTTATTTCAAAATTGAAATGCCTTTACCCATCCCCACTGGAGCAGCGCGGTAGAATATGATCTCTACAATGATTCAGAGAAACCAGCGCATAGTAGTGGCACATTTTTTAATGAAATACATCTAAACGCTAACTTTATTCCCAAATGGCCGAATTTGTATGGTACTTATCCTAAGAATCTGCGATTTGGCTTAGTTTCGAGAAAAAGTATGTATTTTAAGATTAATAGTTAATAATTGAAACATTCTGAACTCCACCTGGCTAATGAGCCATGTGCAAAGTGTACCATAAACTAACTAGAATGCTCTAAGTTTTCGATAATAAATACCTATTCGTTTGCTCTTTTATTGGATAAATTCAATAATATTGTGATACCACACCTCCTTGGTACATTTGGTTTAAAGTAATTAATAATTTACTCAGTAAAATATTCTCTCACGCTACTTTTCGTATACATTATCATTTTACTATTATTGGACTAGGGCACTATGCAACATTACTTTGCGGTTTTAAATAATATCGACGTACATTTTTTTCCGTCGCGCGTATTCTTTTATACGTTACAGGAAAAACTATCGTACCATTTAAATTTGAATTAGCAGATAAAATTAGTTGACGTAGCTTAAAATTAGGTATAGGTGTTGTTGTTCACGTAGCTAGAGTATATATCGAGGAAAATCTTTATTGCGCGTCAATTGCTAAACGTTTAGATACTTATAACTAATAAAAGTTTAATAACGTTAATGATGTTTGAAAAACCCACTAAGTATTGTGGGTTAGGCTTGCGTGAATAGTGTACTTATAATACCTAAGCATATAAGCATAACAATAAACCAACTCCCAGATGACCCCCGCCTGCATTAGAATTAGAAATAGAGTTAGCCCCTGCTGAGTGGTCCAGTGCATGTGATTGGTGGACATCAAACGCGTCCTCAGCGATGTAGTTTAGATTAGCTCTGTTGAAAAGGCACCTTAACACCCAGAAACTTGTCTCGACCGACCGAAAATCGATCCTACTATCGGTAGGAACCTAGGAACAGTCTCTACCAAATATGTAGTTATCGTCTGCAAAACGGTCTATTAGAGATTAAAGGGCATATTAGAGTGTCCTATACCATAATGTCCACATTCGGAAATATGTTGAGAGACTTATTTAATATTAACTTGTTATTGAAGCGATTATAAGATTTCTTACAATACGTCAGTGAAGTGTTGGTATTGTCTACCTATATGTAGATATACTTGTATACAGTATCTGTATTGCAGATGTACATAGGTATATTATTTTATTTATTTTGTACATTACCAACATTAGGAACCTACATGTCTGTTGTTCCAAATAATATTCAATAGCCATATCAACCGCAGCACGATTTCTTGATAATGTTGGTTGTAGATGAACGGAAGGTCATACCGCGCTCTCTTCTTGGAAACATATATTCCTGTTATTATTCTGAAGGTCAAGGTATAATCCGAATACAGAATTCATGCTTTCTAATATTGTTTGATAACCTGCTGTGAAGCTACGACTTCGTTCACTCGTGGGAGATTTTCTTAGACTTAAGCCTTTTGGAAGAGTAGGCGGTACAAAAAGAAAGACACACAGACAAAAAACCTTCCTTCAGAAGTCGCGGTAGTGTCTATCATCCAGGTTTCCCAAAGTTTATTTAAGTTCGTAGTATGTTCTTTGAATCAGGCTGACTACGTATGAACCTCTTGTTTGCATAAGCTTCAAAACGACAAGACAAGAACTTTTTACAATTCTCTTTCTTTTCTCTCGGCTGACAAAGCAGCGGAAATAACTTTGGTATTACTGATGTCCATGATAGGCGGTGACTAACTTCTTACCTTCAAAAGGCTCGTCAGCTATATAATAAAGATATTGAAAAAAATGCTTTATCAAAGTTTACATGATCGACTGCGTCAGACAACGAGCACAAAAAATGCGTTCTTTCAATAGTTATTTATAGATACTCAATTCTATTTTTATTTTGTTCACATAATAAATGCGAAGAAAATTCTTTATGTTTTTGTTGTTTAGTTGTTTTTGTTAGGTACAATAAACTTACATAAACAAAGTGATCAAGAAATTGAAGTACGTTGTTTCTTGCCTTTATATTTTAACAGTCGACAAATGAGCAGACGATCCACCTGACGGTAAGTTATCATTTGTCACACCAGTACATGTGATAGTCGCTAAGAAAAAAGGGAAAAGATAGTAAGAAAATACTGGCTCTCAGGACCACAACCCGAACACGAAGAGTCGTTTAGTTACACTAACAAGCAAGAGAGCCAGGTAAGTAGCCGGGTTTTTGGGTAGAAATTTATTTCTATCTATCTCTTTAGAGATAACTTTTATGAAATTTCATCATCCAATTCTATTCTAATTCAAATCCAAAGTAAATAATGGCTTTAAGGAATATATGCAAAAAAAATTGTATACATTACGTCAATTAGTAGGTGCAATATCAACAGACACACAAATTTCTTAGCTTAGACTTGCTCTTAGTAAACATTATTTAGTTAAAATTTATTTTGAAGGATTGGAGTTATAAGAAACATATTATATTCACCTATAGGTATATTTCATTGACATTGATAGCAGTAGAACGATTTTTGTCCAAACCGGGATCTTCGATCAACCTAATGCATCTCACCCTTTTTAATTTTCTTCGGTGAGACCAACATCTTGGTATGCACTGCCATTTAATGTGAACTGTTGAAGTGTTATTGAATAACAAAAACTGAAGTTTTTATCACGACGCCCCACTAGTCAAGTCACACCTACGAACAACACTAGCGTATGAATAAATCGCAAAACCTATAAATTATTCAATTAGAATGTTTTATTTATAGCCGAGTCCTGTTATACAGTTATGAAGATAATTTGTGGCGTATTATACACCTCATTGAATATGTAGTAAAGCCGATATGGCGATATGGCATGTCATAACTGTGGGCTTTTCCTAGAAAGGATTTTTTCACGAACAAGGATCGATTGGCGGATATTTATATTTTGGGTTTTACGTATTCAGTTCCTGTTAAAGTTTTATGGTTATATTGGTAATGTACTCCACAATACTTTATAGCCTGTGAATAAACTACTAGGACTTCACGTTTAGTTTATAGCCAACAAGAGAGTTGCGTTAAACATTACCTACATGTTTACTGACTTAATATTATTTAATTACAAAGTTATTCCATGGCAGTTAATTACCTTTTTGGCGAAGAAAGTGTATAATTACAAATAGGCTAAATATATTTTTTATTCAGTACATTTTACGTAGTGCTCAAACAGATTTACTGACAGATGGACGGTTAAAAGGACGGGTCGACGATAGTTTTGGAAAATAAATATTCCTCTCCCTCAATGTCGTAACCTATGTGCTTGATATATCCAATAACTATACAATGTACATATTTCACTTTAAAGTTTAAATTATTCACCCAGCCTTAATTCATCTTAACCCTAGGAGTAGCTTTAAGAATAATAAAGGACGTAGGAATTCCCGTTCGTTAAAGTCACCGTCCAAATTGATAAAAACCAGTCCGGTGCTCTACCGGCTCTACCCCTCCGGAAATGCCTTAACTCGTGCGTCTTAGCGCTCTACGCTCTAACGTAGCAAACAATCATCGCCTGTTTTAATGCAAGTATCTATAAAAAGACTTACAGATTTATTTGCAACTTTTCAAGATAGATGGAGTAGATAGATAGATAGGCATTGGGTAGAATACACGTTATTGCACACATGCGATCTTATCACTAAAAGCGATTTCTTTCGAAAAAAAGTGGTTTTCTTTGGGCTAAAATAACATTTCCTTTAATATTTATTCCTTTTATAACATTTCTGTTTACGTTTTCAAAATTACCTGCGTTACTAGGTATATCAACTATTGCCATGAAAAAGGAAACTTTTGCACCCTCATGACTAGTTTTCTATATACCTGGTGAAGCAATAACATACACACACATACAATTAACACATATCATAATAGGAACAGTAAAGGAAAACGAAAATGGTGCTACAGATCTAGGTAAACATACTCTTTTAACAGGAATGAGTAAAGCTATAGTTATTTAATATTCTTCTGTTCTTTCCTCATCCAGGGGGAGCATAGCATCATACTCAGGAGGGGGGAAAGCTCTCGATCTAAGAGGAGGGTTAAATCGGATTTTCGTGACAAAAATAGCGACGTCATGGATGTAACCAAGCAGGTTGTTATTTGTGCAGAAACTCATTGTATTTCCCGAAGCCAAACAGCCGCGCGGCTACGTTATAAAGCTTTACAAAATGTGTAATGTTACAATCAATTTAACAGATCTATTATACTGGCCATGACGTTCATATATCTCGATTTGACATGCATCGATGTCGACAGTTCGTGGAATATGATTTGACGGGCATACCTACAACGTGTATATTTGTACTTAATATAATATATGTATTATGCCGAGGTGTATAGACTTGTTAAATAATCAAGTGCGTATCGGCTCACGCACTGAATGTTCCGTTATATGAATGCTGAATATAATTAACTTTAGTCTTTGATTGTCTGCACGGCGTACAGGGATGCCTACTTAAGTCTTAATCAAGCCCCAATCAAATTAATCTATAACTAAGGGAAACAGGGTGCGATTTTAGCTCTCACCATCTGACCTTCTTCGGTAGATTTTCAAAGACATAAAATATTTTTCCTTTAATATTACTATGATACGGGACCTAAGTGTCGTTGCAATTGCAACATCGTAAGTACCCGTGTAAAGCTTCAAACTTTCATACACACGCGCAGGAATTTAATCCGGAACCCCACTAAATAAACAGAGATCTTGCAAGGACAATATGTCAGTCAAAACCAAAAAAATTGATGCGCATTGGATGTAATTAACCTCATGAATTTATGTAAATGTATTGAATGCCTTACACAACAAGTTTACGAGGAGATAGATGTAAACTGGAGCAGGAAGTGCTATAATGCAATATTCCTTCACTTTACATAATATCTGCGTCGTCAGTCGCTACCTAGATTATCGGGGCTTTCCATATTATTACACCTTTAATCCACTTCATGTTTAGATACTTAGTGATGGAGACATAATTATCTAAATTACGATATTATACATGAGATAAATCCTTATTTTGTAATAAGTAGCTATTTATAAATAAATAAATGTTGTTAGTGATTATCAATTTTTTTCAGTAAACTCCTACTTACCCCTTCTCATTACGTTAAGATTATCGTATACAGTCGAATTAGCAACCTCCTCCGTTTTTTAGAACCTCAAAAAAGAAAGAGGTTGTTTCAGTTCATTCCAGGTCTAGGTATATTTACGTAGACCTCATAAAACCATGTTTGATCATAGAACTCGCAGCCGCTGTCGCATCGCGTAATTGGGATGTAGCTCTGTAGTTTATCCAGGAGCAGGACACACCAAGGTGATAAGTCCCTCTTATCATCGGTTCTGTAAAACCCAGTTTATTCGCGATCGTTGCTATGCTACGCATGCTTTTCCTTCTGGTTAGCTCTCCTCAAATCAACTGGGAAATTTATTTTACATATTTTTGAACCTATCTATGTATTGTCTAAGCGCGAGAATAATGGATCGCCTGCTTTGTTGGCCGTAAATACAAATGACATTTACAAATTCAAGTGGCTTTAACCCATAATTAATAGCCCACTACAGAGCACGGGTCTCTCCTCATTATTGAGGAGGCCAAGAGCATACTCCACCACGCTGCTCCAGTGCGGATTGGTGGAAAGTGTGGATTGGTAGAGTGCGGACGAGTGACATTATTTTTATTTATATAAAATACAATTTATGTTATTAACCCCGACCGATGACCGACTGAGACCACTTGTGGCTCGTCTGCCGTTTTTTCAGCTATTTATTAAAAACTTATATAAAACTTACCCTTCACATCAAAAATCAAAGTCTATTTGTAATGAGAACAGATCTCAGTAGGTGGAATACCGTCATTCTCGTTCTAGCTTCATTAATTCAGGTAGACTGCATCCATCTAGTGCTATAAAAACGGACACGTTAATATTTTTTCCAGTCTGACCAGACTAAGATAAATGACCAATTAAGAAATAATTTTGTCCATAAGGTCGCATAGCTCGCATGTGCAGTTTTTTAAATACAATAACAAACTTTTGTGGGCTGCCTGTTCATTATGACATTTACATAATTTTTACTTAACTTGAACAATGAACAATAAATTAAGATATTTTTTGGACTATCAGGAGATTATGTTACACTTGATTTTTGAAAATCGATTAATGAAGTTTAAGGTCCTTTTTGTTATTAAGTAGATTGCCGTCAAAATATTGTTCATACATGTTCATAGAATTTATTACAAATGAATACCTACTACGTGTATCCAAAATGATGAAGTAAAAAAAGTCCAAGTTTGACGCAAACTTCTTATGCCACATTAACCACGTGTCAATAATTTTATTGTTACTTAACTTAAAATGGCAGTATCAACCTAAAGCAAGCATATTTATACTTATTTAAACTTCGACGTAGGTACAAACTCTTGCAAAGATTCATTTACCCAATGGCCCGCATTAAATGCAAAAGGCGAAATTTATATTATAGACCTGCTACAAAAAAGTATATAGGAAAACAAGTCGGCGGTTTTTGTTGCGTCTGTACTAAGACAGGTAGCATTTCATCGGAAAATGCAAGAAAAAAATCGCTGCTCGACCACTTGAAGCGTTTCGAAGTAGAACAAAGTAGGTCGGCGCGGTCGGGTGGGTTCGTACGCACTCGGGTGGCTTCGTGCGCGCTCGGCAGCCTGCGCCCGCGCATACAATCGACACACAGCCGCGGTGACAGTCGTGTCCGTAAATATCCCACTTGATAAATAAACGGAATGCGAATTTTCTCCGTAAACACGCAGCGTGCGGAAATGGACTGAATGTTTACAACTGCAACACATCGACTTGTTGAACATTTCTGAAAGTGACTTTGAACTGTTTGAGATAAAAATGTTGTGGGAGAACAATCTTGCTGAGGAGTCGGAAGCGGTGAGTTGTCATAATATTTTGTTCAATATAAGCTATAATGCTCCTGGATTATGAAACCGAAAGAGCTCTTGTCGACTTCTGCATCGGTGTGAGTGGCTGCGCGCGTGTGTGTTAACTTTCTAGTTTTCGCTCGGAGCTCAGTCGTATTTGCATAAAACGTGAACAGTTTTTCATAATACAAACCACATGGGACCACTTAAAGAGCTTTTTAGTTCGTAAATATTCATTGCGCATCTCCTACGGTGTGACAATGTTAGTAATGGCTTTATTAAATGTAAATAAATGTGGATTTTGACACGGTCGTGGTTGGGTGGTGATATGCATGCCATGTAGGGGGACTAAAATGAGTTACAACCTACGAGTATCATTAACGAGCGTCATTTTAAGTGCCCATTAGGAAAAGCTTAAGTCGGTGCCTAATGATATTGCGGATTGTTTTTATTGTTTGTCAATATTTTGTTTCTACTTTTTAACATTCACTGTATGCTGCGTAATCTAAAATCTTGTAATATGTATTATATCTGTATGAAATCTTTAATGAGTTCGTGATTAGCTTTAATTAGTAAAAGCATTCAGTGTGATAAAAATAATGAACATTTGTAGAATAGATGATGTAAGTACCCTTTATCATAAATAGAATTGTTGAAACAACTAGCTATAGATAAGTTCTCCACTAATGTAAAAGAGATAGTAGTGTTAGTTTAATTAAGTGCGACAGAGATAGTTTAATCGATATCTCGTATCGGTATTCGGGTAATGTCATAAATGATAAACAGCAGTAATTAATTGAGAAAATGTGTTTACGATTTCGCTGATTTCATTTTCTATACACGTGTGACTCGAGACCTCTCGAGTCTCAAGACTTATTGTCCATTAAGGGTCGTAAAAATTAAAAATAAAATGCATACTCGTATCGTACATACGAATATGCATTTCAATATACTATACGGACAGGCTTAATATATAAAGGAATACGTTTGAAAAATCTCTGCTAGGTAGTTAGTTAATTGTCTTAAGAGCAGAATCATCAAAGCAGAAAAGGTCTCTACCGTCTAAAACGTAAAATGGAACCAACTTCTGGGATGTATTATTATCTGTATAGACTAACATGGTTATATTGTTTTCAATTATGAAATCAAATCGTGAACTATTCTAAACACAGCAAATTCTGTTTAGATACGTATATATTTTTATACACCTAAACAAATATTGTAATGTAACTTTATCTAAAATCCGCCGAGCACGTTGACCGACTGATAAAAATTCGTAGCGCAAAAATGCTCGCGACTATTTTCTTCCCCTGAAGCGAGGAAATCTCTATAAAATTTATATTCTTTCTACTATGACCTTGCTGCTGTAAGTAATGGCTTTCCCTCAAGAAAAAATGTCAATTCAGAATACTGTTCGTTGTTGGACTTTGTCTGACCCTTTTTGTATATAGTATTGATATTAACCCCTATTTTAACATAGGGGACGATGTTTCAAGAGTTTGTGATGTCATTTACAAAAGTTTTATTGAATGTAAGACAAAATGTATTGTCACAGTCATGTAAATTTTATTCTTCTTAACCCGACAAGGATATTTTAAAAACCTTTCATAATGAGTACTTATTAAAAGAGAATCTGCACAATAACATGCTTCTATTTTCAGTTGCATAAGCTGTATGTTCTATCTGTCCGTCACTATTAGAACCTATTTACATATCTAGATTAGTTCATAAAGTTAATCATGATTTATGCAATCAATTTATAATACATGTAAGAAATTTCTAACTGGTCGCCGTCTCTACAAGGCAGATGTACCGAAGAGAAATAAGATTATTGGATACCTACACTAACGAAAACTAAGCCAAAAAAATGTTTTTTAGAATTTCTGTCCCTTTGTCAGTTTAAAGTATTTATTTGAATTTTCGTATGGGGCTACTTACTAAGAAAGTTCCTAAAGAAACAATACATGTTTTTACCAGCGAAGCGAAGGCGGGTTTACTACATAGTTTATAAATAAGTACAGTGTTCGTAGCGTAAATAACGCATTAACTATTTGCGTTTAAGCATTGTGTTGAGCTTGTGAAAGTAATTTTGAAACCCTTTAAGGTGCGTTGACGTCATTTGTTAGTTACTCATAAGAAACCTTGGTTATTGTTCGCTAATAAGTCAATACAAGTACCTGTGACAATTACTGTTATAGTAAGTCAATGTAATAGTTAAACAATGCCTTAGCTCACATTTATCACAGATCTTACTAATTAATATTGTAAACCCGAGACATCTTATTTTAAACTAAGTTTAAACTAAAACTCAATAACTCTGCAGATCAATGCTCTATTTACGACCAACTAGAAAAATACATAAAAGTGAAAATAATCGATTTAGATTATCCTAGATACAGTTCCATAATCTCGCATACTAATTAATAGTAGAGTCGCGTGTTCATTCGCTATTACCCTCGTTTGCGCTTTCTAGCCGAGGTGTGGTGTGTAAACACCCTAATTGCGGCCCAATTAGGAAGTAATGCCATTAATGAGTTGACGAGTAAACTTAACGTTCACACACTCATTTAGAACGAAGGACACCCTGTACCATGACCAAAACAGAACATGTTTACAAGAATATAGATACATTGTTATTCATGAATGTTATTAAAAGCGTCTTGGGTAAAATGTTTTTGCAAAATGTCTAGTTATTATTACAAATCTTGTAAGAAACTTCTTCTCTTGAGAGTATGCCAAGAGTTTATTCTGGAATAGTAATAGAAATGATGATAACACTAATAGACTGGAAATTAATAAATTGTTACCTAATGACTTGTTAATTAATGTTAATTTGATTTTGGAACATAGAACCACGATTTTTTATATCGCCATACCAACGTATAAAATAGGTTGGTACTCTTTTGGTTTCCTAAATATTACCTTTCCTTAGAAAAAAGTAGTGACAGATGGTCAGAAGTTAAAAACAGAAGTAAAATGAAGGGTTTAGTTACACTTAAAACAGAATACCTGAAGTAATAAGAGTTAAATTGGAACAATCATAAAAGGAACACGCCATAAAACAAAGCTTTAAACTGGAGTCGTCTTTATAAAGTGAACTTTATCAAGTATCAATAAACAACAGCGCAGTACGACAATATCAAGATCGGGTGATATAAAAAGTTCGATTTAAGCATTAAGGCTTGAGAACTCGGAAGTCCTCCGAAGGTCGTATGTGCGGCAATTATTATAAAAACAGAGCTTATAAAAGCAACTTCAAGTCGAGTCATGTCTATTGTGAGCTCAATAATAAACTCCATTCTTTGTTATAAAAAGTTTTATCGTTTTAATAAGTCCATTAAGTTTTGCCTGTATTCATAAACATTATTATTGCAATTGAGAACAACCTATTTTACTTCAAAGTTCAACAACACCATCAGTGTATTTTCAAACTTTAATTTTATCATTATCGTCATTGCAATCGTCAGTCCCTGCTGACCTCGGGACCAAGATTTCATCAGATTCAGTATCTCCTCATAAGTGCTGGCAGATTAAAACAAAATTTAAAATAATAATTATGAATATCAGGTTTCCTCTAAATATTTTCCTCTATCGAAGCTATCAATTACAATATTGGCGTAATCCATTTTATTAATGAGAGGGGCAAAGTCTAACTCATTTATTGAGTGTGAATTGATTTGTTATTTAATTGATTTTCTATCAATCATTTTTCTACAGATTTGATTTTTTGATTTGTATCAACTCTGAGTGCGATTTTCTTTAATTATTTCCAACTATATATAATTATTTTTATCATTTTAAGAGTGTTGTTATTCATGTCATAAAAATAGTAACCCGCTTATTTATTATTCTATACATGCATTTTAATCAAAGTTAGTTCCCATTTTAGCCGCTGCTCGGTTGCGCGCTACCGTCGATTCCATTCGACTTCATTCTCGAATTCGACTCGAATCATACTTCGCTCTCGAAGCAAAATTTAGGTGAGACTAGTAGTGAAATAGTGTAAATTTCTTCGAACTATTATAGAAATTATGAAGATTATCCCACGCTACTAATGTGTGTGTTCTACACGCGGTCTAATTCGTCGGAATTGGTTTAACTTTAATCATTTTCCGCCGTGCCTCGCATTTCTAGGCGGCGTAGCAGTGGTATGAGCCGAGACGGTCTAATTGCGTGTATTTACTTGTATGTTTATCATTCTCTGAGTCTGTTTTATATAGGTAGAGACGCAAATATTTCTACCCATTTTTGCAGAGATTTAAAAGGTTATAAGATATGAATCTTAAATTATACCCCTGACGATATATATTAAGTTTATAGATATTCCGTATAAAAGTTTTTCTTAGTTTATTTTTCATGATCAGATATCGATCTCTTACCATTTTTTTTTATTTGATATCGGGTCGATCAAAACGTCAAAACCCAAAACGTCGGAAACCAGTAAATATTAAGAATAAACATTTCATTACTTAACAATTCTACACAAAAATGCTAAAAACATACAAACAGCTATAAAGAAGACAAACCAACGTACCAACACTTCTATTTGCGAGTTTCGTAACATTCCTAAAGTCGAGAGAATGGGGTGATTGTTAGCGGTCCGATTTTCACTCGCCTCGCATTTGGGTCGAGGACGGCGCGAGTCGCGACCATTTTCGTTACGTGATCGTCACTGAGGTCCGATGTGTGAGCGTGTGAGTCAGATCACATACGCTTTTGTTCTTTAGAAAACTAAATGTGACTGGTTTATTGCGAACAGGTAGCTCGACTGTTTATGGATTTTTAAATCACAATGTTTGTTTGTAGAGTCCAGTGAAGCTTAAATTTTATTAGAATTTGAAGTTACATTCGTTTGTTTTTGGGTCTGCTGTTCTTTATATGCTTACTTTAGGGAAATGTCAGTTTGTTACCTTCTTTTTTACTTAATTATTGCACAGTTCAGCCACAGCTTAACAAATAACTATAGCTATTAAGATTTCAAAATTTATAATGTCTATTTCTTTTGATCTGTTTTTGAGGTAATAATGTAATTTGAGTGAGTTTGAATAGTAAACTTGTAATCGAGCGGCTTAAAATGTAATTTTACTTAAAACCCAGAATCTAGATAAAGCATCATGCCAGTAACCACCGACGTAGTTTTGCGTAACCCAAAGCAGTCAATTCGCAATTAGTGGTGCAATAGGGAATTCCGTTTTCACAAAAATTCGACTCCGCAACGAATCTTAGCGGCTGAATCACAGTACCTATTGCGAAAGCCTCGGAGCCTTAAAGAGGAAAACGAGAGATCAAATATTCCTCTCGGTTAGCCCCACTTATGAAATAATGACTCAGATTCATTCACTATCCATGTGCCAATGACAATTTGTCAATAGTTACAGAGATCGGTGATAGTTCTTAGAACTTATGAGTTGTTCAGGTTACTTATTACATAGTTTACTCATAATTATGTAACATATCAAGTCATAAATACATATATGACTAATAACAATGGTTTAATATTAAGCATTCCACGCCTATTTTATATACGTGTTAACGCTGAAAGTTTTATTAGATTAAAAAAAAATATATTATTATACAATGTGTCTGGTCACCAGTGTCGGACACTTAAGGGGGACGAAATATCCGACGCTGGTGACCAGACACGTTGTATATTAAATTATTATACTATTATAATGGACACGATTGAAAATCTGTAGATAAAAGGTTAGTTTGTTGTCTATCGAACGAGAATCGGAGCCACACAAGCTTGCAAATTTTTATTAAAACATTTGCTTTTCTACATAAAATAAACGTTTGAATAATTTATTTGAAACATCTAGAAATCCTCAAAATACAAAATAATCAATACACTTGTAAAACAGTGCTTCACATTCTGCTATCAAAATTAATTAAGAAAGAGGTTATTAACAAGGATAATTTTATATTTTCCTTAGATGATAATTGTTTTCTAATACATTAATACATCAGAACATTTAGTTTTTTGCACTTAGGGATTATAACTACCCACTTACTTGTACGTGCATTATTGATGAAATGAAATACAAAGTAGCCACTTCATGTAAATTAATATAGTATTAATTTAATTACTATTACACTTTTATTACACTTATTATTAGCTTTGTTGTTACCTACCGTAGCATATGTATGACAAAGTCCTTCTAGTGACTTAATAATATTTGGATTGGCTACTAAACTGTCCACTAACAATTGATCTACGTTACCTGATCACTAAAAGCATTTAGAAGTATCAACGGAAATTGATTATTATTATAACGATATAACTTGACTAACGTCTTATTTGTAAAAGTATAGTCGAGACATGAAAGTCATAATAGTTTCATTTGTAATTATGCATTATAAATCGGTTACAGAACACAATTACACATCTACAAAGAGCTCTCCGCTCATAATAGTATCGATTCGTTACGACTCGATTGTCGAGAAACGATCTTTACAATCGATTATGGAACAAAGTGCCTATACCAATATGTTGTGAAACTATGTTCGCTGTATTATAAAAAGAATCACGACTTTGTTTTTTAGGTGTTTCATATTCAGAAGTGCTAAATACTTATGTACATTATACAGCGACGTATTGCTACGCCGTAGGCCTATTTACCGAAGTATTTCTCAATGTTGAAATCAGTAGGAAAAATAACAATCTACATTTTTGGGGTGTTAAGATGTCTCTACATCTTTGATTCCAAGGCCTCCCCAACTCGTGGTGTATCCTACTGAAATTTGGAATATATCACTTTTCAGAGTTTACTGAGTAAGTATTATCCAATTAAATGCTTGAGCTATGTACTTTAAATCCTTCAGGTACCTTAAGTATTTGGTAGGGTTTTGAACCTGGCCGGCTTTCCCTATTCTGGCTTAGGGTTGAAAGAAAGAAAAAAGAAAGCTTTCTTTCGTTGTATCTGGTTTGCTAAATTGAACTCTGAGCACGTGAAAAAAGGTTGTTTTTAGCGGGGAAGGCAATCCCATATCCCTAGGCGACGGCTTACAGTGTGGGGTTATGAGTGCATAGCATTATATTTAGGAATGTATAGTTTAGTGTATATATCGATAAAGCTGCCATGCAGCCCAATGGCGCTGGTGAAAGGAAATCGAGTACTTGCGTCAATGTTATGTTACTTAGTATAACCTTGTTAGTGCTCATACACACGAACGGCACGATGTCAACGGCAGACAACGGCAGAGACAACTGCACCGGTTGGCGGCGGCCGACGACGTGTCGGCGGCGGCCGACGACGTGTCGGCGGCAGACGTCAACCTATGTGTCGACGACGTGTCGGCGGCAGACGTCAACCTATGTCGACGATTGCAATTCGATGTTGACATGTCTACGGCCGCTGCCGACACGTCGACGGCCGCCGCCAACCGGTGCAGTTGTCTCTGCCGTTGTCTGCCGTTGACATCGTGCCGTTCGTGTGTATGAGCACTTAGTGTGTTGTTTAATTATTATAACTGCGTATGATCCGCAGCGTGAAATTTCACGCATGCGGGCCAATCCCGCGTGCGTGAGCAAATCCGCATGACACTAAAAGCGCCCTTATGCTAAGGGAATGGTTATCTAGTTCAGTCCTTTAGCTGAGTTTACGGCCAGTTTCATCGACTTTGTATTTGGGAAAGTCGATGTTCAATTCAAATAAATAAAAATTACCTAAAATAAAAATTACCTAAATAAAAATATCTACCTAAAACCAACATTCTCATTCAAAAAGCAAAAACAGTTTTAAAAATCTACAATGAAAAAGTTGAACCTAAAAATAACTAGGTATCTTTAAAAAAAATACTTCATAAATCGTTATGTAGGGATTACTCAAAGACTACTCGCCAGATGTCGCTCAAATTTGTGGGAGTAGAAGTGAATTGAAAATTTAAGTAAACTGCGTTTGAATTAAATAATCATGAGATAACACACATATCTAAGTAAACATATACAAATATAACCGAATTAACAACCTTCTCCTTTTTTGAAGTCCTTTAAGAATATTATTATATAATTATGAATATTATTACATGTATGTATAAATAATAAAAAGTCAATGAACTGTATCGAGTAGAATATCATTGAATTTTGTTTCTAATGTCCAAGTATTTAGGATTTATAATAGTTAGTTGGGTAACCATTCTCACTTAATTTATTATCTAGCCAGGTTTCGTAGTTTATAGATATCCATGGGTAGTAGGTACTAGGCACCACACACGCAAGGTGTTCACTTATCCTTTCATACCCTTTCACTGCTAAATAAGCTACGTGGATCGCAATGACTGTAAGTTTCCACTGGTAATTTGCTGAACAAAGATTTAAATTTATTTTTCTCGTTTTAAATAAAGCTACCTACTCCAACTATCAATACCTAGCTGTATTACAAAACAAAATGACAAAAATACATCACAAGATCTCGAAACCGGCAAAAAATAACGTACCTATACTTCTTGTTAAAATGCTAAACGACACCCATTAATTTTATATAAAAATAAAATCATGCCAATTTAATCTGTATTCTGTATGCAGAACGGGTAAAAATCGTTCCAAAGGCTAATTGTAAATGCCCTCAGCCCGTTACCAATCAGTGCTTTATTTTATAACAAGTTTGGAGTTTTTATAAATTAAGCCAAAAATATAATGTTTCTTTGGTATAAGTTAAAGTCAGTATGTCGATTAAAATTATGAGTGATTCAATATTTTGTTCTAATCAAAAATTAGTTCAGACTATGAGCTTTTAAATAATTAATAATTTTAATTTCATATCGATTCTGAAGTGTAAAATCTACGTAATAATGTGGATCTATCGTTTAACTTTCCGCTGGCAACTCGTTAGTGATACCTTCAGTATTACTGATAGGTATCCGACGATAGGGTTACCTAAATAGGTTTACTATAATAAACAATAATCCCTACCTACATTAAAATGTTCTAAAAATATCCAGTGTACTTTGACCCTCTTACAAGTTTATTATTAGTTTTTATTTACATAATCAAATTAATTGACAAGTAAATGGCAAGGCACTTAATAAAGAACACGAAAATGCCAAGTCACTTCCGTAGTTCAACATTTTAGAACAGTGCTTTTTACTTTGTATTTAGTTCTTGGTTGTTTTTTAAGTTTATAAGCAACACGTGATTTCTAAAGATTAATTTAAATAAATAATTGTTATACGTCCTTGCCTTTGTAGGGTTCTGGTTTAAGAAAGAAAAGTAAAAGGAAAGACTTAAACGAGATAAGAAACCCTAAATTAAAATATGAAGGACAAACCATGGTATACTACACAAAAATGTGTCGGTAAAATTTTACGAGTAGGTTTGTTAAAATAGAATTAAAGTAAGCTTATTTTAATTACTATTATTTTGACCGTATTGTTATACAATTAAATAAATACATACACATTTTAAGCATTGTTTTTATAACGTATTTGTCTAGTAATCGTTTATTATTATTTTCACTTTGTTACTCTTTATTTGCATCGAATCTATTAAACGGATTAAAAATTGTAATACATACTTACAATTAACATACAACATAAAAGATACATTTAAAGGCAAAAATGTCGAACACCTATCGTTTTTGTAAAGCGATAAGTACCAAGTTTTAAATTGAATTCCAATACAATAGTTATGGCTTGTAGTATGGAACAAAAGAAGGTATTTCCAATAAATAACTTCGTTCTTAATTAGAATTGGAATCCAACCTGACCTAGCGACAACCTTCCATTTTCCAGCGCCAATAATGTTTACAATGCATGATTTGATAAATGGAATTTGAGCTTGGCTGTGTGAAGTAGCATTTAGAATGTGTATTCAATAAACACCTGTATGTCATCGAGATAATGGTCACAATTACGCGCAGATATTTTGTTTGTGTTTGTGTGTTGTTAATAAATATGAGCTAATGTTTACGATTGAATATATTATTTTCGATATAATTGCTTTTGGCGATCATGGGAATTCGAAGATACGTTAATTAGTCAATAAAGTAATTATTTATAACTAACAAAGTAATTAACAACGATAATTATTCATGTTAACAATGTTTGTTTGATTAATTAATTACATATATGTTTATACATATAAAAATAGTAATAATTCATACAATCATAAGAATTATTATATTTTCAAGTTTTTTTCGACAAGCAAAAAAACGCACCTTAAAAAATTACGTAATATGTTTACAATATCGCCAACCCTATGCATTATACATAGGTGTGCTTGTGTGCGTGGCGGCCATGTTAGCGACCGGCTGGAAAACCCAAAGCCTTGACGACTGGTTCCGAACGCGCCTCACGACACGACCAAGCTTCTCGTGAATAAAGCTATTCGACTCTAATTTTGCATGCCCTTTTCGTAGTCAGCATTTCCTGGCTGAAGTTATTGTTTTTAACGCTCTGATGGTTGATCTTATAATGGTTTATGATCGTTATGTTTATCGACGACTTTTTGTGGTTATACGTTAATATACCTAGCTACTCGTAGTAATTTTATGTCTGCACCTGATAAGGATCGTCACTGTAAATATGGTTCATAAAAGTTTTTTAGATGGCATTTAAGCATTAACTCGTACAGAAATATTGTTAGCACCTGCCCAAAACTATATTATTTAAAAATAAAACCAGTTTTAAATAAGTCATTACAACTTTATATTTTATAGGTACTATATAAATATAGGCATTATATTTTATAGGTACATAAAATATAATGCCAATAATAATGAATATTTGATAGTTTTTTTCTAGGGTGGCCATGAGTTCGAATTAAATTTTTCAAGACTGTAACTGTGAATTCGATCGAACATTTTCCCAAAACGTTCTGGAAATTGTGCAGTCTCCCAAATCTCAAGTGATTAGTGGTTCCTATGTGCCTTAAGTCTAAAAAGCTATCCAAAGATACTGATTCCAAAGTAGTTCCTACGTAATATACCTAAATACCTATGTGAAAGCGAAAGGTGACTCTCTATCAAGAAATTACGTATCGATATCAATTCTAACAGGTTCATAGTTTAAGACGTCCCTTAAGAACAAATATTCTTCCTATCCCTAAGGGGATAAACTAGACTTAGAGTTTGTTTGAGAATCAGTGAAAATTATTTACACGGGAGATAGGCAACTAACTGGTTAATGCTAGTTAATAATAATTATATTGAAACATAAACTGCCAAGTACCTTCTTAACATCTACAATTTTTTCTTGAGCGAGAACCACGAACGAATTACATTTGCATTATTATACCTATTACAACGACATTATGACGTCAAATAATAAGTTTAACATTATAAAACGCACCGATCGTTTTTAATGTTGTAATCTTATCGAAATGTGTGCACTTTGTTCTTTGAGATAACTTGCGATAAACCTTTCTTGTATCGAAGTTATCTAAAAAGTGACATCATACTTGTACAAAAATAAGTAGTGATATGAAAACAATTAAACCCTTGACACGTACTTTTTATTGTTTAAAATAATTTTAAGACACTTTACTAATTTTATATAAAACATTGTACTTTCTTTACTTTATAAAGCGTCAAATATCTTTGGCGTTTACTAACATTTTCATCAGATAATATAAAATGAACCGGTGGGAAACTTATTACGGGAGTGACAGCCATCAGGTAAGTTTGTACGGTTAAAATTACAATAAAACGGTGTTCAGTTTTCATCATCATTAAAAATTAATATCTTTATTAAAACGTACAAGAAAATTAAGTACAAGTTTTTAAAAATACGTTATCCTCGCAAATAGAAGGGAATTGTTAAAGTTTACAAGTAGAAAATTCGGAGAAAGTAAATTTTCATATTATGTTATTAAATTAAAAATAATAATTAATGGTGTGGACGACATGGAGCTTATTATCATCATTTTTAGATCATCATCATTTTAGATTAATTTCCTTTCTTCTTCATTTGTTATGATCAATATTTTTACCGGCTCAATTTAAGTCGATACAAAACTTGAGGCGTTAGATCGATATCGTTGATAGGCAAGGACAGTCTTTGTCTATTAACTTCGACACAGATTACTTCGAACCATCAACTGATAATAAAATACGAGTTATAATAAAAGACGTGATACGACACCAGAGATACGAATAACCATAAAATGTGCATAAAAAATAATATCTCGACGAAATCTATACGATTTGTTTTTATTATCACGTATTAATACTAAAAATATACATAATTTATTGCTATGAAGTAGGCAAAAGGTCGACATTGTAGTTATCGATTTCGCACGTTGTCACGTTGAGTCAGATGAGACAGTACAAATTCCAATATAAATTATAAATATTTGTTTCTTGGCATTTTGTTGTGCGTATAACGTATTTTCGGATAAACAATCTCGTCATTTGCATAAGTGCGTTTTTAATAAATAGGTAAAATGTTAAAACACTGATTAGCTGTATTGTATTTAAATTAACTGTGGGTTGATATTAAAACCTTTAAACAAGAAAATATTCTTTTAAGTACAACTTCTGTACAAAAAATGACATTGCAAGTTGCAAGTACTTTGGAGTAGCAACTTAACAAACAATATTTGAAATCGGAATTCGCATTACAGTGGTCATTACAAGAAAACTCACACCTGATGGTAAAGATAAGGTTTAAATTTCAATGATACAATTTTAACGAACACACACAATGTCAAGTCGTGTGGGTGTTTTATGAATGGATATAAATAATGACATAATATATTGTGTTAGTCAACCGGCATTCCCGATTACATAATTCATTGTGACGATAATAAAAATAGACGTCTGTGTATTCTAGTCACGTTTGTCAGATGTATTCGAGATAAACGTTTTGTATTCACCAGCGCTGTGTATTCAGCCCTTTCCTTGCACTTAAGTGATCGGCATACAGTTTGCTTCTTGTGATTTAAGAAGCTGTTTTTCCAGAACATACCAGGTATTTATAAGGCTTTTTGCCCTGGCTTATTGCTATAAATTAATTATTTAACTTTTGCTTTGATGACAATTTTTTTTAAAAGAAACTTACTCACCTAACTTTTAGACTTATGACTGTCGAGAAGGCAGTCCCAAATCTTAAATGACAACTACACACAGTAAAAGTAGCAAAAAAAAATTTAAAATTTTCATCACTATCATTTTAACACCTAACCTACAAAAGAGGTGTTATAAGTTTGACCTGTCTGTCTGTGTGTCTGCTTGTGGCAACGTAGATCCTGAAAGAATGGACATTATCTGAGTGCGGCTTTTTTATCAAAAGCCAGTTTATTTGCGGTGGTTCTAAGCTATGTATGTACTAGGTTGATATCAGTCAAGCTGTTTGAAGAATATTGGCTCTTATCCAAAATAATGTTGTGCATTTTTGGCATGAAAATCATTTATAGGCGTAAATTTGCATAATTGGCTACAGCATCAGCTCATTACCTTAGTCGGAAGTTTTTCAAACATTAAATTTCATTCCCAGCAAAATATGTAATGTAACGTAAAATACACAGTTTAAATGAAACCTCCAGATGCTTCGACGTATTAACGTCACACAGTAATTTTACCTATTACAGCACCACTGTACGTTTAATACTATGTTTATATTACCACATATGTAGGTACATTAGATGCATTGCAAGTGCAATGCTGCAACGGAATGAATCATGCATCAGTTGACTGGAATTTTTATGTACTTGTCAACAGTAAACCCTGAGTTAACTAAGAATTAGAACCGTATTTATTATGATTGTGATCTCATTGGAAATTTTGATTTATAATTTATATTGTCATTAATCTTATTCTGTTTAAGTACTTGTTAATCCGCATTTCCCATTTCCTCGTCCATGCCAGTGCTGACATACCAAAAAAGCGAACGCCATAACGAACTGAGTTACATAAGTTATTATAATACTGGCTGGGTCAGTTAGTAACCATGGGTAATAGAAGAAGGATGGTATCTTAAATCTAACAAAAATAGAGGATACTCTTGCATTTTTATAAACATATACCCAATTAAGAAAAAATTTAACGTAACCTAACCTTTCCTTTATTATCTATTAAAATGTATAATATTCATCATAATCCACAAAATCAAAATACATGGTATAGAAAAGTAAATTCTTCTTTTCTTTCCATACATTTTAAAATTTGGAACATTATGATACGTAGAGACCTTGCAATGTTTGTAGAGTTCGTTAACGGTTTAAATATGGAACAATTTATAGAAATAATGCATAGATAAAAATAGATAAAGCATTGGATAATAATAGATAAAGTTTTCTAGAGACACTTACCTATCGTCTAAAGCAATAAAAAATCAAGGTAATCAAAATACATTGTTGTAGTCAGTTTTGACTAGCAAAGTGAGCTTTTCGTTCCTAAGATGATTTTTTTTTATTTGATCTAATCCATTGCTCACATTGCCTTAGATAAAACAAACATCCATAGAACAAAGATAATGTAGATACATTATTAAACTGAAATTAGCAGTTATGAAAACTATTATAATTAATACGTTTAAATTTTTTTTATATCTATCTACATTACACTACAAAAACTATACTGTTTAGGGCTGATTCACACATGTCAGTGAAGTCACCGTTCCGTCACAGTTCCGGCAAATCTTTCATACATTCTCGGCATTGTCAGCACTGACACTGCACTGACAATGCTGAATTCAGTGCAGTGTCAGTGCTGACAATGCCGAGAATGTATGAAAGATTTGCCGGAACTGTGACGGAACGGTGACTTCACTGATATGTCTGAATCAACCCTTACACTACATTACTTTTTACACAAACCATTTAATTACAGCCACTATTGTCTCCACGGAACACAAAGATAAAACAATTGGCTAGTTCTCGTGCAAATCATTACGTAAGCTGCTTCTATTAATCTCTATGTTCTGTTGTTGCCTCCATTTATACCTATGGGTAAATAAATAATAAATTATCTTATATTGGTAATGTATTGGTTGTTTAAAATTTATATATTAGGTTATAATAGGGGACCAACGCATACTAAAACCTTGAGTCAAGTACACTTCCTTGGGGAATCAAATCTGCGAATAGTTGAGCCTTTTCTTTTGGGAGGCACGGGCACCTGATACCGCCAAGTCCAGTGTCAACTAATCTTATATTCAGCTAATACTTGTGACACTAAAATTATAACATCTCTAGCTTCGTTACGATTCTATGGGTTAAAATATTTTAAATAAATATTGGATAACATGTACACAATTATAAAATACACATGATATAATATTAAGATATGAATAATTCGTTGGGAAACATGCCGATTTACGTCGACGCGTGACACGAACTTACGCGCGCGCTTTTCTCGGAATAGACTTCAAGTACCCTTGTCAACACAAATCTGCATATTGCTGGATGAATATGCAAGGAAATATCATCTTTAATACATCGCGATTAGAGCAAATTCATGACAAGATCTCAAGACTAAACAGTTGAATCTGGCGTGGGTATATGTAAACAATTAAATCACGATATGAAGATTTCCCACGTGCTTCACGTTAGTAGTGTGTGTATCTATGTATAGCTGTGTGTGGGTGGTAGTTAGGCGTTGTGTTTATAATTGGACTATGAATGAAGTGAAGGCGGTCTATGACGTCACTGCCCACTACCCAATCAGTCAATCACTTAAATTTGATTTTGGAACGGTTACTATTATTATCGCATACTAATATCGCCTTTTAACTGTTTTGCAAACATGTCTTATTTGTTGTTTGTAAATTTGTATGCTGTCTTTGGTTATATAAAATAGGATACTATAATTCAAACTTCATACAAAATATCCTCACTATTTTAGTTTACATTGAAATTATTCTTGCGACTGCATTGACATGCCATACACTAGGTAAATTGGTTCTACATACATATTGTTTCATTTTACTATTATAAAAAAATATTAAAAATACATTTTATGTTTGTTTTGTAATATTGGTGTTACCACATACTGTTATCTTATCTTGTTATAAATATCTATTGTTGTATTAAAGGAGCGGTATCGCGGATGTTTAATATTCACTATTCCTGTCAAATATCACACGAAAACCAACCATTAACCTCAAGCTGTGGCACCGAATGGAAAACTAACAAATCTATTATTAATTTTTATTTCCACGCGTCATTTGGTGCACAATTAATTGAACGGTGACGTATGCGAACTGTAGTTCCGATGTAGGCTCTATTAACTTAGACATTAGTTTGGACTTCCCGGCGTGACGCAGTAACATAGTCTAAGACGGCGTGCGCGAGCGCAGTTCTCAGTGGCTTTGTGAACTACTCGCTGCGCACACGCTACCATGGCCCGAAATCGTAACTCGGTCGGTCCCGCGCTTTTTAAATTATGAACGCAACGTCAAAGGTGCTTCAACCCTGACAGCTGACGTTTTGAGTGAGTGAGGATTTTCTTATTTGAAGTGACGTTTCCTTATGGAGTTCTTGCAGTACCAAGTGAGTTTTAGTTAGGTAACAGTGTTAGGTTATGTTGTTCGTTATGTAAGTTTGTTGTTTTAATGGGAGTTAGGATTATTGAAGGTCACGTAACCGAATTGGATTTCTTTGATATCATCTGTGTAACGTCGTTTATTATATTTGTATTGTGAATAATTGCCTCATACTGCTGTTAAGATAAGCATTCGTTTTTAGGTTAACTTTAGAAGTAATTTCAAGTGTGGTTTTTATTATATATAAGCTATTCTGTACAATGTTATGAAGAGAAGTGAGTCAATTCTCATAACAATGGACTAAAACATGTATAGAAAACTTATGTTCATGCAAATTAACTGTACTTTGGTCTATTATTCATAGTCCATAGTCCATGACTCTCGATAGAGTCTCTTTAGTTGATAAACTGTCGGAATTCCCAAAATTTGTATAACATTTTAGAGCTTGTACAACGTGCAGGTCAAGAAGCACGTTTGCTGTCAGTAGACGACTAATGAATTGAATCTTCTACACACAGAATAAGGTTGTGATTCGGATGAATAATTTGCTCGTTAGATTCAAACTTTGCAGTACTGTGTACAAGCTAACATTTTTAAGTAATCTGCCTGAGACATCTCGTAACAAGTCGTGTATCGTTATTGTTGTATTATGCAAAGATCTTACATCGTTAGGACACATGATTTTACGACTAGCCATTAACGAATACAAGAATAGTGGGTTCTAGGTTCTAGAATAGAGTAGAATACATTGTACACTCTAAATAGGGAGCATTAGAGAGCAAAGGAGGTCACGTCGATAGTGTCGATACAGACATCCCTTGGGATGGAGGATAGGTACAATGGGAAGAAAGGAAGGGAGGCTCGTTGATGAAAATGATCTAAATAAACCTTTCACACTGTCATAATGCTTATCAAGCTTCAATAGGATTGTAGCTGATACTGATTGAAGAGTTGCTTCTTTGCTCTTGGCAATAACCGCAACAGTGTTTGTTACCTTTGTACTCCAACAAGGCTCATATCTTCTTTATATAAATAGCCGATAATCAAGCTTACGGGTCACCTTACACTTACTTACTTAGTGGTCACTGATACATTGCCAATCATAAAAGCTCTTGTTTCTAAAAACAATAATAATAATAATAATAATAATAATGACGTAGTGTTTTATAGATTAATGCATGTTTACCGTTAATATGTCAATTTATTTCTGCAATGGACTACTCTATGTTCCTGCAAATTTTGAAACGTAACAACGTTGTAACAACACCTTTTCCACATGTAATTTAAATTATTATTATTATTATTTAAATTTCAATAATTAACCGAGACGTGAACTGACGTTATCGTTCAACTGTTTCCGTTGAGCCCTCGCGGTGTTATTCAAAAATGCACCTTATTCCAACGGAGTAAGAGTCATAGTCGCACTCAGCGTGACGATGGATCTAGTAGAGTTATTGTAGAAACCCCAAGGTTATACCGAAATTGTAACAATGTGATTTGTCTGGTCACGCCGCTCATGCGTCTATGTTCCTTTTTTTTAACAAAGAATTTCGTGTAGGCCACCTACAGTAAAAACTATTGCAATATGGAGCATACGTCAAAGCAAAGCAACTATATGAAAGATTAACACACAAAAAACATAATCATGTACTATGAATACTAAGGCACTTCTCACACAACGCTATTCATGAGCTACGCAACTGCAACGCTACCCAAAATTAGTATGTATTTGACACTATGTACTGACAGGACGATGCGTCTTCTGTCAGTCAAAAGTGTCAAATACATACTAATTTTGGGTAGCGTTGCAGTCGCGTAGCTCATGAATAGCGTTGTGTGAGAAGTGCCTTTGATATGCATTTACAAAGAATGTATGTTTCATCAAAACCGTCTAATGAGACCATTAGCGGATTTTTGGTTTTTTGCCCTGCTGATCTAACGAACATAGAAATTAATTATCTCTTCCTCAGTGAAACATCATCATGAAACACATATTATGAGAGTTTTCTATAAGAATACCTGATGACAGCAGGTTTTGGATACGAAGAAAGGTTGAAAAAGTATTGTTGAACCAAATAATTTCCTTTATAACCTTTATTAGTCTAACGTTACCAAATAGATGCTTAGATGCTTAGATACGGTATTCACTTTTCCCTTCGTACTGAGAGAACAGTATAATTTTAAGCACAGTGACACGACTTTTCAAATAGAACCTTATCTCATCGGCATACGATAGGTTTTATTTCAGAAGAACTGTAAGCCAGCGTTGATGTCTTTTGTTTGACTATAAAAACCAATTTAAGCCTACAAAAAATTATTTTTAAAGAAGTGTAAAGTCAAATCAGTTTAAGCTATTTCAAGTTAACTACGGTTATTTTTATGTATTCAGTCATCGCTTGAACGCGATTTTTATTTTATTCAGTCTAATAAGGTTTTCCAAGAAGTTTTTAACTACTTGAAAGTTTGGACCGCTCTGCAACCTTAAATAGCGACAATATCAATTCGTCATCGCATCATTGTTAGATTATGATCTGGCTGGTCGACGCCATACTATTTGGTGATTACGTCTTGAAATGACGGCAGACTTGTAAAAAACTGCCCAGTCTTTATACGGTTGTGTGCGTGTTGCGTGTCTATGTGTGTGTATTTTTTCTTTATAAGTGTGCGCGTGTGTTTGAAATACACATTTTAGGTACTCTAGTGCTGTTATGTTAACGTTTTTCCATATTTGGAAATATTTATAGTAAACTTATACACAAAGCTCGATGGCGCTTTTAAAAGTTTTGTGAGTAAGGTCTATAGATTAAAAGCATACACGTGGAATTAATGACCTTGACGTAAGCAAAAATATGGAATTCAGCTCCTTGGTAAAGACAACGTTCCGTATACGAATTCGTTACTCAATATCATTCAACATCCGTTTGTGTTCACGATAACTCAATACACGCGTACAGAATATTTCCGCATACCCGAGTACGCAGAAATACCCCGAGGCATCCGACACAATTATTCATTTATTCATAGGCACGTTCAGCCAAATTTGTTACAAAAAATAACATTAGGATGATAAAAATAACTCAAGTATTACTTTAATTCGTCTAAATATGGAAAGGCATTTCAAGGTTTGGGATCAGCTCATGTCTTGGAAAGGTTATGGATATTTCACTGCTCACCTTTTGATAATGAATAACTATTAAACAAGAAGATCTTAATTTGAATAATAATTCCAATACAAGGGATTTGTTTTCTGTTATCTACATATTTTTTTGACATTGATAGATTTTAGAAATCAGTAACTAGTCCCCTTACTTGATACATAATTAAGGGCATTAATAACGCAGTGGGCCTAAAATAACGAGTTTTTTATTTGTTTATCTGTTTATTTATGGCTTTGCAAACGCTTATCTCAGAAACGACTAAACCTGTTTGGGTGTGGTTTTCACTAGAGCATTGTGGTGAGCTTCACATTGACAACATTTAAAAATTATGCCATCTACTTTAAGGACTCAAAAGATCTAAAAATTTTCGAGTGTGAGACAGGCTTCCCAAAGCGAAGCGAGGGCAGGTTTACTAGTAGGTATAAAATAGTTTTGATTAATTAATTAAAAGACAATTAAAATTTAATGAACTTGAATGAAGCTATGCCAAGAATGATTCGTTAGCCTTCCTCCGATATAGAGGCTTTGCAGTCATCGTCTATAAATGTTGGGTAATTGAGACATGCGTGACTCATTGTACTGAAGTTGGAGAGGTCAGGTGTCAGTAAAATGTTATTTATGTGTGACTAATCTTTGACTTTTGGATTTGGAGTTTGCTTGAATTGTTCTTACAATAGGTCAAAAAAATTTTGAGAGGGCTGAAAATTTTTTGTGTATGTCAAACGTGTATTTTACTACTACTAGATACTATAAAATAAATAAATGAGCGTTTCAGTTCTTTAATAAATTTAATAACGATTTTTTAACCATTTAGACGTTCAGCACATTAAGACTAGAATAATGCATGGAAAGCAGGTATAGCAAACAAGAAACTATGTGATTGCAAACCAAGATAAGAAAACATACATTTCATTATATTCCTTTATTTATTAATTTGTTATCCATGGCACCAAAGACACTGCTAATTATTGAAAATAATATTCAAAAAAACCTTTCGTAGTCAGCGTTTGACACCGGAATTCCTCACTGCAGCAGGATCACTACAACTGGAATATATCGACAATGTAGTGACTACAAACAATAATAAAACTCGTCCAGTCTTATGAATATTCCCACATCAAGTAAATTAATATTCGCGTTTAAACAAGATCTAACGTGGGAAAGACATTGTTCTGAAACGAAAAAAAATAAGCATGAAGACCAAGACTGGCCAAACCGGTAAACCTTGTGGTGGTCTTACGAGAAATGACACTCAGTAACACTTCAGCCGGCATAAAGATGGGACTGTCTCTGCTTAGAGTGAGTGTTTCAAATAAATTTACAATAATTGAGAGGAATTGGGAGGAATTACTCTTGAGGGAAGAGGGGGGGCCCTCTCTTCCTTTTTTAGCAATTAAGTAATTTTGTAATTTTGGTGATCGTCAAACTTCGGGTTGTTGGACATTATCATTGGTCATTGGATCCCTGGTGACATACGACATTGATGACATTGGTGGCATAACGACCGCAGTTGAAATTAATTTCAATTCCAATCCTAAAATATCTTACATGTACATTCAAATGAATAGATATCTACACTACATGATGGAATAGATTTGTAAAGTAACAGTTACTACGCAACGTGCGATCGAGGGATCGCATGAGGTTTGTGGAATCTTTGTTTGTTTGTCTCTACATTTTCTCCGCAAATAACATGATGATTTTTAAGTCTCCATGTAAACATTTTTGAAGTGTAGTTATATGACTGGGGACGGAACGAACATGAATTCTAGATTGTGACATTAAACTGATAAAAAAATAATTTCACGTTTAAAAATACTTTTAGCTATTCGGCATCTTCAAAACAAAAACGACATTATCGCTGACGATTTTACAAGTTTTCCATATCGACTTCAGTTTTAGCTGGTATTACTCAGTACTAAATTTAGAATCGCTTGACGTTTAGATAAACAAACAAAACATGAAACTGAAGTGAATGTTTTCGAGACATCTGGCGCTACGTACCGTCCGCCGCGCGAGTACTTGCTATGACGTAAACGTAACGTAAACGGACGATGACCGTTCAATATATCGGCATAAAATATTGCTTCCGTCGACCAACGTACACCAAAAACAATGGGCTATCTTCCCACGTTGACGCTGAAGCGTAGTTGAGTGCGTGCTCTGTATATACGCATCGTCGAACGCACACACACGAGCAATTTCGTCCTTAGACCTCCATCTTCTCGTTTTAAGCTGCGAATGTAGGTTTATAAAATGTGCTAATAACTTGTTAGTTTTAACAAATATTATTTCATGTAAAGATACGATGTAGGTATGTTTTTGTCAAATTTGTTATTATTTACATGTGTAAACATGTACAATACGTATGTAAATATAACGTGTACAATGTACATTATAACTACTAGTTACAATAATCCATATTATGTGTAATTCTTAGTTACAATTTCGACTGACGATTCTGATCTCTGTATATTTTAGCGTTATGTTGACAACTGTAGCTATTAAAATATTAATAATAATTATCGTAACTAGGTATAAGTAATTTATATTTATGAATAAATTAAGGATCACATTAATATTACGGCTAAGCTAACGGATACAGTGTACCTACCCGCTATCCTTGCTCTATTTAAGTACACAAGTAATAAAATAATAATAGATTATGTCTATCATGACCTGAGTACCTACATCCTAATATAAGAATGGAATAATTAATACCTACCATGAATGTAATTAGTTCATATTATTTGCATACTTGTTGTCTATGGGAAAACCATGCTATGGTTTTATGGGTTCTACGAAAGCTGAACGGAAAGGCAGTGATGCATACAGCATGAAACCAGCTATGATTTTATACAGGATTACCAATCATATTTACAATGATATATAGATAGATCCTTTCCAAGGAATTGGCAAATATAAACAAAATTTATTTATTCTGTTCAATGTTTTTTTATTTTACAATAATAAAACTGTGTACAATACCTTCTATTAACTATAACTATATGTACAATAGTATTTTCTTTGTTTAAATCCCGAAGAATTATTATTAAGTATTCGTTTAGAAATATTAATGTACTTAGGTTTTAATAATACGCGTTAATTGACGAGTTTTGTTTAGAAGGGAGGGCTTTAACCTAATACGGGGCAGGCAAATATTAATATTTGCGAATCGTTCACTTGTACATCCATTTAGTCCGACAATAATATTGACGTCATTCTATTGTTTAATGTCACGATTAGGACTGTACAAACGAACAAACACAATATCCTCTTAAAAATGAAAAAATAGGTTACATTTTTTAATAGGTATTACATTTTTAAAGTGACATTTTCTAATTTGTGGCATTTCAAAACAATTTTCATTGTACTTTTTTGTTAATAGGTATACGGAAAATTAGAAGATAAGCTAAACTTATGTGCAGGTGTATGAATCATAGTCATCACACATAGAAATTTTTGACACTTTGACACATAACCGTCACTTAAAGGTACTTTAACCCCTTGTCCGAATCCAGATAGAAGACGATAATTAAAGAAACCCACTCTTTGTGTTGTTTTTATTGTAAACAGCATTTTTGACTTTTTTTTTCTTTGCCCCCAGATGCCACAAACGGTGCCCAGGTCCGGGTGCAGCCCGCCATCGTCCTCCCAGGGAGAGAGAGCAGTCCCGGCGTCTCCCTCCGATATCCACCATCTCCTGCGCCTTCTCGGCGCAGCGTCACCCCCTGAACAGATGCTGCACTCGCCCCCCACACACATCAAGCCACCGCCACCTTACCCCGAAGATAATAACTTCCTAGAACGCCTATACGACTTCGAGGGCTACCCCACTCCTTCTCCATCATCAGACGAAGGATCGATCCCCACAGTGGCGCTGCAACCCTCCTCCCCCTATAACTCTCTTCCCTACAATTCTCCAGTCTTCATCAAGGAGGAACCAAACAGACTCGCAGTGCCCGGCTTCGCTTCCCCATACCCCCTATCACCGTCAGGCTCCTGTGTCTCTTACGGAAGTCAGCACCAATACTCCTCGCCGGTGCCGCAGCACGAAGAATATATCGACATCGAGGAGTTGCTCAAAGAGAACCAGATACTGCAAGAGAGCATTCAACACAGCTACATCACACCTAAAATCGAAATAGAAGAGCCGAGAGATCACATTCTGCTCAGATCTGCTTTAGAGGATACGTCGTTTCAGAAACGTTTGAATCTCCGGCCTATTCCTTTGGAATTGGACAACATCAAGATGGAGGAGAGCAGCGGAGGCGCCAGGGTCAGCGATGATGCGCTAGTTGCCCCAGATATTGATCGCGTTTTGTCCATGGCCATTGAACAATCTAAAAGAGATGTCGACAATACCTGCACCGTATTGGGAATATCGCCAGGTGAGTCACTTAAAAATGCATTCAATATTAATCATTCCCTAGCTGGTTCGCGCATGAGACATTCACGTTTAACATGCTTCGTATGTCTCGTGTGCCTCTTACTATCATGCCAGTACGTCGGTACAATTATCAATGACGTCACTTGTAGCGTAAGACTGCAGAAAAAACGTTTTCCACGTAAATATCGAGTTAGCTACTGGTTAAGCACACAGCTATTAAATTATAAATGCCTTCTTAGAACTTCACGAGAATAAGTGATTACGCAACCTTCCAGGCATTTATTATACCGCTATTGATGATCAGCAGTTAATCACTTGTTTTACTGTTTTTACATGCGTATATTAATCAAAATTATTATTTTTAACGCGGCTTCAAATCAAGTTTTGGTGTCTTACCGTACGGTAGAGATATAAAGTTGTAATTACGCTTCATAAAATTAATTGAGCAAAAAATACACGAGCTCATCAAGACACAATTGTTAAGAGGAAAAGGCGAAATAATAATAAAAAAATAAAGTTAATTAGTGGCTTAGACATTTAGCATAGATAATTTGTTTATGTTGTAGAAATCTGTTGTGCTAAAAATATGTGTTTACTTCGATATTTGATATTTTCGTAACTTGGGAACATTACCTATAAAGAATTGACGATTTTTTGTGGTTATCTGGCAATGTGGAATGCGTTGGTTTATGAGATGTTTACCTACTGATAATACTTCCTAATAATATTAATAATGAAAGTTTGAGAGCAGACGATCATTAACGTGAAATCATAAAAAATATTCTTGTTGCAGACCCCATGCTGTGGAGTACAGCAGACGTGAAATCTTGGGTGATGTTCACACTGCAGCATTTCAACCTGCCGATGGTGCCAGGAGAGTATTTCGCTATGGACGGAGCCGCGCTGGTCGCACTCACAGAGGAAGAGTTCAACCAGAGGACGCCACAAGTAAGTCTTCATTGTGACAAAGTATAGGTGGTAACTTGGCTTGTAGCCATTCATGGCCTACTACTCCAGAACGTTGTTCCAGTGCGGATTGATGTAGGGGTTAATGACTAATGTCGGAAGTTGATATGCCGTTGTTGTCTTGCAAACTGCTGATGCTGATAAGATGATAAAAAATTGCCTGGCGACTTTACGTGCTCTTCGAAATACGGAAATGCTCTAGAAATGTTTGCCGTTTACATTGTTCTTTCTAAAATCACTAATTTCCAGTTAAATCGATGTAGATAAAGTTTAATGCAATGCTAACTTTGTTTGTTTTAAAAGAATACAACAGAAGTTATCAAACGTTATTCAAAGTTGAACTTTGTAAACCTTGCGGTTGTGTTTATTCTCGTAATCTCACGACCCTGGGAGTGATTGAGGGCAACCGATAGGACGATTCGAAATACTCGTGGTGATAATGTAACACAAAACGTCACTAGCGCCGCGAGCCGCGAGTACGGATAGAAGAGCACAAGTCACAATTCTCATACTACATTGTACACAATACGTTGAGAATAGCTATGAGGTGTAATATTAAATTTACCTACGTCGGAATTATGAGACTAGATGACAGCTATAAGACACGATCGATGCTCGATTTGGTTATGTATTTACTCTTCTGTCAGGTTTCATTTAAGTATGTATCTCTCTCATTCTTCTAATTATGTATGTGAAACAGAGAAATACTTATATTTTTCTTTCTTTTTCTAATATACCTAGGTATAAAATGGAAACAAGGAGTTCTCATAGTCATCGGTATGGTGTATGATAATTTGTTATTAGCATTAAAAACGGAATGCATAATTTAATCTTAATCTTCGCTTGGGACATAATCAATGTGAACTTACTTAACAAATCAACAATCTAACCGATGTGAGTTCAGAGAGAATAATGGTCGTCCGATAATGTCCGGACCATGATAAATGGCATGGCGACAACGATACTTCCATGACCTTTCTCTCCTATCGCATACTTCTGTTGTATTGTTTATCGTTTAAAGTCCAAAGTCTGATAACAGTTTACATAAAGGGTATCAGTTTTTTAACAGATGTATTTTGTTGTTTATATTTCGTTGAATTGTTGCGTCGTGTTTCGAATCTTTGCAGTGTAAAGCACTTTTTACTTTAAAGTATTTGAATTTAAAGTGATGTAACCTGGATGTAGACTTGTTACCGTGATTATATATTTTTATAATTAAAGTATAATTTTATAACCTTATATGGCAACAAATTAGGAAGGTAGGTACATACGAACGATAAGGGATCATTGTACATTCCTATTTACGATATTGATGTAGTTCAAAGATCTACATTTTATCAAAAGGAGATAGGTAAATTAATGAAAAAATGTAACGTACGGTTTTTTACCGGTCACTAATATACCGTCTGGCAATACTGGTGGTTAACTCATCTGTTGACCAAATGAAAATAGCTATATAGATCTATACTCCTACATAATATCCTGCATAATATACCTATTTAAAAACCAATGAGAGTATTTCTAATCATACCGGAACATCACTATGTAATTGACGTATTTTTTAATATGCACATTGGTTAATTTCCAATGAAACTATACATTACATGGATAAGACGTAAGGCCTAAACACCAGCAATGGACGTTAGCCAACGTACAACTTCCTCCTGATCTTTGTTTACGCAACATCGTTGATTACGACTTTTGCACAGTGGCCAAGGAAATCCGTTTATTTTAACCCGGTTACCGTTATACAACTAATTGACACGCAATGAGTACTAAACGACAGTTTTGCAATAGTTGTATCGGAAAGGGTTATTGCGGTCAATCTTGTGATAATTATGAGTCGAGACTGTGGAGCTTGAAAAGGACATTACTTGAAGTTTTTTTTATAAGTTTTTTAGTAATACCTACTTACCTTTAAGTAGAGATCTGGCCTGAGTCTATACAGAAGATGTAACAAAGCAAACCAACGAAACAAAAAAAATTAAGTTAATTATTCCATCGAAGTAAGTTAAAAACTATCAAAAACCAATCGAAGCTTTAATAGCCATATTAAGCATTTTAAGCCATGTTTGCTTCGTTTCGAATAACTTATTTTTTGCGTTTACAAATTAAAAAAAAATTAGACCCAGGGGTAGGCAGTAAAAAGAGTAAATACATAATTAAAAGTTTTGAGTAATCAATGCTAAATAATGGCTTCTACTGTGGTCGGCGTAGCTTAGCGACTATGTGCTAGGAAGCTGTAATTTGTCATTGAAATTTAAAGTATCTAATTGTCCATTTCGTTAATTAAATTAGCGGTTATATACAATGCTCAGTACCCAGGTAACCAACCTACGCATTACCACGTAATATTTATTGACGCAGCTAATAATTAATTTCTAATGTCCATAAAAACTAGAAATGCGTAGATATATGACTTTCATATACACGTACAAGGAATAATGTATCTTTCACTATTTGTTATTCATCATTCAAATACAATAAAGAAAATTTACATTTAGTTCAAGATACATTATTTTCTTAATTACTAAGTTCTTATCTATACTAAGAAATTCATTGAGATATGTAAACAATTGTATTATTTTCAACATCAAAGAGTTAATTATTATTATCTATAACAATTATATAAAACAATACTCAATTATGAGGCAACACGCACATTCTCACTTCAAATAATTATGTAAGGCAGATTATTGGAGATCGCTAAACAGGTATGTAGAGGTTGGCTTACATGGCTTAGATAAACGACGGATATTAATCAACTCGCTAACTCTGCAAAGCTATTTGAATCGAATTCGGTTTTCGAATCGATTTCGCTTGACTCGTATTTGATTTTAAAACTGTGCTTATTCACCGTAGCGGTATTCGACCGATTGTGTTTTGCACAAATGTCACGCAACCTCTCTCTTAGGAATTTCGATTGTAAATCTATAATTTTGAATATTAGGAGTGAGTAGCAAATCGTCTTTGTTCGTAATACACTCCCTTTATACTTTAATATAATGTTTTCAATAAAACAGTAAATAAGTGTCACGACATTACCTACTGCTCTTATGAATTAATTATATTTATACGTTTAACTATTTACAAGCCGAACCGAGGACCTTATTTGACCATAAAGGCATGAGCACAGTATTTTAATCAGTTTACACTGATTTTACGTCGGTTACTTGGGCAAGTATGAAACCACTCGGCCGAAGTTCGTTTCCATTTGAGTCATCGCTCAACAGCGCGCTTACTTCATTTTCTTCACTCGATCTTATCAGAGTACGGAGGGTTTGAGTAGGAATACCAAACGCGATCTTTTGTAGATCTAACTGTCACGGTTATGTAGGCAGTTGTATGGTTATGTGAATTACATGCCACTACTTTCAGTATCATACAAAAATATTCAGTTACGAATATCATTGATTGACGTGTGAAACGAATTTGCGTAAGAGGCATTACAGCTCGTATGAGTCAGGTAGGTCATGAATTATTAATTTTATTGGTTATTAGAGAAGACTTTATACATATTCAATAAGTTTAACATATGATCTGTAAGATGGCAGGTTAAAGCTGTACAAGTTTTTTGATTGGATATAGCGAATATTATATTTGTGTTAATATGCAGTTCACAGGCGGGCTTACAAATCAAATTTGAAGTTAAATAAGATGACACTCCCGGGTTGTGAAATAATATGCCTCGGAAGCTAGTTTTGCTTGCTTTAGAAGTGTCTCAGAAAGATCGCTTCAAGCAAGTTCTTTCCCCTAAAACCAGGCCTGATATGGTACCAACCACCAAAGTACTAAGAACCTACTATCTGGTTGGTAAAAACTTCCACAACCTTCAAACTTGAATATAATATCAAAGAAGTACCTTGAAAGCTTGTGGCAAACAAAAAATAGTCACATGAGTATGTTTAAGTTAACACGTTCCCTGCGGCACAGATTTTTCTGTACTTTCCATTACTGCGTTACGAGGCGTTTTAAACCTCGTCCTAAACCAGACATTGTGGCGGCACGAGGCATATTAAACCCCACCGCCCGTAGGAGACAAAAATCCTTTTTTTGGCGCCAAATAAAACAAATTGTACGGTTTTTGTCGCGATTATTATTAACAATGAATTGATGAACCTAAATCTGCCGCCGCCCGTGGTTACATAAGTTACTTTAGATTCTATAGGTAAAATAAAACGTGGGATCTGATGTACCTCGTACCGCACTGAAAAATGGCAGTTTTTCATATTATTTAGTGATGGGAAAATAAATATCGATTTTATATATTGGTATTTTATTTTTAAAATTTATGGGTGTTTCTCATTGAAACAGTTCAAACAATAATATTTTTTGCAACCAGTGCATTCTGTGACAATTTTCTTTAGTTTTTTGTCTGCCTCACGACTTGTTAGGTGCGGAGTTTTTCGTAACATCCTACACATCTCCTCTTCTTTGATCCCTTTTCGAGATGATGTACCTATTTTGTTTGCAGTGGGTTCTGAAAAGTAGGGTCGAGCTTAGTAGATTAATTTAAGAGTAAGGAAATGGTGGGTAGACTTGAGTAAAGTTGGTTAGATTAGAATAGAGAAGAGTTGGGTAAAGTTGGTTAGAGTACTGAAGAGTCGAGTACAATTGGGCAAAAGCATTAAATTTTGATGAGCAAAACACCGTTTGCCGGGTCCGCTAGTTAACTCAATAAACAAACATACCATAATTTATCATGATTAACAACCTATTTGAAGAAAGTTACTCAACAAGTCACATTCACGTTTCTATTAACGATATAACAAGTAGTTAGGATGTTTGAAGATTACCTGTATCCACATCCAAGTCGTTCTCTGTAAAAGCTTCGAATGCGTTGCACAACACTAACCGCATGAAGCTAGCGTAGGGTGCGGTACGAGGTGCGCGGAGGTACGAGGCGTTTGCAACCTCGTTCCGCACAGCGTTAGAATTTTATTAGTTCAGTGCGGCACGAGGTCTAAGAAACCCGGTATTAAGGTTGATATACCATAGAACTAGGAATTAATAGCACATCTCAGATACATATATAGTTATCTTTTTCCTACACTGAACCAGATGGAAGTTATGCCTCCCGCACGAACGAGAAGTTTAAGTTTTTTCTTACCGCTATAACGTCGAGACACGGACGAGGTGTTTTAAGCCTCGTTTCGCACTCAACGTGTTAATGAGTTGGATGTATAAAAAGAAGTCAAAGTATTCACTGAGTTTATTAATAAATCACTACAGCGACGATGATGTTACGTTCTAAAATTACATATGAAATCATAATGAATATTTACACCTTAATTATAACTTTTTGTAATGGAAAAATTTCCGTTCATAACACATAAATTTTCATTAATTTAGTCGGACCTATTAATAAGAAATAAAACACTTTGTCGCATAGATTAAAAAGCTCTTAGTAGTAAAATTATGTAAATAAGTCCACCTTGCGTGGCGGCCATGTAAGCTCGCTCTAATCGTTCAAGTGGGTAGGTAATCGCCGTCATCAGCCTGCTCAAACTTTCTCCAAGGCCGATGAAAGTTGCGAGTCGCGCGCTATCAGCGTTTGCATACAAAACATCCAATCTGGTTTGTTTTCAAATCATAAATCTCAATAAAGGACATATAGAGCCTGATACTCAAAATTTTACCGTTAGATTGGTGTTTTTAATAGTTAAAAATACATGTAAATTCCTTGTCAAATACAACATACAACAAAATGGCTATAATTTATTTCAGACAAGTAGTTATAAAAGAAACGGAAACGGCAACTAAAATCTAAGCAAATTCTCAAAAAATAATATGTACACTAATTACAAAATCATTTTACATTAATAGTGGATCCATTAAGGCGATGTTCGAGAATAAAAACTTATATAATGATTTGATTACAACATCCATTAACTGAGTTAAAATCAATTTAAATAATAATTTCAATACCATTAACATTATGTTTGTCATTGTTGCAGGCCGGAAGCACATTATACGCACAGCTGGAGATATGGAAGGCGGCGAGGCACGAAGGCTGGAGGACTACTCCCTGGTCAGAACATGAGCAGCCATCTCCTACTCCCGCCCCTACAGGCCTACCTTCAGCCGATGACATGAGTGATGGTAAGTGTTTTAAATTAAAGAATGTGAAGAAAGTTGCAGACCAAAATCAAACTGTACCTACAAATGTTACAAATAGTTCACAATAAATCGATGAAATAAATATAGGCAACACGGAATCCAATGTTCAACATCATTGTAATAATTATATAGACAATGATGTAAAATTCAAATGCAAAACTCGGAATGTAAATAGGGAAAATGTGTATGCTGAATTCAATGTTATTGCATTTCATAGGTATTCGTAGAATGAAGGATGAAGGATTCCTTGTAAAAGTAAATAAGTGGAAAAATTCAATTTTAAAATTTAAATAAATTATCATTTTAATGTATGCAGCATTGGAATACTCGATAACAGATAATTTAGACAATGTTACTAATATCTAAATTTATGGACAGTGATAAAGTTACAAGCAATCAAATAATATTCCGTTAGTAGTGTGTTGTGAAATTTTTCTTATCAATAATTAACAACACCCAAAAACCTACTTCTTAGATAATTTATGTTTTTATAATGATATATGATTCTATTGGGTAACTAATTCGTGTCAAGTTTACAATGTTAACATTAAGTGCTGTAAATTAATATTTCACAATATACATTTAAACGTGAAAAATTGTCGCAATGCAGTATGTTTTACTTACAAACCAATGATGTCATGAACATATTGAACACTTACCTGGATGAATTACATACGAAAGTTTCTAATTCATTAAAGTGTAAAACGATTGTAGCTTGTAAATGTTTAATGAGAATAAGAAGAAACGCAACAGTGTCGTCCGAGCGATGTGGCACGGTAATGCATCACCTGCTCGCATTGTGATAACCGTTAGGCGGTAAGCGGACCCACATACAGAAGACGTTAGAGACAAACGAGTCAATGATATATGACCATGTGTAGTATATGTTGGTGCTGTTAGCTTGCTTAACTTATACAGACAGAACGGGGACGCTGGCTTTATTGAAAATGATGGATGTGTCGAGATTCGCGGCGGTAGCTTTATTCCACACTTGCAACAAATTTGCAGTAGAAATTGGATAGTTTATGGGACAATAACAACTCAGGTGTGGTGATTCGGAAAACTCGTCAATCATTTTGATTTCTGTATAGCTTTATTAACAGATTATGTATTAACAGCACCTCGCCTTAAGTACACGTTAGTGATAAAGATGATGTATGATTCATAATGATAATTTAACAAAATTTTAAGGTGATAACAAAAGTTTTTAATGAATATTTATCGATGAAAAAGACAACGGGGACAAAATTAATATCGTTATCGGACAAATTCTTGTGAAATACGTAGCTATGTATATTATCAGTAAAGTATAGAAATATTTTCATAAATATGAAGTTTTTCCTGTCGTATATACTCTGGAGAGAAAACTAGTGTAATTTGAAATAATCATGATATATCTCTAGAAATTGTTTTAATTATAGCCATAATAAGTAGAACCCTTATTCCCTTATGAGCGTAGGGACAAGCAGCAAAAAGAGTGTTAGATAGTGACACAGGAAACAGCTATCAGCAATTATCAGCCCCGTGTTTTTCCTCTTGTTGTTTATACCACAGACAGATTCATAACGACGAGAAATAAAAAGTTATAGACTAGCTTTGATGATCATTAACATTAGTATGATGAATCGAAATTTGTCTTAGCTGCCATCGAAAATATAGCTGAGGTTTTTAGTACTGAAGCAGACAATAACTATTCTGGTTACGTCGATCTTATGATAATAGTTCTTGTTTTTAGTTACGGTTGACAGAAAATAATATGAATGCTAATTTGGTCATCTGCGATATTGATCAATATTATAATATTATGCGTTTGTTTAAATGTCGGAACACCTGCACCCTTCTGTTAACTAACAACATTAAATTTTATCGGCGACCAGTATAATTTTATCGATAACGATTTAGCTGATTTTAAAATAAACATACTTATGTGAGAATAGTAAGTATCTGAAGTGTCAGCTAACGATAAAGTTCAACAAAGAAGTAAACCGAATCATGAAAGCGAACTAAGTCTTCACCCAATCGAATTGGACTTAAAATCTAGCCAATTTACAGTTAGCCATTCAATCAATCAGACCATCCCATTCGCGTTCAGTTCCTTACAAGCAGGTCTAAAGAACCCATATACGTCGAGGTAGCTTTTTCTGTCGTTTCCCGACGACCTAGATCTAACGACTTGCCATTGGACTCACAAGGTCGCCATTGCCGACCAAGATAGATCGTTTGGCGTTATAAAAATTCATATGAATTCCAATCGATCTTATCAATGTTTCTGAACTAGATTCCACAGGAAACCAGGTTTTATGTTTGTTTTCTAGATCGTTTTACTCAGCAACATTGATATAAATAATGTTCTTATCAAAGTCTCTAGTTTAACAGATTGATGAGTTATTTGAATTTCAATGTATGTTATTAAGATTCTTTTAGTTACGTTGGAGTCTCTTTTCATTGTGAAAATATTTTAGGTAGCCAAACTTGCCGAGTTCAAATTCGCAGAATTCTTCCTTTACATGTTATTAAGAAGGTAATAAATGCAGTTTTGTCACGATTTTTTCCATCCTAACCTAAGTTGGAAACTTATATCAAATCAGCACATTGCATTTTAGAAGTGTATACAGAATAGGTCTACTGCACTAGGTTCTGTATTTCATTGTAATCTTTTAACTTCTTATGTAAATCATCATTGTCCACCAGTTTTCAGAATCTAAACGTGTCCTCTATTACTAGTGTCCCAAAAGTTCTCTATGACTACAGGTAATTGTCCCTGAAGTTCTACAGTTACGCGACTATTCTATTTTCAAAACATGCATTCAGTAGTTTCATTCAACACTTCTCAAAATAGAATGAACGTAATGTAACAACGTTGTAAGCAGATTTAGTTTGTTTATTCTCTAGAAACGTTGCGAGTATGTTTTAACCTCTTGTTTCCAAAGGCTGGAAAGCAAATGGCGAAAATATTGAAAACGCTTATGTAAATAAGTTTAGAAGAAACTAGACCGAGGGGCATATTTTACTTGTGGTACTATCATGTTATTTTACTTCCTTCATAAATATTAATATAGTTTAAAAATACGTCTTCTTTTATTATTTTTTGTCCTGGGTGAGATAAAAATATTACATTTCAAGTACAGCATAATAATTTTGTATACCTACTGCACGCAAATTTTAAGAACTTGGACAATTTGAAGTAGACAAAAACTTGTGTTTTTAATTAAGTATAGATAAAGTTAATATAAAACTTGTAATATAATAAAACTTTCACAGTTATTGCTATCATATTTTTGCGTAAGCGTTTTATTGCCGTTCTGTATGCAATCATTAAAATGAAAGTTTATCAATCGAATGTACCTAAGTTAAATAATGATGCCGACAAAATGACATTTGTTTATGCTGGCGAGTTTGCATTAATTATTTAAAGATATGTTTTATTTTAAAATGTTTTAGTTATGAATAATATTAAATTGGCTATTATAGATAGGAGATTAATTATAACAGTTTGTTCCCATACACTTTGTTTGGAGGTAGAGCCGAAGCTCATTTGGTTATCTACCACTCTATTTCTGGAGTTAAATGACATGTCAAATTCTGGCTTGAGATCTGAGAGCCAGTATTTTTTCCATTTTTTATATTCAAAATCAGCTAAAATTTTAAAAGTTCTTAAGCTTTTAGAATGTTTTATTCATGAAGCAAATTTGCTTCATGGTTTTATTACAGTTAAGTTGAAATAGGTTCTTTTGTTAACAGACGAAGAATCGGAGTCAGCTGGCACTAGCGTGCCTACAGCGGGAGGGAAGGCGAAATCTGGAAGCACGCACATACATCTGTGGCAGTTCTTGAAGGAGCTACTTGCGTCGCCCCACGTACACGGTTCGGCCATTCGGTGGTTAGATCGAAGTGAGTATCTTTACCTTACCGTACAATCCATAATTATTTAATAGCGACAAAGGGTAATCCTACTAATATTATAAATGCGAAAGTTTGTAAGGATGTGTGTGTGTATGTTTGTTGCTCTTTCACGCAAAAACTACTAAATGGATTTTCATGAAACTTTGCAGTAATATAGCTTAGACATCGGAATAACATAATTTGTTACAATTTATAGAGATTTTTGAAGGGACCGGTTTCCCGAAGCGAAGCGAGGGCGGATTTACTAGTAGTATAATAGTAATACTTTCATTTTAGCGATTAAATACATAGAGACATTTCCTGACATTGGTATTAAGTATTCCCGAATTCAAGTAGAAGTAACGATAAGCAAAAACATATAAGGACGGCAATAAGAAATTGTTTATTGGATTAAGGAGTATCTACTCGTAAGTGATTTTATAGTATTTTTATGCTAAATGCTTCCCTAATTCAGAGATCACATTCAGTAGTCAAAGTCGACTGATATATCTATGGTACGTGTCCTCAAATGATCTTGCCGCTTATGGCTTATAGCCAAGTAAGCTGAGCTATGACGAAATCGGTGTCTGATGACTATGGAATAATAATAAACTGTCGTTAGGTTTTAAGTTATTCTTGTGTTATTATGGTGCCAGGCTTATCGGCTCTTCCTCGATAAATATTTATTTTTACATTTCCAAGAAAAAAAAGAATAGAATGCCTTTTAGATAAAAAGGAAACTTAATTATAATACTTACTTGAATTTGAATTGAACTTAAAATACTTTGGCCAATTTGTAATACCCGCAATACCAAAATAGCTATTATTGAATGTGGCAACACTGAGATGATTCGAACGATATCCCTGGTTTATGTTTGTTATTCTGATCGCAGCGAAGATTTCGCCGCACAGAAGTCGTGCAGTTGGTTGAAACGGTTGACGATACGTCATCGTTCGTCACGATTGACGGTATTTTTAGAATTCTCGCTTAGAATAACGGAGAATGACTTTGATACCTTAAGTGCTTTGTTTTAGTTCAATTTATGGTCTTACTGCGGATTTTCTCACGTACATATTATATTTTGAAACAAATTGATTTAGGTAAAAACTGGTTGCCGTAACAAGCGATAATTTCATATCCTTTTTTAATAATAATGCTTGCAGGATTGTAATGTGGTGTAGTTAAAGTATTCTTACATTTTACTAAAAATATTTCCCATAAAGGTATTTAAAAAGTAAATAAACAAAAAAAAATTAGGTGTACATAAACGCAGTACAAAGTTGTTCAAAATAATTTTTTCCCTGCGACGTGAAGAAATAGACAAAAAAATACATGGTATATATAACTTATACTGCGTTTATTAGTAAGATAGTTATTATTTACTTTCATAGAGACAACGTGGAGTTCTTACTAATTTATCGAAAAGAAAAGAAAGTGGGTCACAATTTCTATAAAAACTTAAGCTACAAAAATCTTTATGAAGTTAGGAGTTGCTTATTGAAACAATACTATAAAAAACTATTGCATACTTTAACAAGGATGAAGGAGAGCAGTCTCAGCAGACATCAAAGCGACTAGTATTACGAGTCTACTAATTATAAAAAGCATTTAACGCTTGCAAAACTGGTTAGACATGATGTTAAACAATAGCAGATATACAGAGGAATTTACAGTACTAGTTTATACAATGTACCTATAATCTTAACAAAGACTATTTACTACTACCTACATAAACTGACAGTAACGATGCTTATTTCATTTTAGTACTGTCGTAAAGTTTGGTATTTAGATTTATAGTGTGATGTGGGTGACATTAGAAACTGGTATTAACTTTGTTATAGTACCATTTTGTTATGGTGAATGTCGATATAATACAGGCTTCATCACCGACGCGGTAACACATTAGGGCCGATTCACACATATCAGTGAAGTCACCGTTCCGTCTCAGTTCCGGCAAATCTTTCATACATTCTCGGCATTGTCAACACTGACACTGCACTGACAATGCCGAGAATGTATGAAAGATTTGCCGGAACTGTGACGGAACGGTGACTTCACTGATATGTGTGAATCGAGCATTATTCAATCATACCTACTAAATTTACTTCAAGAGTCAGAAATCTTTATGTTAACTGTGGTATATTTTAATTCAAAATTTCAAATCCCCCAGTTTTTCAAACGCAGACACATACAACATAAAGTTTGAAATTAATTAATGCACAATATTATATACACTTACTTAGATGCAACCGTGCAACACTATAATATTATGCAATTAAATGAAGAGTGGGTAGAGAATTCTCAAATATATATTCACTGATTACTTACTGCAATAAACATTTAATTACAAACGTATATGACAGAGGTCGTTAGAATAATCTAGAAACTACAAAGTACAAACTCGCATAATGATGTGTTAAGTTATCAGTAGAAAGATAAATAAGTCAACTTTATGTTTACAACTCGTGTTAACAATGCATTCGTTGTAGAAAAGTATCATATATTTTAATGAGTCACACACAAAATTAGTTAAATATTAATACCTACATATAATTGTATTAATATTAATTCTTATTAGTTCGGTATCTAATTATGGTGATGAGAAATATGTAGATTACCGTATTAATTGAATTAATTTCGCTTGGCAATGGGAATATGGGTTACACTGATTTGTTAAACCAATTTATTATCTATAAACTGATTTGTAATTAATTATGCGACACAAAGCGAGTAATATTGGCTAAACAGAACCGACCAATCAGTTCCTTAATCACGTCCACGTTCCAATTGAATATTAAATTAAAACTTGATTATAAATATCTTATTTTAATTAAAACAATGTCTTCCTGATCGATTCCGTTATTATAAAACAATAAGGTGTATAATCAAATCTATAATTGATATCAAACTGCGCCTGCGCATACACAATAAGTGGAAATCCATACCAACATTCACAAGCCAAGGTGAACGGGCCGCTTACTTGCCATCTGGTGGTACTCACCAGTATTACCATACCATAGGTTGGTTACCACGTCGTGACTGGCCTAGGACACTATTGTACATTGTTACGATTTATGAGCCAATTAAAACTTGAGTACCGACTCGTTTTGGGCTTTATTGATTTGCCTACAGATAACAGCTGTGATAGATGAACGGAACGTGTTTTAAGTCGTTGGATAAATCGTTGCTGAATACATTATTATATTCTAGAATAGTGTAAGATTGCTTTGGGTCACACTAATAAAACTTAAAATTCTAAAACTTTTCAAACTTTTCAATAAAGAAAATTGATATTTATGATTATTGTTAAATTCACCCAATTCTACGTTTAATAATTATAAGTATTCTTGTCTTTTAATTTCAATTTGTGAAGCTGATGCCATCGATTTCTTATTAATATCAAAATATTTTAAAATAGTTGATTTGTGACATCTTAACATTGACGTTAGGAGTTCAAACTCGTATCAAAAACAGGTAGATTTTGTAAACTCTACATGCACCACGTCTTGAAACAAAATATTGTTTGAAGCAAGTTGCTTCAAATTGAATTGGTAGGCATAACATGCCTATAATCCTTAAACAAAGCAACTAAAATAATCAACTAGCCACAGTAAACCTGCCACAAAGTACCGAATACTTTAATTAACATACATGGCCCATCAAACAAATGATTTATTCATGTGTTGTCCACAGGTAACGGGGTGTTCAAAATTGAAGATTCAGTGCGTGTAGCGAGGCTCTGGGGCAAGCGAAAAAACAGGCCCGCGATGAACTACGACAAGCTGTCCCGAAGCATCCGACAGTACTACAAGAAGGGAATCATGAAGAAGACGGAGAGGAGTCAAAGGCTCGTGTATCAGTTCTGCCATCCGTACTGCTTGTAAATACTCCATCGACACGTAGGTTAAGTTACTGTAAATAATTTATTGTAAATAAGGCAGTGAGAGCCGCGGTAATGCGGACGCTACGAGGGCTGGTCGCGTTTTGCGCAGTGAACGCTAAACGCGGCTCAGTCGCAGAGGTTGTCGGCGGCCATCTCGGAGTCGGCGAGTACGCCGCGAGAGGGCGCCAATTATCACTCCTCCATAAAGTTCGGGAAAGGTAATTTTCTCTGGAACTCTATAGGACGGGGGTTTCGCTGATCGCGTTAGACATTAAGTTCTTTTTTACCAGCGATTAGACAGCCAGCCGATCGGTCAAATGGCTCAATCGGTCGACCGATCCGCTGAGGCGTGTCGAAAGCTGGTAATGTTTATCCCATATATCTATGATATATTTCTAGTACGTTCTATGAACTTTTAGGTAAGCGAAATGTAAATATTTATATTCGAACATTGTATAGGGTAAACTTAGCGTAAGTCGCATTAATCTTGCGCTTGTTTATAATAATTTGATATAAAAAATATAAAAGTAAAAAAAATGAAAGAATGTGAAATTAATGTAAGTAAACTTAATTTAACGATATGTTAGGAAACGCGTGCAATGTTAATGTAATGCGCAGTTAAAATTATTACGATGACTTTTCAACTTGCCTCTTCGATTCGACTTTCATTCGAAAACCGAGTCGAACGAAAGGCAAATTCGATAGCGACATAGTGTCGTATAAAGATACTCATTGCTATATAGTTAGAGATTTGAAACTCGCGTCGAGTTTTGTAAAGTCACTGTGCTTACTTGCACGCAAAGGGAAGAATGCAATTTAGATATAAATATTAACACTACGGTAGTTAGAGATTAAGCGAATCGGGTTATATATAAATTTTGTGCCAAATAGATGTAGGCCTTTGAATTTATTCGGGACAAAATTATATCTCGAATCGGCGCCTGTCGACATAAATTTATGCCTACTTACTGGTGAAGGGATAGGTTAGGACATTATCTGTAAGGACGACGCAGTTAGCGTTCAAGTTATATTAATTTTATTAATGGACCAAACTAATGTAGATTGTAAATGGATGTAAAGTGATGAGTAAAGATGAAAATAAACAGTGATCTTAATACAGTGTTGTTTTATTTTGTTTCCAGCTAGTAAGAGCTGTAGTTATCAGATCCTTTGGATAACATGAGTGTAATAAATGCCTCCATTCAGTTTCCTTTCCTAATTTTGAATTACAATTAAATTCGAAATAAAGTTTACATCTTATTAAGATAAATAATAATTAACGTTGCTTTGACAGAAAATATTCAAGAATTTCTGTGGGTTGGACCTATCCGTGGTTGACAAGACTAATTATTAATATTTACTGAAACAGTTGTTTTTTGGGTAAATTTTGTGCTGATTATCATATTTGATAATAAGCAACATTAAATAAACAGGTCACCTGATTGTGGTAAGTGATCGCCGGCGCTAATGTGATTGATTCCCAGTTGCCCCCGCGGCGATTGCCACCGGAGGCAAATGTCATGGAGCCAGCAATATCTTGTCGGCTGATGAGGAAGCGAATAAGTGATTGACCCCCTTCTGAAATACTATGGCATAACAAATAATTAACCTCAAACCAAAAGGATAAAAATGAATTAAATGTTGGTGCCTTCATATCAAGATCTAAAGCTTTTACTTAGTACGATTTGCTATCTAAGATTACAGCAACACTTAGCATCAGGTGGAATAGGTCAAGCATTCATTACATTATAATTAATAAAACATATTGAATTATGCAAGAATCTTATAATTAATTATTGAGAACAGACAGAACTCTATTAAAATAGTTTAGACATAAATTATCTCCTACACATTTCAAAGCGCAGTCTCCATTCCACCGAATAACATAGGAACTATTCACACTATAGACAACCTAATAATTGTTTAAACGCACAATTGTAATGCAAAAGCGGGCCGTCTCAAGTACGGTGTGCATAAGTTTTAGCCAGTTGCATCATGTTGCGCAAACGTGACGTCACAGCTCACCCACCGAAATTCCACGAGTGAAAGTGCCTTTCAAGTCGAGGGGGCACCGCTCGTAGGGGGGTGGGGGGGGGGCGTCGCTACACGAAGATGATTGGATTTGCAGACTGTCACTATGCTTTACATGTTTGAGTAGATACTAGATACCTAAGTAGGGTTTATTCTCGTGAATACTCATAAAAGCGTTATTTATGTGTAATGCTGCCTCTACACATAGGCCAGCGCATTTGCCAACGCGCTGGCGGTGCGCTTGCCAACGTGCTTGTGAGTTAATCCACACATTGGAAGGTCGTTCAGTATGCTTTGGTTCGGGCCAATGTGCGGACGGATCAAAAAATGGATGTTGAGTTGGTAACAGCTGCAGCTGTATATTTATTCACAGCTTATAATTACTACGTAAAAGTATACAAGAAAAGGGTGATACTTTCATATTTATAATATTAAAATAATAATAAAGTATGATGCTCTTACTTTGAAGTAAAATATCGTAAGGAAAACGGAATGTCCAAGAACCTTATTTATTTAGCATTTTTAATACTTACAACATTTTTATTTTTATGGTACTTATTTTTTGGATTCCATAGGCAATTTTCACTCTGATAGAGCTCAATAAATTTAAAAGTTTCATCATTACTCATATTATACGCCATTTTGTTACGTTAGGTGTTAATACGCCGCAAGAAGAAAATATGCACTCTTGATCGCTGCTCCGGGCAGACTGATCGCGCGGCCAATGTGTGGATGGTGCGCCAAGCTTGCGACAAGTGTTCTTTGATGATACCGACACCGCGCGGCAAGCTCGCAAGCGCGCCGGCCAACGTTCAAATGCCTACCGCCAACGTTCCAACGCCCGTTCTACACATTGGGAGCCAACGCACTTGCCAACGTGTTGGCCTATGTGTAGAGGCAGCATAAGATTAAGTGAGAAAATATAACGTTTTAGTTGACATGACACGCGTAGAACAATCTGTACAGTTACCTACCTACGGAAACTGGCACACAATCTGTATTTTTCTTGTTTTTGGTAATTATAAGGTGGCAATCTGACTGACTGAATTATTTCGACTTCTGTGGCGAAGCACACTGCTTCGCCTGCTTCAATAAATTCTTTTATTACGAAATAACCTATCTTAATTAGTGGACCATTTAATATTAACTACCCTTTTAGAGTAATTGCTAGGCTAAAGCATGTCTGATAGGTCTTCATTAGCGTGGAAATAAAGTTCATCAAGAGTCAATCAATAGGCCGGCGATAAATAATAAATTTATTACATTGTACAGTGTACATATATTGTACCTATTGTATGTATCTACCTACCTACGTAATTTCATACCAATTTTTATCTCGCGTTACCAAGAAATGATCCATTAAGATAAAATAATGTTTTAGATGTTGACCCATAATACGATAACAAAGACCGAATACAGCTTCCTCATCGATAACGAGACCCACATTCATAATTACATAACATACTTATGTAATATTCAAGGTCCCAAAGATATAATCAGTGAACAATAACAATTTAAAAAGCTGCGTAACTGCGTGGGTACCTACTTACTACATATTAAAAGTAAGTACATAAATTAGGTAGGTAAAAGTAGCTATTTCACTTAGATTTTTTAGATTTATCTATAGTTTATTCTTGGATAAGGTTCACCTAATTTGGTTATTATTTTACACTAGTAAACTCGCCCTCGCTTCGCTTCGGGGAACCAGTCCCTTCAAAAATCTCTATAAATTTTAACAAATTATGTTATTCCAATGTCTAAGCTATATTACTGCAAAGTTTCATGAAATTCCGTTCAGTAGTTTTTGCGTGAAAGAGCAACAAACACACACACACACACACACACACATACATCCTTACAAACTTTCGCATTTATAATATTATTATAGTAGGAAGTAGGATTAACTCAGAAAGCTAATAATAGGACCACCAATCCCCAGTAATCCAAATATAATTAGAATACCAAAAATATTATAGTAGACGTACTTATTTACCTATCTATATCAATACAACACCTAGGATCCAGCGCATATTTAATCAAATAGATTTTTTAATTTTTGCATAAATACCTACACCTAAAAAAACCATTAACACAGACATTTCCCAGAATTATTTTTGTTTTGTTCTTCACCATAAAAGAACTCGTAACTTTTAATGTAGGTAATCATTTGGACAACGTACCTACTACCTACATTATATTTTTAAGATTCGATGCAGGGCTTATAAATATTGAGTTCCTTTTAAACAAGAAAAAAAGTCATGCACGATTTACACGATTGCGGGAAATTCGGAATTTCCCACTAAAATATTTTGTTATTCAAACTTTATAATATGCTACAAACGTCTTTTCTTCAGTCACATTTATATTTTTCTTATAATAATAGGGATGTTAATGTTTAATGTAGGAATTAATTATTAAAAATTTGATCAGTCTGAGTAATAGTCGAAAAAAACTGGTTGGCAGTCGTTTTTGTAAATAAAGGGTCTCGGGGAGCTTAAAGTTTGAATAATTCTGCTATAATATACAATCTCAGCATAGTGACTGAGAATCTTTCGCTTTTGTAACCAATGTCCCATAAGTAACCATAAATTATGTTAAATGTTGGTTGGTAGGTACCTACTCGTGTGGGTTTTCCAAAATCTATTCCATTCCAAAATCTATAAAAGTATTAAAAAATAGCCCTTATGCCTCACTAATTCTTCACGTTTGGTTCATCACAATAATTATATTTATTCATGTAGATATTAGTATTAGACATCAAATAAAGTTTTACTACCGAAAGTTTAAAAGGATTAGCTCTACCAACTCAAAAAACATGTCTGCTCACTCGATTGCAGCGCCATCTACAATAAATTAGATAATGTAGCTATTTTTAATATCGCTACACACTTAAAGCCCCACACTAGGATTCCCTGTGTCGTGGGTGCCTTGGACAACACACAAGATAAGGTACACACACCCAGACCGAGAACGGAAACTCAAACTCATCATTCAAATCGCCAAACAAGTCAAAACAGCGATCCGACGTGGTAACCATTGCGCCATTCGGGTTGTCGTATATTATATTTATCTGTGTTTGTTTACACAGTTTACACGGTGTTTGTGTTTATATCACATTCACATAATACTAAGATACATAATAATATATAATAACCCAAGGAGTCTGAATGACAATGTTCACAGCTCATCTATCACATCTAATGTCTTGATTCTACATCGAGGTGATGAGGACACTTTCACGCATAATCATTATGTTAACAATCTGCTAAGGTCTTATGGAATGAAGTTCCTTATTTTTTACGTCTTAGTAGGATAAGATAAATAATTAAAAGGAAAATGTAGATGACTATGCTTAAGGACCATTGTCCCATTTTTTATGTTCGTTACATGTACATCACCTAATAATTTGATAAAAGTTAAGTATTGTAACAATATCAAAAACTCAAGATAATCATCAGACAAGATGAAATAATATTGATTCATACTATTGTAGAGCAGGCCGCGTATGCTCGCTCTACAAAGTTTTATTACTTCGGACAGCGAAATGTAACCCAGGAACAAAGTTACTTACTTAGCTTAGCTTTTTCTACGCGGCCTGCTCTACAAAGCTTAATTACTTCGATTTTGACATCTAAATATAACTCGTAACACAGTAAAAAACCTTACACAATCAAATAACATGACAGCCATTAAAACCTTTGCATATCCTACCTACCTAAACCAGGTAACGCCAACCGGGTTTATTGAAAGTTAAGTAAGTATTATGTAGGTATTGTAGGTATAAAATTAATCTCTAACTCAGGTATGGGTGGAGCCGCTGTGCCGCGCGCGCCGTACCAGTTGGCGACTGGACAGGACTCACAATTTTGGAATGTAGCCGACCTTTAGCGGCGCCTGGCTGTGCCGCAAGCCATGAAGTTGAAGCGAGTAAGCGCTTGGCCACGAAACAGTCGACACACGCCCGCTAGAGGCTTCGTAACGGTACTAGCGCCATGTTTTTGTAGCCATAGAGGTATTATAGTAGAATAGAACACCACGATATGAGATAGCACGAGATATCAAAATTGTATATGGCTCAAAAACATATTCGAAGGTCGGCAACTTGTTTAGCAAAGTTAAATACATAATGTGTTTTCCTTTAAAAACCGGCACGAACGGGCAAATCGAGACAGAACATAGTATAGTTCTGTGAGGTATACTGTATCAGTGTCGAAAATTCTTCTGCTAAACGCTGGGGAAAAATATAAAACAAATTCGCTTTGAGCCATTGAGATACTGTGTACCATTATCTCAATGCTTTGAGCGTTGCTTTCGTGGACCGCGGGTAAACATGACCGTACAATATTTAAAATCGCGTATAAAGCGATATTTTGTCTAGCTAGTAGGTACTAGTTACAGTTATAGTTAAAGCTACTGAACCTTTTTTAAGCTGCTTTTGTGACTTACCAACATTACAGAGAGACATACAGGCAGTGCATCTAGCACGATATACCTACTCTGTTCTTCAAAAAATCTTCCTTATAAATTTAAAGTTCCAGTAATAACTCTCAATCAAAGTTATAAAAAAAAAGACGTGTGGCACTCGGAGACTGCCGCGGTAAAGCTATTGCATAGCATTATATATAAATTAACAAAACAAAAAATAATACTGCATTTGTGATAATAATAATAAAATGAATGTATATAGAGTAATAACTCATTTTCTTTCACAATTTTTTCGTGACTTTCTTCATTAATAAATGCACTTTGTTTATTCATATTTAAAACACTTTGTACACAAATTATACGAGTACAGATATTCACTGTTTTACAGTGGGATAAGAAAGTGGTGTACCAGTTTTCATTTAGTTGCCTAGTTATCAAAAGTTACATCAAAGTTTATTATAAACGGATAATGCATTAATTTGTGCAAAGAAGATTTAAATATTCTGAACAAAAGCATAAGAACTATTTCAGTTGACAAAATAATTCTTTTTAAAAAGAAAATTGACATTTGACATTTAAGTCCTACAACGATCTTTTGGCGCGTGAATGACGTGTGGGTGACAGAGACAGTGCCCTACAGTTTGCCTTGCCTGTATGGCACTGTCTCTATCACCCTCAAGTCATTAATATAGTGTCATTATTTTATGTCATGTTATTATTTTGTATGTTTTAAATCTAAATACGCGATAATTCGACTATTATGAATACATGTTGTCGATTCCAACGCCTTATTTAATCCAGATCTACATGTAATTATTCTTAAAACACCGAACCGACGGGGCGAAAATCAAATGTTTGACAGGTAAGATTTGTATGGGAAATTAAAATTTTCATTTTTTTAGTATTTACCTCGCAATTTTTCATATTTTCTCATCGCTGCAACCTTCCCTGAACTTCCACGAATATTTCAAGACTAAAATTAGCCAAATCGGTTTAGCCGTTATAAAGTAAAAGTTAGTTAACTCAGTTAAAAGTTCTGGTATTTATCGATGTGTGGGTGCATAGACATAGTAACTATGTCTGTGTGCAGGGTGTAATAAATTTTCGTTACGAAATTTCTGCATTCGGTCCCAGGCCCGCGATAAAAGCTATACAATAGCTTAAAAATAAACGACCAATAATCAATTATCAATAAATCGCTCTTTCTTATGAATTAAATCTAATTTGAAAAGTCGAACCAAACACAAGCGGCGGAGGAGGAAATTATTATTTAAGTGGATATTCAAATCAACACTCATTTAATATTCCTTGGCTCTGGGCGAATATTATTTATTATTATACGTAACTTAAGTTCAAAGTTACCGATAATACTATGTACCTGCCTACGTGCCTAAAGCTTACCTTATCATGATTGATACTTATTATTGTTAATTACCAATCATAATAGATGGTAAAAGCCTAGGGTTCACCCGTGGAAGTACCAACCCTGCCCGCCATGGTACTTGTACCATTTCTATTGCTATAATAGTTGCTTTAACAGGAATTGTGTTCCGGGTAGGAAGGTAATGAGCCGGCTACACTTTTTTAAAGGCGACAATCGCAGTCCTCAGGGGTTGCAACGGTTGCAACATATCTGTGACCGAAATAGAACGAGACTCATACTAACAATTACTAACTGTAGTGTTAGGTACCTCCTACTAACATTAATTAACAGGACTGACTATCACTGACAGTCCTTGTCCACAAACTTATTATCAAACTTAACTGGTCCCTAAATCCTAGACCTTAAATTGAGTCTTGTTCTAGGTCAGTCACAACTCACATGTATCATGGACGGCAGCGGAAGGTGCTGCATGCTCGTTTTCTACCTTAATTTCGTAAAAAAACCTTATGCAAAGCACGAGAGAACAAAAAATTATGATACCATATTTTATAATTATGTAGTTACCTTACCTACGTTGGTAGGTAGGTACCTTTACATAATTCCCACTGTGATGGGATTGGGAATTGCCAGTCTTGCCAGAAGTCTCGATTTTGGCGGAATGTCAAGATTTTTTTTTCGGTGTCCCAGAAGAAAAATAAGAAAAATATGAATGAGCTGATCCAAAAAAAGGACATCCAAAGACATTTTAATTGTAAAAAGCAGTAACTTTTCGCTGCCGCCCATAACATCTTTGACCGACACAAAACAAATTTACTCAAATGCGGTATATACTTAGTCCGTTCAGTATACCTACTAATTACTAAAAAGCTAAAAAATTCGTACCACCGTCAAACTTTTATACTGCATTTCTAAGATTAAAATATTAGATTCGATTGCAGTGTAACTACTACTAGCGACACCTAGTGGTGGATAGAGATAAAAGTTTAGTAAAAACGTTTCGTTAATGGCACAGTTGTTGTAGTAAACGTAAAGGACGTTACTATTGCAGTTGACGTTTAGAATTTGTATGAGAATTGTAGTTCAGAGGCGCTGTACGGATTCTCATACAAATTCTAAACGATAGTCGCTAGCGTGTATAGTAAACTATAGTATTAAAAACTCATAATAGAGGCACAGACTTCGAACTTGCCTTAGAAACTGCAACATAAAGACACAGTCTATTAAAATAAAGCTAATAACCGGGACCTACGGTTATTTTTCGAAGCACTGAAGCGCTCAAGATTTTTTCTTCTACCGATCACTAATCACAATTCTATAAGGCTATTAGAATAATTGGATTCCAGCGAAGTGAACGTACTATGGCATTCGTGACATGAATTCATGTCGTTGGAATTTAATGAATTAAATAATAATTATTATTATGCGAGAATGCCGTACGATGCACACAAAATATCCTCGGACTGTTTTGTCCTCCAGATACGTAGGCATTTATATTTTGGTACCTTAAAGGTTCTTAATGTCTTAATGATTTTTATTCACGTTTGACTGACTGTCTGAAAATCACGCTGGTTAAAAATAAGTAATATTATAGTTTACACTTAAAATGTTCTACTTATAAATTTCTCCTTAGCTGAATTGAATAAGCTTTACCTACCTGAAAAAACGTACTTCGTTCATTCTACCCAATCTAATTTATATTAATCCCAGACATTTCAAGAGATTATTTATGATTCAGTACTAAGTTACGCCACTGCGTACAATCTATTTTTAGCCACCTACCCCGAACTTGGGATCCCTCGTCCTATTTATAACCTCTAAACAGGATTATAGTAGTATAGCTAGCGTTGAACGAAACGCTGCGCAATGAGCCTGATGACGTCACACTGACGTCATTGCCGATTGACATTTGACATTTCAATGGATCTTTGTTGTTACTGCAAGCTTTCGCAAATAAATCGCCAAATATGCTTAAAATAACAGACCAATTGTTAGAAAATAGCATACAAACATGTAGTGTACAGTTTTATAATTTATTGCCGGCATATTAAGCGTCGCGTGTGTTTTTGGTCAAGAAGATATAACTTATAAACTTGGTTGCATTTAGTTTTGTGGCGTTTTTCGTTGCGATGAAGCCTGGAAAGAGCGGTGATGTGAAGGAGGAGATTGTAGAGGTGCACACGTCTGGGAGATCGCCGTCTCCGAAGCAGAAAGGCAAGGAGAGATCGCGAAGTCGCTCCGGATCTCGTAAACTTTCAAATGGGCATGCTACTGGGCCTGAACCTAGCGAATCCGTGAAGTCTCCCGAAGAAACGGCAGATAAGACCAAAACACGGGATAACTGGATCAAATCCGAGCATGAATCGTTGGACATCGAGTTACCGATTCATGATCAAATAAAGATTGGAATTCTAGGTTTCGTTGAAAAGGAAATTAAGAAATCTGACAAAAATCCCTCTTTCGTGTTTTACTCCCACGATCCAAATGGCTTGGATGAGAAGCTGATGAAAACTTTATCAAGACCGTCAAGTGGTCATAAAGAGAAGCGAAGTCCATCTTACAAGAAGAAGAAGAGGCATTCTTCTAAGCATAGGGATAGAGATTTGCATGATTTTGAGATACCTGGGTCTAGTCTAAGTGCTTTGGAAAAGGTGAGTTACAAAAAAAATAGGATAGCCTTGCTGGTTCTTAATTTTACACTATGTAATAGATAAAGGTGTGTGTATGTTACATCGACTCAACTGGAACTTGACACTGACTCAATGTTCAGTCACACAAATAGTGTTTCTTATTAAGACATTGTATGCCTACAGCCAGCTCTGTTCTATTGGAAAGTATAAAAGAAGGAAAGAAAAACAAGAAAAAAGTAAAGATTAATTTCAACTCGAACTATAATTTAAATAAAAAACAATTATTAAACCTACTTTTATAATTATATAACTAACTAACTTTTTATACAAAAAACTAACCAATTATTAAGACTACTTTTATAATTATAAACTAATTAACTTTTTATACAAAATAACCAAATTGAATTCAAAATCATAAAAAAATTTAACTCAAAGTGTTCGTCAAAAGTCACTGAAATTTTTAATGGGATCATATGATGAGCATCAGCTGAAATAGTGGCACAAATTACTAATAATTTACCTACATTATAACTTCCAGGTTGACGATTATCTTAAGGAATACAATAAAGATGAGGTAGTAACATTGAGTGGAGAGTTAGAAATAGAGGCGAATGATGTGGAGAACAATAATGGGAACTCCAAGGAACTTAGGCACAAGCCACGGAAGACTCGGAGGAAACCCAGGGAAGACAGACATGAGGGTAGTGCTAATGGACGGGACATCAGCCCTAAGGTGTTTAAAACTGGCACTCGGAGTAAGAAGGAACAAAAACCTGGTATATATTTCTGTTTATTCAGTGTAGATTTCACTATAATTAATTAAGTAACCATTTCAAGGCTAGTGTAAATGGTAAAAACAAACATGGTGCTATTTTCATTGCTATCCCATTGATCAGAAGAATGTAGGGTTTATGTACTTATAGAGGACGGCGAGGGATCACAGGGATAATAGGAAATAGCCAGATAAGTAGAATAGGAAAGTGTTGTATTTCGGTTCGGTTTTACAAATGACAATGTGTTCTTATGATAAGTGTCAGAATTTAAAGGTATAAAAAAAGAAATATTAAATTAAAGGAGGTTGGTTTGTCACAGTACTGTTAAATAAAGAGCAACTATATGAATTAATGTTTTAATTTTTCAAGAACTCTATTCAGTATGTGCTCAAAGACTATTATGACTGTTATATCGTCGGTACAAAAGTCAACTAGCCAAAGTGTAATTTTGGTGGTTTTGACACAAATACATTGGACATCAATATTTTCACACAACCCATATTGTGGCAAAATATTGTATCTGTGGCAATAGTATACAAATTCATTAACATGAATTGATTTTAAGAAATCCCTGATTTACAAAAATACATACTTTTTTTTATTAAAATCCTACCTTCCTGAACATTTTGACATTTGTAGATTGGCGAGTTGACTTTTGTACCGACGATATTATATTACTAGAATCTCAATTAATGCAATGTGTTTACTTGTCTCTATGACCCCGTAGACTAATTGGTAGTGACCCTCAATTTGATGCTCAGTGTGGATAAATGTTTATTCTCAGGTCATAGAATATAGATGTTAGTGACTTGTTATTTATGTAAAGTCAATGACTGCCAACCAAGTTTTCTGAAACCTATTATTGAAATTTATTCTTTGCTGCTTTTAGATTTCATTTTATTTAAAAAGTGAAGAGGATGTGAGTGTGTGAACATGAACATTTAATTTTATCATAAGCATTTATCTACCAAAATTTTTCTTTCTTTAGCTCGACCCTCAGACCTATCAGCTATGTTGGAGAGTTTGGAAGCAAACATGCCATATCATGATCAGTACATAGACAATCCATTCTCATCACCATCTCCACTTACCTCGCCAAATGATGAGAGGCTAGACCCATTCCAATCCCGGAGACCTGAGAAGGTGTATTTGCAGGGAGGTGGAACATTCAGGGCTGTATCTAGAGATAGGATATTGGATTCACAACAATCTAGAGACGGCGAGAAGTATTTAAGGTATGTTTTTTTATTTGGATTCAATGAAGTATCAAAAAGTTTTCAGAAAAAAAATTGTAATTGTAAAAAAGTTGCTTAATGACTTTTTATTTTATATTTTCTGCTGAGAAAATTGTCAATTTTCAAAAATAAGGAAGTTATTGGTTTCACCAAATTTTTACAAAATTCAGTTTTACGACATCTCTACGTTTTGAGATCCTAACAAGCTATGCGTACTATTCCCGCCATAGTTTCTGTTCACGATATGTCTGACGTCAAATAATAAAAAAAACATTCTTTTAACACAACTTCGAGATTTCGTAATATCAATTAAGCGGTAATTTTTAAAGCTGGCCTGTAGGGTCAATCGATTTGTTATCGCGTGGGTACCACAATAAAGTAGCTTGCAAAGCGTCAAAAAGTGTGACTATAATTTTTGTGATCATATCTTACCATGTTATTTATCATTGAAACTCATACTCAAAAATTCCAGGTTAGGCGACCTAACACCGCTGGACGTAGCGATGACAGTGCAGAAAGCATGGCGGAGTTGTGCACCGGCCTGCCACGGAGTTCTGGGAGGGCTGTCATTGATGCATCTCCTCTTGATAAGCTACTCGGACAGTTTAGATGCTGGCCATCTCTCCTTCCACGCCGTGGTCACCATGCCCTATGTGGCCACGTACTACTTCTTCTGTGTCATGTGTCTCGTTTCGGTGCTAGACAGGTTAGTGTGTAAGATGTGCTGTGGAGTGTCTTTGGCAGTTTTTTCTGAATTTAGACACATCATAAAGAACTTTGAAAACATTAGTAGTAGGGTCAAAATGTCAGGTGTTGGGAGGGCTGTCGCTGATGAATCTGCTACTCATTAGCTACTCGGACAGTTTAGATGCAGGCCATCTGTCCTTCCACGCCGTGGTCACCATGCCCTATGTGGCTACGTACTACTTCTTCTGTGTCATGTGCCTCGTGTCGGTGCTAGACAGGTGAGTGGGTTTCAGATGTGCTGAGGAGTTTCCTTGGCAAGTTTTTCTCAATTAAGATACATCATAAAGTACTTTGAAAACTTTAGTGGAAGGGATAAAATGTCAATCTAAGACAAATGGAAACGCATAATATTTGAATTAATTACAGTTTGTAGGAGAGTAACACAAGTGTAGTTGGCCTGTAGATTGATTAGTGTGACGGCACAGGAGATTATCCCATACTAATACAATTTTTTCTGTATATTTATAGGTGTATAAAAAATTAATAAAAATATATTTTGTAGAATTTGGAGAATTCATACACGTTGGTAGGATTTATTTATGGTTCTACCACCGTTTTAAAATCCATAGTACTATTTACGTTGGCCAGTATTATGGGACGCCCTACCCCGCGCAGTATAAAAATAGACTAGCAACTAGGCTAGCCCTCGACATTTGATCGCGCCATTAGAATCGTCTAAAAAAAGTTTATTCTTTAGATAGGAAGGCTCACTTTTGATGTTCTGTATCTGTGTTAAGGTCATTTACTCGTATCATCTTATGAAAGGGTATCAGAATAATCAAAGGTAAGAAATAGATTGTAAACCTTGTTTGTTGACTAAATAAATGCTTTATGTTTTTTTTTTACTTATTTCTTACCTCTGATTGTGTCCTCTAGCCGAATACCCCAAGAAAACGTAACTTCAGACTAATTTTATTATTCTTAATCCCTCTCCACAGGCTAGACATAACAAGCATAGACCTCTCCCGCGGCCTGCAGCCCTGGTTCCAGCCGATAGTGCTAGTAGTGCTGTACACGGCGTGCCTGCTCGTCAGCTGCTCAGCCAGGATGTACGACGAGCTCATGGTCTACCAGTACGCTCCGCTCGTCGCCAACGTCACTGGCAATGTTACTGTTGTGAGTTATTGCTTGTTTGTTTATGTGCATTCACAAAAACGCCCACGAACACACACACACACACCATAGATGTAACATACACTGACGTTTATTTAACATTATTTAAATAACACTCCTTTCGTATGTATGTACTCCTTTCGTAATTGCCTTTATGAATTATAGTCTAAGCAAGTAAGCAAGCACACGGGTCATCTGATGATAAGTGATCACCGTCGCCCATGGATGTTGGCAATACTAGAGCTAGAGGCATCACTAATACGTTGCCGGCCACGAAGGAAGCGATGGACCAGCTTCTTGAATCTAAAATCATATCACTGTAGGAACATCGAGAGAATAAAGTTCCTTTCACACTTTGGACGCATTTCTTTCTTATCGATTATCTACACGGCGTTCGCGTTCCATATTTAATTCGTTTTATTAATTGCATTCCACACAAATGCCATCTTTCCGTCCCTGTGATTAACGTACGTTGCAAATTGACAGCGAAAATCTAAAATGCTAAAGCAAATTTTGCTTGCAAGCTAAATTGAACCGTAAATGCAGGTACTAAGTTAGTTTATAGCGGGATGTAGCAATTCGATATTCACGGTGTACCTGTATTCGATGTACCTGATAAGTGGCATTTAATTTTATTCTAAGTTTATTTTGTCTTCCTTGCGTAGGAAGTATTAATTTCAGTTATAGTTATACTCGTATAAGTGCTGTTCTTGTTTCCATGTGTCCACTATAATTATTGTTACTATTGCTAGTGTACTGTTAGTTATTAGGATTCAACATCAATTACTATGTAATTATTATAATTCTTTTGTTTTTTTATTACTATTAAATATTTTGCAATATATTTTGTTATATTTTGTTAAGCAAGTTCGCCACGTTTCGCACCTACGTGCGCACCGCACGGCGCCGTAGGTCACATTGAAAAACAGCGAGCCTCGCTGAATGTGACCTTTTTCACGTACCATCTGCACGGCACTGCGTTGTTTTTTTTTCTTTTGTTTTAGTATGTAGTATAGATTTAAGAAACATTATTGCAGCAGTGCTTTGTGTTATGAAATAAATGATTTTCTTTCTTTCTTTCTTAATTATAATCTGTGATTTTTCTTATTACAGCCAACAATACCAACGTTTTACCACACATGGACGCATTTCTCCATATGGCGTGCGGTACTCTCCATACTAGGGTTAGTCTACTTCGTTATTTCCAACCCACAGGACTTGGTGCATATGAATCTAAGCAAACTGCTCCAGTTTAAACATTCATTGCAGAGTATTGGATGATTGATTTGATGCCTTTGCTTTATGAGGAAGCAATGTATAGTGTACAGAAATACCGTCTTATTTATAAAAATTATGTAATTTTTTTTCATTTCTATTCATGGGAATTATTAACCAAAATTTATTTCTCACGAGCCCTGCTTCATGCAAGGAACATATTGTATTTAGTAAAAACCGCCTAACATCTTATTTACAAAAATGTTTTTTTCAAACAAACTAAATAGCACAAAATATAGGAAAAATATAACAGCCTATCTAAACATCAGTTACTCACTTTTGACAAGAGTGGGAACAATCTTCGGCTACAATAATAATAGATACAGCGTGTTGTAATTTTGAATATTGAAAAAAAAATTGCTGTGGCTAAAGTAAAGGAGGTATTTGATTGAAATTTTTTTGGGGGCTTAGGTAATATAAAAATAAAACATAAAATTACATTACATAAAATACATAAAATTAAATTTATTGTTGTATTGTGGTAGCCACGTTGTATAAGAATAATTTTATTTATTATCCCTAAAATGAGAACGAAATTATTACTGTAGATCCGGTGACAATTTAAAACAATCCTATAATTTTAACTTTTTAATCAACTCTCTTCTGAAGTATTCGCTATCAAAGAAATATTTATAGAAAGAAGACCCCTACTACTAGTATAAATACTACTAATGTATAAATTTTTATGACTAAGACGGTGTGAGGCACTCAAGTTTGCTAATTTAGAAAGGCATAAATTGCGTCTTTTCAACAATACATGTCACATAGCAAATCTGTGAAAATATTACAAATTAGTTATTTATTTATAAATTTGCAAACTTGGTCCTCTATATTTGAATTGATGTTGTCAATTTCTATGCAGGCTCGCATTATGATAATATTATAATTATGAATTTTCTTAAGTTTTAACATAATTTAAGTAAAATATTATTTATTTAATTTTTTTATTGCTGTTTTAGAAAATGAAAGAGAAAAGAGTGAAATCTTTCTCAATTCGAAAAGTCTTTCTATAGTTTTTGTTTTGTTTTTTTATTTGCTGTCATAGAAAGAGATTAATTAAAAAATATAAGCACAAATATAATTATTTTATATCGTTATCAATATCATGCAATTCGATGCATTTATTGTTTTTTTTTTACAAAAATGTATGTTGACAAGTATTTTGAACGGTTCAGTATTATTTTATTCCAAACTTATCTCATTTTTTTTAGTTACTAACAAAAAAGTCATTTTGAATACATAATTATGAGTATTGAGTTTTATTGTTTCTCAATTCAATTCTCATCTTTATATTGTTATTAGTAAACGAGGAACACTGAGTTCGTTATATTTATTAAGTAAATGATAGTCATTTTATTGGGTAATTTAAGTAAAATTAAGTATCTAATATTATTGTCACTTAGCATTCAGACCAAGTATTATTTTTTGTCTGTTATGTTTTAATAAGAGTAAATTTTATTATGTTATTTGATAAAAGAAGGATTATTTTTCACACGATATTTATTTTATTATTTCTAGTCATAAAACGTGTTTGCCAAAAAGAGTTGTGGTTTTAAGAAATATAACAATAATTATATTTTCTTATAACCCATGTACATTAAGAATGTATTATTTTCATATTATTATTAATAATACGTTGCAGAAACAGTACTTGCGATAAGATTATTCATTCGATATTCCTGCGGTTAAAATTCCACTTGTTGTAAATTGCAGATTGCTTTTTATTTATTTTGCACCTTCTGAAAATATAATAAAAAAACCGTGTTGATATTTTTTATAATTTTCAAAACACGCAGGAACATCGAAGAAATACATAACGAAACTTAACTTTATTGTTACATATTCACCTAATTATGTGACTTATATATTATATATAAGACTAGTTAACTTGGTAGTTGTTATACAATACAATATTTATATAATGGAGATGGATTATTTCGGGTATAAAGTTAATTATTCGATACAATATCTTTCTAGTGTACTCTAGACAATGTGAACATGACCTCAAAAAGCTAGTCATTTAAAAGATCCTTAACGGAATTATTATAAAAAATACCTTATTAATTTGTTAGGCTTCAAGGACACCATAATAAATTTAACATTTGATAATTATGTTTGTTGACTGTGTGAATCCAATTACTATGCTAGTAAGACTCAACTTGAGTATTGGTTCTTGATTGTGAAGTCGAACTATTGTTAGTTGTGTGGCGTGTGTTGTGTATGAATGTTTTTTATTAAATTTAATTTATGTTGTTTTTGCCTAAATGATTTTATAAAGATATTAACTGTTTATTTATTGACATGCACTCCTGAAATCGTGATTTGGCCGAAAAATATGCGTTTAAAAACTTACTTTATAATCAAAACACAACTGCATCCTATGTTATTAAAACTATAAATTAAAAGTCGCTCGATTCTTCAGAGATTATAATTATATAACACATTAGTTATCTAAATACTGTAATTATATAATACTGCAAACATTATATATATTTGTTATACATTATTTTTAAAAGACTGGTAATTATTCGGATAAATGTAAAGTAAATTGATAATGGGCCCGTTGAAGAGAATAAATTAAAGTAAATAGTAAAATAATTTAGTTATTGCTATTGCTTAACTTTGTGGCCCAAAGCAAGTGTGATGCTAATCATATTTTAAAATTACTGCGTTACTTAAAATATCAAAAGTATACTTCAAAGTCTTTCCTAATGTTATATCATAGTAGGTATAAAATATAATTAAGATTATAAATATCCAATGTCTATTAAGCTACATTTATATAATGTCAGCAATTATTATTATTTATAACAATATTAATATTATAATTAATATGAGTGATGTTTGCGATAATAAATGATTGTTTTGTGAAGTTTGGAGTTTCATTTAGGATTTGATTTGTTTCTTATTTTTAAATCGCTATAATAATAGCCGACATATTAGTAAGTTATCACCGTCGCCCATAGATTTCACCATCAGAAATACGAAAGCCACAGAAGCAGATACAGCGAGAAATCTAGTTCTCTATTTCTTATTGTGTAGTAACATCATCATTATCACAATTATGTAGTTAACATTTTAGTGTAGGTACCAAGGCATTAAGATTTACCTACGAATTTAGTGATATATTTTTACTCAACTTACTAAACGATACAAAGTAAATTTCAATCTCGTCAGATTTGTCCAATAATTCCGAGATACCTTAATTATCAAACCTTCCATTGTAAATATAATGTACGTGAGTTTAGGTATACTTGTTAGTTTTCTGTTGTTTAGAATTCTTAATATTTTCATGTAGGTACCTAATATGCCTTTGATTTATAGAGTTGAATAGTTAATTTACTTTTTAATGATGTGCCATATTCGAGTCATTCAAGCATAAAGACGTTACTTTCATGCTCGATATTGTACCTATATTTTTTATTTTATTTTATTTTATTTATTTAACCAACATAATAAGCATCCATTAATACAATCAAAAATCACATTCTAATAAGATCATTACTTAATGCTATTACAATTATAGGTGTAGACAACATGCAATTTATAAGTAACAGATTACATAGAATACCTACAATAAATATAAACGTTAAATTACAAAAACAATGAATAAGGGGTTATAATATTCTAGATCAAAGGAAATACTGAGACTACAATTTTTAATCAAATTATGTACATACTTACTAGGTATTTATTAGGTACCTACTTTTTAGAGGACAATCTATTTGGAAAGGTAATTAGCAATTATTGTAATTACGATCACAACCTAATTCGTTTGCCATACCTAATTTCAAATTAGTAGGTAGGTACCTACGAAAGAACCTATAATAGGTAGGATAATTTATATACACATCTATATTTAAACAGTCTTTCATTTTATTTGTACATACATACAAATAAAATGAAAGACACTATGAAGTGTCCGTCTGTGATTTCAAAATTTCTAGAGGTAAGTAGGTAGACTTTTTGACCATAGAAAATACCAAAATACACTACCTGTCTGACGCAGTAGGATAAAAGGATAGCTATTTTCTAATGGCATTTATGTAAACGATTAATTCTATTACATCGTACTGCTGGACGCTCGTTCTATACCTACTCTAACAGCCAATTTTCTCTCTGTGTCTTCTACCGTCTGTATAACGGGGAATGTTCTGAGGAACTGTTTAACTTAATACCTGCGGTTAACTTTCGCCACCGCACTTCACGGGATAAAGCCAGGTTCCACCAACACCACCTGGATACCTGGCGTTCGTCCACAGTTCGCTTTTCACGTCATTTTCTACCGCGTACGTGTAAACTGTGGAACGAACTTCATCCCTCAGTATTCCCACAGTGCTATGACATGGGGTCCTTCAAGAAGCGGGTCTATCGCTTCCTTCGAGGCCGGCAACGCGTTGGTGGCGCCCCTGGTGTTGCCATTGTCCATGGGCGACGGTGATCACTTACCATCAGGTGACCCGTCTGCTCGTTTGCCTGCTTAGGCTATAAAAAAACCAAATAACCAAACTCACCGCTGGCGCTGGTTCCCCCATGATATCATCACAATAGCGAGCATAAAAATTTAGAGACCATTAGGACCCTCGTCCATTATAAGTAATAATAAAATTAAACGTTGGAAATTCCGCTCGCAAATAACCAAGTTATTACCAGTTTTAATTAATTGGACAATAATTTAATTAAAGATCTTCTAAAATAAATGGATAGCTCAGCTTACGAATGTCAAATTTTTGCTTCTACTACCATCCCGAAAGTCGTAATAGTAAACTTAAATTCTCGGCACATCCTGTGAATATGTAATGAATTGTATTTTTCACAGAATTAAGTCGTAACACAGAACAGATACACGTAACACTGTTGTTTCAAGCTGTCCTAGTCATTCCACTACTTGCTGATCCTGTTCCTCGCAGTTCTTTTAGAGGCAGGTAATAATATTCCACCTTTATAATCAACCCGTGATAACCTAATGGTTTCAACATTGAACTCACGAACCAGGGGGCTTGGTTTAAAATTGCACGCACTTATAATTTTTAAAGAACTCAAGAATTTAATGTATTATCACTTGCTGCGGTGAAGGTGATTAGGTATATAGGTATCGTATGGAAAGCTGAAGCCATGAGAGTTGTCCATAATGTTCTCAAAGGAGTGTGAAGGTGCAGGTTATGGTTTACCCTCACATTATGAGAGGAGATCCCTGCCCTGCAGTGGGAGTTGGGACAGTTCTAGGTTGAGATTATGATAATGGAGATTAAATTCTCAATAATAAAAAAATATATTAACAAAAATATTTTAATATAAAATGTTTCCCTAATCATAAACATAATAACAAAACCACAATCAGCTAAACCTCTTAACAATATCCGTGATAGAAGAATAACACCCTGAGACTAGTACAAGCAAGTAGAATAGAAGCAAAAGACCATTCTTCCAGAGGATATACGAGAACTTCCCCAATCCCCGATCCCACCTGTGAACCGTCTGGATCATCAACGGTGTGAAGAGACCCAGGGTCGCGAAGAATACGGAACCGACCAGGCCTATCATCAGCTCCAAGTCTGGTATCACGATTGTTAAGGCAACTGGAACAAGATAAAGCTACTATACCTAAATAAAGATAATACCTAAAATAAAGATAATACCTATTATAATCGCAAATAAATTATTGAACTTAAGTCGACCTTTTTATACTTTTAGACGAGTAAATTTTGTAGAGCGCGTTGCTTTAAAGTAACATAATAATAACATAACTAATAAAAATATGCAATATCGAATATCGTCGGTACCTACTTACATGCTAAAATTAAATTCAATATTTAATAATTTAACCTGTTAAAGTGACGCTTATTGTCCTCAGTAGAATTTGACTTATGAAGTGATATTTCTGAGTAACTCTGCCTTTGAGCCGGGTCCACAAAATGTCCATGGGGGCGTACATCTGTAGGCAGTATGTGAAGAATATCGCTGTTGCCACAAGAATCTTCGCCGCAAGCGCCAACCTGAAAATAATTTTAATATAAACACACCACCCACACGTAGTTAAAGGTTAAAGAAGATTTATTGCCTCTAAGTATCTACTTAATTGCCTTTATAATGTAAGACACTGGAGCAGACGTGGTAGCACCTTTAAAGTAGTGAAAATTGCGTCACTCTCTATCTGAGTTTATGAAATGAACAAATTAAGATTTTTAACACTAAATGCTAATACACTCATACTCCAGGCTAGGATTCCCTGGGTCTTCGGTGACATGGATAACACAAGTAACACACCATAACACTGATGACGCAAAGACAAACATTTAGGTATCTATTACATAAATAACTGCCCGGCCGGGAATCGAACCTGGCTCTCCTCGCTTCACAGGTAAGACTACTGAGTCGTCAACAGAACGATATTAATTGTGACACACCAACTATTAGTATTACCTACAGATTACGAATACATCAGGAGCCACACAAATGGTCACGTTGAAGACGGTCTTCATTCTACATTGTTCCATCATAATAATATTGTAGTTAACATCCTTCAAAATTAATTTAGCTAGCTTTTATACCTGACGCCTATTTAGTATATATTATGTATTTAGTAGGTATGTAGTATATAAGCTGCAGAATGACTCAGCCAGGTCAGCTAGTCTTAAATAAACATAATATAATTACTTAGTACCTTAATAAGACATTTCAACTACACATTTACATTTGACATTTCGCAAGCACAAAATGTAGATACGTTCCTGCATGAGAGACTCATAAAATGCTAAAACACCTAAGTCCTCGATGCATATGTATGCATACTCTTGAGAGCATTTTGTAATTTATTCTAAAAGCATTTTCATGATCTTTGAAAATTCTGAGTTGTATTACTTTACTTACTTAAACATGGCCAAATATCTACGTACCTACATAGTTTTGTTTGATAAGTACGTACATAGATAGGTATTTAGTCAAAATATTCTGTATTAAATCCTGCGCTACAGTAGGTAGGTACTCATACGTATGTAGATTGAATGTTGAACTTCCTAAGGCTCAATTTACATTGCCGCGGAATGGAATGGAAGCGAATTTTTGCAACGAAATTCTACATAGCATAATGAACTTTATATCAATTGTGTAAGGTACAAACTAAAGACGAGCCGAAAAAGAGGGAATTCTCGAGAATGCGCGGGGATTCCCCGGAAGACGCGCGACCTCTTTTTCGGTTCGTCTTTAGTTTGTACCTTACACAATTGATATAAAGTTCATTATGCTATGTAGAATTTCGTTGCAAAAATTCGCTTCCATTCCATTCCGCGGCAATGTAAATTGAGCCTAACAGGAATGAGTTTGAAGTCGGAAGTTCGGAACGCATCTTCACTACATAGTAGGTACCTACATAATTATGTATAAAACAAAGTCGCTTTCTCAGTCCCTTTGTGTCCTTAATTCTTTAAAACTACGCAACGGATTTTGATGCAGTTTTTTTTAATAGAAAGAGTGATTCAAGAGGAAGGTTTATATGTATAATAACATCCATTAAATAGTTATTGCACCCGTGCGAAGCCGGGGCGGGTCGCTAGTTAGTTTATAAAAGCTGTTTAAAATTATAGCCCAAGAGCCCGCGACGCGACGGCTAGCGACGGCGACCTTCGTTATTTTGTAAAACTTGAAAGTGTCTCTACGAGTGTCCCAAACAGAAAGAACAATCAGATCCTACTAATATTATAAATGTGAAAGTTTGTATGTTTGTATGTTTGGTCCTCAATCACGCAAAAATGGATGAATGGATTTAGGTGAAATTTTGTACACGGATAGGTAGTTTATAACCCAACACATAGGCTACTTTTTATCCCGAGATTCCTACTAGGCTTGTCTCTAGTTAAAGTATAAAGCTCAGTATTTTCAGATCTTAGGAATAATATAACAAATTAGGTACGTTTGGCGGATATTGCAACCCCTGCTAGACTATCTAAACATGAATAAGTTATATCTTCGTTATGGATTGCGAGGAAGACGACTACTTATTCGCGGGAGTTCTTCGCTGCGGTTCTTCGTCACAATTTCTCGATAAAAAATATCTGAGTATGAGCTCCGTCACTACATTCATTACTCGTTCTACTTTGAGAGAAAGTTAAGAGTTCAGAGTAGAAAACAACAGGTCTAATAGTTTCCACAACAATCGTATCTGAGTTTCATAGTTTGAAAAGAAAACAATATTTTTGCAATCTCAACTAGTTTAGAACAGTCAAAGTATAACGGAGGTAATACTGAGCTAAAGTTGCGCATTGAGGTATTTTTATAACCGTGCAGTTTTATTCTATTCGTTTTACACTTTCATACTATTTATTTATTTAGTAATATAAATAAATTACTACCCGGGAAAATTTTACTTTCTTAAGTACTCTACTAATGCTTTTCACCTGATGAGTGTACCTATAAAAGTTTTTAAAGTGACTCCAGCTCACGCAAAAAACGTTAAGAATGATCAGAAGATGTCAACAGTGAGAAGAGTAAGCAAGCAGTCAAGAACGCAGAAGCCCGAACGTGATTAGAAAGTAGGTAGGCACACTATCTTCTTCATTCTACTTCATCGACATCGAAAATAGGGCTAGTAGCCATATTACAGTGCCTTATACTATGCTATTACAGCAATATGACATTTATGAGTTTAGACAATATAAATAAACCAAGTGTATGAAACTATGAAGATTTGATTGGAAAAAATATATTCATAAAATTAAAAACAAAGAATTGCAATTGCAATATGCTTTGTGGAGCGCTTAGGTACATAATTCATTAAATCTCGTTAACAGTAGGAACTGCGTCGTCCGAAGTTTCATTAGCTTCTCACATAGAATTGGTAATACAGTGCGCCCAACTTATCTCTGAAATGGCAAAAAATGGAACTAACGAAAAGTCATTCATAAGTACGTTGTGGTCATTCATGTGTCAGTTACTAGTGTGCAATGATTGGTCAAATGAATGTCAAATGCGTCCGACAGCGCCTCTTTCGTTTCATTCTTAAGTTGGGTTTACTATACATAGAAGTGGCATTATTATCTAGTGACTTTTAACACGGCGGCGCGGCGTTACATAGTTCTAATTTTTGCCATTTCAGAGATAAGTTGGTGGCATTGTAAAAGGTTTGAAATTATTATTCTACTAGCGATTTCTCATAATGGCGCCAATTACCAATAAAGTGAAAGTTGGAAGTGAGCGAAATGAAATTACAGGATTTTATTTTATTACATTCATACAGCTGGCTCGAGGTAGTAAAAGTAATAAAGATAGATTTTTATTGAAACGTAAGTAAAATCCATGTTACTGTGATCTATGGTTTCAAAACTCGTTCTAAAAGTACAATTAAGTTACATAAATGTACGGCTGTTTAATGATATATATTTATGATGCTCGTGGCTCTATCGGTAGGCCATGATAATTACGTGGTCTTCTTGTATTATTACGGATAGTAATGATAATTTTGCATATAATTCATATAATGACAGCTAGTCAACCATGACAGAGACACAGAAAGAGAGTACAGAGTACAGGAATTATGTTATGTTATTGTATTTAAGTAACTGAATGTGAGGACCTGTAATAATGGGGAAGCGTGGTAAAGTAAACAACGTTTTGCCTATTACAAGGAAAGTCGTGCCTAGCGCCGCCTGCTAATGAGTAGAGGCTTTAATATTCTTGGCCTTAATTGCCCTATATTTGCCCTATTAGTCTATATTTTATGAGACTAGCAAAGAAAAAGTTCACGTTGTAATGATATCAATGTGGATGATTTTTAGAACATTTCGGCAACATCATTATTGTCTAATGGTAGGTATATCATTATTCATTTGTATAACATTCGTTAAAACTTTGTAACTGCTTTGATCGTTAGTAAAATGAAATAAAGTTTTGCCTTTTGGGTAGGTGATTATTAAAATTGTTCAAGTTTTTGTGCAATTATTATACCTACTTGGTCAAATTAGCGAGACTATATTGTCCGTTGTGTATAAAAGTTTCCTTGGTCTATGAAGGCACCAACCTACCTATTAGGGTCCGTTCAGTTAGACCGGCTTAAAAGCAATAAAATTAAACTTTAGCGATAATATCGCCCGTTGTGTATTCTCAATGTTATTTTCTTGCCTCTTTGTATCTTTTAATTTGTTTGTATTGTTCAAATTGGCGTGCACAATAAAATATTGTATTGTTCTAAATGTGCCCATCCACGTTAGGCAGTAACTATATTACCACTTATTGTTGAAAAAATCCAAAATTCACTTTACTAGTCTTACCGCGCTCCCTCACATTCGCGGTGATTCGCGCGAACCTTCGTACATTGCACGAGCTGTTGTCATTGTCACAGCTTTGACATCTAATGTAATACCACAAGTGTGTCAAAAACTTCGCATAATCATTTGCGAAGGTCCGTCCTACACAATACATGTGGATGCATATTCGCGCGAATATGAATAAGCGTCTTAAACAGTTTAACCTATCTCCTGAATTTTATATTTAGAGTGAAGATTTTAATAGGTATTTTAACAATGTTACGGAAACGGAACATACAACAGTCATTGATACTTCTCTGTATAAACTTAATCAAACTTTCAACAGATAGCGTTACAACATTAGCAACTTTAGTTATGCTACTCCACAATAGATGGCGCTGTTCCAAAAGTTGAATCGCGCGAACGACTTTTCCTTGGAGTAGTACTTAATGTAAAACAAATCAATTTTTCTTCGTGCCTCAATCTATTGAGTAAGGAAATTATTGGGCCGTGGTAACGCTCGGCAATGTCCGTAAAGGGCGACCGAATTTTTGCAGGGTATAGGTCGTCCTCTTGAGTCGCACGCCTACTTTTCGAGTGATTCGGGTGAAGCGATCTGCCTATATAAATATTATAAATAAATAAACTAATTATGTAAAAAATAATTTATATAATATTTACATCTCTGAGAATTCCTGAATTCTCGACTAATCGACTTTCAGTAGACAATGTAGACATAGACAATAAAATTATGTAAGGTGAATAAAGGAAATCTTCGACCGTGTAAATTAATTTTTCCAGTTTGGTACTGGGCTCTCTCATAGCTTTTTATGAACAAGACATTTGTAAACTAATACTAACACAATATTTTTATACTCGTAATTTATAAGCTATACTATACCCTCGTCAGCTGGTAAAGCGGTATTGGACTGTCGTCTACCTAGGTATTCTAGACCGCCCTAATATGGTCAACAATTCTAAATTGTCTAATTTACCTATTCATGTAATTTTTGTCATATTTCGATAAATATGTAATCTGAATATAAAACTCATTATTAGACACAGCTTCTTAAATTATAATTCCTGCCTTAAACGCGACCCTTTATATCATCGTAATAAATAATGAACGATCATTAGGTCCTCAGAGGGACAAGTAAGTAGTTAATTTTGATCATTGTAATTCTGTACCTAATTTAATAAATTATTTATCAACCACCTTTCGTACTAGTAAAGACCTTGTAATCTTCGTCGTGTTACAAACCTTCGCCACTAGCCGTAATTTCCAAAAAAGCTTAAATCATTTTTGCACTCACATTTCACCCTGCGGTAGATTCAGTGTCACACTGCCCTTGACATCATCACCGTACTTCAGGTACCCGAAGACGCCCACGACGGCATACAGCAGCACCACGAATACCATGGATACGTTGAGCACGCCAGGGCATCCGAGGAAGTGTTCTGGCTGCGCCATCTCATTTTCCACCGGCATCACCACGTTTATACCTTCCATGGCGAAAATTGCTGTACTGGAAACAGAAATACATACACATTACCACTTTATTTTACATAAAACGTACAAGTAATTCAACAAACAATAACTAAAAATTAACCGACTATAAAATCGATAAGTAGACATATCTCAAAAATTAAGTTCTCTTTATAAATGTTGCTCGAATTTAAATGGGATCAGAAGATAAGCATTAGCTTTCGATTAAAGAGAATAATACAAATCGGAACACCCACTGAAAAGTTATGAGGTAACACATGAGAAAAATGCAGTCGAATGGTAACCTCCTCCTGTTTTCGAGGCCGGTTAAAAAGTTCAAAGTAACAGGCAAATCTATTCTTGAGTTTCTCTGGCTTTCTTTTATTACTTCAATGACTTTATTGAACCACTAAAAGGCTCAGATACTTGTTTTATAACTGAAGAAACCTAGAGCATACTCCACCAGCCCACCACACTGTTCTTGTGCAGATTGGTGGAGGATGTATTGAAGATATCTTTTATACAAGCTATTGAAAGGATAAGAACCGAAATGTGAAACAAAAAGCTGTCTAAAAGTTTTTGAATGACTGAGATGCAACAACAATTTTAACGTTGAAAGTTTAAGGACAAATAGTCAGTAAGGAACGTTAATAAATTATACAACATTATTTACAAACAATATGACAGCTGCTAAATTGTTTACAAGCAGTAAAATGAACTATGGAAGTGTAATCTATCAGGAAAATGAAATCATCGTGAAGCGGTATAAATGTCTTTGTTAGGTAATAAATCGACGTAATAAATCCCTCTCGTAATGATTTATAACTTTATGATTAAGTATTTCTCAACTTTAGGGAAATTAAAACGAGGGTTATGATTTTTGCCCATAGGTATATTTCAGTTTATCCCCTTTGAGGGGATTTCCAAAAATCTTCTCTTAGTGCTCCTCTTACTCCATCAAAGGAACACACATGCCAAATTTAAGCTTCTTGAATTCATTGCTTTGTTTCGGCTGTGCGTTACCTGTCAGTCACTCAGTTTCTGGAAGGCATAAAACTTTCTGACTCATGAGTTTGCCACTAACACTTACACTAATTCGTACTGAAACAGTGTGGTGACAAACACTAGGCCACCGAAGTTAAAAGGACCCGTCCAGTCCTCAGTAGTGGGTAATTCTTAATGGTTTCAACCATGTTCATCTGTTCCCACAAAGCGTGTGAACTAGGTACCATTTAACATTATTCGACAAAATTAAATGAGGTTTCGTGGTTAGAAACGTCTTTATCGTTTACCGATTAGAGCATTTTTAAAACCATGACAAAAGATTCTTTCAAGTGTGGTTAACGAAGACATAATGATATATTAATTTGATATAAAGTAGGTTATTTTAAATAAAATATCATTTGGTTACATTAAAAAAAGTTCGAAATTAAACACCTACGTCAATTTGCTACAAAAACCTTCGATTATTCGAAGTCACGTCACAAGAAAATCTAGTATCTAATGGATTGCTCTTCTTTAAAAATTAAGTACAAAGAGTTCGCTTTAAGGCGGTGCAGTGAAAAGGAAAATTTCTTTAAGTTGCTCTTCTACAATGAATATCTTACACTCTTATACCTGTGCTTACCTATACCTACTCAGATAGGAATTCTCTTTTCCTGCTCGCTGGGAATTTACTTTACCGCTAGCAGTTCGAGCTATAAAAAATAGGTACCTACTCGTACCTCTTACATAACATCTGACATAAGTGTACCTACATGGAAGACACTTGTAAAAAGTGTACTTAATAAAATAAAAAGGTATTTTATTACCTATGTACCTGCGTTATTTACATCCGTCAGAATCTGAGATGTTTTGCTTTACAAGATTTCAGGCCTACAAGCTCGCAATGTCACCTGATGGTAAGTGGCGAAGGAATGCAAGATCTATATTTCCTCTCCTCTGATGAGAAGACAAAACATAAAATAAAGTAGAATTGACTTATTCCCTTTGTCCCCCATTCCCACATTCACTCGTCGCAGATAGCCCCGATTACCGTTTATATCGATAACATCAATTAAAGGTATCCTTACCTGATGAAAAAAGGCCATTCCATAACATTCCCCACGAGCTTAACGTCGCTGAACTGAACTTCCCCGAAGGTGTAGTAGCAAGTGATCACGAACGTGACGATGAGGCACAGGTTGGCGATGACAGAGAAAGGCACCAGATACTTCAGGTACCGCACTTGCGTGATGAGGATGAGAGGAACCAACAGCATTCCGCTGTACGCCTGGACTGACAGCTGTGTCCCTGGTGACAGGTTGTCTGCGATCTAGAAAGAAAATGCCTATACATAGTTGGTGTTCTATATGGAAGTCGTTTAATTGTATGACATACAAATGTTAGCTTTTTGCCCATGTGACTGAAGGTATTGCAGAGAAACGAGAATTTAAAATGGCGTAAGTAAATTTTGCTAACAAGCGTAATTGAACGTTATTGAACTGATTTGTCTTGTCGACAACTCCATATTCTGGAGGACTCAAATATAAAAACTTCAATGGCCTGAATGATAGGAATTACTTAAGTATGAACTTTCAAGAGCTAGGTACGTTTCTTTCCTTTTACATGTTCGTTCCGATAGTTCATCTGTGATGTACTTATTTGGTATTATTGATGATGAAGTTTTTTGTAAATAAGTTCTCATTTCAGTTCATTTGAAAGACGTTTGATGACTTTATGAAAATAATTTTCTTCAGACGCTGTTTAAAGTTATAAATGAGTAATATGAAACAATATTTTACTAACATTGAAACAATAATAAACCATTATTGTTTTAGTATTCGATACAAGAATAAGCTTAGAGACTGTGTTCAAAGTAATCCTTTAAAAGAGCGTCACATCGCTCGTAGCGATCACTGCCAGAAATAAAATTTAGCTGGGGACAGACAATGTCAAATGAACTTGAAATTTCACAAAGATTCAAACTAATTTGCCATCATAATTTGCCATAAACAAGCCCATCGAAAGTTCGACGTATTTATGTATAATGTAATAATAAATGTATATATAATGTATAATACTTTTTGAATATGATAAAAGCTATAATGATTATCAGCGTGGCCAAAATTTATGTCAAAAGGTCTTCGAAACCGGCCATACATTGGAGGTTGAATTCTGTATTGAAATGCTATCATTAGATACGCCTCGTTCAATAATATTCGGTTGAACATTCTGATTACCTACCTACTTTTAAGCTGAATATTGCACGATGACGATAATAAATACATACACGTGTTAACATATTCGTGACTATTCATAATCATTATTATCACTTTTCATTTCAGACACGGATGACATAAACTTGCTACGTCTGAAGTTAACTTTATGACTTTTTAATGGACTAATTTGTATTTTACGACCTGAGCCTGCGACTTCGTTGGTGCATAGAGTGCGAGTTTTTTCCGCGTGATTCCCGATCCCGCGGGATTTCCGGGATAAAAAATATATATTTATTGCTCCAGTCCACACCCTCCTTTATCACCCACTGTAAGGTCTGTAAGTCTGTAAGTCTCATAAAAATTCGTTCAGCCGTTCGAAGATTAGCTCGGACAAAGAGAGAAAAAAACTTTTTTTAAATCGTTTGTATGTATGTTGTACAGTATCACCTATCTGAAAAGAAATATTTTGAAATAAAAAACAGACCCTAAGTTTATTTATAAAGTATATTGTATACCTAAATATAGATTTGATTCGCTCTGTTTTGGGGAACTTGTTCTTTACGTTTACAACGACAAAGTCCACTAGTCAACAAACAAAGTCAAAACAAAGCCAAGATGAACACTGAGAAAATGAAAACACTCCCACGAATACAACCGTGAGATCTTTTGATCCGTGCCAAAAACAGACTACGAGCCGAACACAAGCGAATACTCATTTACATTCACAAGCTCTATTTTTCTTGTCGAGTACGTAAGAGGGGCAGTAAATATACTTATAATATAATATTTTGTCCGGGCATCACGCAAAAACTACTGAATTAAATTCGATGTTGTTACACAGTAATTATATTTCTGAATTTCTAACTTAACAAATAATGTTTGATACATCTTGATACGCCGACTGGAACCTGAGGTATAAATAACATAGGTATGGTGCAAGACAACGTCTGTCATGTTACCTAGTATTACCAAAAAAATAAAATTTATAATATCTACTTATTTGCTACAAACTTCGGTCGTGACGAAACGACAAAACTGCACATTAGAAACGGGTACCTATAGTTAATTAAATGCGTTGAAATTATAAGCATTAAATTAGTTCTATTAATTAAATTACTTACGGTCTCTTACCTGAAATTATTGAATAAACATAAAATGAGGTATTGTTTTTACTTAGAATTTATCGAATAATAAAACAGTAGACGTGGTTATGCATAATTTATTATGTAGGTATATTTTAACCGTTCGTGCTGTACCCACTATGTGTATATTATATTATTCTATACACTATAATATTACATTAAATTAAACACGATGTACTAATAATTCCTAAAGGTCTGAAATAGGGAATGAAAGTTTCTATATGCAGTTGCCTCTGTTGCATCGGAATATCGGAAAGCAATAGTGGAGGGAGGCATTCGTAGCGGCGCGGTGGTCAAAGGTATTACCTCTGCTGCATCGTCTAAACATCAGAGGGGACAAAAATGCAACATAGTGTTCATAATAATAAACTATCTGACGTCAAACACTAACTCTTTATAATTAAAGAGAAGCCGTCGCGATACCCATATCGCGCGAAACGTCGACAATGTTCGTTGTGTTGTGCATTACCGTCACCACGGTGGTGATGGGAGTGATTGTGGGGCTTTACCAGAAAAATACCAACGCCATGTGCAAGTCTAAACGAAGACTCGACGGGAAGACTGCCCTTATAACAGGAGGCACTTCGGGCATGGGGTTGCAAATCGCCGTTGACTTTGCCGACCGCGGCGCACGGGTCATCGTAGCTTGTCCCTTTATTGACGAAGGAGTCGAAGGAAGAAAAGTCATTATCGACAAAACCGGCAATGACAACGTAGTGTTTAAGCTGCTAGACCTCTCTTCGCTGGACTCCGTTCGGAAATTTGCTGAAGACATCATACAGACAGAGGACAGGTTGGATATCCTGATTAACAACGCAGGCATCGGCGGCGACAACGATGTCATCACGGGGGACGGAATGAGGCTTGGCCTGCAGGTCAATTACTTCGGACATTTCCTGCTCACGCTGTTACTACTTCCAATGCTGAATAATTCTGGACAGGTGTCGGACCCCAGTCGGGTCGTTAACACCTCTTCAGTTCTGCACAACATCGCGAAACTGGACGTCGACAAGATGAATAACGTGGGCTATTGCTCCCCTTTGCAGATCTATGCCAACAGTAAGCTGTGCTTTATTTTGTTTGCTCATGAGTTGTCTAAGAAACTAAAGGGGTGCAATATAGTGATCAACTCCGTGGATCCAGGGGCAGTCGGTACTACAATTTTCAATAACATGGGAAGATTTGTGGGTCCTTTTATCACCTTTATGTTCAAGAACCTCTTCAAGACTCCATGGGAGGGAGCTCAGACTGCTATACATGTCGCTTTAGACAAGAAAGCCGGAGAAGTCAGTGGTCAGTTTTTCAAGAATTGTAAGCTGTCTCAGGCGAGACGAGCGGGTTACAATGACAAGCTATCTGCCAAACTCTGGGAGGAATCCCTCAAGTTAGTAAAATTAACCAATGAAGACATACATCGATTTCTTGCGAGTTGAAATTAATGTGATTTTAGCATATTTTATTAATTAGTAATTTAATGTTTGTTGGTTGTAAATAAGTAGGTGTCTATTAGTATTTCGTTATCTAGGGCGTGTTCACCTAAACCTTAATTGTCGTGAGTCGTGTCGTGAGTTACAATGTCGTAAACGATTTTATGGCAATGAGATTAAGGATTTGGCCTCCTATTCTGGAGGTCCGGTTTCGAATCCTAAGGCATGCACTTCTGAGTTTTCGGGCGTTTTAAGCATTTAAATGTCACTTGCTATAACGGAGAAGGAAAAAATCGGGAGGAAACCTGCATGCCGGAGTTTGCAAAAAAACTCATAGACGTGGAAAGCCCGCCAATCCGCACTTGGTCAGCATGATGGACTATAGCTCTACCTTCTCATTCTTAAAAAAAGACCCTTGCTTAGTAGTGGAATGTTTTGGGTTACGATAATAATAATTAGTTATGAAACGATTTTATACTACATAATAAGTTACTATTCCGCGATAAATGTTAACGATTTAAATAGAAACTGCCACCGATCTATGTTAGTACTAAATTCACGATACAAATTATTACAATTATTAAGAAATAATTATTAAAAAATCATGTACTTGTAGTATAGTTTTTTATCCAATGAATCTGAAAGAATGTAGATACCTAAATATTTTTATAATCAATTTATAATAATTAATATTAACTGCCTCTTTAATCATGACTATTAGTTGCATTATATTGTTACTGGCATAATATATGGCATTTATAAGTCAAATTAATAAAATAAGTATTTCGTAAAATGTGCCGAATTTTTGTTTGTTTTATTTACGCCAAACATACTACTATTGTTTTCTTTACCTAGGAAGGCACCTATGAGATGAAATAGTGAAGGGGTATGCCGATTAAAAAAATAAGATAATATAATTCTATTCACGGTTTAAATTAGAAATAATGTTTAAACTGATCACAAATATTCTCTAGATCAATTTATTAAAGTTGAAATTAATAGTAAATAATCATAGTTTTTAATGTAGATTGAGGCAGCCCAACTTTGATAACTAAATTAATATCTAATTAATGAAAACGAACTTGGTACTTATAAACAGAAAATTGAAATGAAATCTGGTGCAACTTCGCTTCCACGAAGTTCAACAATGGATGCTTCTCGTTTAAATACGAGTACGTAGTAAAATATATACAAAATTTAAAGCATATTGTATTATGCAAATTATAGTTTTACTTTGTCTGCAAAATTATTAAAAAGAAATGCCACGTTATTAGCATTCTTTTTTTAATAAAACAGGTTTTGGCACCATGGCGGAAGAATTACTTGATGGGCATAATGCATACTAATTAACAAATACTTTTATATTACCACAAGCTATTACTCGTATACTTGAGTCCCCAAGAATATGGTATTGCGACCAGGGGCTGATTAAGACTTCTGACCGCCCTAGGCTAATTTTCAGGACGCGCCCCCGCCATATACCTACATATAAAAGCGTGTTATAGTCGCGCGCTCGGGCTAAAAAGTAGTATATTAGTGTTGGTTGACTTTATATATAATCTAAGTATACAAAAGTTTTCAAATCGAACTGCAAGCGAAACCAACATTGTTTTTTTAAGTTTCACGTCATTTAACCTTAGGCTGGCAAACCATGTTTTAGCAATTTGCGACTCTCCGCTAAAAACAAATCTATTACGTGTGCACACAGTTTTAGTAAGCTTGCAAACAAAATTTACTTAAGGCATTAGGTATGCTATCATAATGTATGGCTCATCAGGTGGACCTGGTTACATTTTGAAGAGCTTATCTTAGTCCTCAAGCAACACATCTATGCCTATGACCGAAATAGAGCACTAACACAGACAAGACAGATAGAATTAACTACTTACCTATCACTAATCCCTGCCCAAGTACTCCTGTTTACTAATGGACTGACCTACTGACATTCATGATTAACTACTCCAGCTAACTTGACTAACTGTCCTAATTCCGATTTGAGTCTTGATTTGGATCGGTCATAGTCAATTAGTCACAGCATAGTCAATTAGGCGGCAGCGGAAGGTTGGCGCTATGGGGTCAATTGCCCAAAGTCATAAAAATATGTCGCTGCATACAATAAATAAAAAAAGTGTTTATTTGTGTTACACTGAAAGACAGAGCATAATGTGACCTAAAGGCTGCGTTTTATCCCGGAATTCCGGAATTATCACGTAACTCAAAAATGATTCACAACAAGTCCCTAACAGATTTAAACACTTACTAAAAAGTTATGATGTTACAACCATATATATACACACTCTTAAACATCTTTACACATTATTAAGGATATTTCAAAACTATTTCTTAGTTGTCAACCACACGACCAGCAAAAGCTTTGAAGTAAAAAATCGGTTAACCTACCCAGAACGAAGTTATGAGGTAAACAACATAACAACAAAGAAGAAAATCGCGTAATTTTTTTTAATATTTTTGTATATTGCTACAAATACTTTTAATCAGTTCATAATAATATGAAGATTAATTGACTGGTAAAATTCCGAGGTATAAATCTAACGGCATCAATTCAAATCTAACTTCACTAAATACTTCAAGATAACTTTGAAAGCGGTTGAGTTTAAGACTTTACTGAGCTTCGAGAAGGGAATTCAAAATTTCTTTAAAAAGTTCATTTCAGAACTTCTGAACTGTTGAAATAACTGACTGATTGAATAGGACACTGAAATTACCGTTCTCTTTCAGAGTTTTTTTTCTTCAGTCGTCGAGTGACTTATCTACTTACTACTTCAGTATTATTGTCTATTAACTACACAAAAACAGTTGGCAAAATGTAATCCTGGTTACGGATTACGATTACAATATGGAGGCATGGAAATATCCCAAAGAATTTCTCGAATGGCGCTCGCAGTAGTATTCTATGCTATGCCTCCTTAAATATCGTATAAATCGTATATCTTAATCTTTTTTTACCGTAAGATAATAATTAATGCTTGACAACAATCCCACCTGATGATAAGTGGCATGGCAATGAAGACCAAGATGTTGAACGCACTGATAAAAAGCTTATTAAATTTACTTTCTTCTTGAAAACTGCCACATTGTACACAGGCGGATACGGCGAAAACAATTGTGGATGGATTGGATAAAACGGATAATCATCAATAATGATTCCTCAATATCTTAGCTACAATAATCTACCCACTACTACATAAAAATACTTTCATTAACTTTAAGTAAGTCATTAATATAACAATTACTAAGTTGTTAATGTTAAATTAGTACTTAATAGACTGTAGACTAATCTAATATTATATTAATATAATATTAGGTATATTATTAATTAAACTAATACTCATTACTCATTATGTTCTGGCCACCCGCTCCGTCTTGCCTGCGCAGTCCGGGCCTGTGCAATCATGACGCAATACATTGACGCTGTGCTGTGCAATCACACACAGGTAAGCTCGCGCACGCGCAAACTGGACTGCGCAGTCCTAGTTTGGTCACAGGTTTGGTGTTCGGATAGCTCGTCACGCACGACGTCACGATGTTGCCAACAGAAGAGGGTTTTTTATTAGAAGCATTATATTATTGCCTAGTGATTTATATATGTGGTGGTATGTACCTCTTTCAATTTATCAATCATTTGATATTATGGTCATTTTTTTATTCCTGTCCTAATATTCTTTATTTTTATCTTCCATAAAGCCGGCAACGATTTATAAAGTTCTATGAACTCAAATAAAAATCCTTAGAATAGCTCCTTATATTACTCATATTTTTTTCATGAACAATGTATTGTTTACTTACTAAGTACTACTAATTTCCCCGGACTGAAGCGCGGCTTGAATTACCGGCCACACGCTCAAGTAAAACCGCGCAAGCCAAGTTTGCGCAGTCCAAATGTTCAGCAAGTCAGCGATTGCACAAGCCGCGCTTCTGGGACTGCACGTGCCCGTCTTACCGTCCTCATGCACGCGCTTACCTGTGCAAACTGGCAATACTGGCATACATGTGCAGTGTGCTGTGCAGGCATGCTCTCAGTCTCAGGCTCTCAGCTCAGACGGAGCGTGGTGTGGTGGCACGCTCAGCGTGCCGTGCAGCCGGGATATTAATTAAAGATTAAAGTTAGTTTCCGAAGGTCCAATGGGGCAATTGGCCCACCGAACCTTTTTCAAGATAAATCTTGTTTCAGGAACAGGAACGTCAAATCAAATTCTACACTCGAAGTGTACGGGCTTAAGTATAATGTCCAAGTAATCTCAACAGCGTGATTCAGTTTTAAGTAAAGCGACATCTAGTGAGATTTTTTTTTACTATGATACGTATCATAGTAAAATGTGTACAATCCGCGATGAGTTAAGTTTAAAATCATATCTAGTGAGATGTTGCAAAACTAAATCTTTTGCCGTTAACGCCATGCTGGTGTTCTATTTAAATTAAAAAATTTATTTACCATGTAAACTTGATTAGCTTTACTTTTCTTCTTTATTTTTATAGATTTTTTGTTTGTGAGTTTGTGACACGGATTTAAGAACTCTCAATTCACTTCGTATACTTAATATCTATACTTTTAGTACTTACAACGCCACCCATTCACCGTGTTTATTTAAAATAGAATTTTATTTATGTGTTTGTTTAGGATTCAAGTGTGATTTATTTCACTTAACTTGTTTTCTTTAAGATAATCATGTAATCTGTCCTCGAAAACTTTACTTCTTCCAATGTTTAGATATTCGGCTATCTTAATCCAATAAAAATTCTGTTTTAAAACAACATAATTAAATTCTTCTACATACTTAGGTAATATAATTATAATAATAATATAAAGAATGTGGAATAGATAAGTTAGGTAAGTATATTATAATCTCAGAAACCTAAATGATTAAATTTTGAGCACAGCTCCATCTAGTGGGAAATAGCGAAACCAAAATTTTATCAGCATAATTTTTTTCTATTCCTACTGGCTAATGCCAATGTAATTGATATTATACACTGAATCTATTACAGGGTTCAGCATAGAAATCAGTAAAAAGATGAAATTACCGCATGAGAAAATAATTAATAAACTGAAGCGCTACGTCCGGCGCGGCGGCTTGCGTTGATGTTATCGACCAACTATAAAAAAGTCTTCATAACAACTAACGAACTAACGTCTGTTAACTGAACTTACCGTTCTATTCTAGACCCAATTTCAATTCGTCCAATGTCGGTCACTGTTGCCATGTGCGGGATCTAAAAAGGATGGTGCTGCATGCTCGTTTGTTGCAACTTATTTCTATATAAACCCTTGAAAGATCCTGTTTAATAGATATGGTACAAAATGTTGGAAGTTATCGTGAAAAAAAGTTTTTGAAAAATTTCGATAAGCGATTCGACGGCGTTTTTGAGCAAAAGAGCTGATAAAATAACATTAAGGAATAGCTTTAGTGGTACGAAACGATTTATTTTCGTTTTATTTGGAATTTCTCAAAAGTCAGTCTCTCGTAAAGTGTACCGGGCTGAGTTGGTTTCAATTATGAAAAAAACATTTAAAGGAAATCCTTGGATTTTGGACCTTCAAGAGTATTTCAATCCGTTCGGTTCAGACATAGGGATTGTTCATAGCAAACGTATTTTCGGTCGCTGACTGTGAGCGCGCGTGACGCAGTTTATTGTTTTTCCATAATTATATATTCAACTTCTCGTTCACACCGAACCGATCATACGCAAACTGAGTACCTACACGTACATATTGGGGCTGACAGTAAGCGTATACTCACAGTCGGCTGCGGACAATACGTTGGTGTGAACGATGCCTTACGTAACGTACATGCACCATCACGGAAATAGTCAGAAACGTCAAAAAAGACTATATTTTATTCATGCGCCTCGGATAAAAACTCGACAATCGAAACTGGGGGTGACCCCACAAACATCGATATTTTGTGAAATCTTTTATTAGCGAGCATTTAAATTATATGATGATTATATGTTTACTTTATGTAACTCCCTAAAATAGGAGTGGCGAGTGCCAAAACGTAGCAAGACTATTATTATAATGACTAGGGTACCCGGCAAACGTTTTAGACTTGGATAAACTACAAAACAAATATGGCCAATAATTGTCAAAGTCATAGTAGTCAATAAGACACTGATATTATTGTAATTTAAAATCAGTTTTTGGTGTAAAACACAGTGCAAATACCTATACCGAGTGAACCGATTGAATTGTTTGTAAGTTGTTTCACGCGTGTAACATTGTGGAAATGTGATATGTTTCGGAGACTCAGTGATTGGTTTTGTAGTTAACTCTATTCTAAAAAATGGACTATACCATACCCATTGATGTATAAGTATCTAGATGGATAATCGAATCCGCGAAGACCTGTCAAAAAAGCTGCGCCAACTATTGGCGCAGAAGTACTTTCCCGCCAATTAGTGCCGATCGCGCCGCTTTCGTGTACTACGTATTACGCGCGCAATTTAAATAAACAAATAAGAGGGATAACATGACGAAATGTGCTATTAAACTGTGCCGGAATTATAAAGGAAGGGTAAAAAGCTCAAAAAACATCACATATCATAGGCAAGTAACCAATAAACATATTTTTAATTAAATTTCAATTTTGATTTTTATTGTAACCAAATTACGTCATTTTTTTGTCAGTGTTGCTAGTTTCTATTTTTATGCTCCCGACTTAACATCATTTTTGTGGGTATATAAATTGGTTTATGGTTACGTGTATATTATTTAGTTCATGTACTTTTATAAATCGATTAAAGAAAGGTGGTGTTTACCAATACGTTTGTGTTTATTTATAATAATATAACATTAATATTCGTATGTTTATGAGCCCATTTTAATGATTATTTTTGCATTGGGTCGAATAAACCACTTTTAAAGGTACAAGAGTAATGTGAAAAGGAGACGATCCAAAATTGTATGTAGTCTGGGCCTGGTTTTGTACCAGTGATAAAATAAGATAAAAAAGAAAAATAAACCATTTTTGACTAATCAAATCCACGAACTCATCTTTATTTCATTGCAAAAAATATTTATTAACTCCACGTGACGAAATTATTCTACATAATGGCGGGCAGCAGACCAGAGGATTCATAATTTTTGACGTATGACGTTAGCTGTCAATATGCCTTCTCTATGCTTGAACAATGGCTCGAACTCAGAGTGAAGGACGCCATCTTGCAAGTGTTGCAAGTAGTACCTACCGAATAACTCGAAATTAATTTTATTTTAGCAAGTCATTTATTGCGATTTGTGAATTTATTATATTTTTAATGAACTTTCTGTATTTTTTGGTTTTTCATGGTTTAGTGTACAAGATCAGGCCCAAAATGGACCATCTCCTTTATTTATTGAAGTTTTTTTTAATGATATGCATGTAATTAACTTTCCAAGTAATTTTTTTATTAAATTAGATAGGTAACGTAAATAATTGGCTCTTCTTTAATTAAGTTACCACCTCAAATTAAGCTAAAAATTTGAGGGGGGGAGGGGGCTGACGCTCACATCTTCCCCCCACCATTTTTAAATCTAGGAAATGCATACTTTTTTTATTATAAAAAAATCAAGTTTCCAAAAATTATAAAGTGACTACCTCAAATTAAGCTGAAATTTTTTGGAGGAGAGGTTGGTGACTCCCCCAACTTTCCCCCCCAAATTACTTTTTCGCTATTGTTAGTCCTGTTTGCCTGTTTGGCTGCATCTTCCGCAGCGCCGGAGATGTCACGATTCAAAATTAGGCCCAAAAATCAAATTAGATCTACTTAAGTTATTTATTTTTTATAATGTAGTTTAAAACACACACACACACACACGTCCACACACACATATACATACACTTAAGACTTCGAGCGCTTACACATTAACCAATGAGACCACATAACCTTAAAATTTTTAGAGATTTAGAAAAATAATTTTAAAAAAGTAAGTACTTTATGAGAGCAATATTTAGTTTGGGGGGACGAATGAGAGTGTAGAACCCGTCCTCCCTTCAAATTTTCACCTTAATCTGAGACGGTAACTTTACAATTTTAGAAAAGGAGATGGTCCATTTTGGGCCTGATCTTGTACACTAAACCATGAAAAACCAAAAAATACAGAAAGTTCATTAAAAATATAATAAATTCACAAATCGCAATAAATGACTTGCTAAAATAAAATTAATTTCGAGTTATTCGGTAGGTACTACTTGCAACACTTGCAAGATGGCGTCCTTCACTCTGAGTTCGAGCCATTGTTCAAGCATAGAGAAGGCATATTGACAGCTAACGTCATACGTCAAAAATTATGAATCCTCTGGTCTGCTGCCCGCCATTATGTAGAATAATTGCGTCACGTGGAGTTAATAAATAATTTTTGCACTGAAATATAGATGAGTTCGTGGATTTGATTAGTCAAAAATGGTTTATTTTTCTTTTTTATTTTATTTTATCACTGGTACAAAACCAGGCCCAGACTCCATACAATTTTGGACCGTCTCCTTTCCAACTACAAACTGCGTAAAAAATATTAATTTAATTAACTTAGCTGGTTTATTACAACATTAACATAAACAACTGTAATTAAATTAAGTAGGGTTTTTTATTTATTCATGAAAATAACCACTCCATAAATTAAGTTTAATGTGTGATTTATGGGAAAATTTTAGTAACTGGTATCATTGATCACGCAACATAGACACTAGACGAACGTGAAAAACATCGCCTACACGCACACATGCTTGATATTGTTGCCGTGTTTTTTTTGTCTTCATTGTAGGGCGACGCTCAATCTACCTATTTATTGCATCATTGACCATACCATACCATACCATACCATACCATATGATGATATGACCTATACCGACAGCGACCAGTTACAGTTTTAAATTCAATGCAATAATATTATTATCTTATTGTAAAACTGTAGATATTCCTATTGTGATTTTAAAAATGGGCTCTACAGTTCACTTCACACCCGTACCATATGAACAACTAACAGTCTTATCAATAGCACAATAAGGTCTATTATTGTCTATCCCAAAAAAAAACCAAAATTGCTCCAATAATGTTGAATAACTGTATTGAAATTCGTGACGTATGTCCTACGTCACTGGAACTATTATATTTGCTGGCAGTTCATTGTTCGCCGTCGTTGGCAGATAACGCGAGTGAGGTCATTGGCCGCAAGCAAATGGATTACGAGTATAATAATGTGTAAGTATGTTTTATGTGTAATCAATTTATTTTTAACATTTTTATCACTCACTGTTTTTAACGTTGGACTGTTCAATGTGTATTTTCAACGTTGCACAGAAAAGAAACTGAAAAAAATCGTTTAAATTTTTTTAATTAAATTTCTTTTCTAAAGCGTAACGTAACCACAACTTATAAAAAAATATCTTCATTTTATGGAATTAAGGTAGCAAACCAGCAGGCTAGCACCACCTTCCGCTGTCGCCTTTGACGACTGTGGCCGACTTCGAACAAGATTCAAATAGGGACAGGAATGGTTAGTCCAGTTAACTGTAGCCTGTAGCTGATGATAAGACTGTCCGGCTTTATTCGGACGCCTGGCAACACTAGCGGTAGAAATGGTACTGACTACCTTGGCGGGCGGTGATAGGTACTTCCCCGGGTGAACTCTAGGTTCTTACCACCTACATACCTACAATCAGATCTGTTACATAAACATTTGCATTCGGGTTAGAATAAGGACCCGGGAACTAAAAACTAAAATATTTTAAGTAGATGTAAGCTGTTACACAACACTAACATAAAAAACACAGAAGTTGTCTTCAATCATAATCCAAATGTCTTTTCTGTGTGACTGTACCGTTATCTCTGCGGTTTGAAGTTTCTCTTTCGCGTGAATATCACGCCGAACGCGTCGGTCGTAGCGGAATACTGTATAAATTATAGGATAAATACTGTAGCGTGTGTTTACAATTGTACATTTAACTGAACATACTGTTCACTAGTGATGTACTATAGTGACTTGTGAATTAGTTCATTCATTGTAACTCACTGGATATGTTCGATACTATGCTCAAGAATTTCATACAACGAATGCAGCGATTGCTACGAACTTGTTTTCGGTAAGTATCAGAACATTCAGAACTGATTTAATAGTAGAATGTACCTATAACAAGGGAGCAAAGTAATATTTATACGGCGAGTGCGCTTTTTTGAATCCAGAGCGAAGTGAGGGATGCTAGAGTAGAAACCCGAGCGTAGCGAGGGATTCTTTAGTAGAATCCTGAACATAGCGAGGGATTCAAAGTACGTCGCCCGAGCCAAAAATATTTGCTCCCGAGTGATACACTCTACTTTTCATTTTTTTTTTATTGAATTAAGGTAGCAAACGAGCATGCAGCACCACCCTTCCGCTGCCGCCCATGGCAATTGTGACCGACTTAGAACAAGACCCAATATAGGGACTAGGGTGGTTAGTCCAATTAGTAGATGGTGTTAGAATGTTAGTTGGTTAGTTTGTTAATAAGTGTGAGGACAGGGACTGTTAGTGATAGTTAGTCCTGTTAGTTAATATTAGTATTGTCCAGTTAGTAATGATTAGTGTGAGTCTTGTTCCAATTCGGTCACAGATGCGTTGCTACCCCTGAGGTCTGAGATGGTTGCCTCTAAAAAAGTGAACCGGCTCCACACCTTCCTATCCGGAACACAATTACACTTAAAAACAATTATTATGACGGTAGGAATGGTACTGAGTACCTTGGCGGGCGGTGGTACTACCCCGGGCGAAATAAAAGGCGCCTCAAATTCAGGAAATAAACTATCAGAGTCACTTAAAGAACTCATTTTTCAAAATAAAACCATGAATTTTTAACAATCCGGACTGAATTCAAAAAGTGCGCGGAAAAGATCTTTTCCTTCCACTTATTTAAATAAAGAGGATGAAAAACTCATTCGCGCCCGCTAGAAGTTTCTTATAGAAAACACCAACTTTGGGCGCACTTAAAGGCGAACCAAGTCGTCTTTTTCAAATAGGTGGGATGAAAATACGTTTACTAACACAGAACATTTACAGCTTACATACTTTGATGTATTTTAATCTATCCATCTAGGCTATTAACATATGCATATTTCTATCCATCCAGATATTATTTTCCAGTGTAATATTTGCTTTAACAGCCACTGTGTTCCGGATAGGAAGGTTTGGAGCCGGTTAAACTTTTTTAGATACGACCATCTCAGTCCTCAGGGGAAGCAACGCATCTGTGACCGAATTCGAACAAGACCTATAGTAACAATGGCTGTTTCCTTGTGGACCTACTATTTTCTCTACTACGGCGTCATAGTAAGACTACGAGGAATAGGTCTACCTCGTGGTTCTACAGTTTCAGTCGGTGAAACTTTCATACAGCGCCGCCTTAAAAATTAAAAGTGTTGCCATTTTCCATATTTTGAGACATGAGCCATGACGAAGCATATTATTATTCTATCCCGTGCAACACTAATCATGGTTTCACACTCTTTAATGATCTATTTTATAGAAGGTGTTCGATTTTATTCATCTCATTTGATATTTTAAAACAATTTAATGCTACAAATATTACAATATATCATATTTAATTAAGTGATCATTTTCTCAGAATTTCTCTCAGACTGTAATGAATACCCGAGGTATGCTTAAGTCGTCTCGTGTCACCGTGAGACGCTACGATATACGAGATAAAGGGTAATATAAACATAATGCACTCCAAACGGATCATGTATTCTCTCAGAGAACACAGAACGTGTATGCGTTATAATTTTCTTGGGATCTTTTGAGAAATTGCTTGTACTTAATATTTAATAAGAAACTAGCAGAGCGGCTCAAATGAGCTATTCAAGAGTTCACAGCTCAGTTGGCCTCCAATGAACTTCAATGAACAAATTTTCATTATGGTTTGTGTCGGATAAAATGTTTGGGTTTCATCTACTAAAGACTTTCCAACACGCATGATCGAGTCGATACGATAAGCGTATTTCAGAGATTAGGGGCCAGTCCACAAGGTACGTTGCCTTATCGCTTGTTGCGCCCTCGCAAGGGCAACACAAATAATACACCTATGCATTAGCTGGCCACACAGGCGCTAGGCGTTGCGTTTTCGCAGCGTTTCCTCGCCGCAGTCGTAACTTTCCGTCGTGAGTGTCGTGACTCGTGACTCGTGGCACAGTTGCGGGGAACGTTTTGTAAGAACATCACAATCGATTGGAAGCATGGATAAGAATAGTTTGTTGTTGTTTTTTTTTGTTTATCTGACATTGCTTCTACTACTGGGTAGGTACATGACCGCCGAAATCGACGCAAAATTGTAAGATGGTATTGGATCTGTAAGTTAGTTAAAATACTTGATAATCAACGCAAACAACTGAAGCTGCTCGCTAAATCTCAAGGACTGCAATCAATCTTGTACTGTACGTTGCGTCTCCGCAGCGCACCGTGTGTACCTACTGTGTGTAGGTACACTATGGTTATTAGACTTATTAGTATGAAAATGACGCAATAATAGCGCTGCGTAGACGCAACGCTAACGCTACACGTTATGTGGAGTAACTCCAACCTGTACCGATACAATTAGTAACATCAAGGCGCTCTCGAGTATAACAGCATAAATTCGAGTATGACTGACAACAATACACGCAACTGTCGCAGGCTCGGCATTCAGTGACGATTATTATTTTAATATTAATAACTAAAACTAGAATCTAAGATTCTACGTTGTCCTTACGTAAGGAAATACGCTTGCAGTAAGGAAACACCTTTAATCAATTAAATAGGATATCTATGTGAGGGCTATTGGGAACGTGCACGACGGTGGCAACGCGCAACTTTTTCGGCTACTGTCAAATATGACAAGTAAACATTGTTAGTATTTTTGCAATTAAAAACCAAAATAAACAGTAAATGATACTTGTTGACTTTATTTGAGTGCAATTTATTGAATAGTGTATGTGTACAATGGATATAATCATAAAAACCGCGTTCGAAAGTATTACACACAGCCGCAATAGTTTCCATTTTTTGTCACGTTGTGCGCTGCGATCGTTTTTGTACACCTGCCACCCGCTTTGCACATAGCGAATACCTATACGACTCGTAGAGCACGTAGTATGCGGGCCGCTGCGTCGTTCGAAAGTGCTACGTCACAACACTCACAACGTGCGATTCCCATCCAGGTGGAAATTTGATAGATGACATTAAATTTCCGGTCTTGTCTGTGTTCCTATGTCACTGCTTATTGTCTATGTCAATCACGACACGAAATACCTACTAGTGTCGGGTCATCCCCATGTGAGTAGTGGGTCATACCTACTCATGTGAGTAGCATAAAAAAACTACTCGTATTCACATTCTAGCTACTTATTACTCTTTGAAGTGGACCTGTCATTAATCGTTTGCTAATAGTTTGAAGCGCTCATAGCCCGGCGGCTTGCGTCGATCCTAAGTGATCGACAAAGTTAAGCAACAGCGGGCGCGGTCGGTGGTCGGATGGGTGACCGCTAGTGGCAAAATTTCTTGAGCGCTTCCGTGCTTCGGAGGGCACGTAAAGCCGTCGGTCCCGGTTGTTATCGATTGATAGCAGTCGTTAAGCCATGTCCGAGGCCAGCGGGCGGCTTGAAAACTTTCGACACTGGGTTGGCCACTAACCCCTCCACCTCCACCAACCCGCATTGGAGCAGCGTGGTGGAGTATGCTCTAGGCCTCCTCAGTAATGATGAGGAGAGACCCGTGCTCAGTAGTGGGCCATCAGTGGGTAGTAGCTTAGCTTTTTTTAAATAGTTTATTATTTAATTGATATTAAATCACTAATCGTATCTCAACCCACGCCTTCATATCAATTTATTGATAAGATTATCCAACAAAGGAACAAGTCTAGACTCAATATACGGAAGTAGGTCGCAGATCTATCAATATAATGGGTCCGCTTTCAAGTGAGCCTGTGAGCCACGCGCCGTTTGAAACGCGAGAGCGCTGTTATACATTTTATATGTAGCTAACTTATAGGTTTTATGGCATTGCAACAATGATATCTTGTACATTGAATCTTTATGCGATAACTCGTTTACAAATCATTGAATTATAATCATGATCGTGAACTAGGCAAACCCGTATTATAGCCAGAGCCTTCGTGTTGCAATCTAAAATTCGACCCATTGGTTAGGTCATGTGTAGCACAAACCGTAGGTATCAATCTTCCGATTTCCAAATTTTGGGCTGCAAACTTTTTAACATAATGTTTATAAATACGAGAAACATAGGTACCTGATAGATACCTGACTTTTACATTACATCTAATAATTTGCATTACATTAAATTACATTACATCTAACAGCTTGACAGAGAAACAAAACAAAAGTTTTATTTCTGGAACTCAAGATTGTTATTCAAGGACAGGAAATTACCTACTTAAAAATTAAATAGAAAAATAATAATGTGTTATCACTCTGCTTTATGACCACAACACTTCACAACTCACAGCACAGGCGGAACACATAAATTATTATTAAGGAGCATATAAATTTAACAATAGGAAAACGTTAGCGGCCGGTTTGCTATATTAATCTTATTTTTTTAATGGCCACCGGATATCCGTCGAGAACTTTCTACGACTCTTTTCATACCATTGATGCAAGAAGGCGCGACAATATGAATGTTGGCTTAGTCTTCAGTGTGGATAAGAGATGGCGCTAGTCGTTAGAAATAAGACTGCCAACACTGCCATCCTGCTGAGCGCGTGCCCTCAGGCGCTCCTCGATATCCACTGGATACTACAGATGAAAAATGGGAAACATGAGAAAGTACTTGACTTAGCATACAACTGTTCGGCTATCCATAAATTCAGAGATTCACCTCTAAGACTCAATCTCGGCCCCTTTAGTCTTAGGTGACCATTGTGACTTAGAGGTGCTAACTCATGTTCACTTTTCATGTCACCCACATGAGTATTTCTTTATTCTTAGAAATTACCCCGCTAAGATTAGGACTGATATAGTCAATTTACCTTTAATCTTAGGCAAATCCTGAATCAATCCCAACTTTTGACAACAAAGAAAAGGAACAGCAAGTATGACACAGCAAATTAATTGTCAGAAATATAATAATTGATGTACCTATGTGTTTACCTTCCATGTCACCCATTCAAACTTTTCCTTTAGACTTAGGAATTACCCTGTCAAGATTAAGACTGATATAGTCAATTTACCTTTAGTCTTAGGCAAACCCTGGATCAGTCTTACCTTTTGGAGACAAAGAAAGGAAACAGTAAAAAGGGCACAATAAATTATTAATTTAAAAAAAATATATCAAACCCATAATACTTCAATTACATATTAATCATTACTTTAGATGAAAATGTTGTAGATAAAGTACCTTAAATGTGTTTGGCATAATAATTGATAAAACTCAGACTGCCAACACAGCGTCATAGGAAATATGTTCTACGTACCTTATATTAATCACATTGCCAGTCATTGATTTTTATCCATGGTTTCATATTTTCTGCTGCGACTGTCCCCGTGTATCGCTTATTGCTCCTCTCACTCCCTCTCATATCAGTAACAATATACCTATCATTACCTAGTGCTGTCTTTACTTGAAAAGGCCCTTTGAAGACAGGCAGTAACTTTTTGCTCTGTCCATCATTATTTTGGCTTACAATTTTAGCAAGCACCAAGTCTCCTTCCTGATATTGTGTTGCCTTACCCCGAGAGCTGTCAAATCTTTTCTTTTGCATGTCCGCACTTAACTTTATGTTCTCATCAACTCTCTTGCGCAACTCCGTAACGTCCGTAGCACCAACGTTATCAAGCTCAGGAATTAATTTATCGCTATCGGTACGAAGACGATATCCTAGAAAAACTTCACTAGGGACTGCTTTAATTGTTTTATGAAAGGTACTGTTTATTCCTTGTTGTAATAACCTGACACAACTATCCCATCTGTCATCTGTCAAATTTGCGCCCATTGTTCTCATTGCTTCTAAAATTGTTTTATTGAAGCGTTCAACTTGACCGTTTGAACGTGGCATACCGGATGCAGCAGTATGTAACCGTATATTTTTATCTACACAATATTGTTTGAAAATTGTTGATGTAAAAGCGGTCCCTGCATCAGTAACTAGTCTACGAGGGTTACCAAATATTTTTGAAATATGGTCCAATTCTTTTAATACATATTGACTTTCTGTACTTTTTACTGCAACCACAAAAACAAATTTAGTAAATGCGTCTACAATCACTAGCAAATATTTATTACCTTTAGTAGTTGCCACAAATGGTCCTAAATGGTCTAAATGTAGGGTGTGGAAAGGTTGAGCATATTTGGGCACTGAAAATAATTCACCTTCTTTAGGGCCACCCTTATGCTTATAATATATACAATTAAGGCAATTTTTAATGTACTTCCCTATGATACGACGCATCTTCCTAAACCAGTAAATGTGGGAGATTCGTTCAAAAGTTTTGTCTAACGAGAAGTGTCCCAGGTCATCGTGGTTGCATTTAATTATTTGCCAAATACAATTCTTTGGGACTACCCAACGACGACCATGAGCAGTTCGTCGATAGACTTTATTACCCAGAAGTTCATATTTGTCAAACAAGTCTTTATGTCCATCTCTATCACCCGTCTCTAAAATTTGTCTTATCCGAGCTAGGTCGGGGTCTTGCAACTGAACAGAAAGAAGCCAGTCCGCTTCAGTGATTGACATGACAAGTTCGGCCTCGGATTTCATCCCTGATTCTATTGGGTTGCGGCTTAGCGCATCTACATGCTGCATACGAGAACCTTCACGATGTACTATTTCAAATGTAAATTCTTGAGTTGATAAGACCCAACGTGCAATCCGAGGAATTATGTCCTTTTTAGTAAGAGCAAACTTAACTGAATTACAGTCTGTGATGATTTTGAATTCAATTCCTAGCAAATACAACCGAAATTTTTCTAGAGATGCAACAATAGCTAGCAATTCAAGCTCGAATGAGTGGTATTTTTTTTCATCGTCAGTTGTCTGGCGGCTATAATAATGTACAGGTTTCTCACCTTCGTTCGTAACCTGCATCAGTATGCCAGCAATTCCTTCTCTACTCGCATCTGTATATAATACGCATGCCTTGTTTGGATCATAAATTGTAAGTATGCTATCAGTAGTTAATGAATTTTTCAAAGTCTGAAAAGCCTCCTGGTGGGTATTATTCCATGACCAAGTAGCATCCTTTCTAGTTAATTTAGTAAGAGGGCTCAATATTACTGCACAATTTTTGATGAATTTTCGGAAATAACTAACTAAACCAATAAATTGGCGAAGTTGGTGAATATTTTTAGGAACAGGGAATTCTTTTACAGCTTTTACTTTTGATTCACTAGGCATTATACAACTAGACTTTATTTTGTAACCCAGAAACTCTATTTCACTTTTTAAGAAATGACATTTTTTTAGATTTAATGTGAGACCATTTTTACTGAAAAGTTCTAATACTTTATTCAGAAGCTCTAAATTCTCTTCGACAGATTTACTAATTAACAAGATATCATCTAAATATAATATGACATTTCCAAACCGTAAATTACCCATTATTGTATTCATTATTTGTTGAAATTTTGGAGGAGCGTTGGCCAATCCGAAAGGCACCCTCAGAAACTCATAGTGTCCATCTTCCGTGATAAAAGCAGTTTTCGGTATTGAGTCCTCTTTCATTTTTATTTGATAGTACCCACATTTTAAATCCAAACTAGTGAAGAATTTACAACCTTGCAACCTATCAATTAGCTCTTCAATTCGTGGCATAGGATACTTATCCTTTATTGTAATTTTATTGAGACCACGGTAGTCAATGCACAACCTTTTCTCCTTAACATTTTTTTTACTTACAAGTAAAGCCGGACTTGCATAAGGGGAGTTGCTCTCACGAATGATTTTGTTCTCTAATAAATCTTTAATTATATCACGCATAATTTCCCTATCCGTATTCGGCACTCTGTAGGGTCTAGACTGGACAGGTTTTGTATCGCTTACTTTTATTTCCATCTCATAATTGTCAACTTTTCCCAGTTCTTTAATTGATGTTGCAACACAGTTCCTATATTTTCTAAACAGGCTAAGTAATTCAGAACGATGAGAATCACAATCTATTTCAAAATCATTTTCAGTTATGTTGGTGCATGAGTTAACTAATTCCGACACATAATTGAATTGTAACATGTTTCCTATACGTGAGTACATGATATCTGACCTCTCGGTTACATTCCTTCCAATCAAAACGTCACATCCTGATAGTTGATTCAAAACATAAAAATCTACATCCTTAATAAGCACAGAGTCAATGCAAATATTTAATTTGACAAAAGAAGATATTCTCTTTAAATTGTCATTTGAAAAACCCTGTAATATCACCTCCGATTCTAGAGGATAGATTAATAAATTATACCTCTTAGTCAATTCTTCTGAAATTAACGAGCAACTGCTACCTGTATCTATAAATGCTTCGTGATGAAAATCATTAATACCAATTCTCTTATAAAATTTATCCTTTGAATTTGATGTTGAAATGAATTTAGTCTCCTGTATTGCAGGGTTGTCAGTACTCTGTTTTTTCTTATTAAAACATGTCAACTCTGAATGACCTCTCTTATGACAGAATTCGCATTTGATACTACACTGAAAGCGTTTATGATTGCCACCACAATTATAACACTCTAATACTCTGCGAGTATTAAGGTTACGTAAGTTACTAGGGTTTTGTGATTTAGACGTGGACGGCTCTGAAGGAGAAACAATTGAAGATAAAACACTTGGTGTTGACTGGGTTTGATTATTCGACTTCGTATCCCTATTGTTAGTTTCACGAACGTTCGCGTTACCGAGATTTGTTGCTTGTTTAACCACCTTTGGTTTATGATATCGGCTATGAAGGAAACCTGCCAAGTCTTCACAAGAACGAAAGTTACTAGCTTCTACCGATGCGCTAATATTATTGTCATTTAAATTACCAAGTATAATTGAAATGATGTCTGATTCGGAAAAATTTAATCGAAGTCCGTCTATTTTTGCTTTTTGTTGAAAGAAAAATTCGTAGAGCGATTGGTTATCCAGGGGTTTTTTATCTATAATATCTTTCAATAATTCAAACATATTTCTTTTGACTTGAAAAGTTAAAATCATTATGGATTTCCACTCTTTCCATGACCACGTGGTCCAAGATTGTTGATTACGCAAAAGAGAATCGTACCACAGCTTAGCAGTGCCTTTAAGTTTATTTAATGCTTGATAACGTATAGTACCATCAGACCATTTAAAAGTTGACGCATAGGATTCAATTACATTCACCCAAGATGAGACATTATCGGTTATTGGATCGAATTCTGGTATCATGCTGTGTAAGGTAGATGCGTTTGTACTCACAGTATTGGTTTCACCTTTTACCTCTGATCTCCTGCGCTTACTTGCACGTGGTGCGCTTGACCTGCTCGAAGAGCTCGAGGTGGAGGTCGAACTAGATCTTGACCTTGATGGCGAACGGACACGTCTTCGTTTTGACTTTTTTGATCTCTTTGGGGTTTTTGTACGTTTTCTAGACACCGATCGTGGGGGAGTACTTGGTGTGCGTGATGATGTAGAACTCGAGCGGCTACGTCTCGATTTTTGCCTAGACCTCCTATTTCTCATGTTTATGTTTATTGGCGTAGTTCCGAGACACTTCTGATGTTATCACTCTGCTTTATGACCACAACACTTCACAACTCACAGCACAGGCGGAACACATAAATTATTATTAAGGAGCATATAAATTTAACAATAGGAAAACGTTAGCGGCCGGTTTGCTATATTAATCTTATTTTTTTAATGGCCACCGGATATCCGTCGAGAACTTTCTACGACTCTTTTCATACCATTGATGCAAGAAGGCGCGACAATATGAATGTTGGCTTAGTCTTCAGTGTGGATAAGAGATGGCGCTAGTCGTTAGAAATAAGACTGCCAACAAATGTTTGTATCTATTAAGAAAAACGTGGGTAGACAATTTATTAAGAAATTAAATTCTAATACGAGGCTACAGTGGGTGTTGATATCCACATTCTAAATCCAGCATTATTGTGGGCGAAATTAATATTATTTGTAGACGACTTTTTTATTTTTTTAACACAGAAAATTCATGAAATAAAAACAAAGTAATGACGGTTACATTAATGAAATTGAAATGTGAGTTAATTAAGTACTTACTATAAAATTTGAATAAACCAAAATTAAGTATCAATAAATTAGAATCTGATTTAACTATGTACTTAAATATAATGTTAATATACTCGTACCTACAAATATTCCTGAGTTGCCTAGAATAATACATACATATGGCATTGCCACTTCACGCTAAAAACAAATTTATTACGTGTGCTCACAATTCCATTTAGCTTGTAAGCTATATTTGCATAAGGCATTGTAAATTCTCGCGACTAATTTATAATAAACCTTAATCACAAGGGTGGAAAGCTGGCCGCTATTTAAACGAATTCCATATAGAACGTGAACGGAGAATAGTCACAATATCTCAATAACTTCTAACAAAATCATCTGATAAACACGCTGCTGAAAACCGTACCAAAATCGGTTCAGCCAAACAATATACCTAAAACCTTCTCCTAAGTCTGACAAATACTATGCTGAAAACCGCATCGAAATCGGTTCAACCAAACGCGAGATAATCACGCACAAATATACATACATACATACGTACAGGTCAAACTGAGAACCTCCTTTTTTGAAGTCGGTCAAAACTGTTTTACCTACCTACATGAAGAAGAGGTTCATGAGTAGAAATCGTCACCTATATTTGAGTCGCCTAGCATACAGAATGGCCACCCCAACCATCCCAGCCCACCAAGAATCCCAGCCAAAATCAAACTTATATTAAGTACCTGTGTTCAAAGTTCAATTTAGTTAGTAAGCAAAATTTATTAAGGGTATTTTTAGTTCCCGCCGTCAAACTGAAATGTACCTTAATTGCACAGGCGGAAAAGCTAGCAATTGTGTGCCATGCAATTACAACGAATATATTATGCAATTACAACGAATATAATATATTAACGAATATATTATCGTACCTTCAAAATCGCTCACAAGTAGTAGAAATAGAATACTTTGATTCGGACGCTGGGAAAATTGAAAAAATAAAATCAAACAATATTAAAATACATAACTCAATCCCACAAGGTAGTGTGCTCCATGGAGCAAATATAGAGAGGAGACGTTGTATGTACATTTTTCTATGAAAGATCGCGTGACGATTTGCGGGGCGAGGGGGATAAAGAAATGGGCGGGATAATCGACTTTACTACGTAGTTCAACTATCTCACACTAGATGGATTTTAAATACGGCCGTGTTTTTGTTGTTGTAAGTAGTTGTCGATAGATGGCGCTGTTTACAAAATGATTATAAAAAGTAGAAAAATAATATTTTGGTGGTAATTAAATTCTTTAGGAATTAATGTAGGACGAATTTCAGTACGTATGATTATCAAGATATAATAATTGATAGCTCTACGCACCTATGCATTTTTATTTCCCCTGATACAAACTGTCGCCATCTAACGTCAAGTAGAAATTTATTTGGTGAGCGCCGTCAGTAGACTGACTTAAGGCCACGCCCACTGTGATGACGTCAGGACCTAGTTGAGTTACAGTGCACAGTTGCTTAGGGCGTCTCCTCTCTGTATTTGCTCCATGGTGTGCTCGGATGTATACTATTTTTAATCTATATAAATGACCTCCCAAAATTATTAAATGACTTCTGTGTTCTATTTGCTGATGACATCTCAATTTTGACATCGTATAATAATAATGACAATTTAAATGGAAAACTCACTGACATATTTAATATTATAATTGACTGGATGAACGATCACAACCTTGACATAAATTTTAATAAAACAAAAATAATGCTACATAGACCGTACCAAAAAACCTCCCTTGATATAAATTATACTTATAACAATATAAACATAGAATGTGTAGACGCGTTCTCTTTATTAGGATTAGAAATTGACTCGCATATAAATTGGAAGCACCATATACAAAAATTAAGAAATAAACTGTCTAGCTTCACATATGCCCTAAGGGAACTAAGAAAAGTTACAGACCTCAAGACGGCAATGTCCGCATATTATGCTTATGCTTACTCATGGTTAAGATACGGCATTCTGCTTTGGGGCAACAGCGTGGACGCACACCATGTGTTCACTCTTCAAAAACAGTGCATCCGTATCTTAGAAAACCTTAATGATATCGATACCTGCAAGCCACATTTTATTAAGAACAATATGCTTACAATGTCATGTATATACATCCTGGAGGCCTGTATCTTTGTCAAAAAATACCCGGATTTTTTTACTTTTCGACATAATCTATCATGTAGATACGAGAGCCGTCAAAAGAATAAACTAGTCATACCTGCTGCAAAATTAAAATTATATAGTTCCGGACCATACGCAATGTGTGTAAAAATATTTAATAAATTACCTAATAAAATAAGACTAATATATAACGACACAAATTTCGATACACAATTAAAAAAATTCTTAATACAAAAATGCTACTATAAACTAGAAGAATATATTGATGAAAATTAAATAGAATGTGATACATGAAATTCTTAATTCTTATTTAAAACGTATTATTATAAAACAGGTCGGTTTGCTCCCACCAACTACATTGCAATACCCAATTAGGGTCCATATGTGTGCCTCTGTAAATATATCATATTGTAAGACCTTATGTACACCATATGTTGCAATAAAAAATATTGACTATTGACTATGTAGGCACACACTCGTACATATAACGAGTTATGTGATATTTTAAGCCCACAGGGGTTAGGTACTTGGGTTTGAATTTTGTTTCAAACACCGCCTTTTAATGTTTGTGTTTGCGATTCTGGTTAGAAATAATAAAACACGTGTTTCAATATTTTCGGAACCCAAACCCTAAGGGTAGACAGGATAACATTGGTTCCGTAGCTAAACCTTTTATTAATTACAAAGAATAACAAATGTAAAACAGCAAAGTTATACACGACTTACCTTAGTACAACTTGTACAATGTTCAGTTCAGGCACAGGTTCAAGTAAGGAAGGTACCTACCTACATGACGTGAATAAATATATTGTCTTAAACTCATAACATAACGTCTAAGTAGGATGTTTCCAAGCTCACGGTAGAGTTACTAGCATATTACAAGGTAAGGCGGATTCCCACTGCGACCTACGTTTTTGTTCATCAAAAGAAAATCTCAACCCATGGGCCACTATTGAGCACGTCTCCCCTCAGTATTTATTTATTTATTTATTTATATAGGTCGCCAACACTCTGAACACTAAAATATTCAACATTGTATACAATTCAATAAAGCAATTTCTAGGTAAGTGCTAGAGTAGTTATAGGCAACATCATGATATGAACATCATCGTCATTTACTATTAAAATATTACAATTGAATTAAATTAAATTAAATAAAATTAAGTACATTAAATTACATTAAATTGCATTAAATAAAATTAAATAAATTAAGATAGAATTAAATAAAATTATAAAACATTAAAAAATTACATAGGTAACAATCAGTAAAATTAAATGGAATCCGTCATATCCGTCGTATGAGAAGATTAGGGCCATCGTCCACCACGCTGGCTCAGTACAAATTGACAGAGTTTACACACTTTTGAGTTTTGAGAATCCTACGACATGTAAGATTTCTTACAATGTTTTCCTTCATCGTTAATATTGTCACGTGTCAGGAGTAATGGGTTCGAGAAAATGCCAGAATGTACCACAAAGACTTTATTTGTAAACGCCAATTCACAAATACACCACGTACACACCAAAACACTATGCACGCACTCGTAAACACATTCGTCGAACTTGTATCGCCTGTAGAAATCACTTCACTATTCGCTGGCATCGCTCGTAGGTATCGCTGGTTCTTCCCGGTTACGCTTCCGAAACTAGAATGCCACCCAGTCGACCGAGTGCCCCTTTTATACCACTCACGCACCATTCATGCCAATCCAGAATATTCCGGTAGTTGTTAGAATAAAGTTCAAATATATTCCTTGCAATTTCGACCTTATGACTATTGTCGTAAGGACGAAGCGTCGTGCGCGTACTTTCGAGACGGCCGCGCTCTATTGTTCTATTGTTCACTTGACATGTTTATGGCCCTTATTGTTTATTGCTTCTGGTTTAGCGAAGTACATACGCCAGGGTTGTCACAATATGGTGACAATAAAATGCTTAAATGAATGAATGAAATGAAGTTGAATGAATGAAATAAAGTTTATTGGAAGTAGGTCTTTAACAAACAGTTTAAAATTCAAACTTCGCTATCGTTTCACCAAATCATTACGGTGCATGATCTCCGAAGAAACGCACATATAAGTCCGAAAAGTCAGAAGTGCATGCCCTAGAATTCAAACTTGGACCCCTCGTGTAGGAGGCCGAATTCTTAACCACTAGGCTATCACAGAAAGCGCGCCCGAAGCAATTACCTAATTGTTGATTTTATTACCTTACTCTTCTACGGGCAGAGTTGGGCAAAATTTATTCGAATGACGAATAACGAATGAATAATTTTTTCTAAAATTATTCGCGAATAATAAATAACTTGCTTTATTCAAAGGAAAATTATTCGAATGACGAATAATTTTTTTTATTCGTTATTCGAATAAAGATAAAAATAAAACAAAAGAATAATATTTTTCAAATCAAATATGTATTTATTCGTATAATTGTCAAGAATTTACAGTTGTGATTATTTCTTTACAATATTTGTTTTCATCATTACTCTTTCTTCAAACATGTTGTCAGACAATCTACTTGATCATGGTGGCATAAGAAAAAACGCGTTCTACGGATGCACATATTTTTTTTATATAGTCTGAAGGGTAGACGTAAGAGCAGACGAGCCACCTGATGGTGAGTGGTCATCGTCGCCCATCGACACGAGCAACACCAAGAGAATCACCAGTGCAACGCCGGCCCTGAAGGAGAATCCTTTTTACACCCTTCTTGAAGAGCCCCATGTCAAAGCGCTCTGGGAATACCTTAGAAGGAAGCTCATTCCACAGCTTGCAAGTTATTTTTTAACCACAACTGATAAGAAAGTATCTCACTCACTTAACTACAAATTCATAATTGGGTAAGTTTTGTACGACCCGTCTTGTAAACAAAATATCTTTACTTGTTGCCTGGAATAAAAACTCCAGAAAACAGGCAGATAGTAGACATTATGCTAATTATACCAAATCGCCTTAACCCATTTTTTTAATGTAATAACACAAAGGAACCGCAAAACACTTGGTAATGTGATGTATGTAACTTAAGAAGGTGTAAAATTATTTAGAATAACGAATAATTATTCGAATAAAATTTTATTCGCATTAAAATTATTCGCGAATAAATTATTCATGAATAAATTATTCGCGAATAATTTTAACGCGAATAAAATTTTATTCGAATAATTATTCAGATAAAAATTTATTCGAATAATGCCCAACTCTGTCTACGGGTATAAGTCGACCGCAATTAATCTTGTCAAGAAGTAATTTCCAAAGGGTCTAAGGGTCTATCACTGAGTGAGAAGGATCCATTGTATACCTACACCATGGGTCCAAGCTGGCCTCTTCTGCTCATGGTGCACCCTGATGGCGCTAGGTTCGTCTTTTGAGAAGTTACTGGTATTTTTACCACCCAGCTGATTCTGGAAGGTAGGTATTTTAAGGTTTGGGCAAAGGGATATCTCCCGCCAGGCGAGAAGACATGCCTGGGGGCGGTCGGGCTCCAAGTGAATACTCTCGCGGCTTTGTATATGCGAGCGATATAAAAATCAGCGATAGCGTGATTCAGTTTATGTGACGTCACCGTGTGATGTGTGTGCGACGAATCAACTTCCAGATGGGACTTAGAAACTGGTTTTACTTTCTTTCCTTCCCATTATTTATCTCAATTCAATTGAGTATTTGTTCTCTTACTCTACGACTATACCTGCGTTTTAAGGCGTTAATTAAGGCACTAAATTAGACATTACTCAGATGTGATCAATATGTTAAGGCGTTAATTTTATATATCTAACGCATTACTTATCACATTAAATGTTAAGCGATAGCTCGGGTGTCGGTTTTTTTGACGCATCAAAGAGTTTTAGCCCCCAATTATGTACCTACACTAAAAGACAAAGCCAGACAAGACGATATAGCAAAACAAAATTATATCCCTAATAATATGTTAAGCGGGAACGGGAATTACAAAAATGGAGTGATAAAATGCATTAATACGCAGATTTAGCCAACACGCATTATTAGCGCGTTTAATAACGCCTAGTTAGTTAGACATTAACACTGACATTAATGATAACGCAGATGTAGCTAAGACTGCGTTAGAGATATGGGTGATCAATATTGATCATGACCTGAATTATGTTTATCCAGTTTGTGGTTAAACTTAATTATGTCAAGTGGTTCCGAGGCAACGGAAGTAATACCCAGAAGGCCTTGAAATTAAGCCTTCAAACTGTGTCACTCATTAACTATATTATTTATAGCTTTAGAATCACGGCTTAGAGATTTATGGGTCGAAGATAAAGTGGATTCAATATTGAAGTATTTTTTAACAATACAAAAATCTGGAATAAATAAATGATTATACGTGTGCAAGTGAAACGCACTTGGCTGTTTTTTTTCAAATATTATGATGCACTGAAAAGTAAACTTTACTACTGCGAGGAATTTAATATTTAACTTTGTTGTAAAATTGTTAATATTCAGACATTATTTTGTAACGATTGCGTGTCACTATTTCTTTTGAAATGGTGTTTTTAGTTTTATTTTATTTGAATGTAATAATCAAGCATATAGACGAAACAAACACAGTATTTTTATATCATTACCAGGTGTTCCCTACATTTTTATGCAATCATATAGAGTGGGATGATAATAAATATTTTTACATCCCGTGTCGAAAAATACTCAACCCATAATACATATATATGGAAATATACATACGTAAAGATCAGAAAGTTATCTTCATTTCACACGCGATGGTACCTACCCAGGCTTGATATGTACGTGCTACGTAGTGTAAGTACACAAATATTTCGGGAGTCCCATGTGTTTATATTGTAAGGTTTTTATTTTTTACGAAAGTATCCGATAACATAGCATACGGTAGTCACTGCGATCCTAGAAGTTAAGTTAGCAGTATGCATTGTCAGCAGTGGAGGTAACTAAAGATAATATCTTTAGTATATATCTATACATATTATGTATGTACATATTAAGCTAATAGTCATCTAACTAGCAGATGAACTAGAACTTTGTACTGCCTTGGCGATTAATAATGGAATTCGTATTAATTGCATCCTACACAATTGCTACCTTTCCGCCCCTGTTATTAAGGTACATAGCAAATTGACGGCGTGAAATTTAAAAGGCGCAAATAAATTTTGCTTACAAGCTAAAACGAACTGTGAGCACTGGTGATAAATTCGATTTTAGCTGGGAGACCTATTAATTGCCTTCATGCACCTAATTCTATAAAACCTACTAATTACGTAATTGGTCACTGTCACAATGAACGTCAGTTATAGGTACCAAAAGAATCACCGATGCCCATTGACGTCCACTTGGCTTTGTACGAAAAATATTGCCTAACAAAAATAATTATGTGTCTTATTTTTAGGATAACTCACATCTTTGAGGGAGGTGGCGATAAATATGACGTACACGCTGGTGCCCCCGAGACAGACCCCGGCCATCGCGTAATCAGCAAATTGCCTGCAACAAGGTACAAAATTCATTTCGATGAGTTTAATGTTTTTTGGAACGAAGTGGATGGAAGCTAGAAAATGAAATGTGTAAGATTTTTGCGTGACGGTACTGGGGATGTATGATATTGGTTGAGCTCAGTCATAGATGCACGCATATTGGACAATCTGTTTAATTAATTGCAGCTAATAAGGTTAAGTTAGCTGTCAAGGGGGTACGTCAGAGTTAAAGTACAACAATAAATATAACTTCGTTCCAAACGAGATTTCTAACACACTCTCCCTTTTAAACTTCTTATCAGCACAAATTATACACTAGTACAGATATAAAGCTTCATACATTGCGCGTGTGAGCAACGCACACATAGACACCGTTCACAGACACGAAACATTGTTCAATAGTGGTTTAAAGTAATTAAGTAAGCAAGTTAATGAACTGGCTGGGATATAAGATAGTGCTCAAGCACTAAGTGACGATGAAGTCTTCTATATCGAGCGCTCTAACTTAGATAACACCAATCACTTTCTCTTACTTCCACGTACGATCTTCGAATTATGAAACTTGAAGTTCCACGTTTAAGGTGCGGTTCCACTGATGCGGAGCGGAGCGGAGCTGAGCTGTGCGCAATTCACCAATCACATGGCTTGAAATCCACATCTCATTGTGCCTCGCGTGGATTACAAGCCATGTGATTGGTGAATCGCGCACAGCTCCGCTCCGCTCCGCCTCAGTGGAACCGCACCCTTACTCAGTATTCATCTCAACTGATGGATAAGTTGAGAAATGTTTTCGAAACTTCAACTAGCGTAATGACTGGCAATAAATTTAAACGTTCATAAATTTATATATATAGTTCATAAATTTATATTTATATATATACAAATATAGTCGTGCTTCAGTGGATACGTTTGGATAAAGTTGTCGATAGTTGAGACAAGTTCCACTTAATTGAAAATTGGTTGATTAATTCGTGGATTATAATTTTATTTCAAAGCAAACTGAAACGCAAAATTATTATTTACAGTGTAGTATTCCATCGCTATGGTCATAGAATCGCGCATCTTTTTTAGAGAAACCTTTTTAAAAAAATAACAACCTTGTCTATGAACTACATGTCCAGACCTGTCACTTTTTTTCGCGCGGTTGCTAGAATCGGTGCAAGTTTGAAGTGTCTCAAAGGAAATTATTTATAAGGATGTGGAAATATCATAGATTTATTGTAGTGTATGCTAAATCTATGACAAATCTAGTGACACAACAATTCAAAAGTATAATAAGCAATGTATAGGGGATGAGTTGAAGTTCTATGTGATACCTACTTGGACATCGAAGGTAAGTTCAGTAACTTAACTGATAATGGACTTTCCTGTGCCTACATTTTATTTGTAGTAATAAAATATTCCTCAAGTAAACAGGTATACAGTACTTGTTGACTTATTTAACAGCAAACACGTTAACTTCATTTCACTCGGAGTGATCAATACGTAAATCGATCATCGTATTCATCGTAATCGATAATCCTAAATCACATCTTCACAAGACCTTAAAATGGTATTGGCCAAAGGACTATGAAGTACCTAACTTAAATCAACAAAAGGCCAATCTGTCTATGCTGCTGGGAGGTTCCGTGGCCGGCACGCGATGCCGAATACGAAGATCAACTTTTGTACGAGATACATTAGTTGATATATTTTACAAAGTCTGACAATGTACGCGATACAGTCTTTCTTTGTACCTTCTCGATGACAAGTGCAGCCATTTAACATTGAGCATTACGTACGCGATACGTGCTAAAACTGAAAATGCATTATGATATTTTTATTCATAAATTACTCCACGAGTGCAGCAAAGATAAATAAGCATTACGTTCGAGAACGATATAATGCTAAAATATTAAATACCTAGGGTATTGTTATAATTCCTATGAAATTAACCCCTGAGATCCAGCTCAAGAGATACAAGTTCAAATCTTCATATTTCTGAAAATGGTACAAATAAGTGCAGAATTGTAACAGGCACTTGCTGAAGTTTATAATATACCTATGTGCAATAAACGAAGATGTTTCAAAAGATTAGCAAGATAGCATATTCAAGATAGCTCAAGATAGCATATTGTGATAAATTTGCAAATTTATTTTTATGTTCCAATTTGATGTAAATGATGAAATTGAGGCAATTATCTCTAAAAGGGGGAGGAACAAAGGCAAGGCCAGCTAAACTGCCAAAGAGGGATTGCAATTTTGATTTTATGACACATGATGTCAGTATGTTATATCAATGTTTTTTTCTAATGAAATGAATAATATGTTAAAGTTTGTTTGAGTGAGGTTATATGCTTTATATCTATATAAAGCTATCTATATATTATGCTCTAGCATAATATACTATCAGCATTAAAAAACCAGGATTTCACTTAATGCGCAATGAAACAAACAATTTCAGGAATAATAAAAATAAAAATTGGATGAAATATCCATTATGTGAAAGGATAAAAAATGCAACAAAGCTCTTATTCCATCAAAAAGACAGGTCCATGACCAGCGGTATTAGTAACAACTAATAATACCATTAAAAATGATTTGGGAAACCAGATTCAGTCCATCATGATATACCATCTAGTTCAACGATGGTATAAGAATGACTTAGTAGCCATTCTAGCTAGTAGTAAGAGTAAAGCTAGTGCCTGAGTTGCACTGTGGCTGCCAATCAATGGCAAATCCAATTAATGACACTAGCATTGATCCCTCTTCATCATTAAGGAGCTTCGAGTAAACTCCACTTGAGTAACCAGAGCAGGTTGGTGAAGAGCTGCACAGTCATCACAAATTTATTCACCTTCTCCAGCATTCCGAGAGAATCAAGAGAGCTCATTACAGTACAAGTGCAGTAAATAATGCTTGTATTTGCAGGTAATTTTAAATAATTAAAAAGATTGTTCATCTGTTGGTAATCATTAACAAATGATTCCAATTTACTGTAGTGGGTCCAAGCACATCACATTCCATTCAAAGTTATCAGGTTCAGTATACTGTTCCTAAAAATAATGAGTTATGAATTATTAATTATAATATAATAATAACGCTTCACACTCAAAGCCCCACACTAGGATTCCCTGTGTCGTGGGTGCCTTGGACAACACACAAGACAAAGACACACACCCAGACCGAGAGCGGAGGTTTGGACTCATCATTCAAATTGCCACCTCGCTGGGAATCGAACCCAGGACCCTCGGAACAGCGATCGGCGTGTTAACCATTGCGCCATTCGGGTCGTCAATGAATTAATGAAAATATTCTAGTTAGAAACCGAAGTCATGCTGTCACTTACAAAGAATATTTTCCATGGGGTTTTTCATACAAAACTAAATGGCAAATAAAGTTAAATATTACATCTGAAGCAATTAAATGCTTATGTTACACATACTTCAAGGAATCATATTTATATACATGCCCATAGTAAGTGGGTATAGTAAATATCTCAGCTTTGAATTTCATTGCATTGTGTGTGAATTTCCAGAATTACTATATGGACTTTGCACCTAGGGTGTTTGCTTTTACCCAGTAGAGCTTTATGCAAGGAACTCAAGTATCTGTCAACTATAGATGGTTTTTATGTACTGGTGGTACATAAAATGGATGCAAAGAGTGAATATTTCTGACTGCCTAAATTATATCATTTAATTATGAAGAAAATACAATGGTGTACAGTAAATACAAAAAAATTCTTTGATCTAATAATTTCAAGTAATAAATTCAACATCAATGTATGGTTTAAATATGGTCAACCAATTTATTTGAGCTTATGTACCATAACAAATTTTGTCCAGTATTACACATTAAAAGCATGAAACATTAAAAGTTATCAAGTTATCAAAGTAAAAAGTTATCAAATCACATCCTTTTAATAGGATTGCTACAATGAACAAGAACAAACATTATTCATCAGCTGGTGTTGATCTCAGCAGATTTTGTTCCAAAGTAATGCGCTGAATCCATAAGTAACTAATGTTTTACTGCAAATGGACAATAGATTGCATAAATAAAATGGGCAGTATTCAATACTTTAAGGCCACCAGGGGGAATATAATGGTATTAATTGGACACATGGACATTGATGGTAATGTCAAGGTGGCATTATTATAAATATATATATTATTAAATATATATACTCTTGTATGTATGTATAAGAAGAAATACATACACAATCATTGAGTGGAAACTTTCTTTTGATGCATTAAATCAAATTGAGAGGTAGTTGTAGTACATCATAAAATGATTATTTTGTTACTACATTAAATTCAATCAAGATAATTAAAATAATTTCAATCTTTTGCTTTGCTTAATATTTACAGAAAATGAAAGAAAGGGAAGCACTAGGATTTCTACTGTACCTATGGTTGACCTCTCAACCAGGGTATTCAACGCCTAAAGGTCTAGTGGTTACACAACTAACCATTTAAACCTGGCATTAAAATTATACTATCTCCTTTCAGCATGAAGCATAAGATTTGACCAGTTTTATATGGCGGCGAGAATATTTTCACAGAAAGTACTCTGATGCAGAGGTTTGGCACAATGTTCACTTAATAATGACATAGCATCAATCTCCTCAGGTATGAATAAATTTTATATCACTACTTGTAAGACGAGACTTTGCATTGTCAAGGAATTGACTACTAATATAGCATCAATCCCCTCAGGTATGAATAAACTTTATATCAATACTTGTACGACGTGATTTTACAATGTCAAGGAATTGACTATACAGCCTCTGTACCAGAAGTTTTATTCCTTGATTAATGTGATACAAATATATTGTAAAGTTTAATAGTTATATTATATAGTTCTTGCTGTTATAGCAAGGCTTTAATTAATATAACAGCATCACTTTCACTTCTATGGAGTGTTAAATAGGTAAGCACTGCCGGATTCAGCAGTACTTTAAAGGCATCCAGAGGATAAGGCAAGCCTTACATAAATATAAGCGGCCTGAAATTGTATTTTGCAGTTATTGTCTACCTAGTGAAAAATGTAGTAAAAAAAAAAAAAAAGAAAAATCACATTATTAGCATTGGCTACAGCGCCAAGAGTGCAGACCATACTAGTAATTAATTTGTAAAGATGTTGATTATTTTGAATAATAAAATAATCATAAAATTTGCGATCTTCGGGAGCAGAAATATAGTAGTGTCTACAACAAATTTTTTCAATTCTAATAAATATTCTGTTATCTGTCGAGTAAAGACCTTGATCTTTACAAACAAGTGTTCATAAGGATTAAAATTCTAATTATATGTTTGTTAACTTCTATGGTTATAATTATAATCTTGAATACTAATGTACTATAATGTTACATACTAAGGAACATCTTAAAAGACTTTTACAGTTACAGTAAAAGTGCAATTACATAGTTACAGTTACAGTAAAATTTGATTTAATACCACAACTATATATGTACTGTATATGCATCTACATTAGCTGCTAAGCAAGCAGGAGTATCAATAAATGTAATTAGAAAATCTGCAGATTGGTCTTACAACTCACTCACATTTTTCAGAATTTATATGGGTCAGTAAATGATAAATATGATTAATGCTGCTTAAAGTAAAATTATTGATGCTGTAGGTTTTGATACCTATAATATGCAACTATCACCTTATGAAATAAAACTTGTTAAGAGGGTTATTATAAAAATACTTTATGCATGTTGATTAAATGGTTGTATGCAAACTAACGATATACCTGGATCTTTATTTGGGTTATATTATGTAAATTATGTTAACTCGAAATTAGACTTATAAAAACATAGTCGTGTGTTTTATCTACGTATTTCATACTAAAATATTGGATGATCACGTTATGTAGGCACATGATTATCTCAAAATTAAGATACAAGATACAAATATTTCCTATTTTATTTACGATACCCATTTCGACGTAATTCTCTAAACAGCTATACTGTAAATAATAATTTTGCGTTTCAGTTTGCTTTGAAATAAAATTAAATAATTGGACGACTTACCTAAGGAAGTCCGATTATGATTTTATGAAAAGCAAACTGAAACGCAAAATACCCTTCCCTCCCTGCTGCTGTAAGCAGCCTTCTGCTTTACAACAACATTCCCAAGTCGAATGGGTAAAAATATCTTCTCTTCTCTTTCTCTAAAAAGTGACAGGTCTGGACATGTAGTTCATAGACAAGGTTGTTATTTTTTTAAAAAGGTTTCTCTAAAAAAGATGCGCGATTCTATGACCATAGCGATGGAATACTACACTGTAAATAATAATTTTGCGTTTCAGTTTGCTTTTCATAAAATCATAATCGGACTTCCTTAGGTAAGTCGTCCAATTATTTAATTATTTATTACTCGACACAAAGTCAAACGGAAGGTTATAATTTCAACCCTTTCGTATGTATGTTCATTTCCTTACAACATCTAAACTTAATACCTTAATCCGATAAATTAGGTATTAGTACAAGTTAGTGTCTTCATATCTATTGATTACAGGCTTTGTCATGTCATGTTACTTTAAGATAACTTAATGTTTGACAACAATCCCACCTGATTGTAAGTGGCGATAAAGTCAAAGATGTCGACGCATTGACTAATAAAAAGCCTATTCATTTTCCTATTGAAAACTGCCACATTGTGCATAGACGGAAACACCGACGTGGACAAGTTATTCCAGTCCTTCGCAGTAGAAACTAGGAACGACGATCCAAATCTTGTCGTTTGTGTCGGCGGATGGCCTTGATTGTTTAAGTTATCTCACACTATCGAAGCAAATTTTAAATTGGGAGTCAGTCATTTATATCTTTTCTGTTCGTTCTTTCTGGCCGGCAAAGTATCGGTGATCCCTAGGTGTCACTAATGTTCAAGGCTGATGCTGATCAAAAACCATCAATGAGTACGGCTTTCGATAAAAAACGCACTAAAATCGGTTCATTTATTTAAGTGCTATGGTTTCCACAGACAGGCAAACTTATAATACCTGACTTTTCCCGTCGCGGGTTTATAAAGAAGGAAGACTTTTTGACGACTAGTGCAGTAGATATAACAGTCTTGTAGCTCACCTAACGAATCCCTCATAAGGTCGTAGTGCTTTGGGGCCTCGCTTGAACACCTGTGCGCACGTGTCGGTGTAGGTCAACGCCGGCTCACGGCACTCGCGAGAGATGTCTCGTGATGTGCTCACCTGGAAACAACAGCAGTCATCATTTACCATTCATAGCCTAGAATAAAGCTGGAAAATCAAATGTTCTATGTTAAAACGCTTCCGTTAACGTAACGGCATGACTGACAAAGGCACATCGAAACTCTTGAATGCAAGAAGCTGATATGTTCTTGGGGATTGTAAGGGAGGGAGGGAGGGATTATAAGGGAGCACCAATATTTAATACTTTTATTTTATTATAAAACTTATTCAGTGACCCACGTGTAGAGAGTGTTCAGTTATTCATGAAATGGCAACAAATGTTCTGCCTGGAATGTTCGATTCCCGAAGCAATTAGATTATGCAGTACCTACAACTCTTCTGTATATGACGTTTATGAAGATTGCGACTCAAGTTATTACGGCGTGCGCGCTTCTAACGAGACATACGAAACTCATTTCATATTTACGTTACTTACGTACGCGAGGCCGTGTTTTATGTGTTCATAGCTTTATGCAACGTAACTCTTGATGCTTTTACTTGAAACTTATATTATTTGTAATATTATTTGGTAGCCATACTATTTTATAAAATTACTGTGAATTGAAAGTTTAAAAACTCATCGACATTTGTAGAGCCAACAAGTATACTGCCAGTGAACTATAATAAAATTATTTTACAATTTTAGTTTTGTCAATTAGCTTTCGATTTTCCACTATTGATAATTATTGTTCACAGCACGCTATCCAGATGGCGCTGAATTGCCAAATGCCTTACATCATTTTGAAAACGAACTGATTTCTATCAAACATATCTAAAACCACCGCAAGGGAACGTGATTTCGATTGAAGAAAACCGTCCAAAATGTTAAACAAATTGCAAACTTACTAAATCACCGCCACCGAAGACTTATGTTAAGTACCTAGCTCCCTCCGAAACAAGGAAGGACCTAAAAAAATTGCTACTAGTAGCCACCAATTCATGTACGCATCGAGCCCGCGGTAACCTCACTCAATCCATCAGAGAGATCTTACAAAAGCCGTTGAGTTATGTGCGCTTTCATTTATAAATGGGTCATCTGATTATCGAGGAGGTACCATCTGTTTTACTGCAGGCGGTTAATTAAAATGAAAGTAAATTTATTGATGCTGCGGTAAACTGTATTGCACGCCGACGGTAATAGAGCTTACGACGACCTTGACCCCACTACGACACTATGCCTCTGTAGGGCAGCATTTTATTGGTAAAAAACCCTAGTGGGGCTCTCAGAAAAGTGTGGTCACCGTTGATCTCAGAACAACGTTGACACTTATCATCAGGTGAAATTGTTGATAAGTAATATACTTTATTTACTTTTCTCTCTCTTTGTCTGTGGGAGTTTCTGTTGAAAGGACTGATCTGAATGAGATAATGCAATTTCATATCTAATAATAGTATCTTAGGCGCGTTTCCCGTGGGGTAAGAGTTAAATTGAAGTTGGTATGGATATGCTGTCATGAGGATACAATTAAATGTTTGGTACTTAAATGTTATTTGGACTAGTGTGTTATTGTAATAAATAATTCTAATTGTTTTTATAGAATAACAAAATTCTTGATAAAAATTTGACGACAGGGATCGATCAGGACAATTACTGATCACATTTGTAATATGGCATCTTTTCTGGTTAAGTAACGTAAAAGAACATCCCAGATTTTACCACAATTTCTAATGTTAAAACTCTTCAGGACCTAGAGAGCATAATTTCCGTTCAGGAAGTATAAACTTTTTAATGAAAAAGTTCAGGACGAACACTATAAATATTGCTGTAGTACCTATAATGTTTCTCATATCCGCCTGGGGAAATTGAGTTACATAGCAAAGGTAATAGAAATATTTAAAGATGCGCTACGTTCACAGAACGCTATGCAATTTCCGATGACATTATGAATAAACTATGGACGCGAAAGATATTTATTTACGTAACGTATTGGGAACGTGCATGACGGTGGCAACGCGCAACTTTTTCGGCTACTGTCAAATATGACAAGTAAACATTGTTAGTATTTTTGCAATTAAAAACCAAAATAAACAGTAAATGATACTTGTTGACTTTATTTGAGTGCAATTTATTGAATAGTGTATGTGTACAATGGATATAATCATAAAAACCGCTTTCGAAAGTATTACACACAGCCGCAATAGTTTCCATTTTTTGTCACGTTGTGCGCTGCGATCGTTTTTGTACACCTGCCACCCGCTTTGCACATAGCGAATAAGTTTCATTAAAAGTAAGACAGTTTGACTGTACATTTTTTCGCGCGTTAATGAGGTACCTACCTATGTAGATATTTTTTTTATTCATTTATTTATTAAATTTCTCATCTATTCAACTAATAAATAGTCTCAAGTACTTCTGTTTTAAAACTCACCGCCGAATTGATTTAAAATACATAACTTTTTATTTTATTGCGTTATTTTTAATAGCTTGCCTGCATCACTATTCCAGTTTACGTAAAATGTGGAAGTCTTCAAGAGGACGACGAAGGAGAGAAAATCATAATGTTAGGTCATAATCATAAGGTTGTTAAATATGAAGAAATATTTTCAGACCCCTATCTTCCATAAAGAGTTGCTTTCAAAACTTGTAGCGACTTCTGTCATCAACTTTTATAGGACCTTCGTCAAAGTCGTTCTCTGTGTCGAGTGTTGACATTTCGCTTTTGACTAGGTATGATGACGTGGTATTATTCTTGTTTTGATTACTTTTGTGTTCCGACATTCTAATATAGATAGTAACTGGTCTCTGTGTTTCGTGGATAGTAATGAGACGTGACTGAAATAAAGGTAGAGGTTTACCAACAAAAAACTCTGCCATGCTTTTGTGCTAATTATAAGAATTGTGTTGGTTTGCAAATTCAATCGCAATCATTATATTTACTGATGTTATTGGTGTTATTGTTGTTGACTTCTTCTTCGTCGTGTCAATGGCCACAATGTTACTAACACTACCTATATTTTATTAGTCCAGAAAAACGCCACGGAGAAGGCAGCATCTGTGTCTTCTTTGTTAGAAGAAGTTATTGTCTGAACAGAAAAGTAAATATTGCTGCACTCAAAACGTTGAACTATGTAACTACTTCACGTTTACTTTCATGCGGAGAGCAAAAGCACCTTATTTATATTTTTAGATATAACAGCGAAAGGTAACTCACTCATCAGCTCATCACGAAATACCGAAAACCGCTTGACGTATAAAAATGAAATTTATCAGGCAGGTAGTTTATAGTCAGTAGTAGTAGTCTGCTGAGAAAGGATTTTGTCATATTCTCCTAAGGATGTACACTAAGGGATCACAGTTTGCATGGAAATCTGTTAAAATATTTCCACGCGGGCGAAGCCACGGGAAACTGCTAGTATTAACATAAAACCCTAATCGTAGTTGTCTTCAAACGAATTTCCACGAAACATGTTTTGTTATATAGTTTGCTCAAGTGCAAGAATCAAAGCACTTCAAGCACACAAAGTGCTACATGGCCTTTGTGCAAACACGTCGTGTTGTGGAACTAATGCTGTTAAATATCCGATTTCAATGGACAAGTCGAGGTTCAAGGGACACCTAATATTCCTTTCCAGAATACTCTTCCAAGGTAATCACACCGATATGACGAGGCGCTCTTCTACTTGTTTTATTTCTCTTAAATTTAAAATACGGTTTAAGGATGAATGGTGAGGTTGGTGAGGATTCGATGCTAACGATAGATTACAGATCGAAAAATCCGAAACTCAAAGTGCTAAAACGTGTACCTATCTACAACGTCATAAAACTTCCAGTTCGACACAGTAGGTTCCTATTGGCAACAATAGGAAAAGACAATTATCAGGTGCTGCATTCGCCGAGTTCAGAACATTGTGTCCTTTGTCCAAACTTTGTGAATGGATCCCATTCTGTTATTTATGCTTGGCAAAACTTCTGCAATATCCTTAACTGAGTTTCCAAAATTAAATTATATAAGGCATTGTGTTCTTGTTCTGTATTTTGTTTATGGCGCCCACGACACTAGGAATCCTTGTGTGGTGCTTTTTTATCTGACAATACCTGATGGGAGGTGATCATCATCGCCTATGGACACGGGTAACACCAGGGGAGTTACCAGTGCATCGCCGGCCTTGAAAGAGAACTCTTTTTACACCTTTCTTAAAGGACCCCACGTCGTAGCGCTCCGAGATACCTCAAATGGAAGTTCATTCCGCAATTTGCATGAACGTGGCAAAAAAATCGTGAAAATCGGACCGTAGAGGTTTTCCTCGAGTTAAGTCTATGTAGTACTTCTGTCTTCGACCTGTGGTGCGATGTGATAACAAAGGGTTGCTATGAATGTGAGCGTTATTCATTATTACCTATTGTTGTTTTGTATAGCTGTTGTCGGTAGTAATGCGTTCTCTCTGTGGCCGTTCTATAACTTAACATTATGGCTCTTTGACAGTTGCAAGACAACTGCCTTTAGCATCGCGGATAGACCGAAGAGAGATATTCAAAATATATAAAAAATCAAAAAGCATTTATTTAGTCTACAAACAAGGTTTACAAAACAAACAAATAAATAATAAATAGTGTGTGTGTGATTGTTTGTGTGTTTATATTGAGAACACACAATTCATCTTTGGAACGTTAAAGGGTTTTTAAAATTTATTTTTTCTCGTCGCTGCTTTGTCTAATCCTACTCTGCTACGCTGCAGGGTGACATGCAAAGAATATCATCTGTAGGGGAAAGTAAGTGTATTTGATAACACAACATGGAGTGTATTTTGTTATCGACACAATAGCGCGCATAATGTTTCATTAGAGTGTTTCCCTTATAACTAAATACAAAGGTGCAAAAATAGGTTCAATGTAATATTTGTAATAGAGTTCAGAGTTCATCGTTAGAGCGTTTTTGAGCGCCTTCATATTATGTCGCAACTCGCAAGTAGCACGGCATCCATGTGAATGCAGCGGATGCCTCCTTATCTCAACTATAGCTGTACGACTTGTTTAGATTAGAGTGGCGCACTTCATTTAAATTCCTTCCCGAGGAAACGAAAACGAGGAAATGTCATTGTTGCTCCTGCTTCTGTTGGATTTCTTTCGGCGCTACATAACGCGCATGATAAAATAACTGAAAATAGAAAATTCAAAAACCCCCTCGATGTTTTGCACAGCCCCATCTAGTAGGTACACTGTGAGTCTATTATCCGTCAATTACTTTTCCCCCATTGATAAATGTTCACTTCATGTCTTCTAGATGGCGTCGAAATGCCAAATTTTGGAAAAAAGCACAGAGGCGAAAACCGCGAACAGCTGGTATTTGTGTAAATGGAAATTATGACGAATTTTATATTAAACGCGAACACATTATTATATATTATCATTAAGCGACACAGATCCTCAAACAAATCCTATTAAATTTACGAGAATGGGATTAAATAAACAAAGTTACACAATCATATCACACTACATTTATGATTCCGATTGTCGTCGGTACTTTACAACACACAAGATAAAAACACCCAGTCTACCACAAAGAAATCTAAACTCAACATTTAAATTGTTGGAGTTGGAACGACAATCCTTAATAAATCAAAATAAAATCGTAATAAATAAACGCCAACACGAATAACATTATTTGTCACATAAGTATCCATTCCGCTTTGGAATCTAACACGCGCGCGCCCCTCTCCAATGACTAAATGGGATCGAATTTGGCTTGTGTGAAACAAAGAGAACCGAATAAGATACGGACACCAGGACCAGAGTAATACTATACTATTGAATAGAATACTTCAAGGTGCTTGTTAAAGACCGACATTGAAAATAGTTGTACGTTACGAAACTAAGTTGTTATTTATACTGTAATTTTCAAAGGATATTGTGCCCTAACCATAACTGGTGTTTACTCTAAAACTAACTTTGAAATGTTGGCACGCACTAATAATAATGTTTCGAAGAAACTTGGCAAGCACTGCTACTGGCAGCTTAAACAACATACGAGTAAGTATTAAAAATTTAAAATAATGGCTGGGCTAAGGAGACGTTTTTATTTGTGAGCACCTTCGTGTGAAATTCTCTCATTCGGGTGACATATTCTGATCTTAAACTATGTAATTTATAAAATTTAAGAGTTTGTTTGTTTGAATGGGCTAATCTCAGAAACTACTAGTTCGATTTGAACAATTCTTTTTGGTTAGATTCTCGATATATCGACGATGGCTTTAGGCTATATACATCTCGCTACGATCATTAGGAGCGGAGCAACAAGTTTCCTGAAGCAAAGCGAGGGTGTCTACTACTTATAAGTATTTGAGTGTATATCTTTCAATTAAATGAACACGTACACTTATGTATTAAGAACCAGTGGAGAGGCGAGCGCGTGGGGAACTCCGCGACGCTTCAGGTTCGATCCTATGGAGTCGCAGTGTGTGTCGGTGTCTGCGTGTGTGTTGTGTGGTATACAGGGTGTTCCATAAGTTGTACGCCAAACTAAAATAGAACATAGCTTGGAGAGGGACCTTTCTGAAGTATCATCCATTTCAGTTTGTCGTACAACTTATGGAACACCCTGTATATGTGTCTTTGCGTATGATAAATATGAAGGACGTAACATAATACGCCATTGATCAATCAGGTTTATTAATTGTAGCCAATAAGGTGTTAGGTCAGGTGTGTCAGCCGTCGGGTGAGGGATGTCGGTCACATGTTCAGTGTCAGAATGAAAGTGGAACGATATAAATTTGTTCCTAGGTACAAAGTGTTCTACAACACGCGCGCATTTTTTATACAAATAAGACACACTGGAGATCCACAGGCCATAATACTCCGGGATTAACCCGAATGGGAATTCATGAGTTTATGACATAATTTGCGTAGGAAACGTGATAAAAATAAAAAAAATCCTTTTAGCCGAGGCGGATTATCGTCGTACAATATTACCCACTGGAATAAGAAATGTGTCGACCAAAATATTCTACTTTTATTGTTAACCAACTTCAAAAAAGTACTCAAGTAATTTATTTTTATTTTAGATCACGCATACATTTTTGCATTGTACATTGTAGACCGATTGATAATTCTTTTTTAATATTATAGGACAGTTAACGCTCCGAAGTTATCCCATACGACATTTTTGAGTTATTTCTACTTGTCGATTCTGAAGTTGATTTTTTTTAAGATAATATGTTATAACTAGAGAACCGCCCGCGCTTCGCTTCGGGACCCGTAGGTAACAGCCGCGTAGGTCTCGCTCCCGTAGGAATTTAGGCTAAAAAGTAGCCTACTACTCGCTCTCTTCACTCCACCCTGTCTGAGGTGTGTGGAGCCCTCGGGACAGTTAGTTCCCCTTTGGGGGTGTCTCTCGCGGCCCGTTAAAACGGGCCGGTCCTTGGGTTGGGCCCTAAGGCCCTTGGTTGTCCATCTGTGGTTAACCAATAGGTCAAGTCCGGTGAGTGGTGGCTTTTTACAGGCCACAGAGTCTTAAACGGGATGGGGTTCATCTTCGCGCCGCCCAGGCGATCGAGGCCCTACCGGGTGAATCCCGCTGGTGGGAAGCCCAGCAGGAGCCGATCAGCGCCGGGCGACGACTTACGAAGCCCCAGTATCAGTCAGTGCTAGCCCCGTCCCGCGCAACCAGCAAGTCGCGCGGGAAGGCCCAGCGGTCCGGTGGACGGGTGTGGAGCGGCACCAGGTCCTGCAGATGCGGGAACCGCGACGCGTCGACACGCCCGAACATGTTGCGTGCTAATCTCTCGATGAAGTCGTCCAGGCTCTCGACTCGAAGGTCCCTCTGGATGACGGCGTTCCTGACGTACCTCGGCGCACCAGTCAGCCGGCGGAGCGCAATCGCCTGAACCGCGCGCATCCTCTTGCGCTGCGGTTCGCTGGCGAGCGCGTACCACGCCGGCAAGCGCACGCTGCATCTTGACGATGGCGTGGGTTCTATTCAGCGACGTGGTGATGTACGCCACGTCATCGGCATATAGGGCAAGCGACGCCCCCCTGCCGCCGGGATGTCGTCGGTGTATCAGGCGTAGCAGACCGGGGACAGGCAACTCCCTTGCGGGACGCCGGCTGCGATCGGACGCTCGGTGGATTCGGCGTCTTCAACCACTACTCTGAAGCTTCTATTTTCGAGGAAACTGGAGATCACCTTAACGGCACTCCGGGGCGCCGACGACTGCGAGATCTTGTAGAGAAAGCCGTCGTGCCAAACACGGTCGAACGCCTTTTCCATGTCGAGGAATACTGCACACACGCGTTCTCTCTTATTCAGAGCCGCGGTAACGGTGTGCAACACCCTCGACAGTGTAGCCGTGCTGTTCAGCGGCATCAAAAAGTAGCCTTCCACTTCTGTTGGCAGCTAGGCTATTCCACCCCGGATGCTTGCAGTTCCAGTCGCCCGCGCCCACCACCGGTGTCGGCGAGTCCAGCAACTTGCGGACATCAGCCAACAGGATAGTGCCAGCGAGCGGGCGGTACACTGAATACAGCCGGAGCGGGGAGTTCTCGAGGCAGAGCTAAAGTAGCCTATTACATTTGACTTAAGTAAATTACATGTAGTATTTGATAGCGTAATTCAGAACTTGCAAATTAATTTTATTAACGCCATCTATTAACAACTCCGAAAATAAATATCTAGCAACTAACAAAACATCGATCTTCCCATGGGAATGGGATGTTTTTCCGCGGTAAAAAGTAGCCTACGTCACTCTCCACCCTCCTAACTATCCCCACACACATAAACCTTACCATATAATAGCTTTGTTGTGACGTGAAAGCGTCACAAACAAACAAACAAACAAACAAACACACTTTCACATTTATAATATTAGTAAGGATTTACGTATCTTTGAATATTAAAAATGGGAATTTACTGAAATAAAATTAATAATAATACCTACTCCTTTCTTGCTTGGAAACGGTGACCACTAGTCAGGTGGCTCATTAATTGTTTGTTTGTAATAAAAAGCATAACAATAAAAAAGTTTAAGATTGGTAGTTTATGGGTGATAAATGTGATAATACATCGTTTCTTTCGCAATAATTATCGATCAACAAGCGACTCTAATTGCTTAAGATTGATATTCATTAAATTAGGGTTACTTAAGAAATATTATTGTTTTTGTCGCCATGAGTTATACCTAGGCAAGAAAAAATAAGGTTTTTTATGTTGAATGTGGTAAGGCACACAAATTAACGCCCAAACAAGATCTCGGCACTGTTGGCCAATATTTTGACACAAGATTTCATGAAGATAAGTCCTCCACTCATAGAGACAGTATAATGCTAAATCTACATAATATGACTCCACCACGCTTTTCTACCAGTATGGGTCCCTGACCAACTTCAGTGATTTATCCGGTTGTGTGATCCGATTTTAAAAATATTTTGTTTAAATATTATTTTAATCTAACTTAGAAACGGCTTCAGAACTCTATTATGAGTTTTTAATACACGCTAGCGACTATCGTTTAGAATTTGTATGAGAATCCGTACAGCGCCTCTAGTGGTTACGATACTGAACTACAATTCTCATACAAATTCTAAACGTTAACTGCAATAGTAACGTCCTTTACGTTTACTACAACAACTCATAATAGAGGCACTGTACACCGAATGGTTATTCTTGTTTTGTGTCAAACTTCAAAATACTCTCTAAAGCGCAGTTTTCCTGAAACGAAGAGAGCGCGTATATAACTATTGAAATAACTGACTGACTATGACTGATAATGACTGAGCTATAGCTTTGTAGGTTTATTATAAAGGACATTGTTATAACCACGTGTCTAACACCAACACGAGGCGACGTTATGAAGATTGAACTAGCAATTAACTCGCGCACTACGCAAGGCTCGTGGTGTTATCATTAATAACACACTGAGCTCCGGGCTTTACATAATTATTAAGTGTGCGACTAACCTGTTGCTTAATACCCACATGAAAATACATTCCTGTAAATACACATTCTACATGAAATCCTCACAATAGATTAGAAGAATTATCTGAGTTTAAGCATACGATCAATCAATACAAGTATGTATATAAAATTCTTCCGTTACCGAGTGACTGACAGACAACGTGCACCTGAAACTAGGTATTGAAGGCAAGAAGCTGAAGGTGATTAGAAAGTGGATAAACTGAGACATTTTATTTCTACAATGGATTCACTTGAAAATTTGTGTACAAGTTACTCAAGCTAAGTCAGTGCGCTCTAAGAAAGGAGATTTCTATTGATTTGCGAATAGCGTTATCTGGGATTCCTCTTCGTAACTTATTATAAAATTAGCAAGAACTCAAAGGTGTGTGAAGTCCGCCAATCCGCAGTAGGCCAGCGTGGTGGACTATGGCCTTCACCTTCTCATTTTGAGAAGAGACCCGTGCACAGCAGTGGACAGTTAATTATGGGTTGTAATGATGATCTTATAATTTTAGAATTGTAACTTGTTTTTCCTTGCATCAGGAATGTGTCATGTAGTTATAATAAGCTTATAGTTAGTTCCCATTATTATAATACCATTGAAAGGGTCCTAGACTACATTTATAGCTATTTTGGGAAGAAATTTGACGAGTTCAAATTTTTGTTCTCGCACACTTTCGTATTCTCTTCTGTATGGGTTGACTATAGCACCCACGACACAGGGTTCTTATTATAATATTTTCAAAACTGAATTTCTTATCAGAAGTAAGTAACAAAGCTATACATACCTATAATACAATTGAACATCGGTAAGATCAAAAGAATACAATACAATTACCAAGCACAGCAATTTCACAAATGAGTGTGAAAGTTCTCACTTGAGATGTTTTGTACCTTTTCAACACAAGAACCCTGGAAGGAAGTACAATAAAACACAGAGGTATTTTATGTACCCGATGTACCTTTTATTTGTATTGTGTTACGTGATTGTGGATTTGTGATCTATCTTGTACCAGGTAGTGTTGTACTATAATGGTGTTGGTATGTGTGTGGAACGAAAGAATTCTAACGATAAATACACAACTGTCAGGTTAAGTATGTTTATATGTGGGTTTGCCTTGTGTAATGTTGCGTACGTCAAGAGCGTAGGCCTAGAGTTCACCGTAAAACCGTAAGCGGGCTTGCAGGGTGTGCATCGCACGCGGGCGGCAAATATGAGAGGGGCGAATAGACCATAGTGGGCGGCATAAAACTATACTTAGTGCTAAAACAACAAGGGGGGGATGCAAAATGGTTTTGCACGCAGGCATGCTAACTAGCAACGGCCCTACTAGAGCATTTAGGTCTGTAGGTAGGCATAACACTGTCCCAGTTCGGATGATGACTGATGATATTATGAGGATTAGTGGCCAATAAAATAAGCTTCCTTTTGCTTTACGATTTCTAACTTATGGTACAAAGAAGAACTGATTATGATGAATGATAAATATGGGAATTAATACTCTAAGAAATATGGATACGCTCAAGATTTTTTTTGTAAATACCGACCGCGCTCTGTCGATCAGATAGGATCATCGCAGGTTGCCAGGTTATGGACGTTTGTCATGACTGTATGGTATAGCTGCCTACTATTTGCACATACTTATAATACTGTTATTTCCCCTCTACTTGTCCTTGTACTTCTAAAACCTTGAGTTACCTGGATGGAATCGCTATGTAGAGTCAAGACCGCCTATTGTGCTTTATATCCTTTGTTACCTACATTACCTTAAGTACCTACACATAATTTTGGTATTCAAACAGTAAGTCATACTTTAGAAAAGATCCATTACCTGGAAGTATTGTATTATTCAGGTTGGTAATTTTACATGGACTTTAATATTATATTTCATTATTAAAGTTGTATAGAATGAAAAATGATTGTGAAATACGTAATATATTCGCACTTGTAATGTATATCCTAACTTCAGTCTGAACCGCCGCAAGTCTCCTCACTGAATGAGTAATGAAGCAGTAAGAATAATATTAGTAATTTAAGCAAAAAATGCCAGCTGTGGCTCAATTTACAAACGGCAATGTTAGCCTTAGTAAATAAAGTATATTGGGTCTCTAATACCTAACCCACATTAATATATTTTTATGTATTAGTCATCATGAATGATAGTAATGATGTTTACTTGAAATATATTTCATTTCGCATGATTTTAAACTTAAGTCCCCACGGATTGTACACATTTTATTGTATGGGTTCACGTTGTACCTACATAGATATTGTCGCCGTCATTCATTTCAGTTTTGATGGTTACAGGGCTAGCTAGTCCCTGTTATAGGAATGATTTTTGGAATAAAACGTTTATATACGAAAAAAAGGATATAATAATTGATTGATTGTAATGGTGCGTACAGATTATGCAACATGTTATATAACTTCTGTTTTATAACACGTCCACACTATCTAACATTGTTGTCTAACAATGAAACATGTTACAAGACCGTACACATTAAAACAACATTGTTGTATAACAATGTTACATAACAATTCAATGCGTGTCATTTCTTAAAATATAAATGTTATAGCATATAACATTGTTGCAAAAACTAATAACATGTTGTATAACTTGTTTTTGTAACACATAGCGTCCACATTTGTAAAACATGTTATTTAACTATGTTTTATAACATGTTTTGTTACATAGTCTGTACGCACCATAAGAAGTATTAACACGCACAACATCTTTGAGATGGTCTTTATATTGCAACACAAGGGATCCATTACTGGCGCTGCAATCTTTTCTTAGAAGCGATAAACAAGACGAGTCGCTTCTTAGTAAGAGGTCAGGAAAAAAGAAACGTTTATTCCTTCATCATGATTCTCCTCAACTTTATGATTTAAAACATGGCTTAGGTACACATAGAGGGTACTGTGTTCAACGTTGCAGTTACGGACGTACCAAGTGTACCAACATGATGGAAACGTATCGCAATCAAAATGTGGCGCGGACTACGATGCTAATGATGCTCTGCGTCCGTCAGTCATACGTACCTAGATCTGATGCAAACGTCACGGGTACTAGTATCTACTGCAAGGCTATTCTGTAAGGCGCTTTGCCCACGGAGCAACTCAAGTTGAGGCAAGTATCAACTTTTTAAAAGTTACCTGTAAAAGTTGATAGTTGCTACAAAGTTTACGGTTGCGGCAATTTTATAGCAATTTGCGAGCAACTTGATTGATTGATTTGCGATGGACAGTTGCGGAAACCAGCAACTTAACAACCGGTATAATATTTAACAGTTGCTAGTTGCGGCAACTGAAAACTGTGGACGATTGCCGGAACTCGAAACTTGAGTTGCTGTGTGCGCGCAGTCCAATTGAAATGTAGTTGCCAGTTGTCAGTTGCTGCAATAGTTGTTCCGTGGGCAAAGCGCCTAAGAAGCAAATTCGATATAGAAACTCACTCAGATGAGTTCTGTCACTTCAATTGCGAGCTTGATTGGCGCTGCCGTCGGTTTTAATTTTAACAGAACGCGATGTACGTCAGAATCAAAATCTCAAAGCGGATTCAGCTATCGAGATGTCAAAGATATCCTTAGGCCGCGGCCTCGAATTTTGCGGGCAGCGGGGCGGCGGCGGCGGCGGCGCGGGCAACGCAGGCTAGTTCTGGAAACTCGCGGCGGCGCTATAGCGGCGTAGTGTTGTGTCGCTGAGATATTTGTTTTATTCGCGAACGAAATGTCTGAACAACGGAGACAACATCTTTTCGATGTAAATTTATTTCTTACACTCGTTTTATTGTGGGCAAATGAAGAAGTGAATACCTACTATAGGACAAGAAAAATAAAAGGCGAGTTTTATCGAAATTGTGAAGAACAGAGACAATGTCCCGACAAATAAATAACAAAGTAATAATTAGATTAATTATCAAAATACCTAACTCCAAAGTAATCAATATAATCTTAAAACATTTACAATTTCAGTTAAAAGAGAAAGTAAAAGTATTAAAAATTGTAAAATAACATAAAAGAACAAGTCATAAAGAAAGGCAAGGATATTAAAGGAAGTGAACAAGGAAGAAGATAAAGAGGATAAAGATGACAGACAAGGAGTAAAGAAGTAAATAAAATAAATATTACGTATACGACACCTAAATAAATTGCACAACACTACAATGCGATTGCGCGGGCTGTCACCGTGTGCGTTACCCTAGCAAGAACAGCGAGAGGGATATGAACTATCAAAATAAAATATTATTATAATTAAAGCTATAATTAAAATATTATTTTCACTATTAATTGCTTATATTATAAGTTTGTAAGGATGTGAGTGAGTGTGTGTGTGGGTTTGTTACTCTTGCACGCAAACACTACTGAACGGATTTTCACGAAACTTTGCAGTAATATAGCTTAGACATTGGAATAACATAATTTGTTAAAATTTATAGAGATTTTTGAAGGGACTGGTTCCCCGAAGCGAAGCGAGGGCGGGTTTACTAGTATCCCTATATACGAGTACATTGAGCGTACGGTATAGAGTACTATAGAGTAGTGATGTAACGAATATTCGCATTCGCATTCGCATTCGCGAATATTCGCATCATTTTTCCATATTCGCATTCGCATTCGCATTCGCAAAATTTATGCGAATGTTTTGCGAATATTGAACTACACCAGAAGAAATTAAAAATAACACTGCGTTACACGATTTTGGTACCCGCTTAACTGTTGGATGCAATGAATAGGTATGTAACAAGTCATTGATAAAAAGTACCAAGCATAATATTATAATACCAAACATTATGTGGTATCATCACGTCTAGTTTTCGAGGTATACGTCAATATTATTATTTCAACTACCATCACTTTGGACGCTTAAGAAGCAGTTAACATATTTGATGTTTTTCGATTCATAATAGTTTTTTATGGTATTGTTTTGTTTACAAATTATTTCTTTATGATAATGTAGACCTACATATTTATTCATATAAAAAATCCTTTATTAATACTGGACTAAGTGCACGACAAACCTGCTTAAATGCACCAAAGCAGTTTTGTCACGTTCTCGGCCACTATATTGTGAAATGACAACAAAAACGTCTACGTAAAAGTAAGAAGTATACAATGTGTCTGGTCACCAGTGTCGGAGATTTAAGGGGGATGAAATTTATATCGACAAATCTCTATCCAAATTCTCTCTTGCCCCCTCCTCTATGGAGGCCGAAAGATGTCTCATTTGAAAGCTAATAGTGTAGGTAATCAACTGATGATATATTTTATTTAATATCTTTTTCGTGGAAGAACAAAAAAGGATTTAAAAAACAAAATTCAATATTTTTTCATTGATATTTTAGTTTAGTTCCTTTGACATGAAAACTAACCCGCCAAAGTACTTTTTTGTTGTCTTGTCATAATACAGGATATCACCTTAATAATAAACATTACATCAACGCCATAAGTTTAGAAGTTGATTTCTACATGCAGAACTGATTATTAGACCAGTGCCGAAGCCGTTAAAATTGGTCAAAAGTAAAAAAATTAGTAACTGGATGAAATCTATTGGGAAAGGAAGAAAACATGACAAAAATAAAAGGAAAAATAATTTACGGAGTATCTGAGGTCGGGAAGAGGTTAAGGGGGGTTTAAGGGTAAAAAACGGTTTCTCGCAATTTCCAGAAAAACTACAAGTCCTAAAAAAAATTAAATGGCAAAATTTTAAGTAATTATTAAATTAGGGGTGGGCGGGTCTGGTTGGTGATTACGTTAGTAAGCCAATATTTTTTACAACTCTTCGCATTTTCTGCATAATTTTGTCTACTTTTAATTAAATGCATAGGCTTTGCCCGCTTTTCTCGAATGCTTTTCCGCTATGCTCGAACCAAACGCTATTCCGGCGTTTCTCAAATTGCAAATAGATTTATGATCAAGAGTCGGGCATCAAAAATAATGAATTCTAAGCGAGTAAACGCTATTTTGAGATTTCTACCGCCAATCTACTTACCTTTCTAGTGTGATTTTTTATAAAGTTAAAAATTATAAAAAAGAATTGCTTACGTCGTGTACCTTATACTTGAACAGCCCTCTAGCGGGGTGAAACTTTAGTCAGTTGAGTTCTAATCATTTAATTAGTTTTCGGAGAAAGATGCAAATGGATCACGCATAGACGCATAGAAAATTAAGTTCAAATAAAAAAAAAACTGAATATTCGCATTCGCATTCGCATTCGCGAATATCGAAATCAGATATTCGCATTCGCATTCGCATTCGCGAATGTTCAAAAAATGACATTCGTTACATCACTACTATAGAGTATCGTAGTCGATATCAAGTCTTAAATTTTAAATGGAAAGTTATCTGTGATTTTGAATTATACACGGTATAAATAAAAGAACTTTTTGTGTTCGAATATACTTAGGATTTTTTTTCTAAATCTACATCAACGTTAAATATGAGCAGACCCGCCATTCTGACGCACACGACGCGAGAGCGGTCACCGCTTGACGTTGTCAACCACCGCTCGTTACCCGCTCCCACACCGCCGCCGCGCCGCTGTTTTCGAGGGTCGGTCCATTTGATAACACGCAAAACATCTTGCCGCGCCCGCGCCGCCGCCGCCGCCGCGCCGCTGCCCGCAAGATTCGAGGCCGCGGCCTTACAGAATAGCCTAGCTGTTTATTACGTTTGCTTACTGCGATTTCGAATTTAGTATAGTTACAACAAAATAATAGGAAGGAAGGAAGAAGAGTAAGGGGAAAGAAAAAGAAAACGCTAGCTTTTATACTACGTTTGCGTTCGGTACACCAATGTTAGCTTTCCGTCGGTGTCATTAGGGTTCATAGTAGATTGACGGTGAGAATTTAAGATTTACTAAATGTGTGGAATACAATTAAAACGCATTCCATATTGAACTTAGTGGGATTGGGATTGACCTTTCCGACTTTCATCATATTATAGATTCCTCAGTTATACAATAGTAGCGCAATTTTAAACTATACCCGAGTGACGTAGAGCTTCAAGTCCCACTAGACAATTTATCTTGTATGGTACGAGGGTGCGCATACTTATAAAATAATATAAAACTACTTCTGCTAATAGGATTAAGTTAATGCTATTGTATACAAACATATGGCATGACATTAACAAAGTTTTGATACTTTTTATTTTATTTAATAGGTTAACAAAAAAGGTTAACAAAGAGAAAAGTATTGTTATCTAAGTCTCATAGAGCAAGATCCCAGGGCCACCAGACGTCACGTATTTTCTGACGAAGGAAATGTGGACGATTGAGTAGTGTTAGTATGTACTAAGAACGCATGCCTACCTGCTAGCTTGCTCAGACGGCCAATTTTCAGGTATCAGGTAATCAAGGTACATAAAAACATTACTTACCTCACGTAAATTCTCCAAGCTGATTTTTACGTATATTTTAGGCAATATCCTTAAAAATAAGTCGCCAATACTCCCAGACACTTTCCGTCGGCCGTATTGCTTTGCAGACGCTTTAAAGCTCCCAAATGTATTAGAGTCTCCAACGCCTGACGCATTTTAATTGCACCAATTTGCTTTACGCATCTCACGCAATGCGTGATTGGTGTAATTGGTGCAATTAAAATGCGTCAGGCGTTGGAGGCTCTAATACATTTGGGAGCTTTAAAGCGTCTGCAAAGCAATACGGCCGACGGAAAGTGTCTGGGAGTATTGGCGACTTATTTTTAAGGATATTGTCTAAAATATACGTAAAAATCAGCTTGGAGAATTTACGTGAGGTAAGTAATGTTTTTATGTACCTTGATTACCTGATACCTGAAAATTGGCCGTCTGAGCAAGCTAGCAGGTAGGCATGCGTTCTTAGTACATACTAACACTACTCAATCGTCCACATTTCCTTCGTCAGAAACAGTGGCGATTCCTGGTGTTTATAATTGGGTTGGCTCCAGCTTTTGTTATATTATAGGGTGTAGTGTTAAGTGCGCATAACCGGAAAACCATCTCTTCAGACGGACAATCTAACAAACTTGCAGTCTTTCATTAAGAAACCTACTTTGAAATCGCAAATAATAATTGCTTTTTACAAAAAAAATAACCGACTTCAATCTTGATAAGTAGAGATAACTCAAAAACTACTCGCCAGATGGCGCTCAATTCAACATGTAAGTGTAAAGTTCTCGTCGCTACAAATTAATCAAGCCCAAACACTAGATAACTGCAGTAAATCGTTGAGGAGTTCCCTCGACTGTCTTTCGGCTTCATCAGATCGACTCCAGATCTTCATGAAATAGTAGCGCTTTAATGTACTTATGATAACATGAACAAACACACTAGTTGTCCATACAATTTTCAAAAGTTCCCCTCGATTTCCGTGAGAAGCCATCATCAGATCCTGGTGTCCTTATCACGGGACCCCACTGCGCATATCTACTTTAGAATAAAAAAAGAATTATCAAAATCGGTCCATAAACGACGAAATAATCGCTGAACGTACATAAAAAAAGCATATTGAGTCGAATTGAGAACCTCCTTCTTTTTTGAAGTCTGTTAAAAAGAAATTTCATACAATTTGACATTTTTATTTTTGTATGAAATAGCTAATGTTTTTTCGCGATTTTAGGGTTTGTCCCATAGTGAAAGTCCATTTTCCACTATCAACCGTTTTTCGGCAAACGATCTCGTCGTGAAAGGTCTTTCTAAAAATTCTTGTATCACAGATTTTGTTGAATCACTCATAATTTTATGTCATTTCATTATAAACTAATTACCTACTAAATAAAAAGTAAATTAAATCAATAGAAAGATAGAAACCGTAATCACAAATCTACACTATCACGAAAAACATGCGAAAACTCGTTAGGTAATGCGCCATTCCCAGCGCCAGACCCGCGTTTCAAACTCAGTGATACGCTGATACCACAGTATAATTTTACTATGGTGATACTAAGCGATCGAAGAGGCGCGGGCGGCGCGGGCCAACGACTTTGTATGGACTAGGCATGCGCTGGCAGTAGCGCATCGCTCGCCTCGGCCGCGCTCGGCGCCGACCGAACGCGAAGACAATCGTCGCGAGTCGCGTTCGTGATAGAAGACCGCAGCGCTCGTAAAATGTAATTATTGTACTTAGGTCTAAATAATTAGGTTGTAAATATATGATTTTTTACATTTTATGCTTAAAATTTATGGTATGGCGCCGCCATACGCGCCATCTTAGAGAAATCGCCACTGGTCAGAAAATACGTGACGTCTGGTGGCCCTGGGATCTTGGACTATCAGTATAGTAATCTCTTTCAGCAGACCTTAAACTAGAAAGTTGGTGTGAGAAGCAAATAGCGTTTATATTAGTTTTATGTGAAGATTTATTGTACGTACATTAGCTGGAGCCCGCAATATCGTTCACGTGGAAGTTTAATAATTTCAGATTTTCAATTTTGTTATCTCAGCAGAAAATGCTTCAGGCATTGAGCCTATCACCGCTGCATAGTGTCTATTTCCTTCCTTCTATTAATAGGAGCAAATATCCATATTGGTTTTAGTTTCAGCGTCTTATTGAATGCTTGCGCATGCCCTGCATTATAATGCTTATTCATGCATGTTCATGACATTTGCAACCCCACGAGTGTATGTTCAGATATTCAGAGATGTGTGCGCAAATGTTTATTTGTATATTAAGTGTGTTATTAATAGCTAGTACCTAGCTGTAACCCGTCGCTTCACTAGTTACACATATTCTCTCAGACCAATAAACTATAGACGGCGTGCCGTGAACAAAAGCGTGAAGCCCGCAAAAGTGTACCTAAAACACACATCGGAACCAATAGAATGCCCTATGTTGACAGTTTGAACTAGAACAAATTTAAACTTTATTTTTTGGAACACAAAGCTTCATTCATTTTTTATTATTTAGAACACAAAAGTCGTTTTGGTGTGAGTGCCGCCGCGCCGTGTGTATTACAAGGCTAGGCGTACTTTTTGCTGGCTTCACGCTTTTGTTCACGGCGCGCACGCCGTCTACAGTGTATTGGTCTGAGGTATCATACATATGAATTTGCTTGAGGTTTATTGAAATAGAAATAGAAATAGAAATAATTTATTTCATCTTAAAACACCATGGCAATACAAAATCGTACATGAAAAATAAAATCGGTACAAAAAAAGCTTAAAAACAAAATGAGAGAAAAAAAAACAATAATAAAAAAAAAATACAAAAACTGGATGCCACAGTCATTTTGAAGACGAAGAAGGATCGCACTCAGCATGAGGTCGCGGCAAAGGAAAAAAACCACGACCGCTGGTTTTCAGGGCGACCCTTAGATTCGAACAGTTCGAACGTGTGGTGTGTGTCATACAGTCATACTACTGACAGATTAAAATTACTTTATATCATACTTGCTCAGTAACTAGGGATTACTATGGTGAAAAGTCTCCTTGTAAGTTGGTGTTTGCAATTCAAGGCAACATTACGTCGCACTATGCTTGAATTGTAATGTTCACATTACAGTTCAAGCTATGCAAAACTCCTTGGTAAACAATCTCTTTTCTTATAAAATGGTAAGAAAACTTTTTACTGAAAAAAAAACACTGAACATGGCGGCATTTAATTTCCATACATTTCAAACTATGCAAAACTCCTTGGAACTCAGAGCCGTAAAAAAAATAGAAAACTATTTACGAAAAAAAATGGAAATGGCGGCATTTCATTTGATCTGAAAGTTTGTGAAGTTTGTTTGTAAAGGGATTTAAGTTATTTACAACAATGTCAAGCACTTCATCAGCAGCAATATTACTATAATTAATTATAATAAGTAACCATTTTTTTCTATTTTTTCTCTAAATTTGCTAATTATTCTAATTAAAATTTCATTTTGCATTACCAATGTTTTATTTACCTCACAAGAATGATATAAAGTAGAATGCTTACCTCGGTTGCAAGTAGCTATTACACCCTCGAACTATATTCACCCTCGCTCGCTGCGCTCGCTCGTGTGACTAAATATCTCGGGTGCACGCAATCCGTTAGCGCCCTATGCGAGCTGCGCTCGCACTGGCGCCAAATTGGATCTTGTTCTGTAATAGCTTACTTACGTCCCTTGTGTAACAATCTACTATTGTTTTATATTAGCCTTACTACATATTTACTTATATTAGTCTTACTATATACATTTACAAGGAACTAAATAATGAAGTGAAACCTATGTACTTTTGCATTTAAAACGCCTATGCGCCTGTGCATATGCATGTGTGTGTGTGTGTGTGTGTGTGTGTGTGTGTGTGTGTGTGTGTGTGTGTGTGTGTGTGTGTGTGTGTGTGTGTGTGTGTGTGTGTATTTGTCTATGATGCCTTTTTAACCCCCGACGCAAAAAGAGGGGTGTTATAAGTTTGACGTGTCTGTGTGTGTGTGTGTCTGTCTGTCTGTCTGTGGCATCATAGCTCCCGAACGGATGAAGCGATTTCAATTTAGTTTTCTTTGTATTAAAGGGGACTTACGGGCGCGTGTTTTTAGATATGTTTGATGAAAATCGGTTGAGCCGTTTAAAAGTTATTGGGGCTGAAAGGGGGGAAGAATTTTCATTCTGTCTCTTTGTGGCATCATAGCTCCCGAACGGATGAAGCGATTTCAATTTAGTTTTCTTTGTATTAAAGGGGACTTACGGGCGCGTATTTTTAGATATGTTTGATGAAAATCGGTTGAGCCGTTTAAAAGTTATTGGGGCTGAAAGGGGGGAAGAATTTTCATTCTGTCTCTTTGTGGCATCATAGCTCCCAAACGGATGAAGCGATTTCAATTTAGTTTTTTTTGTATTAAAGGGAACTTACGGGCGCATATTTTAAAATATGTTTTATGAAAATCGGTTGAGCCGTTTAAAAGTTATGGGGGGTAAAAGCGGGGAAGAATAGCCGAATGTATGCAAGTATACTCGTGTGGGGTCTCAAATGAAAGGGCACAGTAAGAGAATATTTATGACTTAATCGAGAATATTCTTACCTATAAAAAGTATAAAATAAAAATTAAATTAAAAATTTAAAAAACCCCCGACACAAACATTTAAAAAGTAAAAAATAATATCTCTAAAAATAATACGTCGCGTTGGGGGACCGCTCCATTTACTTCTAACTTTAACACAAAAAAATATTGATAAAATATTGATAAAATATGATAAGTCTTGGGTAAAGGACTAAGTAGGTAGGCATGTGATACTTATGAAAAAAATCGTAGATAATGAGTAGTTAGGAGCGGTCCCCCAACGCGACGTATTATTTTTAGAGATATTATTTTTTACTTTTTAAATGTTTGTGTCGGGGGTTTTTTAAATTTTTAATTTAATTTTTATGTAACTTCAACAAGTAAGATTTGTAAGCCGCTTTAAAACTACATAAACTTTTAAGGCTACGGATAGGGGGCGGGAGATTGTTCCAGCATTTGGTGGCGCTGTATTTGTAGCTGCCGCGAAATGCTGCGGAACATGCAGCTGGATATGCAAGCCGATTGCTATAAGGTATCCTTGTTTGATGCACATTGCTCTTATACCATGAGAGTTTTTCATAAAGATACGGTGGACACTTGTCTTTTATCACACCAAACAATAAGGACGCAAAGTGCAGCTGCCTACGATTTACCATTTTTAACATGCCGGCACCATTTAGATACGGGCTGACATGCGCCCTCGGTAGTATATTAAAACAGTACCTGGCGCAAGCGTTCTGTACACGCTGAACTAGATTCTGCGAACGCATTAGTAACCGTGGCCCAATCACAGCATCAGCATAGTTTAGCTTAGAGAGTACTAGTGTCTCACAAAGTTTTATGCGCAAGTCTTGACCTATGTACTCTCTAATTTTGTATAAGATCCGGAGACGGTAAAAACAATTACGAACGACATTCACAGTGTGATTTTCAAAACGCAGGGATTCATCTAACAGCACTCCTAGATTGCGTGCCTCGGAAACCCTCTCTATTTTGCTGCTCCCAATCATTATTTTCGGGTCATACGTGGAAACTCTGAGGACCTGCTTTTTCGATCCAATAATTAAATATTTGGATTTCTGGGGATTTAAGACAAGAGTGTTTTTGTGGGACCAGTCAAGAATACATTGTAAATCCTCGTTTAGCTTATCGACCGCTGCTTGGGTGTCAGATGACTTGAATGAGATATAAAGTTGTAGGTCGTCGGCGTATAAGTGGTATTTACAGTGTTTAATGTTCTTGATGACGTCTGCACTGTATAAAATAAAAAGCAGGGGTCCCAGAATGGAACCCTGCGCCACACCTCTATTTATTTTTCTACAAGACGAGAACTCCTTGCCAACCAAATTTTCCCGTTCTAGTACCACACATTGAGACCTATGACGGAAGTAACTTTCGAACCACTTTATCGCATTCACATCAAATCCGTAGTAGGAAAGCTTGGACAGAAGCATGGTGATGTTAATACAGTCAAAAGCACGTGTGTAGTCCAGGAGAACCAGAAGAGAGCTTTCACCTGTTGCCTGAGCGCTTATTAAATCATCCACCACATTAAGCAGTGCGTGCGTAGTGCTTCTTTTTTGTCTAAACCCTGATTGTGTTTCTGGCAGAATATCATTTTGATCTAGGTACAGCATTAGTTGGCTGCCAGCGACCTTCTCAAGGATTTTTGACATGTTGGGTAAAATGCTAATGGGCCGGAGGTCTTTCAATTCCGCAGGGTTATCAATCTTGGGTATGGGCTGGACTAATGCTGTTTGCCACTGATCAGGGAACGTGCTAGTAAGAAACGATGTGTTTACAATGTCAGTGATAACCTGAAGAGTGTTTGGCAAAGTTAGCAGTAGCATATCAAGCGATATTCCATCGGTGCCCACTGCGTTAGAGTGTAACGAGGTGATAACTTTTGCAACTTCTGAGTCTGACACCACATTAAAGCTAAATGATGCTGCTGAGTGGCGATGGAATTCATAGTATGTCAGACTAGACAGGGAGACATTTTCGGGGCCTGGCAAATTTAGGAAATGGTCGTTAATTTTGTTCGCGTCAGCTAAGGCCACTGGTAGAACTTTATTATTGCAAAGTTCTGTGACATTATTGTATTTACCGACAGACGCGCACACATACCATTGCCATCATACACCTGTAAGTGCTAGTTGACATAATAATATGTAACTATATCATTATTTGATATAGGTTTTTGCATATTTACGGATAGTACCTAATGCTGGTGAAATGACAAATGTAATGAAGGAATTCTCAGGATAGTTTTACGAATCTCACTCACCATTTAATGAGCCTAAAACGAATATTAGCTTTTCTTAGAAATTTCTTTCATAAACGCGCAATTGAGTGAAAATGAGTAAAATGAATAGATTGTCCGCTGTTTCAAAAATTTTCGATGAATGAATAACTTGGTGATTAACTATCCACAAAATCCCTAAAGCAGTAAATAGAGCTTAAGGATTATTTATATAATCCCTGTAATATAATATCCAAATAATAATGATGAGAGATATTTTATCAAAGTATAGCTTCGAGGGATCATTGCCTAGTTAACCATTGTAACTTTGTAACCATGCAAAGTAAACATCTAATTAATACTCATTACGGCGCGGCGGTTCAAATATATTAATATTATAAAGATCTCAAAAAATTGTGGAAGCAACGAAAGACTTCTTACTGCGAAAAATAAAATAACAATCAGAAATATGATGAAATGTATTAAAAAATCGAAAAAACCAATCCGCTTTAATTGTTTAGGATGAGGAATAGCTTTGAGTTATTGTATCGTTTAACTATAATATTGGATTAATGGATTGGTTTTGTTTAGTGTACCTATTATTGTTGAAATGAAGCTTTCGGACACGAATTGTAGTGTAAGTTTATTGCACTAGGACAAAAATATTATTTGAATATCAAAATCCAAAATTTTAACAATACCTACTCGTAAAAATTAAACTAATCAAGCAATCAATCTTAATTTATAATCAACAAGGAGAAAAAGATCGCTAAATATAATTGGAACCTAAGAAGGTACTAACAGTAGGTATGTGTTTCAAAAACATCCTACTAATATTATAAATGCGAAAGTTTGTAAGGAAGTATGTGTGTGTGTGTGTGTGTTTGTTGCTCTTTCACGCAAAAACTACTGAATGGATTTTCATGAAACTTTGCAGTAATATAGCGTAGACATCGGAATAACATAATTTGTTAAAATTTATAGAGATTTTTGAAGGGACTGGTTACCCGAAACGAAGCGAGGGCGGGTTTACTAGTTTATTACATAAAGTAGGTATTTAGTGAATTTACATTTGAATGTTACTATCACGAAAGACTTTCAAGAAAAGTGTAAAAAGAGTTCTCTTTTAGGGCCGGCGGGCGTTGCACTGGTGATTCCCCTAGACACGTGTCGATAGGCGACATTGATCACTTACAATCAGGTGGCTCGTCTGGCTTTCAGGCTATTAAAAAACTAGCGATTTTGAGCTTAGCTTACCAGTATATGCACGCAGTGTGTGGCAATGAGGCCCACGAGGGCGATCCCGAAGCAACCCGGGACCAGGCCCGTGTGTTTGAAGGCGGCGGGCATGGCCAGCAGTCCTGAACCCAGGGCTGACTTCAGGAGATGTATGAAGGAGCCTACGGTTCTGAAAGTAAAATATCACATGTTTTGAAATTGATGCGATGATAGCCTAGTGGTTAAGCATTCGGGGGGTCCGGGTTCGAATCCCAGGGCACGCACTTCTGACTCTTTCGAGTTATGTGCGTTTGAAGCAATTAAGTTCCACTTATTATAACGGTGAAGGAAAACATCGTGAGGAATTTCGTGAAAATTATACTTATAGGTACTTTTGTAGAAGATAAAAATAAGAAATCAAAAACTCAGTTATTTGAATTTTTCGCATAAATTTGAGGTTATGTGAAAAAAGCTATTGGCACTGGACTATCACGGCAAAACACAGATACGGATCTATGTGATTTATATTTATAGTTGAAGAGCTACAGAATGAGGCTTCTTCTAACCGATTTAAAAAAAGAAGGAGGTTCTCAATCCGAAGTTTTTTTTTTCTTTTTTGTGTGTTCCCTCATAAGTCACAACTTTATAAATGGCGTTACGTAACGCACAGTTATAACGTGGTTTCTGAACGGGCAATAAATCTTTGCAAGACGTAGGGAATACGTTTCCCAAAGCGAGGGCTGGCTTACCAGTTTATCATAATAAAATTAGTTTGTTATATTACCTGCTTTTACATTTTATTGAAGTCCTTAATTTTACGAGGGTGAAAGCCATAAACGTCCTTTCGAGAATTTGATGAGACATGACAGCGCTGTCCATTAGCAATACTTCATTCTTTATGGTACATCCCAAACACGGAAGCACTTAGAAAAATTGCCACTATCATCCATTGAGATACTATGTACTAAAGTACTATCATCCCCATTAGTGTCTAGACCGTGTTTAAGATTGATTCCACCTGATGGGAAGTAACACGGCATTCAAATTAGATTAGCTTGTGAAAAGTCACAAACCAAAAATTATAATTGTGCGATGTGAGCCCTTTAGAGGATCCTGGGTTTGATTCCCAATGAGGAAGAAATTTAAATTAGAAAATTTGAATTCCTGTTTCTGTCTGTGTGTTGTGTGCACCCATGACACAAGTAATCCTAGAGTGGGGCTATGGTTGTGTAGCGTTATGGAAAAATGGAAGTCTTGCTAACTCTGTCTTATGAAACCCCGTTAAAAATCCCAGACTGAAGTTTAACAAAAAGTATCTAGCAACCTTTCTGTAAGATAAAATTGCCTACTTATATTTTCTTGCCTATTGGGCTGGTAGGCGTGGAATATATCGAGTGGAAGTGAGTAAGGCAAGCGGGCATACCCCGCAATACCGCTCAAATTCACCGGGACTGAAACTGAAGAAGTCATGTGAAAAGTGATTGCATTCTCCGCCGATTCATTTGAATTTCACTGTCACCAATAGGTACTTACTCATTCTAGCAATGCTAGCAATGTAATTGTGAAACGAATTTGAAATCAAAATATTGTCGTTTGAGAAATCATAACAGAGAAGCCTAGCCTTTAGGTGTACGTTTAAGTAAACTTACTAACAATCAATCCATAATAATACCCTCTGTTAACTGGACCATCACAGTTCCAATTTAAGTTTTGTTTTGTTCCTGTTTGAGTCGATGGCAGTTGTCATGGGCAACCGAGGAAGGGTGGTGTTGTACGCCCATTTGTAGCGCTTTGATCCATAAAACCAATGCCAGTTGTATTTCAATGCCAAATAATATAATTATTATATTCATGAATAAATTAACTATACTTGAAGGACTTAGTGGAGATTTCGTCAAGCAGCCAGATTCGACTACGTATTCGTATAAAATACAAAAATCTAGCTTTGCCAATTCAAGGATTTAGAACCGCAGAATGCCCCACGGTTACGCTTTATCGTTGGAATACGGTATTTATTCACGTAGAACTCACATGCGGCAAAGAAAAAAAGTTAACCCAATATACTCACTGAATCAGAATTCTTCGTAGGATATTATATCCCACCAGTAAACCTTCGTCGCTTCGGGAACCTATACTTGGGTCGCCGAGCATATGAAATATTATGATCATATGATATTACCACTCCCATCAAAAACCAAACGTATTACCTGTGCTTACAGTTCAGTTTAGCTTTTAACCAAAATCAAGTAAGGGTAGGGTTGCCAGGTCGCCATATCTAAAAGCCGGACAGATCAGCCAGTTTGGCCAGACATTTGGGTAAAAAAGCTGGACCCCTCATCCTAATTAATTCAAAATAATATATCTATAGATATAGATTTCCTAGAAAGTCTGTAGGTGGAATGGACACAGGTTCCCTCCATATTGTTTACTTAACCGTTCTCGCTTCGGTTCAGTGAATCAATATTAGCCAATTAAGACTTGTAACCCACTAGCTTTCCCTACAAAATTTTCACCCGTGTACAATTTTTGTTTTAGTTGATTCCTTTATAGGGGAGAATTAAAAATACTCAAATAGTGCTCACCTACAATTTCCAAGGAACATACAAATGCCACATTTCAGCTTTTTGCGTTGGGTAATTTCAACTGCGCGTTCCCTGTCGATCACTCAATGGGCATTTTTCCATTAGCTGGCCCGGCACCGGCACCGGCGTGCCGGTGAAGCAAAAATGTAGGAAAATGTATGGCTCGCTTTTCCACTTACCGGCGCCGGCGCCGCCGGCCCGGCATTGAGTCCCGCCGGCGCCGGTGCCGGCCTGGCAAAAATGCATGTGTATTGTATATGAATTGTAGCCGTGTGCGTGTGTTAGTGCGCGGGGCGATTAGGAGGGAGATAAAGAGAATTATTTCAGATGGATAATTTGTATCCAACAAATAGTTAAATGTGTCCTCGGTTATAGTATGGATATTTACATAAAATACTAGAGAACTACCCGCGCTTCGCTTCGGGACCCGTAGGTTAACAGCCACTTAGGTCCCGCTCCCGTAGGAATCTCGGCTAAACAGTAGCCTATTAGGTAATTATGATATACCGGAACATTAGATATAACATTTGCCTATGACATAAGTAAATTACATGTAGTATTTGATAGGGTAATTCAGAACTTGCAAATGAATTTTACTAACGCCATCTATTAACAACATCTGGAACTAAATATCTAGCAACTAACAAAACATTGATCTTCCCATAGGAATGAGATGTTTTCCCGCGGAAAAAATAGCCTACGTCACTCTCCACCCTCCTAACTATCCCCACACACATAAATCATACCATATAATAGCCATGTTGCGACGTGAAAGAGGCACAAACATACAAACACACTTTCACATTTATAATATTAGTATGGAAGTATGGATTTTAAGAATTTTCTGGGACCCATTTTCAACTTTTCAAAAGGCTATATTATGTTCATTCTAAGTATCTGACTTTAAGTATTGAATTAATCCATAATTCGACGTCTCTGCGTTGGTATTGGCGTCGTAGATATAAAAGAAACAAATAATATAGTCGACGGCTTGAAGTTACCATTGTTATATCTACGCGTTGTAATGTACTTACTATACGTATCAACGTGCTGAAGATCATGTCAGTACTGTACCACTCACCGGGCATAAACCGGCATTGACACCGGCACAATGGAAAAACGAAGACCCGGCGCCGTGCCGTACCGGTGCCGGGCCGGCTAAATGGAAAAACGCTCAATAACGGAAGTGTTTTATAATTATACAAACATACATAATGTTCGTATAATTATAATTATATTATAACAGCTGGCCACAATTTTTTGACACGTTTGCGCGGATTCGATGTTCCATCTAGACATTAAATCATCAAAGACCAATAGGTATTCGCTTCCTCGCAAGCAATAGGACACCTGTCTTAAAGTCCCCGTTCTATTTCCAGTAGTCAAATAATCTGAGACGCAGGTGTCAACAATACTAGGTAGTAGTCCCCCGCCTGAAAGGCTCGTTACTTGTTCGAATGATCTGTTAGCAGATTACACTATCAAGGTCAATAGTGGTATACTAATTCACTTATGCGAAATGTAGGATTAAAGGGGCTTATACTCGTACGTATTAAGACTACGCCAGTTTACCAAGTTAGTGATGAATATAAATAATATTGACTATCTGTGTTAGTTCAAGAAAATTATTCCGGGCAAGCAAGGGTGCTAAGGGCTCGAAGGATCAATTTCCCAAAGCTGAAAAAAATTGCGTAAAGTAAATAAAGAACAGCGAAAGGTCACTTTCTGAACATGAAGTATTGATAATCACTTGAAGTCAAGGATGAAATTGGGAAGTAGTTTATAGTTAAAGGAGAGTCCTGCTGAGATTGGATTTTGTGATAATTCCAACTTGAAAGGGGTAAACTTGTCAATGAAAGTTTGTTAGAAAATCTGCCAAAAGTACCAACTTCCAAGCCGCGGGAAACTGCCGTATTATGTTGTTGAATAATGTTTGAATATTAAAGTTAGTACTTATACCTATAGTAAAGTAAATTTATTTTCATCTGCACTATTGTCATTAACTTGCCTTGTCAATGTCTTAATACGTTTCAATTTTGAAGCAAAAAAAACTTAGTTTTTCCTGTGGCGAATCTCACGTACGTCCTAAAGTATAAAAAATAAAAGTTTTTACATCCTTCCACATGCGAATTCCAAATGTATACGTGGTGTGTTCCCTCTACGCACTACCTAGCTCCTATAGCGGAAGAACACACTGCAGTCTCGCGTTAACTCTATACATACCATTAATTTGTAGAGGTAGATATTTTACTGCAAGAATATATGAGCCCATGAGTATTTTTACATATAAGTATCTAAAAGTACAAAGACACGCAATAATTTCCAATCCAGTCTACACTTCTCTAAAATATTATTGGTAACTAGCGAACCGCCCTCGCTTCGCTTCGGGACCCGTAAGTATCAACCGCGTAGGTCCCGCTCCCGTAGGAATTTCGGGAAGATAATAAACTATCACCAAAATTAATTGAGGTTAAATTAAATTAAACTTAGAAATAAAGCTTACGACAAAATAATAGCAAAGTAGCAAAGGATCACAGCAAGATTAATTCAGATTACCTAAACTTGGAAACGCGGCAAATTTGATTACCATAAAAACGGTTCTAGTGTGTTAATCTTAAAAGATAGACATATACTGTCGTGGACATTTTTTTAGATCATTTCAAGAGGAATAATTCATTCATACATATATTTTTGGTATCTTGAATCGTTTTCGCAACGCATGCAACGAAAGCCCTCGAGAATGAATAATTTTCCCCGTTTTTTCCACATTTTCCATTATTTCTTCGCTCCTAATTGTTGCAGCGTGATGTTATATAGCCTATAGCCTTCCTCGATAAAAGGTTTATTCAACACAAAAAAAAATTTCAATTCGAACCAGTAGTTCCTGAGATTAGCGCGTTCAACCAAACAAACAAACAAACTCTTCAGCTTTATAATATTAGTATAGATAACGATCAGCGTGCTTTTTCTGCTCGCTAATAACGATGTAAAAATTTACAGACTCTTTATACCTACGCTGTATTATTATATTACGACGAATTGTAGGTACATAGAGTTCTGTTATTTATTTTAAATATTAGCTAATTTGAAATCAGTCGAGCATTCGAGGTTGAACTAAAATTAAATAAAGTTATTTCATTGAATCTAAAAGAACTTTATTCAAACATACGACAGTTTGTAAAGGCAGCAAAAGATATTTGGAGGGTTGACAATGATTTCAATAGCGGACTCTTGTCCCTAGTCCCCTTTTGTGTGAAACATTGCTGTTGTATTCAAGGATTTTGTCCTGATTTTGTCACAAAATGTGTACAAAATTTATGTATTGAAAGTTTTACACTAGGCACGAGATGGTAACGAGATGATGAGTTACATAAGGGTGTCACCAACAAGATGGCAGCATACTTCTAAAATATGTAACAGGTGTCTGTTGAAGGGTTATTTCAAGGTGGTGTTTGGGAATTTGTCATCATAACTACTCATTGAGTCTATTATTATTAACCAGACGACAGAAATATGCCACCATTTGACATTTGACCTCAGAGTACTAAGCAAAATACTTATTGATGTACGGGAAAAACCCGTCTGAAGTATCGTCTGAACTTTTTTTATTAACGCAATCCCTGTTTGTCTAAGCGATTGTTCCAGCTTATCTCCGAAACGGTTAAATTGTTTGCGGTGTTATCCAATGTATTAAGGAAACATTTAGGCACTTCTCACACAACGCTATTTGCAAGCGACTCAGATCTTGTCAATGTACGAAAGCGACGTGTCTACGATGCGTCTCCTGTCAGTGAGAAGTGTCAGATACAGCGAATTTTGGATTGCGTTGCAGTCGCGTAGCTAATAAATAGCGTAGTGTGAGAAGTACCTAAGTGCCTTAAAGTTTGTTTCATTTCAGTCGGTCGGTCAGTTTTAGTCCGTCCACAAAAAAAGGTTACATCTGTTTAAAGATGTCCGTCCAATGTTTTTCCGAGCAAGGATGTAAAGCGAATGAGGGCAGCTAATAGCCGTACATACATAAACTTTTATCTGAGTCCTTACCCTTTTTGTTACAATATGTAACAATCCGCTCATTTTTAGCCGGAAAACGGGCAAATGGACGCCATACTTAAAGTATTAACAGCCAATGTTGCACGAATAAGTCACTGATGTTGCTCATGTCCATAGGCGACGATGACCACTTACCATCGGGTGGCTCGTCCACTTTTATATCAGTCTTCCAGGATATAGAATATATAAAGAAATATTCAAGCGTAGTCGGTCAAGAAAAAATTAAGAGGAAAGGAAGAAATCTCTGGAAAAAATTACAATATCATCGCCATTTCGCCCTTAGTTTCCTTTCATGAAACAGCGTCATAATAAAAAAGAAAACGTGACACGAAAATAGAACACTGCGTATTTGAGCATCATTTCGGTAGTATAGTAAAATTGGATGAATATAGTAATATTTGATTGAGGAACTCATGGGGCCGTGAAAAGCTTTGGTGACAATGATATTGGGCATAAAATAATATTTTATCTCTTAGAACAAAACACTTCGTGTAATTAAATAGAACTTCACGTACAAGTAAGTTCGTTTAACCTTTTATACCTAATTTTACGGTTACGATTTCAGATCCACAGTAACATGAGAAATATTGACGTCACCATCTTCCTGACTGTTTATCAATTTTATTTATGATCAGCAATTATGTTCTTCTCTTCTGTTCTTCCCTATTAGTCGTCATTTCTACACTGTCTCCTTTATCTTTCATATCATCTCTCACACCATCCATCTTTTCTTTGGCTGAACTTACCAATACTTCATGTCTTATGCGTAGCCTTTCGCCTCATCACATGCCCATAACACGACATTCAACCTCCTTTCAACTGTCTTTTAGGCACTTCTCACACTACGCTAGTTATTAGCTACGCGACTGCAACGCAATCCAAAATTCGCTGTATCTGACACTTGTCACTGACAGGAGACGCATCGTAGACGCGTCGCTTTCATACATTGATAAGATCCGAGTCGCTTGCAATTTAGCGTTGTGTGAGAAAAGCCTAAATGTTAAATTTGTTTGAAAAGTTAAATAATTCGACACTAAAACTACCAGCGTCCTTTCAAATTAAGCCCCTATATTCTCGAAAGGCATAAGATCTGTAATCCAGTTTGAAATCAACTGACTTTCAAATGTTGATTTGTCTGAGTAAATTTTCGGTAATTACATATCTACACTTGCGAAGTTGCGAATAAATACCCAAAGTCGCTTGATGCTCATTTTACGACATAGATCAATCCATTCTAATAGTTTAAACAACCGATTTTTGTGACCTCTGACCTTGAAATTTAATAGTTGCGTACACCCTACCGTATGTAGGTTTTGAGACAACTTTTAGGGTGTCAATATACGAGTATTTACAGACTTATTTATTTTTATTTATTTATTCACTTTATTGTTTGTACCTATACCAAACTTACAGCTGGGTATCTCAAATTCCGAGATTCTTACCTAATTTATGCTTAAATGACTGGACCAGTAGAGTTCTCGTCACATCAAGCCCAAATAGGTACAAGATAACTGCTGTAAATCGTCGAGGATTTCCCTGGACTGTCTTTAGACTACATCAAATCGACTCCAGACCTCCATGAAATTGTAATAGTAGTATACTTATGAAAACATTAACAAACACACTAGTCGCCTCTACAATTTTCGAAAGTTTTCCTCTATTTCTCTAAGATGCCATTATCAGATCTTGGTGACCTTATCATAGGATCATCCTTAGAATGTCTTCTTTCGAACAAAAAAAATAATAATGAAAATTGGCTCATAAGCGAAGAAACAATCGCGGAACACATAAAAAGCATTATAATTATTATATAGTCGAATTAAGAACCTCCTTCTTTTTTGAAGTTGGATAAAAATAAAAGTAGGTTCCTACCTACCTACCTTATCTTAATTTAAAGTAAATAAACCGAAATGAATTAAATTGTCGGTTTATAAATAGCAAGTAGGACAATGACATAACGGCATCTAAATACGTTAAGTGCTGATAACATTTACGGCTCGGTAAAGCATTATAATTATAATGCCATATTTACATCTACAAATCGTTGAGGATTAGATATCAGTGAAGGGAGTTTTAGTCTACTATCCCTAACACGTGAAGGTACTAAAAAGATAAGCGTTTATTATCGTATTATTTTATGTTTTCCGACACCCACGCAAGCGAGGTCGCAAAACTAGCAAATAACAATTTATTATTGTATTAAGTAGGTAATATTAAATTTCCTTCAGATGTGTTAATTGGACCAAAAAACTGGTTGTCTGTAAAGTCGGTTTACTGACGATAGTTGAACGTGACAACGTCTTAAGAAAATACTGATGGAATGATTGACAAATAATATCATCAAAGGAAACAAACGTCATGAAATCGTATTTAAAGTTACAGAAATTTATCAATAAAAATAAAGAAGGAATACAGGAAACATTTATAAAAAGGTAACATTTAAAATTTATAAATAGTCCCAGAAGTCAATAACAAAGTAATAATTGGATACATTACCAAAATATCTACCTCCAAAGTAATCAAGCTGCCGAACGCAAAGGCCGATTGTGCTTTTTATGTCTGTCTCTCTCGCTCTTAGGCGGGCTAACCATGCCCGAGTGGAAGGGACGCGTGCCTCTCACTCGCTCTCATTGTGAGCGCATAACGTGAGCGGAGCGTAACGCAGTTTCTTGAAGTGTCACCCGGCAAACCAATTTATAAGACGTTGTCACGTCAAAACATATAATTCAGGTACTTATGAATTATCGTGACAATAAGGCTATTCTCACACTATGCTTTTTATTAGCTACACGACTCCGACGAGTTTTTCTCGAGACAATTCAGGCCATTTTCGACACTATAGCTTCGTTGTGAATAGAACTAGAAGCTTGAATTTTTAGTTACCAAGCAGGCATTGTGTAAATTGGGTTCATTTCAAATTTAATTTAGAACTATAACGAGTTAAAGTGTCTTATTTTTGTCACTCACGTACGCGAACTCACGTATTCACGTACTCACTGACTGACCGATCATTAAAAGTTTAAGGCACTTCTAGCAGACATAGAAGCCATCCGACTACCGACCGCGCCCGCTGTTGCTTAACTTTGTCGATCGCATAGGATCGACGCAAGCCGCCGGGCTATGAGCGCTTCCGCCGGGCTATGAGCGCTAGCTATTATTAAATTACAATATTTTGTATTTATATAACATATTACAAGTCAAGGGTGTTAGTGTAAGTTAGTGTCAGCGTGTTAATTGTTTAAAAAAGTTAAAAAAAGACAACTTACGATGTCGCATGTGGCACATTTCTATGCTCGAAGGGATTGTATGGTGCTATGTTGTCCAAACTCTTCTTATGCAGTGTGTACGTAGAGTCCATCCCACACGATATTTCTTCATTTTTCTCTCCGCTGTTGGAATAAAGTATGAAAAGTTGAGAATATATTTTATGCTAAAACCTTTTCATTAAACTGCATTTTTAACCCTCCATGTTTTCGTTTTAATAGCCCGGCGTGTAAGTTACGTTGACAGTGATGGATTGAGTTAATGGTCTAAGATCCCGCCCCTTGAATCTGCTTCAAAGCAGAGTATATTATAAAGTAAGTCATCTCATTCATTCGGCCCTGTTTGGGATATAATAGCCTACTATTTTCGATACGTAGGCGTAGTAGCGACTGCATATCCCCGGATGCCGAAAGAGTTATTTGACTAAGAAAAAAATCTTCTATGTCTGTTCTCCAGCTACGTGGCGTATCTAGTACTTTCACAGTCTACACACCTGATGGCACAAGGCACGCACACATTCATGGCTTGGTTTGTACTTTTGTATGTAGATGACCTGCTTTTTAAATATACTCTGGTTAAAGTCAAGCTAGTCCCTCGATCATTTTGGGAGCGACGGATTGCGACAACCAGGTCACTCGACGGTCTAAAGATAGAATCCCCCAACCCAACCCCTGGGAGACACTGTTTCTCAAGGGTCCAAGTCTAGTAAAAAGGTGTTTTTTTACTTTTTCCACGGGACGTGAAGACGAATGGAGGACTTGCTGATTAAATTGTTGGGAACAAGTTTTTAAGCAATTTCAAAGAAAGGAGGTTCTCAATTATTAAAGATACTTAATAATATTGTGGACAATAGATGGTCAGATAGTAAATGGGTACATTGCTATTTAGCGGTTTATGTTTTGTCTACCTGTCTGTCTATCTGTCTAGGTATTGACAGGTGTCAATCCCCAGTCAAAAATTGACGTGGGCGAAACGTCCCATGGGACGTTTTCCGAGTAGGACGTTTTGCCCAAAGCCTCATAGTAATAAAAAATGAATAAAAGTTAAGATTAAAATAAGCATTAGTCATTTATTTATATTATTACATAAAGTAAATTAAATTGACTTTAAATTACTCATTAATACGCAGTCAGTATTACGTAGTATAACAGGTATAAATTAAGGTTTTTACATCGATTTTATGTCGATGGGTTTTTATAATAAAAAATCTTATTTACTTAATTTTCAATTAAGGCGCGGGCTTTATCATTTTTTTATGAATTTATAACTTTAGTAGTCACTAATGACGAATATAAAATTGCACGATGATTAACGAATATCGAGTAACACAATGGAGCTCTCAAATATTATTCGACATAAAATATTATTGTAAATATTGTAATACATAATTATTTCTTCGTCAAATATTATAAAACAAATATTTTACAATGATGACATTTTTCACAACATAACATAACATTTCTGCACAAATTCGAATGAACAACCACAAAATAAAAAATGTACCTTTAATCAGATCGGAAACGACCAAACGACTCTATAAAATAACTCGAATAATTATTAACATGCTTTTACTCGCCTCGACTGTATGTAACTATAGAACAGAGCTTTTCACCGTAGTTTTTACTCTCATATGAAAATACAGTTGAATAACTTCCTCCATTTTTGAAGTGGGAAAATATTGAAACATACCCAATATCTTATGGGCAAGCGAACTTGCCTGCGAAGCGAATGGTTCGAGTCCCGGGCGAGACAGTAATTTTTCTGACAGATTAAATGTTTATTCTCGGGTCGTGGGTGTTAATTATGTTGGCCATACAAATATAAAATCTATATACCTTCTATCTATACATATAATAAAATTGTAACTACGGCGTTCCGTCTGTACATGGCAAATATATGGAAAAAATTATAGTGGGGGCTTTATACATAATATACACGCAAGAGAATCCAAAACAATGTGTTTCAATTTTGTCTGTATGTCTGTATAACATACAGAATGTTTGTGCACGCTTATCTCAAAAACGGCTGAACGGATTTGTATGGGAGTTTCACTGGGAGATAGAGGAGATTGTGGAGCAACATATAGGCTTTTTATACCGGGATCGGGATTCACGCGGTTAAACTCCTACGCACGAACGAAGTCGCGGGCTCAACTATATTACTTAAAATTGTATTTACCTGACTGACTCTTCTTGATTTCGGTTTGTTAGATATTAATGTTGCCATGTGCACCTATTTTCGTTTTTTATTAAAGATTATTCAACTTTTTTAATTTGATTTGATATGAATACCTTACATTAATTTTACATTTATTATTATAAGACCTTTCACACTACGAATTTTTGTCACCTTATCTTGTCATCTGCCATCGCACAGAGTAAGTAGTTATGGGGGCTTTACATTATACAATTTGCAGAGCGCTAACTCAGTGCACTGACTAGTGTTTTCATACATTACGCTACACTAGTTACTGTCTAACTGCCTTTAGGTTAGTTTAGTTAGGTTAGGTTAGTTAGGTTTAGTTAGGTTAGTGATCCAATCTAGCGCGATCGGATCGGCTCTGCACGCATGCTCGTCTAGTGCGCTAGTTAGCGCGCTAGATGGCATGGTGTAAAAGGATCTAGCACGCTTAACGCTCGCTGTGCGTGGTTCAGTGTTGCCAGATTAGGCAAATTATCGCCATCGCAGTTCTCCTTCAGGGCCGGCGTTGCACTGGTGACTCCCCTGGTGTTGCTCGTGTCTATAGGCAACGATGACCACTTACCATCAGGTGGCTCGTCTGCTTTTACGTCAGCACTAGCACAGCATTAGCACGTAAATAAAATTTGCACGTAAATAAAATTTGATTGTCAAGCCCAAAACATGTTCCCTTATCAGCTGTTCGGCTATCGGCCAAGGGCTGACTACTGATTTACACCCCCCCCCCCCCCCCTTCACCTGATTGAAGAGGTTACAATCAATTAGGCGATTTAGGCTACTCGGCACGCAAAATTGGGCGAATTGAGTTCGCTGATGTCTGGGAACCCTGTCCGTCGGCGAGCGCTCGAGATATATGACGTCACAAATGTCACAATCACTACTGACAGTGACCAAAATGAAGAAATTTCAGTAATTAGGTTCGCTTAGCTAGTGCAGTGTAAGTAATGCTAATGACACTAGTTAGTGCATTGTGTTAGCGCTCTGCAAATTGCATAATGTAAAGCCCCCCATTAGGCGTCATTTGCATGATAACAGTTTTTTGATGTTGCATACAATAAAACTGAAGCAGTAAATGACTCGCATCATCTCTTTAGTACATAGTATCTCAATGCATCATCTAAATAAGACGTTAAACGATCCGTCTTGAAAGAAAAATACTGGAACGCATTCATTACATGCTTTAACCATAATTATCTCAATGGCTTTAACATAATTTGTCGGATATGTTGTTACGCGAGAGATGGATTGTCCTTTAGCTCGGTAAGGGTCGATTTACATTGCCGCGGAATGGAATGGAAGCGAATTTTTGCAACGAAATTCTACATAGCATAATGAACTTTATATCAATTGTGTAAGGTACAAACTAAAGACGAGCCGAAAAAGAGGGAATTCTCGAGAATGCGCGGGGATTCCCCGGAAGACGCGCGACCTCTTTTTCGGCTCGTCTTTAGTTTGTACCTTACACAACATCCACCGTATTTATTACGCCATAACGGTTAATGTTAAGATAACGTAGATCATCAACAACAATAATAATAATAATAAGATTACAAACATAGGCATGATCAGGTAGCAGCTATAGTACACCAATACTTAGCGTTTAAATTTAAACTAATACCAGAGAAGTTACCATACTACAAGTATTCGCCACAAACCGTACTAGATTCCGATAAGTGTAAACTCTACTGGGACAGAACTATATTAACTGATAAAACAATTCACCACAATAGGCCTGATATTACTCTCCATGATAAAACCAACAAAATAGTCTACCTTATCGATGTAGCCGTACCTAATACGCATAATCTCACGAGCACTCATACAGAAAAAATGACAAAATACACAGACCTCTCTATAGAGTTAAAGTCACAATGGAAAGTTAACAGCGTAAGGACGGTACCAATTATAATATCTACAACAGGAGTGATCCCCTTGACATTACAGGACAGCCTAAATGTCTTAAATATACATCCCTTAACATATATTCTACTACAAAAGGCTACGATACTTAACACATGTAGGATTGTTAGAAAATTCTTATCCATAGATCAGTAACATTTAAATTACCAAGCAAATTTCTACTATTGTCGTTTGGCTAAAAACCCGCGGCAATAGCTACTACCCCAGAAATGGGAGAAACATAAGTTTTGTAAGAAAAGATAATAATAATAATAATAAACGCTAACACACTCATACCCCCGCAGTAGGTTACCAGGTACCTGTGTCGCGGGTGGCATGGACTACACATATAACACATCACAATTACACCCATGACCCGAGTACAAATATTTATCTGCCACATAAATATCTGCCCCGGCCGGGAATCGAACCCGGGACCCCTCGCGTCGCAGGCAGGGTCGCTACCAACTAGGCTACAGGGTCGTCTAATCTTAATCTTTATCCTGAGAGCTCACAGCTGATACTGAACGATTTTTATGACAACCGATAAGTTTTATCTGCTTTGATTCATATTTATTGTAAAACTCCGGGATAAAAAGTAGCGTATATGTTGATCCACAACCTTCTTTATCTCCCAATGAAATTCTCATAAAAATCCGTTCAGCCCTGTCTGAGAATAGTGTGCACATCTGCGATCAGTTAGTTTTATTACACATATGTATAGATAATGCAACTTCAACTTTAAATGCAATAGGTAATTACTCAAAACCGTATTAATTAGGTCAGTAAGTAAGTACCGCGGTTTGAAATAAGAAAACGAAAGCGCACTTCCGTTTCAAAACAAACGTGACGTAATACCAGATACGTTATTATGGTAATACTTTTGTTTTACCCCCAACAACATTTCTCATAATATGCCAATAGTAAACAATATTGATAAAAAATTGCCAATATGGATTTTGTGCACCACACAGGACTCTATCTATAACGCTACGCTACACACTCAAAGCCCCACACTAGGATTCCCTGTTTCGTGGGTGCCTTGGACAACACAAAGACGAGGACACACCCAGACCGAGAACGGAAATTCAAATTCATCATTCAAATCGTCGCCGCCGCCTCGGTGGGAATCGAACCCAGGACCCTCGGAACAGCGATCCGGCGTGTTAACCATTGCGCCATTCGGGTTGCCTATTTTACCACGACAGTATTTTGTTTTTATTACCGTTGATAAACATTCGTTCTATTAACGCCTGACGAAACACGAATGCTCGGACGGAAAATACTCTTATGAGACTGCGAATAATGTACGGAGCTAAGAAAATTGCGACCGTTTCAGTCACTACACATTTTTGCGGTTCGCCGCTTGGTATTCGAATAAAATGTCGTGAGTGGAAACTGCTCAACATAAACGAATTTCATACATGCTCACCGAATCACGCGAACGAATACACGACATTCTTCGTTAAACACGTATTTTACGACTTTTAAGTTACCTGAGCGAAGGAAGTTAAGATGGAAGCTAGAAAATTAAAACTTAAAGACTTTTGCGTGACTGAAATGGGATATACGCTACTGGTTGAACCCAGTGTAGTAGATACGCGCTTACTGGGGAATCGTAAGATTTATTTTATCCAAACGTCAGTGTATGCTAAATCTATGAGTGAATCAGTTTTATTAATTGCCAATAAGATGCCAGCTGTCAGGACAGGTAACTCAGCTGTCAGGTAAGATAATTATGTCAGATATTTAAGTAGTCAAAGCGCAACAATGTAATTTAACTTTGTTTCAACTGAGTGTTCTAAGACATCACGCATTTATTAACCCCCGACGCAAAAAGAGGGGTGTTATAAGTTTGACGTGTCTGTGTGTGTGTGTGTCTGTCTGTCTGTCTGTGGCATCATAGCACCCGAACGGATGAAGCGATTTCAATTTAGTTTTCTTTGTATTAAAGGGGACTTACGGGCGCGTGTTTTTAGATATGTTTGATGAAAATCGGTTGAGCCGTTTAAAAGTTATTGGGGTTGAAAGGGGGGAAGAATTTTCATTCTGTCTCTTTGTGGCATCATAGCTCCCGAACGGATGAAGCGATTTCAATTTAGTTTTTTTTGTATTAAAGGGAACTTACGGGCGCATATTTTAAAATATGTTTTATGAAAATCGGTTGAGCCGTTTAAAAGTTGTGGGGGGTAAAAGCGGGGAAGAATAGCCGAATGTATGCAAATATACTCGTGTGGGGTCTCAAATGAAAGGGCACAGTAAGAGAATATTTATGACTTAATCGAGAATATTCTTACCTATAAAAAGTATAAAATAAAAATTAAATTAAAAATTAAAAAAACCCCCGACACAAACATTTAAAAAGTAAAAAATAATATCTCTAAAAATAATACGTCGCGTTGGGGGACCGCTCCATTTACTTCTAACTTTAACGCAAAAAAATATTGATAAAATATGATAAGTCTTGGGTAAAGGCATAAGTAGGTAGGCATGTGATACTTATGAAAAAAATCGTAGATAATGAGTAGTTAGGAGCGGTCCCCCAACGCGACGTATTATTTTTAGAGATATTATTTTTTACTTTTTAAATGTTTGTGTCGGGGGTTTTTTTAATTTTTAATTTAATTTTTATTTAGTATTTGAAATTATCATAGCCCGCCTTGTATTAAGTAGCGTGTGTAAGCGTTATACGCCATCATACTCATACCTCCGCATTGGGATTCTCCACATCGCGGGCGGCAGACAACAAAAATGACACGTCACTACATGGACCGAGGACAATATTTTTCTGCCGAACGAACGATTGCCAGACCAACGATTTATAATTCGTCTGATATCGAAAAACACAAACACTATTTTTATACACTATCCGCTATCCCCGCCTTTTATGACGGTCAGCTCTGGGACTAGACTTACTGTTTTTAACCGACTTAAAATGGAGGTTCTCAATTCCATCGTATAATTATGTTTTTTTCATGTGTGTTCGGGGATTAATTCGTCGTCTAATTCTTTTTTTTGTTGGAAAGTAAATATTCTAATGTGGAACCATGATAATGAACCAAGATGATGTGGAACCAGGATCTGATGATGGCATCCCAGAGAAATCGAGGGGATTGAGGGCTTGTATGCACTCAGAAATTTGAATTATTAAGAACAAGGTGAGTAAATATTTTAAGATAACCAAGTGACATTTATCTTTTGCAAGCAAATACCATAAATCACAAGTAGTTATAAATAAACTTTGCAGTTGAGATAAAGCAGAGTAATTATCCTTTAAAATAAAGGTATGTCACCAGATGGCGCTCAATTCAACCCATCTAGGTGTAAAGTTCTCGTCAATTCAAATCAATAAAGCCTCAACACAAGGTAACTGCTGGAAATCATTGAGGAGTTCCCTCGACTGCCTGTCGACTCCATCATCAGGTCGACTCCAGGTCTTCATTTAAATTGAAGTACCTACTTTAAAACACTTAATGAGAACATTCACAAATACACTAGTCGCTCTTTATGTTGGATGGATTAATTAGGTTTTATGTATTATACCCTTATCTAGTACTATCTATAGTCAAACGGTTTTATAACCTACTTTAAAAAGAGTTAAATCGAATATAAGTAGGTGTATACTTATATCCTCCAAATAAAAATTAACTTTCCATTTGGTCCTATGTACATTTTGAAAAAATATTATGTACATACGTACCTGATCAAAAAGTGGGATATGAATTCGATTTTTGTTTAGGCGATTCTATTCGGGTTCAATTTCGTATTTCGAAATGGAATACCTTCCGTTACAGCAAATCTAATCGTATCGTAACACCATAATTGTAACTTCGTTTTCCTTGTGAAGGTACGCGTTTTATATGAAGATGTAAAGTAAAATCATTATATCATTTTAATTGCTTGCTTAAGGGGCACGTTGATAATACCTTAACTGAATTTTTTGAGAATACCAGGATCATAACGGACATCAGTTTAATTTCCAAAATTATAATAAATTAAATTATAATAATAAGAAAAATCGTGGTTTTACATGTAATTATTTAACGGGAATAAAATAAAATAAAACATTACGTGTAACGAATATTTTAGAATGTACATACCAAGTGTCGTTCATACTGAAGCCAGTTTAATTCCACGATACAAATCAAGGAGGCAAACTCACTTATTTTCACAATATCACTTATTCTAAGACATTTTCTTGTTAATAAAGTATCTAGCAACACAACCGGTAGAGTCGATGTGTCGAGACGGATGCATGATATCTCACTACTTGAGAACAAGAATTCCACCGAGTGACTAGTAAAGTCTGCATGCTTTAATGCAAAGGATTACTTACTATGTGTGCTAAATTGCTAATTCCGCCGAGTAATTAACATAATATTAACATTAATAGTATTAACGTAATAACATAATTTTGTTTGTGTTTTAAAACAAGTGAAGGATATATTTTGAAGATATTTTCAAGAATGATATATTTTCGAGGCATTCTTTTGTATTAAGTACAGAACATCTTTTTGAACTTTTAAGATTTTTCGTTTGCTTAACGATCCGTGAAATTAAAACCCCTTTTGACTCACTCAATTCAATCTATAAGAATTTATTTTATCTACCGTAACAGTAGGTAAAACAAAAATATTGAAATATGAAATAAATTCAATATGCATGTTGAGTGATTGTCGGTTTATCTGTGCATTTAATACCTCTTATCTCAAAGATCGTAGATGTAGTGTAGTAAGATTGATGTAATATCAAGTGTTTGTCATATTTCTATCCCTTGTATATCGTCGCCTTATAGTGAAAACCTCGGGAATGCATTTTTGCTCAATTTTTTTTATTGCGTTAACAGGAAGAAAACCTCGTAACGCACGCCCTTATCCAATTAATTTGTCCATTTGATACTTATAGCCCCAACTATAAGAGTAATTGAGCACCTCGTAACTCGTAAACGCATTTGACAGTTCGGTGTGAATACGAGTCTTTGTAGTACGAATACCTCGTAAGTAGCATTCTATGTATTTCGATCAATCTTACAGAGTATAACAGATCTGGATATAAAAGCAGATTAAATTATTACATAAATTAATAAAATAACATTAACAATCCCATAAAAAAATTTTGCAACACACAATTTTTTCGTCCTCTTGAAAATTTACTTGTTTTACACTTACGAGGTTTTCACTATAAGGCGTCGATATCTCTTTATACATATATATTAGGTAACCTACCTTTCATGACTTCTAAGACTCACAATGTATGTTGACTTAAAATTCAGTCTAAATACGTTTTTAATCGTGCGTACAGACTATGTAACAAAACATGTTATAAAACATTGTTTAATAACATGTTTTACAAATGTGGACGCTATGTGTTACAAAACAAAGTTATACAACATGTTATAAGTTTGTGCAACAATATTATATAACTTTTGCACACAAGTTACCTACTCATGCCTTGTTATAAAACATTGTTAAACAACAATGTTGTTTTAATGTGTACGGTCTTGTAACATGTTTCATTGTTAGACAACAATGTTAGATAGTGTGGACGTGTTATAAAACAAAAGTTATATAACATGTTGCATAATGTGTACGCACCATAAGGCATAAGGTCCCCGAAGCGAAGAGCAATTTCTTGTATAAACATGTAACTGTAAAATACTATTCCTAAAATAGGGACATTGTCTGAAATTCTGAAAGCTTGCCAAATAGTACGAGTATCTCAAGCCCATAAAAGTCAGTTATAACAAGCATGAGCGCATAATATGTACATACAATCGCGCGTCTTGAAAAGGCTTACTACGAGTAAGTATATTTATTTCTTCAGCGATGGTCTTCAGGTGTATAGGCACATAATCTACTTTGACGCGTTCTATTATAGGACACGGGTCGCTCTTCGTGAGAAGTCAATAGACATTTTCCACCACATTGCTCCTAGAGGATTAATATTAGAAGTGTAATCAGACACTTTTAAAACGTGGTATTCATCTAACAATTGATGTGTATAAAAGAATTATAAATGACTAGAGAATCGCCCGCGCTTCGGTTCGGGACCCGTAGGTAACAGCCGCGTAGGTCCCAGTCCCGTAGGAATATCGCCTAATAAGTAGCCTATAATATGAGATACTGGAACATCAGATATAACATTTGCCTATTACATAGGTAAGTAAATTACATGTACCTAGTATTTGATAGCGTGAATCAGATCTTGCAAATGAATTTTACTAACGCCATCTATTAACCGGCACTAAATATCTAGCAAGTAACAAAACATCGATCTTCCCATGGGAATGAGATGTTTTTCCGCGGTAAAAAGTAGCCTACATCACTCTCCACCCTCCTAACTATCCCCACACACATAAACCATACCATATAATAGCCATGTTGCGACGTGAAAGAGTCACAAACAAACAAACAAACAAACACACTTTCACATTTATAATATTATAGTACGGACTAGCTGTTGCCTGTGGCTACACCCGCGTGGAGATATTTAACTGAATTCATACAAATTTTCGATCCTTTCGCTTACCCCTTAGGGTCCGTTTAGACAGACCGGATCGAAGAGCAGAGCAGATTTCTATCACTAAGCAAATAGAGTTTTGAGTAATTGTATTAAAGCTTATGTGCACCTATTTTGTTATCAGGATGCTTGAGGAATCCTCGAACGCGTTTCGTGTGAAATAATAAAGGGGAGCCGACCGGCTTCGATTGCGTGCTCTTTCTCGCTCGCTCGGCTTTCAGAACTTTTCCATACGGTCTATGTGAAATAGTTGGCGGCTGCGGTCCCGCTCCGATCCGGTCTGTGTGAAAAGAAAAATGCGAGCCGATGCTCTCCGAGAAGGTCTATGTGAACGGACCCTTAAGCACCCCGAATATGACAAAACCAAAACCCGATCTTAGCGAACGTCTACTGACTATAAATGAAATTTCGATCTAATGAATCATCGATGTAACGTTTTCAATGTCTTTACACGTCAAACAGTTTTCGATTTTTCGTAAGGGTGCGTACAGATTATGTAACATGTTATATAACTTCTGTTTTATAACACTTCCACACTATCTAACATTGTTGTCTAACAATGAAACATGTAACAAGACCGTACACATTAAAATAACATTGTTGTATAACAGTGTTTTATAACAATTCAATGCGTGTCATTTCTTAAAATATAGCATATAACATTGTTGCAAAAACTAATAACATGTTATATAACTTGTTTTTGTAACACATATCGTCCACATTAAAAAAACATGTTATTTAACTATGTTTTATAACATGTTTTGTTATATAGTCTGTACGCACCATAACGAGGGAATGACCTTTCGTTTTTATAAATAAAGATAAAGTGCTCTCTGTTATATCTTTTATTATCTTATTTATCAGAATTATATTTGTTTGTCACACAAATATTACGGCATGTTCCTGTATACGTTTTTATCACGTGAATTAAGTAATGCTAAAAAGTTCCATATACTTAGGTATAAAAGGTAGGTACGGCAAAATAAATATTATACATGATTAAGCTATGATAGTAAATTGCAATGCTGTTTGTACTTTGCTTATATTTAAAAATAAATGATCTTATCCCCTGAAATGTGAAAGTTTAGATGTTTGTGTGAATTGAATACCTATTTATAATACCTACTTAGAGTCACGCAAAATTTACTAAACGAATTTACATGAAATTTGACACACAGATAGATGATAACCAAAACTAACATTTAAATTGCTTTATATGAATAAAAAATATAGTACACAATACCTACCTTGTTTGTTTAATCAATGTGAAAATTAATCTGACGTAAGGAGTTTTACTACTTGTAAAACATCCAAAGCGGTGTAAAATATCGTTTTTGTAAGTGTAATTTTCTCGCGTGAACAATGTGCTCACTCAATTCGTGTTGAATTGAAACATTTCACTTGTAAATGTGGAATTTGTAATTGGTTTTTATTGTTGAAATGCCCATAGAGCATTTCAACAATAAAAACTCTACCGATATGCTTCTCATCGTAACGGCATTGTATCTATACAATACTATACATAATTATTATAAAAAGAAGTCCTGTTTTCTACCTTTCTGTCTGTCTGTCTGGACGCTTTGTACGCGAACGCCGCGTAAATTAACTAGCACAAATATAGTTGAGTAACGTTATCGGTACGTTTAAAAAAGTAAACCCGTAGTTTGTATGGAATAAAGTTTATTTTCGGCATAGGATATAAAAGGCCACAAACACGACAATCTATTCCACGGGGCCCGTACATCTAAATAAAGAAAAATCTGTCTATGATTTCTAAATAACTGTTTTTTTTTTTCAAGTGAATAATAATAGGTAGGTATAGTGCTTTGCACGATACTAAAACACAAACGATTTTATAATTTTTGTCTGACTGTCTGTCTTTCTGTTTGTACGGGCACAGAACGGTGAACTGATTTTAGGGGACTTTTACTGGAAGAGGAAGGAGATTATGGAACATCATAAATGCTACATTTAATCCCGGATAAATAAAAATAATTATAAACTAGACGCGAACAAAGTTATTCATCCCGATACAAATAAACTTACACGCTAATAGTCCCACGTCATAGTCACGATATAAAAAACACCGATATCCATACCTCAAATCGGATCGAACCATTATCATCGAACCATAATCTTTAGGATGGCAATCTGGCATGGAAACCATTTCACCATCACAATAGATGCAGTGAATAAGTATACATAGATCGAAACTAAAAACCAAAACCAAATTGATGCACTCTATTTTCAACAACTGGACTGATTCCACAGTATTTGAAAAATAGGTCAATGCAATCCACAAAACGTGTTTTTAGATTTATTAAATCACTGTATTGGATTGCATTGAACTTTTATCTGCGATGGCACTATTGTTTGCGAATACGGGGGTGAGAGTAAATAAATCCTGAGCAATAAAATCGACGACTCGTGTAATGCAGTAATGGTCGAATAAGCCAGAATGATATTCAAAGGGTCCTAGGTTCCATTTCCAGCGAGGCGGTTTGAATGATAAGTTTAAATTTTCACTCTTGATCTTTATGTCTGTTGTACTTAGATCCACGACCCACGACATAGAAAACCTTAGGCAAGCGACTCACATTCTAGAAAAGACGCAAACCCATAAATATAAGACGACCTCTTTGAATGGTTACGGAAAGTTTTTGACACATTCGTGGTTTGTACAAGCTGTCAAAGTTGTGACAGTTTTTAATATAGGACTAGTAATTCCGCCCTCGCTTCGCTTCGGGAAACCAGTCCCTTCAAAAATCTGTATAAATTTTAACAAATTATGTTATTCTGATGTCTAAGGTATATTACTGCAAAGTTTCATGAAAATCCGTTCAGTAGTTTTTGCGTGAAAGAGTAACAAACCCACACACACACACATACATCCTTTCAAACTTTCGCATTTATAATATTAGTAGGAAGTAGAATTTCAAAGAGCGAACTTCGAACCTTCGCAAGTCTCCCACACATTCGTGCAAACATTCTTAAAAAAAATGTTCGCGCATGTGAGTGATCGAGATTTGTGCGGGGCTACGAGTGTGTGGAGATTTATTATTATTAATGACTTTAACTCAATTAATTGTGTACCTACTGTGCATAATATATTTTTGTACTATATAGATAATCATGATCATGACCACGGTTAGGGTTTGCAATCCCATAAGTACTTAGTATTTTTTTCCATCTAGAAATTGGGAAATTTGCCTTTCCAGACCGATCCCGATGGAATTCCCGCAAAAGATTTAAAAACTCGTATTATATGAATGTAATAATGCTATTACTACGGAATGTTTTTTTTTTATTTTTAAACAATTCACGGTGTTTTAAAATAAAACAGGCAAGCAATAGAAAAAAATGTGTTAATTAACTAATAATTCAGAGAAATCTGTCAGGAATCAGGACATCTTTAACTTGTACATTTTACTTTTGGTAGAAAGTAACAAGTAATAATAAGTAAGTATAACTAGTAATTATCAAATATATTGTAATTTATATACCTACAATAATAGAATATTGTCTCTATTTACTTAAAGTAAACCTTCTTCTTGCTTGCTATTATATTACCCACAGAATCTTAAAAAATCTAGTAGAAAATAAAAAAGCAATTGCATCGAATAAATTGTTACTCACTGATACTTAAAGAATTACAAGTAGGTACTATAAGTACGTAAAAAGAAATATAAAAAATCAGAAAGATCTACGTGTTAAAATAAGCGAGAATAAAAACCACAAATCATAAGAAAAGTTAATTTTTGTTCTTAAAATAAGAGCGTAAAAAATAGATCGTATTAATTGTTTTGTTTGACATCTTATTCCTTGTAGGTGTATAGATATAACTGGATGCAGAAAATGCTCTCTCCGCTTCTAAACTTGTAGGGGTGATAGTGTTCAGATAATTGTGAACGAGGGACAAGTATTTACCTTTTATTCCCCTAATCTCGTATTGAGTCATCTCAGCCTTAATTATCTGCTCAAAATTTCGACTTGTTGTAGACATTGACACATCGACTGTCTCACATTTTTGTCTCATTAATTGCATTTCTAGTTCCTCTTTAAGCGATAAGTTTACTTCGGATGTAATTTCCTCATCTTCTAAACTTTCAGTTTTGATAGTTTCTTCATCCACGTTTTCTTCTAAACCCAACATTCTTTCACAAATCTTTTTAATTTCGAGGCGAATATGATTCCTTTCTGGGACTGAAAACGTGTCGTCAGGGTTATTTAAGGAGTTTTCGTACCTATTTGGATTGTGAAGATAAAGGACTATTCCAGACAAGTCGGTTCGGCGCTCTTTGATTCTCTCTCGAAGAGCAGTAGCTAGATCAGCGGTTACTGTTCCTTGTAAGCCTTGTTGATTATCTAATTTTTCTAATATGAAACGGAGTGTCGTATCAGCCGTTAAAAGAGTAGAATCTCTTCTGCACAAAACTTCCACGCCCAATTTAAGTGGTTGCAAACTGATCACTAATTCTTTGATATCAGCCCACTCTTCGTTGGAAAATTTAATATTTGATTCAATATCGATCAAAGCTTTGCTTGTACAGCTTTTAAGATCGTTAAAACGCTCTAACATATCAAATAGGCTACTCCATTTCTTTTTGTCATCTAGTATTAACTCGTAATCTTTACCGATGTCTAGTTGTACATATTTCTGCAAGCAAGCATAATTATTTAGGGATTTCTTAAAAATCTTTACAACCTTTCTTACTTTCTCTATAAGTCCTCTATAATTCGGTATCAATTTAGCCGAAGGCTGTTCTGAATGAACAAACGGAAATACTTGCTCCTCACCCATCTCGCCATCGCAAGAATCGTCATCGTCATCGTCATCATCTGAGGAATAAACAGGTGGCATTTCATTTTGTACAAAATGAGTGACCGATTCCTTCGTGTATAAGGTATCTACTACTGCCAGTTGGATACCATGAGCAAAACATAGTTGTTGGTAGCAACTCAACATCCCCCCAACTTTCTTCGTGACGGTAGCACCTTCAGTAGTAATTCCGACAATATCAGTGTCAAGATGAAGACTAAATTCTTCCAACCTTGTTTTGATCAATTCAACACAGTGTTCGGCGTTATAAGAGCCATGAATAGCAACCAATCCGAGATTGATATGCGTTCCTTCTAAATTATGCACATTCATATTTAAATATCTTTTATTTTTGACAGATGTCCATTCATCTAATGTTAACGAAAACTTTTCTCCGTCTATTTTGAGATCTTGTATTGTTTTTATAATTTCGGCTTTGACTGTTATCGAAAAATTTTCAACAATAGATTTTATGGTATAAGGAGATGTAGGTAGACTAATTAAATTTTTCAAAAATAGGTGTCTTATATCCTCAGAGGAACTCAGACGGTTATAAGATAGACCATCTATTGCTACCATCCTGGAAATCATCAATTCTTTGGAGTGCTCTAATATTAAATAGTTATCTGAGCTAAATGTTTTAGAAATTTTTCTTTTGGGTTCTTCGTCATTAAACGGACTTTCAACTATGTTCACTGATTCAATCTTTATAGTTGAGGTTCCTGGTTGCTGCACTGACATTTGAATGGCAGCTAGGTCAACACAATGTTTAGATTTTAAATGGTACTTCAAACCCTTTGTCGATCGCTGACTTATTTTCAAAATGTTATTGCACAAAGAACATCTAGCTCTTTCACCGATTTTTATGAAATAATTCCAAATAGGACTTTTATGTTTATCTGCTGTGTTCGACATGTTGGACTATTTGTACCTGTAAATTAATAACACCATATTAAAAAAAATAGAAATACTTTCATATAATTTATGTAATCATAGAAAAACGTATTATCAATTGTTTTTATAAAATTAGTTAATGTAACCTAAAAATTGTTACTACGATAACCAAGCCTAGGTTTATAATTAAATTGTAGTAACATTTTTTAAGGTTAGGTAGCAGTAATTTCTAAAAAGGTATTTACTTCATCGATGATTCGATTTGTACTGATTATGATGTGTAATATTAAATAAATGTATATACAAGAAGACAATATTTCTTACCTATATACAAAGTTTCACTTTATAACATCTCACTAATTTCTGTCAGAATAACAAAACCGCCGCCATCTTAATATTAACAACGGTTTATCCTTGCTAACCGACGCGACGCGCCTTCGTGATGGCGATAGCGGGCCGACACTGCCGTCAGTGAACTCATTAGTGGAGGCTGAATCACTTTGCCGAGCGGACGTCGTGTATTCTGTTAGTTCAAAACATTCCCGCGCGGGGTTTAACGCACAACTGCGGGAATTCCCTCGTCCATTTAACATGCGGGCGCCCGCTGGAACGCGAGAACGCGGAATGCGGTATTGCAAACCCTACCTATATCTACCTAACCAATTCCATGCAACGCGGCAACGCTGCGAATACGTTCAATACGAAATTCGTTGTAATCTTATCCCACACAAATGTAACCTTTATGTCTCTATGATTAAGGTACAATTCAGATTGATAAATTGCAGATTGTTTTTACCGAGGAGGGATATTCCGTATTCCCAACGGGCGGCGGCGGCGCAGGTATAAGTAAAGTATTTATGTATGTTTGGAGTTTTGGATTCGATATACCAGTAGGTATAGGTGTAGTGAAAAGTCCTTGATAGCTATAATCTATCTCCTTGTGTCATACCATACAACGCCCTTTCTCTTTTACAAACAACGTCATTCGTCCAGTACATAAACATTTGTCAAATTAATGATATTGTGGGGTCATTTACTTCCCGCGCGTTATTTATTATATACTTGCCTTTTGTGTCTCTTAAAGATTAAAGGCTGTTATGTTTTTACGACGCATTGTTCAGGGGGTTTTTACCTAAGACGTAGGTACGCTCTCTAGCGTAAAGATAGGATGGGTCATTCGTAATACGATCAGGATTAATGAACCTTACATTATAATTTTAGCCGAGTAAACCCGCCCTTACTTTGTTTCGGAAAAATTGATACCTGCGCACTTAAATTGTTTTTTAAAACAAGATTCTTAAAGTTACTCTATTACTTATGCAGTAGGCATTTATCGCATTCCCATAGCGCGTGAAAGTCAAGTTATAGAGGTAGATACTTACTAAAATTATAAAAATCTTATAAAAACTTAGTTTTGACGCTATTACGGCTAATGAGGCTAAAAGATAAATAAATCTCTAAGATAAAGACAAATAGAAGCCAAGAAGAATAGAAAGAGTTAGACAATATTTTGCAGTTACAAACTTAATTTTTCAAGCTGCAGTATTGGAGACGAGGAAATAGCCACAAATTTTAATGGAATAGAAATGGGTGTACCGTGTTTCTTCGGTAAAAGATTTTCCACTATTCAAAGGACTTACTGCCCCCGTAAAATCCTTACAGGGACGTAGGTATACAAAGTTAACAATTTAAAAAGCATTGCTGGCAAATGGCACGTGTACCTATTTAGGAGTCATTTTGACTTAGGTACCTTTGGTGTATCTTTCTGGTATGTAAATTGCAGGTTTTACAAAACAACGAAGATCTGGCAATCGTAGGCTCTTTGGTGCTCACTCACATTTTCGCGAAACCACAAGTGTACCACATTATCGGCATTTATCTGAAAAGTTCTTAATAGAACGAAGTATTGAAATCGGTTTGCTGGCGCTGGCTTTAATACGGCAATACACAACGGCAATGTGTATACATAATGGCTTTAATACGAGCACAAAAAACAAGTTTCTGGCTAATATATTTAGGGCCGCCGCGCCGCTAGCTGTACGGGTGCCAGAAATAAACGCCAGTATAGAAACGGAACCCTTATGCAAAACCGTTTTGCACCCCCTGCCTCGTCATTTAAATACCAAACTGACACGTGTTTACTTTTATGCCGCCCCATCGTGGCCCTGAATATATGTATTGTTAACATAGATATCTTCCCTCCCTCTTCTTTTCTCCCACTGCCCTAAGGTTGACTGGCAGAGAATGCTTTTAGCATTAAGTCCGCCTTTTGTTCCGTTACATATGTAAGGTTCAATAAAGTGTAAATAAATAAATAAATAAATAAATATCGAGCCTCAGTTTATACTATCAAAATGATTACACAACAGCGTCTGAAAGAGAGTAATGTTTTATATTTTTTGTAGCGTTATAAAAGAAATTATCATTTTACTAGCTTTTGCCCGCGGCTTCGCCCGCGTGGAATTCGTTTATATTGCGAACCGGGGAAGTGGGGAAGAAGGTACGTCATCAACTATCTTCCTGGGAAAATTCATCGAAATCGGTCAGGCGGTTTAGATTTTTCATGCAAACTTTCATCCCCTATTTCAAGCCTTTAGGGGTTGATTTTTGAAAAAAAAAGTAGCCTATGTGTGACCCTGGGTGTTCAACTATTTTCCAAACGAATTTCATCCAAATCGGACAGGTGGTTTTGCCGTGAAAACGTCACAGACAGACAGACAGACAGACTTTCGCATTTATAATATTATTCCTAGTAGCTGAACCCGCTACTTCGTACGCGCAGGAGTTTATTCCGCGTAACTCCAGATCCCGCGGGATTTCCGGGAAGACAGACTTGTTACTTTTATATTAATGTTTGTTTAGAAGCTATTTATACCCAATACGCGAAGAAGGTTTTCCCGCGTAAATTCCGATCCCGCGGGATTTCTGGGATAAAAAATATCCTATATGTTAATCTAAGTTGCCCTCTATGTGTGTGCCCGCTACTTCGTACGCGCAGGAGTTTATTCCGCGTAACTCCAGATCCCGCGTGATTTCCGGGAAGACAGACTTGTTAGTTTTATATTAATGTTTGTTTAAAAGCTATTTATACCCCATACGCGAAGAAGGTTTTCCCGCGTAAATTCCGATCCCACGGGATTTCTGGGATAAAAAATATCCTATATGTTAATCTAAGTTGCCCTCTATGTGTGTGCCCGCTACTTCGTACGCGCAGGAGTTTATTCCGCGTAACTCCAGATCCCGCGGGATTTCCGGGAAGACAGACTTGTTAGTTTTATATTAATGTTTGTTTAGAAGCTATTTATACCCCATACGCGAAGAAGGTTTTCCCGCGTAAATTCCGATCCCGCGGGATTTCTGGAAAAAAAATATCCTATATGTTAATCTAAGTTGCCCTCTATGTGTGTGCCCGCTACTTCGTACGCGCAGGAGTTTATTCCGCGTAACTCCAGATCCCGCGGGATTTCCGGGAAGACAGACTTGTTAGTTTTATATTAATGTTTGTTTAGAAGCTATTTATACCCCATACGCGAAGATGTTAATCTAAGTTGCCCTCTGTGTGTGCCCGTTACTTCGTACGCGCAGGAGTTTATTCCGCGTAACTCCAGATTCCGCGGGATTTCCGGGAAGACAGACTTGTTAGTTTTATATTAATGTTTGTTTAGAAGCTATTTATACCCCATACGCGAAGAGGGTTTTCCCGCGTAAATTCCGATCCCGCGGGATTTCTGGGATAAAAAATATCCTATATGTTAATCTAAGTTGCCCTCTATGTGTGTGCCAAATTTCATGAAAATCGGTTCAGTAGTTTTTGCGTGAAGGAGTAACAAACAAACAAACAAACACACAAACTTTCACATTTATAATATTAGTAGGATATTCATTATATAAAGTTCAATTTCTCATCAGCATAAGAGTCTCGAAAGAGCAGAAAAAGTATTCTTAAAATTCTGTTAATATTCCAGAAAGATAAATTTATCTCAGGCGGTTGTGAAATCAGCCGGAAAATCTCTGAAGACCGGAGTAAATGTTACGGAAAGGAAAGAAAATCGTCGAGTCGAATTATATATTATTTTATGCTAGCCGACCTGGGAGACTTTGATTTATAACAAACTAGCGGCCCGCCCGCGGTTTCACCCGCGTGGATCCCGTTCTCGTGGGAATATATTATGCATGTATTATACATAAAAACCTTCCTCTTGAATCACTCTACCTAATACAAAAAACCGCATCAAAATCCGTTGCGTAATTTTAAAGATTTAAGCATACAGACAAACAGAGAAACAGACAAACAGACAAACAAACAGACGGACAAAAATAGCGACTTTGTTTTATTCTATGTAGTGATAACATTTATGTCTCAGGTTCTATGCGGAGTAATGAGATGATACGCACCAGTGCCACCAGTTATGACGGACTGCGTCAGAAGGAACGTAAAGTTTTTCAAGCGTATCTATGCATGCATGTATGTAAAGGTATTATGGTCTCTTTTAAATCATTCAATTCTTCTTCACCGAACCTACGTTTAAAAAGTAGGTAAGTACCTATATAGGTTTATACATGAAATTACATAGTTACGTCGTTCTTACTTACGTCGCCTTGGCTGCAAGATTCGAATTTGTACCTTCTTTCGAAGCAGCAATATCCATTCAGTATAGTGGAAGGACTCCTAGGTACGCTTGGGGCATTCAGTGCATCGCCTCATTTTCGGACAGCTGAACACTATTCAAACCATTGAAACCATCAAGCTTTTTTTATTATCTGCTTAATAGTAACACACGGATCATTCATATCATCACATTAATAATAATCTAAAAAATCGAATCCGGGATCCCTGTCTTTGCAGGTAGGGTCTCTCTGCAAACTATGTTCTGGGGTCGTCAATCATTGGATATGATTTATTCTATCTCATAGCACATCAAGCATTTTTATTCTTATAAAACACAAATAAGAGTTATTGCTCACTTAAATTTATCAGGCGGACATAAATTTAACGTTATTACATTATTGTCGTTGGAGGTTCTATCCAGAGTTATTTGATTATTAATAAGTTTATTATACTATGTCCTTGCCCTTGTTTAAGCAGTAAGGGTTCCTACTAGAGGGTTCCTTGGATACCGCTAGAGTCTAGACGTTACTAGACTCTATTTGTATCCGAGTGGGTAGGTAGAGCGATATTTCTACAGGGCCGTACCATGTAGAAATGTCACGTACCCATTCAATTTCCCCATTCAATTTTGCAGTATGACCACGAGGAAGACCTGTTCCCCGTGGTCCTGCTATTACGTCATAGTAGGACAAAATTGCAGGACCACGAGGAAACACCATTATTTTCATGGTTTACCATTTCTATTACGTCCGAGACGGTTTGTCTTATAAACGCTGTCCACATAGAACTAGTCTACAAGTTATTTTTATTTTGCAGTCCGAGACATGTTGGTAACAAAACTTTACGGTGTAGTGTTTTCAGAATAAGTCTAAATACCACTCAAAATACTACTAGCGGATGCGCTAGCGGATAACATGTACATATATTAAATACATACATTATTACTTAAGTATTCTTTTATCTATGTAAGTAATTATATACAGGGTGGAATTTTTGAACGCCACCTGAAGGGAAGATAACCAGCGCCGGTAACCAGCGTTCTACATCTACATGAATGCGCCCTTAAGTTAAAAATACAGTCTGACTTTTTAACCACTGCATATCTACGTTTCTTTAATTAAACTTTTTCTTAGAGCATTTTAAAAGAACCTCGTCTATTGCCTTTCATAGATTCAACAAAGTTATTGCTTTACTTTGGGGTTATTTTAATTTTAACTTTACGGCTTCCGTTGCTCTGAAACTAGTGGTATAGCTTTGATTTATGCAACGCGGTTCTTTAATAAATATCGCTGACGCTGCGAGTATACTGCTGCCACAGGAACAATCTACTCCTGTTAATGATACCTATGAAACTTTTCTATTTTTATTGTTTTGATAATATTAGTAAATTGTTTGTTACTATTTTACTTTTTTCTGTCACTAATATGCTTTGTTTTTTAACCCCCGACGCAAAAAGAGGGGTGTTATAAGTTTGACGTGTCTGTGTGTGTGTGTGTCTGTGTGTCTGTCTGTCTGTCTGTGGCATCATAGCTCCCGAACGGATGAAGCGATTTCAATTTAGTTTTCTTTGTATTAAAGGGGACTTACGGGCGCGTGTTTTTAGATATGTTTGATGAAAATCGGTTGAGCCGTTTAAAAGTTATTGGGGCTGAAAGGGGAGAAGAATTTTCATTATGTCTCTTTGTGGCATCATAGCTCCCGAACGGATGAAGCGATTTCAATTTAGTTTTCTTTGTATTAAAGGGGACTTACGGGCGCGTATTTTTAGATATGTTTGATGAGAATCGGTTGAGCCGTTTAAAAGTTATTGGGGCTGAAAGGGGGGAAGAATTTTCATTCTGTCTCTTTGTGGCATCATAGCTCCCAAACGGATGAAGCGATTTCAATTTAGTTTTTTTGTATTAAAGGGAACTTACGGGCGCATATTTTAAAATATGTTTTATGAAAATCGGTTGAGCCGTTTAAAAGTTATGGGGGGTAAAAGCGGGGAAGAATAGCCGAATGTATGCAAATATACTCGTGTGGGGTCTCAAATGAAAGGGCACAGTAAGAGAATATTTATGACTTAATCGAGAATATTCTTACCTATAAAAAGTATAAAATAAAAATTAAATTAAAAATTAAAAAAACCCCCGACACAAACATTTAAAAAGTAAAAAATAATATCTCTAAAAATAATACGTTGCGTTGGGGGACCGCTCCATTTACTTCTAACTTTAACACAAAAAAATATTGATAAAATATGATAAGTCTTGGGTAAATAGGCATGTGATACTTATGAAAAAAATCGTAGATAATGAGTAGTTAGGAGCGGTCCCCCAACGCGACGTATTATTTTTAGAGATATTATTTTTTACTTTTTAAATGTTTGTGTCGGGGGTTTTTTTAATTTTTAATTTAATTTTTATTTATTTTACTATTTCCTATTTATTTAAGGTTGCTTGGAAGAGCGACAGGCAGATTAGCCGCCTTTTTGTATAGGTACGTGATATAATGTGAAATTATTTACTTGTATTTATAACTGGTGAAGAAATAAAGAGTATATCTTTCTATCTAAACACAAACACACATATGCCTACCTACCTTAGTACTATAATTCACTGTGTCGTGGGTGGCGTGAATACCAGAAATAACACCCGAGTACCTATTAATATTGAATAACACTTCATATCAAATTGTAAATTGAACGTTAAAATTGAACAAACGAATGGAAAACTACACTCAAGGGTAAGTACGGTACAACAATAAAAGAATATCCCACGCCTGCATCAACTGCAAGCAAAATATTCCTGGAATGTTGAGGTATTTCCGGAGAGCTTTGTCATGAGGTTCTTTAAAGGTATAAAAAGAGTTCTCCTTCATTAAACAATGAAGTCAACCAATTTCGCCTTACTGGCGTGACCTAAAATTATATGTGCGTATAGGTATGTAATCTTTTCTATTATATCTTTAATTTTATGGTTCAACGATGAATGGAGATTCAGAAATCGTTAGCCACTTAAGCCTAAAAAGGGTTAAGATAGAAAAGCCGACAGAATCGGTGAAATGGAATCCATGAAACCTAGCGAAACAGCCTCGTAGGTGAGAAATATTAGATCTTAATGTATTGGAACATTTTCGCAAATTGTTTTCACGTATATTTATTTATATTCTTTTCTTTATACGCCGGACTGTAGGTATCACACTGGGTCAGTGTTTGTGAGGATATAACTTATTCAAGGAGGGTTAAAAGGCTTTGTACCTGAGCTATTAATTACGGACATGGGTGGCCTGGGGTAGATGGATTCGAATAAACTATTTCAGTGCGTAGTTTACTAATGATGTAGTGTGATACTTTTGTCACCCGACTTCAAAGGAAGGAGGAGGTTATATTTTCGATTCAGAGCAAGTGGAACGAGATAATACACGGTTGTAAGCGTATAGTACCGGCTAAAAATTTGAGACGATCTTAACCAAATCACTACATAGTATAAAACAAAGTCGCTATTTTTGTCCGTCTGTTTGTTTGTCTGTTTGTCTGTTTGTCTGTATGCTTAAATCTTTAAAATTACGCAACGGATTTTGATGCGGTTTTTTGTAATAGGTAGAGTGATTCAAGAGGAAGGTTTTTATGTATAATACATGCATATATTCCCACGAGAACGGGATCCACGCGGGTGAAACCGCGGGCGGTCCGCTAGTATTAAATAATACTCAAAACAATTTAAGTGTTCGGGTCATGTTGTTTAATTATTAACTTAGTACTTTTTCACTAATTCTCGGGCATTATTAAGTCATGAAAAGTTCATGAAATTACAAATCATCTGTGGAAAAAATACAACAATTAATGTCAAACTGATTTTTCATAGAAAACCCTCCCTTGCATCTTTTTGTATTTCCATTTTGTATCTTTTTTTTCTAGTGCAGACTACATAGCAATAAATAGATTTTTGAATTTTCTTTATTGATTTGTCATGCTAGCTTTTGGCAAACTTTTGGGCGGCAGTATATTTACTGGGAACGGTTAGTGGAACGGTACCACCAATAGACATTATTGGATCCGTGGCCTGTTATATTATGTACCTTTTAAGCCGGGGAATAGCTTAGTGATCCCGTATGTGAGATAAGAGAAACACAAATTATATTTCTGTGAGCTGTTGGGTTAACGGGTTAATGCAATAACCTTTACCAAGGAGACACTATCGAATATGGACAAATCTGAGATATTCCTTAATTTTTATGCTAGTATTGTTTCTGCTGTAGAAACCTATATTTATAGGAAGAAAGTAGAGTAAACACAAAACCAATAACGTAAATAACCTATTTCGAGAAGCGAATTGAGGGTAGGTAAATACCTGCTTTGCTTTGCGGTGCTATTAGGTACCTATAAGGAACTTTAAATATTAATTAAGGAACTTTAAATATTAATTTGGTCTTCAGACTATAAAACAGCGATCCTTTCTATTTTTACCTCTTAAAGTAATTTATATTTTTATTTTAGGTGTGTATTTTAAGCTATTGTATAGCTTTTATCGCGGGCCTTGGGCGCGGGGACCATAGATGTAGCATTACACTGACGGCGGGGACCGAATGCAGAAATTTCGTAACGAAAATTTATTACACCCTGCACACAGACATAGTTACTATGTCTATGCACCCACACATCGATAAATACCAGAACTTTTAACTGAGTTAACTAACTTTTACTTTATAACGGCTAAACCGATTTGGCTAATTTTAGTCTTGAAATATTCGTGGAAGTTCAGGGAAGGTTGCAGCGATGAGAAAATATGAAAAATTGCGAGGTAAATACTAAAAAAATGAAAATTTTAATTTCCCATACAAATCTTACCTGTCAAACATTTGATTTTCGCCCCGTCGGTTCGGTGTTTTAAGAATAATTACATGTAGATCTGGATTAAATAAGGCGTTGGAATCGACAACATGTATTCATAATAGTCGAATTATCGCGTATTTAGATTTAAAACATACAAAATAATAACATGACATAAAATAATGACACTATATTAATGACTTGAGGGTGATAGAGACAGTGCCATACAGGCAAGGCAAACTGTAAGGCACTGTCTCTGTCACCCACACGTCATTCACGCGCCAAAAGATCGTTGTAGGACTTAAATGTCAAATGTCAATTTTCTTTTTAAAAAGAATTATTTTGTCAACTGAAATAGTTCTTATGCTTTTGTTCAGAATATTTAAATCTTCTTTGCATAAATTAATGCATTATCCGTTTCTAATAAACTTTGATGTAACTTTTGATAACTAGGCAACTAAATGAAAACTGGTACACCACTTTCTTATCCCACTGTAAAACAGTGAATATCTGTACTCGTATAATTTGTGTACAAAGTGTTTTAAATATGAATAAACAAAGTGCATTTATTAATGAAGAAAGTCACGAAAAAATTGTGAAAGAAAATGAGTTATTACTCTATATACATTCATTTTATTATTATTATCACAAATGCAGTATTATTTTTTGTTTTGTTAATTTATATAATAATGCTATGCAATAGCTTTACCGCGGCAGTCTCCGAGTGCCACACGTCTTTTTTTATTTTCGAATTCAAAATGGAGTTTGGATACACGATACAATGACATGATTTCAAGAAAAACAGTCAAGCTATTCAAACGACATTTTATTTAATAAGACATAATTTTTCTAACATGAACACCATCAATAATTAAAAAACGTTTTATTCTTAAGTAAACATTATTCTTAAATTAATACATAATGTTGTTACAGGCTAACAAAATACATTTTACAAGTCATTAACAAAAGCTTTACGCATAAAAAAAAGTTTTGTAATAAATGTTAACAAACATTTTAAACCTATTTATATGTAGTAGCAAAAAAGCAGTTAGGACATACGATGGTACTTTACCCTACCACCCACCACACATCAGTGTCATGTTTGCGTTCGATATAGAATTCGTTTCAATTCCGTCCCACACAAATGCTAGCTTTCCGCCTCTGTAATTAAGGTCCATTGCAGGTTGTCAGCCAGAATTTAAATGCTGTAAGTAACTTTTACTTCCACGCTGAATTGAACTTTGAGCGCAAGTAATAAATTTGCTTTTTGGCTTTTTGGCATTTTCATATCGAACGCGACCGAAACATTCCCCCCATTAAAACGAAGCAATGTGATATATTTACTTCGTTGTTTTTGTTCCGCGTTCATATTAATTAAATATACTTTTATAAGTAATTTATTGTAAATAAAACATTTACAAAACCAACGATTCTTATAGTATATTACAAGCGCACGTACTTTGTACCATGGAGGATAGAACTAAGGAGGGTTATCTGTGTATATGAAAAGTGTCCAGTTGTATGCGCTAAATAACAGTTCCAAAATCCTCCACTGGTGGCGCTGGTGGATTCACAGGGTATGGTATGAATGTAGCAATCGTAGAGCTTTACATGGAGGATATCCTCCATGCTACTTTAGTCGATAATGACATTAAATTTTTTAACTCGGCATACTTCAATTCAATCAATTCATCTACGATTGCTACATTCATACCATACCCTGTGAATCCACCAGCGCCACCAGTGGAGGATTTTGGAACTGTTATTTAGCGCATACAACTGGACACTTTTTCAACTTTTCTCCCATATAAGATGACTCTCCTCAGTTCTATCCTCCATGCTTTGTACCTATCATGTTTCAAAGCCGCGTTCCGTAAGTCGGCCAAAACGCGCAAAACCACACTTTTTATCTATAGAAAATTGAACGTTTTGTGTTTTATGATCGAGTTACGGAACGCGGCCAAAGAAGGTTCATCATTCATTCCAAATTAAAATCAATTCTTTACAAGAATAAATGGAACCTATAATTTTCATTCTCTATATAGGTACCTCAACAACATTCCGTCCAGTATGTCCAACTGACTTACAGCAGAGGCCACTTGAATGTTAATATGCTACCGTTCGTCCATAGTCTTTATAATATCAAAGGCGTGCTTTCGCACAAATCGCATTCACCCATTTAATTATTGCAAAAAACCTAGTTTCATTAAATTTATTTATGCAGTATGATGTAGAGTTTTGATATGATCGAGCTACGTGTGAATCTGTGAATAAACATTTAGGGCGCCCACACAAAACTACTATGATGCGACGTAGCAGTTATACGAGGGGCGACTGAAAAGTTTTGAGCCTAAGTACCTTTAATATTTTATTAAGGACTCGCGCAATACACCACTAATTGCAGGTGTCATAAGGATAAGTCAAGTTTCATGTCATTAGCATCATTACGCTTTTTGTTATTGAACCGTAAACGTCACCATGTCTGAGTCACCTGCACTTTGCACGAAATTCGAGTACAGAGCCGTCATCAAATTCCTTACAAAGAAGAACAAAACGCTGACTGAAATATTTGAAGAAATGTCAGCAGTTTATGGGGAATCTGCACCTTCGTTAGCGACCGTAAAACGTTGGAGCCGAGTGTTCAAACTTTAGTTAAACGCAGGTGTTTAGGCGCTTGTTAGCAATACTTTGTAGTTTACTTGTAAATATCGTTTACAGTTCGTTTAGCTTTCTCTTAAGAATAGTGTGCAACTTTCAGCTATGTTACAACATAACTTCAATTTTGAGATTTTTAAAATTATTTATTTTGTTGTTTCTTCGCCATGTATTCATGTTTAGGGTTATAGATTAGGGTGTTGTTAGTTTAGGGTCATATTTCTGTTTGTTTATCTGCTTTTAATGATATAAAAACTGATCAAATGCTTCGTAGGTTCGTATGTTGTGTAGTGATCGCGGAATAGTGGAACGTCAAAACGATATTGACGTTATCTTCGAATGACGTCAGGAATTATTCCCAGTAGTCCCCTTTTATTCATTTATTTAAAATTATAAATGCTTGTTTATGTTTACAAATCTTATTTATAAATATATTTTTTATTACTGTCCGATCCCTTATATAGCGTGCAAAAGTAACTCGTATTAGTGTGTGTAGTTTAAGTATTAAATTATTGTAGGTATTTATAATTTTTTTATAAAAACAATAGATTTAGGCAGTCCTTCTTCATGTAAGTTATGTGCCTTTCATACTCTCCGTATAATAAGTTTTGTAAAAAGTGGTAGGTACCTATGTAGATACTACTAATTGTCAACTTGCCATCCATCTTCGTTGGTTTTACTTTCTGATGGTTAAATAATTATAACCAAAACTAACATTTCTCAGTTACTTCTATAATAATAATAAAATGCAAGCTTTATTTTTGGTACGATTTTACGATTGATATCAGAATTTTATAACGACTTAATAATTATACAAAATATTTTCAATGTTTTGCATTAACTTCTAATAATCTAAAAAGCACGAAATTGAATTTCAAAATACCCTGAAAATTGTTTCTAGGCCCACATACAACTTAACTAACATGGATTATATGGAATTCTTTAATTATAATACAAGTTTAGTTTACGGACACCTTTTTCATCTTGTTAAATTAAATTATTAACTTTAAATTATCTTATTATTGATGATTTAATCTTAGTTACTTTTATTATAAACATTCAAATATTATTATAATATAAACAATTTAGATTTATATTTCCATAGTTACAATAAATTATATTTGCATTAAATATGTAATTAAGCCAGTTAAGTACAACATACATATTTCGTATACTTAATAATTCGTTAACAAAAATCACTTCCATTTTTATTATGTAGGTACATGACAATTATATTATTAGGTAAGTATACTAATTTATCATCAAAAGTGCTATGTCAATATATAAAACCATAATGCAATAATCGTAGACAATTTAAAGTTTTTACACATTTACAATTAATTTTGATTGCAGCAAGAATAATTTACAAAGTGACAAATTATTATCAAGCAGTTAGATAAGTATTATATTTTTGTTACTACTATTTATTAATTATTTAGGTATCTACAATGGTTTCAGAAATAAGTATGTTTAAAAAAGCTCAAAGAGTTTAAGCTTAATTTTGCAATCTCACGTTACATTATTATTATATAATAAAATTTAATTTAACTATACCCTATATAAGAAGTAGGTAGTTAATACAAAGAGTCTTAGGTACATTATTAACAGTCAATTCAAATGTGCGCGAATATGATGAGCGATTTTGAAAAGAAAATCATAGAAAAAGATTATCGGAGTACTGGACACAACCCTGTTTAAATAATATCCCAATAAATTCACTTATCACTTCACTTCGCACCTTTGAGGCCCATTTTCCATATAAATCTTCTTATAAAGGCATTTTATTACACATAAGAGCCCTATTTTAGTCACATTGTTCGCATATAACACACTTCTGAAAGCGTCCATTGAAACGTCAACAGCACATGAATAAATTTTCAAGACTAGGTACAATTTGACAGAGATTTATCAATATCCGTATCCAATATCCGAAGCAATATTTCAAATGTTTCATGGCATGAACAAAGAAACTACATATTATGAGAGCCATTTGCATATCTACATGCCTTTAAGTTTTATAGCCACTGAATTTTTGTATAAACATAGTGCAGATTATAATTATGAATATAATAATTACATGTATTTGGACATAAGGAATTGTACATTTCATGAAATGGATATATTGTGGATGAAGAAGAGCAAAAAAGAAGAAGTCAAGCGCTTTCTTTATCCTGCCTATATATGTAGCAAGTTGTGAAGGTTCAACTAGGAATAAGTTAAACCAGAATTCCGAATACAGCAAGGTCAAAATAATTATAAAAATGTCTTAAGTTTAGTTTTGTGCTGACATACAAGTCACCTGATGTCATGTGGTCATGGCTCTCAATGGACATTAGTATCCCCAAAGGTGACCAAGAGTTCGTTGAGCCAAAAACTACATAATCACAGAAGAGAACAGAAAACAGAATGTTAAGCGATTTGCAGCACAGAAATTGCGATTAGTAGGTACCTATTGTTAAAATTCTCTTCTCTAGCATGGTTCGTCCGAAAATTTACTTCACGTAGCTATTATGTTCCTCTATTCATACAGTGGCTGTGACGGTGTGGTGCCTTTGGACTGCGCCGTTCGTGGCCACGTAATGCGATAAAGGAATTGACTGCCCTCCTCCCCGGTCTCGATAACCTGCATCAAAAACATTCAGTGAGCCTAAGGAAGAGTGCATGCCATCAAACGTTTCTGGGATCTTCGATTTTTTTCGCTCTGCAAATGACTCTATACAAAAGATGAAGAACCCAAAGAAAAATTTAGATTGTTAGGAGTATTAAATGAAAAATGCCATTCGTAATAAATGAAGCTGTATGACGTTTTAAAAATATGGAGATAGTACCTAATTGTACATGATATTATTATATCGCATGATTGCAAGTGATCATCGTTGCTCATGCTCTAATGACCTCCAGTATTACCACCGAGACAGGTTAAGAACATTCCAGTCTTGAGTAAAGAAGAAAGTATGTAAACACCAGTATCGTGCCACCTTTAAAACTAAGCTACGCAGGTACAGAGCTACACTTTTGCCTCATCCAGTTTAGAGTGCACCGTGACAACTTCCTGCAGAATTTATCTTCGACACCAGAATGTGTGGAGCTCTTAAAAAAACGCTATCTATAAAAGTATAAATATGCCAGCTGTATAGTCACCTGAGTGGGCCGGGTGATCACGGGAGCGGGGTGTGCGCCGCTTCCTAGGGCAGTGCTTTGTGAGCCGCTGCTAAACACAATCCTCGCCTTCCAGGACCTCCATATCTAGACAAGTTGACAATTTGTACATATTAATGGTTGTGCTCATAGACCGGCGGCAAGTGATCGACCGAGTTAAGCAATAGCGGGCGCGGTCGGCAGTTGGATAGGTAGGTAATCTAGTGATACCCATCCAAGTGTCGACCGAAAGTACAGTTACTCCATTCGCATACAATATGAAATTGGTTATAATGGCAGCCCAGACATTATGCCAGCTTTCGGCGTCTGTGATTAAGGTTCATTGCAGATTGACCGCAAGACTTTAAAATGCCTTTAATTTTTGTTGAGAAGCAATTGAACTGTGGGCATAAGTTATAAATTTGTTTTTATTGGGGACTGGCAATTCCATATAAGTACTCGGTAACTAAAGTAAAGTGGCAAATATTTCTTGAGCGCTTCCATGCTTAGGAGGGCGCATGAAGCCGTGTGTCTCGGTCCTTATATGATACGTAGCAGTAATTTAAGGCGTGTCTAAAAATTCGCATATTCGCGCGAATGTGAGTTGTCAGCCTAAGAGGTAGCGTTTAAGAAATTACTAGCTCTTAGGTTCAGGTGCTATTAGGTTAGGAAATTACTAGTTATTAGGTGACCGCTTTTGGTCGGAATCAAAAGTATAACCCTGGAATATTAGCGCAATACATGAGATAGGTACTATTCAACTTAAGACGTAATATAGCTAAGTATATTATGTTACTTGGTACTTCCACGAATTGAATCAATAGCTACAATCTTTAGGAATAATATATAAGCCTCGCTTCACGAAGGGAATCTTAATGAGCAACTTTACCTATATACATATTACAGCTTCGGTGCTGTTAGAAACGGCTGCTACAAAATATATCGTCTATAAATAATCAGGTTACTTCACTTCTGCTTACTTCACTTCTATTTTAGCCATTTCTTAGAGAAGTTACATTTCGAAAGGATGTGAATATTTTGAAACCATTCAATGTCTTAACTTCTCTCACAGACTAACTTAATCATGAAGAGTTAAATCGTTGACTTTTAAGTTTAAAATGTAACAGTAAATATTTTTTTGTTTATGAATATGTCACAATTCTCGTGAACGGCAGCTGAAAGGCGGTTCTGCATGCTCGTTTGCTACCTTAATTCCATAAAAAATACTATGTCCCATTTCAGGTCTTGGCTTTACCAAATACTACGCTATGGCTTTAGACAAAGGACCTCCTCAACGGTGAAAAGTATAGTGAATAAACTTGTTTTCAAATTCACTTACCATTATAAGAGCATGTTTTCAGTTTTTCAAACTATTCAATATTTATATTAACTGTGGGGTAACCAAACTTTTAGCTGAACGAAGCCCTTTTGTTTCTGAACAAATCTTTTCTGCTTTGCTACACTTTTATACAGTTTGCGCACGTAGTTTTTAACGCTTTAAAAGGTATAAAAGTCAAACTGAACTCATTTAAAACTAGTAGTACAATGTTTGAGTTTATGATAAACTAGTGGAGTTGCTCTCGCTGCGTTTCTGGAAATTTAATGGTTATATCGGACCTTAATTTCGTGTGTTATTTTAGTAAAATACAAATAGTCTTTTTTAACCATGTTCACACGCTTCACGAATCGTGAAAATGGACGGATAAAGATATGATTTTTAGAAATCACGGATCGTGAATATTTTCTTCTGTTTTTTCGATGATAATAATATCAATACGATTTTAACGAATCGTGAAACACACGATCCCGTATTCAAAGTGAACATCCATCCGTCATGACGTATGGTGTTTTTTGACAAATCGTCAACGTGTGAATGCGGGGTAATTATTTTGCCAGAATGCTACTTAATCACGAAATAAAAACCACACCACTCCCAAACACATCGACGCAAAACACATTCATGATTAAAATCAACATTTTCCTGTACCTCGGTGAAGTCAAGCGATTTTTACGTTAAAAAGCAAACATTGTTCGTGAATAAAGCCATGTTCCGAAATTGAGTTGTGCACTTGTTAAAAGCATAGCATACGAGGGAATAAAATTAATATTTTTAACCGACTTCTGAGTGTAACCGACTTCCGCTTTTAAAATTATTTGTAACATACTCCAAAAAAGTAGGTTCTCAATTCGACTGTATTTTTTGTGTTACTTTTGTGTGTATTTAACTTTGTACAGGGTGAACCGATTTTTATAATTCTTTCTTCATTAGAAAGGTAGTGCGTGTCGTCTTATCCCATTTAAAGTGGATAGACATCTAACGAGCCGTTTTTGAGTTATCTCTACTGATTGAATTTGAAGCCAGTTTTTTTAAATAACTATTGGAATTAAAAAACTTTTGGTGTCGCTTGTCGTCTCCGACTTCAAGATTTGATAGTAGTGAAATGAGAACATAATCCACGTAGTCGAAGTCAACTAAAATACATTAGTAGCTAAATCACAAATAAATCAAAAACTACTCATCAGATATCGCTCAAACTAAAGGGGACTAAAAAAGAATCACAAAAATCGGAACACTCAGAAAAAGCAAAGAGGACACGAACTAGTAACTAGAACTACCTCAACAATACCCAAAATGTCATTTTTCTACCTGATTCCGCATGAAATTCGGAGCTCGGTCATAAATCACCTTAGAGAGCGCTATGTTCAAACAACGATTGCTCGGTTACCCATTGGCTCAGAATTGAGTTTTTGGTGTCGTTGTTTAGGTAAACTTAACATCTCATAGACGAGTTAATAAAAAAATTATCATGACCGGGGCTATTTTCTGAAAAATCTTTAAAAGAATAAAAAAACTATGTCATTTTTATCATAAATTCTACTTTTAATTTATTATTTTAATATGTAGAAGCCAGTTTATGAATTATTTTAGGTATTAAATCGATGGCCCCTACCAGTGAGTAAAAATTAATTCAAGTTTGAAGGAGATTGGGCTTAAACTTCTTAAGTTATAGTACTTTTACTGTGCATGGTCCAATTTTTTTTATTAAAACATTAAAATGGCTGTAAATCGAGGGGAGTCGGGTTTAGTAAGACCTAGTATGTAGAAGAATTTTATTCATAAAATAACTCATACTACACGCCCTATAAGTTTGTACAGACCGAAGCCGGACACCCTGTATATAAGACTCCAGGGAAATTGAGAAGATTTTCCCAATAATATATCGAAGAAAAGGTGCGACAGATACCTACCAAAAGAGATTGATAATTCTTCAGAGACCAAACGATATCAATTTGTATCATTGAGTAAAACATAAAAAATGTTCTATCAATAAAGACAAAGTCGAGAAATACCAGTTAAGATAATTTTGAAATATAATTTTAGATACCTACACAAACAAAACCGTTGAAAGTTTTATATTTATAAATATTGGACAAAGAATAGGGCCTTAGAGGGTATAAAGTTATAAGTTCAGATCTGAAAGTAGGTAATTTAAATTTAGGTACATAATATGTAGCCATCCGGTGAAATGAAAAAAATTAAAGGAAAAAATATGTGGCCAAATAGGAAGGAATTATTAAAAATTAATGGCATCGTCCTGATGAGTAAAAAAACGAAAACACTTTGCGGGCTAGTATTGACTTACGTTATTACTTACCGGGAGTACGGAATTGCCATTCCTCACTAAAAACAAATTTTATGACCTGTGCTCACAATTCAATTTAGCTTATAAGCTAAATTTACTATTTAAAATGCCGTACATTTTGAATACTTAGTTGCCATTAATATTCAATGTACCTTAATCAAAGAGCGGAAAGCTGGCATTTTGTGGGGGACACACCGGATACAATTTAAACGAATTCGTATTGAACGGGACACAGATACAAGTCACGGCGCCGCGCCGCGTAGCGGCCTCCTACTAATTAGTCGTGAAACTGTAAAGCTGCAACTTCAAATTATGCTCACGATTTAACTTCGATAACAGACTGAAGTTTTCGCATCAAAAACCACGAGTGCTATTATGTGACTAGTACTGCGGCATACCATGACCACTGGGCGCAATATAACTGCGAAGTTGAAACTTGGAATCATAAATGCAGCGAGTTTGAAACTACATACATGACACGTACGGACATTATTCGCACACGGTACGCTGGTTGTGTGTCGGTGTGGAAAAATAATTATATTAACGACCCCTACGGCGCAATGGTTATAATGCTGGACTGCTTTTTGAAGGTCCTGGGTTCGTATCCAAATTAAAATTTTAATGACGAGTTTTTTGTTTTTTGATTTTTTGATTAATTTAATGTTAAAATAATAGAACAAAACAACGGTACAATCACATTTCTAATAGGTGGAATCTGAAAATGAAACATTTGAATAGTTTAATCCGGTGTTTGAAGTAAACAAACATGACGATTTTAAATGCTTCCATAGTCACAGGTTTCTGTTCTCCGTTTGAATGTGTGTTTTTGTTTGTATTGTACCTGGCTTCCACGGTACACAGGATAGGTACTATTTAATTGTTGCGTAAGTTTAATATTATCGTTTTCTTGGAGCTTTTAAATATTGCCTTTTTGGTTCCGAACATAGTTGTGTTGTGGCTAAAGCTGAAAGCCAGAGTTTTAGTGATAGAAAAAGCGTGCCTACTATAATAAATTTTAAATCAAATTGTAATCAATTAGGTACTAAGTAAAATCTCTCGCTCCTCGGGGATCAAGGCTTAGGTATCTACACCCGAAAAAAAATTTAATATCTATAGATTTAAAATATTAAAAAAATTATGTTAATATAACAAACATAATACATCTGCAAAGATGTAGAGTGGAGGATTTTCGGGTTTCTTTGTCTGGCTTTCTGTTATTATGGTTTCTTTTTTGGTTTTACTGTGATTATTATTTTGTTATTTTGTAATTGTGTTATTTTGAGCTGATTTTATTATTTTATTACTATTCTTAGTTTTTACTAACAATAGACTTAAATGTGACTAACCTGTATATGGATGAAAGTCCGAAATAAAATAAATATTATTATTATTATTATTATACCAATAAATAATCCTAAACAAATTGTCTGAATGACAGTAAAATCTGCCTCAAACCCACCAGGTAAATCTGCCTAACAAAATAACGTACAAAAACTGTTATTGTGTGTTCAGATTAAGTTGTGTACCTAACAGATAGATAGCAATACAATAAATATTAGAAATCCTTGGAAACTGTCCAATATCAAACGTATACAACAATGCAAATATTGGCTACGTTTCAACTTTCAAGATAAATTTGCAGATTACGAGCCATTTCACGTATTAGGTAACGCGAAAAGTGAATATTTTTAAAATTACCTATCCACGTGGTATACGGATAATACGGATTATATTTTACAGACTTCTTATATTTTTAACCGATTACAAAAAATTAGGAGAGAGGAGGAGATTTTTATGTATGTTATAATTATAATTTGTTACTGAGTAAAAAAATTCATAATATATTTCTTTATTCAAAAGCTGGTGCTAGTCGTCAGGTCTCATTTAAATTGGAGCAACACGATATTCTTATTTTACTACACGTCGATGTTGAAGTTGATAGATAGATACATAGATAGGTTTATTTTTAGTTAAAACTTATCTTCATCCCAATCATCGTAACGTATTCTTCTCGTTGTTTTGTTTCGATCCATCAATATCATTTGTTTTCTTTTACCATTTTTTTTCTTTTCATCCAGTACCGCTCATTGTGTTTCTCTGTTTGGCCTAAAGGTTGGCTGGTAGAGAATGCAATTAGCATTAAGCCCGCCTTTTGTACCGTTATATTGTAAATAGTGGTCAATAAAGGTTAAATAAATAAATATCAATTCAACTCAATCGGTAGCCATTTTCTTTTCAGCTATTCCATTTAGTACAAAAATATATTTTTTACACAACCTTAACCCAATACATTATTGTCAATACGTCATTACAGGTATTAGTGAATTAGATTATCGCTTCGCACGAAAAATTGCTCCCAACGCGACGACGACGGTTCATTTAAACATCGAAAAAGCGAATATCCGGGTCATGAAATTAGGAAAAACGTCCATCACGTATTGTGGATTTGAAAAGAAACCGTGACGCGTTAAAAACCATAGATTTATAAACAAAACCACGTTACGATGTGTAGGGTCTATAATAGGTAGGTTGCTTCGCACTTTATATATCTCGAAATGTTTTACTTAATAACTAAAAATCCCTTAAAGAATTTTGAAATGATATTATACAGCTAATGTATTGATTGTGATTCTGTTAATGTATCACGGAAAATCAGTCAATCAGCTTGTCAGTCAGTCAATTAGTCAGGGTTGTATGTTAGGCTCAAAAATTGCTCACTGAGCGAACAACGTCAAGACAAGTGTCATCACTTGTGTAATAAAGTCTCGAAGGACCATCACCTATTAACGTGTGGTAACAATCAAGAATAAGTTTACGTGTCATATTCAACAGACAATATCAAACAGACATGTTCAGTGATCTGTGAACTGTTATGTAGGGAACACAATCTTCATGAAGTTTATGACTTGTGAACACGGATGTGACTTCGTCAAGATCATTCATCCCTATTCTAAACATACCGTTCAATGGTGTAGCCATAAAATGCTGCAGGATAATAAACGAAATATTGAACTAAATTGAATAGGTATCAAGGATATAATATGGAAATTACAATAAAACCAAAATTAGATTTTAACTTTACATGGCGTTACGGTTATTTGGATTTCTCGTGTTTTGGTGTACTTTTGTTAGATTTAAAAATTTAAAAAAATAATAAAAATTAATAATTATATTAATTGAATTTTTTTAGGTACTTTTGTTAAATGAAAATTGTTCGTTTGTTTTACTTTCTTATGATAATCCGGACTACAATCCTACCTAATGGTAAATAAGCGTAAAGTCTAGAATGTTATTGGCACCGCCTAAGTAAAAGCCTGTTTGTTTACTGTTTTCTGTGACATTATTATGAATGAATAAATTGTATACCTAATCTTATTTTAATATTGACAATATTTGCATGATATATTATTACTTTACAATTGACTATTGACGACATTAAAATTAATGAGTGCTTATTATTATTGAATTTGTTGAATATTTGTAATTAATGAAATTATTGAATTATTGAAATTTTTGAATTTTGTAAGTATGTTAAATGCTTATTATGTTATTTAAAAGGTAGGCTAACGAATTGGGGATACCTGTAATGTTAGTTTTTAAGCCTATGAATTAAATAAATAAATTAAAAAAAAAAACTTGAAGACTACCGCTTCATAGGCGGGCGGAATGCCGACGCACGTAAGCTATTCCACAACATAGCGGTATACAAAATGAATGACAAACACAACTGGTTTATTCTTACGTAGGGGTTGTTAGGCTAGATTTTACTAGCAAATATACTAGTAAGAAAAATTATAGATAACTTTAGATTTGATGCATATTGGCTTCACGAAATTAATGGCTCATAACTTAAAAGGAGTTTTTCTCATCATTGAGGAGGCCTAGAGCGTACTCCACCACGTTGCAACAGCGTACCGGGACCGATGTCTTTATGTGCCCTCGAAAGCACGGAAGTACTCAAGAAATGTTTGCTACTGGCTGTCACCCATCCAACTACCGACTGTGTCCGAAGTTGCTTAACTTTGTCGATCACTTAGATTAGAATTTACACTAGCTACCGGCGCCATCGTGCTTAGGGTAGGATCAAAGTTAGTTATTTTCATTATCTAGCTTGCGGCTATTCGCGCGTTACTTAGCTACATTTCCACCTGCAGTCGACAGCAGTCACTACAGGCTACAGGCAGCGGGAATAATGCAGCGAGCGACTACACACTAAGTGGAAATATTATCATAATTGAAATCAGGTCAGATAACCTATCTATCAATGTTAAACTCACCAGTGCGACCAGTTTGGCTGCCCCGGATCACGCAGGCAGTCACCTCTTGGCTGGAAGGTGGTGGAGTGACCTGCTTGCAGTCCGATTTCTCAGAAAAAAAGCACCTGAAACAATAACAGATATTAGCACTTACAAATTAAAGAATGTTTGCAGGTACAGTTTGATTGGCATGATGATGACGTCGTTGGAGTATTATATGTATGTTACCACGGACATTAAATTAGAACTACCTTGAGTTAGTCTAAAAACTAGAGGCCGTGCGTTTATGCGTCAATATTCTGAGTGTGAACTCTTTTCTTCTACTTATCTACTCGTAATTTTCTAAGTTTAAGAAAAAGGATTTTGCGTTAAATTCGTGTTGTAATATGATGGTTTTTATCTTCTTATATTTTAATTTAATTATTATATTTACTTATTTTTTAATTTAAAGTTCCATACAAAGGGTTTGCAAAATAATATTGTAGGTACAAATTGTTTTAACAGTGTTACAAAGTATCGGATGTAAGTACGCCGCATTCAATGGCTTACCAGTTCCGATACAAAGTTTATTTTTCCACTTCACGTGCAAGTAAAATTCGAAATTCCAGATAATTCAAATAAAACGTGTTAAATCGGTATTGCGAACGTGCAGTTTGTAGCACAGTTGACCATTAATTCAAGGAAAATGGACATCAAATTGCTCTATATCTGCCACAAAAATATCTATGTAGTTGTAAGTATATCTATATATTAACTAGTTGCCTGCTTTGCGGTCGACATTCGGCCGTTAAAGACAAGTAATAAAAATATTATTATTATAAAAACAAAAAACCCGACTGCTTAAAAAAAGAACTGAAAAAATTACAAGTTTCACTATATCCACATAAAAATCTGTAATTTATTTATGTGCGCTAAATAGCTCTCTGGTGCCTTCCTAGTCTGCAGCTCGAGATTTAAATTAGAAATAAAAATATTTTGATTTTTAACCCATTTAAATTCGGATAGATCATTTATTTAAGTACCCAATGTTATAAATTCTAATGGAGATAATTATGGTTAACCAGCCTCTAGGTACAGAGTGTAAAATTAAACGCTAGAAACAATGAAAGCATCTGTTGACAGAGTAAACGAATATCTCGGTTGATCATAATTGCTTTCCGCGTATTATTTGCTTAAGCTCGAGCGTATTATTTGCTGTTTCCAAAGGAGCAGTTCATTTTGAAATTTATTTGAGACAGATGTTGGTGAATGATTCCGTTACACAATTTTCAAATAAATGTTATCGGTAAAGTAACCATTTTATAGTCGTGTTGACTGAGAAGTTATTTTCAATCGTCGAAAACTTATTTGCTATTAATAAAAAACCATAATATTGTGCTTTAAGTATACTGTGGAAGAAGTACCTAATAATCTAAGCTTTCAAAGCTCCTCACTATTTCTTTCTAAATAGAAACTCTTTGAAGTGTATCAATTTGTTACGCACGAAATTTTCCGAATATAAGGCGGAATAATTTGCGGTAACGATACGTGACCCACGTACACAATTACATTATACAAAATCGTGACATACATTGAGAATAATGAAGTTCAAAGGTGAATTGTGAAATGTAAATACCTACTTATACTTATAGAGACACCGTCAGTCTGGTGCATGTAATAAAAGGAAAATGCTCAAAATGAATCCATAATTGTATTTTAATAATTCAAACAAAATGCATGAAAAACCAACTATTAGTTCCTAAAAGTTCTCTGTAAAAGAAGACACGAGATAAATTCTTAATTTCTGAAATAATGCATCATGAATGGATTCTTTTGCTTCAAAAATACCCTGAACCGCAAAAGTATTTTATAACGTACCACTTGTACGTACAACAATTTTACAGATTCAAAATATTCAATATTAACAGATTATATTAAACTCATTAATTGGTATTTGTGCTCAACTGATATCATTTTCTGGTCAATTAGTGTGTTTAATCACATTCATTGCGAGTTTTAGGATGTATTTAAAAGAGTCGACATTTAATTATAACATTAATGATTATAATATTTTATACAGCGCCACGGTTTACAATTCAATACTATTTGCAACATAGGTAAGCTGCCAATCGCACAAAAAGCATCTCTAAGCAGGATAAGGTATGCTTGTTCCTTGGGTTATATCTTGTAAGTTTAGTTACAACGTTTTCCTCTTTTAGTCAATGTTACTTCCATTGATTGCTTTCGGATGAGAGAACACGTCAATTTTAAATATCTTCTTTGTGACGTTAAATTTTGTTTAAGTCTTGGTGGCGGATTGACAGCTTCCTCGTTATCCTGTCTTGTGTCTGTCTTAGTGAATGGGTAATCGGGATGCCTGTCATCTCGTAATGTTAATCCATTGGATAAGTCATAGGCCTCGATGTTTTTCCCTCTATTTTATTGATGTTGCATTTATTATGTCCGTTTTGAGAATGTTTATTCGTAATTAGGTAATTATGGATTCCATTGTAAATTCTGTCATAAATTAACTATCGCATTCAGGAGTGGTATGTAGATAGAAAATGTGCTCAAAAATCAATAGTATTAGCATGGATATTAAATGTTCCTACGAGTATAATGTACTCAATAAATTTTTATTTCTCATTCCCAATCATTTGAAATCGTCAACTGAAGCTTTTTTTCTACATGAGACATGTTTACGCTGTAGATATTACGCCGTAATTTTATATCAGCATGAGCTTTTTATACAGTCAATATTATTATTGGAAAATCGTTACCGATTCATTTTATTCGAATACAGTCGATTTAGTTCGTCGCATTATGTAAACAAGTAATAAAAGTATTCGTACGAAATCATATCATATATCACAAATGCACAAAACAAATGTATCATATTGCACAAAACAATGTTATAAAGTTTGTTAAGTGGAAGTTCTTTCAAAATAATTATCTTTAATAATAATTAGTAATAAAGTCTATAATAATAATTTATAAAAATCTTTAGTAATAAAGTATCTTTTTATGGATTTAAGTTAGCAAATGAGCATGCAGCACCACCCTTTCGCTGCCGCTCATGATGCCATAGACAAAAATATATTCCAGTTGTATTTTGCTTCCAGACATCATCACAATCATGTGTGTAATCAAGCTAGAAAAAGTCTAATTCCGTTAAACTTAAAAATGCAAGAGATAACAAATAAAATTTATATCGATATACATTGAATTTAAATCGAAGCGGATTGCTTGTTACCAATATTAGCATTAAGCTCGCCATTTGTTCTTCAATATTTCTATATTGTGGTCAATAAAGTGTACATAAATAAATAAATAAATATAGCTATCTTGTTAGCGTCAGCCGCTAAACGACTTTCTTTTTCCGGCTGGGAGTTAGAGGGCCAGTAAATTATTTTCTTCTTCCTTCTAGGCTAGAAACGTATAGACAGGTAATGTCTTTGACGGTAGTGATTTCCAAATACCATGGTTACATTTTACCATCAGGTGGCTATTTTCAACAAAAATATCGACAGCAGAGATAATGTTAAAAAATATTTGATTTTCACTGCGGTCATGTTCGATACGGGATTGACTCTTCTCACTAAAAACAAATTTATTACCTGCACCCATAGTTCAATTTAGTTTGTAAGCCAAACTTTCTTACGGCGTTTCAAATTCTCGCTGTCATTCAGCGGGCGGAAACTCACATTATGACATGATGCAATGAGCAATTTACACAAATTCCGTATAGAACGTGAACGCAGTGGTAGATGATATAAACCAATTATATTTTTATTATGACCAAAATTAATGCGATTGTGAACTCTTACCTGAACAGTTTGCAGTTCTTGAAAAGGCAGATGAAGGCCTGTCTGAATTTCCTGTTCATGAAGCAGTAGGTAATGGGGTTGCAGCAGGACGAACAGTAGGCCAGCAGCTGGAGTGAGACGACACCTTTGGGACCGATGTACTGGTACAACTCCTCCGGGTAAAATAGGTAAATCTGGAACAAAGGTACAAATATCACCTCAACCCATCATGACCCAAAGAGAAGCACGGATCTCTTTTCATGGGACGGTTAATATGAAGGTCATAGTTTGAGTTGAAAGAACTATCTGATATGCAGGTTTTCTCACGTTGTTTTGCCCCACTGTTATAGCGTCATATAGGCTTAAAAAGCACATAACTACAAAAAGTCAGATTCGAACCCGGAAGAGTAGGATACTGAATTTTTAACCAATAGGACGTCACCGCGTAAAGTATTAAAAATATATAGAAACTTTATTGTGCATACCAAATATTTTATACAGAAAAGTTCAAATGATTATGGAGAAAAGAAGCGTAATTTCCTATGCCATTGCGATTTCTTCCAGGAAACAACTCAGATTCAATAAAAACGCCGGGGTAGAAGTGCAATCGTCTCAGGTAAGTTAAAGAGCAGTATTTGAAATCTATAAATAAGCGTATCCCATTGACATCAGGAGAAGAAAAGAATTTTTATAAATAAAATTAAAAGATACGAAGAAGAAAATAATATTTATACTTTGATGATAGTCTGAAAACCGAATAGACAGGCAGGGCCATTGTTGGTAATGATTGTACTTATACGAGTATTCACTGCTGTTTATATCGGGATATAAAAGTAACTTTAATACACATAAAGCATTACGAATGAACAAAATTAAGGAAAATAACTTTCCTGATTGCTCATAACTTAAATTCTCTCTCTATATCCTTTCATAGCCATTTCATTGCATAATATTTTTCGTCCAAAATCTCAGGAAATAAAAGTTATTAAATTGGTATAAACCGCTTTGTAAAGATAGCCAGGATAGATAGGATTAGCGAGTTATTAAATTGGTATGAAACCGCTTTATAACGAATATAAAAAATTCAACGTCGAGCATTTTATCATAGTCGATAAAAACTGATTAAATTGGATTTATTCAAAGTAACCATTAAGTACTATAAAATACCAATTTTTATTTTAGTGCCTTTTTCATTTGAACTTTTTGATATGCTATCCGAAATTGCTATAAGCATTCCTAAGGGCGTTTTTAGTGTCATGCGGATTTGCTCACGCACGCGGGATTGCTCCGCATGCGTAGCACCCGCAAAGAACAATTTCATATATGAATTCACTGTAAAGCGTGAAACACGCACGCGGGATGCGGGGCGCTGTGCGGGGCGTCATCCCGCAGCGGGGCATCCGCATGCGTGGTCTATCCATACAACTTCAGTACCCATTTTAGTCGTGCGGTGCGGGGCGCACGCACTGTGTTGTACTATCAAAATGAAAATTGACACAGAATATCAGTTGTACTCTTGTCTTCTTGTTTCGTCGTTTGTAAAGTATGTAAGCGAAGCGACACATATTCTTCTGACATTAATCATTTTTTCACACGTCTATACCGTTACGCAACCCGCAGAAGACTGAAACTTATAGTGCGTATGATCCGCAGCGTGAAATTTCACGCATGCGGAGCAATCCCGCGTGCGTGACCAAATCCGCATGACACTAAAAACGCCCTAAATCCGCTTAGAAATTTGATAACTTCTACCACAATCATGACTTTATCTTTCTATTCTTCTGTCAAACTAATTTTCTACGAATCTACTAATGGAAAAAAGTAAGTAGTTTATTGGTGTGAGGTTTAAAATGGGCTCTCGGTAGCGACACAATCTCCAATTCAATTTCCATTCTGTTCGTGTGATTGTGACGATCCTATTTTAAGAATTGTTATCGATGTTTTGATTGCTTTTAGAATTTGAATAGCTCATTTCCCTTCGTTATTCAAGCGATATTATGGGTGACCTTTTGTATATTTTTTTAATTTTTCGAACCAACTTCGAGATTTATGCAGTCGATGTTGTGGGCAGAAAATATAAAGTTAAATATAGGTACCATATTTGAAACAAGTTCAGTTGAGAATAGTAACATTTAAAAAAAGTAAACATTATTTCTGGAGTGAAGCATATTAAATCAGCCCGCGCATTTTTGCCTCAAAGATTTTCAATTAATTACTGAATCCTTGGAAAATCCAGATGATTACTTATATTATTTCTTTTGAACTTTATTTGAGCTTTTTTGCTCAAGAATCATATTTTATCTCGTTTTAGTATTCACTGTAATATTATCAGATCCGGCGATAATACGTATTAGGAAGGTATCTTGTTAGATTATTAGAATGTTTTAGAATATAAGTTGGTTGGTTTGTTAATAATAGGTATGAGGACATAGACTTTCTCAATGTTACTTAAATTCTTACGCGCGATCAATATTCTTAAAAAAGGTACAAAGATTTCTTCTGTATATTATCTTTGGAATATTTCTTCCGTATCTAATTAGCTAGTATGCTCGGTGTTAGGGCTGACCCCATTGAGTCAGCCGCTAAGGGGCTTTTTGTTTTCCGGCTGCGAGCTTTGCAGCTCGTACTTTCTGTTTTACCTCTCTATTCTTTATTATTTATTGGCTTCACGCATCACTGACGCCTTTGAAATTACTGATGCCTACGGGCGACAATAGAAATTTACCGTGAGGTGGCTTGTTTACTCATTTTATACGACGCAAAAAGGGTGTTATAAGTTTAACCTGTCTGTGTGTTTGTGCATCTGTGTGTCTATTTCATGGCATCGTAGATCTCAAACGGATTAACCGAATTCATTACGGTTTTTTTTTCATTCGAAAGGCAGCTTTCTTGTGGTGGTTCTTAAGTACGTCTGAAAGAAATCAGTCTAGCAATTTGAAGAATATCAGCTCTTTTCATCAGGCATTTCAGTACCATCTAGATACCGTGCAGTGAACAATTATTATACGTAGTCCATTTGATTCAGGAAAGCTTAGGTATTGACATTAATTAAATTGTAACATACGATTTTAATATATACCTAGTTCATCGCAGTATCCTAGATGAGGCTATTTAAAACGTGGGATTAAAATTTTCAATGTACTGTTAATATTCGGTTATTAACATAAAAATATTAAAACAATGGCTATTACTTTTATAAGCATGAAGTGAAAAATACTCACCGTGTTAATAACGTGAAGTGGTGTCCAACATACGAAGAACTCCAGTATAATGACGAATAACATCCGAATGACCTGTCGACAAAATGTTTTACATTGTATTCATTAACATTCAGTAGAACCATTCAATCACATTTACAATAATTAAGCGCGTTAACGAATACGCGTAATGGCGCCTCTACACGATAGCCAACATGTTGGCCAATGTTGTGGCGAAGATGATTGCCAAGAGATTGTGACGGCGTCCACACGTTGGAAGGTCGATCAGTCTGCGTCGGTTCGGGCCAATGTGCGGACGATATTAATATTTTCTTAAAATGAATATTGAGGTTCTAACGGCTGCTGCGATTTAATTATTCTCAGCATACAATACAATAAAAATGTGTATAAAAATTATTATACACATTTATTTCATTATAATACACATTATTATACATCTATATTACTCATAGTTGCCATATTATAGACATAATTTAGATATCGACGTGTGAATAAAGTGCGTGCGCTCAGCGTGGGCGCTCGTTTCTAACTGAAATCGTGGCCAACGTGTGGACGCTGCGCCGATAACTGTGCCACAATCACGCCACAACCCTTTGATCCGCGTTGAAAAACCGACACCTCACGGATCTTGCGCCAAGTTGTGGGCCAACAGCCCAATACCTACCAAAGTAATCACAAACACCCCCTCTACACGATGGCCATTACCTATTGGCCATAACCTTCGCCAACATGTTGGCTAACGTGTAGAGGCGACATAACGAATACATTACATTACCCACTTTTTACTTTTTTAGTTGGAAAGTACCTACATATTCCAAGGGTTGCCCGATGATAAGGACACCAAGATCTGATCATGGCTTTCGAAAACAAAGAAGTAATAAAAAATATATATTTTTAACTCCGAAAAGTCAGAGGTGCGTGCCCTGGGAGTTGAACCCGGACCCTCCGAATAGGAGGCGGAATTCTTAACCACTAGGCTATCACCGCTACTTCTCTCTCTATCTCTTCTCTCTCTTCTATCTTGTTAATTATCTACTATAATTTGAAAATTAAAATGTATGTTTTTGTTTGCAAGTAAGTAGGTACCTACTTCTTAGAGGCTGTTAATTTATTATTCATACTGGCAAAATAAATATTTTGTGTAAAAATTGCGATTACTGGAAATCAAATCCGAAGCGTCTTAAAGGCCGGGTCATATAATATTGATCTACCAATAGCATTATAAACACCAATAGATAACTTTATTTTAGTGACAATGACAAATAAAATTATCGACAAAGCATTGAGCACAGGCGCACGTCTTTGTGTATTGTTGTCAAGCAATAACTTAACAACCATAAGCTATTTTGTATTACTTTTACCTATAAAAAATATTTGATTAAAAGATTGATTTAAAATAACCATAGGAGAATAGATAATTATTTATTTATTTCACTTTAATTGCAACGGTATATTATACCTCCCAATTACATTCATTTCTTAAAGACAATTTGTTTATAAAATATATAAAATCTCAGGCATAGGCAATAGGTCCATCCGTTCATCTGCAAAAATCTCATTACACCGACTCTATATTTTAATCTATTGAAATGTATTCTATTGGCAACCCACACAAACGTCAGCTTTCTGATAAGGTTCATTGTAGTTGACGGCGAGAAATTAAAATGCCTCATGTAAATTTTGTTTACTGCGTACACATTATGCAACATGTTATATAACTTTTGTTTTATAACACGTCCACACTATCTAACATTGTTGTCTAACAATGAAACATGTTACAAGACCGTACACATTAAAACAACATTATTGTATAACAATGTTTTATAACAAGGCATGAGTAGGTAACTCGTGTGCAAAAGTTATATAGCATTGTTGCAAAACTAGTAACATGTTGTATAACTTTGTTTTGTAACACATAGCGTCCACATTTGTAAAACATGTTATTAAACAATGTTTTATAACATGTTTTGTTACATAGTCTGTACGCACCATTAGTTGAACTGTGAACACACGTTATACTGTTGTTTTTAGCGGGGAGTGAGAAGTCCATATCCTCGGCGATACATGTAGGTATAGGTCTTAGACCAATAAACTATAGACGGAGCGCCGGGAACAAAAGAGTGAAGGCAGCAAAAAGTAAGCCTAGCCTTGTATACACACGGCGGCTCTCACATCAATACGACTTTTGTGTTCTCAATAATAAAAATTAAAAGAAGCTTTGTGTTCCAAAAAATAAAGCTTTTTGTTGCGTTCAAACTGTCATCATAGAGCATTCTATTGGAGTTGACGTGTACTTTCGGGTTACTTTTGCCGGCTTCACTCTTTTGTTCCCGGCGCTCCGTCTATAGTTTATTGGTCTGAGGTATAGGTTTGTTTCCATTAGAGCTGTGAGGCTGCGGCGGCAACGCAATCAGTTTAGGTTACGTTTTCAGTACGTACAACCGACAGTACATTACTTTCTCCACGGACATTAATCTTGTCACGTTTGCATGAGTTTTGGTATTGAAAGAGTTTCACGCAAGTACCTACCAGCCGTGCCTTTGATAAATGAGACGAAGTTCAGTAATAAAATATTAAGTGTTTTTCAATACTTGCGTCTAAATTTTCGAGCGTGCAATTTAACTTTTAATTGTCATTTACGAACAATATATTGTGTTTTATGAACACCTAATTGTGACATCTAAAGTAGAGCAAACATTCAGTGGTACGACGAGGAGTTACAATTCTTCGTCGTACCACTGGTGGTACGAGGAGGAATGTCAAATTCCTCGTAGTACCACCAGTGGAACTACTGGTGGAACGACGAGGAATACACCATTCAAATAAGTTCTTCGGTTAATGTAATATTACAAGAGTTGCCAGTTTTCCATTTTTCATAGGGCGTTTGTTTTTCGTTGTAGGAATTTCACTATTCAGATGTCAAACCTTTCGTCTGAAACCACCGCGACGCGAGCATTGTCATCCGACCCGTATCTGTGGCATGCTCACAGCGCGGTTGTTTATATTCGGTCTCGTAACTAGGTTGATTGGTAACTAGGTTTTCACTCTGATATCCCTTTGACCTGTTTACTCTTACGTACTAAAAAGTAAGTTAACAGAGACGGATATTGTATAATAATTTCAGTATCTTGTGTTGCAATTAACAGTAACAATAACTTTTACCGACCGAAATTAAACGGTTAATATTAATATTAAATATGACGTCATTATAACAGTGTTTAAATTGGTGCAACTCATGAATGCTTAGGTTTATTAATGTTAGGTTAAGGTTAAAGTTAAATGATGCAATCCCAAAAACGTGCCATAATAAAAAGCCTCCGCTTTGTCAATCCCGAGAGGTTAAGACGAAAACCATTACATAAAGTAATCCATTGTCCTTAAAATCGTATTTTCCTTATACAAACACAAAGCGTCTACAAAATTAATATCAAACAGTAATCTATTTTATCAAAGGAAAACGTATTCTTATTCGTTTCGTAAAATAAAAAACCGGCTAAGTGCGAGTCGAACTCGCGCACGAAGGGTTCTATACCATTATGTATAAAAACGCCAAAAAATCTGGTCTGTTGTATGAAAGCCTCACTTAAATATTTGAGCTACGGTCGCTTTCTCAAAGGCCACTGTGACCATTGTTTTATTGTAGCCTCATATTAGCCACAGCTCCATCTCTTGAAACGAAAGGTAACTAACCTTTCGCTGAGGCGTCGAAAATCTGGGCGCCCACTTAAATATTTATTTTATTCAGTTTTTTAGTATTTGTTCTGTGAAAATTTCAACTGTATAATTATTACGGTTCATGAGATACAGCCTGGTGACAGATGGACAGACAGACGGACGAACAGCGAAGTCTCAGTAATAGAGTCCCGTTTTACCCTTTGGGTACGGAACCCTAAAAACATTCAACTGTAAAAAATACTTCAAAATTTTATCATCATCAGAAGTAGCCTCAAATCCCAATATTTTGAAATCCATTTATAAGTACTAAGACAAAAAAAAACAATGACAATACAAGTTTATAGCACTATTGAGAACTTCCATATTGGAAGGTATAATATTGGAACAAGCTGAACTATGGAATTTATAATAAATTTCATGACAGTGCGATATTATGGTACCATTGAAATTATAATGATAAAGACTTGATGGTCGAAGGTTAGAGGGTTCCATTTTATGAAAGGCCTAGTTTGTAGCTAGTGTAAGAAATGGTTGATTAATATTTTAACTTCTGTTATTATTTTTAAACATGAATGACTTAAGAAATTGTCTGAAAAAAACCCTCGGATTTTGGCTAGTTGTTTGCATCTGATTGTAAGTGATATTCATATTGACACCATATCTACGAACAAAACAAAATGTAGTTATAAGATATGTCTGAAGTAACTAACAAGTGCTCTACTAAAATGCTCAGAAGAATCGCTCTAAATCCATGTCCGACTTTGATAAGGTTAGAGCGTTAGAGGGTTCTATTTAAATTGGGGACAAGTGGCCTTCATCGAACATTTCACGGTTCACTCACTCACTGAAACATTCTTGTTTCAGTATTCAGTAGTATTTATCTAGGCCGACTTAAACGGGTCGTGGGATTTTCAAGGGTCCGGTGACACGTACCAATTTACTCTTGTCGAGAAGCCGATTGTTCCAAATTTGCACTGAATTCGTTACGGAGGTTTATTACGAAAGTCTGAATACAATTTTCATTAACAAAATAAAGTAATGTTTTTTTGCAGCTGATCGGATTTTATACTAAAGACTCGATTTATATCAACCTTCCCTGTCTGTCATTGATATTATGAATTTACTTCCTGTCCCAATGCGGCTTTTTTAATTTATCATTACAATTATTTTTTTGCTTGTCCCGGCTAATGTCCTGAATGGCTGAACGGGTTTTTACGAACTTTCACTGGAAAAAAACAGGAGGTTGTGGAGCAGCATATAGGTTACTTTTTACCCTGGAATTCCCGCGGAATGGGTATTCACGCGGGAAAAAACCCATATGCGCGAACGAAGTCGCGGGCTCAGCTCGTAGTAAGTAAAATATTATGTCAAACAACTGAAGCCTAAAAACAACGTACCATCGGAAGAGGCCTTAGGGAACGATCGCTCGGCTTAGCGTCACAATCAATCAACCGATAAAAAAATATACACTTGTGTTACTTGTTTTAGTTCTGTTGTTCTATTTCGGGAAAAAACTCTGGCCCTCGAAACTGCCAAGTGGTTTGAATGTCAGACACTTTGAAATGAATAGGACGCCCTTAAAAAGGTGACATTCTAGATCAAGGGAAACATTGTGAGGAGACTTCACTCACCCAGACGTATTCTCAAAGGTGTATTGATGTGATGGACTTTGGCCTATACCCCCTTATAGTAAGTAAATATTGTGAGAGCAGATCCGATGGTACGAGGAGGAATGTCAAATTCCTCGTGGTTCCACTGGTGGTACGACTGGTGGTACGACGAGGAATACACCAGTCTAACTGTGGGGCTGTTATAGATTGCGAAGAAGAATAAATAGGTATATGTCTTAATAACGCACACACTCATAGCCCCATACTAGGATTATCTGTGTCGTGTGTGCCATGGACAGCTCACAAGCCAATAACACATCAACACACACATACACCGACACCAAGAAAAAAAATTAAAACATTGAAATTAAACTTTTTTCTTAAACTCAGGACCCTAAACGACGTTCCGGCATGGTAATCATTGCGCTATACTCGTATACATCGTAGGAGCCTTACCTTTCTTTTAGCTTCAATGCTCTTGTCAATGTGTGTAGAACGCACCACGTGTCTAAACTCCAGGTCGGTGTGCATACAGAACGTGTGGGCTTTCTTCACAGCTTCCAACTTTTCTTCGTTTTCCTGTAAAATATTAACTTTAGTACCTATTATCCTTCGGCCAATATCAATTTAAGTGTTAATCCTTATCTTTGCGTTCAGTACACTCAAATTTAATTCGGTTTTGCCAAGACCCGTCAGTGATTTCATTGACAAATAAAGCTCAAGTAAAGTCCTATCCAAGTATTTTGGGCGTTAGGAGAGATGATAATAAAGTGTATGTTCTGTTAACAATGTCTTTATCTCAAATATAATACAACTGCATGGTTCATCGATTTCATACATTCGGTAACATTCGTTATTTTTCCAGAATATATTCATAATATCTCAATAACTATAAAGCTAGGAAAATTTCTAGACTTAATTTTATTGTTCCTTAAATTGTACTCGCATAAAAGAGGGCTGAAACTTGGACAATATACTTTTATTATTATACTGTAATATAATAATTTATGTTGTCGAAAATAGACGACAATGGCGAGTCCAGCTGCGTTAAAATTATTTTATCTTTTATTACTTATTTCTGTCTAAAGGAGTATGAATTTTGCGAGAACCTATTGGATTCCGTGAATTCCCTACTGATATTATAAATGTGAAAGTAACTCTGTCTATCTGTCTGTCTCTGTCCGTGAGGATTTCATGCCTAAGCCATTGAACCGATTTCAATGAAAGGTAGAGATCGTATAGAGTTGATCTTGGGAAAGAACATATTATGATAAATTTTTTTATTCTGAAACTAGCTTCCGCCCGCAGGCTTCGCCCGCGTGGAATTCGTATAAACTTCACCCCCCCATTTCACCCACTTCGGGGTGGAATTTCCAAAAATCCTCTCTTAGTTCTCCCCTACACTCCCCAAGGAACATACAGGCCAAATTTCAGCTTCTTCCGTTCAGTAGTTTCGGCTGTGCATTGTCTGTCAGTCAATCACCAGTAACGCAAGAGTTTTATAATTATATTATATGTATAGATGTATCACTTATCAGGGTGAAAAGGGGAGATGGATATAATATTTTCTTTAAATGTCAGTGCCATTAAGTTTATTCACATTTTATATCGAATCTAAGTATGTGGCTGGAACTGCTAGTCGACTATTCCATTATTTTGCAGAATGGAGTGTTTAGTTTTTTTTCCGATATTTTAACACTCTTCGTCTCACACGTTTGCAAAACCACGGATAAAAACTTCATCGTTCCTTTTAATATATTAAATAAATTAATTACACATTTTTACTTTCCTTACACCGGGTGTATCTAGATATTCAGATACATTACGTAATATTGAAACATTTTAATGAATAAATTACGGTAATACCTTATGATAAACCTTCTAACAAAATATAGGTTCATTGTGCAGAAGTTCCACAGTCAAATCACTATAATATTTGGAATTTATTGAGATAATAATATAAAAAGAAGAGCCGCTCTTACACGAAATCCGTAACTCATTCTGTCAAAGAGTTTCTTCATAATGATACTGTTTTGATACCACAGTCTAATAATAATACCGTGAATAATTTTCGAGCGGCAAGTTAATCTGAAGGCATCAAATGAATGGGTGTGTAGAGTAAGTTTCATTAGTATATGTAATGTTGTATTTGTATAGTTTCATGTATATATTTTAATTTTAACGCATTATTATATAAAAATGTTTTCTTTTTGAATTATTTTTCATATAAAATTAAATTACTAAGCAAACCCCATTTAAAAATATAAGCTTACCTCATCTAAGTGAAATCCTTCAAAAGGGATACAATAATTTTGCTTCACGTACTAATTATGATAATAAAATATTTAACAAAGGAATTGTCTAAGGGAATTCACGTAGTACGTACTTCACGTCAAAGTAGTAATTCATGTCACAATTGTACAAAATTTTTTAATCAAAACGTGAATGACTAAAAAGGGTTATTTAAATTCACATAACTTTTTTTCCGAACCGACTGAAATCAAACATTAATAACTTATTAAAAAAACTTGTTACACAGTTAATCAGCCAGTAAAACTGAGCAACAGACAAGCTAACTGACAGTCAAAAAATCTCTAAAACCATTGCAATAGAATTGCAGTTATATAGTCAGTAAATAACCGCATTTTTCACATACGAGTAAGTATATCTAGCATGAAGCAAGATATTATGTGAAAAAGCTTTTACACACAACCACCATTATACTATATAACATCATTGCCCACAATGTATTCAACTGCTTAGTCTTAGTAAGAATTAGTGGTTAAGAGGGTCGTCATTGCATATGTTAGGTACTTGAAGGCCTACATCTCCTAATGAACGCTAAGTATCACAAGAGCTGACCATATTGCGATTACGTAAGTTTGAAAGCAAGGAAGTGCTGCACATTTTCTTACCCAAATCTCAACCATAGCTACAGTTATTATTTAACGATACATGTCGTCCTCTTCATTGAGGAGGCTTATAGCATCCACCCCGGGCGCGTGGAGGGGTTAGTGACCTATCTATATGGAGGAAGCTTTTATAAAGTTTTAAGGTGGGTTAACGTCCTTTGAACCTCGGAAACTCTAAAAAAGCGGTCGGATCGACACAAAAGCCCGCGAGCTACGAGCGCTCAACAATATCAAAATACATGAATCTGAAGAACCAATAATAAATTATGCATAATAATAATTTATCCCTAACAGTAAGCTTTAAATATAAACAAGTAGTATCCGCCCCTTACTTCGCATTTGAATGCGTAATGCCTTCTCTTGTTACCCGCATCCGCAACATTTGTTATTTTAAAGAGAAAGCCTTTTTCGCGTAACCGACTTATCAACTCGTTAATTATTATTCTCAGTGTGTAAAATAGGGGTCGAAATGTTTATGGAAAGTGAGAACGGATTCATCGCCTATATTAAAAGTAAAGGAAAGTTATATTTTTCAATTTGTATATGAACATTTTAGGAATTTATACGACATTAAATTACATTTTGAGCGAGAAACAGACGCGTATTTTTTTATGCGAAAATACGATTGTTAATACTAAAGCCAGATGACAGCCAGAGGGGACAAAATAAGACGGTTCCGTTCCGTTTGTCAGTTTTTGGTTACAGAACTGTAAAAGATAGCCCCGTAATCGGTAAATTGAGGTAACGCTGCTATTGGTATATCATTGCCTGTAACAAATTTTCCCGATGTATAATAATTTTACTGAAGCGAGGGCGATGTATGCTAGTTTTTTCACATAAAGTATTACCCGAACGGTGCTCTGCCCGTAAAATGACTAAGGAAGCTTGGAGTGTTCTCCTTTCTCTACCGCATTGTTCCAGTGAGGATAGATGAAGGGGCCAACCTAAATGTTGGAAGTTATCGTAGTCCTGATACTTGGCTTACGACTGCTATCTAATGGTCTAATCTATATATATTATAATCAGGACCAACTACTTTACGTGCTTTGCAAAGTGCAGAAGCGCTCGAGCATTTCTTCCACTGTCAGTCACCCATCCAAGAAGGTTCAAAACACGTTCGCAGTTGCTTCTCTCGGTCGATTAATTACGACCGGGAACACATCGAATTCTAAACGCTTTGGTTCCGGAATAATTAATAGATAATTTTTTTTAGCTACTGAGTTCTGAAAATTATTGTTTACATACGATATTACAAACTGTTAAACTCAAAAGGGACAAAGTACCTTCCTCTTTGCATGCTTGCATAAAATATCCGCTCTCATTTAACTTTGGGAAACATTTTCGTTTTACTTTTAAATTCTAAATTTAAATGTTCACAAAGAGATTCTTCAAATCGACTTATCGTTTTTGTTTAGTAGCGGAAGACAACTGATACTTTCAAAAATGGATGTTTTCAAAGCGGAAAACTGGAAAACATCGTAATCAAATGAAGTAACACTTAGTTAAAAAAAAACACTTAGTTAAAGCAAAAATAACTACCACTTAGAAAAGGTTATGGCCATAAAAATGCTTGATTGTATCAAATGAGTAAGTTTATTGCAGTAAGAAGCGTTTCAGTGTAAGGTGTAATGGTGTTTAAGTCTAGAATCTGATAAAAAGGTGTTAAAGTTACTGCAACTTTACTGAAACATAAAATCGGTAAGGCGGAATACATAAAAGAAGACTGACTTAGTACGTTTTATAATTTTAAATCTCGCCTTTTAAGAGTTTTTCACAAAACCTTTTTTTTTCGACATTCTTGGTCAAACTAAATTTAATATATCTACCATTTAAGACATTTTATGACTTGCTCAGTTCAAATATATGTATATTATATCCACACGAGTGGGCATAGGCCTTATATAGGTACATCAGGATGCTATTTATCTAGATCAGTCTCTGTCTTTTAAATAAAGACTTAAAGAAAGAATCTTTTATTAGAAAAACATTTGAATAAAAACTTTTGGTATGTAAATAATTCTACTTTTTACAAAAAAACAACCGTCTTTAGAAATAAGTAGAGAGGTCTCAATAACTACATGTCACTCGACGACAAGCATCAGCCCTCGAATAAAAAAAAAATGGAACACCCATTAAAACCGTTGAGGAAGAGGTCCTCGAATGGAAACCAGGTTTTCGATAAAGGAACGTAGGGCGCCCCCCGACCAGGTGGACTGATGACCTGAAGAAGACGGCGGGCATCCGCTGGATTCAAAGGGCTCAGGACCGGATAGAGTGGCGCCAATTTGAAGAGGCCTATGTCCACAACAGTGGACATCGAAAGGCTGATGGATGGATGGATGGACGTCCAACACTGAACATCATCTACAGGCTGATGGATGGTGAGCGGCTCCATCCATCCTTAAGTCCTAGCCGACCTCCACTGCTCATGGTGCATCCTGGACTTATACATTCCCTGGACTTTATACCGTCCAATTCAGTTCTTAAAATTATAATTCTTTGTGCTTGGTAGATAGCCTGCATTATCTTTTAGTGCCAAATGACATAAATGTACCTATTTTTAATAAAGAACCATCAACCATTAACTGGCACATTATGAACCTAGTATTATGTATTATGCTCGTAATGGACGATTTGGTCACTCCATTTAGCTATCATAAGACTTAATTTCAACATATTGGATTTTTTCATTTTTATACTCTCGTTAACTCACCTTTCTGACAAATATAATAGGGTCGTAGGATCATCTGAAAGTGACGTCTAATTTTAATGTATCTGTTTGGGAATCCAATTTTATATTCTAAATATTTTGGTGCATCGCAATTGATTAGACGTAATAGATATCTACCAAATAAAATGATAGGTACAATATAATTAATTTTGTTTAGTACCTATTTTCATAACTATAACTTGGTGAGATAACTGAGATTAAAATTACGTCCACTAATTGAAACCCAACTCGCGTTGAACAGTTTAAGAAATTAATTACCTTGATCAGTTTCTTCACGCTCCAGTCTGTTCTGCAACAAAGTTCAGCGGAGTTCCCCTGGATCACGGGCGCCGGCAGCAAGTGATTACTCTTGTAGGACGCTTCGTTGTTCACTGCGATCAAAGTAAAAGTTTACGTTCAGTTGTTTTTCATTTTAGTCAATGATTGAAATACGCGAAACACAGAAAATCAGCTTGTAAGTGTAAGTTGAATGGGTTTTTAAGAGATGCCGTCAGCGGACGTCCACAGCACACAGGCGGCATACAAGGACCACCTACTTACTTGTGATCAAATAGATCAGGGTGGGGCGGCAAAAAAGTAAATATAATCATAAAATCTATATATCTAGGGCGCTCATAAAGCTAGCAGCGGTCGTGGTTTTTTTCTCAATAACACTGTATCAACTCTAAGTACATGCAATGTTTGACGTATGTAATTGTGTAGTTATTTGATCGAAAAATAAGATATATATTTACAAAGAAAGATAAAGAAGTGTGCATGGACCGATTTTGGTGTTTTTTGCCAATCGGATGTACATAGTAGAATCATATTTATGATCACGTATCAATATATGAGGGAAATCAAATTTCAATATGGCAAGAACCAGACGCCATTTTGTAAAAGAGAAAAATATGCTAAGCGACGTATCATTGAATAGAGATTTGAAAAAAATAGATTTTCATTCGGAGCAGCTAAGCAGTTTCGCTTTCGTACCTATTCAAGTTTCACGTTTTTAAAATTTACATGGAATGTTTTGAATTTGAATAATGTAATGTTATAAATGTTGTTAATGGAATGTTTTAAATGTTGTTTTCAGTACGTTTGTGATACTCATCATGACAAGGTACTTCGTTCCTCTACAAATTTAAAAGCTTACATTCCACCAATGAATACTGGTTTCTTCTATAATTCCTTCACAATTAAGGCTGTGCTGCTCTGGAACGCCCTGCCCGTAAAGATTAGAAAGGCTCCAACTCTGTGGTCCTTTAAAAAATAAGTGCCAGAACATTATTTGTCTGTCATCGAAAATAATTGACTTCTGTCCTTTATGTTAATAGGTTATTTAATTCTGTCACTACTATTACATCTTCTATTTATTTTTATGTATAATTTATTATATATATATAATATATTTGTTTATTATATAAATATATTATGTATATAAATATATATTATTGTATAATATAAGTTAATAATTATATATTATATTTTTATGTGTTGCATGTAGTTATTTCGTATTTAATTTATTGAACACCTACCTCAACTTCTTACCATCTCCAAGGGTTGACTGGTAGAGAATGCCATTAAAGTAAGGCCATTTTAATAGGCCACATTTGACAACTGTTTGTCTTTGCTTTATAGTGAGGGTAACCTGCTGAAAAACATCGATTAATTTAATTAATCGATGAGGACTTCAAACATCTGTAAATTGAATGTGATTGTTATAAAAACTATTTTAATGACCGCACAGTTCAAACAATGACAAAAAAACGACAAAAATAATGCGTCTAATAATGGCGCGAAATGAAATCATGACTTTTTTGTAACATTTCACGTTTCTGGATACTGGCTTTTGAGCCAGACATTATATATTTAGATGAATGATTACATATTTTTTGGCCTAAAATGTAAGAAAATTAATTCTGTTCCCATTAAAATATATTTTATTTTGTAATCGTGAAATACTTTTTGACGATTAGTTCGACTTCTCGAATTCAACTTATCTACTGATCTGTTTCTTTTGGTACCATCCCTCATGTTTAAAAAGAAAAAGAGTTCACTAACGTAACTTTGTAACGACGTCAGTTCTTTACTTAAAAGTGTAAAAATTTTAACAATATCTAGTAGGGAATATTAAATAATATGGAGTGCCTCCCTTACAAGGTTACTTTGTGAAATTTTGACGAACCGTCAAATGTGGCCTATTAAAATGGCCCTACTATAGGCATTAAGTCCGCCCATTGTAATACCTAGTCATAGGTTGTCAATAAAGTGTGAAATAAATAAATGTAGTTTTTAAAAGATTTACTGTTGATTAATACTGTTATTGCTGCAAGTAACAAGCAATGTTTTGAGTTTGGATAATAATATAACAAAAGTTAGCTGAATCATCACGAATTTCAACTATTCTAATAAGATGTTAGGCGTTTTTTACTAAATATTATGTTCCTTGCATGAAGCAGGGCTCGTGGTTTCATTTATTGTTGAATGGTGGTATCCACCTTGTATAATATGTAGTATGTAAAGTAAAGCCAACTAGCAGCGATACAGACGGTCATTTACCTGGAAAACGAGTGAGGAGTTTAAAATGTACTATCTATCTCTTTCCATCTTGTGTATTTGTCGTACTGTCTCGTTCTCGCGGCAAAATTATGGCAAGGTCGAGATGGGTTCGTAAGCATTTGGTCGACCATTTGAGTAATATTATAATAAGATTGTTATTGTTGAATATTGTTAGATTGTTATTAATTCAAATTAACGATGGGCGATTACTACTAAAAAGAATCGAATTAGTCGATTGTTCAGGTTAGTCGATAAAAGTCGATAACAATCGACGTTATTCGATTGTTGTTAACAACTAAAAGTTGCGGGCTGCGGCGGTGAGGCGATCGGCGCGGCGCGATTTTGTGTGCGGTACTGCTAAATTTATCGAATAATTGCTATACTCCTGCGTAGTTGCGTTGCGTAGGTACTACTACTAAGTACTTAAAAAGTAATTACAAAAGATGGTGCGGCGGGCGGGGGTGCGTTGCATATTGCGATTCGCGCTATATAAATTAGGTTATTTAGATGACTATTTAGTAGCCAAGTATTCATATTGGTATCACTGATACACTTATGCACGTAATTTTTTTTATTTTTCCACCTTACAAAGCCGGTATATACTCGTAGCCAAATTATGCATCCTTCAATCATGTTTTAAATACCTAGATTGAGCGTCGCCCTACAATGAAAGCAAAAAAAACAAGGCAACATTATCAAGCATGTGTGCGTGTAGGCGATGTTTTTCGCGTTCATTTATTGTCTATGTGTGCGTAATGATATAAAAGTTGTGGCCAACTGTTGGCCACAACTTTTTGACACGTTTTCGCGGATTCGATGTTCCATCTAGATATTTAATACATCTTTGGCATCCTTCTTATTAAGCAATTATAACAGTCGCTGTTTTTTATACGCATTTATATTATTTCAAGCAAAAACTATAATTGTACTGTGAAGCTTGATGCCTAATTGTTTAAATTCCCGACACCTTAATTTATAAATAGCTCTAATTAGCACTTTCCTGTAATACAATAGTACATTATGATACAAGTGCGCGAAGTTGGTCATTACAGTCGAGGCGGTTGCACAGCCCGAGCCGCAAGGCGAGGGCTGTAATAGAGCCAAGACTGTAATGAACAAAGCACACGCGTATCATACGACGTTTTTCAACACACTTGCGAGGAAAAAAACAATTAGGTATCGACATTTTTCAGTCACAAATCAGCAAATTATAAACGAACAAATGTTTGCACAAAATGGCGCGGACATTGATGTATAAATACCTAGATTGAGCGTCGCCCTACAATGAAGACAAAAAAAACAAGGCAACAATATCAAGCATGTGTGCGTGCAGGCGATGTTTTACACGTTCGTCTATTGTCTATATTGCGTGATCAATGATACCAGTTACTAAAATTTTCCCATAAATCACACATTAAACTTAATTTATGGAGTGGTTATTTTCATGAATAAATAAAAAACCCTACTTAATTTAATTACAGTTGTTTATGTTAATGTTGTAATAAACCAGCTAAGTTAATTAAATTAATATTTTTTTACGCAGTTTGTAGTTGGAAAGGAGACGGTCCAAAATTGTATGGAGTCTGGGCCTGGTTTTGTACCAGTGATAAAATAAAAAAAAAAGAAAAATAAACCATTTTTGACTAATCAAATCCACGAACTCATCTATATTTCAGTGCAAAAATTATTTATTAACTCCACGTGACGCAATTATTCTACATAATGGCGGGCAGCAGACCAGAGGATTCATAATTTTTGACGTATGACGTTAGCTGTCAATATGCCTTCTCTATGCTTGAACAATGGCTCGAACTCAGAGTGAAGGACGCCATCTTGCAAGTGTTGCAAGTAGTACCTACCGAATAACTCGAAATTAATTTTATTTTAGCAAGTCATTTATTGCGATTTGTGAATTTATTATATTTTTAATGAACTTTCTGTATTTTTTGGTTTTTCATGGTTTAGTGTACAAGATCAGGCCCAAAATGGACCATCTCCTTTATTTATTGAAGTTTTTTTTAATGATATGCATGTAATTAACTTTCCAAGTAATTTTTTTTATTAAATTAGCTAGGTAACGTAAATAATTGGCTCTTCTTTAATTAAGTTACCACCTCAAATTAAGCTAAAAATTTGAGGGGGGAGGGGGCTGACGCTCACATCTTCCCCCCACCATTTTTGAATCTAGGAAATGCATACTTTTTTTATTAAAAAAAATCAAGTTTCCAAAAATTATAAAGTGACTACCTCAAATTAAGCTGAAATTTTTTGGAGGAGAGGTTGGTGACTCCCCCAACTTTCCCCCCAAATATGGCTGTAAAGAAGTGCATACTTTTTTTTGAATTATTCTTTTAAGTTTCAAAATTTTTAAGGTTATGACGGAACTAAAATACTGTACAAGGTTCTTTTATCTTATCTAAATTATTTAGATAATTGCTACCTTTTAAGGCAGGAAGTGTTGTAAATAAATGTCGAAGGGACCCCCTTCGGGCGTCTCTTTTTCCGCTTGGTTATTATACAATCCAAACTAACCTATACCTACCAATCCATAGTGCGTCGACTTGTTTTATTCTTTGAGGTGTTTTTTAAACACGCGATTTGCGGATGGATTACTGACTCTTGGCTTAGTTTGACAGTGCTACCAATATAATAAGGTTAGTTCGAAACTACTTTTTCGCTATTGTTAGTCCTGTTTGCCTGTTTGGCTGCATCTTCCGCAGCGCCGGAGATGTCACGATTCAAAATTAGGCCCAAAAATCAAATTAGATCTACTTAAGTTATTTATTTTTTATAATGTAGTTTAAAACACACACACACACACACACACACACACACACACACGTCCACACACGCATATACTTCACATACACTTAAGACTTCGAGCGCTTACACATTAACCAATGAGACCACATAACCTTAAAATTTTTAGAGATTTAGAAAAATAATTTTAAAAAAGTAAGTACTTTATGAGAGCAATATTTAATTTGGGGGGACGAATGAGAGTGTAGAACCCGTCCTCCCTTCAAATTTTCACCTTAATCTGAGACGGTAACTTTACAATTTTAGAAAAGGAGATGGTCCATTTTGGGCCTGATCTTGTACACTAAACCATGAAAAACCAAAAAATACAGAAAGTTCATTAAAAATATAATAAATTCACAAATCGCAATAAATGAATTGCTAAAATAAAATTAATTTCGAGTTATTCGGTAGGTACTACTTGCAACACTTGCAAGATGGCGTCCTTCACTCTGAGTTCGAGCCATTGTTCAAGCATCACTCAAGCATAGAGAAGGCATATTGACAGCTAACGTCATACGTCAAAAATTATGAATCCTCTGGTCTGCTGCCCGCCATTATGTAGAATAATTTCGTCACGTGGAGTTAATAAATATTTTTTGCAATGAAATAAAGATGAGTTCGTGGATTTGATTAGTCAAAAATGGTTTATTTTTCTTTTTTATCTTATTTTATCACTGGTACAAAACCAGGCCCAGACTACATACAATTTTGGATCGTCTCCTTTTCACATTACTCTTGTACCTTTAAAAGTGGTTTATTCGACCCAATGCAAAAATAATCATTAAAATGGGCTCATAAACATACGAATATTAATGTTATATTATTATAAATAAACACAAACGTATTGGTAAACACCACCTTTTTTTAATCGATTTATAAAAGTACATGAACTAAATAATATACACGTAACCATAAACCAATTTATATACCCACAAAAATGATGTTAAGTCGGGAGCATAAAAATAGAAACTAGCAACACTGACAAAAAAATGACGTAATTTGGTTACAATAAAAATCAAAATTGAAATTTAATTAAAAATATGTTTATTGGTTACTTGCCTATGATATGTGATGTTTTTTGAGCTTTTTACCCTTCCTTTATAATTCCGGCACAGTTTAATAGCACATTTCGTCATGTTATCCCTCTTATTTGTTTATTTAAATTGCGCGCGTAATACGTAGTGACACGAAAGCGGCGCGATCGGCACTAATTGGCGGGAAAGTACTTCTGCGCCAATAGTTGGCGCAGCTTTTTTGACACGTCTTCGCGGATTCGATTATCCATCTAGATACTTATACATCAATGGGCGCGGAGGTTTATTTTATTTTTTCGCGCGCCGTATCTTTGGTTGAATAACTATGCGCGCGCAGGCGCGCAGGTTAAGTCCAGAGGCAAAGAACACCATTCCATTCAGCCACAATATATTAAACTAAATAATTATGTATTTCTAATAGGAATTTACGGTAATTAATTGTTACGGGTTGGTAACGGGTTTTAAATAAAATTCTCACCATCAATTAATAATTGCGACAACATTTATTGCGCGTAGGTAGAATATTGACATGCAAACACCTAAAGCTAAGCTAACTACATCTAACTTAACTAAAATTTTGGACGCCAGGAGAGTTTTTCTTTAACACGTAGTGGAACTCTGCCAAAACCCAGCCACGGCCTCTCAGGGATCTTATCGTTATTTTTAATATTTTGACACACTTGTGCGTCTTCAAAAAGGGCGTTTTCCTGAGGCTACAACAATAAATTTACGATATGAGACATTAGACTACGTAATCGAAAGTGACAACGGTCTCGTTTAAGTTTAGTGACAAAAACTTACCCCTTTCTGCGCACAAGCCACTTCACTACCGATATTATTTTAATTCCATAAACTTGCTCGGAACACCACATACATAGAATTTCGTGCCCACAGAATTTCTTTAAATTAAGAGTAAATACGTGCAAAATCAAATGCGATCCATTCGCTAGCAACCGAACACACGTCTCCCGCAAGTGTCATCCTTCTATTTTTCCTACCCTCTGGTGTCTACAATAAAACATGTACTTTTTTTTTATATACCCACATTGTGATTCATTAATGTAGTGAATGAACATAACATAATATAATGATTTAAAATATTGTATTTTTTTAATGCTTTAATAGATAATTAGATGAAGTATAATCTTATCTTATCAGATTTTGACTAAGTACAACAAGTTTATTTATTTACAAAATAACAAATCTTTTGGTAACAACCTCTTTACGGATATTAAAAAAAAGTGGAATAAGAAAAACACTAGTGCGGCAATGAAAAGTAAAACGCACTAGTGTGTAATAAACCGCATTCCGGGCGTAAGACTAAAGAAAAAATAGCAACTTTACGAGCAAGTGTGTTGAAAAGATTTGTTATGTATCGCTTGCTTTACAACAAAGTAAAATGCCATAGGACATTATACTATGGAAGTAGGTATGCGAAGTAAACAAGCCAGCAGTTTCTACGTCAGTAAAGTTTCTTATTTTTATACCGCACAAGCAGTTCTACTAAGTTTTATCGCGACAAGTTGCTAAATGCGCGCTAAATTGTAATTTGTTATTTCACCGATCGCACGAACTTAGCGTGCGTACAATCTATCTTCTATCTATACTTATAATAAATCTGTAGAGAGGTCAATTCTGTACATTAAATATATTTACAAAATAACTATCAGGGGGTGATTAGGGATCGATACTGATGCCAAAAATGCAATCAGTAAAATTTTTGTCTGTCTGTCTGTCTGTCTGTCTGTCTGTCTGATGTATAACCGTTATAGAAACAAAAACTACTCGACGGATTTTAACGAAACTTGGTACAATTATTTTTCATACTCCCGCGCTGGTTATAGTATACTTTTCATCACGCTACAATCAATAGGAGCAGAGCAGTGAAGGGAAATGTTGGGGAAACGGGAGAAGTTACTCCATTTTTTAAGCTTCCGTCGCGTGTGCAACCTTAATGGTTAAAGCTACACAGAAATCATGTATGACGGAAATGTTCTCCTTAAAATTATATAAAAAATATTCCACGACAGCATATGTCTATCTTTTATGGTTGACTCAAAATAACACGTGTAACTCCCGATAGCTTAGCAGTTCGAAGCTTTCTGATTAAGTATACCTATATTTTATCTACTCTTACGTTTATGACACTTAAGTGGGCGAAATAAAGGGGTGAAGTTTAAACGAAATTCACGCGGGCGAAGCCGCTGGCAAAAGCTAGTTAGTAATAAAATTAGTAGTTAGGTCGATTGTTATTCGAATAGGCATGGCGGGGAACTACTAAATCGACAATCGAATGCACAGTCGCACAATTTTCGATTCACTCGATAGTTTTTTTTGTAACAATCGCCCATCGCTAATTCAAATTTAATAAAAATAACATGAAACAAATTAGATTGAACTGACTGAGATACCTGGATACCTCCCTGCTATGCCTATCATTTTAGTATTATTATTCTCACATCAACTCATTTTCTTTTTATTAATTGTTAGCTTTTTAGAATAACAATTATTATTACACATAAAAACTCAATTTGCAAAAGGTGAAAGCCTTTTGCTTACAAAAATTAAGAAAGAAGAAAAGATACTAGAAGACTATAACTGCAACAGTTGAATATCCATACCGTCGCAATATTTATATATAGAACTGTGGAAGTGAAATCGTTAGCGTGATTCAGAAAGTGGAATAGCGCCATCTAGTTGTAATAGCGCCATCTAGTTGTAGATTTGAAACTTCTATGTGTGCATTCTTTGAGCGCACCTCGACGGCAGCAAAGAACAAACGGTCATCTACAAAAACGTTAGTTTTCAGGAGAGCGTTTTTAGTTCAAAATTGGTATAACTTCTACAATTACAAAGGTATCTTCGTCGATTTTGGAATAGTTAATAATTACAATATTAACTATTATTTGGTATAGGTAAATTATTAATAATTCTTTAATTTTTAAAAATACGGAAGATATCTTTTTCTACTTCAATCAAAAAAACAAGCAAATTGAGTCAACTGCCATATTCGTTTCTACCTGGGACCCGATAATTATTTATTCTTTAACTATTTTATTAATTTAATGATTGATTTTTATTTTTATTGATCATATAAAACCAATTTCATCAAAACAACAAATATAATTATTATTGTCACTAAAATACTGTAGTTGTCTCACATTACTTCGGCATTCTTACGTTGAAGCTATTGGATAATTGCAGATATAGTACCTAAACTATTTTGAGTTTTAGGGTGTCTTATAAAAAAAAAGTTTTGTGATTCTTGTTAATAATTGTATTTGTAATATAAAGTAACTAAAAAGTATAGTTTCAAAGAAATAACTACTAATAATAATTATATTTTAACAGTACTTTGTATCATAATCATCATCTTTGTATCAGTATCACAAGTAACTCAGTAACTACTCGTTTGACGAAACTCAAATTTTTATGGGACTTAACCTAAAGCCCAACTTTCGACTAAAAGAAGAATGATTAAAATCGGAACTCTAAGTAGTAAGATATGAGATAACATACATACATAAAAATTATTAAGGATAATTCAAAAACCATTGGTCAGCTGCCGCTTAAACTTATATGAGACTACAATGCAAATACTAGCTTTCAAATAAAAAGAGAATCATAAAAATCTGAACACTCAATAAAAAGTTATTAGGAAAAAACCATAAATACACACTTTTAAAGATCCTTACACATTATTCAAGTAAATTCAAAATTACTCATCAGATGTCGCTCAAATTTATATGGGATCTCAACAAAAGCACCAGCTTTCAAGGAAATAAAGAATCATCAAAATCGGTTTACCCAACACGAAGTTATGGGGTAACAAACATACCAACAAAGATAGAAAAAAAGGTATAAATATTTTTTACATTTGTGGCTTGGTTGAATGTCACTTCCGGATTCAATTTTCAATTATTTTATTATTCTAATTGCAAGCAGTCATCATCAGACATTTTTTCTTGCTAAAGAGCCTCGAGACTTCGCAGGTTATTTTCGTAAGGACAGCTGGCCCGCCGCATTGCGCGACGTACACAAGGACAAATGGTATATGTCCATTTGTACTTTGTCGAATTTTAAATAAGTAGTGCAGATGTCTTTTTGTACGTTGAAAAATTGGTGTAAAAAACAACATTTTTCGAGAAAAAAAAATATCACAAGATAGAACAAAGAATTCTGAGTTGAATTATGCAAAAAAACGATTTTGGCAAAATTGCAGATGTCTTTATGTTCTTTGCTGCCGTCGCTTTGATTAAATACACGTCGTATAAATAATATCAAAGCGTGTAGATAAGTTGTAAAATTTGACGTGCCTTTTTTAATTTTAACATGAAAATGAAATCGTAAAACATCGAATGGCTTACCTAAAAATATAACCCTCTCCGTTAGCAAACTATTCCCACTTTAATCAATACAACTCTAACTCTAAATTTAACGAACATAATGGCAGATGGCAGGCAGCAATAAATGCGCAAAAGGCTAAATAAAGCCTTTTGCTTACAAAAATAAGAAACATTAAACTATAACATTTGGCTTTGTATGTATGAACCATGGAGCAAATATAGAGAGGAGACGGCCTAAAGAAGTGGGCACAGTCATCACAGTGGGCGTGGCCTTAAGTCAGTCTACTGACGGTGCTCACCAAATACATTTCTACTTGACGTTAGATGGCGACACTTTGTATCAAGGGAAATAAAAATGCATAGGTGCGTAGAGCTATAATTACTATATCTTGATAATCATACATACTGAAATTCGTCCTACATTAATTCCTAAAGAATTTTTTTCCAACAAAATGTTATTTTTCTAGTTTTTATAATCATTTTGTAAACAGCGCCATCTATCGACAACTACTTACAACAACAAAAACCAAGGCCGTATTTAGAATCCATCTAGTGTGAGACTGTGAGATAATAGTTGAATTAATTGAACTACGTAGTAAAGTCGATATCCCGCCCATTTTTTTATCCCCCTCGCCCCGCAAATCCTCACGCGATCTTTCATAGAAAAATATACATACAACGTCCCTCTCTATATTTGCTCCATGGTATGAAGTATGAACTGACGATTATCGTGAAATCGTTAGCGTGATTCAGAAAATGGAATAGTGCCATCTAGTTGTAGATTTGAAACTTTTATGTGTGCATTCTTTGAGCGCACCTTTGATTAAATACACGTCGTATAAATATCAAAGCGTATAGATAAGTTGTAAAATTTGACGTGTCATTTTAATTTTAACATCGAATGGCCTTCCTAAAAATATGTATAACCCTCTCCGTTAGCAAACTATTCGCACTTTAATCAATGCAACACTTGAACACCTCGACACGCGTCGTGAAAACTCTCGATACAAGAAACAGCGTTGCTCATGCAAATAGATAATGTGTTCGTTTGCAGAGTGCGGTAAAAAAAAAGAATAAGTAGCTCTTGTGGACAGAGATGCAAATTCAGTGTCCATCAAACGTTGCGTACCTTGACTGCCCAGTCCCAGGCATCTCACTCGAGCATAACATTAAAAATCGGCCAAGTGCGAGTCGGACTCGCGCACGAAGGGTTTCGTACCATTATGTATAAAAACGCCAAAAAAATGTGGTATGTTGTATGAAAGCCTCATTTAAATATTTAAATGTTTTATTGTAGCCACATTTTACGCACAACGCCATCTCTTGGACGGAAAGGTAACTAAACTATCTACTAGATTCTAAAACTACTTAAAACCACTTAAATATTTATTTTATTCTTTTTTTAGTATTTGTTATTGTAGTGGCAACAGAAATATATCATCTGTGAAAATTTAAACTTTGTAACTATTACGGTTCATGAGATACAGCCTGGTGACAGACGGACGGACGGACGGACGGACGGACGGACGGACAGTGAAGTCTCAGTAATAGGGTCCCGTTTTACCCTTTGGGTACGGAACCCTAAAAATAAATCTGCAGATAGAGTTAATTTATTCCATTTAGAGTGTGACCTGAGCTTTTTCAAGGGGTGTCTTGAAATACTGGCTCTTCCGGTTCATTTAGGACGTCAAGTTAAGCCTTATCTAACAATTGATACCGATACTACGCGTCGGTCAAGATGGCGGAACCCATTTACCACTTTTAACTAACGGTGACCCGTCCCAACACTTTTTATTAACGGTGCGCGCGGTACTCTGATATTGAGGTGCTGTGACAAATGGGACTTTCTTAGCAAAGAGCGCGCAAAAACGTATCTTTTTAAGGTTGAGCTCAACTAAAGTATGTCAACCCGATTTCGAGACTTGCTCCAGAAATGTCCTTTAATACTTATTTATTATCCTGTAATAAAAGTTATGTAATAATGATAAAAATCCACAATGTCTGGAAAGTTTTAATTTTTCTTTTGCAATCTAAAACGACGGGACGTTATAGACCTACCTATTATATCAAAAGTTATTTTGTAATTAGTCTAAAGATTGTTGAAGTTCAGCGTCACTAACGAAAACAGCATTCTGTTTCTCATTCTATATTATTCTGAGATCAAATAACACACTTCAAGTAACGTGTACAGCCTTATTTGAGACTTAGTAACAGCTCCCGTTTCGCTTTGATAAACTAAATAAATAAATCCTGAAGCCTAAATACTACGCTTGTTGTGTAGACGAGAAACTATTTTGTTTAAATAGTCGACAAACTAGCAGAACAGCCACTTGGTTGTAAGTTTTCCCAGTAGCCCTGAGACATTAGGAACACTAAATATGGTCGAATTCCTTCTTTTTTGAAGTCGGTTAAAAAGAAAAGAAAAGCTGTGTTGGCAATCTTCTAGCATAGTTTACCGCCATCTGTGACACCGTGTACTGAAAAAATAACTGGGGAGATTCCCATCTAAAGGGAGAAGAAGAAGACGTGTAGGGCTTGCAGTTCAGCTCCGGCCATTAGGTAGCTACTAATCTACGAGTCGTGGAAGCCGGTCATTCTTAACTACTATTAGGTGTACTTTATGCTCTATAATGGTTTGTAATTTTATATAAAGAGATCATTTAAAAGGGAAGAACAGAATGAACTACATAACATTAATATGAATTTATTTTTGTTTCAACAAAGTTTATCTAATACTCTAAAATTTTTGCATTCAAACATTAATTTAATGTTGTTTATTGGGGTTTCTATTTATAACTTTGGTACTTTAAAAACCTATTTTGTCGTTTGGCTTTGTCTTGGTACGTGTATAAAATAGTGGTGATAATCCATACTAATATTATAAATGCGAAAGTCTGTCTGTCTGTCTGTCTGTCTGTCTGTGACGTTTTCACGGCTAAACCACCGGTGCGATTTGGATGAAATTCGGAATGAAAATAGTTGAAGACCCAGAGTCACATATAGGCTACTTTTTTTCAAAAATCAACCCCTAAAGGCTTGAAATAGGGGATGAAAGTTTGTATGAAAAATCTAAACCGCCTGACCGATTTCGATGAATTTTCCCAGGAAGATAGCCGCGGGCAAAAGTGTAGTTATACATACTTCAGTCGTCGTAGTCCACGGGTAGTTAGAAAAGGGACAAGCTTATATTTATGTATTTTACTGAAGTGTCGCAAGTGAGCACTAAGAAAGTATGTTTGGAAACATCCCCGTCACTCGCCTCTCGACGAGGTAAAACGTGGGCGAAGCCTTCGGCGGAAAAACCTAGTCTTTTCTAAATCTAGTGTCTAATTTAAACGGGTCGCAACATTACCAGAATAATTTGAGGTAGGGTGGTTTGCTATTCTAGCATAAATGTTTAGGAATGAGGTAACCTTTATACTAAAAACACCTTTGTTAGTCTGACTGTCGCATTTTCTTCGCAAACTTTGGAAGTTTTTTCATTATAATTTTGGTCTGTTTTCAAGAGCTTATCTTGTAATAACATCTCACCTGGCTGACTTATTGTGGTACAAGGATCTTTTGGCGCGTGGATGACAGAGACACTGCCTTACAGTTTGCCTTACCTGTAAGGCGCTGTCTCTGTCACCCACGCGCCAAAAGATTCTTGTAGGACTGTATATCATTTGTTAAACGATTTCAAAAAAAGGGTATTTGAGGTTTGAAACCTGTAGGCATAGATTTTGTATAAGCCTATAAGATACATTCTGTGAACGATTCAGAATGATACACTATTGCAAAAGGATTTTGTTGCATTCTCCTTTTATACTCTTTACGCATTAGATATTTATGGAATTGTTTTAGTGACAGCTTTCCGCGTAAAAGCAGTTATATCCAAAGCAGCGTATAAGTAGTCAAAGGCTTTATTTCCCTCCTAATGCATTGCTAACCTAGTCAGTGCGAATAGACCCATTTCCTGGAACAAAATAAATAAATTCCTTGATAAATTCCTATCTAACTCTAGAATTACATAACTTACATAATAAGGTAACCTTGCTTACCTTACTTGTATTAATATTTTAATAATCATATTAACAGGCTAATAGTGACATGATAACTACTCATCACTCCGTAGTAAGATGAAGCTGGGGACTTGGAATTTTTGGATCTTAGAAGGAGAGATGAAGATACTGGGGATATATCAAAAACCCAAACCTCTTTATGAGAGGATCAGGTTGTTCCTTTCTGGTTGACATTTTAATACGCCGTTCCTTTTGTATTCAGATTGGAGTTTTTTTTGTTCCACCGCCTTTTCTCAAATGTGCTTTTAGTGTTATGTATTCAATTGATTCGAAAATGGGCCTAGAGTAAAATGGATTACTACTGAATCCGAAAAACCGCGTAGGTGTCAAGTCAACCGCGAAAATAGTGCATTGGACCGCGAAGAATAACGCGCAACTTTTATAGAGTTCTGTGTTCAATTAAGTTCCAACGCCTATAAAAGATTTATCTATCGGAATTTTCAAGTGACTTAGAAACGATATTAACTTTAGTGGAGGTATTCAACCTTAAAACAACAATGCGTTGAACATTTTCAGACGTTAATCAACTAGCTAGCAACACTGATGACGTCAATAATCTTTGTTTATTCATGTGTTCTAAATATAAATGCACTTTATATCTACACTACTCACACTCAAACAATAACTGACTTTCATAAGTAGGTATACTGAATTTATTATATTATTTCCATCGATTCAGGTTTTCAAGGTTTCAATTTCAACTAGTAACAATTTTCTCTCTCGTGTCTTTATCTCTCAAAATTATAATAATATTATTTCCGTTGAAGTAATTACATCCACCAGAGGTTAAATTAATTTTTCGAAAAATACTGACTGATCTATCAACGCATAGCTCAAACTACTGCACCGATCGGGCTAATATTTGGCATGCAGATAGCCACTATGATGTAGGCATTCGCTAAGAATAATTGAAACGACTTCCATACCGAATGCGAACGAAGTAGGTGTACTTAGATAACAGCTCACCTACAAAATCGAAGCCTGAATCGTCCGCGTACCTAAATAAGATTTCATCGAATCAGCTTTATTTGTTAACTAACGAACTATGACTAAAGTTCTACTTTAAATTACAACCATATTACCTAGCATTATGTAACTCTGGTGCTATAATAGCGTGTAACGATATTCCAGGTCAATTTTTATCAAAAAAATTTTTGATTCCTAAAAGTAATGGTACATATCGTTTTATCCTAAACTTAAAAATGCTCAATAATTTCGTTATTTGCCATCATTTTAAGTTGGAGGACATTCGTACTGCCTTGAAACTAATATCACCTTGCTGTTTTATGGCAACAATCGATCTTAAAGATGCATATTTTCTTATTCCAATAAAATCTTCCTGCAAAAAATATTTACGGTTCAAATTTAGTAATATTACATATGAATTTCAGTGCCTTCCTTTTGGTCTCTGTTCAGCGCCTTATGTATTTACAAAATTACTTAAGCCAGTTATAACCTTTCTCAGGCAAAAAGGGTACTTCATAGTGGTATACTTAGACGATTTTTTATGTATCGGACAATCCCGTGAAGACTGCCTTGATTGTGTCAGGGAATGTAAAAGGTTATTGAAATACCTGGGGTTTGTAATAAATCTTAATAAGAGCAAGTTAATACCGGAGCAAATACGAGTATTTTTGGGTTATGAATTGAACTCTATTCTGCTGCCAAAGAAATTCATAAAGATAATTTTACATTAGAGATTTTTTCGGATGCTTCTCTGACAGGCTGGGGTGCGATGTGTAATAGAGATCGCACGCATGGGTTTTGGAGTAGTGTTGAATCTAAATTTCATATTAATTTTCTTGAATTAAAAGCAGCATTCCTGGGTCTTAAGTGCTTTGCCAATAAATGTACAAACACAGAAATTTTGCTACGAATTGACAATACAGTAGCTATTTCATATATTAATAAAATGGGGGGAGTCCAGTATAAATACTTAAATGATATCACGCGTGAAATATGGCAGTGGTGCGAGGAAAGACGACTTTTTGTATTTGCCTCTTATATAAAGTCTAAAGAAAATTTTGAAGCTGATCAGGAATCACGACGTATTATATTGATACTGAATGGGAATTATCGCTAAAAGCCTTTAAGAAAATTGTAAAGGAGTTTGGTCAACCAGAAATTGATCTTTTCGCTTCGAGGTTAAACGCTAAGTGCTCCAAGTATATATCTTGGAGAAGAGATCCATCAGCCTTTAATATTGACTGTTTAACTTTGGATTGGAAACCCTATTACTTTTATGCATTTCCGCCATTTTCTTTGATTTTAAAATCCTTGCGGAAGATCATTGACGATGGAGCGGAAGGTATAATGGTAGTTCCATACTGGCCGAGCCAGCCATGGTTCCCTCTGTTTTTGAAATTAGCCTGTAGCCCTCCTCTATATTTGCACCCTAATAGCAAATTATTGTTATCACCTTCCAGAGAACCTCATCCGCTTTGGAAAACTCTTACCCTGGTGTCCTGCAAGTTATCAGGACAGTTTACACAAGACGGCAACTTAATCCACAAACAATAGATATTATGTTGTCGTCGCTATCTCCAAACTCCCTGAAGCAATACAACGTATCGTTGAAAAAATGGTGGTTATATTGTAAAAGTAGGAATATTAATTTCTTTAATTTAAACATCCCAATTATATTAGATTTTTTCACTGAGCAATTTAATAATGGGGCTACTTATTCTAGTTTGAATACTTGCCGTTCAGCGTTATCATTAATTTTTGGCAAATCCTTAGGAGAAAACGATTACATTGTTCGGTTTTTGAAAGGAGTCTTTAAAAGACGACCATCTTTGCCTAAATATATTTGTACTTGGGATCCAAATTTAGTCTTGGATTACTTAGCTAATTTATATCCCCATGATGGTTTGGATATTAATCAGATTTCTAAGAAAACTGCAACTCTGATTGCATTGTCTTCGGGACAACGAGTCCAGACGTTGGCTATGGTGAGAAGGGCTAACATAAGAATGACTGATACAAGGATAGAGATTGTCATAACAGGGATTATAAAAACATCCGCACCTGGTCGAGAAATGCCTCGTATTGTAATACCCTTTTTTCCAAACAAAAAAGAAGTTTGTGCGGCAAGCGCGCTTAAAACGTATCTGGAAAAGACTGACGCATTAAGGAGTTCTCGAGGATCAGATGGGCTTTTTTTTGACGAATAGGAAACCGATCTATAATGCTAGCGCTTCTACCATTAGTAGGTGGATTAAAGATGTCATGACTAACAGTGGAGTGGATACTACAATTTTTTCTGCACACAGTACCCGACACGCTGCTACGTCTGCAGCTCATCGTAAAGGCGTGTCCTTTGATATAATCAGGAAGTGTGCTGGGTGGACAGGGAGCTCTTTAGTTTTTGCAAAGTTCTACAACCAGCCTCTTTGTAGAGAAGACGGTGAAAGTGCCTTTGCGGAAGCAATTTATAGTTGTTGATTTTGTTTGAAGAATGAATTCAGTTAATTGTTATTTTTATTTTTGCAATTATAGAAATTATAATTAACATGGTATGTTTTAATTCGCAATAAATACTCTGAACATCTACTTGGTGAATATTAAATCTCGAGGATGTATCGACGAAGTATAATTAGTGGTTAAACAAACTTACCTTGTGACGTTTGACCATAATTATATAAGTCGATACATCCGAAGAGATTTAGAGTCCCTCCCTTCCCCTACTTTTGAATTCATCAAAATTGAACCCTATTATTGCGAATTTTTTCTCTAAAGAATGACGATTGACGGGTATGTCAGCTAAGTGGAGGAGTGAGATAGGAATAGTGTTTGTTTTTTAATTTAAACTCTGAAATTGTGTTCGATGCCTAGTACAATGGAGGTGTACTACTTGGTGAATATTAAATCTCGAGGATGTATCGACGAAGTATAAATTAAGATTAACGACGAGAATTTAAAATGTCTTAAGTAAATTTTGTTTACAAACAAAACTGATCTTTGAGCATAGTAAAGATAGAGTTACTCACAATGTTTCTGCCAGTTGAAGTTGTGTTGGATCTCATGTCGCATCCCCCGCCACAGCTTGGTCACGATGAGGGAGTACGCGAACGACATGATGAAGATCGGGATCAGGAACAGCACCGCGTCCAGGCCCAGGTTGAACGACCGCTCCAGCTCTGGACTCGTCCACACCTCTCTGCATTTGTACGCTGGTGAAACAGAAAGGTTAAAGTTAACAAAAATCGATGAAACCAAGAGGTAATGAAATGAGAACATCAGTAAAACGCCGCCAATTAATACGCATTAATGGAGATAACTCAAAAACAAGTACCTCCGTCATCTTCTATATTTTACCCTTATGGTATGGTTCTTGTACCGTTCGGTACCATATGGAAAGTATATCCTTCCAACAAAATATACAAATCGGTTATGCAACTAAAAACAAATAACTGTCGGATAACAAATATAAAAAATAAAACAGAATCAAGAAATTCTCATTTCTGAAGGCAGTTAAAATATAAAGAAAATAAACGCAATATAATTCAGGCCCTGGCTGCGTTCGTGTGATAAAAGCTGTCCGCTCGCATAAGCCGCTTCAGTTGTTTTGCAATTTTTCCGTTGTAATACTTCCTGCGTCATCTTTCAGCGAGTTTTTATAAATGGTTTTTTACATTTAGAGCTACTCGTGTAAGGAAGTTTTTAAGCGTGTTTATTCGTACGTGTAATAGTGTGAAAATGCAGTTTCATTCACATTAGGTATTCGAAACTACTCGTGCGTGTAAAGGTTTTCTAAGCTTTGACGGTTTTTAGGGTTTCGTACCCAAAGGGTAAAACGGGACCCTATTACTGAGACTTCGCTGTCCATCCGTCCTTCTGTCACCAGGCTGTATCTCATGAACCGTAATAGTTACACAGTTGAAATTTTCACAGATGATGTATTTCTGTTGCCGCTACAAAAACAAATACTAAAAACAGAATAAAATAAATATTTAAGTGAGCGCCCATACAGTCGACGCGTCAGCGATAGATTAGTTACCTTTCGGGCCAAGAGATGGCGTTGTGGCTAATATGTGGCTAAAATAATTATTTATATTTAAGTGAGGCTTTCATACAACAGACGATTTTTTTGGCGTTTTTATACATAATGGTACGGATCCCTTCGTGCGCGAGTCCAACTCGCACTTGGCCAGTTTTTTATTATTTAGAACACAAAAGTCGTTTCGGTGTGAGTGCCGCCGTATGTATTATAAGATAAGGCTAGGCTGACTTTTTGCTGGCTTCATTCTTTTGTTCCCGGCGTTCAGTCTATAGTTTATTGGTCTGAGCGTACAAAACAAACGTTCGCGCGCATGTGACACACACGCGCATGTGTTACATATACGTTCGCTAGATGTAAATGTGAATGCAGATCACTATCGTAATTGGAGATACGAATGAAGTCGTTATTTTGGAGCGTCAATGTCGCACGTGTGAACAGACAGTTTGCTTAAATTTTATTTTATAGTGAATCGTAAACAGATCGTTTCAGGTAATTGTCAGTATAGTCAAAGAGTAATCAACAACGTAATCATAGGCCTTTTACGACCACGTCCTTGTCAACATTTAATTTTGGTCATTTACCAGAGATCCGCTGTGCGCTCAAAATTCGGCAGTATTTCATGCTGCGAAAATGTTATTTGACATTGATATTGGGACATTTTTATTCAATGGCATTCCAACTATTCAATTATTATAAAATATAAAACAATAATTAAAATGCAATGGAAAGAAACACGACCAGGCAGACAGCATACATAACTTTTGAATTATGGTTTTATGAAAAAATAAACGAAAAAAATTATCTAAAACAAGAATCGTTTTGAAAACCACTTTAAAATGAAACAGGTGTAATATTTTCCGAGTAGGTACGTAAACATCTTTTGATGCTAACGTTTTTTAAACGTAAAAGATGTTTCTTTAGAATTCAAGCTGAACGAGGTGCCTACACCTACCTAAAATACAAAATACTCGTAACCACATTCATCAAACCCTTATAAATGAGCTGTAATTCTTTATTCCGCAACACTCCGTTGCTATTTGCATTGTTATTCCTTTATATGACATGTCCCTTTTATAATACAAACATTTATTCCGTAGCGGGGAAGCACTCATTTTCCATAAAAAGTAAATGAGTTTGTTTGATAAAACGCCTCGTCATTGCCCTGTCTGGTTGTAAACTGTGTGTAATCACAAATTTGGTTGCAAATCTCGTAACACGCTCGTTACTCACATAATGAGGGTTAGGGATGATACGTGTAAGTACCTACCAGTACAATGAAAGCAGGCTAGTGATGCCAGGTGTTCTAATTTTCGCGACGCGCCCCGATTTTCAAGGGCCAAACACATCCCTATTTTAAACTTGATCGGAATTATTTTCTACCTAGGTATATCTTCTGTCTGATCGCTGTCGGTACATCGCAAATACATTCAAAAAAATATAATGGGATAGGTATAAGAAAACCATGTTTTTTCATTTTATGTGAATGTCTGTGCACGATAATGTCAGAAACGGCGTATATTATTCACTTAACATTTCATGAATTAATTCATTATATATTATGTTGTCGAGTGTAAATACTGAGATACTTTAAGTGCGGCCGCACACTAGAGATACATTTGGATTACAATAATTGTAGCGCCACATTTGAAACGCGATATATATATTATCGCCCCCCTATATTTGTATGTAAACCCGCACATCAAGGACACAATTGTAGTAGGTGCAGTTGGTGGCGAGGCGTTTGTCGTACCAAAAGAATTGAAGATCGAACACGTTCGTTTTATGTGGCGCCGTGCTTCAAAAATGACAACAATGACATTACGAAAATAAAAGACAATACAACTAGAGCTAGACGCTACAACTGTGCTTCAGATGTGCGTATACACAATACATTTGTCGCCGCCTAAATATATCGCAATAATTGTGACGCCGTAAATATAATATGTTGCGAGTAATATGTGGTGCTGGTGTGCGGCCTCACTAAAGTGGTGTTTAAGAGATGTCGGTTGATATAAAGACTCATTATTATTTTACTAATCAGATTTCCAATCTCAAAAAAATTTCAGAGTTGTCAAAAACTACATTTATCTGTTAAGTTTAAAAGGGTCTATTTTGGTCTTGAGGTGAATAATGTTTAATCACTTTAAATCCTACTAATATTATAAATGCGAAAGTTTGTAAGGATGTATGTGTGTGTGTGTGTGTGTGTTTGTTGCTCTTTCACGCAAAAACTACTGAATGGATTTTCATGAAACTTTGCAGTTATATAGCTTAGACATCGAAATAACATAATTTGTTAAAATTTATAGAAATTTTTGAAGGGACTGGTTTCCCGAAGCGAAGCGAGGGCAGATTTACTAGTGTTTCATATAATTATTTCAGAAGGGCTTCATTTCTGTAAATGGACATTGGAGATTAAGAGCTTATTGTTTGAAGTAAAAGAAACATCTTATCCCAATGCTCTTATTTATAATTTAACCAATATTTTATTTTTTATGTCATAATGGTTATTTATATTACCTATGTATCTAAGTACACATCCGAAATACTTACTATAAAATTTCAAACACTGCCAAATCATGTTTCTTATTAATTCGTTTATCGATTTAGTGATAGTATGTGGCATTGCTTTTTATATTAGAAAGATATTTATTGTATTTTATTTCACCATGTTTTGCTAGCATTTGTTCAACTATTGCGGTAAATAAATATCTTCCTGACATATATCTACAACCACAGACATAGTCTACAACAATGAACGCTAACACACTGTTACACCCACACTGGAATTCCATGTATCGTGGAAGGCGTGAACAATAAAAATAACACTTCACTAACATTCATGACCCGGGAAAAAACGTTTTTCCGAAATCCATACATAAATGAAGTCCATAAGCAGAAGATAAGAAAATAGAAGAATTAAATAGGTAACACATAGGCAATTTTTTTTAATTAACCCCAAAGGTGAATCCCATGCCGGCGAAGCAGCGGGCGGAAGCTAGTGATATTATAAATGTGAAAGTTTGTTGGTTTGCTTGTCCTTATTTCTTGTCATAGTACAACTTTTGTTTCTGTAGATAAAGGCTTAAAGAGTGGTGTATGCGACTTTTTACTGCGTTAAAATGTGTCATTCCCTTGGAAAGATCCATTATGATACATAGATACGATGCAACCATCTGTGTTATCTATTTATCCTTGCACTGTGTTTTAAATTCATTGGCAATTACATTGATCACGCAGATGAAGCTGCGGATAATGCTACATACATTTAAGTATCACATAATCGACCAAAAACCCCGAACCATTGGAATTATGTTATTTTGAAAGTTTTATATTACGTAATTCCATAATACAGACACAAAGTGGTTATAAACTGTTATCGACAGATTAAATCATGATTGTTTTATTACATTTCATTCTTTGAGACATTACACGGAACACTGCATACCTATATTATTCACCATAGACCAAAATATTCTTCAAGTTTGTAGGATGAATAATAATGTAATTTGTGTAGATAAAATTCAAATCACTTGGGAGATTATTAAGGTCAGCTTAGGATAAACGGGAAGTATAATTTCATTTCATGGCGATTGGAAATCTAATGTGAAGATAAAATATGCAAAAACAAAAAATACTCAAAGAATTTAATCCTAATTCAGCGTCAGTATTTATGAAATTGTTGTTGCGTAAATAATAAAGGTGGTAAAGCTGAAGTTATTAAGTTTTGGGTAGTGATATTTAAATAAATTGTTTATGGTTTTTGTAGGTATTATTTTGATATTAAAATGAAGTCAAAAACTTGGGGAACGGGCTTTAGCGGCGAAGCCCCGTCTAAGATAATTAACCTACCCTACCTAGCTTAATGTACACAAAATGAAGGAAAGTAATGTTAAAAGTAAGTTAGGGTTCGACTTTTTTAATTACGTAGTTAAAGAAGCCAATTAACAACGACCCCTTACATAGCATAAAATCTTACAGAGGTGTATTATCTTTCTTTGATGTGGTAATGTAGTGTTTTTATGCTGTAACTAGATTAAGCTCACGTTTTACACAATCATTAAAATAAGTACGTACAAAATATAAGTAGTCTTTCAGTCTGAATTAATGCGATAATCGCAACCCTTTTTCGGGGAATTTTAAGAGGTGTGTAATATGACAAAAGCTATTTATGTGTAATCATATATTAGCATGCTCAGTTCACGCAACGGTAACGCAATATTACGTTACAAACATAGCCAAATACCAGGTTCAGAATTGCATCCACACAATGGAACTCCTCAACAGCTAATAGCACAGTGATCACATTTATTGCTTTGCATTTAAACTTCAGTTAGCTTTATACGAGGATGTAAGTTTTTCAAACTATTAATTTGTAATATTTCGCTTCAACAGAGATTGAATCGGAGTTGAGCTTGTTTCAAATTCTACTTGCTTTGCTGAGTCCCAATGTTATACAAATTTTAACGTTTTGGAAAATGAACACCTGAAGGCGTAAAACAAGATGTTCTCGTAAGTTTGTTTAAAAAACAGTTGAAATCTTTGCCACTCAAACCTGTTTACTTGTTTCTAAGCTTTAAGCATAACCATTAACGTTTCGAAGCGAGATTGGGTAAAACAAGATAAATAAGTAATTTTGTCGTGACCCACCCACAAGATTAATATATTATATGCATCTATGTCTAGCTGTATGCAATGTATAAAATATTATTTAAACATTAACACTATAAAAGCTTGTGTGCTTTTCACACGTGTTACCGTGACCGAGAAAATGTCGCACAACATTAGTGCGCGCAAAGATGAAAACGAACAATTTTATTCACAAGTGCGAAATTTTCATCCAAATCATTGAGTCTGTGGCAGCGACATCTCTGGCTCAACGAAATGCAGTTAATACCTACTTTTATTCGCAAATATAGAAACAATACTATCATGTAACAGTGACATTCACACGAGTGTTATTTTGTAGCGTCGACATCGCATGTTTGTTGCGTCGTTGTCGAGTCTTTGTCGTGTCTTTGTCGTGTCTTTGTCGCGTCTTTGTCAGTTGCCGCAAGTGTGAATAGACTTAATTTTTCCCAATGAATAGTGACGTTACGAGTAATAATATAGTATTGAAATTGACTCTCTAATTACTCTGAACATTACTTGTAACTTGTAATACTTAATTAGAACGTAAATAGACCACTTTACACACTTAATTAATGCTCCTGAAACGGCGAGTTCTGAAACGGTTTCGATCGTAAAATGACATCACTGCTAATACTTAAATTAATTAGCGGCACACTGCCTGTTACCGGAACAATGGGAATTTATATTAGCTTTTGTGATGGTTATCGTTATTAAGTACCTTTCCGAGATAACAAGTAAGCTCTGGGAATATTATACATTCTGAATGACTTTAAACCGACACATTGTGGAATTTGTATTGTCCATACCAATGTCATAAATGTGAAAGTTTGCCTATCTGTTTGTCTGTGACACTTTCAAGACTAAATCACCGCCCCGGTTGGGATCAAATTCGGAATGAAAATAGTTGAAGACCCAGCATAAGACTAGGTTTTTCCAAAAATCTACCCCCAAGGGGCTCAAATAGGAGATGAAAATGAAAAATCTAAATCGGCTCACCCAAACTATTAGAGATATCGAAGATAATTATCGTACTTCATTTTATGTATAAGTACGGCGCGGCGATTAGAATAAATAACGTCTGCCGGGTCAGCTATTAAATTATAATTTGCTTCCAACTTTACTTCGGATTCTGTACTTATAATTATTATTTTACGAGAAATAAATAATTTGTTTAACTACATTACCTTCAACTTCTCACCATTTCCAACGGGTTATATGTCATACAAGACTGTATAATTCCTAACGGGCTCATGATAAGTGGAGTCTCGGAATTTCTTTGATTTCTACGGAATTCAATAAAAAAAGGTCTTGTATTTACGAGTATGTATGTTTTTTCGTTTTGTTATGTATGCCCAGCAATTTCTTCATCTTCTCCCGAAGTGGTTCTATTGCCACCAAATCAGGATCTGGTGAACCCCCAAATTTTAGGTTTTGGTTTTAGGTGCGCCTTCCTATGCTTAACTACACTAATTGAGGATTAAGGATAGATAGATTTTAGAAACGACTAAATCGCACCTATATGAGTTATGAGGTTCGCTTAATTATGACTTCCCTATCATTTAATAAATAAATCAATTAAAAACTTACCATCACCCCTCATGGGCTGCAGCGATGATACGAGCAGTATGGGCGAATTGAATACGAAGGACAGGATCCAAACGGTAGTGATCATCTTGTAAGCGTGACACTGCGTCTGCCACTTTCTGGACTTGAGTGGACGGCAAATTGCGAAGTACCTCTCCAGGGATATGGCCACCAGTGTCCACACGTCCACGGATACTGAGACAGCTGAAACCAAGGAAAATTTTATACTGTGAAAAAAATTAGATGTCTGTAAAATCGGTTTTTGGATGAGAATTTTACGTGATGACGTCAAAAGAGATCATTGATGGAGAATGGCATAGTTTTATGAAAAGAATTCAATTATTATTATCCCCTCGCTTGCGCGCTCTGCTCAATCAAGCGGAACACGACATATTTTCTTGCATGCAACTGGTACCTATTCATCGATTTATAAGACGCTATCACGTCAAAAATGTTGAATGCTGTATACAGCCTCATCATGTATGCAATGCAATGCCATTTGGGTATGTACAGTGCCACAAACTTATCTGAACCGGTGGCCAAAATTGGAACTAATGCAAATGTTATACTGTTGTCAGATAAAGCAAAGACAGTAGCGGCCCTCTTACCGGGTCAGATAAGTTTGTGACACTGTACATCATGCACGCCTGTAGTCTAGTGCTGTCCTAGTCTTCTATTGGGTTGCCTGGAAGAAGGCGCTCTAAAGCGATAAGGCCGTCCTTTTTAGGTGTAGAAAGAATAAATCGTGTAGTGGCGAAATTATAGTAAAGTCTCTGCATATACTAACGCAATATATTATTTAAAATAGTTCTGTTAGAAATGTTGAGATTTATGTACGTACTCTGAGCGGTATTATTTATTTATTTATTTATTTATAGTTTGCTAGAACGGACATCAAGTCCAATTACACTAACAACTCAAAAAAACAAACAGAAAAATCAGCACAAAAATTACACAAAATTAAATTAAAAACATCATAGAAATTATATTGCATATAATTATTCACAAACGGTACTGTTTTCGAGGAAACAGTTAAATCAACAGTATTATAATTATGTCAAATAGAGATCTGTAGGGAAATACATAATATTATTTAAACATATTTAAACATAATTAAGTATCGAATAACGTGTTACACGTGTATTATGGACACAGACATACATATCTATTAAATAGATTTCGTTAACAAATTATACAATTATGATAGTTACATATATTTTTTAACCTAAGTATTCAAAAAAGGAGGAGGTACTTTACTCGAAAGGTACCTAATGCTGGTCTCATTTAAATTTGAGCTTCATTTGATGGGTATTTCTTAAGCTATTCTTAAGAATTTCTGAGGAATCCTTATTTTTTTAATTTATGGTCGTTACCTCATAACTTTTTCCTGGGTCTTCCGATTGTTATAATTATTTTTTTTCGAAAGTTGTTGCATATTGTCTTCTAGCTCAATATAAATTTGATTTACATTTGACATGTAATTTTTGAGTTATCTGTACTTATCGATTTAGAAGTAAATTATTTTTTATTTGAAAAAAGTTATGACTTGTAAACCCGGCCCTGCTTCGCTTCGGAAAACCCGTAGTAGATAAGAATTGTTTAGTGAAGCTTACCACAGTCTATCAGTGTAAACCACATCCAAATCGGTTAAGCTCTCTACTTATAATATTAGGTATTGTATATAGTAGATAGGTACATACTTATAAAGTATAAATTATCATTATAAATATATTTTACTTGTGTTCACTTATCATTGGGGTTCATTCACTTTTTTATCTAAATGTATTTTATAGCACAGTTTGTCACAGTCACACAGTAAGTCACAGTTTGCAGTGGCGTAAGTAGTTCATTTTTATACGGCAAATGACGCCAACTTCACGCCGTTCAAAAATAAATTATTGACAATTGCGAAGGTAGAAATTAAAAAATATATAACATGAGGGTACTTTATGACATTAAGTGACGCAAACGCGAAGGTAGAAATTAAAAAATATATAACATGAGGGTACTTTATGACATTGAGTGACGCAAACCCGCGTCAAATCCGCACCACAGGTTAGCAAATAGTCACCATGTAAGCCTGCACTTATAATTATCCATACTGTGCTTTAGTCATATTTATTTATCTTTACTGCTTTTTAAACTTATTCAGTTGAAGTATGTTTTGTGTATTGTAGGTAGGAACCTATGTGTGAAATTGTTGGTGAAAACTGTTACTTTATCATATTTTAATGGGAAATATTATTGAGTAAACAAATAACCTACTTACTTAACATAGTATGGGTAAGTACACATAAAGGGTAAAGGACACTGTTTGGTGAAATCAGCGAATAAATATTTCATAATTAGTTATATTATCTTCTCAAATTGTTGGTTCAGTATACTAAACTAGTGCTTATTACGGGTTATGCAAGAATTTACATAGGTTAGAGATTCTCCTAAATACAGTTTTATGTTGTACAAAACTTGAATATAAACATTAACAACTTCGTAATAATTCCTTTCAGGAGGCTTTGTCGTTATTTTTTTATCTGTCTCTTCATGTTTCGAACACTTTGTAATTCTCTTTCGCAAAATAAAATTACATTAACATCATCGCAACTCAAAAATCTTTATGAAATTAAAGCATCAAATTATAACTTTTATTTATTATAACTACAATAAAGCGGGTTTATGTCACTCGTGCTATAAAATAATATACGATACTCGTTCGTAAAGTTGCATTTTTGAACGGCGTATATCGCACTCGCTTCGCTCGTGCGCTAACTTCACGCCGTTCAAAAATGGCCAACTTTACGCACCGTATCGTAATGTACTATTAGAACAAAATACATGAACCTAAATATTAACAGTAAACGTTTTAATATTGATTTATAAAGACATATTTTGGGTTTCGTGTGTAACAAAGCTTTCTGACACTGGAGTAAATGAAAAATAAGCTTGACTCGAGAAAAATAGAAGCGATCCGTATCATGGTTTCACGTCACAATCACGAAGGTAATTATTTTTATGCCTTGTAAGATTTCTAGGCATAAAAATAAATGGTATTTGTTTTTGAAGCCAACAAAATTCAACGTCGTAATTCTGACAGTTTATTAATAGCGTAGCAATAAAGTAGGTAGTTAGTACCTAATTGAAATACCTAAATACAAATTAAAGTACCAATTTTCTGTCATTTTCAAATAAATTACAAATACGGAGAATCGTTCTTTGAAACATAACGTATTTAAATAGGCCTGACTGTGAAGCCTTTATAAAGACACTTAATATATAATTGCTTTTTACAAAAAAAATAACCGACTTCAACCTTGATAAGTAGAGATAACTCAAAAACTACTCGCCAGATGGCGCTCAATTCAACATGTATGTGTAAAGTTCTCGTCACTACAAATTAATCAAGCCCAAACACTAGATAACTGCAGTAAATCGTTGAGGAGTTCCCACGGCTGTCTTTCGGCTTCATCAGATCGACTCCAGACCTTCTTGAAATGGTAGCGCTTTAATGTATTTATGATAACATGAACAAACACACTAGTCTTCCATACAATTTTCGAAAGTTGCCCTCGATTTCTCCAAGATGCCATCATCAGATCCTGATGATACTTTCAAAAGGACCCCACTGCGCATATCTACTTTACAACAAAAAAAGAATTATCAAAATCGGCCCATAAACGACGAAAAAATCGCTGAACAAACATAAAAAAAAAGCATATATACGGTCGAATTGAGAACCTCCTTCTTTTTTGAAGTCGGTTAAAAACACAACACAAACTTTTATAAACACACACACTTTTACAAACATGTGTAACACTTATATAAAGGTGACTACCCCAGTCCTCAAGGGTAGAAACATATTGGTGACTGAAATAGGATGAGGCTCAACCAGGCTCAACCAAGCAATAGTTGAACTAATACTAAAAACTTTTCATTTTCAACAATACGAACTTTAACTTACATCCCCTAACTTCTAACGAATTAACCAACTAACGTTTGCTAATTGGACTTTTCATACTAGTCTCGCTTTTAGTCTTGTTCTGGTTACAATTGTCATGGGCAGCAGTGGAAGAATGGTGCTGCAACACTACTTAAATGAATATATTACAAAGTATAAAATAGAGATAATAAGACTCTTTTTTCCTTAGGTATTAAAGTGAAGCGTGAGGAAATTGTTGAAGCTATATTTAGATCTCAAATTAAACTAAATGGTTGAAGTTTATACGTAGACGCCAGGACACATCCATACTAATATTATAAATGCCAAAGTCTGTCTGTCTGTCTGTCTGTGACGTTTTCACGGCTGAACCACCGGTCCGATTTGGATGAAATTCGGAATGAAAATAGTTCAAGATCCAGAGTCACACATAGGCTACATTTTTTTTTTCAAAAATCAACCCCTAAAGGCTTGTAATAGGGGATGAAAGTTTGTATGAAAAATCTAAACTGCCTGACCGATTTCGATGATTTTTCCCAGGAAGATAATTGATGACGTAACCCCTTCCCCACTTCCCCGGTTTGCGATATAAACGAATTCCACGCGGGCGAAGCCGCGGGCAAAAGCTAGTAGTATATAAGCCTAAACAAATACCTATCTATTTCCATTACCCAACTAATTGGGGTCGCAGAAACTACTGTATCAACGAGATTTCGATTATTCGAAATATTTTAGATTATTTGGACGCCTCGTTGGGACACTCATGAGATTTAGATATACAATAGCTTTCTAGGACCTCAAAACGTGGAGATCTGATAAAAATTTAATGTTCGAAAACCAACCAAATTTCCCATTTTTTTTTATTTTCAATTTTCATTTGTAGTTAAAGAACACAAAAATAGAAAAAAAAACCAGCCCATTGTTTCATGAAATACATGGTAGCAACAAGAGCGTATTTTTAAGGCGCCGACGACGCGCGTATACGCGCTTCAAACGCGATTCGAACCTTGTCACCTCGGCACACGGAGCGATCAGGAAACGCGCTGCTACTGCGCGTATACGCGCAGATCTCTGGCCATTTGTACGACCCTATAGTAATCTTTTCTCTATGTGTACGACTATCAAACTAGTTTCGAACGCGCTTCATACGCGCGTTTGTATCGCGTTCAACGCGCGCTCGCATCTACAAAAACGCAAAAATAAGCGTCTACGGCGTAGACGACTTGCGTTCGTGAACGCTCTAATGTTTTTTAGCTTTATCCTATGTCACTATATTAACAGGTATAATGACGTAAACAACCCGAGATGATTTTTAGTGTAACGTTAGAAGTAATAAAATATTTTCTACGAAATCTGTGCCATTGACACCTTATGGCCAGAAATTTCGGTTCAAGGATTTGGATGTTTCAATATGATTTGAGATTTAGCATAGTAATTTTATTGAGGGAACACTTTATTTCGGTATAAATTGAGGATCATAATATTTTAATAAATTCTGGCCTCAATATCTTCAAAACCTTAGTGACTCACTAATGAAAACGGGCTCTCCAGTTAACCGAGGAGTCTTAGATCATAGACCTAAACTACTATGCACCAGTGCGGATTAGTGAATGAAGAGTTGTCAGTAGCCAACCGAAATTCTGAAGTTTTAATGCTAACCGAAGGGCACCTACATGGCTTAACGATTGCTATCTCACGATAACAAGGTTCGATGGCTTTACGTTCGCTCCGGAACACGCAAGTGCTCAAGAAATTTTTGCCACGAGTCTCACCATCCACGCAATGAACACTCAAGCTGTTGATTAACTCTATCGTTTAAAATGGACACAAGTCGCTATGATATGAAAATAATTAAGAACGATAATAGAATCTATTGTTAATAGCTATAAACATTGTATCGAATCCAATAATAATAATAATAAACGCTAACACACTCATACCCTCGCAGTAGGTTATTAGGTACCTGTGTCGCGGGTGGCATGGACTACACATATAACACATTACAATTACACCCATGACCCGAGTACAAATATTTATCTGCCACATAAATATCTGCCCCGGCCGGGAATCGAACCCGGGACCCCTCGCGTCGCAGGCAGAGTCGCTACCAACTAGGCTACAGGGTCGTCAAAATCAATCAATGCTCTGTATGGAACACTGTATCGTATTTGCTTCGTATTTGCTTGCATTTGGGTCCGTACCTATGTCGCATAGAAATACAATATCGTGTCGTGTCTAACACTATCAAATTGTTACTAACGTGACTATAAGCCATTAGTGTTCAAGACTTCTATAGCTAAATGGCTGAAGACGTATTCGCGAAATGCTTTATTCTATAACGTAGAAAAATGATCATGTTTATAATGGACTAGCTCTTACCCGCGGAGTTGTCCGCGTGGCTCCAGCCCCTGAATGAAAATAACAATGAGCTATTCATACGATTATGTAATACATTTCTGGTGTAAGGATAAAAAAGACCAGTTCCACAATTAAAATATATTTAATAGTATCCGAGGAAATGCTGACGGTAGTCAAGGTTTATTATGCTAATCCTAGAAGAAATACAATGTTCTGGTGACACAAACAAAGAAATACACACACTTTAGTTTTTATGGTATTAATAAGGAGTATAGATTCAAAAGACTGATGGAAAAGAAAATAATTAAAAATAACAATGAAAAACCGAAACACGTAGGTACGGAAAAATACAAAAGAAAGGCCAGCAGTAAGGACTAGATGAAACGCAAAACAATACGCTGAGGTTAGAACTCATTTCGTTGTGAATTTCGGTGTGAATAATGAAAATGTTGAGAAAAGTTCAGTAACAGTAGAATACATATTAAATACGGATAAAAAAAAACAAAAACTTCCACTGGGTACCTAGATGTACCTATTAAACCTCTTTTAAGGAAGCCGATAAGCGATCGTCTTTGTAATACTTATTGGTATTGTGTGAATCAACGGGAAAACTACTTATTGAAAACTCGTACCACAAAGCGTCTATTAGCTAGTAAATCCTACTATCCTACTAATATTATAAATGCGAAAGTTTGTAAGGATGTATGTGAGTGAGTGTGTGTGTGTGTTTGTTGCTCTTTCACGCAAAAACTACTGAATGGATTTTCATGAAACTGCAGTAATAGGTATAGCTAAGACATCGGAATAACATAATTTGTTAAAATTTATAGAGATTTTTGAAGGGACTGGTTACCCGAAGCGAAGCGAGGGCGGGTTTACTAGTATTAGATATATCAGGGTGGAAAATTCTACTACTAATATTATAAATGTGAAAGTTTGTAAGGATGAGTGAAAGTGAGTGAGTGTGGGTTCATGCAAAAACTACTCAACGAATTTTCATGACACTTTGCAGTAATATAGCTTAGGCATAAGAATAACATAATTTGTTATTTATAGGGATTTTTGAAGGGACTGGTTCCCGAAGCGAAGCGATGGCGGGTTTACTAGTTTTTATATGCGAGTACATATTTATTAATCTTGTAGGTAAACGATAAAAGACACGTTTAAATACTTATATAAAAATGGACTCAGTATTTTAATTACAATCAGTAAAGCTTTTAGTGGCTTAAATTTTGGAAGCCCAAATTGGAGGACCAGTTTTCAAATCTTTGAGTCGTCAAAATTATGTACATAGATTTGAATTATCATTTACATTCCCTGAGCCTACACGTTTCCATAATATTAAAGTCTACCAACACTCACTTAGCCAGCGTGGTGACAGTTGACTATAGCTTTTACCCCTTACGTTGTGAGAGGAAGATCTATGTCCCACGGTGGGACACTTTGGGGTTGAAAATCTACACTTGAGATGATGATAACGATCAAGTGCAATAAAAGCCTGTTCGAAATTTAATTATTCGCAGTTTTGTTATTCGATTTTAACACTGGGACTCACTTTCTTTATCCGTTTCTGAAATGTGTATCGGTGCGTATTTGTATATTTAGGACATTTCGATTTACGCTTTTAACGGAATTGAAAACGTTATAATTGCTTAATCCTCAAAGGGTTACAAAGAGTTCTGAATCGATTGTTTTTAATTGAAAAACCCTAGTGACGGTTTACGGATGGCTAACCAGCTCTGAAATTTTGTCATGAAGATTAGGGAGATCCAATTTTTTTAATGAAATTGTTACAATTTACCAATACACAATATGTGAATGACATACCTAACTCACACTGATGCACTCAGAGCCCCACACTTACAAACACACCAACGACACACTTGAGCGCCAACCTACACGACCTCTTTAGGGATCGAACCCAGGGCTTTTCGGACAATGCGCCATACAGGTCTTCAAAATTTTTTCAATTATAAAATTATTCGTTTTGTTTGTACTTATATTTAGCTGCATTATTCCTGCTTACATAAATGGAACGCAGGCTCTGTGTGAATGAATTAATTCCCCTTGTCTGATAAGAGGTAAAAGTCCTCTTTTGATTCAAAATTTCAGGCTGTTATAGAAATCTTTTCTATAATTATTATTAATCTTTTCTATAATTTTCTATAATTATTTCTGAAATTTATATTATATTCGGGCTTAATAATTTTATCCTATGAAAACACAATTCATTTATTTTGCTATCTGTTTATTTATGTACGTACTACTACTATTTATTTTTTAATTATTATTTATAATTAAGCACTAATACTTATCTATTAATTAATTCATTTACAGCCGCTTCGACTGCATGCATAACCGGTTACTTTTATTAGAGCTGTTGGTTGTTGGCCGGATCGCGCTTCTAAAAAGAAGCGCCACGGCGTCACAGCCGCCGATGGCTGCGGTCAGTTTGCGGAGTCCCTAACTTTAACCATAGACGGGTCTTTCGCAATGTAAGGGGTATAGGACAAGATAATGACAGGATAGTGTAACACTCCGACAAAACAAAACTGGTATTGGTCGACTTCACACACTTTGAGAACAGTATGGTGAACTTTCAGGTATGAAGGTTTTTTCAGAATGTTTTCTTGCTCCGAAGCAAGTGTTGATAAAATAAAATTGTAATACGCACATAATTTTTGTAATTTAGATGCGAGTGCCACATTTCAACCCGCGTCCCGGTTCGAAGTTCGATTATGTTGGGTTGGTATTAAAATCTATACCTACCTATAGCACAGATTACCCTCTTTAGACTTTTCATTAAGATGATGGCAGCATCTGACGTTTATTCCAATCTAGTCTTGTCTGCCGATATCTACCTAATTACGGTTAGGTAGTATTCTAGGCCATGCAAAACGACCTAATATAAATAGTTCTAAGATTTGCCAATAGATGGCGGTACATACACTGTTGAGTTTACTTCAATTTTACATGATGAAAGTAAATTGAAATATGTTGCAAACTGTTAATAGCTTTTTATAAATGAATGAACCTACTTTTCAACTCTCAATAAACTTCGTAACTGTAACCAATAGAATTTCCTTTGCGAGTGGAAATTTCAAAGAATCCAATCATAACGTTTAAATTGGAGTTTCCTACTTTAAAAGTTTAAGCTCTGAAGCGCTATTCGTTCGTGTATTGAAAATAATTGTTGTTTTAGTGGTAAAGAACCTAATTAATTGACATCAACAAATAATACAATGAGAACATCATCATGGCAGTCAAAATCAGTCAATTAATAGAGATAACTCAGAAACTACTAGTCAAATGTCGCTCAAATTTTAATGGGACCAGACAACACAAGCATCAGATTTAGAATAATTAAAAATCATCAAATTCGATACATCCATAATATAAGAGTTCCCGGGGCAACACACATAAAAATAAACTCGGAATTAGAAACTCCTTCTATTTATGTCAGTTAATGAATGTAAGTACAAGTTACCTTGCAAGTAAGGAATCAGTTTGCACATGACGGCACCGAACAGGAATCTCCGGTAGATCTGGCCAACCAGCGTGAAGGGCAGACAGAAGACACCCAACAAGAAGTCCGATATTGCCTGAAAAAGAAACAAGTGTATACAAATGCCATTAAAAATAATTGCTTTTTACAAAAAAAATAACCGACTTCAATCTTGATAAGTAGAGATAACTCAAAAACTACTCGCCAGATGGCGCTCAATTCAACATGTAAGTGTAAAGTTCTCGTCACTACAAATTAATGAAGCCCAAACACTATAATATAACTGCAGTAAATCGTTGAGGAGTTCCCTCGACTGTCTTTCGGCTTCATCAGATCGACTCCAGATCTTCATGAAATGGTAGCGCTTTAATGTACTTATGATAACATGAACAAACACACTAGTTGTCCATACAATTTTCGAAAGTTCCCCTCGATTTCTCTGAGATGCCATCATCAGATCCTGGTTTCCTTATCAGGGGACCCCACTGCGCATATCTACTTTACAACAAAAAAAGAATTATCAAAATCGGCCCATAAACGACGAAGTAATCGCTGAACGTACATAAAAAAAAGCATATAATATACGGTCGAATTGAGAACCTCCTTCATTTTTGAAGTCGGTTAATAATATGAATATCTACATGTTTAATAAATTATTAACTTATGGCTGCCCGTATAATTCATGATTTATGAATAATTTAATCCATTTTACGTAATATATCGCGGCTTATTTCACGTATCATTTTTACCGATTCCGAGGTTCGTCTTCAGGAGCTACCGGCAACGAGAGCTCGCTTGATTGTGCTATGGGGTCGTGAAATAGTACAACAAAACTCTTTTGGTCTCTTTTGTTAACGACTCAGTTTGTCAATTCTTCAACAGTAACAGCAAAGGCAATAACAATTTGCCTATTATAGTTTGTTAACTTGAAGCACTCGAACAAATTGGTTTCCTCACAATGTTTTTATTCAGTTTCTAGTGGAATTGGCCTCGCTTGCTTCGAGGAACCTGTTCTTTTCGTTTATAAATACTTCGTTCTTTTTGCGATATACCTATTTCTTGAAAGCGCCACCCCTATAAGGCGTAGCGTAGATGTTAGGTATTTATACGGCCTACGTAAAGCCTTCACAAAGCTTCACAATAAGTAGGCTATCCAACATAAAAAGTTTTCAATCTAATAAAATAAATAGTTCCTGAGGTCAGCCCGTTCAAGCAAACAAAATTACATAGTAAGAATAGAAGGTATAGGTAGAATTATACATTTGATATTATCTTGTTTATCCCTTTGTCATAATTCTCTGTTCCTCGTTTGTTCCGGATATTTAGATATGTTTGTGCATTTTGCCCGTTTTATACCCTCCATAAAAATAAATAAACGCCCACACGGCCAACACTGCATTCTGAATGCAGAATATATGCATACTATTATTATGCCTAATACGCCCAATAAGTAGCTAGAAATGTAAATTTTAACATTCTATAACACTTCCAAACTGGGATACAGGTAATCGTATTAGCACAACGCGTAAAACTATAAAACTACCCACCTATGTACGAGTATGTAGATAGATGTTGCTTTCCACCAAAATATTCCACACTATTATTAAATTTATTTATGAACCTATTGAAATAAATGTGAAGTAAATAAGTTGCGTTGTTCCTGAGATTCGCATGTACAAATACACAGAAAAATAATCAAGAATCCAAAAAAAATATTTTGGGTTTTATTTCGATAACAAAGGCCCCCATTAAAAGTTTTGCTATGGCGCAGCGATTAGTTACAGATTAAATGAACGTAAATTAAAAAATACCTTATCTACCCACTAACTGGAAAGTTAGCGTTTTAATCTAACATGAAAAAGGTTTTATCTCAGTTTCTCACAGATAAATAGCTTTGTAACGAGTTACCTTTCAATAGACCTTGCTGGTAACTTTATTTATTTTTTAATAAAAGAAAACTCTTCAGCAATGAAAAAAATATACATCATTGGGGCTGCTGAGTGAAAATGGGGATCACAGAGGGACGATCAACGAGTAACTGGAATTTTTTTTTATTGTATTAAGGTAGCAAACGAGCATGCCGCACCACCCTTCCGTTGCCGCCCATGGCAATTGTGACCGACTTAGAACAAGACCCAATTTAGGGACTAGGGTGGTTAGTCCAATTAGTAGATGGTGTTAGAATGTTAGTTGGTTAGTTTGTTAATAAGTGTGAGGACAGGGACTGTTAGTGATAGTTAGTCCTGTTAGTTAATATTAGTATTGTCCAGTTAGTAATGATTATTGTGAGTCTTGTTCCAATTCGGTCACAGATGCGTTGCTACCCCTGAGGTCTGAGATGGTCGCCTCTAAAAAAGTGAACCGGCTCCACACCTTCCTATCCGGAACACAATTGCTCTTAAAAACAATTATTATGACGGTAGGAATGGTACTGAGTACCTTGGCGGGCGGTGGCACTACCCCGGGCGAACTCTAGGCTCTACCACCTAGTTCATCTTTAGTATCTACCTATCTTTAAACTATTAAATAAAAAGATGTAGGTACTACTCCTTGAAATGATATTAAATGTAAAAATCCAATTTCCGCGATAGGATTCCCTACATCGCAGATGACATGAAGAACACATCATTAATCCGCGATCTGAGAGTAAAAATTTATATTCCGGCCCGGAGTGTGCCCAACATGAGATAGAATGAAAAAGTACGATACGATTGAATACGGTTTTTAAGGCACTAATATTTTTAGAGGGTCTATCAAAGAAAATTCCATCATATTATAAGGATCGTTTAAATTTCTTTCATAATGTTAATGGCTTGTTGTACGCTTTGGTGTCAATTGTAAGTGCTACAAGTGTATGTAATAAATCTTATATATAAAATTCTCGTGTCACAATGTTAGTTACCATACTCCTCCTAAACTTGCTTAAATTGCACTGAAATTTTGTATGCATATTCAGTAGGTCTGAGAATCGGTTACTATCTTGAGCTGCTATCTATTTTTCATACCCCTAAGTGATAAGGGTTGTTCACCCTTAACATTTTTTTTTTATTTTTGGAAAAAATATTTTGTTTTTATTTTTCTATAATGTGGCATTAAAAATACATACAACCCTAAATTTTCACCCTTTTATCACCAAGCCCTATTTTTTAAGAGTCATTTTCCTAGAAATAATTTAAATGACATAACAACGTTTGCGGGGTCAGCTAGTAAATAAATAAATAAACAAGAGATTTATTTCACCTGTCTCTTTTTTAATGTAATTGACGTAAGTTGCTCCCTTTTTGTCTCATACTCACTATGTCTCATACTTTTTTATGTCTTTGACTCCAGCCATAAATCAATCCCCGGAATCCTCTTTTCGAAGATAGGTACAAAATAATTAAGGACTTTAAACTTGTTTGGGCGCTTAAACTATTATTATTATCGGTAAATAGTTTCATTGCTAATTAATGATAGGTTGAGTGATAATGATGATTACTTAATTAGTTAAATGTTAATTAATTTGAAGTTTCAATTAGGCGATATCTAGGTATATCGAATTCCTATTTGCGATTCAAGGGCACGTTTGCTCCGTAACTTTTCGTTTCGGTCGTGAAATTACAACACCTTGTTGCTGAATGAAGTTATTTGAAATTTACAATTTTATGATTGTTTGATGTAAAATTACTTCCAACCGAACTGAATAAACTTTATATCGAAACAGTTTTCACCTTCTCATATTACCCGTTAATTAAAACATTAATTAAGCAAAGCCCTAAAAGTATTGGAATACATAATTATAGGTAAATGTAACAGGCATTATTTACCACAGGATTTTGAAATATTAAGTTATTGTTCAAAAATGTTTAGTGATTGAGAATGTTCGAGAAGTCTAGACATTGGATTATACCTAGGTATATTTCAATAGCTGATTTCCAACAGTGGACTCCAAAATGCTATAAAGTACCGGACCTCATTTCTCTTTGGGGATTAACACCCACACAAGTTGTTTAACTTTTAATAGTCAGAAGCAGGACCATGTTCTTTAGCGTGCCCTGCAGCCCAAATGGCTGGACAGGATTTGACATAATATAAGATGTCGTAGAATTTAATTTTAATTATGAATTACCATTAAATTGCCATTAAAACATCCTACTAATATTATAAATGCGAAAGTTTGTAAGGATGAGAGTGAGTGTGTGTGTGGGTTTGTTACTCTCTGACGCAAAAACTAATGAACGGATTTTCATGAAACGTTGCAGTTATATAGCTTACACATCGGAATAACATAATTTGTTAAAATTTATACAGACTTTTGAAGGGACTGGTTCCCCGAAGCGAAGGGAGGGCGGGTTTACTAGTGGATTAATAAATGCAATATCCATCTTCCCTTCTTCTATCTATCTTATCTATTTATACATATAATAAAACTGTTACTGATCGCTGTTTGTCCACGCTAATCTCAGAAATGGCTGAACGGATTTCTACGGGACTTTCGCTGGGAGATAGAGGAGGCTGTGGAGCAACATATAGGCTACTTTTTATCCCGGAGTACTCGCGAGATCGGAATTCACGCGGGAAAAACTATACGATCTATGTACGTACGATGTAACTGTACGATTGAAAAAATGTTCGATCGAAGTCGCGGGCAAAAGCTTATTAAGCAAATTAATACAATTTATCACCATAAATTACTAAATTGCATTATTGTTGACACGAGTCAACTATTAGATAACATATAATTACCTATCATATGTAATTTAATGTGTTAACTAATTACCGATAAATTCTCTGAGGAATATAAATATTGTAGATATTATGTATTACAAACAGAGTTAGTACGTATATATGTAATACTAGTAAAGACTACTAGTAGTAATACTACAAAGAAACTGATTTGAGTTTCTTTGAATCCACATTCACAAATTGTTAGGGTTGATTCTTTAAACTGACCTAACTTTCTTATTCATTAAAAATAAAACAAAAAACAGAAAAAAATCTTAAAATCATTGTTTTCGTTTCTACTGCGGCCTACTGTAAAGCGATCAGTTAAATATTTATTACTAGCTGTCCCGGCGAACTTCATTCCGCCAAACATTCAATGACGGAGCAAATTTACAATAAAATTAATACAAATAGATAATTTTCAATTCATTATGAAATAATAAAAGAGGCAAAATAAAATAAACACTTCTGAGGTGTTTTGATCCGATATTATTCAATGAATATACCTACATATTAACAACATCACACCCTCTTATTTTAAAATAGCGAACCGCCCTCGCTTCGCTTCGGGACCCGTAAGTATCAACCGCGTAGGTCCCGCTCCCGTAGGAATTTCGGGAAGATAATAAACTATCACCAAAATTAATTGAGGTTAAATTAAATTAAATTTAGAAATAAAGCTTACGACAAAATAATAGCAAAGTAGCAAAGGATCACAGCAAGATTAATTCAGATTAAACTTGGAAACGCGGCATAAAAACGGTTCTAGTGTGTTAAACTTAAAAGATAGACATAAGTATACTGTCGTGGACATTTTTTTAGATCATTTCAAGAGGAATAATTCTTTCATACATATATTTTTGGTATCTTGAATCGTTTTCGCAACGCATGCAACGAAAGCCCTCGAGAATGAATAATTTTCCCCGTTTTTTCCACATTTTCCATTATTTCTTCGCTCCTAATTGTTGCAGCGTGATGTTATATAGCCTATAGCCTTCCTCGATAAAAGGTCTATTCAACACAAAAAAAAATTTTCTATTCGAACCAGTAGTTCCTGAGATTAGCGCGTTCAACCAAACAAACAAACAAACAAACAAACAAACAAACTCTTCAGCTTTATAATATTAGTATAGATTACTTGCAACTCCACATATTGTTGGAGAGTTAAATGTGCGTTTGTGTGTTCCACCTGGTCGTTTGTTCCCTATGATCACGACTTTGCAGCCATCATTTGGCATGCATTCCAAAGCAGTCATGAATATCTCAACCAATGCATGATGTTCATGAAGCAGTTCCTGTAGGTCTTTGAGAGGTAGCAATGATCCAATTTGATGGTGAATCTGTCCATGTATCTATACAATAAAAATCAAAGTCAGTATTACAGATTTATAAATACATTTTTGAAGTAACACACTACAAAGGAAAAACATTTTAATTCCATTAACTTATGAACCAAAGTTTCAGGAAATTTATTTATTTAATAAAGTATTTATGCTTTATTGCAACCTTGCCTGATGCCATTCTCTACCAATATGGAGTACTACTTAATTCTAAACTTCCTTCAGGAATAAGTAGGTATATGTTACTTCTATTGAGTTTTGTGTAAAAAACAAAAACATTATAAATACCTTGAAAGTTGTATTAAATCCTGGTTCTTCAATAATGTCTGACCCATATGAAGTGATTTGGAAACAACCATTGCATTTTTGAGTGTTGGCTAGAAAATGTCGTGATTCGAGTGGTTCGGTACTTTAGTTTAGTACATAGTATCTCAATGGTGGTTCGCCGCGAAGCAGTGAATGCAATGGTTCAGGTGGTGGTGTCAATAATGGTAGGTAACTTCACTTTGCCAATCGAGCCGTTCCACAGGCCGCCTCACTTTGCTCTTGGTTAGTTAGTAATAATATATCAATGCAAAAAGACTTGTTCTATTAGTACACACAAATCAATGTTTTTCGTTTTGTTATTTTCAAACAAAACAAACCATAGTTGACATGACATGCGTTGTCAGTTGTGTTTCGTTAAAGTAAACAATCTTGGTTGCCATGACAATATTGTAAACAGTGTTGGTTGCCATGCCGACGCTGTCACCGTATGTTAAAAATGTCGTGGATTTAATATCTAATAATCTCGATTTTTTGCGATAAATTGTATATTTTAATACCTATTATGTCCTTCCTGACTAAGAGGATTCCAAAAAATCAAACATCAAAAAGATTGGTCCAGCCGTTCTCGAGTTATAAGTGTTGTAACTGACACGACTTTCTTTTATATATATAGATATCTACCTATACTAATAATATAAAGCGGAAGAGTTTGTTTGTTTGTTTGCTTGTTCGTTTGAAAAAAATCATTTAAATTGAATAGTCCATTTATTGAGGAAGGCTATAATATAATACATAACATCACGCTAAGACCAAAAGGAGTCGAGCAACAAGTTTTCGAAAGCGTAGCGAGGGCATCTACTTAATAACATATTATGTTTTATGATTTGACCCCCCACGACTCCGTGAAAAGAACTGGAGAAGTTAATTAAAGTTGTATAAGGACTTCAGAAAACACTTAACAACTTTTACAGTCAATGAACTAGGATTAAGCTAAAGCGACTTCCGAATCCGATTACTCGAATTGAATCAGTCGCCAAAAGACTTTTCGTGTTCCCGCTGAGATCCAGGGCCTAATAATAGAATCTAAATCGGTATATAGGTGTATAGGTATAAAAGTGAAAGGGCACTCACTCATCACGAATCGCAAATTGCATGACGCATACAACGGATGAAAATTTGTTTGAAAATGATTCAAAAGGACTCCCACTGGTGGCATGCTACTGGCAAACGCTAGTAATTAATAAACGCGTGTATTTGCCTTCATATCCCCGCGATAGATTCACGTAGATTCCCTGTGTGTTCCCTGGTATACATTGGATAATAAAAATAACACACAACAAATATCCATGCTGCACTAATCCGCACTGGAGCAGTGTGGTGGAGTATACTCTAGGTCTCCTCAATAATGAAGAGAGATCCGTGCTAGTAGTGGACCATTAATGGGCGTAGCCAATATCCATGACTTACACTTACACACCACTTACATTACTTACTACTTACACTTTAACTTAACACGAACTTATTACCAGTGCTCACAGTTCAATTTAGCTCATAAGCAAAATTTACTTACGGCATTTTAAATTCTCGCCGTCATTCTGCTGTAATGTGCTTTAATCACATGGGAGGAAAGTTGACATTTGTTTGGGATGTATGTAATTAAAAGTAATTCTACATAATACATCGAATAGAAACGCAGTGTAGTCTACGAGGTCTTCATACTCTTTTTCTTTCTTCCTTCTTTTTTAGCCGGAAACGGATTGATTTTATGCCTTTAGTACCTATAATACCACCACCATTAAGTTGTGACGGTGACCATTAACATAAGGTAGTTTATTTGGTCTTTTGTTGCCTGTTAATATTAAAAATACTGGCCAGACATTTTAAATGCAAACAGCTCACGATTTTGAATTGTTTTAACGATTTACCCAGTTGCATGGGCTCGTTGCCAGACACGGCGATAGCGGAGAGAAACTTAGGAGTTTCTCTGAAGTTTCCACGGAATTAATTAAACTATTCCCTGGAAGTTTCTGAAAACTTTCTCCCCGCCAACGTGTGTCCGCGATGTTACAAGTATCATTACTCACCAAGTTTAAAAGGTATACATTGGTGACTGTCCTCATTCGTCTGTTGCTGGCTAGTGTTGCGATAACCAGGCAGTTTCCTGACACGGAGAGCAGGAATATGATGAAGTATGGCGGCAGAATGAATCGCCACTCGTAAGCATTCACTGGTAGACTTGAGTTCCGCACAGCTACGGCAGTGTCCGTAGACGTCGCATCTCGCATTAGAAGCGAACTTATATTAAAAGTCACAGTCAAGTTCGATATATCCATCTTGCTCTTGTTTATCTGAAAAGAAAAGAACAACTGTGTTAATGAGATTGTAACATTGATTTTATTTTATTGTCTTATTTGAGTTACACAATATGTAGGTAAGTATGTCATAAGAAGTAAGAAACAACTTTGTTTGTTCGATATATTAATTGGATATAAGATACGAGATTGTTACCTATATTTTTTTAGTAAACTGCGTGGTGTATTTTTGTATTTAATTTGTTATTTGATTCCTTTGAAAATAATTCTCAAAGGTTAAAAGAAAAATTGGTATCTATATAAAATGTTTATTTATTCCAAATTGTATACATAAAACCGGTAACTGATTGATGTCCGTACACTTGTGTGAGAGAATCTAACAGTAGGTGTAGGAAATTATGTTTATCCGTTTACCCTTGCGTTTGTTACCGCTTAATCAGAAAGGGAATGTTTGTCTATTCGAGTGCGGTTTTCACTTTTGTATTCTGTTTAAGTTTAGAAAACAATAGTTCCATTGAAACGAAGTGCAAATGGAGGCTAGACCAAAAAATGTCTAAGGTTTTTATTCTCACACGCATGTTCAGTTGGGTCAGCTATTAGATGAGGTACGATAGATAAAATAAAAGAAAAAGTGGTTGTGACATAAAACATAATAGAATGACACTAAATAGTGTCAGAGTTGAAGTGTAACTATAACTTTCTTCCACGACACTCACGTATTATTATTTTGTATTGCCGGTACTAAAATTAAGTTGTCGGGAATTGAAACGAGATTTTATAGGTAATAAAAATAAAACCGGCCAAGTGCGAGTCGGACTCGCGTACGAAGGGTTCCGTACCATTATGTTTAAAAACGCCAAAAAAATCTGGTCTGTTGTAAGAAAGCCTCACTTAAATATTTAATTGTTTTATTGTAGCCACATATTACGCACAACGCCATCTCTTGGGCCGAAAGGTAACTAAACTAATTACTTATATGGGCACCCACTTAAATATTTATTTTATTCTGTTTTTTAGTATTTGTTGTTGTAGTGGCAACAGAAATACATCATCTGTGAAAATTTCAACTGTGTAACTAATACGGTTCATGAGATACAGCCTGGTGACAGACGGACGGACGGACGGACAGCGAAGTCTCAGAAATAGGGTCCCGTTTTACCCTTTGGGTACGGAACCCTAAAAACACAGTCGAATCAAGGCCCTTTTTGTCACAAGCAATTAATGCCTATAGACACGAGCATCACCAGGGGTGACTCCCGTTAGTAGGAAGTTCATTCCACAATTTTCAAGTTCGTATAAAAAAAATCTTGAGAATCAGACCGTAGTTTCCACGAGTCCAATCCTTATGGAAGGAACATTAATTTTATGTACGAATGTATTGTTCTCTTTACTCAAGCATAGCAAAGGCAAATTACCAGACACGAGCAAAATATTCTAATCTAACCTGAAAAACGAATCTTTTGTATTCTACACAAGAGCCAGTATTTTGATAGTTATGTTGCCTTAAGCATTCATTGGCAAAGTCACAAATGGTGCCCGTCAATATCACGGGATACAAAGTTTATTCGTTCACAATATTTACTTTTTCAGTAAGTTTATAGTCAATACAAAAATATTTTTACGTCTCCTCTTTTTAAGAGCAATAAATTATTTTTAAATATTTTTCACTTCATCTGCACCCAAAAGTTTTCTTCAGTAGGTACAGAATTGTCATAATTTGATAACTTTTGATTTTAGTTTAAAAAGTTGGTGTAAGGGGCTCCATCTGTGAGTGTGAGAATTTCAAATTACTATTACTACGACTTTGTATTACCATTTTTCTATATAACATCGTTGATTATGACTATCAGCAGCGATAGGCTAGTGATCAAGAATTCGGCATCCTACTCAGGGGGTCCTGGTTCGAAACCCAGGTCATACACATCTTATATCTTAGGGTGGGTGGTAGGAAAGCTGGTGGTATCTTAAACATTGTCTAAGACAAAGTCTATTCTAGACTTTTTATAGGCAATGTGTCTAAGACTTGTCTAAGTATACAAAATGATAGGCTGCAGATAAAGGGTTAAAAGCCTCTCGAATTGATTTTCAGGTTCAATTATGTGAAAAAGCACTATTCCCGCTCGTTACGTAAGCCGTGAAATCTCGGATATATCAGCAACATTTTCCCTTCGAAAACAAGGGGGAAACAAATTCAATAAATAAAAGGTATAATCCTAATAGCAGATTTAAGATTTTTTATGGCAGGTAGCAAACATTGCAGCAACAAAATGGGACCGGCCGACTTTACTCTATTTAGGGACTGTGATATGATGTGAAATTATAGTTGGTTAGTTTGTTGATAAGTGTGAAGAAAGGGACTGTTAGGGATGGTTAGTCCCGTTAGTTGATGTTAGTAATAGGATTGTTAATAATTTTTAGTATGAGTCTCGTTCTAATTCGGTCACAAATGCGTTCCTATCCCTGAGGACTGAGATCATCGCCTCTAAAAAAGTGTAAACGGCGTCACACCTTTTTATCCGGAACACAATAATAATTGATGTACAATCTGTAGGTACAAAGGCATTTAAGTACCGTGATGGAAGGTGGTACTTCCCCGGGTGAACTCTCTTACCATCAATATACTTAAATCAGAAAACTTAAGCTTATAGAATTATGTGTTCTAGACATCAAAGCTTTGGCTCTATGAACGATAACTGTTTAACTGCAAAAGCATTATTATTTCCACTCTTGACAACCTATTTCTTATGTAATGTTTTTGATTATGTTCTTCCACAATTGATGGCGATTTTGTAAAGGTATTTACATATTTACAATCCAAAGTGCTGGGACTAATGTTGAGAGAATAGGACACTAGTCTATTAATAGTGTTACTTGTTCAACTCTACGTCTAGATTAAAGCCAATGATGTTTTAAATATCTAGATGGAACATCGAATCCGCGAAATTGTGTCAAAAAATTGTGGCCAACTGTTAGCCACAATTTTTATATCATTACGCACAGATTACGCACACATAGACAATAAAATGAACGTTAAAAACATCGCCTGCACACACACATGCTTGATAATGTTGCCTTGTTTTTTTGTTTTCATTGTAGGGCGACGCTCAATCTAGATATTTAAAACATCATTGATTAAAGCCTATAAACATTGGGATTTTCGCTCCCTGTTAAACACAAACTTATTACGTGAGCTCACAGTTAAGTTTAGCTTGTAAGCATTACATAAGGCATTATAAATTCTCGTCGTCCATCTACAATGAACCCTAATCACTGGGGGCGGAAAGCTGCTATTTGTGTGGGTTGCCATTAAGGCACTTTTCACACAACGCTATTTGCAAGCGACTCGGATCTTGTCAATGTATGAAAGCAACGCGTCTACGATGCGTCTCCTGTCAGTGAGAAGTGTCAGATACAGCGAATTTTGGATTGCGTTGCAGTCGCGTAGCTAATAAATAGCGTAGTGTGAGAAGTGCCTAAATCTAATTCAAAGGGAACTGAGCATAGGCTGAGTGGTGGCAGGTCGGTGAAATGACGTAGGTGTTTCGCCTTATTTCGCCACATTTGCAATACAATTAATCTTGTGATGTGTCCAGCCGTACCCTAGTGCTATTATTTTTATGACTTCCTAGTACCGGACCTCGTTTCTCTTTGGGGATTAACACCCACACAAGTTGTTAAACTTTAATAGTCAGAAGCAGGACCATGTTCTTTAGCGTGCCCTGCAGCCCAAATGACTGGACAGGATTTGACATAATATAAGATGTCGTAGAATTTAATTTTAATTATGAATTGCCTATTATTGCCATTAAAACATCCTACTTCCTACTAATCCTACTAATATTATAAATGCGAAAGTTTGTAAGGTTGTGAGTGAGTGTGTGTTTGTTGCTCTTTCACGCAAAAACTACGGAACAGATTTTCATGAAACTTTGCAGTAATATAGCTTAGACATCGGAATAACTTAATTAGTCAAAACTTATAAAGATTTTTGAAGGGACTGGTTCCCGAAGCGATGCGAGGGCGGGTTTACTAGGTAGAGATAATATTCAAGTTAGTGCTTAATAACAGTGGTGATATCTATAAAAATCTATTAAACCGATTTGTAACCGACTTCAAAAAGAAAGAAAGAAAATATGTTTATTCCGAAAAATGCTTAATCTACATATCATAAAAATAAAGAAGTTAATATAATACTATTATAACGAACGAAGGTACTTAACGATGATGTAACAGTAAGCATCAAATGGAAAGGATCGCACTCATTCAGACAGTAACAAAGGAGTAGTTTCTTAAACTTCGACTGTATTTTTTATATGTGTTACCTCATAATTTTTTACTGGGTGAATTTATTTTTATGATTTTTATAAATCTTTTTTATTCGAAAGCTGGTGCTCGTTATATTTGAACGAATTCTGACGAGTAGTTTTTGATTTATATATGTCGATGATAAAGTAGGTTAATTTTTTTATGTTAGTTGTAAAAATAAATCGTTAAAATAATTAACAAATACACAGAAAAAAATACTAAAAACATTCTCATTTCCGTTAACAAAAACCTCCATAAAGTTTTTTCCATTATACTATATAAGGGTTTAAATCTTAAATATATATTCAACTAGTAAATCCGCCCTCGCTTCGCTTCGGGAAACCAGTCCCTTCAAAAATCTCTATAAATTTTAACAAATTATGTTATTCCGATGTCTAAGCTATAGGTATTACTGCAAAGTTTCATGAAAATCCGTTCAGTAGTTTTTGCGTGAAAGAGCTACAAACACACGCACACACATCCTTACAAACTTTCGCATTTATAATATTAGTAGGATTCAATTCAGTTAACAGACCATGGCAGGGTATTGATCTCTTTTCACAACTTGGAAATCCTAGACCGTTGAATAAATGAGGACTTAAAACATCCGTAATCTTAAACGAGAATGTGAGGTCGCATGATGTTCGCTAATGCCATTCAATCAACACATGACAGAAAATGATTATTTGATTTAAATTCACCACCATTTTCTTGTATAGTTCCTTTGTCCATAAATAATTTATGTATTAGATGAACTGACTTATTTCAAAACCTCAGATGAACCAAAATTCAAAACAGAAAGTCATAATTAGTTGACACTCATAGACTGAGTCTGTTTTGCGGGTCCTTATAATGAAAAACACACAAAGGCCGAAAAGAGTTTACACTCATCATTCAAACTTTCACCTCCCTGGGAATCTCACGACCCTTCGAACGGTAGTCCGGCATCGTAACCATTAGGTACTCCCAAAGGGTCGTCAAATGAATCGATTGCCGACTAGTCTGTTATAATACCTAAGATATTATGCCCTCGCAGCAAATAATTAGAATAGCCATAGTTCATATACACAGGAAAATCATAATAAGGCTAGTTGTCTGAGAATTGATGCGTGATATGACAAAGAGAAATACATACATGATTTATTACGCAGGCAATTACGCTAACTGAATATTGAATAAGGATTTTAGTATCCAATCCAGCTGTAGCTAGTTCTATAGTCGCTGCCTCCCACGCTTATCCAGCATTGATTGATCTAGGATTTAATGTAAGAACTAAATGTTGGAAGATCTTACATCTCCAGACTACTTCAAACTTATCTTACAGACTCAATAGGCCTAAAACATGCCTTCTGTTGTATGGAAGTGCTCAAGAAATTGTGTAATAGTGAATAGACCACAGCTGTACTCTGCCGAACATTTAGATTTGATATAAGCCATATCGGAGTCTGGCCATCGAGAAATAATAATTGATTGACGCTTTTTGAAAGCCTTCGATGTATTTCGTGCCACTGACGGATGACCGTATGATATTAATATGTAGGAAAACCCACGCGCCGTTCGAAGTGTCCCATAGAAAAAGTTTGATACCCATAAAGAAAAAATTAATGATGAAATTGAATCTGTATGTGTATGTAGGTAATTAGTATTTTGTATTTATTTCTATAGTCTTTGTAAGTTGTTCATTTCTATGGTACCACGACACAGGATATCTTTATGTGCGGCTCTAGGCGTTTTTTATTTGCTTTAGAAAAAAGATAAAGCTAAATCTTATGTGGTAGGTACGTAAGTACTACAATAATAATTAATATACAGTATTTACAATAGTAATTAATAATTTAATGCAATGTTACTTATTCAATATGAATTATTTGTTTCTACTAAATTACCATTACAAATATGTACCCACTCAAGCGTGCTTAATCTACGATATTGTATTATATTTTTCTATTGAAAACTATTTATTGTGTTCGAAATATATTAAAAGAAGTAAGTCCTAACAAAGGAAATTATTCCTATTGTTAGTATCTCTTTTGAAACTAATAATGTTTACTTTATAATAAATAATTTACGCACATAAGTAGTTGTCACATTTTATCGTTTATTGACCTATTGTGTATTAAGTTATAATATTTTTAAGAGATTATAACTAGGTAATTTACATTTAAACGTATTATAAATAATATTATACTTACTGCTTACTCTTATAACAAAAACCTTCAGAAGAAAACACACACTAATTCATATTTACAATTAATAAACACTCGCACAAAACACACACTCAACTTAATTTATACATAGTTACATTCTCGTTTAATGTTCCTTAGTTATTAAAAAAGCAACTATAAAGTTTAAATGTTAACGGTTGAGACTGTCCTTCCAATAAAAGTTTTATTAAATAATTTAGTATTTTTTTTTACTTCAATAAAACTTAACTCAAAGTCAACGAAAAAAAAGTTTTTTTAGCCAAAAATCCAGTATTTATAAAAAGTAACGCTGTTTAAAAAGCTTTCGTAAGTTTTCGTTCCGTATCCCGAACTCATAAGGCTCTCAGGGAAGCGAAGTTCTCGAAGGCCCCATGCTAACTGGACGACTCAGTTACGGGATTTAACTCAAATGCGCATGCGTGATGGACGCTTGTGTTCAAGTTCCAAAGTTTCTGTACATACAAAATTAGCATAGACACAAATGTTTATGAAATCAAGTGATACACCGATTTTGCTTAGTTAGTGCGCTTCCATCCAAGGCTACATCGTCACTTACCATTAGGTGCGATTCTACCAGTTAAGTGAAGCACTTAGCTTGTACAATCAAGGTGCCACGAGACAGACTAACAGACACACATGCCCACAGACAGACAGGTCAAACTCTTTTGCGTCACGGATTAAAGAGTGATAGCAAGTGACTTGGAAGTGGAACTTTTGGGGGCCCCTTGTCAGGTGCTGTCAGTTTCGGCTATTACCTATTCATAGAAGTTATTTAATATTGAGGGCATCCACTTTAGAACTTACAAGAATTGGTTTCGAGTTGGTCATTAACCTCACAACCGATACCGCAAGTTTACAGCAAGTTGGAATACTCATTAGTTGTCTAAATGGCCTCACAGGCCTATCAATGGGATAATTGTCGCCTTAGATATACTTATACATGACTTATACATATAATTGCACGTTGAAAGTTTGCTTTGGATGGCTGTCTTTGATAATAAAATGAGTTCGTGTAGTAATGTCAAAATGTTTTCAAACTAAACGCTACATATCAGAACCCTGCAGGCCATCCACGGAACAGTCAATCCGTGAGGCCATCTCTGAAACTTTCTGTTAAAATGATGTTACGAATCTCATATAGATCAGCCATACATACATATTGAGAGAAGAAAAATACAGTATGAAAATGTATACATAGAAGTATTTTTCTCAGTATTTGTAGTTATAAATAACAGAGTTAAGTATATTTGCGGTTTATGAAAATACCATAATTTAGGTAAGTCAAAGAACTGCGAGTATATTTTCATTTGTATATTACGATCTACCAGCAGTGATTACAACTACTAATAAAGCTAAGCTACAACCCACTAATGGCCCACTACTGAGCACGGGTCTCTCCTCATTACTGAAGAGGCCTAGAGCATACTCCACCACGCTGCTCTAATGCGGGTTGGTGGAGTTAAAATTAAAAGCTAAATGTAATTACTAATTATTGAACCTTGTAATACTAATTAGTTTATTAACAAATACAATTCTGTATAATTATGGTTCTGTTTGTGATGGCCTAATATTAAACCTATTTTAAAGACAAGAGTTGACTTATCTATCAAGAGGTCATGCACTCATCACGAAGTGTCAAAAACCGCTTGACGTATAAACTTGAACGATAGAGAGATAAGAGTCCTACAACGATCTTTTGGCACATGACTGACGTGAGGGTGACAGAGACAGCGCCTCACAGTTTACCTTCCCTATAAGGCGCTATCTCTGTCACCCTCACATCAGTCATGTGCCAAAAGATCCTTGTAGGACTATAGTTTAAAGTTAGTATGCAACAACGGATTTTGTCATATTCCACCCATAAGGGGGTAAACCTAGGGATGAAAATCTGTCTGAAAATCGGTCAAAAGTACATCCTTACAGACCAAGCCGTAGACAACAGCTATTTATTATAAATAAATGATCCATGGTATCCATTTAATATTTTGCAAAGACGAAAAACAATGGAATTGGTATGAAACACTGTTTTACGGTTTGGAACTCGGAGTAATGTTATTTAATACCTTCTATTATTTTATCAGATCAGGACAGTTTATCTGATTCAGTTATTTAATGAGTTTTACATAAATAAGTCAACATAATATTGTAGTCATTTTTTACGCTGGCTACATCCCATTAATGGCCCACTACTGAGCATGGGTCTTTGTTCATTATTTAGGAGGCCTCGAGCTTACTGCATCATGGGGGAGGGGTTAGTGGCCAACCCAGTTTCGGAAGTTTTTCTAGCTACACGAAGGCCTTCCGATGTTATTGCGCATTTTTAAGAGGAAGTAGCTCTAACTCCGATTGAAGGTTACACCCGAATTCACACAAACAAACATTTCAAGTCAAAAGCTTATAAAATAAGTCGGTAAGTATCTACTTAAGAATGTTTTCGAATCTTCATTATTGCGAATTCTAGTGACTGGTCGAGTTTCAGCGTTTATTTGTTTACCCTACAGATAGGTGGCGCTTCTGCTTTTTGGAGTTGAAACTTTGTTAACAATGGTACGTAATTTGAAGTTTCTACTTAAGTTTTATTGTTTTATTTTGATTCTGTTCCTTATTTTATCTTCTTTTTCTTGCTAAGATGCCGAGACCATACTCTACTCGCGTGCAGATTGGTGGAGGAATTCGTGGCAAAACAAGTACCGGAACTTATTATTCGATCGATTGAATATATCTACATCACTTGCATGTAATACAAAAGCCCTGACATCAATATGTCATCCTGTCGATATGTCGCCTGACGGGACTCCCTTTGCTAAAGATTAACAATATATTGTTTAGCACATACTACCTACCCAAATACGGTACTTTGAAGATGAGTAGTAAGTATATGATTGTAGCCAGTGTGTAGTGTATTCAAGTAGTAATTGGGTATTGTGTTACAATGTAAGAGAGCTCGTTGCAAGATTATCACTGAAATAACTAGTCAAAAGGTGTGCGCTTCGCAAACGAGTAATGTTGAACCGAGAACAGTGTTTCCTATGTCAGAAATAGGGCGTCTTTGGAAACTGTATCAAGTTACTGTAATAATTATCAAACGAGCATTACAAATTTGAACAGCAACGAATAATATAAATAGACTTATTTATATAAAAAAATTAAAGGATGTGAGTTAGGTAATAATTATAGGAGTTGCTAGTCAGATCTGTGCGTAACGAGGGGAAGGTTTTATACCTACTTACTTTTGTTACATAGGTCATCGAAATGTAATAGGTAATACAAAGTTTGAAATAATGTTTGCAAAATTAAAATTATTACTAGCAGGTATTTTTTATTCATTTAAAAAATCACTAAATAAAATATATTAGCTTTCATTCATACACAAAACAAAAATCACTGCGTGACGTCATTCGCAACTTAGCTTTCAATATCGTTTTTTCTCCTTTCAGATTTTTTAAAATCGTAAAAAAAGAAAATAATCGATGTGTTGTATAGCTTTCATTGTTTGCCCGACAATAATGACGTCATGCATCCTGAAGTACTGAATTTAATGCGATTATCTATAATTTACGTACTTAAAATTTTCGCAAAATCAAAGTATTTGTATAGTTTAAATTATATTATTGATGGTTAATTACGAACACCAGGTATGAGTAATTTTGAACGCTTTTTGAAAAATTGTTCCATGCTCTATCAAAGTAGCAACCGAGCATGCAGCACCACCTTCCGCTGCCGCCCACGACAACTGTGTCCGACCCAGGTCAAGACTCAATTGTCAAGGATAGTGCACTTAGTTATTATTAGTAAGTCTTAACTACAAATTTTGGATGGTTGGCTTCAACCACTAATGGCCTACTACTGAGCAGGGATCTCCCTTCATCGTTGAGGAAGCCTCGATCATACTCCACCACGCTGCTTCATTGCATAAGTGGTCGTTCAGAATATCAAGTAAGAATAAATCAATATGTATAATGTAGATGTAGGGTATATTCTCCTATTTTTTTTTTGTATAATTGTATGTTATTTTACTAAAATTTTAAATACGTATGTATCTATATAATTACTCATATTCTGTATATATATGTATATATTTATTCTGTTCATGAATATACTGCTACCGTTGTATCATAACTGCCGAAGGTCGTTTTACAAAGAACGCTTTTAGTATTAAGCCGCTTTTGTTCTTATACTCTTGTGTGTACATTGTACATACCTGCAAGTTATATTCTAATTCAAATTCTAGTTCAAATATTTATTTCTTCGAAGTTGGTTTTTACACTTTTTCGAACGTCACTCTACGCCAGTAATATGTGTAAATGAATAAATAACAAAGATGATAGCAAGCAGAGACTATAACTAAAACCATCGGGTCCCGAGTGCTTTTACAAAATCAATTGTAGGATAAGATCGATTTCGCAAACTGTCCAACAAGTAAAGAGGTACGGATCTCTTCTCACAATGTAAGGAGTATGATATACTAGAGAACCGCCCGCGCTTCGCTTCGGTACCCGTAGGTAACAGCCGCGTAGGTCCCACTCCCGTAGGAATCTCTGCTAAAAAGTAGTCTGTAACATTTGCCTATGACTTAAGTAAATTACATGTAGTATTTGATAGCGTGATTCAAAACTTGCAAATGAATTTTAATAACGCCATCTATTAACAACTCCGGAAATAAATATCTACATCGATCTTCCCATGGGAATGAGATGTTTTTCCGCGGTAAAAAGTAGCCTACGTCACTCTCCACCCTCCTAACTATCCCCACATACATAAACCATACCATATAATAGCCATGTTGCGACGTGAACGAGTCACAAAGAAACAAACAAACAAACACACTTTCACATTTTTATAATATTAGTAAGGATTATCGTCCATTGCCCAAGTATAGGTTGGAAGACTTCATACACCTTCGAGATCATGGAGAACTTTCAAGTGTGCTGGTTTTCTCACAATGTGAATGTGAAGTAAATCTTCACACAACCAAGTGGTTATAGTAATAATAAGCAAATATTTTTTGTTCTGTAGTCAAATGTATAATATACCTACTCTAGGTTATCATTTTAACAAAAACAAAACCTACTATAATATCTACGATAGAATATTAGAAGAGAATGTAATAATAGGAATGTAATTAAAGGAAATTATAATAATCCTATAATATAAAACACAGTTAGGTAAATGTCTATGCTGCCGGCCAAACCCGATTTCAGGATAAATTAGTTTTGCCTAGGCCAAAATAATTGTTCCTACATGCAATAGGATCAGCCCAGCACCACTTTTGTTTTGGCAGGGAGTTATTAGAAGGAAGCCACTGGAATAATTATGCTTTAAGAAATTATTGCATCGAATCCTAATCTTCATCATGTAGGTAGAGTCGCTATGACACGTCGACACTTTCTATTCAATATATTATAAATATATTCTGTTCAATACACTTTCTATTCAATATATTATAATAATATACAATATATTCTGGATAAGGCTTAGGGCCTATTTATATTGATACAGTAGCTGGCGCCAATATCACTTGATTCCGGCATGCACTCGCACTGGTACTGGATCGCGATCGCTGGTGCGTAGTGTCTATATGCATCCAGTGCTTACCGGTAAGGCCTGCTCGGCGTGCGAGGGCGGTCACTGGATCGAAATTGGCGGCCGGTCTATTTCGATTCAATGCTGGAAACTGGATGCTGGGCTGGATTGTAATATGTTTACACTGATACAGTGCTAATCCAGCGTCGGAATCAGGTGATGCTGGCGCCAGCTACTGTATCAATGTAAATTAGCCTTTAAAGTGACGAAAATAGACCCTGTGCCTACAATATGTCTTTAGGTACTAGCAAACGTAGACACAACGTGATTGATACGGTCATCGTGGTAGCTGTATCCAGTTTCCGCAACCGGACTCAGTTGTCGGGACACAACTTAATTCTTCTGGACATGCATATTTTATTTTCTTTTCCTTTATTTTCGGGTTACGAAGGCTCATAGACTAAAATACGTAGATACAATAATATGAAAATATTACAGATGTAACATCTTAAAATATGTAAAATGAGAAATATATAGAAACTTAGATCTAAGTTTATAGATACTATACTATACTATACTATACTATACTATACTATACTATACTATACTATACTATACTATACTATACTATACTATACTATACTATACTATACTATACTATACTATACTATACTATACTATACTATACTATACTATACTATACTATACTATACTATACTATACTATACTATACTATACTATACTATACTATACTATACTATACTATACTATACTATACTATACTATACTATACTATACTATCAACGCGAATTGACGGCGTCGAGTTTTTTTCCATGTAAATTTCCATCATTTTCACATTGAAAATCAATACATATTATGGTACGACATTTGTTTGCCTTAATTAATATACAGATACCTACAGAAGTCGTCTTCAATAATATATTTATACAAAAATCAATTGTGTCTGAGACTGATATCGACGCAAGACACTGCAAGCAACTTGTATAAATAAATTTCTATAAACTTGATATTGTTGATTTGGATCTACGGACAAATTTTACATCGAACAGTTTTTAATTGGATGCCTATATAGTAGATGCCTATATCGGAAAGTGGAACTGGACTAACTATCCTAGTCCCTAAATTGAGTCTAGTTGTAGGTCGGTCACAGTTATTATGGGCGGTAGAGGAAGGATGGTGATGCACGCTCGTTTGCTATCTTAATTTGATAAAAAAACACATAATTTTTACTTATTATTATGTTATTTATTTTCTTTTGTTTTCCTACTAAGTCTCAATTCTTTCTTTCTCTAAATGTCATTAGTACATCCGGCCTTTTAGAATCTTCTATCTTTCAATCACAACTTCTCAACCCCTGGTTGTCTGGAAGAGATCGCTTTTTAGCGATAAGACCGCCTTTGTACAAATTCTATTGTTGTTTTCACTGCCTGTAATTTATTTTGCTCTGGTGTACAATAAAGAATATTGTATTGTATTGTATAATAATATATTTCATATGTGGATGTAATATCACGTAATATTCAGTAGTTGCTAGTGTGCGACATATGTATCTATATAACACACATCCTCTCGCTGACGCCCATAAAAACTGTGACCGACCTAGAACAAAACTCAATATAATGACTAAGATAGTTAGTCCAGTTGGTAGATCTTGTTAGAATACTTATTACTTGTTACTTGATTGTTATTAATTGTTACTTGATTAGTTTGTTAATAAGTCTAAGGACAGGGACTGTTAGTGATAGTTCGTCCTGTTAGTTAATGTTAGTTATACCTAAGTATTGCAGTTAGTAACTGATAGCATGAGTCCTGTTCTAATTCGGTCAGAGATGCCTTTTTTCACTGAGAACTGAGATGGTCGCCTGTAAAAAGTGTAACAGGCTCCACACCTTCCTTTCTGGAACACAATAATGCTGTTAAAGCAACTATTATGGCAGTAGATGTGATGCTAAATACCGTGGCGGAAGGAACTTCCGCGGATGAATACCAGGCTCTTACCACATTTTACATACAGTAACAAATGGAACAAAACCATAATCTAAATGAAATTTTGGAGATAAGTACTTTCAAATTGTACACTTTATCTGTATTGTTACTTATTTTGAGAAAACATTAGGTAACGTTCGTGTCGGGCAATAAAAGAATATTTCAAAGTCACAATACTCACGATAAAACTTGTTATGGGGCGAGCAAACGTGCCTAAAAGTAATTTACTGACTTCGGCATTTTCGTATAAAAATCCGAAATCACATTTTTTAGGTAATGATGTTGTAATAGGAACAAAAGAGCCTGAAAGTTTTGTTCAATAACAAAAAGCCATAAATCGTACATAGTACCTACGTTTGTAAGTCAATAAAATAATAAATTTTGATAGTTTTCAATCATACTAAAAATGCCTTACATAATCATTTTAGAAAAGAGAGAGATGCGTTTCAAACTGCTAGACCGATTTCTAGTTTTGTTCAATAACAAAAAGCCATAAATCGTACATAGTACGTTTGTAAGTCAATAAAATAATAAATTTTGATAGTTTTCAATTATACTAAAAATGCCTTACATAATCATTTTAGAAAAGAGACAGATGCGTTTCAAACTGCTAGACCGATTTCTACGAAACATAGCTAAAACCACCGAAAAAAACTGCAATAAATCAGGACCTACAGTGGTACAGGCAGAGACACAGATAAACGGACTGATCAAACTTATAACACCCCTCATTTTGCTTAGGGGGTTAAAAAACTAAATTAAAAGATTTAAAGTGCAAACCGAATTAAATGCAAAGAAAATCGCAGCACGTGATTTTTTAAACAAGAAGAAAAAAAAGTCAAATCGAAATCCTTCCTTTTTAAAGTAAGTAAGGAAATTCGTTTAAAAAACGTGTGTTGTCCATGACAGCCGAACATTTAAGTAACTTAGGTTTTTGCTTCACTTACACGAAACCCTAAACATTCCATTGAAATCAATATTTAAAAATTTAAATAATAATTTTACACAAGTGATGTTATGCAAACATGAATATGTTATTTATAAAATGTACCTCAATAGGAGTTGAATTATATTCAGAGTATCAGTAATACCTATCTGTCGGATAGGTATACTAAATTTGAATTTTATGAAATTGTAAAAATTTAAAATGGTTTTGAAATTATTAATAATAGCCGTATGTTGTTCCAGTTTGGGCGCAGTCTTTTCGAAGAGCACTTTGCCGAACAAAAGATACTACCCACGGTATCACTTGGCTCCAGTTAAAGGATGGATGAACGACCCAAACGGATTTTGCAAATTCAAAGGAATGTACCATTTATTCTATCAATATAACCCTGTAAGTAGCTTGGAACCAGGAACAGCTCGTTGGGGACACGCCTTTAGTAAGGACCTTTTTCACTGGGTAGATGCTGGAATCGCATTACAAAATGACACGGCGTACGATAAGGATGGTGTTTTCTCTGGCAGTGCTGTCATTGAATCGGGTGTAATGAATATTTTTTACACTGGTCATGTCAACCTTCCAGGCCAAACTCCTAATCAAAATGAGACTCAAGCATTAGCTACTAGCAACGATGGCGTCCATTTTACAAAATACGAGCATAACCCTATTATAGTAGAAAACGGCTTGCAACCAAATATCCGAGATCCAAAAGTTTGGATACATGGAGATAGCTGGTATATGGTATTAGGAAATTCCTTTATCGGTGAAGAAGGACAACAACTCGGGCGCGTACTATTATACAAATCTCCAGATAAGATAAACTGGGAACAAGTATCAGTTTTAGACCAGTCTGACGGATTCTTGGGATATATGTGGGAGTGTCCAGATTTCTTCGAAATAAATGGACACCACGTGCTTCTTTTCTCGCCGCAAGGTGTTAAGCCTCAGGGTGACAAATACAAAAACTTGTATCAAACTGGTTATATTGTCGGATATTTTGATTATGAGTCTAATTTATTTACCCCATATACTGAATTTAGGGAGTTGGACAACGGGCATGACGTTTATGCAACTCAAACTATTTTAGATGATCATGGCCGTAGATTATTAGTTGCCTGGATGGATATGTGGGAGAACAACTATCCTGAGGGAAAGGATGGATTCACGGGCCAAATGACATTGGTGCGAACACTATCCCTTACTGATGATTACCGGCTTCTCCAAAAACCAGTGAAAGAAGTTGTTTTCGCGCGAGGAAATCAATTATTTAACGGACCAGCTTATGGAAGCACCATAGTAACTCTTGCGAATAAAGCAGGCGAAGTGTACATTAAGGCTTCACGTAAACGAGACTTAGTCCTTTTTATTGGAACAAAGACTAATTCAGTTCAGATTAGATATGAATACCTCAAGGGTCGTGTATCACTCAAACGGGACAACAGTAAGGATGGTCTTCGTCGCACCAAATATCGACCCCCGGCGGATTTGATTATGAGAATATTTATTGATGCAAGTTCCATCGAAGTTTTCTATGGAGAAGGAGATAAAACAATGTCCAGTAGGTGCTTTATAGATGCTCCTATTAGAATATGGTTAGGCAAGGACAGCGCAGCTGACTTAATGACAGTGTATAATATGAAAAATACTTTATACAATTCTGAAGATTAATTAAAATATTACCTTAATCGGTCATTATGTAATGATTTAATAAATTGTGTTACAAGCATACGTAATTTTTTTTAACTACATTTATTTTGCATAATCTTGTGATTGAATTTTCTATCAATTCAAAAAATGTATTTATTCATCAAAAATGGCTACTCGACAAGCATCAACTTTCGAATAAAAAAGAATCATAAGAGCTACACAACTACCTACACCTTGTTACAAAAAAAACTGACCTCAAAATTAAAGTACAGATGACTCCAAAACAATTATTGACAGAATTATGGAGAAACACACTTAAAACACAAAAACCATAGAAATGAGAGCCTCCTCCGTTTTTGGAGCCTGTTAAAAAATATCAGCCAATTGAGAACCTCTTCATTCTTTGAAGTCAGTTAAAGTAAACAAGTTAATTAAAACAAAATAAAAATAAGAAAGAATTTAGATTTTCTAAATATTTGAGTTTGATACTACTGTCAGTTACATATTCATATTTTGAACCGACTTTAAATAAAGCGTGTAAAAAGAAGGAGGTTCTTAATTCAACCGTATAAGTAACATTGTATCTTTTTTTATGTGTGTTCAAGAATGACTTCGTCGTTTAAGAGCCTATGTTGATTATTCTTTTTTTCTTGAGAGTAGATTTTACTTTCCGAGGGTAGTACCATGATAAGGACACCAGGATCTGATGATGGCATCTCATATAAATTTAGGAAAACTTTCGAAAATTGTAGGTTTAACTAGTGCGTTTGTTAATATTTTCATTAAGTGTTTTAAATCAATACAATTAAATGAAGGTCTGGAGTAGATACCCAGAAATTACGTTGTGTTTGGGCTTGATTAATTTGTATTGACAAGAACTTCACACCTAGAAGGGTTGAATTGAGGGCACCTGGCAGCAGTTTTTGAGTTATCTCTACTTACCGAATTTGAAGTCGATTATTTCTTTTTTGTAAAAAGTTAGTTATGTACTCAAAAACTAGTGTCACATACGATAAAGCGCATAATCGGTTGATATGTTACTGCAAGATTCAAAAGATAGTTCGTCTAGATAGCAGACAGTGTTACAACGATAGTACTTACCTAGGTTAGTTTAATTGTAAAGTATGAGGACTGGGGCAGCGATAATTTTATCGGTCATTTTTAGTCATAACCCGATTATTAATTGATAGCAATAATCTCGTTCTACTTCGGGAACAGGTGTGTTGGTATTATTGAGCACTGAGATGGTTGCCTCTTAAAAAGCGGTATGTACCTACCCCTATAACCAGAATACTATTGCTGTTAAACGAATTACTACAATACTGCTACTAAGCACTGTATCATAGGCATTATGCATTTTACACGAAGTTTAGGGTGCAACTGAAATATTTTGCAATATAGTTTTGCCAGCTTCGTTAAAATACTGCTAAATAATTTTACCTAAGTATAAGGCAGGTGTCCCACTGGTGAGTGAATCCCAGCTATTTACTCGCTCAAGACAAGTACAAAAGATATGACATTCAGTGTAAACAAAAGAGACGCATAATGTCAGCGACGCATAGTGTTCACACAGCCGGCGAGTACCTACGTCATCATCATCATCTCAACCCATCATGGCCCACTATTGAGCACGGGTCTCTTCTCAAAATGAAAACGTTAAGGCCATAGTCTACCAGGCTGGCCAAGTGCGGATTGGCGGACTTCACACACCATTGAGTTTTGCGAACTCTCCGTTATGCAGGTTTCCTCACGATGTTTTCCTTCACCGTTTTTAGCAAGTGACATTTAAATGGCTAAAACCCACATAACTTTGAAAAGTCAGAGGTGCCCTGGGATTTGAACCAGGACCCTCTGAATAGGAGGCCTAATTCTCAGCCACTAGGCTATCACCGCTACAATAGCGGTGAGTAGGTACTCTTTTGTTTACACGGGATGTAATTATTAAGTCTCTTTCTTGAGCGAGAAAATAGACTGTAGCTGCTAGCTACTCGCCGGCGGTCAGCCAACTGCCTAAAATATTGCTAAATAATTTTAGGCGAACGCCTAACAAAAGATGTGCGAGTTTAGCGATTAAATTCCTCTAAGCTACACAATGACGACTTACTTTTTGATGTAATCAGTAGACAAACAAACAGATAAACCACTTCGTTAAGTGTTCACATTGCCAATGGGAATCAGAATCACCATAACACCAAAGGCATCGCCAATGTTTTGTCATTCGAGAATGAAGCAATAACAATGAAGCATTAAAGCTATTCATTATTGTAGTAGCCATAAGTACATTATTAGCTAATAGCATAATATCTTCCACGAAATTAGAAATAGGTACCATTTATCTTACACATATATGTATATGAGTTGTATTCTTCTATAGTTATGTAAATAAATTGTTGTACATACAATTAATTATTATTTGTGATGTATTCAGTAGATATTATGAAGAGAATCAAATGAGTATATTGTTCACATGCAAACTATTGAAATTCAAATGAGCGTTGGAAATGTCTACAAGTGAATCTTTGATACATAGATTCCTTGCGCGCATAGTTAATTATTGCGTGCGACACGACATTTAGTCTATATAACAGCATTGAAGGAAGAAAGTCAGATCATTTTATGATAACCACTGTCTGTCTAGTGATGACTTTATTCTAAATCTGGAAAAATGAAAGTCTTGAAGTTATTTCTAACAACCTTTTCTTATTTCAGTTTAGGCGCAGCATTGAGTAGCCATCGTTACTATCCAAGGTACCACTTGGCTCCAATTCAGGGATGGATGAACGACCCAAACGGATTTTGTGTATTCAACAATGAATATCATTTATTTTATCAATATAATCCACACAGCAGCGTGCGACCAGGAATTGCAGTCTGGGGCCATGCCAAGAGCAAAGACCTTTTTAATTGGGTAAATGTTGGTGTTGCAATGGAAAATGATACTACTTACGATAAGGATGGAGTATTCTCTGGGAGCGCTGTGATTGAATCTGGTGTTATGTACCTTTACTACACCGCGCACGTCAACTTTCCAGACCAAACGCCTGATCACAAGGAAACTCAGGCATTAGCAACAAGTACAGATGGTGTCCGTTTTGAAAAATACGAGAATAACCCACTTATTTTAGGAGAAGATTTACAGCCAGACATCAGAGATCCAAAAGTTTGGAAGCATGGAAAAGACTATTACATGGTATTAGGCAATTCTTTCACTGGTGATGACAATGAAAGACATGGTCGCGTTATTTTATATCATTCGGTAGATAGAGTTAACTGGAAAAAAGCATCAGTTTTGCTTGAATCTGATGGTTCCCTGGGATATATGTGGGAATGTCCGGATTTCTTTGAAATAGATGGACGCTTTGTTCTTCTCTTCTCACCACAAGGTATTAAAGCACAAGGTGATAGATATAGAAACTTGTTTCAAACTGGTTATATTGTTGGGCATTTTGATTACACATCTCGTCTGTTTACTCCCATAACTGAATTCAAAGAGTTAGATTTTGGCCACGACTTTTACGCTACTCAAACAATTTTGGATAATCATGGACGTAGACTATTGGTAGCTTGGATGGATATGTGGCCGGAAACGTACCCTTCGGAGACTCCTGCAGCATTAGATGGATTTACTGGACAAATGACGATCACGAGAATATTGTCACTTAATAAAGATAACTGGTTAATACAGAAACCAGTAAAAGAAATACATTCAGTGCGAGGAAAAGCATTGTTTATTGGAAATTCTCTTGGAGGAACGAGAGTGACTCTTTCAAATAAAGCTGGCGAAGTGTACTTAGTTGCTCCACGTACGCAAGACGTAACTCTTTATATAGGGACTAGCACTTCTGCAGTTGAGATTCATTATGAATATCTTAAAGGTCGTGTATCACTTAAACGGCCAACACAAACTGACGAGCTACGTCGCACAATATATCGTCCGTTGTCGAGATTGATTATGCGAGTATTTATTGACGCGAGTTCCATCGAAGTATTTTATGGCGAGGGCGAAGTGACTTTCTCTAGTAGATACTACATAGATGGAGATATCAGTGTATGGTTGTCAAACAACAGCAAGGCTGATTTATATGCAGTATACGAGATGAAATCAACTTTGTATCAAAATTCAAAATAAAGTGTATTAATCAATATTATCATGTCAATAATAAAAAACTGTTTATCTTATATGCCCAATGATTCCTTTTGTAAAATAACACCAAATGTTGTTGCGAATTAATATCTATACTAATATTATAAAGCTGAAGAGTTTGTTTGTTTGTTGGTTTTTTGTTTGTTTGTTTGGTTGAACGCGCTAATCTCAGGAACTACTGGTTCGAATTGAAATTTTTTTTGTGTTGAATAGACCTTTTATCGAGGAAGGCTTTAGGCGATATATAACATCACGCTGCAACAATTAGGAGCGAAGAAATAATGGAAAATGTGGAAAAAACGGGGAAAATTATTCATTCTCGAGGGCTTTCGTTGCATGCGTTGCAAAAACGATTCAAGATACCAAAAATTTATGTATGAAAGAATTATTCCTCTTGAAATGATCTAAAAAAATGTCCACGACAGTATATGTCTATCTTTTAAGATTAACACACTAGAACCGTTTTTATGGTAATCAAATTTGGTCGAACCCACTGCCATACGAAACTTGCCGCGTTTCCAAGTTTAATCTGAATTAATCTTGCTGTGATCCTTTGCTACTTTGCTATTATTTTGTCGTAAGCTTTATTTCTAAGTTTAATTTAATTTAACCTGAATTAATTTTGGTGATAGTTTATTATCTTCCCGAAATTCCTAAGGGAGCGGGACCTACGTGGTTGATACTTACGGGTCCCGAAGCGAAGCGAGGGCGGTTCGCTAGTTTACAAATATAATTATGAGTTTCTGTCGTATTTGGGTTGCTTAGATAGTAGCCACAATATCATGCTGGCAGACCAGGGTGGTAAGTTTAAGCCCGACTGGCTAGCAATATACAGTCAGCTACCAAATAATTTGTCTTGCTCTGACTGAATCTATGTAGTTCTCGACAGTTATTAATGTTAAAAAAACAGTAGGCAGTCGACCACTCCTATGCATGACACCTCGCCTGGTGGGAGATTTAATTTAGATACCTAACGATGTTTATGTTTTTAGCAATAGCTAACTAATAATTTAAACGTCCCACGAGCTCTATCTCAAAACTTGTAACTTATAAAACTAGGTCAGTAACGAAACCATTTAACAACAGTCAATAGATTTTAATAAAACAAAAAATGGTGTCGAAATATTAGTTAACAATAACAACAAAGCAACTTACAATTGTATTTACATTCATAACAGTAATTATTGGTCAGTTACAAGAAAAAATACCTACTAATCTACTTATATAAAATTATTATCAAAATCTACTTATTAGTAATCACTGGCTTAAAATAACACTTCTTCATATTCATCTATTTTAAAATTTGTACTTAAATTAACCTCAGGAAACTTAAACTGAAACTAATTATAGTATTAAATTAGGTACATATTATGCATGTTTACCACTTAACAAAATATTAAAAACACGATGAGCGTTAAAAGGCAAAAAATACAAAATGATTAATGTTTTCAAAAATATTAATATGATAGAACTACAATATTCGTCAGTTACATTACGTAGTCATTCAATGCCAGTCTTTATATTAAGTTTGGTTTTATTAATTTTACTAAAATAATTTTAGTATTAGGTCTATTTTGTTCTTTAGGTTAGCTCACACACACTGAAATTTCATCAAAAAGCAAAACTCATTAACAATTGAAAAAAGTTAAGTCAATGTAGCATTATGATTTTTATCGCCAGAGAAGTCTTCGATTATTCCAAGGATAGAAACATACGAGCCAGATACCAAAGCCACTACAGAAATGATCATGATGGCCACATTTTTTATGAGCACATAGTTGAACTTCCCCAAATCTCTGTCCCACAAGCACACTGTATCCACGATGGCTGGGATCAGCAAGCCGAGAGTTGAGAAGAAAATAGCACCAACGAGACTGATCACTAACTCCAGATTTGGAAAAGCCGCTGCCAAAGCAACTGGAAAGAAAGAAAATTATTAAGTAGGTAAATATTTTGATTAAGACATTATCACAAAATGCAAAACAAAACTTCAAATTTACGATAGGTAGTATTTTTAAAACATCAAGAAACAAGTTAATGAACAAGCAGGGAGGCTTTTAAAACGCATAAAAACTTCCGACACTCGGGTTGAGTCTTCTTTTACCTATGAGAAAATGCTCATACTTTTTATTCGGTCACCGATGGATTGATACAAATAAAATAGATAAAAGTAACAATGTAAGTAAGTAAATGTAAGTGTATTCCAACATCACGATTTTATGACTAGAAGATTATTATTTATTTTGAAAGCTTCTGCAAGAGAAATAACAGTATAGTATTTTTTACTATTCCATATTGCGCTTCTGCAAATATAAAATTACTCACCAGTTAATGTAACCAGTAGAGTTCTTATGCTCACTTGGACCACATTTTCGTACTTGGACGGTCGACTACTTAGTATTCGCTTTATAAAGTCCATCGGCACATAGAATTGCAGGGCGTAAGAGAAATATATCACCACAGCCATTATGATTTTAGCAGCCTGAGCAATTCTGAAAAAGAAAGTGTAAATTACTTGTAAGTATCTAAGTTTAATGTGTTTTGAACCACAGCCGCTGGTTAAATCAGCAAGTAGAAGAGAAAGAACTGAAAATTTTCTTAAATTTAGTATACCGATGAATTTCTATGATATCGGAGATTTTGGGTACATTATTCAAGCAGTTAATAAGTTAATGCTTGACTACATGTTATCATCTTATAAAACAGCAATTTTATTTTGCTGAAGAGCATTAATTTATATATGCATTAAGTTATACATACATATGTTCCTGAGGTAAGTTCAAAGTGATGCTTCCCTTGACGAGATCACCAAATTGCACGTAGCCAAAGAAGCCCACAATGCCATACAGTGAGATGACGATCACCATTGATACGTTGAGAACCCCAGGGCATCCAAGGAATCGTTTTGGATTCGCCATTTCATTCTCCACTGGCATTACAACTCCAATGCCTTCCATGGCAAATATTACTGTACTGCAAAATAAATCTTGGTTAATTTTACGGACCTTTTAAGAGAAGTTATTGCATCTGTTTTTCAATTAATACCCACCGTAAGTTTAGTTTAATATGATTTAGTCACAAAATCGTTTATTACTGTTAAATTTCCAGAAAACTACCATGCATGCCTAGTTACCTTCAATTTTTAAGGTACTATTGTATAAGTAATAATAATAGTACTTATTTGCAACGAAATACATTTTCTGTCTCATTTTATATCCAATCAAAAACTTTATTCAGACGGACAAATATTTTTGTTTTGTGTTGTCTTGGATGAGCGCCTGTGATGATACGAGAACATTGTTGAATAACGGCGAGAATTACAAGTGCCGTAAGTAAATTTTGCTTCACAGCTAATGAATTTACTTTTAGCAGGCAGTGGCAATTCCATAATATGATAGGTACTCGCGACTCGGGATTAACTGCTAGGTGTTTTTTTTATTCCAACTTAATTTGGTTGACGATATTTTTTTCGTAGGTATTCGATATTCCGTTCTACGGATTAGGCACTATTAATTGTCAATGTAGGTACTCATATTAACATTTGATATCCTTACCTTACGAACAATGGCCACTGAGTGACACTAGCAACCATCTCACGTTCGGATAGTGGAGGCAAATCCACGAATATGTAATACATGGTTATGGCGAAGACGACAATGATGAGGAAGTTAGCGGTTGCGGAGAATGGCACGAGGTATTTGAGGTTTCTTATCTGGCAGATGATGACCAATGGGACCAGCGTGAGCGCGCAGTACGCTTGGATGGATAGGTTGGTGTCCGGGTAGTACATATCCAGAGTCTGTAGCAAATGAATTATATCCTCTTAAATGTTGTATGGCTTAAACCTATTTATGGCCCATTGCGGAGGTTAGGTCTCTTTTGATCATTCTGTAGGACTAGAGTAGGTACTCCATCACTCTGCTTCAGTGGGAATAAGTAAAGGTTCAACCCAAGTATTGAAGTTATCATACCGCTGAATTCCTCCAATAAGACTTACCTAACGAATGATGTCTATTGAGATCGATGGCTTTACGTGCTCTCCGAAGCATGGAAGAGCTCACCCATCTAACACACCTGCAGTTGCTTTATTGTGTCGATCGCTTCGCGCTTATTAGCTTTCTTTTCAGTGTATTAAAGAAATAAATATCTTAAAAAATGTCCATTTTGTTTTCTATAAATAGCCCGAGCACTGATTTGAAATACCTCGACAAAATGCTTAAGCACGTTTTATTAATTACCATTAAATTCCGGTAAGTTATTTCTAAGAGTAGCGGACACAAAGGAACCGGAAGGAACAAACATAAAAAAGACGTGTGGCACTCGGAGACTGCCGCGGTAAAGCTATTGCATATCATTATATATAAATTAACAAAACAAAATACCGACACCGATCCGAGCACAGGCGAGCCCGAGAACGAGACTGCGAGAAACCGATCACATTCACGCTTCTCGGGTGTTCTCGGGGGTTCTCGGCGTGAGTTTGTAGCCGCTATTAAGAATACGTACATCATAACGTCACATTATAGGTGCAAGACATTTTAATCTTTATTAGAAACGGATAAGTAATGCATTAATTTGTGCAAAGAAGATTTAAATATTCTGAACAAAAGCATAAGAACTATTTCATTTGACAAAATAATTCTTTTTAAAAAGAAAATTGACATTTGACATTTAAGTCCTACAACGATCTTTTGGCGCGTGAATGACGTGTGGGTGACAGAGACAGTGCCATACAGTTTGCCTTGCCTGTATGGCACTGTCTCTATCACCCTCAAGTCATTAATATAGTGTCATTATTTTATGTCATGTTATTATTTTGTATGTTTTAAACCTAAATACGCGATAATTCGACTATTATGAATACATGTTGTCGATTCCAACGCCTTATTTAATCCAGATCTACATGTAATTATTCTTAAAACACCGAACCGACGGGGCGAAAATCAAATGTTTGACAGGTAAGATTTGTATGGGAAATTAAAATTTATATTTTTAGTATTTTGCTCGCAATTTTTCATATTTTCTCATCGCTGCAACCTTCCCTGAACTTCCACGAATATTTCAAGACTAAAATTAGCCAAATCGGTTTAGCCGTTATAAAGTAAAAGTTAGTTAACTCAGTTAAAAGTTCTGGTATTTATCGATGTGTGGGTGCATAGACATAGTAACTATGTCTGTGTGTAGGGTGTAATAAATTTTCGTTACGAAATTTTTGAATTCGGTCCCCGCGCTCAAGGCCCGCGATAAAAGCTATACAATAGCTTAAAAATATAAAAATATATGTTGGTTTTTATAAATAATTATAAATAATTGGTTTTTATTACATGAATGTCATCATCGTCTTACATACATAGATGGAATATTAGAAGATGCTGACCAGAATGTGATGCAGGGCAAAATAATTTAATGTAGGGCACATTACCCAGAGATATAGAAAAGAAGAAAACAAACAAATATAAACAAATATAGACAAATATTGTCTTGTTCTGTTGTCCAATCTAGTCCTATAATTTGCTTTCTCACGCCATCAGATTTATCGTTCTCTCTAGCACTAAATCTACGCGGCTTAAACATTGATTGATTGAGAAAATATCGTTTCGACATACCTCTTTGAAGGATGAGCCAATAAACACAACGTAGACGCAAAGCACACTTGCATAAGTTACAGCCATGGAGTAGTCGACGAATGTTCTGTGAAAAGATATTTGGATAAGATGCGTAAAGGATCATAAAAAATAAATTTCATTCCCTATAGCTTTGTTAAGCTATTTTTTATGGAACTAAGGTAGCAAATGAGCATGCAGCACACCCTATTCCTGCCGCCCATGGCAACTGTGACCGACGTAGAACATGACTCTATTTAGGGACTGGGATGGTTAGTCCAGCTAGCAGTTGGTGTTAAAATATTAGTTCGTTAGTTTGTTAATAAGTGTAAGGACAGGGACTGTCGGTGATAGTTAGTCTTGTTAGTTGATGTTATAAATTGTCCCGTTAGTAATTGTTGGTATGAGCCTCGTTCCAATTCCGTCACTGATGCGTTGCTACGCCTGAGTACTGGGATGTTTGCCTCTAAAAAAGTGTACAGGTTGCACACCTTTTATTCAGAACAACAAAAATTGCTGTTTAAACAATTACATGCGGGAAGATATGGTACAAGTATGGCGATCATCTCACTTTACAAAATTTCCCCATGGTTGCAGTCTCTTGGGACCATACTGGAATGCAGCGCCGCAGGTCTCAGCGAAACCCATGGACGGTTTTTTCGCATCCACGCACGCTTTTTGTGATGTTCGTACCTGAAATAAAAACTATTATTTTTTAAATATAACACAGCACAATCCGGTTAAAGTAATAAAAGCCATTATGCAGTAGGTAAGCCTATACTATAATACATACATATTATCTGCCCACTATATTTAAGTAATTGCTATTATTGCTACATTTTTTTTTTATTTATCCTTTATTGCCGATAATATAAGATATCATAATACCTAAATGTACAAGCTGCCAAGCATAACAAAATTTATATTAAGTAAAAATTTACAAGACATGATATACATATAGTTGTACAAGTTTCAAGAGTCTAATTGACAATAGTTATTTTAAAACATAGGTAATAATTACATTGTGACACATTTGTTTAAAAACGCGTAAAATGTTCTTGTAAAAATTTAATTGAATGAGATTAATTAATTCCTTTGTCAAATTAACCAATTCACTTAATGATTTTATTTTACGAATGAATATTTCGCACTACACGATAATTTTGTAATGGTTTGTTAGTCTGGGGGCTTGCTTAAAAATCCTCAGTGTAAATCCTTTAATGAGCTAATTGTGATGAAACGTATGAACGCCTTCATTAACCATCATCTCTGCCGTATCAGCAAAAACAAATATCTGATTCGGTCCATTTATTTGATAAGATGCGATACACAACAACAGGCACAAACATACATACAAACCTACAGATACACAGACACGCCAAACTTATAAGTTCTCCCTTTTTGCGTCAGAATTAAAAAAAAACTTAATAATAATAATAATACGCTTTATTGTACCTACACCATAGCAAGGACACAACAGAATAAGGCATTTTGTACATAATGTTATACAACAGGCGGTCTTATCGCTTTTTAAAAGCGATTTCTTCCAGACAACCTTAAGGTAGAAATAGAAAATTGGAAATGCAGTATAGGGGGCAGAGTGTACCAAACTAAGAGAAACATATTTACTTTGAATGAAATTAATAAAATAAAAAAAAACAACTTAAGTAACAAAAATTAATAACTATATTAATATAATAAATAAACTTACCACCATGGCGACGGTATGAGTGCACACGAAGCCAGCCAGCAGTGTGCCCACCACGCCCACAGCTAGACCCGAGTTTTTGAAGGCTGCGGGCATGGCGAGGATCCCAGACCCCATGCATGCTTTCAATAGATGAGCTATAGATCCGAGTGTCCTGAAAATAAAAACTCCACACTGTAGATCCAAATAAACATTTATTTTATGTCGCATTGTAATGGTAATGAAAATAATTCAATTAATGAAAAGGAAACTGTATTACACCTTTTGATTCATATAAAAAAACTGATGCACCGATTTTGGTGAAATTGTAACAATTTACAAGGATAAAATATGTAATTGTTAGACAGTAAAAAGAAGACTGGTCAAACAAAATAGGACTTAAATTTTTGGGGAATTCGTGAATGAACATACACCAATCAGTAAATTGCATGCACCAATAAAATTTTGTACTTATTAGGTATTATTTTGTAGATCCCATAGCATTAGCATTTGCGCTTCGATCAGTGAAACTAGTGATGATCGAAGGGCATTGTAATCAAAGTGATGACCTAATTTTTTTAAGTTGGTTAAAAATAATTTTAATTCGGTTAGTAAGATGCAGCCTAGCACGTCGCGTCGTCGTGAAATAAAGTAGTATAGGTAAGCATTTACTTGAATCCCCATGTGAATTTAATTGCGTATAATCGGCAGTAGTTGATCAAGCTTGATTACAAGCTGAGGCTACCGTGGGACTCGAACACAATGCGATTCAAATCATAATTCGAGACTTGGATAAAATGAACGCCTGATAAACGTTTAGTGTACCTAATAAGTCGTCACGTGTCGAGTCTGCAGTCTAAGTGTCCCCGCAGACTGACTGCAGCCACGTGTACAGATACGTGTGCCTTACGTTTATTACCCACACTCAAATGTTTAGACAGAATTCTTTAAACTGTCATATCAGTTTAGGGTTGCATGGTCGAATAATAAACGAAACCTTTAAAGATTTGTATGATGTGTATGAATCGATTAATATAAAAAAATATATAAACCATATTTAATAAGTAACATTTCGAGGTAATATAGCCTATAGAGTTCAACCGGAGTACTGCTGCCAGTCAAGGTATCTTGTACCGTTTATACTGGGTAATAATTATTGGTAGGCAGATTTGGAGTAGGATCCGGTTGCACATTTTTAGAAGTGACAATCTTAGCTCACTTCTGGGACCGAACTAAAAAGAGATTTTCACACAGTACTCATACCTACTAACGAACTGATTAACGACTGACCGCTGTGATGAGCAACAGAGGAAGAGGGCAATAGGTCATTTGCTAAATTAATTCTTTAAAAATGTAATTTAGAAAAATCATACAAAAGTCAAAATATCACTGCCTAACGCTTTAATAAAATAATCCCCTTATCTTTGCTTCAAATATTTTCCATATACCGTACAACACCGATCAGTTAAAGTTCTATTGATGTTATGTTTAATTAATTATGGGTAATGTAAAGGGTAGAATCCTTTGTCATTGTGTTCACTTCCATCTAGTTTTAGACCACTCATTAATAGCGAGGTTCTTCCACGTCCTACCGGGGTCACTCTCTAAATAAAGTGCAGACCTGCGGCTTCTTAAAAGAAGTATAACGCTAATGCATTTACTGCTTAATAGGTTGAAACGCTACGAAGCTTGTCTTAAACCATTTATTTCTTTGGCATTTCGAGTTTCGATTTCAGCGACTAAATAGACAACAGTTATAATAATAAACATTGCTATGGAGTCGATTTATCGAATGCATACCTTCAATATTATTCTTTACATTGTTAATTTCCGTCTTCCGCACCTGGCCAGCGTGGTAGGCTTAACCTGTGTCTATTGTGAGAGGAGATCTACGGCCAGCAGTGGAAGGGTTTTGTAGTGATGATAATAAAATGTAATTAAATCTATACTTAGTTAACACTATAAAGCTGAAAAGTTTGTTTGTTTGTTAGAACTGTCGAATCTCAGGAACTGCTGGTTGATATTGAAAAATTCATGTTTTGTAGAATAATCCATTTATTGAGGAAGGCTATATGCTGTAGGTACGACTTAACGCTACGATCAATAGGAGCAGCGCAATAAGTTTACCGAAGCGATGGGGTATTTACTTATGTACTTTATTTTTATTCTTGTTTTCATCCTTGACTACTACTCGTCATATTATGTAAATATAAAAGAAATGTGTCGATAATAGTAAAAGTGGTAAGTACTTACGAGTTGGGGTGTTCAACTTGTCTGTGCTCAAATGGATTGTATGCCTTTTCATGAGAAGTGCCATCTTTGGATGCTATGCTGATCGAAGATTGAAAACCGGCATTGGTTGTCAAGTTTGCTCTGCAACAAAAATATTTTTGGTATAGATATAAGAAAAAACTTACCCTAGTTAATTAAGTAACAACAAGTAATGTATAAGAATAATTTGACCTTACTTCTTTTATTTCATCCTATTAATATCCATATTAGATAATTATCTACTCTGCACACGAATTAAAACTATTATAGAGAGATTCAAATTCAAATTCAAATTCTTTATTCCAAAAAAGAGATGTAGAAGCAGTAGGTACATCTACACTCAGCACATTTTAAAATATTTTAAATGTTTCTTTTCTTCTGTCTACACATATTTTTCTTTATTTACCCCAAGTATTATCGAGTTAAATATAAGATTCATACAGAGACTTCACTTGCATACCTTATTAAACCATTTTAATTACATTTTTTATTACGTTCACTTAAAACGCTCCATCTACTTTGCTATTTCTATACATTTTTTTAGTATAACTTTCATTTAAAGTAAATATACGTTGAGTAGTTTCAAATAAAATCAGTTTTTTGACAGAAACCGATCAGCCGTTTCAACATTAGATTCCAATGACACCAGTGAAATAATCGTTCTGAATGACTGGGCTCAGCCTCATCATTCTATAGAACTGATCAAGGACGATTGGTTAACCTCTCTGTACGATTATAGATACTTCGCTACGACACTGATTAATTTCCTCTTTTTGTGTGTTAATTATGTCCGCCTGTGCACATTGTGAGGATCTATGATGTTAAAGGTAGAACAAAACATATTTTGAACAATTCATCTTTTCAAATTTTTTATCGAATTGTAGCGATTCTTCCGCTTCATCCATTCAAAACTAAAATTGATCGACAGTAAAGTTAAAGATAAGACAATATTCGAGTAAAACAATTAATGTGTGTGAGTGGTGCTACCTACTCGGGTGGCCCGAATTCGAATCCCAGGGCACGCACTTCTGACTTTTCAGAGTAATGTGCATTTTAAGCATTTACCTAAATGTCAATCGCTTTAAGTGTGAAAACAGCGTAAGAAAACAGATGGTTCACAAAACTCAAAAGGTGTGTGATATGTGAACAGTGTAATACGTAGTTTAAAGCTTTTTTCTGTGCATTTATTATTCCTATTGCAGAAATAAAAAGGACATACGTAAAACATGCCAATTTTATGAATTCTATATAAATAAGTATTTAGTTAATGGCTTTTTGAAGACGAAGTGTGTAAATACGAATTGCGAGTAGGTATACCTGATATAAAAGCATTATATGGTTAGGAGTAAAAAAAAAAATTTGAATTTTCCATAATATCTATCCTTTCCTGCCTACCTTTGAAATATCGATAGAAAATTATAATGAAACTACAATCCAGCTTTAATCTACGGCGTAAGAATATTTAAACATCTTTACAACAAGCAGGCTTTTAATGATGTTTACCTGAGAGAACCTACTCAAATAAACCTAAATGTTACAATACTAATTTATTCAATTTCGCGATTTTACCTACTTCTTCGTATTTCCAGTAGGAATAATAATAGAAATGTAGATAGTACACTGCGGTTCTCCAGTAGTAATGAATATTTATGCTAGTATTAATGCAAAGACAAAAGTTCTTATGCTGCTTTTTATTGGCTTAACTTTATTTAGGCCAGAAATTCTGTAATTAATGGTTCACCAAACTTCTGGCCACGCCTATCGATTCGTAATACACACATACATGTATACATACAGATCTACGGACACCATCGGAGAATTAGTCACAATAACTGGGAATTTGATTGAAAGTCGATTTCCTAAATTGTTTTTTGATACCAATAACTTCCCTGGTATTGAAAATTTTTGATGTTCTTAGGAGGAAATTAAGCAAACTAAAGCACTAATTTTACGTCGATAAATTTAACTTACGTGGAGTTAAAATTTTGCCCCGTTTCGCCATGCTTCTCATCACTTGTCATTTCTATTTATTATCTGAAACAAATACAGATTTGTAAGTTTAAATTCTACAAAGTTTAAATTTTGTCATCCGTGCTGTAAATAAAAATTTCATGCATACAGCGAATTTGACTATTTTATTAACAAAGTGAGTTAGTTATTTTTTTTGATGAAGGAATTTAGATTAAAAGGAAAAAAATACCACGCTGGCCAAGTGCGGATTGGCGGACTTCACACACATTTGAATTTTTGCGAACTCTCCTGCATGCAGGTTTCCTCACGATGTTTTTCTTCACCGTTTGTAGCTAGTGACATTTATATACTTAAAACGCACATAACTCCAAAAAGTCAAAAGGTGCGTGCCCTGGGATTCGAATCTGGACCATCCGTATAGGAGGCTGAATTTTTAACCACTAGTCTATCACCGCTACAATTATATAATACTGTGTTACTTAACGATACTTTTTATCAGGACAGGCAAATTGGCTGCACCTTTTTCTTGACTCAAGGTTGTCTATTTACTGACTGTGCGCATGTTAGCAAAGGTTGCAAGGAGGCTTGGCCCTACTTTTATAATCACGATTCTTAAACTCAGTCCTGCTATTACAGGTTATTTTCATTTGTATATGTCCAGAGAGTGTGACCTTGTGTGAGGTTTCTTGTCTTCATTTTAAGTGTGTGTACGTGTTTTTCTTGTACAACATTATTTATTTACTTTATTTACTTTATTCGTATATACATTTATTATACTTGTGCCATAAACTTCTCAAATGCATAAACTGACTTTCTAACCACCTGACTTTAATATATTTTCAAAACCCGACATCTCAGAGATTCAGAGAGAGAAAACTCTTCAGCTTTATTACTGTATGAAGAAAGATTAGGTAGTATTAACTAAATAATGAAAGTTTGAAATGAGTAACTTCAAGCAATACCTACTAGGGTTTATCCAAGGTTCAATAAAAACGACTAGAATTGTAACAATAAAAGCAAAGTAACTAGAAAAAATCAACAATCTGACAATTGTCTTAAACAAGGAGTAGACAAGTCGAGGTGGGTCAAGAAACAGGGATTCCACCAGTAGTCACTTTCAGCACTCTTGATGGAGAGTTACGATTCATATTGAGATTTTGAAACATACTATCTACTGTAACTGATCAAATCTTTACATGGAAAACGATTCTTATCTTTTAAAGATTATTTCATTAAAATGGATCTTCTTTATCAAGAGCTATTAAAATTATAAACGATGCTACTATTGTGAAACAAACGATACTATCATACATCTACGCAAACGTAGTCGCGAGTATAGCTCGTAAATGATCGCTGTAATTGGGAGTAACCCTGTCTATCTGTCTGTCTGTGAGGCTTTCAGGGCTACGCCACTTATTTTAATAAAATTTGTCATTCGATCTTTTCGAACAAGTGCGTTTAATTTTCTCTACATTCCCTCCAAGTATTTTACTTCGTACTTTTTAAAATTACATAGAAGCTATGGGCTGTAAAAATGCAAGATTTCCCTCGATTTTCTGGGAGGATTCCCATAATTAGATCCCGACTCGTTGGCAATGGAACCGCCTCAAAAATAATCTCTTTCAGATAAATTCAAATCAGTTCAAAACAATTACTTAGGAAAATCCTGGAAATTCACCAAGACATATGTAGTATAACTGCCACGTTGTTTACAAAGAAAACTTCGCGAAAAAAATACTGTGTAAGGAGATAATAACTCCAAGACCTTGTTCGTGATGAAAATTATATTTCCTGCTCGATTGTTGTCTCGGGTTTGATTTCCGGTGATTCTATTGTAAAATAAAATAGCAGAAATCTTTGATTTTCAGTCGGAATTGAAAGATTTTTATCCATTTGAACTGTTTTAGAAACTATGACTATGTATGTCACACTGGATGCATGTTTATTAAATCTTCATCGCAATCGCACACAATGTGCGAGATAAAGACCATGGTCCACCACACTGACCAAATAAAAAATAGGCGGACATCATAATATATGCTTTTGAGTACCTACACTACATTATTCAAAATTCTCAGGTTTTCTCGTTATTTTCATTCAACCAAGCAAATGATAAAAAATAATAATACGAAACAAAATAAGGGCCACTGTATTTTTAAAGTATGTACTTGTTGAATTTAGATGTTAGGAAATAATAAAGTGAACGATATTTATTACTTTATTTAAAAATTTCATAATCTTAAAATGAAATCAAAATCAATAAAAAATTACAGAAACTTTTTATGGTAGGGTATTTTACTGAAATTCTATCACAAATACTCTTAATTTTTTAATTTTTAAGTATTTTTGTGTTTTACATAATATTATACCTAAGTAATTCAGCAAGGAGTTAAATATCTAAGCACGTTCGAAGCACCTTGGTTTAAAATAATACTTTTGTGCCAGTTGTGACGTACAAACCCACACTTGATTAAATATGAACTCCATAAGTTATTCAAATAAAACTTAATTTTCATTTTAATAATTAGTGTAATTATAGTGCGCATCGCAGCAATTAAATTAGTGATTGTCAATACATAGTTTTTAATTTTTGTTTTATTTTTATTAATTAAAATTTTTGTTTATTTATTTTATTCATAATTTGATTATAAATTCTTCATTGCGCATCATCTGATACACTTACCCGTTTTTTACAGCTACAAAAACATGATATGACACCTGTCTTCATGATAAAGATGAGTGTTTTATATCAGTTCTATGATAAATTCAAACGAAAAATAAGACAAATATGAACAAATTCATTCATACATTCACATACGTAGAAATATTTAATGAACGTTTCTGTAATTTAACAAAATAATAATAATACATGAGACTAAAATCGTTAAATAGTTTTTTGTGATTCGCCTATGTGCCCTTACTTCGGTTCGGGAATAGATTTAGATACCTACACAGTATGCTTAGCAGGTCCACAAACGAAAAATAATGCCAAAGTTCATAAAAATGTCATTTTTGTTTACTGCTTTACCTTAAAACACCACTATACTTAATCTTGAGCTTAATAATGCAACCAAAAACTCATTTCTACGGGGTTTACTTTGTTAATTACAATGGCGTTATAAAATGTAATTGGTTAAAAAAATGATGATGACGTTTTTCACCTCGACTTTATTTTGCAGAACCCTACAGTACAGTACTTAATTTAAATAACACTTATTGCAATCATCTTTACATGCCTTCTCTCCGGCCTTTAAACATAAAAATATTATAATAATTATGTCGCAGCAATATCCCGAAAAGTGATTTTATTACTTATAATGTCGCCACGGAAATTATCAGTCTAAGCAAAATATTAAAACAAATATTATCAATCAAAGTCAGTACCTCATTTTATTCTTTTGAAAAGATGAAAGCGCAATATTGAAGCATTTGAAATATGTCACGCCTCAATATCAAAGCACGAAACTGAAATTGTAAGAAAACGCGGAAAGCTTTCCGGGTCTCCGATTTCACTTTTATCCTGTTTCTACTCAATAATGACCTGCTACAGAGTAGTGGTGTCTATTTATAACTAAGGATGTCTAGAACAAACTCCAAAACGTGACAATGCAAATGTGAAGGACCGCTAACATTTCTTTCTGAAATTCGGCTTCTGAAATCTTAACGGCTTCACCGATTTGGATGAATTTTCTCAGGTAGGTAGTTGATGAGGCAAGTTTAAACATAGGCTACCTATTTTTTCAGAAACCAACCCCTATAGGGCTGAAATAGGGGATAAAATGAAAATATTATCCCTTAACCGATTGAACTGATATTTGGCAAAAAATACATGTAGGTACATTATTAAATTGGATGTTAGCGCGTAAGTAGATAACTCTGATTGAACAAATTTTAAAAAAATCTTAATTTACTTTATATCACTTAAAACACACTAAAACGTATACATCTACTCATCTACAACAAGTATTAACCTACAAGTGAGTTTCGCAATAACTTTTTGTCTATTAGAAAGACCAATTTGGGACTAAAGATTCCCTTGTACGGCCAGTTGCTCAAGGCAGCCTTGTGAAACAAAAAAGTATTTTACGACTCGCACGTAAAATGTCAATTGCAATAACATTCGCTTTGACGAGTAATTTCGCAATTTTCACTCATGTTTTAAGTTAAATTTAAAACCACATTAAAACTAAGTGGAAATTATTGTGAAACACAAATAAGGATGAAGATAAAATGAACATCGACCAAAACTAGTTACTACTACAATTAGTACAGCCTCTACCTTTGTTCATAACCTGGAATCCTTTGCCAAGCGAAAGTTAATCTTACTGAGTTTTAAGATATATGTACATACATACATACCTACTCTGTTTATGCACTCTATTTAACATTTTCATACTAATATGTTTTTATGCTGAATACTTTTGTTTTCTTTTTTGCTTGTCTTTTTTTTATTTAGACACTAGTAAACCCGCCCTCGCTTTGCTTCGGCGAACCAGTCAATTCAAAAATGTCTATAAATTTTAACAAATTATGTTATTCCGATGTCTAAGCTATATTACTGCAAAGTTTCATGAAAATCCGTTCAGTAGTTTTTGCTTGAAAGAGTAACAAACCCACACACACACTCACATAGTACATCCTTACAAACTTTCGCATTTATAATATTAGTAGGAAGTAGGAAGTAGGGTTATTGCACCTTATAACGTTTAGAACCCAAAAGGAAAAGTTAATGCTAAAAACATTAGATATGTGTCAGTCAACATTAGGGCAGACGGAAAGGATTTTTAAAGGCACACAAAATAAAAAAATAAGATTGTAGGCATTGATGGTTAAGTAGGTATTTACTTTATATCCGGTGTGGTCTGTCTGTCTTTTGGCTTTTCACGCTTAATTCGCTGAATCCATTTAAATGAAATTTTGTATGACTTTTTTATCCCATACAGGGGTGAAAAGAGTGTAAGAGATATGAAACTCATAATGATTATCCACAGATTTGAGCACATTAGACATATTAAGACATAATTTTTCTTGGTAATAAGTTCCCGTGGGATCATTTTGAAGTTATTTTGTCGCTGTTTGTCTCTCACTCATGTGAAGCCGCGGGCAAAAACTTGATATCGATGCACCAAACCTAGTCTTTTTTATTGTCCATATTAAGTCTTAGGCAGGCGACGTATGATGTATAGGTTTCTTCTGTAGCATTCTAACGCCATGAGGCAATTAATGATTTATTTATTTAAATTTTAGAGCAAAACGGTACTCTATAAGCGGCACTATTAAGTATTATGTTCTGGTCACGATAAATCTTGGATTAAGTTTTATCCCAAAATCACAAAAGTAAATACTTTCTTCAGGTTACTAAATATCACAATTTATCACTCTCGTTGATTTCGTTTAAGGCGCTCCCTCAACGCAAGCATTCGCGTGTAATGTAACATTATTTGAATTCGCGAGCATTTTTATGATAATGCGATTAAGGTACATTTAAATTTGATGGCATTGATTGGAGCGTTACATAAATAACACGCGAATGCTCGCTTACATAACTTCTTAATTTGTTGTGTTCTCTTGCCCTAAAAGCCCTACATTATAATTTATTAATATATTTGTCACGTACCTACAGTTTTATAATAGTATAGATTATAATATTGTATAGAAAATGATGTTTTATTTGGTGTCTTGGTGTCTTTCAGAAAATTGAAAGTCAAATGATATACATACTTTAGATCAAAGATTACATAAACTATTGATTAAGTTAGGTATGAGAAAAAAGGAGAATCCAGTAGACGCTTCATACATGCAGATACGTACTTACCTGCCGATTATAAATCAAAATTATTGACAATGTTAAATATTAATAGATACACCTCTTCCAAGAAAGATTTGGAAATTTCAAAAAATTCATAGACTAAGTTTATGAACTGAACCTTGACTAAACCTATTTCACGTGGAGAAAGTAAAAAATATTACATGATTGTTTTTATAACTCACCCTATAACTTAAGATCGTAACCTGCTATCACTTTCGTATTCATATGCGGGAGTAACTGCAGTGCACCTGTCGCGGCATTTAGACACTAACTGACCTGTCAAATAAAATGTAGCAGAGCCCTGCGCCTGAGTTTATTCTGTGTCAATCTGCAACCTTTATGCCAATTGAAAATACATCTTATCACTTTAACACAAGAAACAATTTCCAACAAAAAATCGATAAGACCAAGGTCACAAAGAATGCCCTAGCTTGTGTAAAATGGATACAAACTGAATCACTGCTGCTACAAATCTGTCGTATTATTATCTAATTTCAAATTTGTCTAATAAGGTAATAAATATTATGTTGTTTAAGTTATTGTTGCCCATTAAAAATCATGCCTTTTTTGCGACGATCTCGTACCTCGATGCCTCGACCTTTGATGAGTGAAGGGGCTCAGGTTCGATGCCCGGTCGGAGCAGATATTTATGTGTAACAGAAAAGTGATATTTTGTGGTGAATAATTTTTGTCCTTGCCTTCCTTGAATTAATTGTTTAGCTGTATAATTTTGAAATTATCCGTGAAATCATTTGGGTATTTGTTTAACTGTGTCCACGCCTACATAACCAGTTAAGAATTCTAATTTGTGGATTACATTTTTTTTAATTAAGATATTAAACTAGTATGTAGCACCATCCTTTCGCTGGCACCCATGTTATTTGTCATCGACCTAGAACATGACTCAAATCGGCGCTAGAATAGTAGTGTAGTTAGCGTAGTGTTAACAAGAATGGTGTTTTTTAAGAAATTAATATAATGGTAGTAACAGTATTTTTTATGGAATTAAGGTGCAAACGAGCAGGCAGCACCATCCTTCTGCTGCCACCCTTAACAATAGTGACCGACTTAGAACAAGAATCAATCTAGGGACGGGCATGATTGGTCCATTTAATAGATGGTGTTAGCTGACAAGTTCATTAATAAATGAAAGGGCAGGGACTGTTAGTGATAGTTAGTTCTGTTAGTTAATGTTAGTAATTGTTAGTATGAGTCTCGTTCCGATTCGGTCACAAATGCGTTGCTACCCTTGAGGGCTGAGATGGTTGCTTCTATAAAAGTGAAACCGGCTCCACACCTTTCTATTCGGATCACAATTGCTTTTAAAACAATTAGTATGATGGTATAAATGGTACTAAATACCTTGGAGGGCTACTACCCTAGGAGGTACTACCCTAGGAAAACTCTAGACTCTACCACCTAGTAATCGTAGTAGGTCTATTTTATCAATCTAATTTGGTCACGGAAGTGTTTTTACCGTTGAGAACTAAGATGGTCGCCTCTAAAAAAAGTTTAACCGGCAAATAGAAAGAGATTTTAAACCTACATGGATAAAATATGCCGTTGAATGTCCATTATTTGCCGTAGTTCCAAAATTCATGGAAAAAAATTCATTCGATTTTAATTTTGTTTCGGTTTGTAGCCAAGTTTTTTTAATAAATTGTAAAAGCCATAGGTAATATTAATTTATAGCTGGAATACTGCCGCAATATAATTAATTGACTAGTTGTTTTGTCAAAGGGTTGGTCAGGGATATTTTAGGTATGCAGCAATAAAACGTAACAAAAACTTTAAATAATTCCAGATGAATTTATTTTATGTGAATTGATGTCCGCGTTTTATTTCGACATACACATTATTTAAAGCTATGCCCGCGACTTCGTTCGTGCATAGGAGTTTTTCTCGTGTGAATTCCGATCCCGCGGACACTCTGGAATAATAAGTAGTCTATATGTATGTTGCTCCACAACCATCTCTATCTCTCAGTGAAAATGCCATAAAAATCTGTTCAGCCGTTTCTAAGATTAGCGTGCACAAAAGGCGATCAGTTGCAGTTTTATTATATGGAATATTTTTTGTTTGTGAAGTGATAGAACTAAAACAAAAATTAAATATACTTTCTATTTTTTGTGATAAACTTATCGCAACCCTACTACATCTGTATTTAAGTTGATTGACCCGTTGAACAAACGTAAATACCTAGGAACATATTAGCAGACATACATAAAATGTAATAATTATTGCGTTGATGGAAGAACTCCAAATTGTAAATTTCCTCAAATTACAAGTCCTCAAAGGACTAAATTTGTATTATTGAGCCATAAACAATTATTTTGTAAATTTTGGCGCCTTTAATTTTTAAAAACGAAACTAAACGATTTGAATCATTTCAATAAGTTATCGTAAGACGCAAGAGGCACTTGGCCACTTAGGTACACATTATTTTCCATAGCCACTTGTTACTTCCATAGCAATATAAAATATCAATCGATTTATCAGTAAATCTTGTAAAATCTCCCGCAACGCTATTGGGAACAGAGTGATTGACGTTATCAACGCACTACCTAACGTCATCTTGAATAAGATAGGAGATCCTTATCAAGTGGATATCTACCTTGTTTTTATACTTCAATCTATTTAATTAATTTTTTTGTGGAATATCTACAAATAATAATTCTGATGCAAAAACTTTTTCCTCTTTTAAATTAGCATTACGCGGACGAAGTACTAAAATTAAAATGCGTATGAGAAAAATAACAAAGCAAATAGTTTAATTAAGAAATACATTTAAATACCTATATATTATGGTTGGATGTGTTAAATACAGGGGCAGTATAAAGTATCTCATTGACACAACAGAGTAACTATGCTCATAGCAGCGGTTTGCAACGATCCTAAGTGATCAACAATGTTAAACAACTGCGGACGCTGTCGATAGTTAAATGGGTGACCGCTAGTGGCAAAATTTTTTGGTCGCATCCGTGGTTCAGCGGGCACTTAAAGCCTTTGGTCCCTGTTGTAAGCCGATAAATAGCAGTCGTTAAGCCATTTTGTAGTCCTTCGGTCGGCATACGACCCCGCCGCCAATCTGCACTGGAGCTAGAATATGTTCTAGGCCTCATCAATGATGAGGAGAGACCCGTGTTCAGTATGGGCACCATCAATGAATTGAAGCCTTTTACAGTCGAATTTCGAGAGCGACTCACTAGTAATTAAATTATGTTGCACAACCCAGTATTTTCTCTAGCGTAAAACTTTGGTTATTACCTACTTATTTATAAGCTTGCTGGTGGCATTGTGGTCAATATTATACGTGTAACGTGGATTGTTAAATATGTTCCGCGTGAATAAAATTATGCGGTTTTACAGTTTCCCCCGCTCTCATAGTTTTCGAAGTGTTAATATTTCATATTACGGTTATATTACAACTTACCTTTATGTTATAATCTTTTGTTCCAAGAATACGATCTACTTGACAATTCTGGGATTTATTTTCACAGAGTGAACGTATAATAATACTTATAATGAATCAGACACAATAAAAAAATTAGAGGCATGAACACATTTTTATCCATCTTATTGTTATTAATATCCCTGCGGTACGGACGACATGCATGGATTCGTTATTTACCGTACCGCGAGAGTGGCGTAAATTGCCGGCGTCTGTAGGTATTCCCCTTAAATTATAATGCTGGTGTCTTCAAGTTAACAGTGGATAGGCTTTTCGAGCTGTCCTACATGCCCACATGCCCACTTACTCATAATAATAACTTTTAACAAAATAGAAACGACTTTAACGCCGAAAAGTAAAAATCGGTTCAGATAAACGCGGTTAATTCCTAAATCCTTCTCCTAAATCTGATAAACACGATGCTGAAAACCGAATCAAAATTAGTTCAGCCACAAAATACGCCTAAAACCTTCTCCTAAGCCTGAAAAATACTATGCTGAAAATCGCATTAAAATCGGTTCAATCAAACGCGAGATAATCGCGCACAAATATACATACATTACATACATACAGGTTAAACTGAGAACCTCCTTTTTTGAAGTCGGTTAAAAAAAGTCTCCCAATCTGCACTGGCGTAACAAAACCGCAGCTTCAATTTGCAAATACAAAATCTTTTTTTTTATTTAGAGCAATATCAAAGAAATCTCTTCAAGGCTTTATTGTTTCCGACGTTTCATTTGTCCGTGAGTCCTCGCTGTTCAATCAGTGTCCATATTACAAAGAGTAATATGAAAGTAAAATTTTCCCGGGTATGAATTTATTTATTTTTCGGTATCCTACGTAACTAAATAAATAGTAAGAAAGTTGCTTATTATCCATCCAAATTAATTCTTAGTATTATTCCACAGGTGGTAAGCGCTTTGGGTTCACCCGGGGTAGGACCTCAGTCCACTTCGATCCTATATAATATACCATATTCCGGAGATTGCTTACATTAATCATGATAAAATTGCATCACTACATAGTATAAAACAAAGTCGCTATTTTTGTCTGTCTGTTTGACTGTCTGTCTGTATGCTTAAATCTTTAAAATTACGCAACGGATTTTGATGCGGTTTTTTGTAATAGGTAGAGTGATTCAAGAGGAAGGTTTTTATGTATAATACATGCATATATTCCCACGAGAACGGGATCCACGCGGGTGAAACCGCGGGCGGGCCGCTAGTTTTATATAATAATAAAAATACAAGCTATCTGCACTCTTTCTATCTATGTTTCGTAATAACGTGTCACACGCGTGTCAGTAATGATATTTAAGACATACTTACATGATTATTTATAGCTGTGTACTATTTGAAATTTGTACAGTAACACCACAGTGGACTACGTTTTTACCCAGACCTATTAAACGTTCGCAGACACTCCTATTGCATTAAGATTCCCTTTGTTTCTGAAAACATACACGGACACATGTTTACACGATCCGAATTTAACTAACGCCCACGACTCGAGGATTAACATTTATCTAATGATTTTAAACTTAACGCAAAGCAGGTTTAAAGTTTAAATCTCTTCGTGTGAGTTTAACTCCGTGTAGGTTTTATATAGGTGTAAGAACCTAGAGTTTACCCGGGAAAGTACTACCGCCCGCCACGGTATTTAGTACCATTTCTGCTGCCATAATAAGTGCTTTAACGGCAATAGTGTGCCAGATAGAAAAATGTGGAGCCGTTTGCACTTTTTTGGGCGAAACCATCTCAGTTCTCAAGTGTTGCAACGCATCTGTAACCGATTTAGAACGAGACTCTTGAGTTTTGTGTTGTATCAGTCATAGTTGTCATGGGCGGCAGCGGAAGGGTGGTGCTGCCTGCTCGTCAACCCTGATTCTATAAAAAAGAAGCGCTATCATCACCGGCATACTCAGCTTCTAAGCTGTTTAAGCTTTAACGGGTACAATAACCGTGAGTACTTCATTCGAGGTACTCCCCTGTCCATACATGGTTACGCCCATGGATATCATAATAAAACATCTTCCAAATTAATGCCTGCTTCGTAAAAAAATCGAAGAGATTCCCTCTAATATCTCTAATTCTGTTTATTTCATGTAGGTAGATATTTTTAAATTTAAATTTCAGAGAAGAAACGGCGAAAGAAACTCTTCGGTAGATCTTTTAATAACAGTTCATATGACTAATTTAAATTTTTACATACTAATAGAGTCGGAAACGGTCGAAGATGTTTATTTCCAAGCATATTCATTAATATACTCATCAGTAGTTAATCAGTAGGTACAAAGGATCGATATAAATTTGTAGGTACCTAGTCACAATCATTTATTTAAGGTGTAAAATACCTTAACTGCAGTTGAAAACAATGTTCTCTTGACAGTCATTTTATCAATACACACAAATTGACGCGACATTATCATAGATTAGGCAACCTTTTGTCTATTACCTTGAAACAAGTGATTTCATTTCGATGCTTTCCAAATATGCCTTGATTGAGTAGGAGACAAACAACGACGACAAAACATTTTTATTTTGTCAATAAGAGATAAGGTATACAGAGATGGGAAAAATAATCGCCATAATCTTAATAGTCATGATTGCAGATTGCAAATACGTTTAGAAGCTTAGAAATATCTCTGCTGGTGACTTTCGATGTAAAAGCATGTTCCTGAGATTTTTCCAATGTGACAGATCTGATGGTAATGTTCAATCACTTGGCAATTAAACTAGCGTTGAAGAAGAAGCGACTCAATCAGCTATTTGTTCGCTCATTTAAGATAGATTCGGTATGCAATATGCATTCTATGTAATCTACATTAATTGCAGGGTTGCTACACATACTATTATGTTTATAATTCCCAGCAAAATTCTAATAGCCTAAATGGAGCCGTAATAAAAAACAGTAATAAAGGATCTTGATCTTAATTTCACGTTTACCGCTCATTCATTCAGTTCATTCACAAGCCATATTGTTTCAAGTTTCGTTACGGTTGACCGTAAATTGAGTACATAAAAATAAGGACCGAGTGCTTTCATATATTAAAAATTAATTATCAGCCACAAATGATACTCCTCTACGCCGTTAAATTAGAAACTCAATAATTATACTTTAATCATTCCTCTTCATTATGGTAACAGGATTAAAATATTAAAAAATCTTTTAGGAACCAGACGTAATAAAGGGATCCGAAATATCTGACCAAAACTAAAGTTACAAATAATTAAAACCTTAACTAAAATTAAATAACAGTATGTTATTTTTATTAAAATATCGTATCGTTCCACTTAGCATATACTTACTTTACATTTTGTTTAAGTGTTATCTATGTTGGGTGTCTGTATGTTTTTTTTTTCTTATGTGTGTTACCTTAGATCTTCTTTTGCCAATCGAAAAGAAATGACTACTGTCTGGTTCCATATTTTCTAAAAGTACCCAGTGTTTGTCATGTGGTCCATTATAAATTAGAGCCACATCAGATCTAGTGAGTTGTTTTTGAGTTATCTCGACTTTGAACTCGGTTTTATTTTGTAAAAAGTATCTTTTCAATCTTGCAAGTGATTCGTAGGTTGTTGACGATTCGGAATAAGCGTTTATGTGTACCAACCTACCAACTTATTGGTTAACAGGTGGTTACCGGAGGCACTAAAGTCAACAGTATTTAATTAAAACGTGAATATAATACATTCAAACATTGTTACTAATTAAGACAGCTGTTTAAATCGAAGCGTTAACATCTTGGAAATAACAAAAATTAGTAGGTACTTAAGCGTTAAGTGTATAATTAGTATAATAATTCTTATTTGCAATTATCGAAATCGACAGCCCGAATGGAGCCATGTTTAACACGCCGGAACACTTCCAAGGTTCCTGGGTTGGATTCCCAGTGAGACTTGAATGAGAGTTTTGAATGATGAGTTTAAATTTCCGTTCTCGGTCTGAATGTGTTTCCTTGTCTTGTCCAAGGCACCCACCACACAGGGAATCCTAGTGGGGCTATGAGTGTGTAGTGTGTAGCGATAAGCGTTATGTATATAATTAGGATACCTAATAAATAAAACATTGACATACCTAGCTCATGATTCGGGAGGTCAAAGGTCCTGAAGCTCTGATCTTTTTAAATCGGTTATGTTGTTAACAGTAACAGTAATGTTGTTATACCGAAAAGTAACTTTGTCGTACTTTTGTAAATATTTCTTAAAGTGCAGGCGTTCCGAACACACCTTTTTGTAACCCTACACTAAAGTGATAGCAATTTTCATAAACATAATATTGCTAACATTTTTAATAGTAAGATTTTCAATTTTAATATTGTATTCAAAAATTCTTGTAATGTCTCATTGTACCTACCTAATTATACAATTATACTCTCTCAGAATAAATGAAATATCTATAAAACAAATCCTACTAATAGTATTAATAGGAATGAAAGTTTGAATGTTAGGATTGTACTGAATAAATCACGAAGTGCCCGAACGGATCTAGATGCATCATTGGATACAGCTAGTTTGTAACCTGTAAGTATTTAATCCTAAGGCTATATTTTATTGTGAAAACTAGTAAATCCGCCCTCGCTTCGCTTCGGGGAACCAGTCCCTTCAAAAATCTCTATAAATTTTAACAAATTATGTTATTCCGATGTCTAAGCTATATTACTGCAAAGTTTCATGAAAATCCGTTCAGTAGTTTTTGCGTGAAAGAGCAACAAACCCACACACACACTCACTCACTCACATACATTCTTACAAACTTTCGCATTTATAATATTAGTAGGATTAGTAGGATAGGATGAATATGTTCAGGAAAAATAAAAGATATGCCTGATTTCGCAGCTCTGTTATTTTTGAATCAATGAGCATCCAATGAAGAGTGTTTGAGACAAAATAAATTTGATTCTTCAATGGATGGTATCTATCTATTAATTGAATCCTACTTATTACGAAATACAAAATGCGTATTCTTCGCAGGTAAAACGAAAACTAATAGATATGTTTTAGATAATTAAAATCATCGTAACTTATCGTGTTATTTTAGTAGATGTAAAATATGAGTTTAATAGATATTAAACGTTATTAAAATTATAAAGGTTTCTTGGAAGATATAGAGCTGCCAAATACATGAGTAAATAAATTGCGTCTATAGTATAAACTTGTATCTAATATCTAAAATATTATCCAAAACGTAGCTATCTATATAATAAATCTAAATTCACATTCATTTAATGTAGGTAGGTACTGATTAGTCGATTATTTTGATATAAGCATGTTCCGTGGACTGATCTCAGGATCCCAGTTCGGCCGCCGAGACGAGTAGACGTCCCAGTACGTCCACCGTCTCGCTCCTCCTCGGACCTCTCGCTCACACGAGCGAGGGCTGTGATTGGTGAGATCTTTCCTGTTATTTCTATCCCGATTGGAGGATACCTTGCGGTGTTAACGAATCCATTCGGTGCCTATTGTTATTGTATTTCATTTTCTGTGTTTCTGTGTCACTTTACAGGGTCCCTTGTTAAAGTTTCACTTCACTTCTCCCGCGATGGGTCCTTTTAAGGACTTATCGCGGGAATCTTTCCAACCAATCGAAGAAAAATATTTCAACCGCGTATTGGATTTAATCCATGCGATCGAGCCCAAGAGATATCGCAAAGCGATTTCCTACGCATTGCGCAACTCTTTGTTCAATGCAGAGTGGGTAGCATCCCTTGCACCCCCTCCCCCGCCCCGAGACTCCCAAGAGTCAGCCCCGTCCGCCGCTTCCCGGCAAGACACTGAGGAGGAGGAGTTTTCAGACTGCTCCTCCGTAGCTAGCTCCCGTAAGCGGCGTGTCGAGTCGTCCGATTCGAACGCCACTATTAAAGGCTCCCATGATGAAGACCTTGAATCCGGATTCAAGGTAGTTACGCGCAAGAAGCGCAAATCTAAGGTCCCTAGGGCCTCCAAGGAAGGCAGATGCGCCTCTCCTCCCCCTGAGTCGGATGACGAACCGCCCGCTCTGATGTCCCTCGACATCTCTCCCCCCGCCGACCTCCCTAAACAGGCGAAACGTTCCTCGCAGTCGTCCTCACGCTGCGCCGCTAATCCCTCTGGCAAGCCCCTTCCTCCAGTCACCCTTCGGGACAAGGCTAGGTGGACTGAGGTTATCCAGATCTGTACCGACCTCGAGGTTCAATATACCGAGGCGAATAATACTGTTGACGGTATTCGTATTACCGTCGCAAATTCCGATCATTACAGGCTTCTCACGAAGACTCTCGCCGAAAGGCAAATTCCCTACCACACTCACGCCCTCCCTGAGGAGCGTAAAGTGCGCGCCGTGCTGCGCGGCCTCCCGTTCGAGCTGTCAAATGCTCTCATTCTAGAGGACCTTAAGTCACAAGGCTTTCCAGTAGAGTCGGTGCACAAAATGCACAGTCTCACTGGGAAGCAATTCCCGTTAGCCTTAGTCATATTGACTAACAACTCTCACGCAAGGACTATCTTCAAAGAGTGCCGCACGGTGTGTGGCCTCTCTAAGATCAAAGTCGAGCCTCCTAATAATAGGGGGTGGCCCGGACAGTGCCACCGCTGCCAGCTGTACGGCCACGCAGCGGCTAACTGCACGGCGCCCCCCAGGTGTGTTAAATGCCTGATCCCGCATCGCACTAGCGAATGCCCTAAAGACATTTCCACGCCTCCTGCGTGTGTCCTATGTGGACAAACGGGCCACCCGGCTAACTACCGGGGATGCCCGAATGCCCCCCGCCCCGCCCCGCGTAAGGGTGCCACTCGGCAACCGAAAAGCGGCAAAAAAGCACCGCCAAAAATGACGGATGCTAACTTCCCTCCGTTGAGGACTCAAAACGCCCCTTCAGGGCCTCCCCCGCCCGTCTCTTGGAGACGCCCAGTCAATGAGGCCGCGCCTGTAAGGCCGTACTCATCTTTCCGTCCCGCTCCTAAGCGAACGGAACCTTCCCGCCCTCCTCAACCTCGGTCGGGTAAAACCACCTGGGAAGAGGACATCACTACAGTTACTGACGTTATCAATAACGTCAATCTTTCCGAGATATCTATACTCGCTCGCAAACTGCGAGCCGCCACTTCCGCCCCGCAGCGCCTCATGGCGCTAGCTGAGCACGAGGGGCTTCTCAGCTCCCTTCAATAATAGCGCTTAAGCTTTTCTCACCGTTTTAGGGAGGTATCGGTTTTTATATCGTATCCCTCACTTTCTTTCTTAATATAAATAACATTAGTTAAATATTCCATTCCCGCAGTCCTTTTCACAGGACATTGTCTTAGCGGATGCTCTCTAGTGAGTGACGCTTGCGCCCCGCCCTCTCCAGGCGACGGTCGCTATCGATGAAGGCTTAGAGGCCTCTCCGGCCAAAGCCATTTACAGGTGGTGTTTAGTGGGTAGGCACGTAGGTCTCTCAAGTTTACACTTGTTAGTTGTAGGCTTGCCGTGAGTCCCACATAACCAGAGCAGCCGGCTGGTCTGGTATGCATGAGCATTCACCACCTCCCTCCCGCGCTTCCCGGAGGGTAGTCCAATTCACATTTGTCTGGACGCAAAAAAAAAAAAAAAAAACTGATCTCAGATTCAACAATATTAACTTTATTAGGTACCTTAGTGTAAAGAACTTGTAATTTAATGATTTTGGCTGCGTTTAATGCCATCGCTAATTTTATAGCTAAATCGTTTTAAGTGACATTATTAGTGGCGGCACAGTGATGGTCGTTTAGACGCTAAAATAATGATGTTTATAATTAATTTCGAAACTATAGGTGGAAGGTTAAAATAACAATTTATTAATGACCCGCCTGTGGGCCCCACGTGACAAAATTACCTGGGTACCTATATCATAATTATGGTTATACTCGTAGCACGTAGTCATTCAAATATTTACCTACATGCATATTAGAATGGGCTAAAAGAGCAACTATATATTATAAACTACTTCTACTTACTACTTTTTCAATCAATATCTACCTCCTAGAGTTACTTATGAAGGAAAAGCAACTCAAACTACTCACGAAATAAAAAAAATATATAAATGCGTGGTTCGGCTGCAACACATTTGTTATTTTTAAAAAGAAGCTATTAGTTGAATTTATACAGTGTTATAAAAAATATTTTTAATGAATAATTATAAGTTAAAATGATTTGACTTCAATCGCACCTGATGGTAAGTGACGATGTAGACGCATTCAGCTCATTCTATCATCAATTCAAATTTATTGTCCCTAATATGAAGCACTTTGATATTAGCAAAATGTATATTAATCACAGCAACAATTAATAAGAACAAGACAAAGTTTTAAAGTCCATTACTTTGCGTCTCATTTTGTCTAAAATACGTACAAAGCTCGTAGGTGTATTGTAGTGACTTGCGTAGACTTGTTTTATGGACCTCTGAGACAATGGACTGAAAATATAAACGTCGTATAAACGTAATAAGTTATTACAGGTACAAAAGGAAAATTGCACTTTCATAATTTATGATTAGAGTACCGTCTACGCAAACCATTTATTATTTTTCAAAATCATTATTCTAAATATATTTCGTCACAAAATATTGGTAAAATACAGGGAACTTTATTGTGTACAACATAATTATTATAAACAACTAGTAAACCCGCCCTCGCTTCGCTTCGGGTAACCAGTCCCTTCAAAAAATCTCTATAAATTTTAACAAATTATGTTATTCTGATGTCTAAGCTATATTACTGCAAAGTTTCATGAGCAACAAACACACACACACACAAACACACTCACTCACTCACATACATCCTTACAAACTTTCGCATTTATAATATTAGTAGGATACGAGTAAGGAACATTATGATATCAATTTAAAGTATTTTGTTTTTCTGCTTTTTTACTTGTAGCTATTTGTCATTCGTTATGATGTGTCATTAAACCTAATTCATCATCCTATCAACTCCTCATGATTCGGTTACAAGCTTCACCATCAGATACCTACATACTGAATGGTGGAGTGAAAGGCAGCAGTCATATAATTGACCATAGTAGCAGTCACTGTACATAATATATTATATAATCTAACGGTTATATCATTCGGTAATGTCGGATGGGATTACCATCACTCTCCGTCACATTCGGGTTTAACAATTTAAATCATAATAGGTAGGTACACAAAATATGCAAATTTAGCATCTGGTAGGTACATTAACATTAATAAAATTGTATGCAAGACTTTAGTCATTTGTTCCTCATTAAACGATATTAACTAAGTAAGCCACTGGGTATCTACTAAGTGTTGTATCTTTGTAATGTCGTAACGTCTTCTTAATCAAGTTATTATGTGCTGTTTTCTTTTGTTTCGTTTTATTAATTCTCCATAACATTGCGCCTACACTTAACATTTATCTGATAAGTTTTACCTACCATCCACTAACATTATATGAAAGAAAACAGTTATGTGTTTATTTTAGACACATTACCTACTTATGATGTACAAACTAAAGACATTTTGAATTTTAAGTTATTTCTATTTAAATAACCGAATAAACCAGAGGAGTCACTCATGAGTACTAACGTTATTAAAAGTTTACAAAAAGTTCAACAAAAGTGGCGCTATAAAGTATGTAGATTATTTAAGATAAATCTAGGCGTATACGTTTGTTCACATACTTTTAGCGTCATACAGAAACATTACTTTTAATTTGTTTTACAGAAGTAAAGAGTATTCAGGATTGTGCGTTATGAAAAGATACAAGTGTGCGAACAGCGAGTCAGAAGAATACTTAGTCTATTCAAGTATCTACCTATGCACCACTGACAAATGGGCTGCGTCCCTACCTTGACTAATTTGATGAAATGCCTGTCCTTTGAGATAATAATAGTAAATAATATATTATTCTAATAGCGCTTGAGGGCAAAGTGAGCGCGAACATCTAGAATCTAGATAATATGCTGCTTTTGTTGGAAACGATTGTTATTAATTAAAACAGAACAATCAAACTATCAGCTTTGTCAAACTAAAGTTAGATATAGAAATCAAATAACTACAATTTGATGATGAGTTTCGTTCGAGTCAATGTTCTATTGAGCTTGAGACAAAGGTCTGTCATCTACATCAATTAAAAATAAAGATACATAAAAACATATCCTAGAAGCCTACAGTTCCACGGGGAAAAGACCACCGCCCCCACGATATTAAGTATCATTATTCTATTGTGTATTAATTGTCTTAACCGCAATTGTGCTTCGTAGAAAGATGTAGAGCCGTTACAATTTTTAGAGGCCTACATCTAAGTCCTCCAGAGTAGCAACGAATTGGTGACCGAATTAGAACAAGACACTTACTTACCTACAACCTACAACTACTAGGTATCACTAACATCAACACGCACCTGGAAGCAAAACACCAAATACAGAAGACGAAACCAAAGCCCTCTTACACTTACACATATGACTCATATGGCCAGCTTTACTGTGAGCCGTGTAACCGAATTTTTAAATCGAAATTCGGCTTTGCAAGCCATATCAGAGCCCACCGCAATAAACACCCAGACTAAAAAAACATTCATAGGAGTTGCCGTCGCCGGATACGGTGGACAACATGATGATGATCACTAACAATCCCTGCCCCAGTCCCCATACTAACTGGCAAACTATCCAACTAATTTTCTTCCCTTTGTTACTATGATTCTACAAAAAAATCGTTGATAATGAAACGGGGGCGTAATCAAATAAATGTTAGCATTGAAAATCTTCAAAAACTTTCGATGCACGCACTGAGAAATAACGAAATTCGTCTACCTAACCAACTGCTACATGACTTGATTAATAGGCAAATTTAATAACGTCAACAGACGTAATTTGCTGGGCTACATCCGGATCCTAGATAACTGACATAAGTGCCGATTTTGTAATCGCCTCGTCAGTCGAAAGCCTGGGCTGTTGCCTTTCACTGTGATTGTCCAAATGTAACCAAGTTGACCCGTATTGTGGTAGAGACGCCCCACAATCGATCTTACGACTCACAATTAAGATGCCCCGTGTATGGCGGACATGACCTTTTGAATTTGGGTAAACCTTATGTACTGTGTGTGGAAACAAAGGTAGGGAAGTATCTTGAACAAATATTTGGTAGTTTGATCTAAGAGGTCTAATACCATAAGTCTTTGTTGTTACAATACTGTGCAAAGCACAGTTAAGAGTGTTAAGACTCGTAGAATTGAATAAGAGAATGTTTTGAATTAAACGGCTTATATTTAAGTACCAAGTTATAAACGCGGTCCAATTTTCTTCATATTTTCTGTTGTGCGCATATACTTTGTGGAAGCGGCTTCCTTTTGCGCGCATACCATGCTAACCACATGTATGTACTATTCCGCAACCGACGCTTGGTAATTGCCGTAAATTTTAGATTTTCCTTTGATCTTCAACGTCATATCAATTGTTGGAAAAATGCTTCCCCAAGGTATTTTTGGAGAATAATAACATAATAAATTATTATGGTCACGGAAACGTAACTTATTAAGAACTTTTTAAAGGCCTAGAAGTTGGTATTTTGAGGTTTTTCGGATCTTAGACAATGCCTCTGCATTGTGTTGACGACAAAAATGTCTTTGTGCTATAATAGCGTAAAGTTCTTACTTAATGTGTTCGTGTTGCGAGTACCATTTGTACCGCGTTCACTATTTATTTATTTTTGTTTTAAAATTGAATCCATTAAATGTTACATTACTAATAATACACTCTAATATTTACAGTAGAAAGACGTAAGTTGTAGAGAAACCGAGAACACTTCCCGGGCAGGTACAGCTTTGGCGGATGTACAAAGTTGTTAACAAGTACGCTTTTATGTAAAGTAGGCAAGACCTACTTACCTATAGATTGGCTATACTATCATAATATAGATACCCCGATGGTTAGAGTACTAAAATTTGCTTAAATAATTAAATAAAGATAAATACAGAAGAATATATTATTCATTGTGCAAACTAAAAGGGCGATAATAGGTACATATTGACTTTAGTCGCCGAGAAAATGGAATCGCAGTTAAATTTGGCTTGTTATTAAAAATTATTTACGGCATTTTGTAATGGAATTAATGAGAATACACCACCACCGCCAAGCGTCTTCCAGACAACCCATTAAGACTGCCCTAAGACACTACATATTATACGAAGTAGGTACCTAGAACTTTATATTTCTGTATCGAATACTTAGAACTACGTGATAACGTTCTATAGAAGTATATTTACTATTTAAACGGTAAATTAAAAAAAAAAGTAAAAAATAATAAAAGAAAACTCAATCTTATAGTATCTACAAATGAGCACGGGTCTCACGTCATCATTGATTTGAGGGTATCTTTGGGTTATCTTTTTTGATCATCAGTTAAAACTACTTAATATGTATATACATAAATATATTTTTTTTACATTATTATAAAATAGGTGTCTACATTAGTATGTCTATACCTATACGTACCACGTATGCATACATAATTATAAAATGATTGAATGGTTGAGAGTGCAGCGATTGGAATTAACTTTACGTCAAAGGTGAACGAATAATATTTTTGAAATAAAACGACTTGAAATAACGAATATGTACGGGCAAATAAATTCCACAGGAAAATAGCAGAAAAGTGAAGGATTTTACGGAATTTTAGGAAGAAGGTACCTATAGATAATGTTTTCCGACAAACATTCTTTTCCACAAAGCCTTTGTGTGAAATTCAGGAAATAGTGATATTTCAGAAAACACGATGTACTTAGATGTACGCGAAAATTATGGTGCAACTTCGGTATATTAAGAAGCTCCACAATCATGTTAGGAAAGCTAATTCAGAATTACATGGGGTCGTACAAATAACCGATCCGTCGGCGTCGCTTATTTCTTGGGCGGCAATGCGTTGGTGACGTCTTTAGTGTTACTAATGTCTATACAGTGATCACTTACGATCACGCAACCCGTACGCTCGTTTGTCTGCTAAAACAACAGGTATAGACTGTACAACATTACTCTCCTTTGCAGTTGGTTAGGCAAAAATGTAAAAATCGTTTAATAAGGTACGGTTGCTAAGATTTTCACTTTATTTGTATTCATGATAATATGTGACATTCTACAGCTTCCGCGTTGGAGTCAATTTGCAGTATTATGTTAACTTCTAATTGGCGTATATAGGTATTTTGTTTGTAGCGATACGGTCGCTGCATGACTTGATCACTTGATGTTTATGTAATATGTACCATGACGTAATTGTAATAGCATATAGTTTACGTGTAACCCGACCTCTCTTCGTTAATTTCTTCCTAATATTTACTTCCGATATGTTTAGATTGACTAGACTATACTAGATCTGATATTTATCATCATTTATTTGTGGGAATGGAACACGCAAATATGACCTTTTTTATATCAGGAATAACAGTTTTAGTCTCGTTAGTAATGAAGCTGCATGAGGTACAAGGTCATGGATTCGATTCCTGGCCGAAGTAGCTATTTTTGTGAAAGAAAATGTCTGGTGTCATGTTAATGATGTCTTGTTTGTATTTTCAATCACGCCCATGACTCATAATGAACGAATAAAATGTTTATTTGAGTGATCTAGGAAAAAAGAGGCAAGGAATTCTCAAGGAGCTTCTTTTCCTACTCACAGTCACAGATTGAACTAATACGTATGGGTACAGTGCGCCCAACTTATCTCTGAAATGGCAAAGTCATTCATAAATACGTTGTGTTCATTCATCTGTCAGTTACTAGTGTGCAACGCTGGTGTGCAATGATTGGTCAAATGAATGTCAAATGCGTCCGACAGCGCCTCTTTCGTTCAAACTCTCTTAGGTTTACTATAAAAGGGTTTTTGTGGATTAGAATCTATAATTTATATTTAATAAATACGCCCAACAAATAAAAAGTCAAACATTGTGTATATACCTAAAGACCTTGATCATAGTTGTAATATGATATTACAATTCGAAGATTACACCATAAGATTATTTTTATTAATAGCACAAGTTATTGCGCAGTAGAAACATCTCATAATTCTTTAACTAGTTAAAATACTTTTACTTTTCTCATTACGGCGCGGCTGTTTAGCTTTACAGCCCTACCATGACTTTGTTGAGAAGCTCACTTATTACGGTTAAAATTTGTAATTGTAATATCTCGCAATTAATGAAAATCATTCTCCATTATAACTAGACAGCAATTAAATTCCATTGAGTAAAGAAAACGAAAGCCACAATGTAAAGAAAAATGATTAATTTCATATCTTCATTTCTTACGTCAATATTCAATCAAGATTAAATTAACTAGGTATATGTTAATTAAATTTTACATTAGAATTAATAAGAAGATTAAACTAAAAATCTAATCTAGTCATGTATCACAGAAATCATAGCGGACAACCTCGGTCGTACTCTACGACCGCATGCAAGTAGGTATTTTAGGTGAAAAGGTTCTTGGCTGTAGGCTTTTTTTTACGAAAAGTTTATTTTAATATCAATCAGTGTGAATTAAAATTGATATGGCAAGAATGATGTTTTAATAAATCCCAGAATACAAACAAACCGGCATGTCATCTTTCGCATTGTCGCCCTAATACATTAATAACACTGAATTATTTAGCAGGTGGTAGAGCTCACCCGGGGAAGTACCACCACCCGCCACGGTACTTAGTACCATTCCTACCGTGTAAGAATTGTTTTAAGAACAATTTATGTTCCGGATAGGAAGGTGTGGAGCCGGTTACACTTTTTAGAGGCGACCATCTCAGTCCTCAGGGGTAGCAACGCATCTGTGACCGAACTAGAACGAGACTCATTGAGTCTAGTTCTGGGTCGGTCACAGTTGTCATGGGCGGCAGCGGAAGGTGGTGTTGCATGCTCGTTTGCTATCTTAATTCCATAAAAAAAGGGAGAAGGAATCACGAGAAAGGAAATCTCTTTTTCATTGAACTTACAAAAACTGGCAGAACTCATTGTTTTTTAACTTTAAATATTGCACTGATGGTTATTACAATATCCTCCACACAAGAACCGCTGTCGGCCTAGCGCGAATTGATAAACAGAACATAATGGAGAACTCTTAAGTGTGTGTGCAAGTTCCAAGCAAAGTTTCCCTGCGCCAGGTAAGTGATAGTTAATGTATGCCCAGACACGGTGCTTGACACTCAGATGTGCAAAGTGACCTCAGTATTGTATATCAGGTTCGAAGTATTGAAGCTTAAATATAATTTAAGAGAGAATTTCCTAATTTTTTAGTCATTTTACACGCTCAGAATGATAGTAATGTACGTTGAACTTATTATCAATGATATTTTTTAATAACAATACATACAATATAATAAGAATAAACACAATTACCTCAAAAGTCCAACTATAGTGAAAATTGATATAAGCAATTTGAATACCTTTATAATTAATAACCAAATTTATTTCTTACCGATAAAACACTCGGTAAAGATTAATAGCTTGAATTCGACTTCAAACATTATTATCGGCACCAGGTAGGTAATATAATTATGATAATTTTATTGAAATTATTTTACCTTGCTTTGTTTAACCGTTGTTGTATTTTTATGTTGGTTTATGGAGACTTGAATTTTTTTCGACATGTATTTTATAATAAATTAGATTTACGTGTGTTTACTTGTTATTACTGAATGTATAATGCTAGGCTCCTATCGATTATAGCTTGATTTTATATAGTTAACCCTTTCTCGATAAATGGTCTATTCATGACACGTAAGATTTTTCAATTCGAACCACTAATTCCTGAGATGAGCCCGTTCAAACAAACTTCTCACCTCAATAACATTAAGCATAGATATAGCTAGGTTCAGCAATGTAAGTAAGAAGATCGCTACAAACGATGGTTTTGCGTTTGGTGCGTTCGTTTTCCTCCCAGTTCTTCGAAATCGAAAGTTTCCGTCCACACCCCTGTGGGAGGCTGTGGGTCAGTCGTGCTTTCGTACTGACCGTGTGCGCCGGCGCACTCCGCGAACTCAGTACATCGAGTGTAGTGTTGTTTACATGTGCTTGTTGTGACAAGTAAGTTGTTATTTTATGAAATTTATTTATTTATTCAAAAATTATTCATTGTACTTTATTTATTTAGGTTTAATTTTGATTTTTTGTTATTGTTTATTTTCCGTAAATACTTAATTACTTTCAGCTGCTTATTGTAGTATATGCGGTAGGTAATTTGCTTGATTTTAGTTAATTATAACAAAATAATTTTGTCATCTCTCAAATTATCCCTAAATAATTTTGACACTAAATAATATTAACGGGAAGGCTATTGAGGGGGTTAAAAAATAAAATAGATAGTTTTAGATTGGAAATTAAATGATGACATAAAATATGCTTAATAATGCTGATAGTGATAGCGCTGCGAACCGAAGGGTCCATGATTCCGAGTTCGATTTTCAGACGGAGCAGATATTTACGAGTATGTGAAGTGACTGTTCAGTGTTTAACTAAATAGAGATTACTCTAATCATAGGGCATTAACAATGTCTTATTTTTGTAACACAAAATAATCCTACTAAAGGGAAGATATAAGGGAGTAAGCATTCATTCATGTCTCAGTGACCTAAAAAGTTCTATCTAAACTTATTTTAAGTCAGATACTTATGCTACTACGTATACTACATAATGTACATACGTATCTAGTCAGATACCTATACTACATCGTGAAAGTAACAAAAACTTAAATAAAGACATTATTAAAAGCATTATCTGAAGATTTTCTTGTATAAACATTTGATTAATGTTTAATTAACTTCCGTTAACAAAGCATTCAAATTATCTACGGATGAAATCCGGCGCATCACGCGACTTTGGACGTCGCGTGATGCGCTCACTACTGTATTACTTCGAATCGGAGGCGAAGTAAGATTGAGAATTGCATGACTTAATACAGCGTTACACCAGATCGACCGGAGCCGACATTATTATCACCATAAAAATAACGCTTCTTCGTATTTGAGCTATTTGCAACCTGTCATGTTTGAACGACAAAAAGATACAATATCATAAACTAGTGCGGTTCAGTAGGTAGGTTCTGTAAGGGTCAAAATGTTTATTTGGATTTAATGGCCCACTACAAAGCACTAATCTCTCCTCTCCATTGATCAGGCCAAGAGCGTATGCTCTAGAAAAAGAAGAAGATAAGAGAGTATGTACTCTAAACGTTGCTCTGGAGCGGAAGTACTTAATTATTTATTTAACACCTTATGTGTCAACGAAGTTTTCTGCAATGCCGACAACGCGTGCGTTGCCAGGTCGCGAAACTTAAAAGCTGGACAGATCAGCTACATACATAGTTTGGCCAGACATTTATTTTGGGTAAAAAAGATGGACACCCAATAATCATTAGGTAAACACTGTTTTACAGTCCTTGACTGAGTTTATGTATGTAATATTTTTATGGTGTGAAAAAATAAAGTGTTAAATAAATAAACATGAAGGCTTTATCCGGACGGCTCGCAACACTACATATTCCTTTAAGTATGTTAAATGTTCCCATGATTACAAATTATGATAATATGCGGAGGCACGGAAATCTATTAAGAAATTTTTAGACAAATATTTTTTTCCATATTAGGCCCTCCGGGGGTCATTCCGGCTATGTAATCTGTAATTATTGTTACATTTTGCATATCACTGTCCATACATATTATATTATCCCAGCCACACCTGCCTGCAACAAGTAACTGACAAACCCATACCATATTTTATTCGTGTCTTCTATACAGGTTTAATTGCGATTGCAACTAATAGCAGACCTTATGTAATAGTATAATCTTCTCTGACATGTGATGTCGTTATGCAACACAATCAAGTTTTTATTAGGGAGAAATCTTATGTCGGTTCCTTCGTTCCGGGTTAATGCTATTATTTAATTATTTAAACCTGTTACCAAATAGCACGCTGTGATAGTACTCGTGTAATAGAAGTTATTATAGTGCAAGAAGTTAAGCCTAACTTCTTGCACTTTTAATTTAAATTGTAAACAAATAAGTGAGCGCAGATGGTAAGTAATCACATTCGCCCATTTACATATATTTTTTATTTATTCTCCCTTTGTGGATTGCAAAAGGCATGGGCAACAACAAAATTTAATGACCCGAATCAACTGATCGCGCTGTTCCAAGGGTCCAGGGTTCGATTTCCAGCCAGGAGGAAATTTGATTGATGTAGTGTTATTTCTGTTCTCGATTTGGATGTACCTATATGTTGATCTTGTGTGTTGTTCATGGTTCATGGCTCCCATGACAAAAAAAATCCTAAAGTGGACCTGTGAGTGCGTAGCGTTATTATTATTATTATAATCGTAGTGCATTGTTATATTAAAGATATTGTGCATAAAACATGACTAAAACTTTATACAAATAACAGTTTTGCTGTCACATGACAAATAGAAGTTCTCAGTTGAAATGTGTTCTTGTGCAAGCGAAGTCATAAAATTGTGTATTTCAACTGAAATTCGGGGAACACGTATTCATATTATCTGTGCAATTTATTAAAGTCAGAGCCTTACTGAGAAGCTAAATTCATATCACTTTATTTAGTTCATACGAAAGTAGTTTACATGATGTTGATGTTAAATTCTTAGTGGATCATGCATTTTTATTTGAATTACGAAATTATATTACAATATTATAATATTGTGCATCAATTAGGTATTATTATTTATAAGTATTATTCATACTTATCAAGCGGTGGCTATAAAAGGCCAATAATTTAAAATGTGTTGTATTTGTCCGGTTTGGATATACATGAGGATTTACATACAATTAAGATTGCGTGATTAGACTTGAGACAGAGCGGTGATGGTAATGGTTACGAATTCGATCTCCCAAACGGGGGTCTGGGTTCGAAACCCAGGGCACGCACTGACTTTTCGAAGTTATGTGCGCTTTAAGCATTTAAATGTCACTCGCTATAACGATGAAGGAAAACATCAACCTGCATAGCGGAGAGTTCGCAAAACTCGAAGGTGTTTGAAGTTCGCCAATCCGCACTTGGCCAGCGTGGTGGACTATGGCCTTAAACTTTCATTCTGAAAGGAGACCCGTGCCCAGTAGTAAGACAATTATGGTTTGCGATGATGAATTAGACTTCAAAATCGCATAAAATAAAAACTGAATTAAATTCAGGTTTAAACAACATTAATATTAAAGCGATATACGACATAAACGCGAAGTCACGGACATAGCTCGTAAAGAATATTTAAACTTTAAAATAAGGTTTGGTTGGTAGTGGCTCTACTCCCTAAGAAATTTATATGACGAGAGATTTATTATGACGGATAAAAGTTCCTCTTTTCTTGAATCAGTCAGCAAACGATCTGTCGTGTTTCTATCTTATCTCGGGAATAACTAAATTGTTAAGTGTCGTTATCTTAATATAATATAAAACTCTTGCGTTACTGAGTGATTGACTGATATACAACGCACAGCCGAAACTACTGAACGGAAGAAGCTGAAATTTGGCATGTATGTTCCTTGGGGAGTGTAGGGAAGCACTAAGAGAGGATTTTTGAAAATTCCACCCCGAAGGGGGTGCAATAGGAGGATGAAGTTTAAACGAATTCCTCGCGGGCCAAGCCTGCGGGCGGAAGCTAGTTGGATAATAAAAGCGGAAAAGCTTTTAAATTCTTGTTCTAGATTCTTTTGACTTGGACTGTCGTCCTATCTAACGATATCAGTGTAAATCTTCAAGCAATAGAATAGTCCAGGATTTTTTGCTGTTATTGGTACAAGTGTGTTAACGCGATCATTACGATTGACACAAATCGGCACGCTATAAGGCTTTGGTATCAAGGAAGTCTACTTTTAAGAGGCTATTTTAAGAGGCTACTGAAAACAATTATCCTACTAATATTATAAATGCGAAAGTTTGTAAGGATGTATGTGTGTGTGTGTGTGTTTTTGTTGCTCTTTCACGCAAAAACTACTGAACGGATTTTCATGAAACTTTGCAGTAATATAGCTTAGACATCGGAATAACAAAATTTGTTAAAATTTATAGAGATTTTTGAAGGGACTGGTTTCCCGAAGCGAAGCGAGGGCGGATTTACTAGTATATTATAATCTAAGAACGTTTTATCTTTGTTTGTCAACCAACCTTTTTTTGTGGTATTAGTGATGCTAATAACTTTGGAATTTGTTTCCATCAGGAATTTAAAATTTTAAGTATTTTTATTCATTCTTAAATTGACAAAATAGCTACTCTAACTGCTGTGATGGCATAGAATGTTTTAGTTATCATTATTCTGGGACTAAACATTTAATTCATAACACTCAAATCGATACTAATTTATTCAACTGTTTCAAGGTAGCGTTACTTGAATATAAAACGGGTTATTACAGGGTAATATTTAAGCGTCACGTAAATATCTAAGAAACGTCGGCCGGCTCCTCACTTAGCGTTCATAGCTATACAAAATTTAGTGTTTGTAGTCTTGTAGTTTCTCAAATTGCATGCAAATGCAATTTTCGCGGAAACGCAAGAGGACTTGGGAAACTCGTTGAAGTTAAGATCGGAACGATGTCACAGCTTTTAAGCTCTCACCTTAAACATTTTCATCGACTATTTGAGTACGTAACGTTATTACGTTAATCCTTTGACTTTGCTTAAACTTTCGCTTTATTTAGGCAGAAGGCGTTGTTTTTTACTAAGTTGATGTAAGGAAGAAGAATACTTATTTTAATTTCGTATGTTTCACAGATATTTGGTTTTTAATTATGTAGGAAATTAAACTAAAGTTTAGTATTTCGTTGTTTAAACTATAATAATTGTGTCTTATATAGAAGACCCTTACTTTCGTGTATTCGCTCCAAAAATCGTAAGCGCCATCAGATACGAAGCTTGCACAAATTTTATGAACATTTGCCTGTTTGTTGGCCTGTTCGTCGATTTGACAATGCGTTAGTAAGTATGTGTAAGTGTCGCATTCTCACACAAAAACCACTAAGTACCATGATATGTGAACAAACAAATGTCACTGCCGGCAACCAACTCCTCAAGTCTAACATCTAGGCCACAGGGTCGTTAGGTCAATATTAACAAACCAATCTTAGCCGTCTAACAAATACGGAAGAAATCTATTGTTAGCCATCGGCGCTGGCCTTTCTCTCCTTATGGCGCGAACAAACCTATTTTTCTCCACGTCACTTTCACTCGCGTACAGATCAAGTATTATGTTCGGTATATAAAGAAAGCGATGTATGCTTGCTCTAATTGTTCCTTATATGAGTGACATGTTTTGTGGGGTTATTCCCGTTGGCTCCCATTCCCGTTCTCACCCGTCCCACTAGACCCCGAAAATGATTAATTTGATTTATTACTTTTTCCTTCTTTTTTCAACGTGTACAGTCGATAGAAAAAGTGCTTTAAAGTATTATAATGATTTTTGTAGGGGCGTAGCTACTGCCGTTTAAACCGTATCAATGATACGGGGCCCCCGGGTTACAGGGGCCCCCAACGTGTGTAGTGTAACTAGAAATTGGTAAAATGTTATCCACAATGTCACTTAAACTCGTAGTTTTCGAGAAAAAAACATCAATACTAATAATAAATCTGTAGCTGGTCGCTGTCTGTACTTAGAAGATATGAGATATTTTTTTACTGGGGGTGTTTGTTAACGCAAGAGAACCTAAAACAATGATTTTTTAGAATTTTCGTCTGTCTGTGACTTAATTACTTTCATTGTTGTTGATTTAGCAAATTAATAAGTAGGCATTTCAATAAGTCTGATTTTGCACTTTAAAGATTATTTTATTATGTGTTTATACATACATATTTTTTATTATAGTTAATTCCTTTCACTCTTAACTCGTTAATTTAGCAAATGTATGTTTATAAAAATAAGACAGATTATTACATGTTTTTATACTACTTATTTGTTTATTGAAGTAAATTACCTATATTGTTGTTAACTACTTATATTTTTTACTCCCGATTCTTTTAGTAAATAACGACGCACAAGTAGCCTCATTCTCTAGGATTCCGTCTCGTAGGTTCTATGGGCATTATAACACCCAGACCAAGAACCAGGCCAAACCCAGGATACTTAGAACGGCAATTCAAGATATCCGGCCGCGTGTTTCAATTTTTACTTTAAGACTTTTTCTAATAACTGTACTTTTAAGCAATGTTTACTTTTATTTGACGTTATCTGTAAAATCGGAATTCGGGGTCTAGTGGGACGGGTGAGAACGGGAATGGGAGCCAACGGGAAAAACCCGTTTTGTGTCATGATCGTAAAAATGCGTGCGAAAAGATTTAATATTAGAACACTTTGAGGCTACTCTAATGATGCTTATGTTCTGACTTGAGATTGCAAAAGACAACTTTTGTCAGATTTACACATGTCGGGTTAAGACAAATACAGATATGGGGATTTAAAATTACCCTCCGTTCGCATTCGATATGGAATACGCTCTAATTGGCTTTACGCACATTGCCACATTTCCGCCACTGTGAATATCGTTAATTTTAAATTGACAGCGTAAATTCAAAATGCCTTGAGTAAATTTTCTTGAACTGTGAACACAAGACATGTAATAATTTTGTTTTGTTTGATTGTTTAATAAATTTAAATATCATCATATACCTAAATGTATTATGTGTAAATCGATAAAATAAACACAAAGTTATTATGTTACATTTGTAGAAACCAAATCTAAAACAGTCAATCTGAGACTGAGAAAGAAACAACAAACGGGCAACAATTATAATACCTAATTATTACTAACAGGAGAAGTACATATTTATGTTCTTGTTATTTCCTACCGATGTCAGAGAGGGAGTGGATTTAATCTTTCACTTCTAATGAGTTGTTGATGTAGTTCAGTACAAAACCAAGTCTATGTTTTTGTATGTACCTCAGTTCCTGCTCTCACATAACGTAAGTATTTTTTTATTTCATTTAATTCTATGTATTATGAAGAAGCGTAAAAAAATAAACATTCTGAGAAATCGTGTCCGCGAACTTTGTGAATATTTCCTCTGTATAATTTTTTTCATTCTCGGGAAAATAATGTTCATATTACGATTCCTGAGACAGGCAATACAATTTGTCAGTCATTCTTACAATACATTCCTTACGCTAATAAATGATAATTAAATTTTTGAACGTGATTAAATAAAAAAAACCTTAGATAATTCATGGCACCCCATTTCTGTCCTACTGGTGGGCGTGGCTATCCTCTCATGCCTGAGGCTTACTGCCTCTAGCTCACGCTTCGCAAGTGGTTTCTAGCAGACTTTGGACACCTTTGAAAACACTATGAAAAAAATATGAGCAGACGTTCTCACGATGTTTTTCCTTTACCGATACAAGTGATAATTCAACTCTAATACGCACATGAGAAAACTAGAGGTGCGTGCAAGAACAAATTTTAAAAGGTATTCGGAAGTCAAGAAAATAGTTTAAAAAATAAACGTTTATAAATACATTTATAAATCTATAATTTATACACTTCCGAACCTGGGTTGTTCAGCACAAAAAACAACCTATAAAAGGGGTCACACTTCGGAGTACCTTACAAAAATGTCAGCCATACAAACTGACGATACCTTTGTTCTGGGGCAGTGTCCTATTTTTTTAGTCTACAGCCTTAATTCACTTATTCTTTAGCGAGGAACCGAGGAACCTCTTCTTTTGTTTTCATTGCTCGTTCTGATATTAAAAGTACGTCATTTTCATGATTTCCGAGTTTGTTGGGAACAAAATAAATGTTAGTCTGAAATTTTCTGGCCTTGGAAATTTATTTTATTCAAGAGCTCGATTAGAGACGGCTTGTTGACTAGGTGAACTGTTTGGTGATAAGGTTTAGTGATATTTGAAAAGCTGGGTGATTCTATTGGTGAAACACTACCTTGTTATTTGTACACGCAACACATAATAAATATAGTATACTACAGTATAATCATAACTAGCGGACCGCCCGCGGTTTCACCCGCGTGGATCCCGTTCTCGTGGGAATATATGCATGTATTATACATAAAAACCTTCCTCTTGAATCACTCTACCTATTACAAAAAACCGCATCAAAATCCGTTGCGTAATTTTAAAGATTTAAGCATACAGACAAACAGACAAACAAACAGACGGACAAAAATAGCGACTTTGTTTTATACTATGTAGTGATGTACTTCTAGTATATTTATAACATTACATAACCGTGCGATATTTAATTTGTTGTAGGTATAGTATGAAAAAGTAGTGTAGCTAAAACCTAACATTTGTTTATCATTCATGTTGATCTTTCGTGTCGAAGGTATAAGTACCTACTGTACATTTTTAGACAAATATCCATATATTTGTTATATGCAATCCATATTGTATGAAACTTATTTATACGAGTATTATATAATTTTAATATAATGTGTGATTCCAAATTATCTGACAGGATATGGAACATCACTAACACCAAAAGTTTGAGCAATGCGATACCGGCCATAAAAAAGTTAGAACAAAAAAGAGAGTTACGGCAAACTCTTAAACTTCCGTCTGAAACACGAAAAATTGTTTGGCAGATGATATGAGCAAAACCGTAGGTTACTGTGACAGTCGACAGTTTGTTACCAAAAGTCGGTGAAAAGTATGTTATAACTTCCGATAGAACAAGACCAGGGGAAGTCTCCTCCCCAATTCTCTTTTATTCAGTGGGCAATGAAATGCCTTCTAAATCCTATTTACAAATTATAAAAAACTATTCTGAATTCTCCCAGCCCTAAATACATTTATTGACGATAAACATTACTAGATATTCCAAGCAGCTATCATATTATTATTCAGCGGGCAAAGCTCGCTCATTTTCTATTATTATTCCTCTTATTGTAATTCTCGCTTATTTTCCTATATTGAAAGACAAAACTTTGAAGTTTTAATATCCTATCAATAACAAATTAATTTAATTAATTTATACACTTGACTGAAATATTCTAATCAAAGCTATTAATATGTCGACTCTAGCTTTGTTATTAAGGAAGTTGTCTGTTGAACAATGTGTTCTGGGTTGGAGGTCCAAGTGTGGTACAAATAAGTTTAGTTTACGCACAAATAGTTTGAATACAATTTAGGCAATGTAATCCTATACATTCGAGCAATTTGTACCTATTATTTAAAGCTTTACACACCAAATACGCTAGACTCTTACATTCTTACAATAACATTTCGTATACTTTTATACTAAACTAGAGAACCGCCCGCGCTTCGCTTCGGGACCCGTAGGTAACAGCCGCGTAGGTCTCGCTCCCGTAGGAATTTAGGCTAAAAAGTAGCCTACTACTCGCTCTCTTCACTCCACCCTGTCTGAGGTGTGTGGAGCCCTCGGGACAGTTAGTTCCCCTTTGGGGGTGTCTCTCGTGGCCCGTTAAAACGGGCCGGTCCTTGGGTTGGGCCCTAAGGCCCTTGGTTGTCCATCTGTGGTTAACCAATAGGTCAAGTCCGGTGAGTGGTGGCCTTTTTACAGGCCACAGAGTCTTAAACGGGATGGGGTTCATCTTCGCGCCGCCCAGGCGATCGAGGCCCTACCGGGTGAATCCCGCTGGTGGGAAGCCCAGCAGAAGCCGATCAGCGCCGGGCGACGACTTACGAAGCCCCAGTATCAGTCAGTGCTAGCCCCGTCCCGTGCAACCAGCAAGTCGCGCGGGAAGGCCCAGCGGTCCGGTGGACGGGTGTGGAGCGGCACCAGGTCCTGCAGATGCGGGAACCGCGACGCGTCGACACGCCCGAACATGTTGCGTGCCAATCTCTCGATGAAGTCGTCCAGGCTCTCGACTCGAAGGTCCCTCTGGATGACGGCGTTCCTGACGTACCTCGGCGCACCAGTCAGCCGGCGGAGCGCAATCGCCTGAACCGCGCGCATCCTCTTGCGCTGCGGTTCGCTGGCGAGCGCGTACCACGCCGGTGCCGCGTACGTGAGGCGGGATCTGATGTAGATCTTGTAGACCCCGAGCTTCAGTCCGAGAGGGAGGCTCGAGGAGAGCACTGGTTTCTGCCATCGCGCTCCTGGAATTCGCGACGGCTTTCGTAACCTCGTGGCTTCATCGAGAGTCTTCCGTCGATTTTGCCCGCAGGTATTTGGCCTGTGGGACCCATTGGATATCTTGTCCGTGAAGCTCCAGAGTAGGGTCCCACTTATCGAGGTATCCTATGTTCACGGCCTGCGTCTTCCCGACATTCACCGACAGTCTCCACGCGGCGAGCCATTCGGGGAGGGCATCAAGCGCACGCTGCATCTTGACGATGGCGTGGGTTCTATTCAGCGACGTGGTGATGTACGCCACGTCATCGGCATACAGGGCAAGCGACGCCCCCCTGCCGCCGGGATGTCGTCGGTGTATCAGGCGTAGCAGACCGGGGACAGGCAACTCCCTTGCGGGACGCCGGCTGCGATCGGACGCTCGGTGGATTCGGCGTCTTCAACCACCACTCTGAAGCTTCTATTTTCGAGGAAACTGGAGATCACCTTAACGGCACTCCAGGGCGCCGACGACTGCGAGATCTTGTAGAGAAAGCCGTCGTGCCAAACACGGTCGAACGCCTTTTCCAAGTCGAGGAATACTGCACACACGCGTTCTCTCTTATTCAGAGCCGCGGTAACGGTGTGCAACACCCTCGACAGTGTAGCCGTGCTGTTCAGCGGCATCAAAAAGTAGCCTTCCACTTCTGTTGGCAGCTAGGCTATTCCACCCCGGATGCTTGCAGTTCCAGTCGCCCGCGCCCACCACCGGTGTCGGCGAGTCCAGCAACTTGCGGACATCAGCCAACAGGATAGTGCCAGCGGGCGGGCGGTACACTGAATACAGCCGGAGCGGGGAGTTCTCGAGGCAGAGCTAAAGTAGCCTATTACATTTGACTTAAGTAAATTACATGTAGTATTTGATAGCGTAATTCAGAACTTGCAAATGAATTTTATTAACGCCATCTATTAACAACTCCGAAAATAAATATCTAGCAACTAACAAAACATCGATCTTCCCATGGGAATGGGATGTTTTTCCGCGGTAAAAAGTAGCCTACGTCACTCTCCACCCTCTTAACTATCCCCACACAAAAACCTTACCATATAATAGCTTTGTTGCGACGTGAAAGCGTCACAAACAAACAAACAAACAAACAAACAAACAAACACACTTTCACATTTATAATATTAGTAAGGATGTTAGAACATAGAACGCTATGTATGTTGTACTACCTACATAGGTAGGTACTATGGACAACATACTAACACACACACCCAGACCGAAAACGGAAATTTAAAGTCATTATTCAAGTTTCCGCTAGACTGGAAACCGAACCGGGATATGTTCGATCCAGTATCCAATGTTACAGGTCATAATTCAATTATCTTAAATCAAGATTATAAAACTGATTCACATGACATGTGTATATGACATCAAGCTTTTTTTTCTTTTTTTTTTATTCCCCCTCAAATACTTACCTAAATAATTATACATTAAACCATAGTCGACAATAACCGACATTCGAATATTGTTGTAGGTACATACCTACTCGTATGTGCTTTATAAAGTGACATATTAACGTTTTTGTTACTGAACTCACAACAAATACTACTTATTACCTAAATAATAAAACCACAGTACATTATAATATTATACCTGCCATAAACGGATAAAAATGCTTAAGTACATTATTTTGGGTTCTATTATAATCATAGAATTTTCATAACTTCAGTGTACACGCAACGGTCAGCCACAGATATCTGGATACACGGTAGTGCGTCAAAGCCAAGTTCTCGCCGAGTAGATTTTACACAAACCTATTGCAAAATTATTATAACGGTTGTATAATACTAAACGTCAAAGTGCTCTTCACATTGTTGACATAACACATTAATCAAATCCACGGCTTCAATGGCTATCGAAGGTTTCTCCGTGATTCAGCAGCTGCCTAGGAATTTAAACACGTCTAAACTTTCCAATCCCAATCGTTCCACAGTAGGTATGTATAACATTATAATATACTATCGGTAACCTATACTTTGTGAACATAATAATATGTAGACTCAGTCTAGTGATTAGTGGTCATGTGAATTATGTTATTTCAGTTGACTTCATTTCTGTAAACTATAACTTATTTTGTAGTTTGATTACTTATTGAAATGAAATAATATCAAAATAAGAAAAGCTAAAGAAATAGTTATCGAAGAAAGCTCCCTTCCTTTCCAGATGTTCTTATATTCAAAACTTTTTCACTGCGGATAAGAAACCGTGCTCAAAGCAATGTTTGATGAGGAGGTTTATAAGTTTCAGTTTACCCAACAAATATGATTCAAAACAAGCAACGTACTTTAAAACTACTCCAAATATAAGAGAAAGTTAATTTTTTGTGTTTAAAACAACATTTTAGGGTGTCTATCTGTTTAAGCTTTTTTTTCACCTTATCACTAATGGGTGTCAAATAAAGAATCGTGAAAATGATCCGTCAGGTTTTTTGTTTTTGTAATATCGAGCTTATTATATACAACTGACAGACAATATTATGATCCATCTTATGGTGATTAATGATCAGCATTGCAAATGACCATCAAGTAATACCAAACCTATTAGGTAATATCACTTAGCTACCAAAGTAAAATTTAGCGAATCGTAGCCAAAGTTGAAAGTAAAATTTTCAATCACTTGAAATAATTTTAAATTTTTTGATCGCTTCAGCCCGGATCTGTTGTTCTTTACTAACAAAAGACGAGATCAAAGTTTTTAAAAGTATGGAATAATTTTCTGTATTGAAACATTCAGTTATTACGAACTGTTTCTGGATGTAGGGCAAAACCTGAGTCGCTCACATTTATATTTAGCTTTTAAGCAAAATTTCCTTCCGGAATTTTAAATTCATCGTCAATCTGTAATGTACCCTAATTATAGGGGCGGAAACCTGCCCTTTGTGTAATTAAAATGAATTGTATATCAATATTGAATTAAAAGAAACATTCCTCCATTACGCCGATAGGTCCATTGAGTTGAGCTTTAGATATACTAGGGGTAATCGAGCATAGTGACCGAGTTTTGAGTCTCTCTTTTCAAAACACTCTTTCTCAAATCGACTGCGATATATTTTAAATAAGTATATCGATGGCATTGTTGAAGAGGCAAAAATATCGCGGGTTTCACATTTCTTCTTAGCAGCTATCATACCTTTGATACTTTGTTATAATTATGTCCTTAAACGATGATGGTCAGGTATCGTGAAGTATTTTGACTGTTCATCATTTAAAAACTGAAATATCCGTACAGAAAATTTAAAATTATGTCCTTAAACGATGATGGTCAGGTACCGTGAAGTATTTTGACTGTTCATCATTTAAAAACTGAAATATTCGTACAGAAAATTTAATTATTCATTCCATTAGGGACGAAAAACGTGCTAATTAGATACGGATAAAGAAACCATTTCAGCTTCGTTTGCGTTTTAATCCTCATCCTCATTTAAGACTCTCGTATTTCTGCAAGCGACTCTCTGTATTAATTCTCTACCTAAGGTAAAACTCTGAAATATGTAATTAGGTTTGATGCACACCAGTTAGTGAACTCCCTTATATTTTCCACTTCACAAAGTTTTTTAACAATTAAACAAGTGTCTGAAAAAAAATAAACTTAAATTCATGCAAAAAGCCAAACTAGTTCTAGTAATTATTTATTCTCCAGGGAACCATAATTTCTTGGACTTCATTTAAAGAAAAAAAAAATCCCAAATTCTTACTATTAACACGTTCGGTGCGTTAGCGGGTTGATTATATCCGATGCTCATCTTTCCTCCGGTGCGGGGTAAAAACTACTGTACTTACCGCTGGTGCGGGACAGATATATTTGGTCTCCGTGTGAATAAGAATGAGATGGTTAGTGTTTTGGAATTGCCTCGTTAAATAGATAATATAAATGCGAAAAAATTGCATCGGGTTCTTACGACCCGATGCCGACTGAAGCTAAATTTTTTACGTCTAGTGCGTCTATCGGTTCTTAGCGACCCGATGCCCGATGACCCTATAGCCGCACAAGATTATATGCTAGTTGAGCTAGTAACGTCCATATGATTAGACAAGTTTTTTGCAAATAAAGAAAAGACAGTGTATTTAACATGAAACGATCCAGGAAAATGTTGTCTAAGTCATGTGAATGTGAAAAACCTAATAAAAATAAAGTAAGTGAAGGTTCCCCAAAACAAACAATGATCGGTAAGTGGAATATGTCCGATAATTTATATATACTAGCCCGTCAACTGGTCACACATTACAAATCTTGCGAACTGCAGCCATCAATTCCCAGCTACCAGATTCACCCACACCATCTACCAGTAGGTGTAGCTCATAATGATCAAATACAAATATTAGAACACAAGATTATTCAACCAGCCTAAAATCAAGTTTGGATTTGAAAAATATATTATTTTATCGCTATCGATGTTTTTTATCATGCTCAACACTAAAAATATATCGACACTTTTATTAACCAGTGCGGAGAACGGGTCGTTACGATCCTCCAAGTAATTCCTTTATTTACTAACAAACCATGCAGTGTATCTACCTACGATTTCAGCCTTTTATTTAGTGTTTATTTGTCAACATATTGCTATAAAAAATACGCTCTAAAACATTATGCCTATGAAGATAAATCCTCCTAAACAGATGGAAGTCAAACGGATCTTTTCGACCCATCGACGCACTAGAAAAAAGTTGTGCTTCGGATATAATAGACCCCATTCCGCACCAACTGAAAGTCATCAAATTTGACTAACGCAGTGAACGTGTTAAAGACCATGTTTTGGCTACAAAATAAATAGTGTTGGCCTAATATTATTATCCTCAGACACTGCTAGTTCTTATTTCGTTTAATAATGCACATACATTGTTCTATCTGAAGAAGTCTTCAATTAGGTACTTAAATCTCAAGTTCAGGTTATGCAAGGATTAATCATTTTTTGAATAAATATTATGTTTCATTGAATCAAGTTTAAGTTTTAGTTCGTAAGTTTCAATAGCTTTACACCCATTATTTGTTAAACAGTCTATAATATTAAACAAATGTTCCCAACTTAGCGCACTCATGTCTTATGTTTCAATGAAATTCCGTTTTAAATTCAATCACACTTTCTGCTTACAGATATTAACAATACGTGTCCCATAATCATAGAATTGACAACCATAGCACGCTCGCGTGCATTAATTTGTAGTGAAAATATGAAAGCTTGCGATGACTTTAAATTGTTAAAGTAACATGGGGATAACCTATTCAATAAGCTCTTTTATGAAAAAGCAACAAACAGGACGGATAACAATCAGAGTTAACGATGATATTATTATGTTTATTGCTTATAATTTCATTGATGGCAAGAGACTTAGTACCTATTTTAACAATTGTTGCGGATAAAAAGAAACCATACTCGGGGTTTCTTGGGAAAATGGTCACGAAAGTCTCTTAATCATATTTTTAACCAAATATGTGCGGCTCTTTTTTAATGCACCTTTCATTTTACCTGTCGTCTTCTTAGAATCATATTACTTTTTATTTATAAGCCAAACCAATTCCATTGTGCCTCGTTATATGGATATCTCTCTCGTCTTTTTCTTTCTTTTACGCAGTTAAAGGCTCGATAATTCTTCAACAAAACTCAACTGTTTTATTATGATAATGAATGGTAACAACGATGATCGATGAAAGACGAATAAATAATATTTAGGAACCGATCAGGTGGCACAAGGGCCTGTTTGTCGACAAAAAAAAAACAGCCATGGACCCACAAAATGGAACGATTAAAAATAAATGTTTGACTTCTTCGTCTTTTGATTTCGCACGATTTATAAGATTGGAGACAACAAGAAAATCGATTATTTTTATTAAATAAATATTTATGTACCTCCAATAATAATTTTAGGGCTCCGTAGCCAAATGGCAAAAAACGGAACCTTTATAGATTACAGTGATTTGTGTATTAGTTTTTTCGGCTATTTACCAAAAAAATATACAACAGTAGGTACCTACATAGTTGTTTTAAAATATTCCTTTCATTGTTACAGATTGAACGATCATTGGGAAGATGGCTACAACGTTAGTGAATTCAACACAAAGTGTTTTGAAGGACACCTATGATTATTATCTATGGACATTATCATTGTCCGGTAAGTAATCATCATTATAATAACCCAAACTGACTATATAAAATACTTTGGCTTGTAAAAGAGTAAAGAGATGAAAAATGTTTGAGGATTTTTTTCAGAGTCAATGTAGGGAGACAGCATAGAAAATATCTATAAGCTAATAACAAAGCATTTAAACGCAATAAAACTTATTGAAGTGAATCTATTTGATGTGGGACGGATAACGGAGTTCTCAGATTTGTGAGAAACCGCATTTGTAATACGAAAAGCAGAAATATGTACTCGGAATAGCGGGACTTCAAGTTTTAAATTTTTAGATACTTACATTACAGAATTAAATTATGCATTCATAAATCGTCACTCAAAAATCGCCATAAATGGAGTTAGGCAATCCAAAAAGTAGCAGCAATGGGATCACACTCCTCAGTAATGAGGCAGGCCTGAAGAGAGAGAGAAAATAAGGCTTCAGGAATAGACAAGCCAATAGGACGTACTCGTTTGATAGACGTGACTACATATACCTGAGGCGCCGAGAAAATGATAATATAGAATTGCCATTTCCCGCTAAAAGCAAATTTTTTACCTATGCTCATATTTCAATTTAGCTTGTAAGCAAATAGTACATTATGATACAAGTGCGCGAAGTTGGTCATTACAGTCGAGGCAGTTGCACAGCCCGAGCCAAGACTGTAATGAACAAAGCACACGCGTATCATACGACGTTTTTCAACACACTTGCGAGGAAAAAAACAATTAGGTATCGACATTTTTCAGTCACAAATCAGCAAATTATAAACGAACAAATGTTTGCACAAAATGGCGCGGTTTATTTTTTCGCGCGCCGTATCTTTGGTTGAATAACTATGCGCGCGCAGGTTAAGTCCAGAGACACCGAACATTCAGCCACAATATATTAAACTAAATAATTATGTATTTCTAATAAGAATTTACGGTAATTAATGATTTAAAATATTGTATTTTTTAAATGCTTTAATAGATAATTAGATGAAGTATAATCTTATCTTATCAGATTTTGACTAAGTACAACAAGTTTATTTATTTACAAAATAATAAATCTTTTGGTAACAACCTCTTTACGGATATTAAAAAAAAAAGTGGAATAAGAAAAACACTAGTGCGGTAATGAAAAGTAAAACGCACTAGTGTGTAATAAACCGCAATACGGGCGTAAGACTAAAGAAAAAATAGCAACTTTACGAGCAAGTGTGTTGAAAATTTACTTACGCACCTTAATCACAGGGGCGGAAAATTGGCAATTGAAAGGGAAGACATTAAAACGAATACCATACCATCGAACATACACAGTGTGCAAAATATTATCTGATTTTTATTAGATTTAAGTATGAAGATCTACCAATCTACACTAAAGCAAAGTGGTGGAGTATACTGTAGGCCACCTCTATGATGAGGAGAGACCCGTGCTCAGTAGTGGGCCATTAATCAAATGGGTTCAAGGGTGAGAGAGAAAGTGAGTTTCTTTCAAAAAATTTAAATGAAACATTTCAACAAGTATAGTATATAGTATTGTATAGATGTCCTAAAAACCACCCCGTCGTGACAAAACACGATCCTTACATATTTGACGACCCTATAACCTATTTGTATTCGTACCTATCAAGTCTCTACATATACAACTCCAAGGAAAAATCTATTTAAATAATAACATTCAGTTACTAATATTGTTAAATCATGTTTTATGACCTCGTAGCCTACCCATACTACCTTAGGGACGCCAATTTCATTAAGATCGGTCAGGTAAATAAAGTCCGGTAAAAGTCAGATGAAGGATTAATGTAGGGTAGGATAATTTATGTAGGGTACATATCCGTCAATAACAATGAATACCCGTGTGGCGCAATGGTTATTCATACCTGATCGCCGTTCCTAGGGTCTTGGGTTTGATTCTGAATGAGTCGCAAATGCTAATGACGAATTTCAACTTCTGTTCTCCGTCTAGGTACAGGTATACCCTCCGTATGGGTATACCCTTATCTCTATGTGTTATCTTTGGCATCTACGATTAGGCCACTACAATTTTCGAAAGTTCCTTTCCATTTCTCTGGGATGCCATCATCAGATCCTGGTTTGGATCCCTGGTTTGGATCATGGGACCACCCTTGGAATATCTACTTTCCAACAAAAAAATCCCCGAACATACATAAAAAAGCATTTATAAAAATAATAATAATAATACACGGTCGAATTAAGAACCTCCTTCTTTTTTGAAGTCGATTAAAAAGTAAAAGAATCTCAGCTAAACCAAATGTAACCCAAGCGAGGCGAGGGCGGGTTTACTAGTGCAAAATAATAAAGTGTTTAATTTTTCATGACCTACTTACTTAAGTGGTACTTGTAATAACAAAGGTCGAGAATAATAAAGGAAATCAACGACGTTTATTGATACAAAAATTCATTTTACGAGTAAGATAGCAATCTGGGCAAAATTAATTTGAAACGTTGAAACCTCATTCTGGTGTGGGATTTCCTATTATTAACGAACTTGAATAAAAGGAGGACGTTCATTCCTTGCTTGTATTTTTCAATATGTGTTATCCCATAACTTTTGATTATTCAAAACCTAGTGCTTTTCGTAAAGTCCCGTCCAAAAAGCGATCTAAAGGGTATTTGATAAGTAATAGTAGTAGTAAAATGCTCGTGTGAAATGATGAGTGTACATAGCGTTATTTCATTATATACTTAGTCGAATCAAAATTACAATAGTGAAGTAAAAGAATTCAAGAATTAAACAGCATATTTTCAAACTTGCTGATGATATGACGTCAACGTTCGTTCAGTGACGGATTGTCAGTTTACAAAAAAACCATAAAGTCTCGCTAGTCTCCCTTAAACCATTCGAGGTATAAGGTATAACCAAATTTTTAGACTAGGATTAGTAAATTCAGTAAATACATTTTATTCTCCATTTAAAAAGCTATTGTTCAGCATTTTTTAAATAACTTTATATTCTCGTCATAGATAAAAAAACTTACTTCATTGTTCATCTTAATGGGGTATTTCTCAAAGTACTATTATTACATGAAAAAATTCAAACTATTTAGCGCATACAAGAAAATATGATAGAAGACGGGTGGGTGGGTGTTTTAATACTTTTAATGAAAAATTTATTGTACTAGAAGTACCTAATTTAATATGAGGACGCATTTAGAAATTTTAAAAATCGAAAATATAAATAAAGTTGAGGATACTGACCGTTACGAATATGTTATTATGCTTCAACCTTTTTCACTTCGTTTAGGGATAATTTGTGATAAGAGATAAAAATATTCCATGTCCTTACCCAAGGTCAACTCTATATCTCTACTGTACCAAATTTCATTAACATCGGTTGAGTGGCATAGGCGTGAAAGCCTAACAGACAGTTAGACAGAGCAGCTATGGCATTAATGTATGAGAAGCGAGGCGAGAAGTAGGGATGTCATTTTTTGTAAATATAAAGTGAATATTTTTTCTTCGTCTTCTTTCAGCCGGCTATATAACCGTACTCACTCACATGCGCGCGAACCATTTTACATTGTGCGAAATGTCACAGCTTTGAATACCTCGAAATTGTCAAAAACTTCGCATCATCATTTTGCGAAGCCATAACAAGTGACGCCTGTCCTGATTTATTTATTATTCGTTGCAGACAAAAGGACGGAAGGATGGCCTCTAGTGGACTCTCCAACGCCGACATTTATCTACACACTGCTGTATTTATTTATCGTGTGGATCGGGCCCAAGCTTATGAAGAATCGACAACCCTTCAAGTTGACGTGGCTTTTAGTACCCTACAACCTAGCAATGGCAGCTCTGAACGCCTACATAGCTATAAGGCTGTTGACAGCGTCGTTCAGACTGAGATATAGCTACATATGCGAGCCTTGTCGTCAAAAATATGACCCGGATGAACTACAGGTGAGCCTTTAATGTTTAATGTTGAGAATACAACACAACACGCTTTGTCTCGTCTATCTATCCGTAGCACAAAGGATTGGAATAGGTTGCCTCCATCACTGTTTCCACCTACGTAGGATGTGGGAGTCTTCAAAGGGAGAGTGAATTGGCTTTATCTAAGTTAATACACTCAACATCAGGTGGGATTGTTGTCACGCACTGTCTTTTGCGAAGTAAACAAACCGGCCAAGCGCGAGTCGGACTCGCGCACAAAGGGTTCCGTACCATTATGTATAAAAACGCCAAAAATCTCTGGTCTGTTGTATGAAAGCCTCACTTAAATATTTAATTGTTTTATTGTAGCCACATATTAGCCACAGCGCCATTTCTTGGACCGAAAGTTAACTAAACTCGCGTATTCGTCGAATGTATGGGAGCCCACTTAAATATTTATTTTATTCTGTTTTTTAGTATTTGTTGTTGTAGCGGCAACAGAAATACGCCATCTGTGAAAATTGCAACTGTGTAACTATTACGGTTCATGAGATACAGCCTGGTGACAGACGGACGGACGGACAGCGAAGTCTCAGTAATAGGGTCCCGTTTTACCCTTTGGGTACGGAACCCTAAAAAATACGACAGTGGTACTATCACGACGCGTATCTGACTGCCATTTGACAGGTCCAGGGTTAGGTTCCCAGCTAAGTGATTTTTTTTTGTTTTATATTTTATTTGTTGTTGCACTTCGACACAGTTAATCTTAATTAAGGGATATATATTTCATTGAATTATGTAAGGTTATATTAAATTTATTGTGACATATTTTTGGAACGAGGTTTCTTATCGCGCGGCATAGATGGAGGCTAGAAGAAAATTGTGTAAAGGTTTTACTCACGATTTTTTATTTAATTTATAGCTATATTATTCCTTGTTTTTATATCAATATAATATGTACGTTTAAGCTACTTTCGAAATTCAAACCTTGTAAATGTACCAAACTTCAACACTACGAGTATGTCAGTCATTCCGAAACTATAAGCCCGTATTTGATTCCTCCGATAAAAGCCAAACGTTATTGACGCCATGACATGTTAATAAGCAGATTCTCCTGATATTGACAGCTTCGGTTATCGTGTATCATACGGGATAAATATTTTTGCAAGCAAAATACGGATTTTACTTAATATGTTATTGCATTCACACTTTGCTGTGAATGAGCTGTGAACTTGATAGGTAGGATAGATTTACCGTGCTTTAATATTACCTCGGAGATTTCGATGTTTCTTTGTCTGCACTATGTTTTTATGGAATTAAGATAGCAAAGTGAGCATGCTGCACCACCCTTCCGCTGCCGCCCATAACAACTGTGACCGACCTACAACTAGACTCAAAGGGACTAGGATGATTAGTCCAGTTAGTAGATGGTGTTAGAAAATTACTTGGCTAGTTTGTTAATAAGTGTGAGGACAGGGACTGTTAGTGATAATTAGACCTGTTAGTTAATGTTAGTAATAGTCCGGTTAGTTATTGTTACTACGAGTCTCGTTCTAAATCGGCCACAGATGCGTTGCTACCCCTGAAGACTGAGATGGTCGCCTCTAAAAAAGTGTAACCGGCTCCACACCTTCCTATCCGGAACGGGGAAAAAAGAATGGGGAAGGGTGAATTTTTTTTAAAAACTTTGAAAACGTCGAATATCTCGGAAACGGAAGGACTTTTACTGAACATAACATGACTGTATTTATCTGAACCAGCATGATACCCTCTACACGTAGGGACCAATAAATGATGCAAATAACAGATGGACGTAAACTTTCACCAGAATAGCACCTCTTTATGCCTGGCTGCCAACAAGTTGCGGCCATGTGCCTAATGGCACACCCGACTTTTTAGGACCTCTAGGTGTATATCTTGAGCTTGGAGTATATTATTTTTATACAAATAACAGATGCATGTAAGTTCTCCCCAGAAAGTCATTTTTTTTTCGTTAATTAAACATACTAGCGGCCATTTTTCAATAGGCACACCAGGCAAACCATATTGTTCGTTGCCTAATTGTACATAAAAAAATGATTTTCATCAAATACTCGAGCATGTAATAAAAGTGTTACGGGATCTTAGGATATGACACAAATCCGAGAAAGCATTGTCTCTAAAGAGAGAAAGACAATTGGAGTCTCCAAAAGTGGAATCTGTAAATAACTGATCACTTTAAACACGTAGGGAGGTTAATGTTCAGTTGTCTGCATTGCTGTTGTGTATAGCTATTGTTCTATCTTCGTGCTCTAGGTATAAATCCGTGCAACCAAGGAGTTAAGGAACCTTGTCAAAGTAAATCGAAAATGACATTTCTCGGGTAGAGTTGTGGTAGCGTTGAGAAAAAGTGCTGAAAATGCATAATATTTTTAGTATTAATGACATACCTACCTATTAATTATTTTTACAATTTATCATAGGATTATTAAACAGAAAAATATTTCATGTATGAAATCAATTTAATAAAATATGAACCTACATTATTTTACACTTATTGCAACTTTTCAATGTTATCTCTTATTTAAAATAAAAATCAATGAAAAATCCACGCGTACAGGAAACGCAAACTACCTAAACTACCTTCCTGATCGCGCACGGATTATATGCTAATGTATAATGAAATTAAAGCCCTGATCGATCCGGAAAGGTATCTGAGAAAAATTTAATAGCGAGTAGGTACTTATTGCAAATCCATGTAAAATGTGAAAAATATTATGTTAGTAGAGTTATAAATTTTAATTTATTTCTTTATTTTAGACCGTCGACAGCATTTTGTTATGCCTGTACTGTTACTACTTGAAGGGTACTGGCGTCGCCGACAAGTCAATTTAGTCACCACTGTGGTTAGTTTATTGTCCTATGTGTTGAAACAATGCAATACTGAGGTATTGTAAGTGTGACTTCGATCGTAAATACTCCATTCATCATTGTAATATTGTAGAAGACGTCCCTCATATTGCAGAATATATTCTAAGTTCAGTTTAGTAAAGGAATGTCTCGTGCCAGGCGAGGCTTATGTCTGAGGAGCGGCCAAGCTCCAATTGTACGCTGTTGGGGCTTGTATATGTTAAAATGCATAATAAGTTAGTGTGCACATTAACTAGGTAATCTGCAGATTCTCTGATACCATTCGTTAAAGTGTAAAATTTGCACTTTACCCAGTTAGTCTGCACAGTAACGGATGGTACATCGTTAAATTGCGGAAGACTGGCTACCTGAGTACCAATTTGTGTTGATGTCGTGGCCACATCGTAGATTTGCTCACGATTTGCTATCGATCGAGATTTAGTCGAATCGTAAAAACGCGGAAAATAGGGCATCACTTCGAACCGTGACGTCTCCGGCGCTGCGGAAGGTGCAGCCCCTTCGCCCTTGCATAACAAAGCACAGACACCCACGCTCGCCTGCGCAGCTTCGGCTTGCTGGTCGCCTTCGGCGACCAGCCTCAGCCGCTCCGGCTCGCCCGGGTGTCTGCGTTTTGTTACAGCGGGCGGGGGCTGCCCTCCCTCCGCGCCTCCGGGTTCTAAAAACACTCTAGGGGTAGGGCATACAAGACTACGTGGAGTAGGGGTAGGCTAATTCGGTTCTGTAACCAATTCGACCTACCTACCTTGAAGAATTTGACTGAGTAGTAATGGAAATGAGTATTCATTGTTTTATATCCAAAATCAACTCAATTTTTATGTTTCCGTTCAATGTAACTCGTTTTTAACAATTGACGTTCAAACAAGAACCTATTTTATAGACTTTACCGTATGCATGGTTGTTAGTCTGCAGATTAGCTAGGAAGTCTGCAGATTAACTAGTTAATGTAGGAACTCAATTATAGTTTTTCCACTTTAACTGACTCAGCCAGATAATCTGCAGAATACCTCGTTAATCTGCACTCTATCTGATTTACGCAAATTAACGGTAACATATATATTGTGTCTGTTATTATTTGAGTGTTTCCCGGGATTTAATTGGGATTTTATCATCTGATCCTAATTCGATGGATCTAGAACCGCCTCTCTTTCAAATAGATACAAAAACGGGCTGGACGTACAAAAAAAATAATATAGGCGTTGAACATAGAATCTCCTTCTTTTTTTAAATCGTTGATAACATAATATTGAAATTGGAATAGTCACTGCGCACATACGGGATTGTCAGATTCAATAAGGCTTATTCCGTTCGGATGTCCAACTATTGATACCCTACTAGATCAGTTAAATTTTATTTTTTTCTATTCTGGTATGATCCCATTGACTGTTCAAAAGTATTATTTTTAATTCCGTAGTACGTCAGAATGACTTTCACTAATTAACCCCGATACTTGTGTTTCAGATAGCTGATGCTGTATGGTGGTACTACTTCTCGAAACTTCTAGAGTTCTGCGACACATTCTTCTTTATCTTGAGAAAGAAAGACGAGCAGCTGACATTCCTGCATGTCTACCATCATTCCACAATGTTCAGCTTTTGGTGGATTGGGATCAAATGGGTGCCCAGTGGATCCAGTGAGTATTTTAACTGTTTTCTTTAGGCATCACCTACTAATGGCCCACCACTGAGCACGGGTTTCTCCTCATCACTGAGGAGGCATAGAGCATAGGTACTCCACCACACTGCAGAGCGGATTGGTGAAGGAGTTAGCAGCCAACCCAAGTAGCGGAAGTATTCACGCCGTCCAAAAGTCCCCCACATGACTTAACGACTGCTATCTATCGATAAAAGCTAGGACCGATGACTTTAAGTGCCCTCCGTATGGAGGAAGCGCTCAAGAATTCTTTGCCACTAGCGGTCATCACTGTCATCGGCCGGACCTCTGTTACTTAATTTTGTCGATCATTAAACCGCCGGGCTATGAGCTCGTCGATGTACCTATTTTGAGACATAATTGGATAAAGTTCCCGGAAACGTGCAAGATTCTTGACTGCATTTTATTCACTTAAGAGTTGTTTGGACTTTTAACTGATTGCATTAAAACTTTCGTTTCAGTCGTACTTTGTAACTGAAAGTTAAAGAACATTTTCGCAGCACGTGTACATAACTTTGTGTATTTCTTCTTTACGTTATTCGTAAGATCTCGGTACCCTCGACTATTATATTATTGATTTTAATCTAATTCAAATAAAGAAGGTAGGTGGAAAGCGCCATCAGCTGACCATTCGATCTTTTTGCATAATGGCGTTTTTAATAAATTTTTCTCCGGTATTTTAACGTTGTCTCTCATGCAGGCGAAGCTGTGAATGAAATTGGTAATTAATAAGCCAGGCAATGCAAAACTCAACCGACCAAAATTCATCCAAATAAATGAAATTTTTATTCGAAATAAATAGGGTTTTAAAACCAACGGAACCTTACATCCCCTTTTAATAATTTTGTTTGTCCACCAGCCTTCCTCCCTGCTATGGTGAACAGCGCCATTCACGTCCTGATGTACACTTACTATGGACTCTCCGTCTTCGGCCCCACTGTAAGCCAGTACCTCTGGTGGAAGAAATACCTCACTATCCTGCAATTGGTATGTGTTTTTTTTCATATTTATTATGACTGATGATATAATGGTTAAAAAACAAAACTGTGAAGTGCCTAACGTACATAATAGATACTAATGACAAAAAATATTTTTAAAGCAGCGTAATAAATAATATCGTTTTATCTAATAAATTTTACAATTTAAAATTCAAACATTCACACAAAAATTAAGATTAAAATCATTGTAAAAACAATCAACATAATAGAATAAAAAATAATAAAACACAGTGAATTTCAATTCAATTCAAATAAGTATTGAAGATAATAAATGAAGATTAACATCAGTAGGTATAATTAACATCAAAATTAAATTTAAACATCCTATTGGTATTAAAAGATTTATTATGTAAATAGGATGTAATTAAGTATATACTTACATATATTTCATTGCTACATCAGTACGACATTTTATCAGATCGTGATAAATCCGATATCAAAACCGACTGCAGAATGTTATTCCAATCAAATCCAATTCCGCTCATTCATGATCGTATTCAGTTCTAAATTTAAATGTTTATATTTTCAGATTCAGTTCACGTGCGCTTTGATCCTGGGCATCAACGGCATCAGGACCGGCTGCGAGTTCCCGCTGTGGATGCACTACGTCCTCATCATTTACATGATCTCCTTCATTGTGCTCTTCGGCAACTTCTACATGAAAGCGTACATCGCCAAGGTGCGTATCTGCTTAGTTATTATCATGATAAGTATGAACCTATGGTATAGAATTTTTCACCAATTAGAAGTATGATTTACTTGAAAATTTGCACAAAGATCAAGTTCCGAGAGTAATAATAGTAATTACACTGTTTCAAGTAGTTCAAGGACAAGTTAAACGAGTAAAACAAAAACACTGTCCTCATTTTAACCATTCATTAAGAATTAAGTGTATCATATCTGTGCATTCATCACAAAATATCATAAGAAGCTTTCTTTTTATTACATCGCATAATTTTACGACCACAATCATAAGTGAATCATTTTATTTACGTCCATAAAATTGAAACGTCCGCTCTGCTATTATGCAAACACGACCCACCGAAATTGTTTACAATATTACCGTACTTGTTAATAATCATCGCGTAACTTAACATTACGCTGACGTCATATTACATCATGCGTTACGTCATTTCCGAGTGAAAGCGAACAAAGGTTGCGTAATTTTACTTTCATACGGAACAAGGAATGCTATAAGAGGAATCGGTTACGGCCGATGATCTTTTCTCTGGGTCAGATATCGTTTTAAACGGAACGAGTTAATTATATGAAGTACAACTTGGCTTGACACGCTGCCGCGTGTTGATTACGTGTTATTACATGCTAGGGAGCCCAAGAGGGGATTTTTGGATTTACTCGAGCGCGTCAGATTAAGGTACAGGGGGTACCTGGTACCCAGTTAAGTAGCTCCACCAAATATGAGCCCCATATATAAGTTCGATTTTTTTTTGCACATTATAATAATGGTAGCGAGTTTGCGTCACATCGAAATCGTCAGATTATTGAATGAGAGCTTTTTTTAGGTTCACTTAACACCCCCTTAGAAAATTCCCCCCCCCCCCCCTTAGATTTTTTCTCTCTCATTTTCAACCCTTACGTACGGTCACCCCCATCAAACAAACGATCAGATTAACATAGTACATTATTAAAAATACGTAGAACATTGATGCTTACAATATCTGAAGTGCTCGAGTATGTACACATTATTTTTTTACATATTCAAAAGTCTATAGCCGCTTCCCCCACCGATGAAAAGGTATACATTATATAACATTTTTTTCTTCTTATCATCTAAGCTTTGCAACCCAATAGGTCTCTATGACGCTCGAGTAAATCCACATTTAGCATCGTCGGCTCCCGTACCAGTAGGACATTCAATACGCCTCGCCAGCTTATATCTAATGCAATGAGGGTCGCCGTTTTTGTACTCACCATTTGGCGCCACCGGCGAGGTGAGGTCCTGCTGTCAAAGCCCACCCATACATAAACAGTGACAAGTGATATTCAGACAAGTGAGAAGCGACAGTGCCACAAACTTATCCGACCCGGTGACCAAAATTGGAACTAATGCAAATGTTATACTGTTGTCAGACAAAGACAAAGACAGTAGCGCCCTTTTTACCGGGTCAGATAAGTTTGTGGCACTGACAGCCAGACCTCACTCTGCACTAGCGCCTCTAGCGGCGAATTCACACGCCTTTACCCTCATTAGGCTGTCATTGTTCTTGGTACGATGATATGAAGACTAAAATTTAATGATAGTTGGTAAAATAGGTAATTAGGTACTTAGTTTCATTAGGTTTGTTTAGTTTTCGCATAAAATTGAAGGACGCACAAACTTGTACTTATTTCATCATAAATTTAATTATGTTTAATTTTCCTTTGACTTATAGCGTTGAGAGTCAATACATACATTGATTGAATTGGTATACACCAAAACATACGTAACAAGAGACTACAGTAGCCAATTCCTGTTGGTGGTATCATTGAAGGCCGGCTAGCTAATTATGCTGACTGTATAATTATAATTATATCAGCGATATGATTATATATTGTATAATCATATCGCATGTCAAAGAGCGACAGCGAACACTTACCATCGGATGACTCGCCAAATCACGTGATAAATAAAAAAATAGAGGCAATAAAATTTGTTTAAAAATCTTTTTCTTTGCTTTCAGGGAAGCAAATGTATGGAGGTGAGATACGGGCAATGCTTAGACGACGAAGAAACTATATCACAAAGAAAATTAAAAGATAATTAATAATTATACACTGCTTTATTTTCATAATTTATTTAAACTCTAATTATAAGTCATTGACTTATAAGTAAGTTAGAGGACAAGTTTCGAGAACATTTGCTTACGGAACTAGTTCATTAACGATGTAATTAAATAGTCAGACATTTTGACAACATTTATGTAATGGGTACACATTGATAAAATAATACCTTTATACCTTAATTATACCTTTGTTAAATATAGTCATAATAAATAAGCAATATGATACTATGTTCAAAGGAAAACAGTATTTTGTAGATAATTGATAAGTATTTAACAAATCTTGTAATTATAGTTGACTAGTTTTCATTGTTTATTCTATTACAAAGTAAAATTAATGCTATATTTCAGGTGTATATTGCCTTACAAATAAATTTTACGAGACGATAAATCTTTCGATATTTTCATTTCATGAAAATTACTTAGTAATTACATGGCTTCATTAGGTACTTTTTTATCACAATAAAAATATTGATAACAATGAAAAATGTTTGTTAACGAAGCTAAGAATTTATAAACAAGTGAGTATTGTTAATTGTAAGTGTGAATTACTTTCTATTAACATATTTTTTCCTATTTATAGTATTTATATCTACCAAAGTACGCGAAGAAATGATTCACATGATTACATTACATGTTTTTTGGTAATTTATGGCACTTTAGAAACCAAATTCAAATGCCGATTTTGTTATATTTATTATCTATCAGTATCAGAATTAGATTTATAACTAACTTTTTACCCTGACAAAATAACTGACTTTAAACTCGGGATAAGTCAAAAACCACTCACCAGATGTCGTTAATAAAAAGTAGGTCAATAAACAAACTTTACCGTCCCACTTTTCGCACACTAGTTCCATATCTACTTTTTAACAGTACCATTAATTATATCCCGAACATTTATCTGACGGTTCTACTATTAATTACGCAAGTAAAACAAGTAGTAACAAACAAGTAATTAGATGTTCTATAGAAAACTTACACTTCATTACATTGCTTTCAGGACTCATACAAAACTTTTGCTGAATATTGTACGTACTAGTCAGCAACAAACTTATATTGTTATTTGCGAGACACGCATTCACTATATTTATGTTACCTACACTCTTAAAACTTTCTTGTTAGTACAATATGTTACGAGATGGAGATAATTTTGGTCCAAATTTCATTTTCATCTCGTGGAAATTCATCACGAAAAACCACTACCTATTTTAACTATTTTTAACCGACCTCAAAAAAGAAGGAGGTTCTCAATTCGACCGTATACGAGTATATGCTTTTAATAGTTACCGAATTCGATAAATAAAAAGGACTAGTAACTGACAGATGAATGACCACAACGTACTTATGAATGACTTTTCTTTAGTTCCAATTTTTGCCATTTCAGAGATAAGTTGGGTGCACTGTATGCAAGCTCTCAGGTAAGGCATGGCAGCTGTCAAAGTGAGGTATGTCAGATAATAAACGTCAATAATGCACTGTGACAGTGGCTTATAAGATACAGTCGTACAAGGATCTTTTGACGCGTGGCTGACGTGTGTGGGTGACAGAAACAGTGCCTTACATTTTGCCTTACCTGTAAGGCGCTGTCTCTGTCACCCGCACGTCATCCACGCGCCAAAAGATTCTTGTATTGTCGTACAAGAATCTTACAGGTAAGGCAAACTGTAAGGCACTGTCTCTGTCACCCTCACGTAACCACGCCCCAAAAGATCCTTATACGACTTTACGACAATATAAGAATGACTCCAGGTTAGTGTCAAAATTAAAGTGCAACATAACTTCGTTCCAACCAAGTTTTCCAATTTGTTCATTAACCAGACGTTTAAAGTCATACCTATAGTTCGACGTGAAATTTTGCATAAGTCAACACCGACGCCAAAACGGAGAAAGAATTATAATTGTATCATGTTATATACATGTTCATCTTGACATTAACAAACATAATAATTTGTAAATAATATTAATTCTAATATTTGACCACTGGAGAACCGTTTAAATGTTTCCATTACACTAAATATTTTGACACTGCGCTCGAGCCATGTATGCGACTTTCTGGGCTCTCTGAACTACTTCCGGGCATCTCTTACGTCTGACCATCCTGCAGTCCTGGAAGAAGCCTTCGTTGCGGGGGAAGCCGTTGCTACCGTCGCTGAATGTGACCAGACCTGGAAATAAAATCAAAGGTTAAGTTTAGACAAAAGGGATTGTACTTTGTACTCGGTTAAGGTTTATAATAATAATAATAATAAATCTTTAATTCAGACATCAGAGATCCATAGATTGTTAGTGTGTTAGTAACAATTGAGCTTAAGAATATGTTAGTGTTGTTAGTGCATTTATTTATTTATTTAATTATGTCACATTATTCCATTATGTATGTAATATTAATTAATCACATTATTTATTTAATTATGTCATGTTAGTTGTTGTATTTTACATTTTATTACATATTATAATATTATTTTTTTAAGCCTAAAACAAGCTCCACACAGTGTCTCTGGATGTAGCCGTCCGGCCGGGCAGCAATCATCTTCAGGATGCCGTTGCTGCTGTTACGTAACCGCTGTAACAAAGAGGCCGCTCTTTTACGCATGATTGCGTGAAACCCGTCGGTTCGTGTTTAGAGAAAAGGGATTGTACTTTGTAGTCGGTGTCGTTGTGCGTGTCAATACATTTGGGTATAAAGGAATGCTATTAATGTTGAGTGTTTTATTGTTTACTATTTGATAACTCTGCATGAAGTTGTGAAAGATCACTAGAGCCAACAGAAACTATTCATTCGAAAAAAAAACCGCTTTTTAATCTTTATCAATAATTCAATTAGAATTTAAATGAGAGCCCTTCGTAAAGCCCTCAAAGGTGTGTGAAGTTCGCCAAATCGCAGGTCGCCAGCTTGGTGGACCATTGTATATATCTACCCCTCAATGTGAGGAGAAACTCTAGTGCAGCTATGGGACAGTTATTGATGTTTTTATTGTGTGATATGTATAGCAACTTGCCTGTTTTATTTCTTTGGTTATTCAGTATAGGTGTTATTATGTACAAAAATATTTTATACTGCAAAAGCCATAAACAAGCAAATACAATACATAAATAAGAAGCTTGATAAATATCGACAATAAATCAAGTATATTAGGTATATACAAGAGTAAGTTTTAATATTAAAGATTGAAATAAAATTTAATGTACAGATCCGTCCTTTGAATTTAAATAACCATTCAATGCGTCAGTTCATTCTAAGTTCAAGAATAGTGTCTGTGTGTGACAGCATTATTACCCATTCAATTTCTAAGCAAAAACATTTCTTAACTGATGTTTATGTGCCGCAATTTTATCCAAATTGATATGATTCAAAATTCTTTGCTTACCTACAGGTACGAGAAAAACTTTTCTATAAAATCCTACTAATATTATAAATGCGAATGTAAGGATGTGTGTATATTATGTTTGTTACTCTTACACGCAAAAACTACATAATGGATTTTCGGAATAATAATAAGTTAAAGTTTATAGAGAGTGTTTATAATTTAGACATAATACAACCATAACTGTTAAGTAAGTCGGAAAATATCAGCCTTCTGAGAGCTATCTTCTACTAAGGGGCTAGTTCCCCGAAGCGAAGCGAGAGCATGTCTAGTATAGGTAAGTATAAAGGTAGCTACATTCTTGGAAAACTTGAAGAGTTATGTGCACAATTCAAACTCAACTCAAATTCCGTGTCACGATATATATTCGCGCATAACTGTGTAAAAAAAATTAGTCGCGTTTACTAAACATATAAATTCCTAGGTGTTTAGTTTGCTAACCAAATATCCTAAACAAATGTACGTTGCTTGAACTTTATCCACATCTACGAAAGGAATCTACCCTCGGATCCCCTACTTTGATACCATACCAGGTATCTATGCATTACTATATTAACTGACAGGAGAAGCTTCTACGATGCGACTCCTGTCAGTCAAAAGTGTCAGATACATACGAATTTTGGATTGCGTTGCAGTCGCGTAGCTCATAAATAGCGTTGTGTGAGAAGTGCCTAAAGATTCGAATCTCGGCAAAGCTACAAAAAACGATGCGTTTAAATTTCAGTTCTCAGTCTAGGTGTTTGTGTGTGTGTGTCATTGTCTATGTGTTGATTAAACTATCAAACTTAATAATACTGTACAGTGCGCCCAACTTATCTCTGAAATGGCAAAAATTGGAACTAACGAAAAGTCATTCATAAGTACGTTGTGGTCATTCATCTGTCAGTTACTAGTGTGCAATGATTGGTCAAATGAATGTCAAATGCGTCCGACAGCGCCTCTTTCGTTTCAGTCTTAAGTTGGGTTTACTATAAGTGTTTGTAATAGTTAACTAACCAAGCCCCCAGACTCTTCCGCCTCGAAATTCGCCCTCAAACTTCATTCCATCAGCTCGCCAAAAGACTCCGTATCCGTGAAACCAGCCTTGCATGAACTCTCCTTCGTATCTGAAATTTAGGTGAGACCATTTTTAACCGACTACAAAAAAGGAGGTTCTCAGTTTGACCTGTAAGTATATATGTGTGTATGTATGTATATTTGTGCGCGATTATCTCGCGTTTGGTTGAACCGATTTTGATGCGGTTTTCAGCATCGTGTTTTACTTTTCGGCGTTAAAGTCGGTTCTATTTTGTTAAAAGTTATAATAAACATACTCGCTTGTAGTTACGCCAACAGTTTCGTTAAACTAAGATACATAAAACTCATTAATACCAGAAATTAGACTGAACTGGAAGAGTCACAAATTATTTCTTCAACTTTGTTTTACTCCACGACGTGTTTTCGTGCGACGCAAAGCCTCCTTAGCGTTTGCTAGGGTTTTTAAGGCAGGTGTCCGATCGTCGGCGAATAGCGAGTAACTCAAGTCGAATAGCTCAAGACACATATAGAAAAGAGGCATATTCGAGCGAGTACTCGCTGTCTGGTCAGAGCTTTTCTCGCCGACACGCCAGCGGTGAGACACCTGCCTAATAGACTGAATATAAACACATATAAATGGAAGTTTGTTTCGTTTTGATTGCGTTGTAGAATTTAGTTGATTCCTCCCTCAATCGATTTACTTAATCTTGAAATAATACCTAACTGAAGACAATAGACTAGGTATAATAATGAAATAATATTACCCAACTAAGTAAACATTCACTTAATTTTTAATTATGAGGCAGGTTTTAAGTTACAAAGAAAATATTAATTTTCTAGAGTGCGAATTATTATACATATACTGTATACCGGGTTTGAACTCGGGTCTCCCCGTTCAGGAGACAAACTTAAAAACCACTCAGCTATCATTCCTTTCAAAAGAATATTAAAAGAAAAGAAGTAGATGTAGTACTTAACATTAGTATCATAAGAAAATTTATATAACAAATATTTATTTCTTAGCTTTTCGGTGTGCCATCTTTCCAAAGATTATAAAGTTACGGCGTGGGAATATTTTTACGAGACAAATAGGGATCATATTTGTTAATCGATTACAAATAACAAGTTAATTTAAGCACGATAATATTTTATTATTAGGTACTATTAATTTCTTCATTTCACCCAGTTAGAGCCAAAAATACGGCAATATTTTGTTACTTTGTACCTATACAGGTATATAAATTATCTTGCCTTTATAAGAACTCATATAAAATGAAAATAACATTATTATTTTCGGTATTTCAAACCGTTTCGGTTTGAAATCGGTTGAAATCGTTCAACAAGTTTCGGTTGGTATAGGTACCTACTTCAGCAAGTACAAGTGTAGTTAGGTCATAAGATGTAAGGGGCAAGATGACACTGCAAGAAGACACTGACAATATTTGACAATATGCACGCCAGTTAAGTTAGCTAGAACTTTTCTTGACACGCTTCCGGGTATCTATGTAGATTGTAGCAGTAGTATCACAACCGTTAAAAATTTAAAATGTCATTAGTACCCACAGTTACATAAACAAAATAAAGAATTATCCTCCACTTACTTCGCACCATCAGGAAAGGCTATGACTCCGAGCCCTGAGCAGAGACCAGACAGTATGGAGCCGTCGTAGCGTGTCCCATCAGGCAACACCAAATGTCCCACCCCATGCTTTTGTCCTTTGGAGTTCCACTCCCCCACATAACGAGTTCCATCATCATACTTGTAAGCGCCCATCTTTGCTACCTCCGGGTTTACAACTGAAATGTTGAAATGATCTTAATAAATAACTGGTCGAAGCTTAAACTGCTCATAACCTTGCGGTGTTTGACTGAGTCAAGTAACAACAGGCGTGGTCAGTAGTTGCATAGGTGAACGATAAGGGCTTCCTTGTGTGCTTCCTTTAAGCCGTATCATCATCTCAACTCATCACCGCCAACTATTGTGCACGAGTCTTTTCTCAGAATGAAAATATTAAGGCCGTAGTCCACCACGCTGACCTTAAACCTTTGCAAACACTCCAGCATGCAGGTTTCCACACAAATTTTTCCTTCACCATTATAGCGAGTTACATTTAAATGCTTAAAATGCACATAACTCCGAAAAACCAGATTCTCAAGTGCAGATATACATAAAAGTGTAAGATTTTTCTTACCGTCCATTTTGAAGGCGACGTATTCAGCGCTGGCACTGGAAAACACTGAAAGGTTTCCACAATACAGCCGGTTAATTCGATTAGCAGGCTACTTGGCCGTGTTGGGTACAACACGGTAGGACACATGCATTATATAGACTATATTTTATAGAAACCTATTTTGATGAGTTAATATTATTATATTAGTCTCGTTGCCTAGTAGGCCTTGTTAACATGATAGGTATGACATGGATATAATATTTTCTATTTTTCTAGAAATGAACAGTGGTTGAACAACCAATATCTAAATGACCACTGGTAATTGACATGCATGGATACCAACAACACCAAATTCTTTACTTTGTTGTCAGAGAAGAAAGAAGGAAGAGAAAAGAAAGAAATTAAATTTCGATGATGAAAGCATTGAAGCCCTCTCATATCACATATTAAGGATTACGATTATATTTAGGGGCACGGAAATGCCCACGCCAAGACCGGTCTATTATCTGATGTTTTTTCCTAAGGCTGTTCACGGGGGCGCTTCCGTGCCTCCAAATATTGTAATCTAAGTATAATCACAATTACATCGTTGAACGCTCTCGTTTCGCTTCGGGGAACTTAAATATTTCCCCATTTTTGCAACATGTTTCACCTTAGCTCCGCTCCTGTCAGTCGGAGCGTGATGTTATAGCCTAAAGCCTCCCTCAATTAATGACTTATTCAACACAAGAAGAATTTTTCAAATCGCATCAGAAGAATCTGAGATGAGCCCGTTTGCCATTTGCCGTTCATACAAACAATAAACATATCAACTATATTATACTCGTATTAGCATAGATTTGGCTCATTTCTACTTTGTGCTGGGTATTGATACTAATGCTATCCAAACCAAAGGCAATAAATTGGCTATCGCGTGCTACTAGCCATGACCGTTTTTGTCATGATAAGAAAGTCCTTAGCCTTATAGAATTTAGTAGGTACTACACAACTAAATTAGCATCTGTTAATTCTTATTTTTCATTTGCCATTACTCAGTTCAACCTGGACTGACCTTGTGTCTGAAAACTTATATTTCTGAACGACATAAACATTTAACATAATTATAATTACTTATGTCTGATAGGGTGACCTTGAGCTCTTTTGCCTTGGTGAAAATTAGAGTGATCGTTTTTGTTGTTGTTAGTACAGAATTTAAAACAGCATATTAGGAACTGCCAGACACTACTCTTCTTCAGTAAGTATATTGTCCATTAAGTTAATGTTTATCAAATTCTTAAGACTTAAAAGATTTTGGTGTTATATATTAATTAGAAACATTTACAACAGTACTTTCACTTATGCATGTACTAGTAAATCCGCCCTCGCTTCGCTTCGGGAAACCAGTCCCTTCAAAAATCTCTATAAATTTTAACAAATTATGTTATTCCGATGTCTAAGCTATATTACTGCAAAGTTTCATGAAAATCCGTTCAGTAGTTTTTGCGTGAAAGAGTAACAAACCCACACACACACTCACATACATCCTTACAAACTTTCGCATTTATAATATTAGTAGGATAGTAGGATAGGATGATAAGCATATTAAGTATGATGAGTGGTGATGAGTAAACTCAAGTATTATGTAAATACGTGCAACGGTTTTGAGTGAAACCCAAGCAGAAAAATAGATCGATAGGCAGTAATTCCAAAAAGTTACAGAGATGCTCCATCTAGCAGGATGAACGTCGATACGAAATTTAATATTTTCAATGCCAATTTCATATTTTCCACTGCTAATTATTTATTATTAAAATTAATCATTACCGCTAAATTAATCCTTTTAATACCTGGTGCACATTCCAAAGACAAAATTATCCTTAAATTTTAAAGCCAATAAATAAATTTAAATTGCGCTAAGTATATCAATGAATACTGCGAGCTTGTCGTGAAATCTATTAACTAGAATGTCCTTTGAATTCGTGTGGCGAACAGTTTATCAAAGATTTCAATCTACGTCAAGTGTTGCGTCCATGAACTTGGCTTACTTTTGTTGTGGCCATTTGCCGCTCAGCCGACGGGAAGCATTAGATTACTCGGTCGTTACTCAAAAGGCGAAGTTCCTTTACTCGTACTGTTAGCGGTAGATCGCATAATGTTGAAAAATTGCTACGTGTAATGGCTTACTCTGAGCCAGTGGTTTCGATTCTTCCGCTACATCGCGTGAAGTGCACCTGTATTTTTTATTATAGAGAGCTCTCAATTTTGCATATTATCCTCTTCAATTGTCAGAAGTCATGCGAGTGCGAAAACAGTGGCATTAGTATCTGACTTTTAAACCATTACACTCTTGTAGAATATTAGTTTAATTTAAGATATACTACTATTATATACAAATGAATTAAATAAATCCAAATACTTATACATATTAAGTAACTTTAATAAACTAGGTCCCTGCGGTGCAGTACCCAATACGCTGGCAGCATTTCCTCGCTTAGCTGTATAACAATAACAATAATTCTAATACGCTAAGCGAGAAAACTCCCAGCTCTGGTCCAACTTTTTTGGATGCTCTGTGGAGTTTCTTCTGCAGATATAGGGTTAATGAAGAATTAGTAACCCTCACGGAGACGTCCAACGGCTTTAATAGAGCGACTACCGCCTCATAAATCTAAACGTAACAATTCTTCCCGGTAGATCCCAATGAGCGTGAGGGTGGCTCCTTCATGACGGAAACGTTCAAATTCTTCGTCATCAGCCAAACCGATTTCATTCTAGTGTTATACGACTATGAAAACATCATTATCTAGGGATTATTTTAAAAGGAACGCGCTGCTTTTAACATAATCTCTATATAACGATGTTTTCGTGAACGTAAATGGTATTTAATTTAATTTAAGATGTCTGGAGACGAAGGTAACCACTTACGGTTACGCTCGTCTCCTTGTTTTTCCGATACTATTTAAAGCAAGTAGATAAAGTCAAGAAATTCGTGATATCAATTTTATAGACAAGGTCGTAGATATACGTTGCATGGAGTATTCTCGTGAACATTCTGAAGAGGAACAGCTGTACGAAGCTAGCGCCGCTCTAATAAGGATACGCCGTTGCCGCGTCTTGAATTGCTCGCCGCAATTATGAGTGACTAATTGACTCGACGGGCACGAGTCTATGTTTTGTTGTCATTTTATTCTTACTACGGGAGCATTTTCTATGAATTTAAGATAGAAAACGAGCATGCAGCATAATAAGCTTCTTTCTGGGGCACTCCAGGTGCGTTATGACATAGGGTTCTTCAAGACAGGCGTAAAGCTCTTCTACAGGGCCGGCGTTGCACTGGTGACTCTCCTGGTATTACTCGTGTCCATAGGTGACGATGACCTTTTATCATCAGGTGGATCGTCTGCTTTTATGTCAGCCCTTAAAGCTATAAAAGTGCAGATTCGATCGATCAGGATTCGACTATGATAATAAGAACACCTTCTTCTTTTACGTTACTTTGTCAGTTTAATAAAAATGGAACATGAACTGTTAGAGATATTTAGTCTTATATGTTGTTATTAGTAAGAGTCTCATTCTAATTCAATCAAGATGTTACATTGAGGACTAAGATGTTCGTCTCTAACAAGCGTAACCGAGTCCACACATTTCCTACAGAAATACGATTGCTTTAAAAACAATATTGACACTCTATTGAAGACTTCCAAGGTTCTTACCTTACGAGTTTTGATTGATCTCCGTTTCTTCTTCATATTTGCTTTCATACCTTTTATTTGAGGGTATTACCGTTCACGTGAACTCTGGAATAATACGAATATATTTTATTGTATAATGTGAAACCAAGATTTTTACAAAGGATATGGCCTTAATAATGCATGTAAGAATATAACAGACAAGAAATTATTGTAGCTACTCAAGGATGAAAAATAAAAGTATTCTAATTCAGCTTATGAAAAACTCCTCGAAAATACTAAGTAATTGCAACTTATGTAAACGCTTTTAAAAAGAAGATAAGTGCAATGAAAATCATGCTAGATGCTTTGAATGAATGCTGCTATTTTATGCAGTGCAGCTATGCTCCATATTACTTCCACTTGACGTTAAAGGATGAATGATTGTACAGCACCAAAACTGTATAACGCTTATCAATGGTTAAATAATGCAAGCACCATAAACATCTCACGTAACATTGCTGCAAATTCTCTGCCAAGGCGACGTCCTTGAAGAGCCAACCATCACGGAATGCGGAACCTCGTAACAGCGAGTAGCCAGGTTGACCTTTGGCAGCAAAAGAACGGAAATTCGGATACGAACGAGTTGTATAATGGTGGTGGCGATCGATGCGCCCCAAGGTTGCCGCAACGGTCAAAGATCAGAGTTTACGTAGAAAGTGATGATGTTAAATTGTTATTTGGACGGATAACTAAGCTAATGTCACCCCTAGAGGTATTGTGATTTGTGAATCGTTCCAATTATTTTGATAGAATAATAAAAGACACACATACCTAAATGTGTCAATGATACATTAAACAGCATTGCATTCACGTCAAACTTTTACGTCACCACGGGTCTGAATCGCGCTATCGAAGTTTTTGACAGCGCTCGCATTATGAACAAGTTCCGACTGTTAACAATCAGAGCCGCTCTCCAGGCACGACACCACGCCCAGCCAGATATCTCCTTTGCCAAACCGATATGAATAAATTATACCTATTGCATTTACATTTGGTGCATTTAATACAATATCTACAATACAGTAGGTTTATTGTGAATACTAAGAATTGTTCAAATAACAAATAATTAAGGCACAATAGGCGGTCTTATCGCTGTAGTAGCGATATCTTTCAGACAACCTTAGGATAAAGGACACACTTTTATAACTCGTTGGTAGAGTTACAAGCGCTCTAAGGATGCATCTAAAAGGAGGAAATTAGCATAGCTAAAGGATTGAAACCGCTCCCCTTTATAAGTGTTTACTTTTAGTCTTTGACAAAACCTTGGGTCTAGATCTGCTAGGTTTACTAGACTCAGTTTTTATCGCCCTTTCTATATCCGTACAGTTAAATACAATCATGTGATGGAGATATTAATTATTGAAAGCGTTCAACTTTTTATAAATATTTCAGTGCTTAGTTAATGTCTTTTCTTAAAGTAGGTAATTCGTAAAGTTGCCTCATCTATACTTATTTGCTGGGTATTACTTAAATACAAAATGTTACGTACACCTGGAAATTGTGCTTAACTATGCTTCTAGAGTGGAATTTTAAAGTCCACACATACCTATATACAACATCAGAAGATTATTTTTTGTGTTAATAATGACCCCCAATAATAGTTTTCACATTAAAATAATTTTATGTAAAATATCTATTCATGAAAAAGAAAAACTTCCACATCGAGAAGTAGAGATAACTCAAACAGTATTTGTTAGATTTCGGTCACATTGGTCTAAGATCCGAATCTAAGTCGACTTTCACCGGCTTGATAATAGAATCAAACTTATTTTATAATAAATTTCGTATCTTAGAAAATATATTAAAAATGGGTTGACAACAAAAATCATGGACAGAATATTTTTTATTATTTTTTAAAAAATAATTTTTCAAAAATATTGCATGATGAAGATAATAATAAAATTTTATACTGAACTTAAAGTATAGAACATATAGAATGTGCTGACTATTATCAAATCGAGTGAAAAGTAACTAGTATTGACATACCTGTTTATACCTGTCTACCCAGTAGTTCGTCCAGGTAAATAATAGTCTACCCTACGTCTGCACATTCTATATGTTCTATACCTTAAGTCCAGTATAAAATTTTATTATTATCTTCATCATGCAACATTTTTTATGAAAAATATTTTTTTAAAAAATAATTAAAAATATTCTGTCCAGGATTTTTGTTGTCAACCCATTTTTAATATATTTTCTAATATACGAAATTTATTATAAAATAAGTTTGATTCTATTATCAACCCGGTGAATGTCGATATAGATTCGGATCTTCTACTACATGTATATTATGGGACTACACGTCAAACATCCGCTACCGAATAAAAAAAGAATCAAGAAAATTGGAACACTCAGTAAAAAAAATGTAAGGTAACAACCATAACTGAAATACACTTTATTAAGGCAGATGGCGCTCAAATGTATATCTCAGGACTCAGAGGACAAATTTTCAAATTAAAAAAGAATTATCAATATTGATCCACCCAGTTAAGAGTAATGTGGTAACACTAAAAAAAGTGCAGTCAAATTTAGAACCACCACCTGTATTTGAATTTGGTTAATAAGCCAAGACTTAGTTATTGAAGTGAAAAATTCTTTACTATCGATGTCATTTGAAAGTCGATGAAACGAAAAAGCGACAGTAAAAAGAGACAGAAATATAAATTCATAAGATCTATCGTGGGTGAAAAAGAGATAGCAAGCTATATCCTTATTGTGCAGCGCCATCTACCTGTCGACTTTAGATAAACTTGGCTTGGCAGAAAATCCGATAAATAAATACTGCTGTACAAAGATGTAAATTTTTACAGAAAGTAAGCCTTTGATAGATAACTATAATCGTTTTAGTTCTCATTATGTACCTCTACCTATACCAGCGTTGGTCGTTGATCAATAAATTTTTCATCCCACCTATTCGAAAAAGACGACTTGGTTCGGTCTTAAGGGGATCCAAAGTTGGTGTTTTCTATTTAGCGGGCGGGAATGAATTTTCATATAACTTTTCCTGCCCGTTATTTAAATAATAGTCGGGTAAGTCGGGTTAGTCGGGTAGGTCGGGTAAGTCGGGTAAGTCGGGTTAGTCGGGTTAGTCGGGTTAGTCGGGTTAGTCGGGTAAGTCGGGTAAGTCGGGTAAGTCGGGTAAGTCGGATAAGTCGGGTAAGTCGGGTAAGTCGGGTAAGTCGGGTAAGTCGGGTAAGTCGGGTAAGTCGGGTAAGTCGGGTAAGTCGGGTAAGTCGGGTAAGTCGGGTAAGTCGGGTAAGTCGGGTAAGTCGGGTAAGTCGGGTAAGTCGGGTAAGTCGGGTAAGTCGGGTAAGTCGGGTAAGTCGAGTAAGTCGGGTAAGTCGGGTAAGTCGGGTAATTCGGGTAAGTCGGGTAAGTCGGGTAAGTCGGGTAAGTCGGGTAAGTCGGGTTAGTCGGGTTAGTCGGGTTAGTCGGGTAAGTCGGGTAAGTCGGGTAAGTCGGGTAAGTCGGGTAAGTCGGGTAAGTCGGGTAAGTCGGGTAAGTCGGGTAAGTCGGGTAAGTCGGGTAAGTCGGGTAAGTTGGGTAAATCGGGTAAGGCGGGTTAGTCGGGTTAGTCGGATTAGTCGGGTTAGTCAGTTTAGTTAGTTTAGTGACTGTGACGGTATTATTCCTGAATTTGAGGCGCCTTTTATTTTCTCATAGGGGGGGATGAAAAGTAGAGTGTATCACTCGAGAGCAAATATTTTTGGCTCGGGCGACATACTTTGAATCCCTCGCTACGTTCAGGATTCTACTAAAGAATCCCTCGCTACGCTCGGGATTCTACTCTAGAATCCCTCACTTCGCTCTGGATTCAAAAAAGCGCCCTCGCCGAAAAAATATTACTTTGCACCCTTGTAATACAATCTACTATTTCAATCAACTACTTAATTGACTGAAGGTTTCACTTATACTACGTGTGAATTGCACACATGTTTTATAAAAGCTGTCACTGTTGCATAAAACTGGAGAAATTGGAGAACTAGCTACCTATACTTATAAAAGCTGTATAACTATCATATAGGTAGCTACCTAAGCTATAGTTCTCCAGATTCTACGAGTATATGATTTTACTGTCCTTAATACTACAAACTCTTTAGCAAAATGTAACGCTGAGCCGTTTCGCAGACGTCGCTTAGAGATTCCCATGTCTAGTGACATGTCTAGTCCAGTGCGCTAGTGATAAGAAATTGTCTCACAAAATTTATTCATAATATATCCCCGTATATTATAAGAAAGTTGAAGTTTTTGTTCTTTGAACTCGCTAATCTCTGACAATGTTAGTTGGATTCAAAAAAATCTCTTTATGTATTGCAGCTATATTTTTGAGAAGGATTATTAGGTAAAGGATACAATTGTACTTAAATATTCATGTTACCGAAGAGTAAAGTCAACAGTTTACTAGTTACACATAACGATATAACCACACATGATTCTACATTCCAATTAAATCCTAAGGGCTCTTTTACATTACGCAATTTTCTTGCACATGCAAGATCAATAACTGAATGCAATTAAGAACGTGCAATAATTGCTGAATAGTGCAATTGTACGGAACTGTTTACACGCGGTTTATTGTATGCGATTTTATTGCATGCAAGTTTTGTTTCATCAAACACCTTTACGTGCTGCACTCATATGAAGTTGCAATACAAGAAGTGCTTATTATAAATAATGGTATGTGCTGTTTACAGCGTGTACACACTAAGCGTTTTGAAGCGCGCGCTTTGGTAAGTTTTGAATTTCGTTCGAACGCGCGTTGCATGGGCGTAAAGCAAATCTTGAGCAAAACTCGAAAGGTAAGTTGTCAAGAAGATCAATAATGTTGAGTTGCTTAGATGATGCAAGTAATTTATTGCTACAACTAAATTAATTGTGGACAACAGGCAAGAAACTGGCATCATGTAAATTGTTCCGCTTAATTCTGAAACTTCAAAAACAAAATGTACGTGCTTCTGAAACTAACGAAGGTACTGAATAGTTGCACTGGACAATAGGAATGAGCGCCCCCAATCGTAATCGCTTCCGTTACGAAACAGTTTAATGCAGATGTGGACGCTATTTCTATTATTCATATTACATACTGAACTTTTAAACATATAAATAATTTATGGATCAACCACCCACCGTTTTTATTTTCTTTTAACTAAAATATATAGACTTCAGTGCAATGCATATCCCAAACAGTACTGTAATTAAATACTGATGTATTTGGCGAAACTAAAGAAACAAACATCCATGTTATACTTCAGAAGCTGAATCTAAAACAAGTTTGAACAATTGATTTGTTTTGAAACGTTACACACTCATAGCCCCACACTAGGATTCCTTGTGTGAGTGTCATGGACAACACACAAGACCAGAACACACACCTAGACCAAGAACGGTTTAAACTCATCATTCAAATTACAGCCTCACTAGGAATCGAACCCAGAACCCTTTTAACAGCGATGCGGCGTGTTAACCATTGCGCCATTCGGGTCGTTGTTTATATCAATCGTTTCTTTATAACGTACACTTCGAAACCAAGGAAACGGCTCTTCAAAAACCCCTTCTCATTCTACATATCTCTGATTGCCAAGTTTGACGCTATTAAATTTCACTTCGTTATATCTGATAAACAATTTTAAAGTCTCATAAAATTTGTACCCTCCAACCGCTTTCTAATAACAAAAGAACATCGAATAACAAACAGTTATGTTTCTTATTATTTGCAAAACTCCCGCATGATAAAACTTTATTGCAATCTCGGTTTGAAAATTTATTCATAATACAAACAAAATATTTATGAATTGTCATTATTCACTGATGAATGTTTAATTATTTATTTGAATAAAAAATTGCAAGTGCAATTTGTGTTAAGTTTGTCCGAATGGAAGATTTCCATTTGAAGTGCCTCCATACATTTAGAAGCATTCCAAATGGACGTATCGTCAACGGCTTCCAAAATTTCAAAGATTTCCTTTGGAGGTACTTCCATGGATGTCCTCCATTCGCAAGCACTCCAAACGGACGCATCGTCAATGGCCACCTTTAGTGAGTTACCAAGATTTTTGTTAACTCGTAAGTATATTTTCTTATCTAATAATGAATTATAACCTGAATGGTTCACCTGTAACTCATTTATAATGTTATCTTGGTTATTATTTTCACAGGTGCAGTTAAACCTTAACAACCGACATAGCAATTCAGTTTATAACTAGGTAGTATTCGAGGGTTCGTTTGGAAAGATAAAACAATTATGATATCTAATAAAGATAAGGTAAATGCAGCTGTTAACGACCCCCTTAAACATGTTTGTAATTGAAGTCAATTATTTAGGATTGCTAAGACAGGAAACGACTTGTTTTTCACGTGACAAATCCGTTACCTATTATAATTTCTGATAGATGTTTCAAAAATACAAATTTGATCCATAATTGAAATAAAACAGTAAAAAATAAGACGATAAACCGTAGGTACAGCGAAGAAATTAATGATTTAAAAAAAACGAAATCTGTGAATACTGCTTTATAACTGCTAAATAACGCCAAATAAAACATTTTTCTGGGGACTATCACTTTTTTAGAAATGATACCTAATTTCAAAATAATCTTTGGTGTAGGATTGTTGAAAACACATTTTAGCATGTTCCTTTATTCGTATGGCGTAAAATTAAATAAATTTACTTGCGATATACGTACGAGTCATTATACTAACAGTTCTTAATATTTAGTTTCAACTTTATCAATTTATCATTAAAGAGTTGATTGATATTTAACTAAAGAGCTGTTTACACGAATTGACGGAAACATAATTTTATGTACGCTTTCACGAAACCCTTATCAGTAATACTTGACTTTTACACCACGGCAATAAAGCTCAGTTTCGAATGAACTCTGCTGCGGAATAAATTATCTTGGCACACAAATCTTCAGAATTTCGTGACTGTAATGCATAAGGCCCTTTTCTTACCTTATACGGGTCAGCAACTCACGATAAAACGTTATTTTATATCCGATCAAACAACAAGGCCATTTACCTTATAAGCATCTTTCTCCCTATTTTGCTGAATGTACAGGTTCAAATATGTTTATCAAGAACATTAATTATATTTTTTTATACATACATTTAGAGAAATGTATGCATATCTATAAACACGTGCAAGATTACAAAAGAGTTAGCTTAATAAAACCTATGAGTGTAATTAACTTGAAATAAAACGCTTTAGTAAAATTTTAGGCAGTTCATTAATGATTAAGTTAAAAAAACATTATTTGTATCATAGACGGCATATAATTTCTATAGAAACAAAAGAATACTCTTTTATCATTATGTATGTTTGGATCCCTATCACGCACAAATTCGTTCTAATTGAGAAATTAAACAGATAACAAAAAAAAACTTCTTTATTTTCTTTGCTATCGCCTAACAGGTACTTATGGTACGATTCCACCAAAATTGTGTGCAGCACATTTGTTCACGAACACTACGCGGAAGCAAGAATGAGTTCGCGAACAACAAGCGTGTACGCATCGACGCAAGTCCACTGCATACCTACCATGTGCACGCAAAAAAGTAGGTATACAGATGTGCGCGAATAAAATGTTCGCGCACAAATTTTTATTGTTCACCCGAGTGAGTCGACCAGCGTGAACATTTATACACTGTGCGTGTGCGTTACAGTGCCGCACACGGGTGGAATCGCCGCATTAAGTACCAAAAAAGATTGCATCTTTCATTATCTTTTCGCTTTGAGTCAAAACATGGTTTACGCCAACTTCGACGATCGAGACAGTTGAAATTATGGTAAGTATAATAAATAAAGAGCAGGTAACGAGCTCAGTGAAATTTGATGGTAAGAAAACCGGTAATTTTGTAAACATTTATTAATATTTTGCTCGAGGGTGATTGATGAACTAAATTAGCGGAAATTAGACTCAGACTGACTGGAGTTTATTTTTTTATTTATTATTTTGTAAAACTAGGGTAACAACACGGGTAAAAACTTAAAGCCCAATGGCATTCTCTACAAGTCTGGATAGATGTAGAAAAGGCAAAAAATAGACGTTATAATTGGATTTAAAAAATGCACTTTATATCTAACTGGTTTTTGGTCTTATGAGTTTTATACAAAAAGGGGTAAGTACCTAGTATGGTAAAAGGTAAAAAGAGTAAAGTAAGGTTCAACTTTCTGGTTATAAGACCATAGAAGGCCAACCACAGATACCTACATACGTAGATTCACGTGGGTAAATAATTTATAATGGAGACCTAAGCTATATTAAGCGATGAGGCCAATCCCTTCCATATGACAAGCCATTTTTAACTTCAGGCTGTTAATTTTAGATTGACGTCAATGGTCTGTCAACAGGTCGCTAGGTCATAATGGATTGACCATGAGCCTAATATCGGAAGAACTCAAGGATTAGGTACTTGGTATACCTATTTCGTATGACCTATTGGCTTGGCTTCTATTCGTTAACGGCCCACGGTCTTCACATCAAGGAGACCTAGAGAAAACGCTACGCTGCACCATTATGGATTGTTGGAGGTGTTACTGGCTAACTCAGGTATCGGAAATTTTCATGACTGAAGGCCGCCGATATGGTTTAACAACTGCTTTATGTACATGTCAAAGTCAAAGTCAAAGTCAAAGTCAAACTGTTTATTTCATGTAGGAATTTACAAATTCACTTATGAACGTCAATTTTTTGATTCTACCACCGTTTTGGAAAAGTGCTTGAGGAGAAAAAAACGGCGAAAAAAAACTCCTCCGCATCTTTTAAAATAAAAATTACAATATTACTTAATTGATACAGGTAAGCACTAACCTAGCGGAGCTGGTTGCAGAGCTGGTAATTTCCATGCCTTTTTGTCATCTAAATATTCCTTTATACTATAGTAGCTCTTGTCTACGAGTTGTGCTTTTACATGCTTCTTAAACAACTCTGAAGGCAGGTCACGGATTGCCTTAGGGACTTTATTATAGAACTGTACACCAAGCCCCATAAAAGAACGCTGCACATGGCTTCCGACGCACGATAGTGATAAAAAAATGTTTACCAATAGTGTACTAACGTTATTATTTGACAGGAAGGCAAAAGAAGCATGAGTTTAACATAACCGTTGAAGCCTAGAATGTATTTCATACGGTGCGTATCAGTGTACAGGTTAGTAAAAGTATAAAGTACTCAAAGATCTCCAGTGTGCTTAAACGACAGTAAAAATGAAAGATAATTCCCTACAAATCGATATATAACACGGCCTAATACTTAAACTTTTGTCGAATACAATAATTATAATCTGCTTATAACTCCGAACCGCCTCAAAGCTACACAATCTATTCAATGGACTTTAAAAAAACAGGAGGTTCTCAATTCACATGTATATTTTTTGTTGGTATATATGTAGGTATGTATGTATATATATGATAACTAATAACTTTTTACTGGGCGAACCGATATTTAATAAGGTTTTGAAGTACTTTTTGTTAGCGGTATTTAGTCTTTGTAGATAAAACAGTTAAACACCGCGAGTTTGTTCACAACCGTTAACGCCATCTGTTATCACCATGGAGAAAACTATAGGTCCGGAAAAAAAGACTGCTAGAGCGATGGCTCGAGTCGAGGTTGGCACTCAATGACAAGTTGAGAGTCAAATCATCTAGTAATGAGTTAATTACTTATTATATTGTACCCCGTGCTAAGAAACGTATTGTTATTATGGTATACGAGTATATTATGGTGTTGCTTACATCAGAAGTGTGTTTTAACCTAACGTCCCACACGTTGCTGGTTAAACTATTTAAGGTTTTCAGAACATTTTAGGTTACTGTGATCCACAAATAGTAAAAAGGGGTAATCACTACTCCATGGTGAAATTAAAGGATTTTCATGTAATTGGCAAGTTTGAATACAACTCGGGTAAGCCGTAAGGATTTCTAAGTAAAACGGCGAGTATGGTATGTTTAATCAATTATAATCATAAATGGTGGAACCTCAGATTATAGAAGGAACAATTTGCATTTTGAAAATTGGTTTTAATGATGTGATGTCGGGCAAGTTCTATTGAAAAAGAGTTCGTTTATTTATAGTTTATTGGTTAACTTTGTTTTAAAAGTGAAACACATTATAATTTTCGTGATTCTATTTATTGTGTGATGTGTTGTTTTGAGGTTATCTCACATATTTCGATGCAACGCGCATCTCGATCTGTTCCAGTAAAGTTTCGAAGATATACGAGTCGTTCCTATGAAACGGCGGCGATTGTGAACAAAGGCAGCGATATAACCTGCTTGTTGGGTATAACATAATCGACGGCGACGGCTGCGCCTGCGCGATTCCTGGAATGCGTTTGTTAAGGCTGGCGAGTGAGGCACTGGTAACCAACCACTCTAGCATTATGGATTGATGGTATAACCTCGTATCACAGGTGACCCGTATTGTTCAGTTTATTTTATTCCTTGTGACATTAGCTATTTGCAAAATAACTTTGAAATGCCTAAGAGGATACATTCAGACAGGCATATTGCGTTAAAAGTTATACACCTAATACATCACAGCAGTTTTGTGAAATCTCTTTTTAATATACAAAGCGTCATGTAACGTTTAACGTTTGTATTGTTCAGTTTATTTTATTCCTTGTGACATTAGCTATTTGCAAAATAACTTTGAAATGCCTAAGAGGATACATTCAGACAGGCATATTGCGTTAAAAGTTATATACCTAATACGTCACAGCAGTTTTGTGAAATCTCTTTTTAATATACAAAGCTTCATGTAACCTTTAACGTTTTGCATAATGTTGGATGTACGGGTAGAATTTGTTACGCTTAAGTAAGGCTATGCCCTATAAGCATCAAAAACTACCCACGGTATATGAGGCGAACCTGGAACACTTACAAGAGGATAACATCTTTGAACAGTGCAGGCGGCCTCGGGTTATCAAGCGAACCTGGAACACTTACGGGAGGATTACATCCTGGAAAGTGCAGGCGGCTTTACTAACATGAAAAACATATATGCAAGACGTGTATTATTCCCATTTATGTGGATATCATAATAACCTATTAACATTTCGTGTTTATCATTGCATATGGACTCCCAGGTGCCTGGGGCAGGCACCGTGCATGATGGCCGGTTTGGTGATTGTTAAACGAGAGGTCTACACCATCGCCCTGAGCTGATGAAGAATGGATTATAAAATGGTCGACCCATGCATCGGGTGGTAATTTGGTTCATGGTCAAACCAGCGCTAAGTCATTCTGCTGACGGATTCTATATCAATCATTCACATAAATTTTTTGTGTCCTGGTCTGAGACCGAGAGTGAATGTGTGGATGGCCGAACAGTGAAATGTTATGGTATTCTCTCATGTTTAGTTTGATGGATGTGTGTGTGTCAACCTGTCAACAGTATCCTGTGTCGAGGGGCGCCTGAGGGCAGGCGCGTTTTTCAGGATGGCCGTGTTAGCGGTATTTAGTCTTTGTAGATAAAACAGTTAAACACCGCGAGTTTGTTCACAACCGTTAACGCCATCTGTTATCACCATGGAGAAAACTATAGGTCCGGAAAAAAGACTGCTAGAGCGATGGCTCGAGTCGAGGTTGGCACTCAATGACAAGTTGAGAGTCAAATCATCTAGTAATGAGTTAATTACTTATTATATTGTACCCCGTGCTAAGAAACGTATTGTTATTATGGTATACGAGTATATTATGGTGTTGCTTACATTTTAGAATTAAGCATAATTTTTATTTACGTTTACTACGTTGATTTTGAGATTATTATTGAAGTCGGCTTCTTTGTTTTTAATAATACCTATAATTGAACATGTAGGTACGTTAACAATGTACACAATCAACATAAATTAAACCAGTTTATTAACCCGCTTAGTGTTTACACAATAAATGTAGATTGTAAAGGAAATAGAATAGCTAAGGGTGTTTTTATTGCCCCATCAAACATTTCCGTAGGGCCGCAGACGACGATGTGTATACATTTCTTTGAATATGAGTCAGTCAAAGTCTGAAAACAATAAAGTACTTGGTATAAAACGATTCAGTGTGGCTCGTATTATTTCTAGTTATAATAAAATTGGGTTATCACGAACATTCGCCCTTCGGATACTCCAATATTTTTCTTGAAATCCATTTCTGAAAAGCTCATTTTTCCACGTTTTCACATACTTGAGTTCTGTGTTTTACGAGTGATAAATGAAACTTGATAGACTCGCAACGTGAACCAAAGATTTATTGCGACATTCGTTATGCCTGAGCGTAAATCTTGTCACTAAATTAACTTTTCTTTGTAGCCTGCGTACAAACGAGCAGGTGTAATTTACTTATTTACATTTACAACTTTTCAGTAAAACGTATAATAATATGACTTAATGTACCTACACTTAAGCCAAATTTAATGTAATTACTTGATTTACCTGAGAAATATTGTTTTAATTTAATACCGTAGAGAGAACGGAAAAATAAGTAGAAAGAACGGAAAGCTGAAAATACAACCACGCGATAATTCGATTAATATCTAAAGCGCTAACAAAGTCGCTTAATGAACAACTCGTAAAAAATGCATAAAAGTTTACAAAGAAATAAAAGGAAATTAACAAGGAACAATAATCCTTTAATAAGCAATACATTTCTATTAAAATGTACCATTTATTCAAAGCTAATGCAAATAAGGTGTTGGTATTCGCCGCAAAGAAAAGCGATAATTAAAAAAGTAATCGAGCAGTTCTTGGATTCCTTGCAACGATATGAATAGAAAAACACTGAAAACACAGTAGCACTTTTACATAAGTCAATCCGAACTCAACAGTGAAGCTTAAACGACTCTACAAAAGACTGCATGTAAACCACTTTCTCTACCTCTACTAGTTTAATAAATATCTAACAATTAATCCATTTGATGATTATGCATGGACATCAGAAAACATAAAAACTTAAATGAAAGATTATTTATAGAAACAGGATGACTCGCTGACTCCAAAGGGTAGTCGATACCAAACATGATTGTTGGACAGATAATACTTAATTGTATTACATTCTTCATCTTAATATCAACCCATCATGGCCCACTGTTGAGCACGGGTCTCTTCTCAGAATGAGACGGTTAAGGCCATAGTCCACCACGCTGGCCAAGTGCAATTTGGTGGAGCTCACACACCTTTGAGTTTTGCGAACTCTCCGCCATGCGGATTTACTCACGATGTTTTCCTTCACCGTGTGTAGCAGGTGAGATTTAAATGCTTAAAACGCACATAACTTTGATAAATCAGAGGTGTGGCCTGGGATTCGAACCCCGAGCCTCCGAATAGGAAGCCGAATTTTTAACCACCAGGCTATCACTGCTACATCCATCCAAATCTATTATATATGGCACTTTGCATAGAGTACCTACCGTTTAGTGTACTCTGTGACTATACCGTGTGCCGTGCATATCCTCTGAAGAATGTTTCCATTGGTCTGCCATGTCATTAACGTACTAGATTATAAGTTTACTAGCTTTTGCCCGCGGCTTCGCCCGCGTGGAATTCGTTTATATCGCGAACCGGGAAAGTGGGAAAGGGGGTACGTCATCAACTATCTTCCTGGGAAAATTCATCGAAATCGGTCAGGCGGTTTAGATTTTTCATGCAAACTTTCATCCCCTATTTCAAGCATTTAGGGGTTGATTTTTGAAAAAAAAGTAGCCTATATGTGACTCTGGGTCTTCAACTATTTTCATTCCGAATTTCATCCAAATCGCACCGGTGGTTTAGCCGTGAAAACGTCACAGACAGACAGACAGACAGACAGACTTTCGCATTTATAATATTAGTATGGATTTAACACTAAACGGCGTACGGTTGCTATACAATGCCACAATGCCATTGACAATACTTTCAGTAAAAGTACCTACCACCTTTTGACTATGTTTTAATCGTTTATCGTTGCTCGCTGACAGTAACGCATCTCCTTATAATTGATTCAACAATTCGGTAGTCTAAAACAATGCAGATGAGCTTACGTAAGTTTGGGGATGGGCCAAAAGCGTTCAAGGGTAAAAGCTAAAGGTGAAGACAATTATGACTTGCACTTACCTATGTCATTATTATTTACACTTATTATTTGCATAATGTTATTAGTAGAGAAAACTGGATGGTTTTTAAGGGCTTCTGAATGGTACGGCCTGGGTTCAAATCTTTCGTGCACATTTTATTAATGAATATGTATTTAAAATTACAGATAACTCAAAAACACTCTCGAGATGTCGCTTAAATTAATGGAAATGTAGAGACTAGACAACAAGAACCCACTTTCCAATGAAGAAAATCAAAATCAATTCACCCAGTTCAAAGTAACAAGATAGCACACAGAACAAAAAATACAGTCAAACCGAAAACCTCCTCTTTTCAAGTCGATTAAAAGCTTATTTATCATTTACTTCGTAAAAGAAAAGTATCTTGTAATACCTGCGTACCTAAGAGTTCTCCGTAATGTTTTTGAGGTGTGTAGGTAAAGTACAATGCGTTGTGGGCCAACGTAGTGGATTATGGCCCACTAGATATAGGAAGAAGGGACTCCATACTAGCAGCGGGAGGTTAATGAATTACGAAGAAGGAAAAAAAAGTTATTCAATTAAGCATTAAATACAAATAAAGTGGTATCTTAGCATTCAACCGTTCATTATAAACAAGTAATAAATAAATAGCGCTACACACTCATAGCCCCACACTAGGATTCCCTGTGTCGTGGGTGCCATGGACAACATAAAAGACAAGGACACACATCCAGACCGAGAACGGATATTCAAACTCATCATTTAAATTTTCGCCTCGTTGGGAATCGAACCCAGGACCCTTGGAACAGCGATCCGGCGTGTTACCCATTGCGCCATTCTGGTCGTCATCGTTCATCGTCGTTCATTAGTCGTATAAATTCTATCTTGATCGATTATGTGGTCCTGTTTATAATTACGTTAAAGAATAATACAAATAGACTATTGAATCTCAAGCCCCGGCAATCACTTGTAACCAACCAATTAATAAAATCATTTCCATTTCGTTACTTTGAAGAAAATAAATTAATAGTCCGAAAAACTGAAACACGCTTTTATAAACTAAGTCAATTATAAATGTAAAGCAATTACGTGTAATTGTGCTATTAATCTCTTTATGTCCCTGAGACTGAGACTGGATATTATCCAGTCGTTCTTGTCAAAAATTGTACGAGCATCGGAACTAAATCAATATGAAAAATTTCAGGTCCGTACCCGTACGAAAGTACATAATATATTATTATGTATTTCCACTCGCAAAATTAGATTTTTCTGGTATACTTTCACAAAACCGCTCGACGAGAAGGTTTGATGATAACCTTTGATGATATAATGTCTAGATGGAAGATCGAATCCGCGTAAAATGCCAAAAATTGTGGCACACATAGACAATAGACGAACCTGTAAGGGTCGATTCACACATATCAGTGAAGTCTCAGTTCCGACACAGTACCGGCAAATTTTTCATACATTCTCGGCATTGTCAGCACTGACACAGAGAAGTGTCAGTGCTATTAGTATGAAAGATTTGCCGGTACTGTGACGGAACGGTGATGTCACTGATATGTGTGAATCGTCCCTAAAACATCGCCTGCACACATGCTTGATATTGTTGCCTTGTTTTTTTGGTTTCATTGTAGGGCGACGCTCAATCTAGACATTTATATCATCAAAGTTACAAACATTGCTACGTAAATAAAAGCTGTTAACAAGATAACTATATTAATGTTACCCAAAATTGGATCCCACATCGGAAGATGTAGAGGAATGTAGACTGTAACCATTCTATCTAGAGTTCCGACGATTTATTCGGACATGACGTCACAAATCGTTCTTATTGTCGGGATGTAGACATGAGGATTACGAAATCGTCAGGATCTCAGCGCTTACGACGGCTTAAGGCAAAGAAAACTTATTGCTATTGTTTTAGTAATACGCCCTCACTTCACATGGATTCTGTTAATTGACATAATTATCACTTTTTTATTTATGAACTGATTTACTTCTTTAGGCAGGTGTATGGCAAGAAATAAAATAAGCAATGCTACGTCAACTTCACAATATCTAAGTGAGAATTCAAAATAATTATTAAATATTCAAATTAAAACGATCAACCAAGTAGAGACAGACCCTATTCTATGTAAGATTTAGCTTCAAACAAAGAACCCATTGCATTAACCCCTATAAAGAATACTCAATACCTCGTATTTACTAAAAATTTACTGACTAATCATCAATATTTCCTAGAACATACAAATACCTAGTTCTAATCGCAAGGTCGTCGGCCTGGTCAATGTCGCGTTTCGAAGCCCTCACGTAATCGTACCGCACTCGAATGTCATATTTCGTTCGTTAAGGCGGGTTTGTCAACATTTTTATGACATGGTATTTTTATTCATATATATTTAAAATGTATTGATTACTATACTTAAATCATGAGCAAGTATCAAATATAGAAAGTAACTTATAGGCCAAACTTTATTATACTTCGTGCTTCGTCCTCGAGATTAGTAACCTGAAATAGAAACTTATCAACACACATATGTAGTAACGCGTAGCGATCACCACTCTTTGCACTACGTTGAGAAAAAAAAAGAGGGTAGAAACATTATAATTTTATAAATGTTATTGATATTGGGGGTAGGCAGACTACCTCACTTACTTTACCTGTTACCTGTCGTCGTCTCGGAGCTTCATTCGCATTTTAGTGCTTCACCACTCAACACAGTTCCAACCGACGTGGAATGTATTTTTATTTCGTTTTATTATAATAGTTTTTTCTTGTATTGAACCCAAGTACACCTTTTATTTAGTGATTAAAAGTAGAATTAAAATGTTAAAACATAAAAATTCGGAAGTGGAAGAGTTACAAATATAAAGAAACCGCGAAGTCGCCGACGCATACACGTGATTGAGGATTCATCTTCATCATCAGATGAAGCATTCCGGATCTATCGTCTTGCCTTCAGCGAATACCCTTATAATAACACGTGTTTTTTTTTACGGTGCCTTGCACGTGCGAATAACGCTTCCTATCGCCATTCAGAGCAGTTTTAAGACTGTCTCGACGGCAAAGAAGCAAAATAATTGTCTACCTACATCTATGCAATTTCAGTGCCTACTTATCATAAAAATGATAGAACCTAAAGCCATTCAGAGCAGCTCTAAGGCTGACTCGCGGCGCCATATAAGATACAACCACTCAGAACAGTCGTAAGGACTGATTCGCCGGTTGAAAGAACAAGGATAGCTGCTTATTCTAAATGCACTCTGAGCAGTCGCTGGGACTGTCTCGCCGCATTGGTGACAGTTGGTTTGCGTTCTTTTCGTTGGGAACTGAATCTTACCGACTATAAGCAAGCACGGAGGAATTTTTTGACTGTAAGTACAAGGATAGCGTTTATTCTAAATGCACTCTGAGCAGTTTCTGGGACTGTCTCGCCGCATTTGTGACAGTTGATTTGCGTTCTTTTCGCTGGGAACTGAATCTTACCGACTATAAGCAAGCACGGAGGAATTTTTTGACTGTAAGTACAAGGATAGCGTTTATTCTAAATGCACTCTGAGCAGTTTCTGGAACTGTCTCGCCGCATTGGTAACAGTTGGTTTGCGTTCTTTTCGTTGGGAACTGAATCTTACCGACTATAAGCAAGCACGGAGGAATTTTTTGACTGTAAGTACAAGGATAGCGTTTATTCTAAATGCACTTTATTCTAAATTATTTATTCTAAATATACTCGGTGAGGATACCTTATCAAACGCGACAAAGCTATTGAGGCAAGACAGAAACTACTTGGCAAAGCCATATCATGTCTAGCTTCTGCAGTCACCGATCAACTGAATCGCGAAGATAAAAACAAAGAATTGTGTAAGACCCTGTTCAACCCAGACAGCCACCCAGCTTATCGAAGCCCTCGCAACATCCGTACAGGACAACCCGCCGCCAGTAGACGAGACTGGAGCGTGTGTTGTCGCGGTGCTGCCCGGACGGGCGGGCGCAGCGCGCGGCGTGGGCGCGCGCGGCCCGCACGCTGCGCACCTCGCGCCACCGGCTGCTCGCCATCGTGCGCGCCACCAACGACACGCGTGAGTACACACACGTTGGCCGGGTGTAGGGTTGCCAGCTCGACAACAATCCCCCCACAGACTGGAGCGCGTGGTGTCGCGGTGCTGCCCGGACGGGCGGGCGCAGCGCACTCTTAACATCCGATCGTAAAATTCGAGACTGGATAAAGGGGTATAAACTCGAATTTTTGCGTCCTGTGGTACAATATCAAGTCCCTTCTCCACCTAAACTTACAAGTAAAGAATGTCTACTTGTAGAGCAAGCTGTACATAATTTAACCGGTACTGGGGCAATTTCACAATGCCATCCATGCGAAGGACAATTCATATCGAGTTCCTTTTTACGTCCAAAGCAAAACGGCAAGATGCGATTCATATTAAATTTAAAACCGTTAAAGCAAGAAGACTTAAGGACGGTGTATTATTCCTGGTTAGAGCTAATCTTGGGATATTAACATAGACATAGAGGCATATTTATCTTCCAATCATTTATTAATAGAATGACAACGTCAGTTCCTACATACTTCCTTATCGAATGGCCATTCTTCTCAGTGGCCATACCACATACATCACAGACGGCTGTAAAGATAATTACAAAAAAAAAAAAAAAAAAAAAAAATATCATATATGGCTATTTTAGATCTTAAAGATGCCTATTTATTTATAACAATTCATCCTGATTTTAGAAAATATTTGCGGTTCATATGGGACAACAAAATTTACGAATTCAATGCTCTGCCTTTTGGACTAAATACAGCCCCGTACGTATTTACTAAGATAATGAAACCAGTCGTTAAACTCCTCAGGCCTGCAGGCTACTTGTCAACGATTTAATTTGATGATTCACTTTTAATAGGACGTTCCTATCAAGAATGTGATGGTAATATTAACATCACGAAAAAGCTACTCAGTTCTCTAGGTTTCATCATTAATAAGCAAAAGAGCAATCTTATACCATCTACCGTTTGTAAATTTCTCGGGTAAAAGAATACTTAATGATAAATATGCTATTGAAATATACTCTGACGCCTCAACGACGGGATGGGGAGCGTCCTGCAATGGGGAAACGGCTAGCGGTCAATGGTCCACAAGCGAGCAGGGCTACCACATCAACTATCTTGAACATTTACTTAGCAGCACTTTTAGGTTTAAAAATTTTCGCAAAACAACTTATAAACTGTCAAATACTGCTTAGAATAGATAATTCAACAGCTATTTCATATATCAACCGCATGGGTGGTATCAAATTTCCCCATCTCACTCAAGTAATTAAAGATATCTGGCAATGGTGTGAGCAAAGACAATTATTCATTTTCGCATCGTACATCAGATCTGTGGACAACAAAATTGCAAACGCGGAATCTAGAAAAGTACATCCAAATATCGAATGGGAATTATCAAATTCTACCTACGAAACCATAATTTCAAAAATTGGTAAACCTCACATAGACTTGTTTGCAAGCCGAATTAATCGTAAATGTGAAAAATTTATATCTTTGCACAGGGACCCCGATGCCTTTGTTTTTTATGTATTTACCTACTATTAACTGGAGTAATTATTTTTTCTACACCTTTCTCCCATTTTCAATGATATTAAAGTCGCTCAAAAAATTATTAACGATGTAGCTGATGGGATCATGACAGTCCCGCTGTGGCCCAGTCAACCATGGTACCCTATTTTTACAAGTCTTCTTAAGTCAGACATAATATACCTCAAAGCCAACGAAAGTTTAATTTCTTGTACCTAATTCCAGAGAGTTCCGACGGATACAATCAAACCTTATCCTGGCGGCCGGGAGGTGTTCAGGTCGGCCTTAATGCTGCGAGGCGCACCGCCTTCCTCTGTAGAAATTATGCTATACTCAATGATGTTATAAATAGGTAGATTGAGCGTCGCCCTACAATGAAAAAACAAGGCAACAATATCAAGCATGTGTGCGTGCATGCGATGTTTTTCGCGTTCATTTATTGTCTACGTGTGCGTAATCTGTGCGTAATGATATAAAAGTCGCGGCCAACAGTTGGCTTCGCTTTTTTGACACGTTTTCGCGGATTCGATTATCCATCTAGATATTTATACATCATTGGCTATCCTCCATTTCAACAAAACAGTATAGCGCTTATCAAAAAAAAAAAAAAAAAATGGCATAATTTCTGTGTCAAAAATTCAACGAATCTTTATAATGCTAGTATACCAAAAGTTTTAGAATTCTTAACTGAATCTTATGCTAGTGGTAGTCAATTTGGCTCCCTTAATAGTTGTAAAGCCACATTGTACTAGGGCATGATATCATCGATAACGATAATATTCAAAGATTTTTCAAAGGGGTATATCGACTTTGACCACCGAATCCAAAGTACAATATTACTTGGGATACAAATTGCGTATTAAATCTCCTAAAAACACAATACCCCAATTGAAAACATTTCTCTCGAACAACTATCAAAGAAATGCTCTACTTTGATTGCTTTAACTACCGCGCATAGGGTACAGACCTTATCACAAATAAACATAAATAATATAGAGGTATTACAGACGCAGGTTGTTATTAAAATTCCCGAACTGATCAAAACTTCTCGTGTAGGATCTAAACAGCCTATATTATTTTTACCGTTTTTTCGTGAAAAACCAGAAATATGCCCCGCGAACACTTTAGTCTATTATATAAATAAAACTGCAGCAATACGTAGATCTGATTCTTTATTTATAAGCTATAAAAAACCTTATAAACCAGTAGCTTCCCAAACATTGTCGCTGGATCAAAGGAACCCTAAAGGACAAGGGAGTCGACGTATCAATATTTTCCGCGCACAGCATCAGACATGCGTCCACATCACGCGCATATTCGCGAGGAGTCAACATTGACCTTATCCGCAACACCGCCGGCTGGAGCGGAAGCTCTAATACTTTCACCAAGTTCTACCACCGAACCATCATCGACACAAATGAAGTGTCTTTAGCGAGTGTAATTATAAATTAAATTATATAATTTAAATTAACCAAGTTTTTCAAATTGTAAAAATTGTAAGTGTTAGTTTTGTATCTGGGTATACATAATGCTCATATTATTTCTGATTGTTTCCCCAATCTTATTACGCTAAATGAACAATTGATTATGAGTGGTTCGCCTTTTTGATTAATCCCCCTCTTGAAACCTTGCAACACTCTCAAGGTCTACATATGTGTGTTGATAAGTTTCTATTTCAGGTTACTAATCTCGAGGACGAAGCACGAAGTATAATTATTGATTAAACGAACTTACCAAGTGAAGTTCTATCATAATTATACGAGTGCTTCGTCCGAAGAGATTAGTAACACCCGCCCACCCTACCCCTATTGGTATGGGTTGCAGGTTTCATAAGGGACTCCAAACTAATGAAGCTCCGAGACGACGACAGGTAACAGGTAAAGTAAGTGAGGTAGTCTGCCTACCCCCAATATCAATAACATTTATAAAATTATAATGTTTCTACCCTCTTTTTTTTTCTCAACGTAGTGCAAAGAGTGGTGATCGCTACGCGTTACTACATATGTGTGTTGATAAGTTTCTATTTCAGGTTACTAATCTCTTCGGACGAAGCACTCGTATAATTATGATAGAACTTCACTTGGTAAGTTCGTTTAATCAATAATTATATTGTTTGCTATAATAATTTTCTTCTCTTTCATGATTCCTTTCTGATATCCATTCATCTTTTCTATTATTTTCACTCGTACATGATGCTTAGTTCGGTAAATACCTTAAGCTTTACGCTCTGCAAATGTATTTCTTCTGTTGTCGGGATATGTATTTATGATAAAAGAAGGATAGAAGCTTTTAATGATAAGACTGATCATGTTTCTTTTTATGTGTTGGTTTTTGATGCAATAAAATATTTTATATTATTCTCTTCTTCTCGTTATTTAAATAAGCCATGTTACTATCAATGGATATAAAAATACAGGTGTACTTTATATACAATTTTTCTGAATAGATTAAGTAAAATAATGCTATTCAAATCTCAATAAATGGTTTCAATAAATTAAGGTTTTGTGTAAAATGTAGTAAAATAACCATCTTAGTATTTAAAGTATGAAATGGAATGGATAATTTTATACGGCTAATTAAGTTTTATGAAAACTGTAGAGAACATATGGTTATAAATTATGCCAACTAGCGTAATATTTAAAAAAAGTATTTAAAATGTAGCCTAATGCATAAAACTTTTAAATTTCAGTTCGCTCTGAAATACATATTTAGGTACATTTGAAAATAGTTATAAAATAATTATTTATCACAATTGATTTAGCGATACTTGAAAATAGTTAATTTTTATTTAATTTATTTAAAACTGCTTATTACTTAAGAATAGGTCTTCAGAAATTATATCAAACGATAAATAAAGCAAAGTTTATTTTCCGAAGATGACAAAATTAAATAATTTCTTAATGTTTAAGTTCCTGTAGAAAACCCAATCATCTGTCAAGTGAATGTCACCCTCATTACGACGTATTTTGGAATAGCAAATTTTTATGTGAATAGCTGACGATCAATGGGCCATCTATCTGATGATAAGAGGTCACTATCAGAGGTCAGTTGTTGGTTATATAGAATTCGGGGAATTATTGAAATCAAAATATGCAAGAACTTGTCATGGTTAATACCCATCCAGGTAGAAAAAATACCTCTAAGAGAAGAGTTTTACGCCATAGATAGGCACATAGTGTACCTAAATCTACGTGATAGGGAATTTGCCTTTGGATCAAGGCTGGATGGAGTTCTCTACTTATTTTTGACTTTTTTAGTAAAACTACGTGTGGGTAACCAACACACAAACAATTGATAAAAATGATATTTTATGTATTCACTTATTGATCATTGACTCGTTTACATTAACTACCAATAATTATAATAATGGTAGTCAAAATATTTTTTTTAGTTTGCTAGTTCGGAGTATACTGTGTAAGAAAAGTATCTTCAGCGAGAGTACATTATGTAAAAAAAATATATATAAACCAGTTAATTATTTAAATTCAGTAAAAAATGTGACGTTATAAAAACCTACTTACAAAACAAAACAAAACTACGAGCAACAGTCTATCAAAACAAATAAACGACACCAAGTAAAATCCCGTCACGAAGTCGCAATATTGCTATAAGTACCGCATCACTAGTTCGAATTAATAATAATAATAATAATAATAACGCAATAAGCAAACCAACAAAAAACGAAACGGAAAAAGGTTCGCCGCCACTGGCAGACCGATGCTACACCGGGCCAGCACGCAACCCGCCGCTTGCAACCACTTTTCAGTCAAAGCCGAGGGCCTCGCCGTCGCGGCAACGTTAACACAAATACATAAATACAATATAACATCAAAGAATACAACACATCCTGTCCGCGATACATTCGGAATCGTATCCTGTATTTACGAATCGGGAGGTGTATTTAAATAGGTTTGACTTCACATTGGTGTGCTGTTGTGTGTAAACATTAGTGTTGTGTTGTGGTTTAGTGAATAAATAATGGTTGACCGGGAATATGGTGATTGAATGGTAGGTGTTTTAATGAATATTTTTATATATCCAGCGAAAAATAATCAATTTAAGTAAGTAATCATGTCTGGGAAAATATGTATTAGTTTAAGCTTTAACTTGAAATTCAGTGATAGCTTAGTGAGCTGCGTCACGCCATGTTACTTCAAGGTCATAGGTTCAAACCATGAAGTTTAATGGTTTGTGTTTTGGCTTTATAAATATGTAGTTTAAGGTTCGTAATCAAAATGTAGTGTGATTTCTTTGCGATTGCTCACCACCATAGAGTCTACTTTGAGAATGCCTTGTTCTGGAGCGAAAGACGAGTTGGTGGTGGTATGTGTTTTAGTGTAATTTTCTTTGTTTCACGACATTTTTCTATGTGGTAGCAAGGGAGGTTCCTACTTGCATTAAAATACAATCATACATAAGCTTAACCGCGGGTTGTTGCAAAGTAAATTATTCCTCAATCTGTAGGGTCATTTCGTTATATCACTGTCATTTCGATAATTCTTTCAACATAGATACACAAAAGAAAAAAGGCAATGTATTGTAGGAACGGCTACACAATAAAACATGTGAGGTCTTGATTAATGAAAAGAATCCGGCGCATACGAAGTTTCTATAGCGGCCGCCTAAAACGATGTCTAAGTTGAAGTCGGTATTAGAATTTGAAATATCAGTTCATGGAACATTGTATTGACCTAAGTATATTTTTATTATAGGAACATCTTTTTCGTATTGTTTTAAAATAATTTTGTATTTTAAATGCAGTGCAATACTTATGCATTTTTGTGTTAGGTAGGTACTAATACCACATGAATAAGTTATGTATGTCATCTGTACTGCTATAATGAGGGAATCTTAATTTTATTAAAAGTGACTATACTTTTTATAATTTTTTGCGGTTTATAATAATAATTTTACATATTTTTGGGGTTGGCTTTAGTAACCTGCGGCACTATTATCTGGGTTAATTTGGCTATAATCGATAGGTATTGATGGACCAAATCATAATCTAATTGCATTTTATGCAGAAATACTTCGTTTACTATCTATCATCCTTACGTCGATACCACCAATTAGGTAATGTAAATAGGTTTGAGCACTACTATCAATTTTCCATTACAACTCAGTCTAATGGATGTATAACCTGTTGAACATATGGATTATAAAAGCCTCGTCTTTCGTTATACGTACCGCGAAGGATTGGAACAACTTGCCTGCGTCAGTGTTTCCGCATAGATATGACGTGGGAGTCTTCAAGAGGAGAGTGAATAGGCTTTATCTAAGTTAGTGCGCTCATCACTATGGCTTCATCTCCACTTACCATCAGGTGGGATCGTTGTCAAGCACTATCTTATAAGAAAAAAAAAAGGTAATAACTTAATAAACATTAACCATCCAAGATGTTGCAGTATGACTTGTGTTATTTCTTGCTGAATTTCTTTGTTCTAAAGGATCGGTCGAACGTGCCTGCATAGTCCAAGCTAACATTTGTTTTTATGTTTCACACCGTCGCGTCTGTCCTTGGTAAGCTAAGCTACCACTAAGCCAACTAATTCTTTAACACTATATGACTTAAACCACAGTAAACTTATGAATAATACTATCCATACTAATATTATAAATGCGAAAGTCTGTCTGTCTGTCTGTCTGTCTGTGACGTTTTCACGGCTAAACCACCGGTCCGATTTGGATGAAATTCGGAATGAACATAGTTGAAGACCCAGAGTCACACATAGGCTACTTTTTTTTTCAAAAATCAACCCCTAAAGGCTTGAAATAGGGGATGAAAGTTTGTATGAAAACAACGATTTTGATGATTTTTTCCAGGAAGATAGTTGATGACGTACCCCCTCCCCCACTTCTCCGGTTCGCGATATAAACGAATTTTACGCGGGCGAAGCCGCGGGCAAAAGCTAGTTTAACTTATAAATAGGTAATACTGTTTATTTGGATATTAGCTTCATTAACATGAAGAGCACTAACCAAAAACACAATAATCCTCCTTTTGACGCATTTGCGCGTGATACTACGTCAGTTATTTGCAGTATTTGTATAGTAATACCACGTGAAGTGGATTTATTTTGCTACAGATTATCACATCGTTTGTTTTTCACTTCGTTTGTTTGGACATTATCACTTTTGTTTCATAATAGTTATCCAAGTAAACAATTTGCGTTGTATATTGTGAGACGGAGCAATTTGTATCATATCATATTTCTTGAAACACACAGTTGTGTCCAGTCTTATAAAGAGCGTTGTGCGTTGTTCTTCAAATGACCTTATAGTTAACCAGTGAGAAGTATGTGCGGTATTTTTACTCCTAAAGGTTACTCTGCTGATCTGACAAACGAGTAAGTAAACGGCGCATGGACATCAGTGACGCTTAAGGTATCAATGCACTTTTAGTTTGTTACGCAAAATAGAGAAATAAATAAAGTGCTGGCTCCCAAGCCCCCAGGCCAGAACATGTTAAAGCACTACTCATATTACTAACCGACAAAATCATTTAATTAGGATATATACGTCTTGGTTATTTCGGTTTATACTTGAAAGACGTACTACTCTATAGAACTCTATACTACTATATAGAATCGGTATTTACCTATTTGTTTTAGTTGGTCTGTTGCCGTTTCGTTGTAATGGGCGGAGTCCTTTAGTCGTTTTGCAACTGAAGCAACAGAGTGGTAGCTAGCTAAGCACCATTATTAATATTAGTAATAATATTCATTACATAAAATGTTAAAACAATTTTCTTGCCGCTTCTTTTTAACCGACTTCAAAAAAGAAGGAGGTTCTCAATTCGACCGTATATATGCTTTTTTTTATGTACGTTCAGCGATTATTTCGTCGTTTATGGGCCGATTTTGATAATTCTTTTTTTGTTGTAAAGTAGATATGCGCAGTGGGGTCCCCTGATAAGGACACCAGGATTTGATGATGGCATCTTAGAGAAATCGAGGGGAACTTTCGAAAATTGTATGGACAACTAGTGTGTTTGTTCATGTTATCATAAGTACATTAAAGTGCTACCATTTCATGAAGATCTGGGGTCAATCTGATGAAGCCGAAAGACAGTCGAGGGAACTCCTCAACGGTTTACTGCAGTTATCTAGTGTTTGGGCTTGATTAATTTGTAGTGACGAGAACTTTACACTTACATGTTGAATTGAGCGCCATCTGGCGAGTATTTTTTGAGTTATCTTTTATCAAGATTGAAGTCGGTTATTTTTTTTGTAAAAGCAATTATTCCAAGACCACCGTAGGGGGGGATTTGTTGAAGCGATGGCGTAGTTTGATGTTCGAAAAGTGTAAAAACCTTCTTCGAAGAAATAAATATTTGAATTTTGATTTTTTTTTTGTTAAAACAAGAAATATGGGTTATGATAACAATTGATTCATTGCTGGTCTGAAGATTGTGTCAGCTTAAACGACATAGGAACGTAACGTAACGAACAAACGTGCGAACAAATTACTTCCGGGTGTTAAGTAGGTAATGTACGAGGCAACGTAAAACACACCATCCTACGTATCAGGCAATTAGGGTCCAGTTGCCCGGTCTCAGGAGGAGAGTCGGGTAGTTCCCTCATTACAGCTATCGCCGATTTAATGATATCGATGTCTTACGGGTTGTCCTACGTGAGCGACGAAAACGACGCGACGCGACGTTGCGATTTTGACGTAAGCGATCAAATCAACGGTATCCCTACTTGCGTCCTATGTGACAGTCTGCGACGACAGGTGACGTTATCATTGTCGCGTGTAGCATCGCGTCGTCTTGCGTAGCGTCGCGTCGTATTCGTCGCCCACGTAAGACACCGCCTTAGGACGGCAATATACGACGAAGATATTGCACAATATCACAGATTGTATGATGATTGACGGACTAGTTTTAGTAATGAAAATAAAATATTAATTATTATTGATAAACATTTGGAGCAAATTAAACTTTTATTCATAAAATTGACAATGTTATTCTAGGGCTCTCCTAAGGGTTATTATGTCCCTTATTCAAGTGTATTTTTTTAATTATTTTTACGAAAGTCAACATATTTTTACTGTATCGAAATGTATTATTTTCGATGCGAAGAAACGGCGAAGGAAACGCCTTAGGGTTCAGCTTTCATTGTGGTGTAGAAGACACAGCCGTTGAGTCCAAACCGATTTGTAGCACGTTAAGTGCACCGTACCACCTAATATACTGAAACTGACAGACACTACTTTCTTAACATGGTCAGTCTATAACGTGTTCAATCTCAATACCATTTTTCTATCCACCAAGTTAACTTCCAAGCCAGAAATACCTCTCTAATACTCTTTTTTATGGAACTGTGACCGACACAGAAAACTTAAATCGGGAATATTGTGGTAAAATAGCAAATGGTTTTAGAAAGTTAGTTGATCAGTTCGTTAGTAGAATCTGTTAGTGTTGTTACCGATGTCCAAAGACGTTGGATAGTTACAATAAGTTAGCTAGTCCACAATGTCATTGCGTAACTTTACCGACACAGTGACGACTGAAATCTCTGCAAATCTGGATCAAACTTATTTTATGTAATAACTTCATCTTGTCTGATGAAGTTATGACATAAACCACAGTCAAAGCAGACGTTTATTATGTTGTACGAGTTATCGTATTTGTAACACAAAAATAAAACCAATAAACAAAGTATGAGAAGTGTACACATAACTCAGTGAAATCAGTGGGTGAATACATATTCACTCACTATAATTATTCACTAAGTACATTTTCACTTACCTTTTTCAAAGTCAAAGTCAAAGTCAAACATATTTATTGTGGACATAAGGGTACAGAAAGGTGACAAACATTTAATAGTATCGCTAATGTCCTGCCTTGCGATGGCGTACAATAAAATAATATAGATTAAAATAAATTAAACTAAACATCATAATTATAAAATTAAAAACTGAGTAAACTATTGGAATAAAATTAAATATAAAATTAAAATTAAATTACATTATTAAAATTAAAATTAGCATTATTAAAATTAAAATTAGCACTATTAAAATTAAATTACACAATAAATAAACAGTTTCGTGAATATGTCAGATCGTGTCGTCAAGGAATTCCTTTATTGAATAATAACATTTTTGTAATAATAATTCATGTACTTTTTGTTTAAAGCCATCCAGTTCTGATATACCTCGTATGCTCTTTGGTAGTTTGTTATATATGAGGGGGGCCATACAGAACACGCTTTGTTTAAATAAGCAAGTTTTACAGTTAATAATATTGATTTTATCATTATGCCTCGCTCTGGTTTTAAACTGAAATTTTTCTATGTTTGTTTTTACAAATTTTATGCATTCAAAAATATATAAACACGGTAATGTCAAAATTTTTGCCCTTTTAAAATAAGCCGTACAAGATGTCCTTTGCTTGAGGTTATAAATTGCTCTAATACACATTTTTTGGGCCTTAAATGCTTTTACTTTATCTACGGAGTTACCCCAGAAAATTACCCCGTACCTGAGCGTTGAGTCATCATATGCATGGTAGGCAGTCAGGACAACGTCAATGTGTACAATTTTTCTTAGATTACGTAATGCGTAAGCAAACTTACTTAGTTTTTTGCAAACTTGGTCAACATGGTCTTTCCATTTCAATTTTTTATCTATGAGTAAACCCAAAAATTTTGTGATGTCAGTTTCTTCAATTTTTGTTCCTAAGTAATTAATATTCATTGTGTCATCTTCATTATATTTTTGTTTAAAATTCATAATTTTTGTTTTTTCCAAATTTATTTTCAAATTATTATTACTAAACCAATTTATAATGGATGTCATTGAGGAATTTATTGTAGTTTCAAAATTTATATTTTTACCCGTATACAGGATTGTACTATCATCAGCAAAAAGTGTGGTATCGAATGGAATTGTCTTGGGCAAGTCATTTATGTAGATAAGAAAAGTAGAGGGCCTAAAACACTACCTTGTGGCACTCCATATTTCAAGATTCTATTATCTGATTCATATACAACCTCAGTCTTTGTAGTTGGACACACTCTAATGACTTTAGCAGTTTGTGTTCTCCCCGTCAAATATGATTCTATTAAATCATGCGCTTTACCTCTCACTCCATATGAATATATTTTTTGCAATAGTATTTTGTGATTTACGTGGTCAAACGCCGTCGAAATATCCATAAATAGAGCGATTGCTGGTAGCTTCTTGTCAACATTATTCATAACTTTAGCTAGGAAATTGAAAATTGCCATATTTATGGTCCTATTTTTCCTAAAGCCATACTGTTCTTCGCATAGAATATTATGTGCTACCTACATAATATGTAGGTAGTCATACTCTATTTTCCTATCCTTACGTTTAGAATTTTTGTACAAAAATTTTAATGGGACTTCGATACTATCCATTAAAAATATGTATTGTATCAAAATTGGTTTACTCTGCAAAAAGTTATTTGTGGCCTAATATAATAATAGTGTATTGAGAACCTCCTCCGTTATTTTCTTCGATTAAAAACTGACTGAAGGGCAGTGCGTCGATTATCTACTGGCTATTTGCTTGAAACCGGTCAAGTAAAGTCGGACTTACACACGTAGAGTTCCGTACCATCAAGAGATATTAACTCAAACGATTTGATGAATCACAAGATTTAATATAGAAAACCCTCATTCTTAAAGTTTTTTATTAGTTTGAGGCCTCCATATACCTATTATAATAATACCATTTCAAAAGATAAGGTCTTGTGATAGGTAGACAGCGGAGGAATTTTAATTAGGATATTTTAATTTTTAGGATTATTAATGAATTATAAATGTTTGGGTACGGTACCCTAAAAAATAAAACGGAATCATGACCTTTATCACGACTTATTCAGAGAAACAATCGGAAAGACGAAAACTTTTAAATTGAAAGCTCGATTTAATAACATCGTCCAAAACTTTTAATTTTTAGGCCATTTTCTTTCTATAACTTGAACTTTACTGAAAGTTTTCCCATAATTCTAGTAAGATTTGGCGAGAAATATATTCTTGATGTTCCCGACTTTGTTGCCGACTTTCTTGTATATTCCCGACTTTAAATTTTCTACTCTGGATAAGATAAGTAGGTACCTAATCTTATCACAAAATTCCAGCCCTTTGCGGTACGCATAACAACAAACAAGGAAAAGGGCCGTTGTTCTCACTTGAGCTGAATGTATATTTGTACGGTGAAAGGATGGATATTTGCTCTGTTTCAGTTTATTAGTATAAGCCTATTAATAAACAATACATTATATTAAGTAATAGCTAGAAGGTAATCGAGACATTGGATGGAAATACTTTATTGATGATTGCATTAGAATATAGAATAGCGAGGGACGTCATGAAATTACATTGTCAAATGATATTTAATAACACAATTTGTATTTGTAAAAATGGATTATAAAGAAATGTTTTAACAAAAGGACTATTGAAGGGTGGTATAGTGAAACGCCATTGACATCCAAACAATGTATTGTTAGAAGAGCAGTTTGTTACAATATCAGTACTTATACTTAAACCCTAGGCTACCTATAAGGGATCGGAGTGGACTGCAGCGGCTATCGCACTCGTACCCTATAGACAAACTAACGGCGTAAGGGTGGACTGCAAGTGGCTATCGCACCCGTTGGCCGTGAACTCAACCCTTCCGGAGGACTGCAGGGGCTATCGCTCCAGTTGGGCTGCTAGCTAAGGCAGCTAAGTGAATGATGATCGCGGCGGGCTCCGCGTCTTATATACTAAATCTTCGGATGCTTTCGGAGGCGCTCGGGTCACGTTCGTAAATCCTCTGCTGTATGCGATAGGTAGTCGGTGTGCGAGCGGGAAAGTATTCGAGCCCGTGCGTAAATGATTGAGTATCGTGTTACAATCTCCCCCTCTGGTACTCGTTAACGTCCCGTAAGAGTACCAGGACTATGCTGGTGCTGGTTTCTTTGGTCTTCCACGCTTTCTGATTTGCTCCATTTCTATTACTGTGTAGTTACATTCTGCGGGTGTAAGGAGACGGCTGGGATATTCTATAGGATGCTCATCTGGCCCCTCCCCCTGCACCAAAGCTGCTCCAAGTAGCCCCACGTTGGGCGCCACTGAAGGGTGGTATAGTGAAACGCCATTGACATCCAAACAATGTATTGTTAGAAGAGCAGTTTGTTACAATATCAGTACTTATACTTAAACCCTAGGCTACCTATAAGGGATCGGAGTGGACTGCAGCGGCTATCGCACTCGTACCCTATAGACAAACTAACGGCGTAAGGGTGGACTGCAAGTGGCTATCGCACCCGTTGGCCGTGAACTCAACCCTTCCGGAGGACTGCAGGGGCTATCGCTCCAGTTGGGCTGCTAGCTAAGGCAGCTAAGTGAATGATGATCGCGGCGGGCTCCGCGTCTTATATACTAAATCTTCGGATGCTTTCGGAGGCGCTCGGGTCACGTTCGTAAATCCTCTGCTGTATGCGATAGGTAGTCGGTGTGCGAGCGGGAAAGTATTCGAGCCCGTGCGTAAATGATTGAGTATCGTGTTACACTATTAATTTATTTCAGTATCTAATGACCCCTGTAATAGAGAATCTGAGGATGTCCTTACAATTAGATATTAGAAAGGAGATATAGGAGATATTTATTATCCAATCCTCTGATCGCTAGAGGTACCTCAACGTTGGCGAGAAACATCAGGAAACATCATCTTTACTGTGCCAATCAAGAAATAAGAAAGAAAAATAAAAGAAAGTTGAAGACAAACTGTTCAGAAATATCAGTTTATAGGTTACAATGAATCTATTATAACCTGGGCTAGTAGTGCAGACTGGCATGAAGGACATTAAAAATTTATAAGCAAAGAATCGATTTTAAATTGAATCGATAAGGAGCGACCCACTTACCGTAACATACTGTCCATTTCTTAGAAATTATGCACTACAAGTCACAGGTGCTTATTATTATTACCCGACTGCGTCAGAAGGAGGGTTATGTTTTTCGAGTGTATGTATGTATGTATGTATGTATGTTTGTATGTATGTCCATTTATTTGGACCGCCCCACAGCCCAAACGGTTGAACGAATTTCGACATATGAGGTATCGTTGAATTCGTCAGAACTGTGAAAGTGTCATAGGCTATATGAATTTTCAAAATGGCGCCCGAAAGTGGAAGAAAAAGAGAGGATAATCTTGAGTTTTTTTGTTATCTTAGCAATATGGGTATCAAATGAAAGATCGTGAAAAGACCTTTTCAAAAATATATATCATATAACGTTAAGGCACACGTTTTAACACAAATTGTCAAAAACCATCCCAAAAAGTAGAATTTTTCGGTTAAAGCACTAAAAAGTCTGAAATAAAAATATTATTATAAAAACAATAAACCCGACTGCTTACAAAAGAACTCAAAAGAAAACAACAACTGTCACAATATCAACATAAAATACTTCATGGTGCTGCAGGCGGGGACAAACTATACTGCTACCTACGGGTAAAAAAGATTTATCACAGGTACTACGTTTGTCCCCGCCTGCAGCACCATGAAGTATTTTATGTTGATATTGTGACACTTGTTGTTTTCTTTTGAGTTCTTTTGTAAGCAGTCGGGTTTTTTGTTTTTATAATAATTTAACCATACAAAGGAGACCAGCAACTTTCTTAAAGACCTTGGGCCTGGAATATGAACAAATAAACATGCATGAAACATGGCTTTTTAGATCGAGGATATTGTTACCACATTGTGCATATTCCGTTTTTGCGAAAAATGATGGGAATAATGAAATACAGTCGTCTTACATACCGCACACACATAGTATAGGCTTAAAATTATGTTTTAAAGATATTATGATGTAACTAGATTATTAAATATGAAAAGGATGTATTAAAATATGCAAGATTATTTAAGGGTATTGAACAAGCTGTTCGCTCCAGGCCCAAATCTGATGTTCTCCTTTGTTTTAAATAGTTGGGTGAAATAAAACTCTATGCTCTTTTAAAATAAACCTATCAATTCGGTGGAATGCAATTATTACGAGCTTTTATTTTACTTACAATATTTTATGTAGGTATATTCGAATCAAACCGTGCACCTTTGAGCGTTTGACAACATAATTATTTCCTGTTACTATGAAATTTTATACATAATATTGCTTTTATTATCAGGATTAAAAACTGCCATGTTTTTATGCATTTCCTTTCCGAGGTTTTAACCATCACAGAAATCCCAATCAGTTAAGCGGATCAACCCTGAAATAACAAGAGACAGATAAACAGAAACACTTTCACATTTAAGTATAACATTACTTAGTATCTTAGTACAGCATCACTTTTAATTTTCAGACTGGTCTGAGAATAGCGAAGATGTTTCGAAGTTCAACAAATTAAAAATCAAAAAAACTGTGAAACGAAAACGAGACTCCTCGTTTCATTATTTGTAGCAATAAAACAAATAACGACAACTATGTGCTTATCTGCTATTTCACTTTTTCCAACGGTCCAATTAAAACTTCTGGTTTCAACTAAAATGTCTATTTTTGTAATGAGAAGATCTATTTCTGTACGGTCCTTTGTAGCCATAACAGTGGTTGCTAGGCAACTTTTGGTAAATATACAACAAAAGGAAGAATATTTTCGCTAAAACATTGCTTCTAGTAAAACAGCACTATTGTTTCAATGCGATTGCTCGGGCGGAGTTTTATGGATACGTTTTATGAGACGGCTGTTTAAAATATTGGAAAACAATATAAATAAAGTTTAAGAAATGTATACTGCACGATTCTAGAAACAACCTTGTCACTTAGCATCAGTTAGAATCTTCTTCTCAACCCAACATGGCCCATTATTGAGCACTGGTCTCTTTTCAAAATGAGAAGGTTAAGGCTACAGTCCACTACGATGGGCAATTAGTGCGGATTGATGGTCTTTACACACTTTTGAATTTTACGAAATCAGCGTTATAGCTGGTGACGTTTAATTGCTTAAAAGATATTCTTTCGTGAAATCGGAAGTGCTCGCTCTCGGATTCGAACCCGGATTCCCGAGTAGGAGGTCAAATTGCAATTGCAACGCAAATGCGTCTACCTGTCTACGTGGATATTGGATCACGTTACCAAATGAAAATGAAACGAAAAGATTACTTAATTAAATTCTAACAAAAATTTGTAATGATTATTTATTTACATCATCATATCCCACAACATTCCACATATTAAATTTGGGAACATTACAGAAAACGTTTAAGTGTAAAGGTTCTGTCGCAATGTTTTCCTTTAAAACAAGTGATAATTAATTTCTAACATGTTCATAACTTTGAAATTGTACGTAAAATACAATCAAAAGTTTAATAGCAACCCTTTTCACACAACCTTCATACTTTACTTGTTATCCCGTGGGAAGAGGTCCGTTTTCCGAATGTTATCCGAGGGACTAATCTGTAACGTAAGCGTGAAACTTGTAGCTTATGTTAAAAGTTCTATTTCCGGCGCCCCGATTTTTTTTTGTTGTATTTAAGCTTCTTATCATTAAAGTGACCTACAGTTGTTTTGTTTTTTATTTTATGAATCACGTGTAATTAAAATGGTGCCTTTGGGCAAATAAGGTAGGTTTATGACACATGTTTATGATAAGTATGAAGTGAAGACAAACATGAAAGTGAAAATAAAGTTACAAAAATAACTAAAAATGAGAGTATTTTAAATAAGTATAGATGCGTGGTTTGCAGCGAAATTTATGAGAAATCATTAAACTTCTTCATTAGACTTTTTAAAATCTGGTGATAATGAAATACGTTGCACTAACATTACTTATACTGCCTACCTAGTTACGTTCATACTCGTAAGTACAAACTGATATTCATAGATGATGACGACTTACCTTAGCTCATATTTAGCTTATTTTCATTTAGGTTAGTTTTCCGGTTTAACTATAAATAAAATATATTACTTATATCTATCTCTCGTTAGAACTGTCTCAAAACAATAATTTTCAATTGTGTCATCGTTATTTTAACGCACAATTATTTTATGATTTAGATAAACAACGGATCAAGTACTAAAACAAACTTAAGAGCTTTTAGCAGTTCCTAACTACAGAAAACGTATCGAACTCAACTTATTACTTAGTACCTACTTCAGAATTACTTTAGGCTTCAAACATCTAAGATTGATTCGCTCAACTTATGTTGATTGGCTATGTATTGACGATAATAGCAATCGCATCTGTCGATATTGTAGAAGAGGGATAGATAGATGCGTCTTCGCCTCATGAGGCAAATGCTTGATTCGTGCTCTCGCTTGCAAGTTGCGAGCTCGATTCGGGCGTAAAGTGACACTTTTTCATGATGCAGTCGGTATTCATAGATTTATCGTTATCACATTATATTTTACTGTATTAAAAACTGGATGATTATTTTAAAGATAAAACTGATTGAAAATAAATTGTATGCAACTGAGCGAAAAAAAACCTTTGGGAATTTCTTGTTGCTCCTGCTTCCAAGTTTCAAAAAATATTCGTAAAAGGGTTAAAGCCATCTTGAAAGTTTCATTTCATTTCATTCAGATACAATCGCGTTTAATGATATTGGTTAATATAGTTTGATAATATCGGCAGAATCACTGCTTTTCAACAACAGTCAATAAACTTTGATCACCTTCATTCCGGTAAAATTAAGCAAGAAATAGTGTTGGTTAGACATTAAATTACTTCATATTAAACGGAATATTGTGTGGTGCGAACTTGTTCCAAAGTTATATTATATTAGCGTCGGGATTATCCAATCTCCTCCGTTTATGAAGTTGTTTTATATAAATAAAATTCAACGATTCCGGGAAATTAATCTCTTCCCCTGATTAAATAGCCTGGTTTTCTAAACTACATACATCTATATGCGATGAAATAAGATTTAACATCTTATTTGAAAATTGCCTGAATACTACCTACATAATAAACACTTAAAACGGGACCCTATTACTGAGACTTCGCTGTCCGTCCGTCAGTCTGTCCGTAAGTCACCAGGCTGTATCTCATGAACCGTCATAGTTACACAGTTGAAATTTTCACAGATGATGTATTTCTGTTGCCGCTATTGTTGTTTAATACTAAAAAACACAATAAAATAAATATTTAAGTGGGCGCCCATAATTTCGACGCCTCAGCGAAAGTTTAGTTACCTTTCGGTCCAAGAAATGGAGTTGTGGCTAATATGTGGCTACAATAAAACAATGGTCACGGTGGCCTTTGGGAAAGCGACCATAGCCCAATTTTTTATATTATGTTACTTGCTGCTACGGAACCCTTCATGGGCGAGTCCGACTCGCACTTGGCCAATTTTCTCTTTTCTCAACGTATCTTTTATTTTCTTAAAGTTTGGTAGCTACTCACGACAGACGAGCAATATGGTTATCAAAACAAAGGGAATTATAATAAAAATGTACCTAATGATTTAAAATTTTGTAACATTGATTTACGAACGAGTATTGGACTTTCGTAATATTAATTAGATCGCCATGAAGCCTAATTCCATAACCGATAAGCAATTTATTTACACCAGTCTAATTCACCGTAATATCAAGTGCATTCCTATGTTTATATGTTATGATTCATGGAATCCTAATGCGTGGGTTTATGTAACAAGGTGCACTATAAAAATTAATCTACTTTGCAACTCTATCCACGGTTAAACTCGTATGACACGTGTACACTTTCATGCAAGTAGAACCTTCCGCCTACTCACATAGGTACATTGTGGGTACATGCAATTTAATACAAAATTTACACCATCTATCCATATGGAACCATAATTAGGTAATTACATCTTATGTAATCTTAATAAGCAAATGTCCCCGCGAACTCTATTAGAGAAAAAGTAGTAAGGGCGGTCTTGGCGGGAGCATTTCCGGGCCTCCAAAATAATATAAATAGTAGATTGTATGACAAGGGTGCAAAGTAATATTTTTTCGGCGAGGGCGTTTTTTGAATCCAGAGCGAAGTGAGGGAATCTAGAGTAGAATCCCGAGCGTAGCGAGGGATTCTTTAGTAGAATCCCGAACGTAGCGAGGGATTCAAAGTACGTCGCCCGAGCCAAAAATATACTTGCACCCGAGTGATACACTCTACTTTTCATCACCCACTATGAGAAAATAATATATATATGACGGGGGCACTTGTCAGGATGTCAAATAAAACAAGAGTTCAGAGCCACGCAACAACACACAACCAGCTACTTTATTCAATGCTCATGTATGGCTCATTATGAATATTCGGTTTGGGTTTACTTTGGTATTGACTGGATTTGCTTTGCGATATTACGATATTGATTTATTGATCGAACCACTCGCACTCGCGGATACACTTTATTTATTATTATTAGAGATTCACGGCATTAAAATTAATAAGGACTTTTTACAAGAACAATATTCCGATCGCACGCGACATTAATTTCTTTTCATATTTCTCCATTAATGACAATGCTCCCGCGCGCCACAGAGTATCAATTCACCATCGACCACCTCGTCTACCACAGATAAAATAGCATCAAACAAGTATCCTATCTCCGACATATATATAATAGAAAATAATAGAAAATAATACGTAAAAATGCACGAAAACTTAATTTTAATTTGAAAACGAAATCTTAATTTGATTTCTTTTTTTATTATTCAGCTGGCGGGGCCCTCGCGTCGTACCAGACATTCTTTATTCAAACAATATTTGAGTTCGACTTCTTTAGCGCAAAATACTAAAATGTTCTAAATTCAAAATAGGACGGAAAAGATCTAGCCGGACGGAAAAGTTGTATGAAAATTCATTCCGGCCCGCTGAATAGAAAACAGCAACTTTGGAACCCCGTAAGTCCGAACCAAGTCGTCTTTTTCGAATAGGTGTGATGAAAATAAATATAAAATGCACCAAATGCAATTGTAATCTGTAATTATGGTTACATTTTACCTATAAGGTTAATCTTTGATTTGTTATAATAGAGTTCCCACAAAGTAACGGCTGATACAATTAAGTAACCTAAGTCGACGGGAATTCCGAATTGCCATTCCCCGCTAAAATCAGCTTTATTACCTGTAGTCACAGTTCAGTTCAGCCTGTTAGCAACATTAAGGGTGCGGTTCCACTGAGGCGGAGCGGAGCGGAGCGGAGCGGAGCTGAGCTGTGAAACGAGGTATGTGTTTCCACTGAAGCGGAGCGGGGCGGGGCGGAGCGGAGCGGGGCGGAGCGGGGCGGAGCGGAGCGGAGCGGGGCGGAGCGGAGCGGAGCGGAGCGGGGCGGAGCGGATTTGCTTTGCCTATTCGCCTGAGTGCCCAGTGACACGCGTTCTCTCAGTCAAATCACGCGTCATGATGTCGATAAAAAAAAATAAAGCAGCTCTTTTGTATCTTTCTCTACTGGTCTAGATTACCTTGTAAAAATGTAACCAATGATGTTTTAAATATCTAGATTGAGCGTCGCCCTACAATGAAAACAAAAAAAAACCAACATTATCAAGCATGTGTGCGTGCAGGCGATGTTTTTCGCGTTCATTTATTGTCTATGTGTGCGTAATCTGTGCGTAATGATATAAAAGTTGTGGCCAACTGTTGGCCATTACGCACAGACGTTTTCGCGGATTCGATGTTCCATCTAGATATTTAATACCACTTTGAATGTAACGTAGGCAAGTGATAAGAGAGGATTTCCCGAAATTCCTACGGGAGAGGGAACAAATTGTTTTTTTTATTAAAAAAAGGAACTATACTTAGCTATAAATACTATGCTTGAATTTTCGCATATAAGTAAGTAGTAGGTACAACGTGTTCTCTCAAAATTATTTTCAGAGTTTATTGATTTTCCCACGGGATATGGAATATGGGATATGGAATAAAGATATTATAGTAGTCTATAACCTATATAAAGTACATTATCTCCGTAACTGCGACGAATACATATAGTTTAACAAAATGGTGTAGTAATCTACGCGAGAGAAGCTGCGGGCTAAAAGATAGTGTTTAATAAATATGCGCGTGAGTGAGCCTCCCCGCTCCGCCCCGCTCCGCTCCGCTCCGCCCCGCTCCGCTCCGCCCCGCTCCGCTCCGCTCCGCCCCGCTCCGCTCCGCCCCGCCCCGCCCCGCTCATGACGTCAAGACGCTGACTAAAATCTAATATTATACAAAAATGAACTTCCTGACTGGTTCACTCATCGCCTTACCTATGCTCTTTGAGCTACAGAGCTGAAATTTGCACATAGATTACGGAGAGGATATTCCGAAATTCCTACGGGAGAGGGAACAAATTGTTTTTTTTTTATTAAAAAAGGAACTATACTTAGCTATAAATGCTATGCTTGAATTTTCACATATAAGGTACAACGTGTTCTCTCAAAATTATTTTCGGAGTTTATTGATTTTCCCACGGCATATGGAATATGGGATATGGAATAAAGATATTATAGTAGTCTATATAAAGTACATTATCTCCGTAACTGCGACGAATACATTTCGTTTAACAAAATGGTGTAGTAATCTACGCGAGAGAAGCTGCGGGCTAAAAGCTAGTGTTTAATAAATATGCGCGTGTGAGCCGCCCCGCTCCGCTCCGCCCCGCTCCGCCCCGCTCCGCTCCGCCCCGCTCCGCTCCGCCCCGCTCCGCCCCGCCCCGCTCCGCTCCGCCCCGCTCCGCCCCGCCCCGCTCATGACGTCAAGACGCTGACTAAAATCTAATATTATACAAAAATTAACTTCCTGACTAGTTCACTCATCATCGCCTTACCTACATAATTGCTCTTTGAGCTACAGAACTGCATAGATTACCGTGTAGGTATGTAACGTAGGCAAGTGATAAGAGAGGATTTTCCGAAATTCCTACTGGAGAGGGAACAAATTGTTTTTTTTTAATTAAAACAAGGAACTATACTTAGCTATAAATACTATGCTTGAATTTTCGCATGCAACTAGTACAACGTGTTCTCTCAAAATTATTTTCAGAGGTTATTGATTTTCCCACGGGATATGGAATAAAGAGGAGATAGGTATAGTAGTGTATATTATAAAGTACATTATGTCCGTAACTGCAACGAATACCTACCATATATTTTAACAAAATGGTGTAGTAGGTAATCTACGCGAGCGAAGCTGCGGGCAAAGCTAGTGATTATGAGTGAGCCGCCCCGCTGCGGTCCGCCCCGCTCCGCTCCGCCCCGCTCCGCTCCGCCCCGCTCCGCTCCGCTCCGCTCCGCGTCTGCCATCTCTTTCTTTCTTACCGATATTTTAAACAGTTCTGCTCTGCTCCGCTCCGCTCCGCCCCGCTCCGCCAATGTTGTTTCCACTGAAGCGGAGCGGAGATTTCAAGTCATGTGATTGGTGAATCGCGGCACAGCTCCGCTCCGCTCCGCTCCGCTCCGCCTCAGTGGAACCGCACCCTTACTTACGGCTTTTCAAATTCTTGCCGTCAATCTGCAAAGAACCTTACAGCTGAATATTTGTAAGTATGCGTGTTACGATTACCGGTCTATGTTTCCAGGTAATCAGCTTTATTACCTGTAGTCACAGTTCAATTTAGCCTGTTAGCAACATTTACTTACGGCTTTTCAAATTCTTGCCGTCAATCTGCAAAGAACCTTAATTACAGGTGCTTAAAGCTGATATTTGTATGTATGCGTATTACGATTGTTGGTCATGTTTCCAGATAACCCATCGGCGCTGTAATGTTCGCGTCCGCGCGCGCTACGTCACTCCCCGTCCCCCACCATGGTACCCCACGTCTGGCGCACCATAATCTTCTCTCTCATGTGGTGAGTAGGTATCCACATATTATAAATATTATGTTACTACAATTCCTGATTGTTTAATACTTCTATTTTATTATCTTCTTCATCATCCTCTTCTCATGATATATTTAAATTTTAAAAGCAGTAAAAGTTTATTCCGAATTAAAATTTCTTATAAAAATTAAGACGAGAAGGTAGATTCATGTGGATAGACAGATTGCATGAGAAATGATGTGAAAGATAAGGGAGTCAGTGTAAAAGTGGCGGCTGATAAGGATAAATGGAAGAGAAGAAAATAATGCGCTGATTCCAAAAAAAATCAGGATAATGGAGAGGAAGTTGAAAATAATTCACCTATAATTTTAGTGAAACGACTGTCACTAAATTTAACGAATAATTTATTATGTGTGTGGGTGTACGTCGTATGGTGTCCGCGCGTACCTACATACATAGTCAACAATCTTATACACAAATTTACACAACCTTCTCATACATAGACAACCGTTATACATATACGTAGACAACCGTCTAACGTCTCAAATCCGACATTTTTGGTTTGTACTTATACCACACAATAATAGAATATATTGTGATGAACTTGGAAGCAAACCAGTTTGTCGCTAAACTTAAACCAATCCAGTTTAATTTATTGATAATTCAATCAAAAGATTCATCGCCACTTACTATCAGGTGGGTCAGTTTTCAGGCACTACTTTATACGAAATAAAAAAATAGTTAATTAAACTTTAGTTCTCGATATAATCTTTCGGGCTTTTAAAACATTTAACAGTAGGCAGGGCGGAGGGTCAAGGGCGATCCGTCCAACCAATGAATCAGCTGATGAAGGAAGATAAAGCGACCGTGCCGTGTACCGACGCCATCAGCCATTACTCAGGCTTTAGATGCCATGAAAAATACTAATCTAACTAGTTTTCTTTTATAGCCTAAAAGCCTGTCGTAAAAGCAGACGAGCCACCTGACAGTAAGTGGTTATCGTCACCTAGGGATACGAGCAACACGAGGAGAGTCACCAATGCAACGCTGTGTGCTAATCGTCTGGTCCCATATAAATTTTAGCGACATCTGGCGGGCGATTTTTGAGTTGTCTCTACTTATTGATTTTGAAGTTGGTTATTTTTCGTTAAAAATTTGTTACTAACCTACAGACAATAAAAGCCATGATGTATTTTTAATTAAGAGCCTCAAGCACTCGACATAATATTGTTTATTCCGGAAATTGAAAGACCGTTGTTTCGGCTTGGATCAACAACGGTTGTGTAGATGTGGTTGGCGCAGAATACCGAACGAGTTGTCTGCAGAATTAATGAGAAACGGTAAACATTGTTTAGGTGCCATGCGGAGTACCACAGAGAACAACAAGGAAATTATTCGAAGCACTTTGAAAACACGTAGCGGTGATAGCCTATTAAGAATTTGGGCTTCGGAGGGAGCCGGGTGCGAATTCCAAGGCACCTCTGACTTTTCAAAGTTTTGTGCGTTTTAAGCATTTAAATGACACTAATTACTACCAATGGTGAAGGAAAACATCGTGAGGAAACCTGCATGACGGAAAGTTCGCCAATCTCAAAGGTGTGTGAAGTCCGCCAATCCGCACTTGGCCAGCCGTGATGGAATATGGCCTTAACCTTCTTAGTCCGAGAAGAGACCCGTGCTCAATAGTGGGCTATTATGGGTTGAGATGATGATGATGACTTTGAAAACAAAATTGTCATCGTTTTCTGATATACTCGTAATATTTTTTTTACTAGTCATTGCCCGTGACATCTTCCGCTAAAATATTTTTTATTTATACGTATTCTGCTTATAATTTTATTTATTTTTTTCAAGTAGGCGATGAATCATCAATAAAACTGTTACGTGACTGAGTGACTGACAGACAACGCAAAGCCGAAACTACTGAACACAAGAAGCTTTTTAGCATGAAGTTCCCTTGGGTAGTGTAGGGGAGCGATAAGAGGATTTAGTCTGCCAGTCAGTGGGCGTTTTACTATGTAAGATTTATATTCAAACAATAAATTCGCACGGCATTCAGCAAATAATGTTACATTATGTATTAATTTCAATAGTGTAGGTCTGTAGGTATAATCATCCATCTATGTCAAACTGGTGCTTAGTAAACTGGTACTAATCTTGCATACGTAAATCGGTACAAAGAATAAAAAAAATATAGTACTTACGGTTTTTAGAAGTCACAAAAATTAAAAACGATGTGACGAAGGCAGGGGAGGGTTTCTGTAAGGCAGTTCTCACACAACGCTATTTGCAAGCGGCTAGGATCTTATCAATGCATGTAAGCGACGCGTCTACGATGCGAATCCTGTCAGTGAATTCAATAGAAATCAATTTCGGTTCCTTAGTTGGCTGAATCCTACAAGTATTAAAAACCAAAGTACAAATTTAAAAACTGTTCGCTTTCACTATAAAAATTGTAATCTTGACTTTCCCGTGGCCTTTCGCCTTGCTTCCGTAGAAGGTAAAGGCCACGCTAATGAATCAGCCGATAAGCGCAGATAGCGCCAAGTGGCCTCTCGGATGGTCAGGTGATAAGATTGAACACCCTTTATTGGATCAGAAATAGTTTGTTTTTGTCGACAAATAAACTGTTCTTTTGTCGACATTTACGTGACTTAAATGTTTGTACTGGGATTCTATGTGTATATTTATAGTAAGGAGCATTTTAATGTAGAAGTGCGCAGTGTGTGTATGTGATGGGTAATATTTTAGCAGCATGAGGTATAAAATGATTAACACACTGTAGGTACAAGATTACTCGGGACATTCAAAACATCTTCGCAAATCATAACTGTCACACCACTGGGCATGAATCTGTTCGCATAAAGTGAAGGGTACATACTCGTACCATAAGTCCGTCACATAGGCCGAGTGATCTGCAAGCTTAAAAAAATCTCTGACAGCATTACGTAAAACTCATTTATGTGACAAACTTATTATTATGTGCTTACAGTTCAATTCAGCTTCTAGACAACAATAACTTAGGTCATTACAAATTCTCGCATCAATCTGAAGTGGAAGCTGGAATTTGTATGGAATTTAATCAAAACGAATAATTCTGCATCGGACGTGACCATAGTATAAGGATATGATTAAAAATGATAAGCTGCTCGTAGATTTCATGTTTCTTTTATAATTCCAAAACATTTCATTTTTCGAAGACTCTTGCGCAATCTGGGGTTATATCATAGAAGAATGTATTCTGCTCTTGTATCTTAAATAATCTTGTAAGATACATCATTTACGCTTCATTGATTGCAAGAAATATAAATTACATTAGCTCAAATCCTGCTGTAACTAATTTATATCATTAAGTCCTTCATATTAAGTACTCTATCACTGTCTATTACCCAACTTTGAGCCTTTGAACTTTTTGTCATTACTTTTGTCACCCACACTCAAAAATGAAATACATAGATGTATGTACCTACATCACATACCTACATTTATGAATCATTGATACATATTCTCAGTCGCAATCAATAAAATCGCGAGGACATTAATATGGGGTTAGACTAAATATAGCCTAGCATGGTATATAGCAAATCGATGGTGTAGCCTTGGCCTGAAAACTGCCCTTCCTCACGTCATCAACACCATATGTCGCTTAATAACTAAAAGTGTTTTGTTTTGCTGATGAGCTTACTGATATAAGCTTTTCGGTTTAATATTTTATGTCGGCACTTTGGCCCTTTTACACAAAACAAAAAGGTTGCTTTAATTGCTTTAATCTTACTCAAAACAAAACTTTTTCGTCCTTTTATGAAATGAAGGTGGTAGCAAACGAGCACCCAGCACCTGCCTTATCCGCCCATGACGTCTGTGACCGACTCAAAATAATACTTAAAATGGGGGCTAGGATGGTTAATCCAGGGAACAGACGGCGTAAGAATATTAAATGGTTAGTTTGTTAGTAAGTATCCTCATACTAACTCCTTAATCTCAGCTCCAGTTCTCACTGGAGCTAAGACGATAAGTGACAGTTAGTCCATTTAGTTGTATAATAATAATTGTTAGTAATAGTACTACTTCTATTTCGGTTACAATTATTTCATTGTTAAATTTACCTGAAAAAATTTCTGTATATCTACCTAGCTAAATAAATGGCTAAGAAGGTTCCCTACCTTCGAGGGTAACAAAGCTGTTGAATGGATACACACAAATTCCATTACATAGTTGTTAGATCACTGAGGGTCGGAATAGATTAGTTTGACTCGAGGATGAACAGCCCTCCTTCGCCCATTATTAGTAATATTCACTAATCCGTTGCGAAATTATATATTCTGAAGTACCAGTCTATACTGAGGACGTCTGGTAAGTAATAAAGTTTAATTATGTGTTTGTTTGAATTGGAAACTCACGATATACATATCTTGCGTTCATTAAATATTGTTAACGATTCCAATTGGTAATCGAGACGTATAGGTATATTCTAGCATCTACATATATGTTGCTATATACGCGTACGTCATTAAAATTTTCCAATAGAATGGACAGAGTAGGGCCCAAACTGTTATTCATATAAAATATCTAAGTTAAGCGAGTATGTATTTCCATCATACTATGTAGTATTATAGTTCCATTCGTTTTTAAGCCCTCATAATACAAAACATAAATGCATATTTTCCTTTCATAAATACATACATAGGGTTCGTGTTGTACGTATAATCAACCACCAAGCAACAGACATCCAACAGTATCCAAAACGATATATGTTTCTCTAGCTGTAATCTTCGCAAATACCTAATTACCGAGACCATGCTATTCCAAAAGTCATGTAAATTTAATAAACAGGCTAGACAGCTGAAACATTCCGTGAAAATTATCAGACAATGACGTGACACGGCATTATACATGATAAACACGCCACAGTCTTAAACTGGTACGGAATGTAGGGCGGCTATAATGCTATACGCGAATTGTCCTGACAAATATTCTGCTCGGAAATAAGCATGGTCATGTCAATGTGAAATAAAATTGATTTATGAAATTGCTGGAAGGAGCATTCGTGACTGTAGTAAGGCTGAATGTAGTAAGGTTTTCATTGATCTACAGACGAACATAGGTTCGTAGCACGTAGGTGCTATCAGAAGATTGTTGGTCGCTGTCATTCGCGGATCAGCAACACTTAAGACATCTCTGATGAGATGTCGATAGAGGAATGAAACGGGAAACCGGCATAAATCCTTCCGTAATCCATCCTTCCCTGGGCAAAAACAAGCGTAGCCACGAACCAATTAAATGAGCTTTGGCAACGTGGAAACGAGACATGTGAAAAGATTTCCTATATAATCTATAGAAATTTTCAGCAACACCTTAAAACAAGGATTCGCAAGAGCAAAACTTAATATCAACTGGCTTTGGACGCTACAGTGGAAGTAATAAAGTAGAAAATTGGATAAGATTAACACCTAGCTAGATGTGGAAATAAGGAGTCTACTGAAATATTACAGGCGTCATATCCTTGGCGTCAGAACTTGCCAAGAGTTCAGCCTTGTTTATTATTCAGCAGATCGCACCAAAGAATCCCGAGGTTCTCAATTTGACACGTATATTTTTTATGATAGATACCTTAAATAATTTTGGAAAAGAATTTATATTCTTAAAACTGTTAAACCGATTTCTAAGAAACATAGTTAAAAACAAGGAAAGGAAACGGACTTTCAAACTTATAACACCCTTTCTGCGTCACGGATTAAAAACAAATAAGAGACAGCAACGCGAGTTACTTACTAGTAATTAGGTAATTAAAATTCTTTGTCCTCACGAAGGTTTTAGTTAATTTGTGTTACTGTCACCATACCGTACCTACCTATGGCGCACGCTATGCTCAGCAAAACATTTCATTGACGTCATAGCCAAAGCACTTGCATAGCTCGTTCCGATTACCATAAAGAATTTCTATTTTCAGTTACTACAACCTTAATGCCGCATTGAGCCTCGTAAAATCTTTACCATTTAAACTTCACTGGCGCATGACCCAAAAACCAGACAAGACTCAAAGCCTTTGTCGGCTATTTAATACTATTAATTAATTTACTTTATGACTGCAAGAGTCGATAAATAAAAAATGAATAAAGCAGTGTATGACGTGCATGACGACATTGACGACCGATTAATAGGATCACCGTTACATACTTGTAAGAGGATAAGTCTGACTATGACGGGTCACAACTTGCGTATCCTAACTGAACTTAGAAGTAGCCGACAAAACTCAGAACGTGAATATCAAAATGTGATAAATCAAAGTTTCATGCACGACGCGACACTTTATGCACAACATTTAGGGAGGGAGGGGGGGGAGTTAGTGGGGGTTTAATGTTAGATCTATACATTAGGGTTACATCTATCTGATACAAAGTAACAGTCCAAGAACGATAACCATACGTGAGAACTGATGGTATTAATCTCGATGGTAAAAGGTCCAGCGGCTTCTCAGAATAAGGATCCTAACATTGCCAATTAATAACCTGTTTGTACCACTAGACTAACAAAAAGTATAAAGATAATAAATATTTAAATGTTACATTGTGGTGATTTCCACGGGAATAAAGTTAGTTTAACAATGATAAATAATTAACTCCCTTTAACTCCTTAATCGCAATTGCTTAGAAGCTTAGAACCATTTAAATTGCTAAGTAAAGTATAGAAGTTAAGTCTAAACTTATTAATTGAATGCTGTAAATAGCTCTAGCCTCAGGTTCGTTGAATCTTTAACTCAATCGTGAAAGTTTACCAAAGCATTAAACCTCGATAATTCTAGAAGATTTGTAAATTTTCTCTCAGTGATTTTAAGGCTATAGCAAAACTATCACACGTAAACAGCTCAAACGCAGCTATAAATAAATAAGTAAATATCTCTCACACTCACATAGCCCATAACCCCATACTAGGATTCCCTGTGTTGTGGGTACCATGGACAATACACAAGAGAAAGCCACATACCCCGACCGAGAACAGAAATTTTAACTCATTCAAATTTTCGCCTTACTGGGAATCAAACCCTCGGAACAGCGTTCCAGCGTGTTAACCAATGCGCCATCCGGGTCGTCATACGTATAAATATAGCTCACATTAATTATTGGCCGCGATTACGTTTGTCTTTAGGAAATATTAGTGGTGGGTATTGTGTGATTTTTTTTATGTCGTGGAGAAATATTTATAAATATTTGTAAAAGATTCATTTTTCGAATATTTAAGTTATAATATCTTTTGTTATTTAATGTTTCCAAAACAGTAAAGTCATTAAAATATTCTATTAACCTAATTAGTTGTTACCTCCATAACAATATTTGTTTACTTAATTTACGCTATATTGTATTATTTTGTTGTCTTGAATTACATTTTCATGAAATTGAAATTGAAGAAATACGATGCTATCAGTGTTACTATCTTAAATAACTTGGCTTCCCACTATAGGTAGTTATGAATAAGTTGTATCTTGTTTTCCAATTTATTACGTTACTATCTTAAATATACAAGATAGATCTATTATGTTATAGGGTTTTCAATTCAATATCAATTTCGTTTTCGGTCACAAAATATCAATGATAAAAGATTTTTCAATTTTCGGTGGTTCAGGTATTACCAAGAAGTGACAATATTCGTACCTACACTCCCTGATCATACGCGCAAACGTTTATTATATTGTGTGAATTTTTACACGAATGTGTGGTCTGGTAGAGCACGCAAAGGTTTGACGTTCCCGCGCTGTGATGTGCGCTCACTCCAGCTCACTCACATGAGCGCGAACCTTTGTACATTGCACGAATTGTCATAGCTTTGACTTTCAGCAAAAGCCCTCACAGCTTGGAAAACAACGAATAGGTATATCGAAAACTTCGTATAATCATTTGCGAAGTTCATGCTACACTTATGTATTCACGTGTTCGCGTGAATGTGAATGACCAGCAGTATTTCATACTTTCAAAATGTCCGAAATACCTATAAAATTTCAGTTTAAATAACAACTTACTTAAAATACTTTTGTAAACCTGCTGTTATATTGTTACAGGTTATGCGATGACGTCGCTTCAAAGAGGAACCATACCCTGAAACCCCGAGTTGTCTTGCCTGAAAATTATGTCAAAGGTGGAGTGTTAAATTTTCTTATTTTTAACCAAATTAAAAAAGAGGAGGTTCTCGCTTCGTGTATATTTTTTTTTGATGTGTTACTTCATAACTTTTTACTTGCTGTACCGATTTTGGTAACACTTTTATATTCGAAAGCTGGTTCTCGTGGTTTATTCTGGTCTCTCATCTCTCTGGTCTTTTAAGTTAGTTATTTTTAACATTTTAAACTAGCAAAAAAGAGGTGCCTAAATAGGATAAACAAGGTCAAATCACACTACAATGATAACGTACCTGTATACTTTAAATTATCGATTTCTATTTATTTTATCTGGATTCAGCTTATTTTATTCGACGGCCCTCGTTCGTTTTTTGTTTATTGATAAAATAGCGACTTTCAGAAAATGTAAATCTATGTAAGATTTATTAATTTTTCACAAGAAAATATTGTTTCTTTCAGAAATGCGTCCCCCTGCCAGAAAAGGCCAGCCAGTCATTGTAGAGTTCAGCATATACGTAGTGGATGTGAACTCCATCAACGTTGAAGACATGGATTTCAGGTATATTCGTAGAACCAATGTTTTACATCTTTAAACTGTTCTATAGTGGCCTTGAGAAATATTACATAGAGAAATTGTATAAATACTAATGGGGGCTTTACATTATACAATTTGCAGAGCGCTAACTGAGCTAGCGTGCTAAATTCGCATAGTGTAAAGGCAGTTAGACAGTAACTAGTGCAGCGTAATGTATGAAAACACTAGTTAGTGCACTGAGTTAGCGCTCTGCAAATTGTATAATGTAAAGCCCCCATGAGTACAAATTACTCGTAAAACCTTAAAAGTTCGTTTTATGGAGGTATTTAGTTGTTAGCTACTCAACGACTTATTAACATTTTACCAGTCACTCATTAAACCTAAAGTAATAAAAATAAATCGGATGTAAAATAAACCATGTATTGCCCCCATGAGTACAAATTACATGAGTACAAAGTACGTAAAAATACAAAAGAATTGAAAACAATCCTCTTTTATAATACTTTTAAACCATTTTTTTCCAGAGTGGACATGTTCATCAGACAGACCTGGCGGGAGAGCCGGCTGCAGCTTCCAGACGATATCTTCGAGGAAGGAGATGACCATGTCACTCTTCCTCCAGAGTTCTTCGACAACTTATGGCACCCTGACCCATATTTCCTTAACTCCAAAGTCACAGGTATGTAAAATACTTTCTTCATGTTCTGAATGACAAAGCACATTGTTGTAGTAGATGTTGATACAAAACCGCTGAAGTTTTACATAGAAGTTAGATAAAACAGATTCTATAGCATCTCGTTGGCATGCAGCGACATTCATCAGCATAGATGTTTTATTTACATTCTTTTGAAATACCATGGGGAAAATCCTCAAATCTTTTGTTTGTTTTCTATCAGTAGCTAAAAGAGCAGATTGGCAAATGGATACTGATTGGCCTCCGTTGCCTTTAATTTTGGCAATCGTAACAACAAAGGCGACAGTGACATGATGTCGATCGAAAATTATTCGCCAATTCTCCGTTGTTCAGCAGTCGGTTCACGTGGATGGCTTAGATTAAAGAGTAAAAAATATAATGTCTCAACAAAACACGATAGCTATGTGTAACTGTAATTAAGATTTGATTATTATTTTTGGAGACAATTAAATCCCCTATTTCGATAATTAATTTAAATATGCACGATTAGGACGACACCTAAGGCTACTCACAATTCATTAAAAATATAGCTTTACATAAATACATAAAAAACAGATCTTAATTAAAAGTGTGGAGTTGACATCAAGAGTTCAAACTTTTGCAATGAAAAAATAAATTCTTCCCGAGTCTTAAAATAATCCGAGTTTTAAACTAAAAGTTCATCACCAACAACCTCTACCCTTATTATTATTTCATTTTAAAATGCCTTCTTTCTCATTTCAATCTTCTCTTCAAAATAATTCAATATTCTAAGAAAATACCTATAATATTAAGCATCGTAATACCTACTGTTGAACCTCCTAGCTTTACTTTACCAACTTATTCTCAGGAACAAAATCCTAATCTCCAATACATTGCTAGCCTGAGCTCTACTAGAGTAAATATTATTCACTGTTAAAACGTAAACACATTTGAAAATAAATTCACCTGAAATCTTTAACTGAATCGTGTTTCTATTAAATATTTGCAAACTGTCTTTGACCTTTAAACATTTTTAAATATCTTGAAAATATAATTCTTTCTTGAAGCATATTTACAATTCTTATTAAAATATTTTTGAATTCTTGTTTACGAGTTATACTGCTACTTGAAGAATATTTTCAAATAAAAATTGAAATTGCGCTGCGTAAACATACACTGTGCTGAATGAATGAAGTGCTTTATTCACACCTTTATATTTAAACTAAACATAATTTTTTTTTAACATAATCGATTACTTCATTATCTTTTTAATTTTAGGAGGAGCGTGCCATTTCTGTCATCAATCGGCTGGTAGGACAATGGCTCCTTATTATTCTCACTGATCACGTATTTCATTCACTGATGTGCAAGCTAAATTATTGCACTAAGTTTCACGTTCTTGTATAAAATGTATGAAACATGACTATTGTATAAAACTTTTACTTCAAATTTTCCTCTACAAACCCAATCGCTGACTATGTCATCACAGTTATTATTGATCAACATTCATAATTTTCAAAATCACTATCTTCGTTTCCATGAAAACATTCTACATAGTTTACATATTATGTAGTAATTCGGTAAAAACATAAACATATGTACCTTACTTTTACAATAGTTAATAGTATCCTAACCGTAGACCTAACCATAACCTAACCATAGTTACTTCCATAATCGATAAAGACTACCTAACATACTTAGGTATTTAGGCGTAATTCTAATATCTACGTTAACAAAGCATAAAACTCTTCTGTCTATTTAACTTATGTTTAACTATTGCTCTTATGTTGTGAACCTATACAATACCTACATAGTTATCAAATTTTACACACCACCTATTCCTCACAAATATGTAAATTTTAATGTAATTACACAATGGCTCATTGGACTGGGAACAAACAGACCGATTACATTAACCCGACTTCTATCCCCTGTAGTATTAAATGGTTAACCACATGGCAGAATTTAACAACACTTAAAATTCACTGTTAATAGGACAACACTTCTGTTGATTACTAACAGTACTGTATATTTTCATTACTTACACATTCGTAACGTTAATTGTAACTCGAAGATAGAAAGGTAAATGTAAGCAATCAGGTCACCAATATTATTTAAATTGTACCTATCTGTGAATAAAAAATCCATTTCTATTTAATTGAAGAAACATTTATTCATATTATAAAAAGAAGTCCTGTTTTCTGTCTTCCTGTGTGTCTTGACGCGATAAACTCGAAAACTACGGAACAGATTTTTATACGGATTTCAACAATAGAAAGACTGATTCTTTAGGCAGGTTTAGGTATATAATTTAATATACTTTTATGTAAATTAGTAGAAATGCAGTGATTTATGTGGAAGAGGTTTCGCCAACTGGGAGCTTTCCACGCGAACGCCGCGTAAACTAGCACAAATATAGTAGAGTAATGTACTAGCGAAGACGTTAGGACGAATAGGACGTTAAGACGGCTCCACAGTAAAAGCAAACCCATAACGGATATTGATGATGTTGTTATTTATACATTATGGATATTTGAGAATTTATTGGATAAAAATCTATTTACCCGATAGCTATCATAACATAATGATTCGTGTTCAGAGTCGTCAATCGTGTATCGTAAATCACCTATGGTGAACGACCACACCATTCCAAAACACAAAAGCATTCCACAAAAAATTCCAATCTAATAACATTTGAAGTTATTACGTATTTATTAAATAGGTATAATATATACGCATGTCGTATTTAAATACTTAACAAGCATTATGATATTACTATTCAACAATATTTATTACATTTTTAAAACAAAGAACACCTTTGTTCTGCACAAAATCCTACACCAACATATTATTAATTATTCATTAAATCAATAGCAAAACATTTTAATATGACTGTAAGTGTTTGAAGGTCAGTTGAAGGTATTTGCTATTCTGTCATGTGTTGAAAATATGTAAGGTACCACACGCCATACATATGTAAATACTACTTAAGCTTATGGGGTGAGAACCACTCTGCTTAATATTTTCACCTTATCACCGCTTTAGTCATAAGCTACGCACGATTTTTTATTCATTCTAACATTTGAGGTTATTCTAAAAACGTAATCCATACTTTGGTACTATTATTATTAATTCTAAAGTCTGTCTGTCAGCCTGTCTGTTCATCTATCTGTGTCGCTTTCAGAGCTAACCCACCGCCCCAATTTGGATGTAGGTAATTCGAAATAAAAAAGTTGAAGACCTTATGTCAAAAATAGACTAGGGAGCATTAAATATAGGCTACCATTTTTTAATCAACTTTAAAGGGGCTAAAATATGGAAAATATTTAAGTTTGCCGAAACAAATGGAGGACTTCACTAAGCCTTAGAACCGAAAAAACTGCTAGTGCTGCTTTTTATAAATTGGCATTTTGTCAGTATCTCTGTTATATAGTTCATTTTTAATCATCTGATTTTGATGCGAATTTTCATTGATGCGTCCACGTGTGTTTGTAAATGTAATAACTGTTGTGAATAAGAAAATATTGGTCTCGAAGCAAAGCAAGTGGATAATATTACTGAAACATTGTAATCTTTAGATTTTGTCGCCACGCGCCGGCTCTTAGGGCATACCGACTCCGTTTTCATGAGTAGGAAAATCTTGAGTACATGTATCGCATTCATAATTATCAAATAAATACTTTTTTAAGTTATCCGTTTGTGCTATGCAAGATACCGTAAAGACACCTGCATAACTTTGCTGTGTCGTTCGCAAGTAGATGTGTGGATTGTGTTAATTTTGATTTTTTTTTGTGATCCGCCAATTGTATCACTATTTTGGGGTTCAATAAAGTTTAAATAAATAAATAACAGGCCCGAATACTTTCGGCCAAAATATTAACGAACCGTACTTCTTTTTGTTTTGTTTGCTATTCAAATTCGCAACTGAAACACAGGAAAAAGTAAAAAAATGTAACTAAGCTGATAAAGCAGAATGTACAATAACTGTTGGAAATATTGTTGGTTTCCTATGTCTACCCAAATAAAACTTAGGGCTAGGTTTCAATGGTAGTTCGAAAGCGAAGCGTCAAAGCGAATCAAAGCGAGCGTTAAATACTAATGTGTGTGTTTCATCCTACGTAGCCACGAAATTACGCTGCAAATGAGAGTTGACTGACAATGACGTAACGCTTATATTGTTAATTCTCCTAATTTAAAACAATATAGCGCGTACCATTGGGACAAACTTGAATAAATGGGCTATATTTAACAAAGTTTTTTATGTTCCAAATTTCAGAAATCGCTGAGCTAACGCACAAATTCTCCTCCGTCACGCTGTACAGAAATCAGACGGTGCGATATGCAGCTAGGATGCATGCTATCATCGCCTGCCAGATGGAATTTCAACTCTACCCTATGGACATACAGTCCTGCCCCATTTATATCGAGAGCTGTAAGTACATTTCAAATGAAAGTAACAATAGTGAGATCATGACGTGATTTTCCTTACGATATAGTATATGATGTGGTAGGCACTTTTCCCATGCGTAACAGTAACTCCATAGGTGATGTCAATTTGTTATTACCCAAAAACAAACAGATACTGAGACATCGGAGGCATATTAAGAGAGTTATAAGATTTACTCTTTTTATACCCCGTATAAAGGGATGAGAAATTTTTGACACGCATGTAACATCAGGAGTTGAATAGAAGTTTATACATTTCCATAATTTTGATGTTATCCAAACTGAGCCCCTAGATAAAGTGTGAACGATTTCTATAGGTACTTTTACTTTTACTCTCATAGGTATACTTATAATGTAGGTAGATAGGCAACTACTTATATTATTGTTACGCGTAGAATTCTGTGTATTCAGTGAGTAATTAGGACAACATTCCGTAACAAATTCCTAACATCTGTTACAATAAATCTGGTGCGGTGGTTTGAAGTGCCTAAATTGATCTATCTATCTATCTATCTATTTATCTATCAGCCTATCAAAGTCCACTGCTGGACATAGGCCTCTCCTAATTGGCGCCATTCCGACCGGTCCCGAGCCCTCTGGATCCAACGGTTTCCCGCTGTCTACTTCAGGTCATCAGTCCACCTTGTCGGGGGGCGTCCTATATCTAGTAAACATGAATTAAAATAACGAAATGTTTTAAGCTGAAATCGATGGATTCAAGGAATTAAACTCTTGTTAACGGCGTGATTAAGAAGATTGTTTAAATGAATTACAATTTTAATAGAAAACATTAATTGACAGAGAAGTGGGAATGGGTTCGTATTTTCCTTATCCCTCTTTGCTCCTCAACATTATTATTCATGGTTTTCACGCCTACGTGAATCGCAATGTGTTGGACTTTGACATTTGCCTATAGAAAGTTACAGGCGTTTGTGCCTACAGTGACGTACCATTTAATTAATTGTCACAGATTAGATGTTAATCTACTTTGCAACAATCCGCGAGCAAACTCGTATGTATGATGGTGTATACTTTCATGCAAGTAGCACCTCCCTCCCTCCCACATAGGAACATGCAACGAACAAAGAATGTATACACCAACATACACACCACCACCAACACGTGTTTCGCCCCAAAACAGGGCATCATCAGGGTAAGTAGACTCTACGACGGTCGGTCACAAAGTGAGGCTCTGGCCCGAGCGGTCGTCTTTTATACCCTTCCAACCCGCCCTTATCTGTCGTATGACCTAATTAAGTTGACCAAAAGTGACGTAATCCTACCTGGCTGCTAATTAATGATCACAAACACTGCGACAGACAGGTAATTAAATCTGATCACGCGTTGGAAAAATACGTAATAAGGGCGAGTTGGAAACGTCAATCTGTTCATTCAGCAGTGTAACATTACTAAGATTATCATGCCTAATAATTTCTAACTGTTCAAGTACGCTAAGTTTTAATCCTTTATCCGCTGTGTGTAGGATGTCATAAGTGTGGTTATTAGGTAGAACATGCCCCGATTCTAAGAGATGTTTAGCAAAATTAGATCTATCAGCGTGGCCATTCCTGTACGCGGCTATATGTTCGCGATATCTAATATCAAAACTCCTACCAGTTTGGCCTATGTATACCCCATTACAATCAGAACAAACAATTTTATAGACACCGGATTGTTTGTGTCTATTTCTTTTTTCTTTTGCGTTACATATTGACCTAACAATTACGTATCCAATTTCGTAATTGGATAATTACGAAAATAAGTACATTATAGGTAGCAACCATATATTGTACTATTATAGATATGTCGACGATATAATTATATGCTGGACAGGGACAGACAGACAACTGGACGTTTTTCTAAATAAATTAAATAAAATTCATCCCAAAATTAAGTTTAAATTAGAAGTCGAAACAAATAAATCATTAAATTTTTTGGACCTTACCATTAGTAGAGTAAATAATAGACACTCCTTCAGAATTTTCCGCAAACCAACTCACACTGACATTGTTATTCCATCATCCTCCTGCCACCCCTGGAGTCACAAACTAGCAGCTTTTCATTCTTACATAAACAGATTAATGTCTTTACCGTTATCACCACAGGATTACCATTTAGAATTGAATACAATCTATCATATTGCAGTTTCCAATGGTTATGACAGGAGGATGGTGGATGGACTAATTCGAATAAAACAGAATTCTATAGTGCGTGGTCAACTGTACGCAGTACCGAGGGAAAAAAGTCCCGTTAACTATCAATCTAGTTTGGCCTATCTTGGACTAATCACGGAGAGGGTTGCTAAAACTCTAAAACGTAACAAGATCAACGTTGCATTCAGAACAAACAATACTGTTAGGTCAATATGTAACGCAAAAGAAAAAAGAAATAGACACAAACAATCCGGTGTCTATAAAATTGTTTGTTCTGATTGTAATGGGGTATACATAGGCCAAACTGGTAGGAGTTTTGATATTAGATATCGCGAACATATAGCCGCGTACAGGAATGGCCACGCTGATAGATCTAATTTTGCTAAACATCTCTTAGAATCGGGGCATGTTCTACCTAATAACCACACTTATGACATCCTACACACAGCGGATAAAGGATTAAAACTTAGCGTACTTGAACAGTTAGAAATTATTAGGCATGATAATCTTAGTAATGTTACACTGCTGAATGAACAGATTGACGTTTCCAACTCGCCCTTATTACGTATTTTTCCAACGCGTGATCAGATTTAATTACCTGTCTGTCGCAGTGTTTGTGATCATTAATTAGCAGCCAGGTAGGATTACGTCACTTTTGGTCAACTTAATTAGGTCATACGACAGATAAGGGCGGGTTGGAAGGGTATAAAAGACGACCGCTCGGGCCAGAGCCTCACTTTGTGACCGACCGTCGTAGAGTCTACTTACCCTGATGATGCCCTGTTTTGGGGCGAAACACGTGTTGGTGGTGGTGTGTATGTTGGTGTATACATTCTTTGTTCGTTGCATGTTCCTATGTGGGAGGGAGGGAGGTGCTACTTGCATGAAAGTATACACCATCATACATACGAGTTTGCTCGCGGATTGTTGCAAAGTAGATTAACATCTAATCTGTAATAATGGAGTTCCGCAAAGTAACGCCTGAATCAATTAACTAATTAATTGTCATTCTCGTCTACATCACGAAACTGTTAACATCGAATTCGAAAATTAAACCGTGTATTAGAGATCAAATCCTTTCATTTTGATTTCCATTGAGCTCTCTAAAGGCTCAAACACATGGTAATAAAAGTATTTTGAGGGTTTCAAGCTGATTATTTAATTTGTTCATCCAGTGAAAGGACAAAATACCAAAAGCCGGTATAAAAAGCAAACAAGTTTATAGGATCGTTCTATCCATCAATTACTCCATCAATTACTCAATGCGTTTGTCAGCCCATTTCTGTAAATCTATGAGACAAATCCAATTGTAATCGAATACATTTTATTTATCTACTCTGTGATAGACATCTACCAAATTGCTTGTAATTTGAAGTCACTGTACGAATAATAAACATGCCATCTCAGCATGTCATATGCTCAAAAAAACGGGTGGTATAAGTTAAACTCATTGATATAATTATAGGACTATCTATATTCCTATCTCAATGGTTAAACTTTATTCGATGTGACTTTTTAGAAATAAAACTGCACTTCACCGACAGACTGATGCATGTTTTAACTATTTGAGTCACGCAAATGGATAGGACGGATGCGCCGTAATTAAGTAAAGTAACTACCTAATTTCCTTTTGAATTTCAGTATTAACTTCACGAACGCGAAGGGACTCTGTGCGTTTTTAACCGGGCTTAAAAAACGTAGGATGGTGATTTTAATGCGACTGTACTTGTATACCTACTTGGTGCACACCGATTTTGATAATTGTTTTCATATTTGAAACCTAGTGCTTGTTATTAAAATTGGACCAGATATTAATCTATGTGAGATCTAACGAGTAGTTTTTGTGTTATCCCTAATAATATCAATGATATTCGAATAAGTTAATAATGTGCTCATTTTATTGTTTGTCTGTGATGAAGGCTCAAATAGCCTAAATTATTGTAATGATCATACAAAACACTTTCGGAATCTAATGTCTACAACCCATTAAAGACCCACTACACACGGGTCTCTCCTCATTATTGAGGAGGCCTAGAGTATACTTACTCCATCACGCTACTCCAGTGCGGATGGGCGGATTGGTTTTGGAATGTAATATGGGATATATTTTGTTCCCAGTTTCATACAGCAACCAGAAAGTCCGTTTCCGTTGGAGCGAGGCCGGGGTCACCATCAACCCTGAGCTGAAGCTGCTGCAGTACAACATCGGCGAGCCCCTGCGGTTGGAGGAAACCAACGGCTACATGATTGACAAGGACGGTGAGATATTTTATATGGAGGTTATGAAAAAATAACGCTTCGCACACATTACCTCACTTTAGAAACATTATTTTGAAGGTAAATTAGGTTTATGACAATCCAGTTCTCATTATTACTTTTACCTGATTGAGGGTTATCCTGTCTGTCTAACTAGTAACACATTCTTAAATACTTACTCTTTTCTCTTTTCTTTAGTAAAATCATGCAGACCAGTAGCTTTATTTTATAACCCCTCGTCAGGTTGTCAGCGCTCGTTTTAATGCATTTTCCTTCGACGTAGCAAATTTGGTGCGTTTGATCATTCGACCTCTAGACGAGCGAATCATAAATAGATCCTCTATGCTTGTCCATTACATACAATACAATACAATACAAATACTCTTTATTGTTCACCAGTTTTAACAAATAAGCTCGATATAATATGAAGAAAACAATCGGCGGTCTTATTGCTATGCAGCAATTTCTTCCAGACAACCTAATGAGGGAAAAATTACAAAAGGACACAGATTTATGGTAGGGTGCACGAAAGTTAACTATTGATAATAAACAAATTTGTGACTATATTGAAGACAACAGAACTATTATAATAATCTTTTTAAGAGAGCGATCATAATGACAAGTAGTGATTTTTAACTTGGTTCTTAAAGGATTCTAAGGAAGGAGCACGTCTAATAGAGATAGGTAAGGAATTCCAAAGTTTTACAGCGGTGACAGGTACATAGGTAATTTACATAGCATAACATTTTGATGTTTGCTTCGTTGCACTTCGACTGTTACGCGTTTTGATATTGATTATCCAGTGGTAGCTCGACGAACATATTCAGGTACCTACTAGTAAAGCTGCCCACGCTTCGCTTCCGAATCATAATATCTCTTAGTATCCACATTAGCTCATTGTGATTATTCAAACTGGCATAACTGATGATTCGGCGTAGTGTAAATTATCCTGCATGTCTTCGGTGACCTATTACTTCCTACTATCCTACTAATATTATAAATGCGAAAGTTTGTAAGGATGTATGTGAGTGAGTGAGTGAGTGAGTGAGTGAGTGTGTGTGTGTGTTTGTTGCTCTTTCACGCAAAAACTACTGAACGGATTTTCATGAAACTTTGCAGTAATATAGCTTAGACATCGGAATAACATAATTTGTTAAAATTTATAGATATTTTTGAAGGGACTGGTTTCCCGAAGCGAAGCGAGGGCGGATTTACTAGTTCTTTATAAAACGAAGAACACGCTGGGAAGCTTAATCTACGAGGATAACGTCACTGAACCTAATATTTGTAAAAACAAATAAAATTGCCAATGCGAGAAAATATAGTTTCATCTTGAATTTCTGGGACCAATTGACCACGTCAAAAAAGTTCTTGGGCAAAACGTCCCACGGGACGTTTTCCAAATGGGACGTTTTGCCCAAAGCCTCATTATCTATACAGATAAAATTACTGTAACTAGTCGATTTAACTGTAGCCTAATCTACTGGTAGGTAATACACAGACTATAAATAATTTGGAGTTTCATCGACGGTATGATAGGTACACACAAGTTTTATGAGAAAATCTTTTATTGAACTTTTATAGGTAGGCAGCGAACATAAACGCGTTTTTGTTCGCTGTCGGTGGATATGTCTCAGTGCAATAAATCCCTTAACAATGACTTTGAATGTTTTTGTCTGTGTGTCAGAGCGGTTGTACCCGATAACCCTAGAAACATCTAGAAATTATTTTCTAAGGGAAGCGTGGCAAAAAAGTATTTATATTATTTCGGTCGGTACAAAGAAAAGACTGTTAGAATCGTGTCTAAACATTCTCTCTAGTTTTGATACTAAGCCATAAATTTCCTAAAGCCGAGTGAGCGTGGTTGTTAGCTTATAAATATCCAGCGAAGAGTGACTTTTCAGATGTATGATTTTTCCGGCAATCTGTTACACTCGCCGGAGCACGGAAAATTGGACAAAGGCTTCATAAATTACATTGGTATACATTCTCTGAGAAATGGCTCCATCAATAAAAAGTATCGCCATAAAAGTCCGTTCGTATTTGAGATTATTGCAGACTCACTTCGTTTATAATAAGTATAACTATATTGTATGAAATTACTATGGGAATCGATGAACACGATACATAATATATTATCTTGACAATTTTTTGTACAACACGTGTTGCCAAGTGACAAAAAGGGAGATGGGAGAAGGGGATCCATTATGGTTCTATGATACTAAAACCGAAACCCATACACGTCTCAAGGTTGATTTTAAAAAGGTGTGGTAGCTAGCCGGGCATTATTTATACCCCGACACCACGTCACATTGTGCAATTAATCTAGGATATACACAGCTAAGCAATCCAACAAGAGGAAGGATTTGCCGATAAACTTCCTTTGTTCAGCAAATTAACACAGCGCAAGGGAGCTTGGCTTGCACTCGAGATAGGATGACATCAACGATATCGCAAATTGGATCTTAATCTTCTTCACATAGACAATAAAGAGTATAGACCAATGGCTGTAATTATTGCACCCATATAAAAAAACATAACCCTCCTTCTGACGCAGTCGGGTAAAAAGAGAACAACTTACGCCACTCACATAGAAGAAGAGACAAAAATTAAATGATACAATGTTTTGTTTCGCTTTGCGTGCCGATTTATTACACACAACTGATCTTTCTCGGGCTATCTGAAGTAGGCCCCGTTCACCAGATGTCTTTATCAATCTCTCTCTATGGTTCTTCCAGGTAACTACTCCAGACTGGTGGTCTACTTCAGATTCGAGCGTCAGATCGGCCACCACCTCATCCAGACCTTCGCTCCGTCCTCGCTGGTGGTCATGCTGTCCTGGTTCAGTTTCTGGCTAGACCTGGACGCCATTCCTGGACGCGTGACGTTACTGGTCACGTGCATGCTGACTCTTGTCACCATGTTCACTGGGCTGAGAGCTGATATACCTCCTGTCGCATATGTTAAGGTAAATTATTTTTTAAGTATTAATGCTTAAGTTATTGCTGTGCTTTAATATTACGCATCTTAATAGAAATATTTTCTTCCTTATTACTTATAATAAAATCGTTGTTGTTAAAAGATATCCTCGGTAAAATTAATGAACTGACGAATCCAATGTCGCAATGGCTTACACGCCGGATCGCTGTTCCACTGGTCCTGGGATCGAATCCCAGCGAGGCGATTTTGAATGATGAGTGAAAGTTGTGTGTTGTCCAGTCCATGTCACCCGCGATACAGGGAATCGTCGTGATGCCGTGGGTGTTATATTAGGTATGGACACCAAAAATAACTAGCACACACGACCCAAGAAGAAACATTTTTCTATCACATAAATATCTACCCGGTCAGGAATAGAATCCGGAACACCTCGCTTGCCAAACAAGGCCACAGGCTTCGGGGTCGTAGATCGGAGTCATAATAATAATTGAAACTCAATAAGTACGAGAATACAAGTAATAAAATGGAACATATTTATCTTACCTTTTAACGTTATAGAACGTGGATAATGTGTATAAACAGAAAATGATGACAGACAAATTGGATATTGCTGTAATTGAATATATCGAAGGTACGTTACAAGAAATCTGCTTTTGTAATTGATATACATAAAGACGGAAAATTTGCGCGTAGAAGCGAAAATCAAAATAATATGAGAATATTTATTTTGTTATGTTACGTAGCATCTTCTACGTCTAGTACATAATCCCCGTTTTTTGTAAACAATAAGCGACCTACTTTAACTATAGCTATAGAAACACAATTTATTAATTTTCGATTAAAGATTGTCTTTCCTATCAGGGAGCAGGGGTCAAGTTACTTACGGTTGTATATATATATAGTTAATAACATTTAAGAATTTGTTTTTGTTACCAAGCGCACCATTGATATACTTAAATAACGATTTGCTACGTGATGGTAAGTGGCCATCATTACACATGAAAACATCTTCACAACGACCTATGCTCCTTCTACCGAGGCATGGTTGCCATTGGAGGACTTTTTATTCCTCCTACCTATCTGTCCTTCGAACGACGCGACGTGACCTGCCCATTGCATTTAGCCGGCTAACTCTATATACATATATATAGATAATATGTATTATAGGTGGTAGGGCCTAGAGCTCACCCGGGGAAGTACCACCGCCCGCCACGGTACCTACTTAGTACCACTCCTACCGTGTAATAATTGTTTTAAGAGCAATTGTGTTCCGGATAGGAAGGTGTGGAGCCGGTTACACTTTTTTAGAGGCGACCATCTCAGTCCTCAGGGGTAGCAACGCATCTGTGACCGAATTAGAACGAGACTCATTGAGTCTAGTTCTGGGTCGGTCACGGTTGTCATGGGTGGCAGCGGAAGGTGGTGCTGCATGTTCGTTTGCTATCTTAATTCCATAAAAAAAACGGTAATATCGCTCAATACCTACCTATACTTGAGCCGCCGAAAATATGGAATTGCCACTCCCTGCTAAAACCGAACTTATGACCTGTGCTCACCGTTCAATTTAGCATGTAAGAAGAAAATACTGAGGGCATTTTTAGTTCCCTCCGTCAATCTGAATTGTACCCTTATTGCATAGGCAGAAAGCTGACATTTTTGTGCCGTGAACTAGTAAATCCGCCCTCGCTTCGCTTCGGGAAACCAGTCCCTTCAAAAATGTCTATAAATTTTAACAAATTATGTTATTTCGATGTCTAAGCTATATTACTGCAAAGTTTCATGAAAATCCATTCAGTAGTTTTTGCGTGAAAGAGCAACAAACACACACACACTCACTCACTCACATACATCCTTACAAACTTTCGCATTTATAATATTAGTAGGAAGTAGGATTCCAGATCGAACGGAGTATAATCCGGTGGCTCTCATCGATCTTAAATGTTTGACAGACTTGACCCACCGTTTGTCACGTTCAAGTTTTGTTAAGCAGTCATTTAAGGGTTGTACCTTTATCAATTCGTAGCGAATGGAATTAAATAAAAATAAATAATTAACAACAATGATCAATTGTTACCATACTTCTATGGGGGCGTTTATTCACCCCAGGTGATCAATGACGGGTGAAGCAACAATCAACAGTCGTGGTCAAAAGATGTTAAGCCTCGTTGGAAGCCTCCGATAACTAGTTTGATCATGGTGGAGTATTCTCTAGACCTCCGCAATGATGAGAAGAGACCCGTGCTCCGTAGTGACTTGTTATAATAGTAAGGTATGAGCTTAAGCCATAAACAGTATGATGAAGGCGATGAAAGTTACAATCGAAAAATGGATGTCCCACTTACTTAACGGGTGATAAAACATTTTAATCTTACCTTTGGCGTTATGACATAAAAAGAAACAAAGTAATGTATTTAATAAACGTGGGAATATTTTTATAATGGGATTTACGTGGGATTATTTTTATAAGCGTTCCTGCTTCTTAGTCGTTTTATTACAACAGATTACTTTATAAATAGGTACGCTTTATCCTTAGGTAAGGTAAACACAATCTCTATTTACTAATATTATAAATGCGAAAACGTATTTTTATTTATCCTTGTTTCACGTCAAAACAAAGTGATGGATTGGTGTAATTTTAGTAGTACTAGCTGTTGCTCGCGACTTCGTTCGTACATAGGAGTTTTTCCCGCGGGAACTCCGGAATAAAAAGTAGCGTTTAAGTTGCTCCCAGTGAAAGCCATGTGAAAGCCCCATAAAAATCCTTTCAGCCGTTTCTGCGTACACAAATAGTGATCAGTTACTATTGTATTGTATTACAGGTATGTATAGGTAGGTAGTAACTTTAACTTCGCGATATAATTTTCACAAAAAGGAATACCTATTGTAAGGAACTCCTTTTGGACAATCACTAATTATGTCAACAAGAAGGAGTAACAGGCCGTTTACTTATAAAAGGATATTAAAAAACACAACTGTCAGACGAAGACATAAAGAGAACACGAATATTTTACTATGGGAAAAGATGTATGTTTGAATGATTAAATAAACAAGTTAAACAGTAAATAATTGTTTTCTGGGCTCCCTTTTAGCTCAGAAGCGGGAAATAACTCACGTAAGTCCTGATAAAATGCATTTACATACTTTGAATAAGTCCTGATAAAATGCATTTACATACTTTGAATTGAGTAAAGATTTTGTTATGTCAAAGATGAAAATTTTAAACACGAACAATGGGCCGTCATAAGAAATGTAAAAATAATGATGATAATCGGGAAGCTTATTTACGCCGTAAATTATTGAAGGCGGTCGAAACCCGTAAATTATATGAACCTAATGAGGTACCGTCTACATCAACACCGTCCAATAAGGTCGATCAGGTGGTAACCAACAATGACAGAATTCCATCACATATTGCACAGTCGTTGGCTGAAAGCCATGATAATGCTGCATCTCGACAAAATATATCATTACTGGGGTATACTTATTTTATGCCCGGACCATCATCGTGTTCTTCGACATTTCGATATGTGGGCCGTAGTGATCCATTGCCAGAGTTTGACCCACAAACATCAATAACCACTATGGAGCAATGGATAAGAAAAGTAGAAGGCATTTCTAATATGTATGGTTGGGATGAAAAGACTCTTAAATTTAATTGCACTTCTAAGATGAAGGGTTATGCTCGACTATGGTATGAGCAATTATATGTGAATCAAATTTAAGTTGGTCCGATTGGAGGGCAATGCTGTTAACAGCTTTTCCTTCCAATCGTAGTAGATTAAATATGATGCGAGACTTGGTCAATGCATTAAGACGCTTTGATCAAGATTATATACAATTCTTTTATAATAAATTAGCTTTAGGTAACGCATGTGGATTACCCGAGTCACTGATTACGGAAGCTATCATAGGAACTCTTAACAATGATTTAATACAAGTTGGCGCTATTTCTGCTAGATGTCACGATCCTCCAACGCTCTGGAAATATTTATCATCATTTGCTCACCCGGTTCTAAATGAAGCTGAACGTCAGAAAGAAGTCAGTTACACTTACAAACCTCAATGTTACATTTGTAAGGGTCTTGGCCATATTACATCTGAATGTATGACTAAAGTACAAAACAAATGTGATAAAAACAATTTAGTCTGTTCATTTTGTAGGAAACGGGGTCATGTTGAAAATGATTGTTTTACTAAAAATAAAAAAAAGTAGTTATTGTAATAAAACTGGTCATACTAAAGACGAGTGTTTGAAGTTAAAATCTCGAAATTGAACAGGTGACAAGTAATGCATGATACACCGAATATTAGATAAATAAATCTATCTCTAAATATTATGTTACTATTAACATTTACCTATGATTGTCATAATGTGTACCTACGGTTTATTAAATTTTGGTAGGTCTTGGTAAACAAATGTAAGTCAGTCACTTGCTCAAAAAAAAAAGTCTTTCCTAATATCGTTATAAATAGATTTGGTGGATTGAAAATCATGCCGATTTGACAGTGTCATGTTAAAAGCGTAATATCCTACCTGATAGGTAGTGCTTGAGGTATCGGTGCCGTCATCATTTTGATTTTATAATAATAATAATTCTTTATTTCAGGTTCAGGCCAATATTTGTTAGTAACATTTTGTACTTATATCTAGGGGTTAGTAAATACTGACAAAATAAGACTTATAAACTAACTAAACTGGGGACTGGAAATGGGGGTTTCCACGCCCAGGCACAGTCTGTACTGCACCACGTGCATGTAGACTTACCCAGTGCCTGAGAAATGGTGAGTCCCACCTGTCCACTAGTGTGCCCAGTGTGGTGTTGGTGCTGTCGCGCAAGCGGTTTAGGAGGGAGGCGCATCGCTTCCGGATGATGGCATGAAAGCCATCAGTGTGAGCCTCTGAGAACATCCCGAGAGGCGCTACAAAAGCGCGGCAACCCCATCAGCATTCTGAACCCATTATTATATTGTACACGCAGAGAGTTGTACGTCCTCTGCGTGTAGCTGACCCACAGGCTGCTCGTGTAAAAAGAGTGGCAGTATGCTTTAAAAAGCGTCGCCTTTACCTCAGCGGTACAACGAGCAAACCTACGAGCCAGCATATTACAACGGACGGCCAACGCCCTGCGTTCCCGTTCAATATCAAAGACATCTTTCATGTCCTCGGAAACCCAGTGGCCCAGATATTTAAAATGCGAAACTCGCATAAGAGGAGTACCATTAATTGAGACGGGAGGTGCGTTTAGAACTAGCTTATTACCCGTTCTGAAGATCATAAACTCACTCTTGCTTTCATTGTATCTAAGCCCATGGGACTTCGCATACCTTTCACAGATGCGCAATAATTTACGCAGAGCTCCAGTCGACGGGCTTAGAAGCACCATATCGTCAGCATAACTTATGTTATTGATGCAAACGCCATCAATATGGCACCCTATACCAGTGCTACTAAGCTCTTCGATCAGACGGTTAACATATGGGTTGAAGAGCTTCGGAGAGGTAATCCCCCCTTGTCTCACTCCGCACTCCAACCCATACACGCCCTGAGTAGGAGCCCGCCCTGTATTGGTTTGATTTCTATACCATGTACGTAGAATTGTCGTCACATCGTTAGGTAGGGCGGTCTCCCTCTCCAGCTTTTCCCACAGCAAACACCAGATCAAATGCCTTGGACAAGTCCAGGTAGCAGGCATAGACCGGTGTACTTCTATCAGTGTAGTACCGAACAGTTTGCTTGAGAGGAAATATAGCACTTTCCGTGGATAGGTTTGGCCGAAAACCAAACTGTGCATCGTTTACTTTTAAATATTTTTCGAGGTATCCATCAAGCAAACTGTCCAGTACCTTGGCGATCACAGTAGCCAATGATATTGGTCTATAATTCGTCATATCTGAGGCATCCCCAGTTTTATTTTTGATAATTGGCACAACAATTGTCCTCAAAAGGTCATCGGGTAGATGTGAGTGACTCATGCAAAGATTGAACAGAAGTGTCAAGACCCTAGGCAGGTGGACGCCGACGTGTCTGTTCCATCCTATTATTCTCTTTCCCTTTTTTGTTAACAATTCTTTATAACAGTTTTTAGCACTCTCAGTAAGTATATCTATTACATGTTTGTACAGGTTATCTATTAACATCTTATGACGGCTGTCTGTACACATCCTATCAGCACATATGTTAAATTCAGCTGGGAAGTGTATAAGCCGTAGTCTCAAATGGCAAAGAAATTCATATTCCTTTATTTGATTACTATCCCTCTCGCCCCATATAGAGCGCGTTAAATTATTGCTAAAATTATAAAAATAATTTCATTGTTTAATCGTCTATAATCTCGTAATAACTTAATAATATGATCGTTCTTGCTATTCTTGATTTATTTACCCTAACAAAATGAGTATAAATTATATATGATCGGAGGCTGTTCGTGACATAAGTTATAAATATGTTATATTTGCTTTGGTTAATTACAAAAAAAAAACGTTTGCCTTTTCGTATTATCAGTGACATGGGTATGACGTTAAATTTTAAAGATTTTAAAAATTATTGTCTTCGGAGACAGATACAGCTATTGCTGACTTAGTTGATTCGATGCAATATTAGCAATGACAATGATTTTTAATATCTTAATCAATATTGTTATGTAACACAGAGGTACCTCTGAGCCTTGAGAGGCGTTATATGTAATGTCATCATGGTGACCGCAAATACTTATAAGTTGAAATTGTTTCATGATTCAAATTCAAAGCATGCTACTTGTATTAACTTTAATTATATAATTATAAGAACTAAAATATATTCACAATAAATATCGCAATAAAATATATGAAATTGATTAACATTAAGAAGTTAATTAAGCATTAATCATTAATCGACATTAAGAAGTCTGATTAATATATAACTATTCACGGATATTAAGAAGTCCGTATTATAACTTAATTATGGACATTAAGAAGTCCGACTTTTATTTTATTGACATTAAGAAGTCAGCATATTAATTTGTTTAACTTAAAGAAGTATGATTAATGATTAATAACCAATTATTGTCATAAGCTATTTAAATCGATCGAGCTCTGTATCCGTTATAAACCATTAAGAATTTTATATTGGTATTTGATCAAGTACTATAAGTTCAACATAATATCATGTAAGTCATTAAGAAGACTTACTTAAACAAGTCATAAGACTTGGTGTTGTAGGTCATTAAGAAGACTTACTTAAACAAGTCATTAAGAAGACTTGGTGTTGTAGGTCATTAAGAAGACTTACTTAAACAAGTCATAAGACTTGGTGTTGTAGGTCATTAAGAAGACTTACTTAAACAAGTCATAAGACTTGGTGTTGTAGGTCATTAAGAAGACTTACTTAAACAAGTCATAAGACTTGGTGTTGTAGGTCATTAAGAAGACTTACTTAAACAAGTCATAAGACTTGGTGTTGTAGGTCATTAAGAAGACTTACTTAAACAAGTCATAAGACTTGGTGTTGTAGGTCATTAAGAAGACTTACTTAAACAAGTCATAAGACTTGGTGTTGTAGGTCATTAAGAAGACTTACTTAAACAAGTCATTAAGAAGACTTGGTGTTGTAGGTCATTAAGAAGACTTACTTAAACAAGTCATAAGACTTGGTGTTGTAGGTCATTAAGAAGACTTACTTAAACAAGTCATTAAGAAGACTTGGTGTTGTAGGTCATTAAGAAGACTTACTTAAACAAGTCATTAAGAAGACTTGGTTTTAATTTAATTTTGCTTTTCAGTAAATCACCTTCAGAGGTGAGTTTATTTTCAGCTAAATAAATGGAATATAATGATGAACTAAACTTTGCGGGTCGCGAAGTGTATCAGGAAGGCCGACTGTAAGGAACTCCTTTTGGACAATCACTAATTATGTCAACAAGAAGGAGTAACAGGCCGTTTACTTATAAAAGGATATTAAAAAACACAACTGTCAGACGAAGACATAAAGAGAACACGAATATTTTACTATGGGAAAAGATGTATGTTTGAATGATTAAATAAACAAGTTAAACAGTAAATAATTGTTTTCTGGGCTCCCTTTTACTATGTAACCAATAAACATCCCAAAGGGAAGCGAGTGCGGGTTCAATTAGACAGCTTTATAAAAAATAACATGTGGGTAAACAAATTGTTACATAATAAATTGTCCACTTAAGGACATTTTTGCATAAATGAGCGCAAAATTAGGGTAAACGACAAAAGAACAAATATTGAGACGAATCGATATCCTAGTTAATAGTGATTTTACCCGCGAAGCGAGAGCTTGGGATCGATCACCGGCCATAGCAAGTTTTAGTTGGTCAGAAAACTATTTGTTTTCGGAACGTAAATATCAATAACGTTCTAGTCGAATTCTAAAACGAGACTATGAGTGTTAACGCGCATCGATACGTATTGCATGTTTTTTCAGGCACTCGATTTGTGGATGGCCGGTTGCATGATGTTCGTGTTCGCTGCTCTAGCCGAGTTCGTGGTGGTGAAGGTCTTGGACAAACAGTACCAGATGAACAAGAGCAAAGCGCAAGAGGCTATGCCCAGGATAATACCAGTGGTAAGATCAAAATCAGGGTTTGACATGTACATGACCTAATCGGTAATATAATGACTGCTTAAAGCTGTGTTACCATTTCGAATAATAATATTCACATGTTATCTTGGCTAACAAGACTATCAACATCAGACCATTGCATGCGCTAAAAAAGAGAAAATAATTGTGATCTTTTTACGAAATATAACTAAGTAGACAAATGAGTACAATTCTCAGATATATTATGGCCTCCTACCCTACATAGACACGACCCTCCTACATGACCCCCAATTATAGCCACATAATCTAAGTTAATAAAATGAAAATAGTAGAAAATTCACTCATACACAAATTAAGCAATATGTACCTACCTAATTACAGATCTTTAAGCATAGAAAATTGTATTGAGGGTGAATTTCCAGCGCCTGAACGGCGAGAAGGGATCATGCGGCACAGTAGCAGCTTGGGACGGCAGCGGCGTGCGGTGTCGGAAGGTGGACCTGACGTCACCAACCTCTCCGCCGGCAACCACGCCGTCCGTCCACCCGGGGCCTGGCTGCACCGCACACATCGTCGGCGTGGAACGCCGGCAGAGTATACTACAGGTACCTTAATTTCTTCTTCTTTTTAACTCACTCTTGGTAAGGATTAACGCTTTGGTTGCAACCCATTAGTGGCTCACCACTAAGCTCGGGTCTATGCTCATTATGTAGGAGGCCTAGAGCATACTCATACTCTAATACTCAGGAATATAATGGCTGCAACCCAAGGATTACGTTGAATTGCCTTCATATTGAAGCGCTCATAGCCCGGCGGATTGCGTCGATCTTAAGTAATCGACAAAATTAAGCAACTACGGGCACAGTAAGTAGTTAGCCCATCCAACTAGCCCATCCAGCTAGCGGCGATATCTTGAGCACTTCCGCACTTCGGAGGGATTCGCCGGTTTTTATCGATAGATAGCAGTCGTTAAGCCATGTTGGAAGCCTACCGGTGGCATGATAAATTCCAATACTGGGTTGACCACTCACCCCTCCACCAATCCACGCTGGAGCAGCATGGTGAAGCATACTCTAGGCTTCCTCATTAATAAGACCCATGCTTAGTAGTGGGCCATTTATTTCTGGTAGCCCAGCTCACAATCGTGGCTACAACAATGAATGTCCAAACTTGAGAGCTTGGCTACAACAAATGAATGGCTAACTTGCTAAATTGAACTTTGGTTAGCATTTGAAATTCTCGCCGTTAATCAACGACGAACTTTTACGCAGGGGCGGAAATCTGGCGTTTGGAATGCAATTAAATCGAATGTGGACGGAGTATAAGTTATGTTTCATTCTGTTTCCAGGTTGCCTGGTTAGACGCCGACACGGGCCAAGAGCGAGTGCTATGGCGTGAAATTGACAAATTATCAAGGGTTGTGTTCCCGGCTTTATTCTTGCTATTCGTCACCATGTACTGGCCAGTGTTGCTGCTCAAAACCAAGGCCTCTTCATAACAATTAGACAGGGTATGCTATCGACCAGTACCTAGCCGAATAGCTTTGGGGTTGCTGATGTAAATTGCTGGTAATTGCGATGTTATTGCCTTACAAAGTTTGTAGACAAGTTCAAATGTAGGGTTTATGAGTACGTAAAGCTTACGAGGCAGTAGAATCCTTATAATCCCAGCTCTTAAAATCTGGGTCCCAAGTCTGCTAATATGCAAAAGCTTTAGTTGAGTCGAGTTTTATTAATTTATTACAAAATATGTCCAAAATGAGGCAAAATACGATACGATACGATGCAATGGAAGCATTTATTACGTAGACTGGGTCCCTAGATTGATCGTAACTTATCGACCGAGCAATTTCTGTCAACGTCTGTGTTTGAATAAATGTAAGCCAGTGGCAATTTTTTTTAACACTGCTCAGCTTCAAAGGGTTTTTCAAGCCGTCGGTCCCGAAAGCCTTAAGCCGTGTCTGCCTTACTGGCTTCATAGAAACTTATGAAAATTAGACTTGGTCAGTCACTTCCGAGGGGTAAACACCAATCCGCACTATAGCAGAATAACTGTGTTATTGTTGTTTGCCATTTGTACCAATAAATACATGTCATGTCATCTAATGAACCACAAATTGGCAAGCAGTAGAACGTGACATAATTTCATAATCGTTTACCTATTGGATAATTACACCCATTAATTCACTTGTTAACTAAGTTTGAAACTATTGTGTTTGAGATATTAAGATCAGTTACTGTAACACCAATTACTTCCTTTATACAAACCAATATTTCAAACTAAATGGTAATTCATTGTCTATGTAAAAACAAACCGTGTCTATATACCTATGCATCCTGATGTTTGAAATAAGTACCCGCACTCGATTGGTTTCAACTAATGGTATAATTCTTAGAAAGCATTTAATAAAATCTCACCCTACGGATTACTTTCCAAAACCGCTTTAAATATTAACTTGTAAGAGACTACCCATCCTTTAGTTTATTAAGCCTAGCACCTTTTAAAGTTCCTTGCTTTAAACCAACGGCCCGGAGTGCCCTGAGAAACTAAAGGCTGTGCTAAAGGCGACGCTATCCTCCCTCCTTACGAGTAGGCATCAAAGAGTTCAAAACTAGAGCGCAGAAGCCAGGCTTCCAAGCGTACCTCGGATAAAAAGAGACGAAAACTTTACTAATCACCTTTCTCTTTCTGGCGTTTCCCTTCAGCAAAGAAACAGTACGTCATAGAGAAACAATACGTCACGATCGGAGAGAGATAGGTAATTACCGTTATCGTTGTTTCTCTTTCTAACCGAGGGCGATTGCAATGTATGGGCAGCCGTACAGCTCGCCCACTCTAGTTTTGAACTCTTTGGTAGGTATAACTATACTCTGGTTTAAGATCGTACCCGTACCAGCCAATTCAATTCTAACGGTACAACTACATGGTAAAAGTATTTTTCCCCTTCTAACTACCACCCTTCTAAAATAGATCTTGAAATGTTGTGTTTCGGTCGAGCATGAAAGAATCAAAGAACCTTTTTTATTGGTTTACAACGTATCAGCAATGATTTTGGTGTTCCTGATGTTCATTGCGACGGTGACCACTGTCATTCATTAGGCAACTTGTCCGACAACTTGACAGTTAACATTAAAGGAATAAATTGATATAATTATTATTAAAAATTCGGTCCTGTACAATGTTGTAACTTTAGTAACAGGCAACACTGATTGATCAATTATAAATGTCAATGGGCCGAAATAGATAATTGGTCCTTTATTTCAATAACTGAGATGATAAAATTTATAATAAAATTATAATAAAATTGTCAGTGTCTCGAATCTTTTAAATTTAAACGTAAAATATAATGTCGCTCGAAGCAAATCATATTTAATTAAATTAGCTTTCTGAAAAGTATCAATAGAAATTAACTGCGTAAAGATTGTTTAATTTCATTTTAATTAAAGCGCTAGTTGCGCTGTTTTGAAGTGTTTTTCGGAAAATAAGGTACCTATAAGGTGTAGGCGCAACACATCTCTTAAATAATTGTAATTTTCCCCCAGGGATTTGGCGGAAATAACTTTTATAACCTGTAGGTGCTGGTAACAATATGAACAAGAAACGGTGTAGGTTTTAAGAATACCTACCTTTTAAGAATAATAGACGTGTGTAGGACTTTGATATTTGGTATTGTTAAAGTTTTAAATGGTAGTTGATGTGTAGAAAGTACATATAGGAAATTATCTCTACTTACATATACCTACCTAATAAATCTGTGTCTGATCGCTGTCTGCGCCTATAAGATGAATGAAAAACTATTACCGTATGCCTTTAGTAATTTAATAGATTCCAAATTTTGAGTTTTATATTATTTTATTTATTTATTTTGTACGCACAAATGTTGAAAGGAAACAAAAATATATTATGTAACAATTTGTACAAGGGCACTTTTTATTTCTATAAGAATAAACAACATTGTGTATTTGTCTGTTTAACTATTTTGTCTGTGCCTTGGCGGTTATTCCAAACACGGCTAAACTTATTGTCTTCAATATTATTGCAAGATGCACATGGCATTACGAATTTGTTTTATTTCAATCGGTGAAGTATAAATAATAAATCAAATAACTCACTACCACACACTACAAAAATAACTACACGCTCGCAAATCAAATAGATATCTACTTATTTCAGTTAAATAGAGTACCTAACGGCTAACAATTTTCGAGGGTACCGAGGAACTTCCTAAACGAAATGAAAACGGTACAAAATATGTTATAGATAGATTTTATATTAATGTTTATTATGTTCATGTGCTATGTGCTATCAATTTGAAAAGTTATTTCTATTTCTAAAAGTAACACTGAGAGTCTCTACTGCAAAATAATATAATATTGTATAATTTATTATACATAGGTAGATTTATCGTATCATTTTGTTTACTAGCTCGATTTATCTTGCACGACAGATACAAGTATTATTAGCTCTGACTTTTATAATCAGATTAAGCCAATTTCGTGTCATTAGGTTTTGGAGAGCAATATAAACAGGTAGGTACTTCTCTCATCTCTACCGGAGTACCGGCGTGATATTTTCTCTAAAGCTTTGAAGTCCCGAGAAAAGGCGTTAACGCCTTTCAGCGGCAGATATGAAGCGCCAAATTTAAGCAAAAATTGAAGAAGTAATTTCATAAAGCGGAAAAATAAAATTACCTTAAGTAGGTAATTAGGTATCTTAGGTACCTTTGGATACGTTTTCGGAAGTTTGACCCAATTGAAAATTGTAAAGAAGTTCAAATCGTAATCTATAGAATTTAAAGTCAGATGTATTTATAATTTAAGCAATTGGATTTTTTGTGTTTGTAAATAGGCAAGTGAAACACGGCTGTGTGGTGTAAGAAAACTAGGGTTTGTGAAACACCAATGTAATCAACTCCCGCCATAGAAGCTATAATTATTTAACAATAAATAATATCTAATAATGTAAAATGACGAAAATATATTTTATAAATAAACTTTAGTTAGTATGCGAAACTTACCATGCTGACGAACGACCATTACCATGTCAATAAACGAAATAATTTTTATTAATTGTCTTACTAATAAACGCAGTATAAAATTATTCAATGTTTAAATTTTTTTGTCTTTTTCTTACCTTTGACTTCAGAGAATCATATGAGAGGGGAGAATAATTTTAAACATAGGATAACTTAATACAGCGTTTGTCAAAAACATAATTATAATAGGTATAAATTTACTTTAATTTAGAGTAGGTAACTCAAGGTGCTTGTAAAATCATCAGCGTTTTAGATTTGGTAATAAACATCACACATAGGGCTTTAATACATTGTGATAAATAAGAGTTTGTAAGTTTTTATATGTATAATGGATCTTAAATACAACATTATACTAAGTGGTGTCCGTTATTCGCGAAGCAAAGAAGATTAATAAGGTAAATGCACTAAAAATATTAATAAGAAGTTTTAATATTAGTATTAATGTTAGATATGTTTATTAAGTTATGTTAATTTGTCACAGTTATTATCGTCGTTATCTACGAATGTTTTCGTTATCCATTTATTCATTACAATTTATTCATATCGTATAGAAAATGGTATAAAAGAAAAGAAAAGTAACGAATCGCTGAATAGTACAATTTATTTCTATGAAACAAATAGGTAGTATTATGCTATAAAATCTTGTTCAAATAATAATTGGATAAGTATACATTGCGAGTCTTAATTAAGTTTACAAAATTACGTCTTTTTATAAAAATATATACTAAGCGTTATTTGACGCGGTGAACTCGTCTTTCGCGGTGTCTAATATCTAATAAATAATGCAAAGTACAGACAACCGGCGAGTCACTATATTTATCATCATTTATTTGATTACACAAAATAGTTCAAACTCGTATGTATTCCATACTTAAATTATTAATATGAAATCAAAAATATTTCAAAACTCTCACGCTGTAGTTTTTATTTATACAGTGTTTGTTTGTTGACAAAAAACAGAGAAGAATTTGCCTATATAGATTTCGTTCTTTGTAATTACATAAATTTTGAGGAAAACACAATTACACATTTAAACATATAATATAATAGACACTTACCTACAATTTAAATTGTAGGTAGGTGTCTATATTAACATCAAAATACCTATTGGAATAAATATCTATTATTATACAATAATTTATTCATCTTGCTTAATTTGTTGACAGAAAGTATTTATTGTATACCTATTACTTAAGTAACAAAAAATTCTCGACTATCAGAAACTAGATGTAAGGAAAATGTTATTTAAAGAAACATATTGTTTACCTACATACACTGACCGTTCACACCGTCGGCGAGTACTCACTCACATATACATCTCTTCAGTTTACATGGAATGTCACATTTCTGTAGTTCTGGTCTTGATCGAGAAAATAGCCCAGCTTTACTCGCTACTCGCCGACTGAGGGACACCTGCCTTAATTAAGATGTGTACTGGTGCTGTTTCATAAATTATATTGTGAAAATATTTTGAGCTGTCGCTGTCGGTCATGCTTTTATTCACTTAAATAGTAGCACAACCAAGCGAATGTACAGTCTAATTTATGCTTTAGATATAAGTAACAGAGCTCATTATTGATATTGAAGTGATTGATTTTACGGGGATGTAGAAAATATTATAGGGATGTGACACATATTAATCTAGTGAAGTGTATATAGAACTGTATTTATACGTATATAGAGATATGCTGCAAAAATAGCACAAATATCCGATTAATACCTATAAGCGTTGTTGAATATTTATTTTGTTTTAGTTAATTAAAAAGTTTTATCTAGACATACTTAAAAAGGTATTTACTCAAAAAGCTGTGGAACATATCATACGCGAATAAAATTATTTACAAAGAGTAACGTATTTTATAGTTAACTTAATTAATAAAAAGCAAATCTGTGTGCAATAATTATTATCGATGCCATACTTAAAAGTGTCATAGTTATAAACCAAAAAGTAAATATATGAAACTGAAATAATTTAAAATTGTGTTTTATTTTATTTTGTACTTTCTAGCGCGTGAACAAATCCAGCTCTTAACTTTCTCACTGAACGCCTACTTGAATAAATTAGCAAAATATTGGAACAAGAAGTAAATTTTGTAAACTTAAAAGTTGTATAAATCTTTAAATCTACACAAACTATACAATTAATAAAACAATTCCTTTATTTAAAGATTTGTTTAAAACTCATGATTAATTCGTTTAATTTTAGCCTATTTTACCTACACTATTAAGTGAAAGTTAAAGTAAGTTGCTTTGTAAGTTGGTATTAAATTATTGTTATTCTACAATATACCTACATTTAATCCTTTTACATTTTATTCCTTGGATAGTGACAATTATGCCCAAAACTTAGCTAAGTAACAAAGACATAGGTGTTCTACGCTCAGTAATCCCAAATTAGGTATATCACGGCTAAGTGTGGTACCTAAATAAAACTATTTCAAGCGCTTAGCATAATATTATGCTCCATATGCATGCTTTTCAAAATATAATCCTTATGAAACGATAACGGTAAATGACGTCACTTATACTGGCAGAGAACCTCATGCCCGATTCCGAGAGCTCTAGATCCTGTTTATGACATCATGAAACTTTGCAGTCCATCGAAACCTCATCCCCTAAAAAAATAAAAAATAATTCATCCGATTTATAGTAAACCCAACTTAATTTTCAAATGAAGAGAGGCGCTGTCGGACGCATTGGACCAATTATTGCACACTAGTAACTGACAGATGAATGACTTTTTAACATGGTGGCATTAGTTCCAATTTTTGCCATTTCAGAGATAAGTTGGTTTACCTATACGTTACAACTTGTCACTACCAATTAACAAAATGTCAAAACATGAGTATAAACAATATTTAATCCTGTTCGGCTTATAATATCTACCTACTACCGACTGCATAATAGGTACATAATTTTGCGTTTCATTACTATTGATTACGTATAATGACGACGATTACAGCAGTTCTAAGATTTACTAGTAACTGTACAGTGTGTATGACAAGTATGCAAATGACAACACTAGAATGATGTCACGGCCGCGCCGAGTCACAGTTCACGCTTCGTGACCAAGGCACAGATGACTGTGACCAAGGCTTGGGATCGTTGTTACCGAACCATTACCTAAATCATCCATACATAGAACTGACTGACCGATGTTTACACATTGAAAATGTTTAGGAAAAGTTATTGTCCTAATAATAGTAATACATTACTCATTTTTTTTTATTTAGGTACGTTCGTCTATAAAATGCTTGACCAATCCAGATAATGTTTTCGCATAGTGCAAAAAGATTGAAATGACAATTAGGTTAATTTTATAAATTTTATTTCAGTTAGTTAAATTTTTTAAAGTTAGTTATTTCATTTAAAATAATAAAAAATACAAGATACCATTTTTGCGCCTGGTATCTACTGGGTAATAAGGCAAATTCTTTTCTGAGTAAAGCCAGGGCAGGAACTAGCTTCAAATAAAATTTACATAATTATAACCATCACGGGATCAAATAAAAATGCAAGCGACGTCACAAGAATCGCCGGTCCCTGAATATTAAGTGACGTTAAAATAAATGAATAAATTAACACTTTATTTTCTCAAGTTTTTTTATATTTTTCAACTCATTAGAGTATTTGAATAACTTTTAAACAAAAAAATCGACTTAAAAATAAATTGTAAACACCATCGACGCAAAGTCAACGAAATACGCATTACTAGCAATAGCTCAAAAAATATTCACCAGATGTCGCTCGAATTTAAATGGGACCACACGACAAGCAGTCATGCACCAGCTAGGCTATTCTGTAAGGATATCTTTGACATCTCGATAGCTGAATCCGCGGTGAGATTTTGACGTTTGACGTGCATTGCGTTCTGTTAAAATTAAAACCGGACCGCAGCGCCAATCAAACTCGCAATCGAAGTGACACAACTCGTCTGAGTGAGCTTCGATATCGAATTTGTTTCTTACAGAATAGCCGTACTGCTTTCGATTATCGACAAGAATTATCAAAATCAATGAACTTGCTTAAAAATTATGAGATAACACATAAAAATGCAGTCGAATGGATAACCCGATCCCAAAACCCGATTTTGAAGTCCGTTTAAATACAGGACGTGAGGTATGTGACTCAAATCACTGAAATACACGAGTTCGGACACCGCACATGCGGTTCCTTTGTCGAAACGAAATAATACGCTGTTTGCTCTTTGCTCTTTGAGCGGCAAACTACGAGCTTAATATATCTACCTTTATTAAAGTAGTTTTTTGAAGCTACTAAACGGTTTTAACAGTGTTATTTCAAGAACATACTAAAAGGTTTTATTGTACACATACAGCAATGAAAACAATTTGATACATAGGTACATACACTCATTATTATTATAATGCTGTACGAAGATAATAGCAGGAACAATAAAAATCGGCCAAGTGCATTTTTCATTGCATTGCAAGCCTGTTTTTCACAAAGACCTTGAATCCAACTTCAAAAAAAGGAAGAGGTTCTTAATTCAACTGTATTTTTATGTGTGTTACCTCATAATTATGACTTACCATCGTGGTGGTTACCGTCATGGTCGGTTTTAGAAGAAGGCGGCTATGGCTATTTCTACCACGAACTTGCAAGCTGTGGAATGCGCTTTGACATGGGGTTCTTCAAGAAAGGTGTAAAAAGAGCTCTCCTTCAGGGCCGGCGTTCCACTGGTGACTCCCCTGGTGTTGCTCGTGTCCATAGACGACGATGACCACTTACCATCAGGTGGCTCGTCTGCTTTTACGTCAGCCCTTCAGGTTATAAAAAAGCTATATGGGCGCCCGCATGCAACCCTTAACCTTATGTTTCTGTCGTGGTCCTTCCCAGCTCCGGCTAGCCTGGCTAGTTAACGACAGTTTATTTGTTCAAAATAATAATACCCAAGTGTGAGTTGCGACAAATTGCGACTATTCCAAGCTCGTAAATTGGGCTGAAACTGTTCTGAGTCCGCAGGGATCCGCGAATTTCATCGTTGAGACGAAAAACGTAGAGTTGGTAGAGTTTCCGCTTGAGAAATACAACTTTTGTTCTAAAATATCAGTTTAGTCCCAGAAGCTCTTTACACTTTTAATACGTGCGTTTCAATTGACTTTTATGGACTTTTAATCTAACCAGAATTACTTCATCTTCTAAAAGGCGTACACGGAAAATTTTTTAATCACAAAACCATACGATCACAAACCCACAACTTTCGCACTACAGCCTTCAAACTAATCACAACATGGCAACCAAGTGTTAATAGTCATATCTACTTACTTACCGTACACTTGAAAACATTATAGAGAAGTCTCATGTATCAAATGGAATTTCCCTCAAATTCTGTATACTTATTAGCAAGTGATTATTAATTTTAAACAGATAAGTTTGCATAGTTCTAATCTACAATATGCAAACTACATCTAATCACTTGTTCACTTATTCACTTTCGATTGCTATTGCTATTACACTGCGTTCGTGTCGATCTGGAATTAATTTTAATGACATCCCACACTAAAGCCAGCTTTCTGTCCTTGTGATTAAGGTGCATTGCGGATTGACGGCGAAGATTTAAAATGCCCTAAGTAAATTTTGCTAACAACCACAATTGAACTGTAACCACGCGGAATAAAGTTGTTTTTACGGGGTGGGGCCATTTCATATCCTCGGCGACTCGAGTACAGACTCGTTGTCGGACGTGTAATTTTCAGACTTTGTCTGTCTAAATGAGTGTCGAATTGTTTGCTAACCTCTAAGGCCCTTCGTACACAAAGCAGAGGACGATAAGGACGGTAAAGAACCCCTTCTTTACCGTCTTTATCGTCCTCTGCATGTCCTCTGCTTTCTGTGGCCCACGCGGACGAAGGCTTGAGCAAAAAATAGTCCAAAGTCCTCTTAGAAATTATATTAGGAGCCTCGTTTCTCAATTTACTTGGATTATGTTTTGTTTGATAACCAAATTACGTAATTTTGTTATTTTTCTGTTTTTTTATTATTTTGCTGATGGTTTTTCTTTGATTATTCTTTGTTTTCCCTATAATTGTTCTTCTGTGTCAGAGTAATATTATGATCTGCTCGTAATAACATGACTGCTCACTAGGCAGATGTTATAAGCCTAATGAGCAGTGGCCATTTGTCTCTGTTGGTTGTAAGTCTGATACATTGTATTTTCAGTTCTCATCACGTTATCTTCTAACTATCCACAGATTCTGAATAGATACTTCATTGAAAAGGGCATTGAATCTATGGATCCGTCACTCAATAACCATTATGTTCGTCTAGCTTTGTAAGTCCCGGATTTGGAAGCGGATTACACATGAAAACAATGGTATCATTTACCCAAAGTTATTTCGGGAGAGCTTAAATTCGGACACAATTTTGGTTGCACTAACCAGCCCGATGCCGAATACGGTCAATCTGACCAATTACAGTCTAGGCTCGAACGAGCTGCGACAACCACGACCGATATGGCTAAACTAGACTTTAATTTATGGATTATAAATCTTTAGATATGAGTCAGACAAACAGTTAGGTACCTACTAAGTAATTACATATGTAATAGAGCTAAAGAGCGGTTACTTACTATAAGTTCATATTCTTTTTTTATTCTTCCATAGATTACAACGCATGCCTTTTAAAAGAAAAAGAAAGAAAATGTTTATTCGAGGTGTTACTAAGGTCGATAGAGTCCTGCCTGACCAGAGCTTTAGGTCGAATCTAAGCGAACAATCAAGTTAAGCAACAACCTAATTTACATAAAAATAAAAGCTTGTAAATTAAATTAAAAGTAAAAAATATTTTTAAAAACATGCATTTATTGAAAGCTACAAGATAATAAATAACATTATAACTTATATTGCATTTTAACTTATTACATAATTACACAATTTATGTGATGTAAAACTGCGTTTTGAGATTTAAATACTCGTAGTAACATAAACGTACATTAATGTTAAAAGTGAAATGATATTTACTTACAGCAGCCACTTAGTAACTGTGACTTATTTACTCACTTTCCTTTTAGCGGCTCCGAGTTAACTTAATGTTACCTTCCTGTATGCACATCATTATGATACTTTGAGTATTATCAAATATCAATAGGGTAAGTCCGGGGTAGGTGGCCATACGGGAGAGTTGGCCAATCGAAAAAAAAATATGGAATCCTTCACTTAATGTAGCTAGTAAGAGCTCAGTTCGCTTTGCGTCGTGCTTAAGAGCTAAGATATAACGAAAATTTTACCGAAAAAAATCAAAAAGTAAGGGAAAACCACGTTTATTGTTTTGTGTAGTGCAAATATTTCTTAGATGGTTCATGTTTTACATGAGTATGATGTGAGTTTCTTAGAATAATGGTGATTTTTGTTTCTGTTGATAACTATACCAATGACGCTTTATTCTAACCCCAAAATTACTAGAGTTTTGTTCTTACTTGTTTGCATTTTATACATGGTCATCTCTCCCGGAAGAAAAGGAGAGATGGCCAATAATTGTAGTCGGTATGTGATGGCCATATAGCTAACATATACTCACGGCCTATAATGTTTATGCGTGCTATCGCTATTCAGTATCAAATACCAAGATAAACCTTAAAGAGAACAATAAAGAAGAATAATTACAAAAAAGGGCCCATGGGGCAAATATCATTATTTGGAAAAGAAAATTACAAGAAATTGATTGCTCATATCCATTCTATGCAAGCTAAACATTTGTAAATGAGCAAATAACACTTTTGATTTCGGAAGAATATAAAATAAATGGTAGATGACATAAAGCAGAGAAAAAAATGAAGAAGAAGAAAACAATAAAAGTCTAAAAAGAAGAAATGGAAAAAAGAATTAAGCAAAGAAAAAGTGTACTAAGTCTGTCTGATAGTAGTGACGGATTGCGATTAATGTTGATGAAGGTAAGGAATATGAAAACGATGATAAAAGGAAAAATATTGTCGCGGGTGTGATGAAAATTATTATACAACAATTCAGGTAGAAGATTGAATTCAATGCAACATATTGTGCATTTTCATTTCATGAAAATTGTATTGAATTTGAAGATATGTGCCCGTGAAAATATCGCCAATTGAAAAAGAGGCTGATTAGGCATAGACTAACACCAAACCTATTTTAAAGCTAGTTTTAAGTAATGGCCCTCTGACCTCTAATACTATAGCCATCACACCCAGACACCTCGGGTGAGATGGCCAATTGTGATTTTTTTTAAACGAATATTTTAAGGTAATCTCATTAGAATTTGTTAATTTTGAATTCAAAAACTTAAAGCTAAATCTTCAAAGTTTAATTGCAAATAAAATTTAATATCGTAATCTGTAAGGTTTTTTTATAACAACGCTTTAAAAAACTATGGCCAACTACCCCGGACTTACCCTATATTGGACATCTACTTAGAAAAAAGAATTTATGCTAGTACCATCTTAGTTGATAGCAGGCGCTTATTCAGTAAGCGTTGACTAAATAAGCATCCACTGATGAATCAATTTCCTCTTTAATTGGTCGCATCAATTAGCCTTTATTTGGCACTTAGCCGTTATTAGACAATACTAAAATTGAACTAAGTATCTGGTATAATTACTCGCGCGGAGCAGCAACGATTAATTTGAACGCTTTGTGATTACTTAATTTCATCGATTTGCCTTTATGACAGATGTCACCCGCATTAATTTAAACAGGCTGACGGACTAAAATTATTCATAGTTGGGTCCTTATTATAATGATAAGAATCTGCTGACTTTACTGGCTTCCTAAGTACCTACTTTGTAATGATTTTCCAACAAAGTCTCATCCCTAAGGGACAGAGTATGACAAAATCCTTTCTGAGTTAACGTCTCCTCCTTATAAAATACTCCCTGCGTTTTTTCTCATTAATAAAATAATTTAAGGTGTCTGGGCACTAGAAACTAATATCCCCATGAGGTCACTGCGAAACTAAATCATATTTCCGAAATGTTACATTTTAAAATTGAGATTGGAATTAATAGTTCCGAAATTAATTTACGGAGATAACTATTCACGAAAACATGATTATTTTTTCTAGCTTCCTCTTGAAGTGAAATTCGTTTTAACTTCGACCCCCTACTTCACCTCTGAAAATGTACCTATATCGTAAGTACATTGTAATACATTTTGGACAATCCGGGGTGATTTAAGTTAAAACCGTTTGTGGATTTTGAAGGTTCATAAGAAAAGCAAGTTACATAGGTCCTTTATCCAGCAAGGGACTTGTAAAGGCTGATGTTTGGATCGGTAGCCGTGGACGGATCATATCATGTATTCAGAAATCATAAATCTCGCTAACAAAAGAAATATTTCATCTCTCTGATTGATGTGGGGTTACACATAATTAAATTTACAAGTCACAAAAAATGCCTTTGAATTGAAATAATACGAATCCCCTCAATGTTATTAGTTCTAGTTTTGAATAATACATGTACAGTAGTGATAGTAAAAAAACGCAATTTAAATAATGCTGGCTGAGCCATAAGAACTCTACCCTGTAGTTCTGAAACCCTTGGAATGAAACAGTAGTCGTAAACGATGTTTAATGGCGCGGAGACGAATAAAGGACGAACGGTGTAAAGACTGAGTAATAACATTTATTTAACACCTTCATATGTACATACTGGTATGTAGGTACCTACTGGACATAAATAAAACAGCCTTGGCAACGATCTTTAATGACACGCAGATTTTTTTGCACAGAGCCTTAACCCTTTACTCGTTCTTTGTTTGCCTTCAAATTAAAAAGATGTTAACAGGTCCACTATAAAGAAATGTAAATTGTAAAGACTTTAGAAATAGTCACGTCACAACACAAAAAAGACATTTTTTAAATAATTGTAAGTGTTGTACTTAATTCTAAAGGTATAGTTCGTTAAAACGTCCTTATGTTTATTAAACTTATATTTCCGTCATGACATTAATATGCAAATAAAAAAATATCGTCAGACAACAAAATCCAATTTTCTATGCGATCCGTTACAGTGCTATCAGAAATTGAGAGTTCCTTTGTCTGTGACAATTCAAAAAAATCTAATAAGCAATAAAACAGGTGCAGATCGAATTACCACAACAAACCATGACCCGAACCCGAGCAATTTTCCATTTTCAGCGAGAATTTCTCTTCAGTTATCGAACCCGCTTCACACTGCAAGTAATCATTGCAACGCGCCAGTTTATCAGACCTCCCACTTCCATACAGTTGCCGCTCTTTGATACTGGTTAGCCAATATTCAAGGGTCTCAGGTTTGGACGGCGAAGGACCTGCGACCTGCGCTAGCGCAATTTGCACGCAGTGCAAGCCTTACGGCTATGTGACGCGGTTGTGTTGTGAAGTGATTGATTGAAGGTGAAGGGATTGTGTGCTCGCGGTATTATCGACGACAGCTGGCATGTGAGTTAAACTTTATACGTCTCAATTTAACGCATTAGTGGGTTTAATTTTTTTTCTTGTATTTCAATTAAAAGTTGTTTTGGGGCAGAACCCATCATATAAAATTACAGTGTGTATTCTCTAAAAAATACAGAACTTAGTTTAACGGAAACTAAGTTCTACAATTGAAACAAAATATACTTAATTATTTATACAATTGAGCACTAACGAAAACGTGAATAATAGGTACAAAAAATTGGTTGCCTGTAACGTCGGTATACGGGCGAAAGTTTTACGTGACAACGACTTTAAGTGGTAAAATAATTTTAATGTGAATATTCATTCGTATAGTAGGAAGAAGGATGAAATAATAGTAACAATTTAAAACATTTATTTATACTGTCTAACCGTCATGTGAAGGCGGAAGCAATTTAAGTTTAATCTTTTATTTTTGTTAAATAGTTCCTCACTTGTAAACAAGATGGCATTGTACCAATTTGTGAAACGCGCTAACGAGTGTAACGTGGAGTTTATATAAGAGAAAAATTTGTAAAAGGCAATGTGTCGACTTCTTTGGTTTTATAATAAACTGCTATTTTGGGTTTGCAAGCAGTTGTGGTTATTTGTGAAGTTGACCCTGCGTTCCCGTATCTTCATGGGGTAAACGTATACAAAGAATTATATTTAAAACATTGTAACACCATCCGCCATCTAGCGCTGCTAACCGTTAGACCATTAACCATTAGTCACAACTAGTATTGGAATAATTAGCATTAGCAATAATAATTAATTGCTAAAGGTCCATTAGCAATCATTAAATTAATTGTAGTTGCTAAAATAAATTATTGCTAATTATAGCATCGATCATAGCAATCGTCTGCATTCGCGTCCTGGTGCTATCATGCGAAAAACACGACCGCGCTAATTCGCACCGCGGCGCTAACTGTCGTGCGCGCTGTGGTGACTGCTGCGTGCTACTGCTATTGCTATTAGCACGGCACGGTGCTAATCTGCTAATGCTAATGTCATTCGCATTCGCATCGAATTAATTTGAGTCAGCGCGACCCGACAGTTCACGAATGAATTAGGAGTGAGTGAAAAAATAAAACGCATTCGCGCCAATGCAATTTCTCTTTTTAGTTTTTACTGTAACTGGTTTACTCAATAAAAAAGTGTAAATATAGTGTAATTTGTAGTCAATTAATATAAAATTTGATTTTAACGTGTAAATAAATATATTCCAAATTATCCAAAAATGGCTTATAGAGTAGGTATCCACTTTGATAACGGAAAGCTACTTAAATTATATAAAAAAAATATATGATATGTTGTCCTAGTAATGAAAAAACATTAGCATTTCACAAATCACAGCTATTCACAATCAAATTAAAAATGATTTTAGCAAATAGCATAGCAATAGCACGTAGCATGCTAAGACATGAAAATTAGCATGCTAATGAAATGAATGAAAAATAGCATTAATTGCCATTACTAGTCACAACTAAGTGAGGTAACAAACTAGTTACTCTACTTAACCAGAGATGGCGCTGTACCATTTTCTGTACACTGTTACCATGGAACGTGAGCGGAGCTTACTAACGCAGTTTCTTGAAGTGCCTCCCGGCAAACCAATTTATAAGACGTTGTCACGTCAAAAACCATCTTTCAAGAAGGTACACAATACCCAACCTTCATACTTTGTTACTCGTTTTTCAATGCCAATAATTATTTTTTTTATTCAATAAGCTCATAAGGTTTGTCAAAACAAAAGCTATTCAATTTGTAAAGACCTTAGTTGGCGTTTTAAGGAAGGTTTATTGCGATTTGCTTGAATTTTAATCGACTTAAAAAAGGAGGTTCTCAATTATACTTATATACCTACTGTACGTTTTTGGCAGGTATGCATTACCTTGGCAGGTACTGTTACTGTTACTTCTTACTGGGTGAATCGATTTTGATAATTCTTTTTACAATAAAAAGCTGATGCTTGTTAGTGGTCCCATTGAAAAGATCGATATCTAGCAAGATCGATATCTATTATCGATATCTGGCAAGAAGTTTTTGATTTATCCCAAATAATGCTTATTGAATTGACTTTGATTAGGTACGTTGATGATGTTTTTATTTTATTACTTACTTGACGATGTTTAAGTCAGTTTTTTTTGTTTTTGAACTTTTTATTTATTAATATTATTGTTTAATTTACATATAGAATATAAATGTAAAAATATGGCTACAACCCATTAATGGCCCACTACTGAGCACGGGTCACTCCTCATTTATTGAGGAGGCCTAGAGCATACTCCACCACGCTGCTCCAATGCGGATTGGTGGAGGGGTTAGTGGCCAACCTAGCGTCGAAAGTTTTCAAGCCGCCCGAAGGCCTCCGACATGGCTTAACGACTGCTATCAATGAATAACAACAGGGACCGACGGCTTTACGTGCCCTCCGAAACACGGAAGCGCTCAAGATTTTTTGCCACTAGCGGTCACCCATCCGACTACCGACCGCGCCCGCTGTTGCTTAACTTTGTCGATCGCTTAGGATCGACGAAAGCCGCCGGGCTATGAGCGCTTCGATGAAAAATATATTAGATATAAAATTTCATTCATCGTTGGGTTAACAAACTACAACATAATTATGTTTTAAACACTTTAAAGTATAACAATTTTCAACAAAATAAAATGTAACAAACTTATTATTTTAAACTTATAATTATCATCGGGAACACAATATTTTTTAGACGCAGGCGGGTAGTCACGATTTCGAAATATTCTTTTTTTGAACTTTAATAGACACAATACATACTAAATTACCAACTAAATAATTCATTTTTCACATTTTCTAATATCGAAAATCTTACAAGAAATTTTACGGTAAAAAAAAATCTGGACTTTGGAATAATTATACTTAAAAATGTTTTTGGAAATCGTACAAAAATATATGAAAAAATGTTTAAGAATATTTCTGTTACCGTACGCATAACCTATTAGGTAACTATAAAATTCCATCATTTTTTATGGGATGACGTATTTAGTAAAAAATTAAAAGAAAACGTGAATATGAAAATTTTCCTACATCCGTCGAAGTTACAGTGCAGCTAATTACATAATTAAAGCCATTTTATAATTACGAAAATTATAACGACCCCGAGACGGAGAGAGCAATTACTTTTACGACTTGTACTCCGTTTAAGGGAAATTTTGTAATCATTGATCATCATCACCATCCATTTATCACGTCAGTAGTCAACAAAGTTGTAAAAACACCACCTGGTGGTTACCATCATACATAATGTTATATATCCAAAGTTATATTAACTGACTAGTGACTAGCTATTGCACGCGACTTCGTTGATACATAGGAGTTTTCAATCCCGCGGGAACACCAGTATAAAAAGTGTCTATGTTGCACCACAGCCTCCTCTATCTCCCAGTGAAAGTCCCATTAAAATCCGTTCAGCCCTTTCTGAGATTAGCGTGCACAAACAGCGATCAGTTACAGTTTTCTTATATGTTTAGATGTTGCCAGTCGTGAAGAATGCTGCTTTTCTTGGCTACTTAAACTCATTTTGAGAGCTAAATACGTAAGCGATGGCCCTTCACTTAGTACCTACCATGAAAGCTCAAACCCATTAAACTTTTCATTTATAACCTTGTTATTTTAAATTTTACCACTGAAATTACTAGGCTCGTTGAAAGTTGTAGATAATTTAATTTGCAAAGAAAAATGATCACACAATTTTATACGTTAAAATAGTCTAGCAAATGAACCGTAAAAACTTGCAAACGGTAGAATAGGCTTCCTTTTGAGATATTCCCGGAGCGCTTTGACATGGGGTTCTTCAAGAAAGGTGTAAATAGAGCTATCATTCGGGGTCTGCGTTGCACTGATGACTCCCCTGGTGTTGCTCGAGTCCATACCGACGATGACCACTTACCATCAGGAAGCTTGTCCCCTTTTTCGTCAGCCCTTCAGGCTTTCAAAAAAACTATCTGCACCCTTATTGCTACGATATAAATAAAAAGGAGACGTCCAATTTTGAGGTTTAAAACGCACTGTGGATAGGTAGGTACCTACTATAATTAAACTGAAAATCGTGACTATGTATGTTATGTTAATGATACAATACTAATTTTCAAAGATAATTTAAATTCGGAAACAAACAATGCAAACAACTGTTGTTTCGGAGTTAATTTAGATATTAATCTTATTAAGATGTACAACGTTATATTAACTTGTATAAACAAATATTACAAATAACATACCCATTATCGGCTAGGACTTTTACAATAGAAGCTATTACTACCTCCTTTTATTGATACAAGAAATATTGAAGCAATGCTTAGACTCATACCTCGCACAAGAATTCCTAATGTCACGACTAACAATAAACGCAACCAATACATCCTTACAATCTAAACCTGAGAACAAATAGATATTATTTATCAATCCAATGTCTACATAGCTCCTGGCGTATCTCTAACTAAAACGTCAGCTCCAGACAACGTAACGTGTGTTTGAGATAAGATCCTAAGAAATCCTTTTCAATATTCCGTCTTTATTATTATAAAGGAAAGACGAAATATACCTGAATCTTAGAATAAGTATAATAATAAGATATAGAGTGACAGTAGTCATACAAATCTAAGCTCGGTCTAAAATGTAGCACTAACCGACTTTTTTTATAAACCGATTCACCATATTTAAACAAAATTTAATACAAGATACTAAAAAATATTGAAAGATAAACTGTGAAAAGTGATGTTATTACATTTCTTTTGCTTTTCGGAAGTTTTGTGACAAAATTTAACAGCAAAAAATTGTCATTTTTTTTTTGGGGAATATAACACGCGAATACTACGGAGCGGAACGGTGTTTGGAGCCTGGCTCCATTGAAGGTGCTACAAAATGCCCGCGTTGACTTGGTTCCTATACGTACTATAATTATTCTAAGACCTGAATATAATTTGCCGCAATCCCAGGCAATCCTAAGTCAAATTTGACTGGATTTTGTTCTTAAATGTTCAACTTATTCGCTAGATAGTAAGATTTGATTGCAAGAGACGCGGTTCTCACGATCGTTTGTTGTGGTAATGTGGTAGAACGTTGGTTTCGTCATCAGTCCAAGTCATTACTCACTCAGCTGATCCGTGAATGGCGTTACGTCATAGCTCAAAACTCATACGGTTAGTGGTCTAGCAAATACTCATTTTGTTACTTGACTCATACGGAAATATTGCTGTGGTGGAGTAAAGTTGAAATATTTCGACAGCGCTGTCGAAATAAACCTTCAATGCTGATAATTTGCGCCGTGCGCACACAACCACAATCGATTGTAATTAGTCATAGAACCATGGTGTTATATCGCCGTACAATTTGTACGTAACCTAACAGATAATTATCGTTATACGTAGTCATGCATTTAACCGACTTCTTATAAAGGAGAAGGTTCTCAATTCGACTGTATTTTGTAAAGTTAGTCATAACCTTATAATGGATGAACCAATTTCTACAATTGGTGCTTGCCGTGAATGTGGTCCCATTTAATTTCGAGCAACAACTTGCTAGTGGTTTATGAGTTATCCCTATTGTTTAAACTAGTATACTCCCTGGTTACTTTTTCTCAAATGCCTACAAACGAGCAGACAAGTGACTAGATTGCAAAAGGTCATCGTCGCCGATAGACATTAGGTAATGGTAGATGCATAACACTAAAGGCAAATCGAAGTGAAACGAAGGTCAAATTCAACATCATTCTTTCGCGTGGGTACAATACAAATATCGTATATAAGTTCATATAAGTATTGCTTCTACAGGCTTATCCATCTTCCCCTGATCCCCTATTCTGCTAATTTAAAAGTGGCTCAAATGCAGCTCGATTGAATAGTTTGACACATAACATGTATAAAACGTAGCCAGATCTTTATAGAAAATGTGTCAAACTATTTTTAATCGAGACCCAATTTAAGCTTTTAAATTAGCAGAATAGCGGCTCTGGTCATCATACATCCTGTGCGACGATCGCGCTCATAGAACTGTGCAACACCAAAATTCCTGAAGATGCTTCACTACATAGTATAAAACAAAGTCGCTATTTTTGTCCGTCTGTTTGTTTGTGTTTGTCTGTATGCTTAAATCTTTAAAATTACGCAACGAATTTTGATGCGGTTTTTTGTAATAGGTAGAGTGATTAAAGAGGAAGGTTTTTATGTATAATACATGCATATATTCCCACGAGAACGGGATCCACGCGGGTGAAACCGCGGGCGGGCCGCTAGTGTGTAAATAAACAGCAATTGTATTGCAAAAGCAACACAATTTTTTTCATCCGGTCAGTGACCCCACGAAATCTTTATTTCCTAACTCTAATCGGTCCGATCCGGCGTGAGCGACGGTCAAATAAGAGTATCCTCTGTTGCTGTTTTTGTACACTATAACAGGTTTGCATTTTCCTGACAAATACATCATGACAAGTTTTTCGTGTGGGTAGGTGCTTATTAGAGCAAAATTTATGATTCCATAATTACATGAGCAGAGCATTGTTTTTACATAATATCATACATAATATTAGAGCGGAGTTTGTCATGAATACACTTGAATATTACGAAAAATGTCTTTTTTTTACTTGATATAAGGTTGTCTAGGTTACCTCGACGACGCAATAAAGTCATTGAGATACTATGTACTAAAGTACATATATATACAATACCCACATCAATGAATAAAGTAGTCACCCAATTTGAAACGTTAACGAGACTTTTGCGTGGTAAGTAGGTAATTTTATTACGGCCAAAGCAACAATTTTGCTGTAGAACTTCTATTACTTAGCGTAATATTATCCTAGTATGACACTTAAATTCTTATTATTATATAAGGCAACATTCACAAAAAAACCTTTAAACAAACCGGATCTTCTACTCAAATGGTTGTCGCTAGTGTCTCTTTGATTGAACTAATAAAATTATTAGAGTAAAGATTATAGTCCTAGGTATCATGAGTCCAATAATGTTAAACTTCTTACATTTAATACGTAACGTGACCTTAAAGTAAACAATGCGTAGTAAAATTGTATTGTTAGACCCGAGATCAAAACCGACTGTTAATGGTCCTTGATTACTTCAGAACGACTGTGTGACGCAAATTTAATGTGTTATTTTATTCTAATTTATTTTTACTTAAGTACTCGAATCACGTCAAAGGCTTTTTGGAAACGTTTATATTTATTTGGGTGTTAGGTCACTGGGTTGTAGTCATTGAGAATTTAGTAAATAATATATTCAGGCACGCCGCAAGCGAAAGACGTGCACGGCACGCGAGCGGCATGCACAGGAGAGTCGGTACAAACTATTTTTCAAAGTGAAGAGTCTTTCAGAAACAAATAAGTTTTAAAATAAAGTATCACGCTGAGGGATCTTTTAAAGATGCATAGATAACTATGTAACTAGATTATTTCTTTCATAGGAAAGTGAATTAAAATTATTAAATTGTTAGTTAACATAAATTTTATCTAAACCGTAAACATTGTTGACGAAATATTTTACATTCATTCATTCAAGAAAAGCCTGTGTAATAAATAAATAATTTTATTTACGTCTGATAAGTCACGTTTAACGTTCACGTCTATTATGTGGGGAAATGTGGGCGGATAGCAAATGACACGTCTCTTGGACAATAAGGGCGCATTCAAGTAGAACGCTGGTTACCGGCGCTGATCTGCCAGCGCTTATCGGCGCTTATCCGCGCAGGTAGTCTCTATACTTTGTGCCGAACCAGCGCCGATAAGCGCCGACAAGTTCCGACCTGTCACACGACTGATGTTATGTCAACGGACCAGTACCGATAAGCGCTGGCAGGTCGGCGCCGGTAACCAGCGTTCTACTTGAATGCGCCCTTAGTCAAGATTTGTACGAGATGTAGTAGTAAAGGACTGCGCACATTATAACAACGCCACACCCACTCCACGCCAACTCCACTCCGTTCCCACTCCGACTGTTTTGTTCACCGTCGACGAGTCGACCACGCGTGGTCAACTCGTCGACGTTGATCGACCCACTCGTTGGTTTTTACTTAACGAATGCTCACAGTCGAGTCTTGTAACGTTAGCTTAGTAACTTCATTATCGAATTTTAAGTGGTATAGTGATAAGTAGGTACCTTAAAATGTTTAAATGTCTCCGATTACATTATAATTCAAAAGCGTGAGTTCCCGTTTGCATTTAAAATGTTTTCTGTCCTCGATGATATAAGTTTAAAATCATATTATATTATGAACTAGTACGGGCCGGAATTAGTAAAAAGATAAAACAGTTGAAAATCGTAAGTACCCCTTTGGATTTAAAATGTTTAATATCCGCGATGATATACCTAAGCTTAAAATCATAACTATTATGTTGCGAACAGGGGCGCGCTGGCATTCGTAAATAGTAGGTACCCCGTTTGCGTAGAATATTTAGTGTCCAAGATGGCATAAGAATAAAATCATATTGAAGAACCAGTACAGGTCATAATTATTTTTAGAAGTAGATAAAACTGTAATGTACAATCGCGAGTTAAAATTTTTAACGTCCGCGATGGTTTTAGTTTAAAATCATTAATTAAACAATTTTCATTATTAAAGTGACTGATTTTTATAAATTACCTACTCTGTGTATTTTTACTTTTGGTTTATTTCAAAATATTAATTTGATTGTATCAAAAAATAGTAAATAATTAATTTAATGAATATGCATATAACGAGCCATTTTGCGCCGGTGTAAACGCAACCTTTATAAAACGTTCCTTCCAAGCCTCGTGCTGCTGCTGGCCAACGACCTTGATTTCGCGCCAATAATAATAATAATAACGCTTCACACTCAAAGCCCCACACTAGGATTCCCTGTGTCGTGGGTGCCTTGGACAACACACAAGCCACGGACACACACCCAGACCGAGAACGGAAATTTAAACTCATCATTCAAATTGCCGCCTCGCTGGGAATCGAACCCAGGACCCTCGGAACAGCGATCGGTGTGTTAACCATTGCGCCATTCGGGTCGTCAATTCATTCGTTAAGTCAATGTGTGAGCGCGAATAAAATAAAAATAATTTTGTTTACTACTCACATTTATATTACTTTCATTAATAATCTATGTTAGCTATGTACCTAATTAAATTCCATTTCCAATTTCCATTTCCAATACCTAATTAAAATGAAAATATTAATCCGAATACATGTAAGTATTGTCATAATATTGTACAGATAAATGATGCCTACTTATTTAATTACCATATACATAATATATTTAAAAAATTGTATTACTATATTATGATCAATATGACATCATTGATTATGATATGACATATTATAATATTATGTACCTACTACTAATTTTATAACCATACCTATTATTTACAATATAGATTTAGAATAAATTTATTTAGGTGTCATGTCTCGCAAATGTAATAACAATAGTAACAAGAGGCGCGGGTGGGTGGCCGTTAACGCGCCGACTCCCAAACCGAATGCCGCTTCAGGCATTGTGTTTTAGTGGTCGGCGAGTCGACCGCTAAACGTAAGCGCACGGCCAACGCGTGGCCCACTCGCTGGAGTCGGAACGGCGTCGGTGAGCAGTGGGTGGGGAGTAGTCCACGTTTTTCAAGTGTAAACTCGAAATTCAACCGTAACGTGCAAGATATAAGGATCTTTATTCAATGCTCACATTTGAGTTGCTCCGTAACCGCGTTGGCGTGGCGTTGTTGTAATGTGCGCAGTCCTTAAGACAATAATTTCGGATAATATCATATTATCAGTAATTATTAGGAGAGACTAAAAACAAATACCAACAAAAACATTTGAGTGAATTAATTACAGTAAATATAATAAATAACACCTACACACTCATAGCCCACACATTAAGATATTTGAGTTGTGGGCGCTAAGGACAATTATAGAAGACAAGAACACATCATTCAAATTTTGACCTCACCGGGAATTGAACTCCTCCGAAAAGAAATTATTGCATCAAAGAAATGTTTAATAGGTATAACGAATATGCGTGATACATTTAACAAACAAAAGCAAGACCAGAAATTTTAATAACCCGACAATTTTAATGACCATCATTTTACGAGAAACATTTTAAGATAAATTAAAAAACAATCGTCGCAATTCTACAATAATATTACAATTAAATTGTACAATTAAATAAAATTAACAGACTTCAAAAAGGAGGTTTTTAATTTGAATGTATTTTTTATGCGTGTTACCCATCGATCTAATAATAAAGATGTTACCTCATAACTTTGTACTAACTGAGCCGATTTTGATATTTCTTTTTCTTTTGAAAGGTAGAGTCTGTCGGCAAGACCCACTTAATTCAAAAGAGGGCGACATTTGCATCGTTTTTGAGTTATCTCTACTTATCGATTTCAAAATCAATTATTTCTTCATAAATATTTAATTAAATAATTAATTCAATCCGAGCATTCAACTCAGGATATAATTTAAGTTAAAGGTAACAAATCACTCTTGGTTACCCAAAGTGATTACGAAGCGTAAATTACTTTTCATGTCGCTTAGCGCTTAATTAAAAATCAATAGATCCTAAAGCCCCACTTAAGATACCAGGAATATTATCGGAACCAAATAAGAATTTTGGATCCATGCCGTTGAGTGTGTGAGAACATCTCCTTGTAGATCTAATGAGGGTCGCCGTTTTTGTGCTCACCAGTTGGCGCCACCGGCGAGGTGAGGTCCTGCTGTCAAAGCCCGCCCTACATACATAAACAGTGACAAATGACATTCAGACAAGCGAAAAGTGACAGACAGACCTCACTTTTCACTAGCGCCTCTAGCGGAAAATTCACACGCGTTTACCTTCATTAGATCTCGATACACGGTGCGGTCCAAGATAATCCTATGGGACTATTGTTGACACATGGACAGTCCTTTGTTAAATGGGAAAGGTGATCGGCCATTCGCAGATTATTTAATCTTCCGTTGCTTTTCAATATAAGATCCCCGTTGAGAATTTCCTGCGATCTAGAACTTCGAACTAAAGTGACAGAGAGTTCTTCGGTACAGTAAAGGATTTAGGTCAGTGTGAATCTCGGAAGTTTTAATTTCAACTGTGCCTTGCTAACAAGATAGAAACGTCCGACCTAATATGTTTACCTTCGTACTTTGAAATGCATGGATTATGTAATTTTGTCAGCTATTCCATTAATAATCACGCCTGTTGTTTCTTCACTTTGACGATAAAAAGATACGACCGATTTTTTATAACGCTACAAACTCATAGCCCCACACTAGGATTCCTATTGCCGTGGGTGCTATGGACAACACACAGGACAAGGAGACACACCCAGACCGAGAACGGAAATTTAAACTCATCATTAAAATTTCCCCTCGCCGGGATTCGAACCCAGGACCCGCGGAACAGCGATTGGGTATGTTAACCATTGCGCCATTTGTCGTCCATTGTGCAACCTCTTTGCTTTCACTTTAATATTATCACTATTGATTTCCAATCGTATTACTGTGATTGTAACTGATGTTGATTTTTCTATGAACGAACAAACATAAATGACCTGATTACCTTATCTTCGCTAATCTAAGCTATGCGCCCATTAAGTTGTGTACAGCGCTAAGCAAGCACTTGTGCAAGAGGATTGTCTGATAAATGCATGGGTCGATATGAAGGCATGCTGAACTGTTAGATACCAGTAAATCCGATGACCTAAGGATTATTCATTCAAAGATTTTCGTAAAAGTTGTATGAATCAAATCCGCAAGTGTAGGACGGACTATTTGTATTAAGGATAGACAGTTTTTGATAAAATCGTCGTATTCCTAAGTACCTACAAACCTGTGATATCTCGTGCGATGTAACAAAGGTTCGCACGCCTGTGAGTAGCGCGATAAAGCCCAATTCGTTTACTATTAATTTTTTTTTTTTTTTATGGAATTAAGATAGCAAACGAGCATGCAGTACCACCCTTCCCCTGCCGCCCATAACAACTGTGACCGACCTAGAACTAGACTCAAAGGGACTAGGATGGTTAGTCCAGTTAGTAGATGGTGTTAGAATATTAGTTGGTTAGTTTGTTAATAAGTGCGAGGACAGGGTATGTTAGTGATAATTAGTCCTGTTAGTTAATGTTAGTAATAGTCCAATTAGTTATTGTTAGTATGAGTCTTGTTCCAATTCGGTCACAGATGCGTTGCTACCCCTGAGGTCTGAGATGGTCGCCTCTAAAAAAGTGAAACCGGCTCCGTTAGTAAATATTATAATGTACCTAGCTAATAAGTAAACAGACAAATCTATGACTCATGTTGTTTGTTAATCGCGTTTTGGTAAATAAGTTGAGACATCGACGAATGAATTCCGATGTCGAAATAATTGCTAGGTAAGAGATAGTTACTTTCGTAATAATGTTAAGGTTATTTTTTAGCTATTTTAATAATTTTTTTTTATATTGCACCATATTAAGTACCTATAGAAGATACGACAATCATATTAGTAATGGACCATAAAAGTTTGTAAAATAAAAAAAAACGGTATAAGGGGACTCCCATACAAGAAACTAACGCATTTTTTACTTTGCGCTTTAAACCAATTAATTCACACGAATTTTTTATTTCTTTATCAAATAACAGTTCTTTCAACGTGAAGGTACTCAAAGTATGGTAAGATTTTCTTATGACTTATATTTGTTATCAAACTTATTATTGATCAAATAAATGGTAAGATTAAATATCGCTTGGTGTTACGGAACTCTACATGTGCAAATTCAACTCGCACTTGACCAGCTTTTATTTACAAGATGCTTTTATTTGAATAATTGTTCTGAATACGTAACGTAAGAGCCCGGTAAACATTCATCAATGAGATTAGAGATGCAAGACATCGAAAAGACGTATCCATAAAATTCATAATGAAGACGCAGCCGCGCGACGCAGCCGCGCGACGCAGCCGCACGACGCCACCGCACGACGCAACCGCACAACACAGCCGCAGGACGCAGCTGCACAACATGGTCGCAACACTCGCAACACGCAAAACGCAGCTTTAAAGCATACATTCGATGCCGCAAGGTTAATTCGTGCCAGTCTTACTGTGCACGGCAAAATTTTGATAATTATGTATTTTATAATCTGTTATTTTGTTTAATAAATAAAACTTTCTTTTTCGTCTGTACAAGCTGTGGCTGTCCTAGTATTGAACCTATTGAAATTAGAATAAGAATCGTGCTGCTGCCACATTAGGAAAAGTCAGTTCAACTTCAATAAATTAATTTAAAATATTAGCGCTCTTCACAGCTCCATCGCCCTACAGATTACAAGAGCCTTTTATTTTCATCGTAGGAATTAGGTAGCGGATAGCCACAACCAGCCATCGTTTCGTTACAGTTGCCCTATAGACAAATTTTATCGCGGCCGCTTCCGCAAACCCGCTTCGGTTTGTCACCTGCGAACTATAAAATTGGTACGTGATTGAAATGCAATAAACAAAAATTTAGACATGACGCACGAAATGAAATAACTGTTTCTGAACCAGCATGGGACCCTTATATCCTTCATATAAGGATCAGGGTCATTCTCTATCAGGCCTATCATATTAACGGCTGAATTAAAAAGGACATTTTCAACCTACATATATAGCATCTACATATTTATAAAGAGACCAACAAACATTTTCAGTCCTACATAAGGAAATACGAGTAGTTGTACTATTGTCGCACCTCTGTACATCATAATGATTGTTTAATTTTCTCACACTTCACTTCAATGTCGTTAGATTAATGTGTCACAACAACACAACAGAGATTACGTCACATTACAGAATGGGTCGAGATGGAGTCGCTAATGTTAGAGCGGTTTATTGAGGTTTTACAAGCCTTGTGTGGGAATTATAACATTATACACCGAAGTTAAACAACACATTAAATGCATTCTTACAAAATTGCTGTGTTGTGGAAATAATAAACTGTGAAACCGCACAGACAACTGACATTAGTTGAATATTAATATCAAGAAGTCGCTGAGCAACGGAGTGATTTAGAGCGGACGTAGAGCCTTTTGTTATCGACCAACGCTTCAATAGTGTCTCGATTGAATAGTTTGATTTGTTTTGTATACGGAATGTGTCAAGCTTTTTAATTTTGTACACTAAATGTGTCAAAGTATTAAATGGAGACGCCAGGCATTTATAAATTCAGAATATAGGCCCAGTAGGTCAGTAGATATATGTACATCTAGCGATATATCTGGCATGTAGATTCACCAAAAATCTCAAAACATTAACTCTGGAATCCCCATACTCCCCCTCTCACTCATTGTACTATAACCTGTTTGACATTAATAAAAGTTATTTCTCGAGGAGTCTTTACTCAAGCCAGATAAATGTGTCGCTTTTTTAATAAAAATAAAACAAATATTTGATTCACAAAAAGTCAGTCCTTTTCCATCCATCAATTAATTTTCTTAAGACCGAAGGGTAGGTTGGTATACCCTGGCTACGGAAGGATAACTAATTTAGGTTATGAATCAAGCTTAAAACTAATTTGAGAGGATCCCAAACTTCGAAAAAGGTTTTAAGTAATTTGTTAACTCAAAGTTAACGACCGCGGTAGGTACAGGGTTGGCGTCGAATCAGGACTTATGACATAACATTGTGTGTAAGTATGAGAACATTTTTATTGTATGAAAAACTTCATAAATCGCCATGGTCAAATGCCCAATAATTATGTCTCCTTCCTTTGGTCAGCAGCCAGGAGGATCCTTGTGTTCTGAGAGGAGGCTTATTAGTCAGTAAATACTTTTTTTCTTTTGTTTTTTTTTCCTGGCTGGCTGGCTGTACCTGCGCAAACATCTCGGAAAACGAAGTTCACATCAGCCGAGTTATAAAGAACTTATATACTGTAATGTAATGTCAAAGCGACAGTGATCGCTTTACATCAAGTAATCCATTTGTCATTTCGTCAGCTACTTGTGTAAAGAAGATTAATTTATTCCCTTCGTAACCAACACAAAGGAATGATTAAAAATGCGTTGTACCTGCTTTATATGCGTATTACTCCAAGTGACGTAATGAATGATCTCACTGCTCCTAATTCTATTCCACTTCACCCGAGGGATCAGTCATTAGTTATTGTCGCTCTTACCCACCCCACCTGTATCAGATTCGCGTAACGTCATATAATTTTAATGATATGAGTGGAATTTTAGGAGTAAGGCTTCTGTGCATCGTGGTCCTATGCTTACCTTCTAAACAACGGACTATGGCACCAGATCCCTAGTGGATATCTCTGAGTTCTGCACTACCATGTTTCATCTCTATAGTATATGGCAAGGTGGTAGGACATAACCGCCGAAGTAGCTACCACCCTCTTTCTAAACGAAATCCGTTATAAAAATTTAGTTCTTAAGTTCTGAAGTCCAAATTAATACGTGAATACATGAGCATACTATGTTAATATTGCAACAGGAACAGTATACGCAGCAATCAATCATTTTGTTATCTTTATAATATATCGTTATAGCGTATTGCAGGCGAAATATAGCTTTAAGAGTGCTTAGAGCCTTAAATTTAAATTTTGCCCAGTAGAGCAAGTTATGACATGTTGTTCAAGATGATATCATTTAGCGCTTGAAGAATTGTTTGCAAAAGGAAATAAAACTCCTCTCATTAAGGTTTGTAGTACTGAGTCATCGAAACGATGACTAAACTACAGTCATCGAAATCAACAGCCACCAAAAACACTGGAGAAACTGATGAGTACACCCCTGACCTCTTATTAACACAGGACCTGTGCCCAGTAGAAGCCAATTGACCCATTTTATTCCGGTCAAGTATTTCTTACACCCTTAAAAGAACACTTTGTTTGTTCCAAGTGATTATCAAAACTGTCAATTCAATGTGTCCCTTTTTACAAAAGTCTGTCTATTGCTACTATCTATTCTGTGTAGGTAATCGTGACCACTCATTTTCATGGATTGCTTTCTGCTGGGTGGCTATTGTCGCAATTTTCAATGTCTATATGTCATCGTGAATATTTAGAATCGGAAGTATAGTGTGTAGGTCGTAGGTCCTTCATTTTTCCGGTTATTCTGGCTTCTTTTAGATTGTGTACAGTTTTCTTGACATTGTCTCCAAAATACTGTATATTACTTTGCTATTATTTGCAACGAATCACATCCGTCGAGGAGATTACTCTAATGGACACGTTAAAGTACACATTAGTTCGGATTACGTTAAGTATTTACGTAAGGTAATGAAGACTCGCTCTCTAATGATTATTACTGTTAATAAAATTCGTTAAAACGTCGCAACATCAAAAATTTTATAACGGAATAAATTACTGTGGTAATGTCTTTATTTTAAGTTGTACTTGCTTTTTTCGGTTTTATGTCTCAATTAATTAAATTAATATTCATATGGTTGGTACCATTACGTATAATTACATTAATTATGTAATAAAAATATATAACGCAACAACCTCACTAAGATTCCCTGTGTCCTAGGTTCCATAGACGAATACTTTGTTATCTCCTATTATACTCGTACCTTCACTCTTTTACTAGATTACCCAAAGCAACTTGTACTAAATTTGACATTATTTATAAAACTTTTTTGAATACAAGTATTTACAAATTACTCTTTTATAAAGCAATTTAAAAAGGGAATTTAAAAAGAGAAAGAAAATGTCAAATTTAATTAGGTAAGTCAATGTGGTCATACTATAGGTATGAGTACCTAATACCTAATCTCGTAGAAGATCCGAATCTATATCGACATTCACCGGGTTGATAATAGAATCAAACTTATTTTATAATAAATTTCGTATATTAGAAAATATATTAAAAATGGGTTGACAACAAAAATCCTGGACAGAATATTTTTAATTATTTTTAAAAAAATGATTTTCATAAAATGTTGTACTTATGATGAAGATAATAATAAAATTTTATACTGGACTTAAAGTATAGAACATGTAGAATGTGCAGACTTAGGGTAGACTATTATTTACCTGGACGAACTACTGGGTAGACAGGTATAAACAGGTATGTCAATACTAGTTACTTTTCACTCGATTTGATAATAGTCTGCACATTCTATATGTTCTATACTTTAAGTCCAGCATAAAATTTTATTATTATCTTCATCATGCAATATTTTTGAAAAATAATTTAAAAAAAAATAATAAAAAATATTCTGTCCAGGATTTTTGTTGTCAACCCATTTTTAATATATTTTCTAAGATACAAAATTTATTATAAAATAAGTTTGATTCTATTATCAACCCGGTGAATGTCGACTTAGATTCGGATCTTAGACTAATCGTTAAAATGAAAAATTTTGATATGATTGTAGTAAATCTCTTTGTTTCTAATTTATAGAAATCCGAAAGTTATAATTATTTCCGAAGTTACTGAGCAAATATTTAAAAAATACAGATTTTATGCTAAATATTTTCACCATAAATATTATGACCTTTATTAGGATAAAAATACAAATGAAACACCTTACAAAAATACTTAAATAATCAATCATTCTTTCGGTAACACAATAGATACTTGAAGAACTTGAAAGGAACAAATACGTCACGAGTATTTAAATGCAATACAAAAATCACTTATTTATGTAAGTATTTTGTCAATACACTTGTGTTTCAATTGTGCCCTAAAATCCTTTTCAGTGTGCAAAGATTTACACGTGTAACTGTGGACTATTATATCGTAAAGTTAATGAACTAAGGTGACCATAGAATTCAAACGTGTAACTAAACTGACATGTCATTACGTAAAGTTAGTACCTATGTAAAGTATAATTACGAGTGTTTACTAAATGATCATGTCAGATTGCGCAGAAATTATTCGCAACGAAATTTATTCCACACGTGTGAGAATGAATAATCAAAGTAGTGTTGAATAAAGTGGGTCCCACAAATCCACCCTGCTCGTAGTGCTTGCTATCAGCTGCCTTGACTAGAATCCTACTAATATTATAAATGCGAAAGTTTGTAAGGATGTATGTGAGTGAGTGAGTGAGTGAGTGAGTAAGTGAGTGTGTGTGTGTGTGTTTGTTGCTCTTTCACGCAAAAACTACTGAACGATTTTCATGAAACTTTGCAGTAATATAGCTTAGACATTGGAATAACATAATTTGTTAAAATTTATAGAGATTTTTGAAGGGACTGGTTCCCCGAAGCGAAGCGAGGGCGGATTTACTAGTAGGCTTATAAATTTGAGACAACTCTAAGGTTACGGTAATTATGCCGTAGTAATAAATATATGAAAATAAACCGCAGGCTTACGTCGATAAGTGATCTCTGTGGGCGGTGCGTGCTGTCGGTAGCTGGATGGCTAGTGGCAAAATTTCTTGAGCGCTTCCGTGCTTCGGAGAGTACGTAAAACCGTCGGTCCCGGTTGTTATCGATAGAAAGCAGTTAAGCCATGTCGGGGACTTTCGGACGGCTTGAACATTTGCGATATCGGGTTGGTCACTAATCCTTCTATCAATCCGCCCTGGAGCAGCGTGGTGGAGTATGCTCTAGGCCACCTCAATAATGAGGAGACACCCGTGCTCAGTGGTAGGCCGTTAATGTGTGGCCGTTAATGTAATATGCAAGATTGGCGAAAGTTTACGGTAACAATTCTTACCGACTCATGCGGAGTTAAATATTATTAACATACAAATATACCAACAGCTACTGATTTCCATTGGTTATATATAGTAGCTAAACCATTAAGAGTTATAATTGACTATTAATAATCTGAAAATAAAACAAATAAATAACCATTTTGGTAAAATAATTAAACTTGTAATTAATGTAAGTACACTTGTAACACTCCCTTTTCTTGTTGGCGCGCGTACGACATTTGTTCTCGTTAATCACCGCTTTTCGTTCACGGGAAAACCAATTATACCTAATACATTGTATCAAACGTTTATTAATATCAACGGTGGATAGTATAGAGTCATGACATACATATATTAAACACTACAATTTTGCCAAACTTTGTCTGCGGACTTCAGAAATTAAGTGTATAATTAATAAATAAGGTCTATTTCAAAGCTCCTAAAGTACCTATAAGTATCTACCAATATAATCAAAACAGGAAATTACAGATCTCATGAACCTCCAAAGTTCCATACTAATTTGTATAGAGACCTACTTGAATCGCCCAGGGAATTTGGAATTGCCACTCGCCGCTAAAACCCTCTATTACAGGTGCTCACAATTCAATTTAGCTTGAAAGAAAAAAATACTTAAGTCATTTTAAATGGTTTATCCATCTATAATGAACCTTAATTGCAGGGGTGGAAAACTGGTATTTACGTGGAATGCCACTAAAACCAATAATTGCATTGCATATCGTATGCGTACCTACTATATGCGTAGATGAAACATGTCATACCTCAAACAATACAAGTGCAAAACCCGTATCAAATTTTATTCCGTAGTTTTTTTCCTGATAGCCGGACAAACATACAGACAAGAATTCTAATAATAATGTTTTTGGCTTGTATTGGCCCGATTAAGACGAATCATAATTTTTTTCTCCTACCTCTAGCACCTATCTCCTATCTACATACGTAAACCTGTCACGTTTCGATTATAAGTACAACCCATTTAAATGTTTTGAGTCAATATTACTTTGAAATAAGTAATTTAAAGATAGCACATGAGTTCTATTATGTTCAATGTCCGTACATCCGGCTGTCTGCCAGTTCAGAGATTTAAGATAAACGAGATGAAGGGCAGATTAAAAGGTTTATGTCGCGTTTATGGATAACACAATGATTTAGAACATGCTATGTAAATTTATGTGAATTCAAAATGTATAAAAGGAGAATATCCAACCAAACCGAAATTATTTCATGATTTTGCAGTAGGATTATTATCCTATTTTATAATTTTGCAGTAGGACCACGAGGTAAGAGCCGAGAGATAAGTGAAAAAATAATGCTTTTGTTCATTTGTTGATTGTTTTCGATAATTAAATATCAGAGATGATGTTGTTTATCCAACAAAAAACGCCTACCAAAAATTTAACTTCCTCCTTCAGTTCAAAATACAAGGTGAGAAATAATTATCAGTTTTATACATTAACAAACCTGAGTCCTAAACACAAAAAGTTAATTATGTTATCTTATTTCCAAACTTTGCTACAAACCTATATTTAGCTTTACAAAAACTGTTAGCATATTATTGTTCACAAGATTCCCAGTAATATGCATTAAGATACTTAATTATATCTTCTTTATGCATTCATGGAAACGACTAGACCAAATCAAGGTGTTGACATGACAGCATCTCTATAAATGTCCCTCACTAACGATCCTGAACCAAGCGGATACTAATACTAAACTAATAAATCCCCGCTAGGGAAAGTCGATTATAGGAGCCGTATCGGGTCATACAATTAGCTTAGATTGTGCGGAAGTGAAAGAATTGCATTCTTCACCGAGGAATAAACATCTGCGCTGCGCATTACGTCCATCACTCTACTCTGATCGAACCGGAGGGCTGATCAATTGAGGAAAGCATTGAAATATGAGCTCTAAACCGTGTGCTAACGGTTGAATTTCCAATATTTACTTGAAAAAACTGATCCTATAAAATGAATTTGACTTGGAGGTAATAGATATGGAAATGTTAGCTAATCACTTATTATAATTAATAAAGATAAAAAAATATTCGTTGAAAACAGAGTGATGGCAAAAAAATTAAAAGTCAAAATTAAAATTTCGCGTCGAAAAATGTGCAGCCAATAACTAGTCCATATAATATTCCATCTGTTAACAACTGTTATTAACTCTCCTTTTACAATGTAACGCAATCTTTGGATTCCAGCAAAGTGAACGTACTATGAGTTTCATGACATGAATTCATGTCGTTGGGGATTAATGAATTAATTCTCATTCGGAAAAGTTGACGAAGTTGACTGACAACATTATGGAGATGTCTCCGGCTTGCGGGTTTCCTTATATCTTCATTCACCATTTCCCTCGTTCCCTATTGATATTAAAAAAGCGAAAGTAATTCTGTCTATCTGTGTGACTTTCCAAATAGGTAGAGCTAACATTTGGAAAAACACTGGGTATTTTTTATTTATATCGGAATTTAAAAGGAATGTAAACAGGATAATTACAATGTTTTCGTAAAATGTCGGTATCCTTAACATTACCAATAAGAGTTATGATTTTTATTAAAACAAAAAAGATAATCGGCGCAGGCTTGTTGACTTGCTTGTTGGCTTGTTTAGTTGACCCGTTTTGCACAATAGCATATTTAAATTTCATCACGTTTGTTTTAATATTGTTTGCGTTTCCGGTGGGCGAAGCCGCAGGCATAAACTAGTTACCAATAATTTAATTTTTATATTCCACAATCAACTGACGTTTTTCACCTGTCAAAGCACTGCCTGTCGTGTTTTACGACATTTAACTTTTACTTTACAGCGTTGAATTTATAGCAGATAATTGCCAAAGAGTACCGACCAATATAATTATGTGTAATTATTTCGTACATCCCGTTAAATGACAATATCTTCATAACTACCGTTTACCAACGTTTAAAATATACACATTGCATAAATGAATTTAACTTTTTACGTGGAACGCCTCTTGTAAAGTTACCATGTTGCATTTATGCCTATAGGTACTCGTATTCGTAAGTTATAACGCTCTCTATTAGATACTTAATTGACCTGTAATAAATATCTATAATGCACATGATGTGATAGATGGATAATCCATCATGGATTGACAAATAGATAGCCACCACTGAACAGACTAATAGTATAAACGTCACCTTAATATTAGAGACGCAAACCAAAGTGACGCAAAACATTGATCAATTTAGAGTAGTGATATAATAAACTATTATAGCTGAAGGTGAATAATAAAAACGATAAACAAGAGAGTACAAAAAGGCTTTTAAAATTTATTTACAGTAATATAATTATTTCAAGAACACTAATTAATTGACTCTTGAAGATTAGTTTATGATTCATTTATTTATTAATGTCTCTTTACGTTCTTCAGTTTTGTTCGTTATTTGCCTGAGCTATCGCGACATCAGACCGATAAACTATAGACGTAACGGCGGGAACAAAAGAGTGAAGCCAGCAAAAAGTCAGCCTAGCCTTGTAATACACACAGCGGCACTCACACTAAAACGACTTTTGTGTTCTACATAATAAAAATTAATGAAGCTTTGTGTTCCAAAAAATAAAGTTTAAATTTGTTCTAGTTCAAACTGTCAACAAAAGGCATTGTATTGGTTTCGATGTGTGCTTTCGGCTTACTTTTGCCGGCTTCACTCTTTTGTTCACGGCGCTCCGTCTATAGTTTATTGGTCTGAGGTCGCAACAATGACACTCACCGTCATAACATTATGTTATATTTGGTCACCAAGTCTGCTACTCATGTAAAAAATTGTCATATATGGCAAGAACACATAGTAGACTTTAATCGAAATGTATCCGTTTCCATGTTGAATTTATTTATTTATTTATACAACAATTTGCTTACAAAAACATGACAGTTAATTAACCAATGCGTTTTTAAAGCTTCTCTATATAGTTTCCTGCCGCGCCAATAAGATCGGCAACAGGTGAACAAAATATGTCAATGGATGGATCCCATGCCACTAAGCCATTGAGTAAAGTGAGCGCCCGCATCAGAGGTGACTCCTTTGCAAGGACTAATCTACACGTTGGTACTACAAACAGCTTATGAGGCCGGCGTCTAACTTGAACGTAATTGTCAGGGACATTCAATGAAATAAGTTCTAGCACTGACGGGTTGGTAATGTTTCCCCTAATCAGTTTCACAAAATATTGAATTAAAAATAAATTACACCGATACTCTAAAGAATTGTAATTTAACATCCCCATAACAAACACGCTTGGATAAATGTGAGGATACCCAACATGGTATCCATAAGTACGAAAATATAAGAATCTTAAAAATTTCTTTTGGAGCTTTTCCAACATAAACTTGTATTTAGCTTCATGTGGGCTCCAGCTTCATGTGGTGTCCATGTTTAATAACAGCTGGCCAGAAAAAAAATAAGTAGGCACAATCTTGGACTGTCTTTCGACAGGTCCAGGGTTCAATTTCTATTCTCGATGTGGGTATGTGCCTTTGTCCTAATGTGATGTCGACGGGACCCACGAAACAGGGATTCCTAGTGTGGAGCTTTGATTGTGAAGCGTATATAGCGTTATTACATAAAATTAACATCGTAACCATACCCCAACTTAATTGGCTTTAACCTTCTGCGCCAAATGTAATGTGTTCTGCACTTTAAGTGAAACATTTGCATAGTTTTCACCAAACATTTATTGTTAAACGAACACCTAATTGCCGGTTACGGGCAGGCCGGAACCTCATGCATATTCAGCGCCAGCCGCAACAAGCTACTGGTTTCCATTTTCAATCATCCCTGTTGCACAAAAAGTAAGAGGTTTTACACTCAAACGTATAATTGCTAGATATGCCAATACTGCATTAATATTGAGAAAACCGGACCTAAATAAGTTTAATGCATTTTTTTACATTAGAGCAGAATTAGAGATGTAAATAGCAGTCTACAAATGAGAAAACGTGGTATAAAAAATAATTTTCAACATTATTGATGAATGTAAGTACCTATCTTAAGTTATCAACGAAAAATTGTCGGCTAAGAACAAATCTTGCTGGCTAAGACTTAAAGCACTAAACAGGTATCTAAATCATCTTCCAAGGCAAAGTTTGGGCATTGTTTCAATTACTTTGTATCCATAAATCAGAGTAAGTTACCTAGAAACAGCCCAAAAGTAATATTTGTAGTATTCGATATTATTCGTTATAAGTAGAATGTCTTATTACCCTGAATTTACCTTCTTATCCAAAGATGTATTTTTTACATAAGTGTTTGACAACAATCCCATCTAACGATAAGTGGCAATGAAGTTGAAGATATTGACTAACGCACTAGCTGACGCATTAACTTGTAAGAAGCCTATTCACTCTCCCCTTGAAAACTCCCTCATTATACACACATTACAGAGATAATAAAAAGGTCTGTAAATAGTAAGAGTGCAAGCAGTTATTTTTTGATTAGAACACACAATAAAGACAAACGTAGTTATCTAGATGTGTCAATGCCTCGCCACTCGAAACTCGTTTGAGTTACGTAAGTTGACCAACTTGACACTGTTAAATATCTACTGGCACCGGCAGCAGACCTTGTGTCAGTTAAACTGTTCTAATCGTTATCCACTTTAACGATTTAAAATTTGCATTTACTGTAATCTAAGGCATGTGATGTGATTGACACAATATGTGATTAACACGATGTTTCTAGTTTGTAATTGTTAAGCTTTTTTTATTTAACACATTCGTAGCCCCAAATAGCGTAGACTTATCTAATTAGGATGGGATTTTTACAGAATTAAAGAAATTTTATAAACACAACAAAAAAAGATAATACCTAGTGTCAATTGATTGCACCTACATATATCGCCTAAATGTTTTGAATGTCCATAGGTAATATAGTTTTCAAGCGAGCTGTACCTACCTATTATCTACTTTTTTTTATGGAATTAAGATAGCAAACGAACATGCAGCACCACCCTTCCGCTGCCGCCCATAACAACTGTGACCGACCTAGAACTAGACTCAAAGGGACTAGGATGGTTAGTCTAGTTAGTAGACGGTGTTAGAATATTAGTTGGTTAGTTTGTTAATAAGTGCGAGGACAGGGTATGTTAGTGATAATTAGTCCTGTTAGTTAATGTTAGTAATAGTCCAGTTAGTTATTGTTAGTATGAGTCTTGTTCTAATTCGGTCACAGATGCGTTGCTACCCCTGAGGTCTGAGATGGTCGCCTCTAAAAAGTGTAACTTGTAAAAGTGTACTTACCTACTCAGGTGAGCTGAATATCAAGGTAACCTGATGCAAAACGATTGTGGTCTATCTAGTAAAACAATGTCGATAAATAATTCCTCTAAAGAAATGTTGAAATCGATTTTCTCATTTTCTTCGCGTGCTTTCCCAACAGGAAAAGATAATAGAAACTAAATTAATTAACATAAATTAATGACGACACACATAAATTAATGTCAATGATTATTTATTACAGATAGAAGATTTATGTTTTATTGATAATGATTATTTATCGGCGCATTAGAGATAAAAGATTTGTTTTCTTGATATATGTAATTACACTGATAGATAGACCTTCATGGAAGCTGAATAAAATTAAGTCATTTTGTAACTGAAATAAATAAAACTGCATTTTCTATTGTCGTTTTCATCACCATTTACTAAATTCTCTTTCTAGAAGAACTGCATAGGTAAGAGTTTTATCTGCAAATCATTGAGAATATTGTGGTACCATTCTAATTTCCTCAAACACTGTAATCTACTTCTGCAGTAAGTTGGTGAGGAGATGTTTTTCTTGCTTGGTTCCCGATGTAATTACGTCTTCAAACTTCTGTTATCGTGCTATGGTAACAATGTATCATTTAAAAATAAAATATTAAATTTTGGATCGATCAGGCCATTTAAAGTTGAGGTAGTAGATAAAGACAAGGAGAAACTTAATGGTAATTAAATACTTGACGCGTTGCTGTTCGAAATTGAATAACACATGATATACCTACATCACACAATATACATCACATAAGATAAGTGGGGCATAAAATGCAGAACACTCAATCACACGACTTTTTATAGCCTAAAGCCCTAAATAATAGACAAGATGTTATAACAGTAAACGAAGGCAGTACGTAATGAAGCTTTTGCGAGGTGAATAACTTGCAACTGTGCTGCAATAGAGAACGGAGCCGTGTAACACGACTAATGCAGATATCTTTATACGTAAGTAGGGTAACGTATTCGTATTCGTATTCGTCATTTGTACCTACTAATATTAAGTATAGTATGCGAAAGTAACGTTTATTTGGCTGATTGCTACCTTTTCACGTTTACTCTGTAGGTCTATTTGAAATGAAACTTGTTTTCAGTTTCGGAAAAGGATATAGGAAAATTTTTATACCCAAGACTTGTTCACTTGAGTTCAGACTTCTGTAAATGTTCAGTACCTATTTATTGCTCTTATAAATTTTTTAGTTTTACTCGTATGTATGTAAGTGCTATTTTTTTCACTTTGGATCCGATAACGAAAAAAAAACCTTTATAAGTAACACTATTATATTCATACGTATCACTTCTCTGTATAAAATAAAAATGAAAAAGTAAAAATTCAAACTAATTTTCCATGTAGGTATTTCATGAACTTTGTTTTATGAACGTATTTTGCGTTAACCGCTGTTTGCAACAGATCATGTACTGAATGTCTGGTTCACACGTACACGGTAAAATGATGCACGCGTGATAATTCCCCTGAAGCCTTTGCCGCTCTGTTGTCGCAATTCGCAACCAGAAAATAGATTTAACGGAATCTGTATATACCTTGTTTGTTCTGTTTAGTAAAATTGTAAAAGTTTTGATATATTCCTATTTCCTAGTAGGCGAAGTAACCACCTACTTTAACATCACGCGGAAGGCAAAACAACTTTGTAAATTTTCATTTCCAGGAAACTTTCTACGTTATAATTTTTCTTAGCATACCTTACCCAATACTGAAAAAATAAATAGTAAGTATGTTTAAGTTATACATATAATTATTCATGTCTACAAAACAACAATGTATGTAGATTTATCCATGTTAACTTCGAATACGACTATTTATTCTAAGTTTAGTGTAACTATGAGCAAGGTTATTTTTGGCGATAACGTTAGTTAAATTCCACATCCCAACTGCAGAACTTTGCCGTTCGTGAATCAACTCACACTTCGCTTTGTTCTCTCCCACTACTGTACTTTGTAAGGAACGAACAGCATGATAAAAGTTTGTATGTAAGTAAACAACGCTTTTATACCGTGAAGATTTCACTCTTGTAACTGCACGCTTAATACATGTGCGTATAATTATACATAATATAGTAGCTTATTTATAAATGTAAACTCATCAAAAACATTTTTATTTATATCAACCGTTGTACTAGCTTTCCCCACACGACTTCGTCCGCCCTAAACTTTGGTTTCAGTTTATCCCTCTTCTTGCCCCTATAGCGGGAAGGGAGGGATATCCAAAAATCTTCTCTTGGTGCTCTATATTCCCCAAGAAACATGCATGCTAAATTTCAGCTTCTTGCATTAGGTAGTTTCTACTGAGTGTTATCATGACTCGAGATTCTCTCATTTTATCGATTTAGGGGACAAAGGTGGTTGTTTTATAATTAAACTTTTACCTATAATCTAATTGATGACGTATTTTAAAACCATTTACAATACCTATACCTATTACTCATATATTATCCTCTGTTGTATATTAATTTAGTGATCATATTTTAATAGGTACGTGACCATTCGAGGTCGTACTTACGAGAAGCTTGTTCGAGACGACAGTGACTCATCGCCTGGTAGCGTTATAGTTTTTATTTGAGGTCTATCTAAATATCAGCACCTTAATTTATATATACTTAAAGGTGACTTTAATAAATAAGTTGAATGATATTGTCACAAGTTACGAAAAGATAAGTACATTTATTATTGTTTGAACTGCTTTACTTTTTATAAATACTGACATAGAGTGGTATCTAATAGGTTTTAAAAACAAAATAGGTTGAAAAATATTGGTTCTGATACACTTTTGCTTTGGCCTATAAAATAAATAAAAATTATTAATATACGACAGTACAAGTGATACACTTATGAACGTCTATTTTTTTCCTATCGCCATTTTGCAAAGGTGCTTTATAATCATTCTTCAACAGGATAATACAGAACAGGATAGGATTCAAAAATTATCACGGCCGAATTTTGGCTAACTGGGGAAACCCTCGTATAATAAGGCTGTATGCATTCCGTTCATTTATAGTCGTGGTTTTAGTAACGCGGATCTTCCCTACCAGCCTTGAGCCTCCGCGTGGCCTTACCTCCTCTCGCATTACAATCGCGTGACCTCCGCGCCATCCGCGATGTGTCCAATGTACCTAGTACCACCATGGATCGCGTCATCAGTACCAATTGTTGTAAGAAATTTAGATGTTAACAATTTGTTAGAAATTGGTATTGGCTGGGCTGCTATACAAAAGTTTGTGTAACTATGATTTGATTTGATGAAAACGCATCGGGGATGACTTTGCCTACAATACTTACAATCTTCTTTCAATCCCAGTACATCGAACTGGGTTCGTTTCCAACTCCTTCACGGTCCAAGCTGCCCGCTCATGGAACTCCCTACCCGATAAACTGAGAAGGCCGGCTGATAGGTTCACCTTCAAGAAGAACCTCAAGGTGTACCTGATGGATCGTCAATGACTGAGCTCCTTGTCGTTATTTCTGACATCATTTTAATTTGTGATAGGTACCTAGGTAGCTGATTCATTTAATTGTATTCTTTTATCTGTACTTAATATATAAAGTATATTAATGTATATAAATATGTATTATGTATAATTTATGTATGTATATATACCGTATATATATATATATTGTAATATGCATGTATATTTGTATGTAAGTATGGTTATATATTTATGTAGTTGTTTGTGTAAATTACACGAAAATTAAACCGCTATTCGTGAATATCAGTTTAGCCTAATGGTTAGCTGGTAGAGAATGCTTCAGCATTAAGCTCGCCATTTGTACCGTAATATTTATGTTATGGTGGTCAATAAAGCTTATTAAAAAAAAAGAAAAAAGTTCTTTTTTACCAAAAGATAACAAGACATGTGATACTTCAAGTTGTATTTCTGATGCGGTTACCATATAATTATGTGAGAATCAAGTTTCCTAAAGAAAAACGAGGTCTTAAACCAGTCATTCAAGCCGAGTGACATTTAAGTTGGTATGGTCATTTATAAAAGTGCAGTTTATAGTAAAAAAATGTTCCTCACTGTTCACTGTGTCGTTTGCAAACGATCGACAATTTTTGGACGCGAAGAATAGAATAAAAAAGATATCGACTAAATAGAGGCACTTATAGCTTCATTGCTGAGCTTGGTAACTATAGGTGCAAATACTACCGTACATTGGATAATCTTTAAATACTGACTAGGTACGTAAGTACTAACTATACTGATAGATGCTTATGCATGGAATGTATAGGTATTTCAGTTTAAAGCAACAGATCCCATTCACTTTTTTACCTGTTGGTTTTGTCATTTTATGTCTCTGTTTATATCTGCTAGTCTCAGAAACCGCTTGATAGTTATGTATGGCTGTAAAACGTCGTAACTTTTAGTGTTTTTTTGTTACATTCGGTTCATATAAAATGTAAGTGCCTGTGACGAATAAAAAATCCCCTCCGGATATTTTCCAAAGCGCAGGGTCCCCAAATGAAATAATGCCGGTAACCGAGGCTTAAATTGTTTTTATTAGGTATTATTGTTCATCATGTTTTAATTATAAATGTTACCTACACAAAAATAAGAGAAAAGGGAATAGGTAATACCTATGGATGAACCTAAAGAATGATTCCTGAATCATGATAGTCGTGATAAATAAATCATCATATTATAATTATCTGTTATCGTTCGCTGATATCTCATCTTTGTAATCAAACTTTGTAGTAAAATCACGTTCTGCATATAGCAAAATATATACATATTTTGACTTCGTACCAAGATAAAACATAACGTGAATGCATTTTTGTACGTGCCCTATTAACAATGACGTCCTTGCCAATTAAACTTGTTTTTGATAACTACAATATTTTTTTCACAATTTTATAAATAACACGGCTAGTTTCTATTCTAGCTCTGCTTCGTTTCGACCTTTCCTTTATACACATAGGTAACTTAAATGTCTGTTATTTGTGAATTGATGGAAGTAAACAATACAAACAGACAAACTTCTATTTCCCTTCAAGGGATCTATTGCGTTAAATACTTATCTACCAGCCCTTAGTAGCCACATTCGGAAATAATTTGGCGAGATTCTATAAACGGATATAAGTTATCTAATTTTTGAACGGATAGACATAAAAGAAGCGCTCATAGTCCGGCGGCTTGCGTCGATCCTAAGCGATCGACAAAGTTAAGCAACAGCGGGCGCGGTCGGTGGTCGGATGGGTGACCGCTAGTGGCAAAATATCTTGAGCGCTTCCGTGCTTCGGAGGGCACGTAAAGCCGTCGGTCCCGGTTGTTATCGATTGATAGCAGTCGTTAAGCCATGTCGGAGGCCTTCGAGCGGCTTGAAAACTTCGACACTGGGTTGGCCACTGACCCCTCCACCAATCCGCATTGGAGCAGCGTGGTGGAGTATGCTCTAGGCCTCCTCAGTAATGAGGAGAGACCTGTGCTCAGTAGTGGGCCATTAGTGGGTTGTAGCTTAGCTTAGCTTAGCTTAGACATAAAATAACTATAATAGGTATGTTAACTGAAGCTCAGAATAATATAGATATATCAGTTAAAACCACACAAGAACACGAACAATCCCATAGACAAATAAATTTTATTTCAAAGAATTTGAATATCACTGTGTAACACATGCATTAAAAACAAGACTGGTGACGTTTCGGACATGTCCAATTATAGGCCAATATCGTTGGCTACTACTATGGCGAAGGTATTAGACAGTCTAATTGATCGGCATATGAAACAATACATTAACTTAAACGATGCACAGTTTGGCTATCGTGAAGGCCTATCCACTGAGAGTGCAATCATGTGCCTCAAGCTGACTGTTCAATACTATACAGCCAGAAAGACGCCAGTCTACGCCTGTTTCTTGGACCTGTCCAAGGCGTTCGACCTGGTTTCGTATGACTTGTTGTGGGAAAAGTTGAAGACCGAGACTAATGTACCACACGAGTTAGTGTTCTTACTCCGCTACTGGTATAGTAACCAAACCAATAAAGTTAAGTGGGCGGGGTCGTTCTCGCGGACGTACGGCTTGGAGTGTGGTGTGAGACAGGGAGGGTTGACGTCTCCCAGGCTTTTTAATTTATATGTTAATCGACTAATCGAGGAACTCAGCAGTACCAAAATAGGATGCCACATAGATGGTATTTGTAGAAACAACATTAGCTACGCAGATGATATGGTGCTGCTGAGTCCCTCGATTTCCGCGCTACGCAAATTACTACGTATTTGCGAAGTCTATGCTGAGGTACACGGGCTCAGATATAACGAAAAAAAGAGTGAGTTTATGGTGTTTAGAGCTGGTTCTAAGTTTTATCAGAACGTCCCACCTGTTACTATTAACGGTACTCCACTTAATCGTATATCTGAATTTAAGTATCTGGGTCACTGGGTAACAGAAAACCTGCAAGACAACGCAGATATCGAAAGGGAGCGTAGGGCGCTGTCGGTTCGGTGTAATATGTTGGCCCGTAGATTTGCTCGCTGTACTAGTGCAGTCAAGGTCACGCTTTTCAAAGCTTATTGCCAATCCTTTTACACGAGCAGTCTATGGGTTAACTACACGCAGAGAGCTTACAGCGCATTGCGCATTCAGTATAATAATGGGTTTAGGATGCTGATGGGATTTCCGAGATTTTGCAGTGCGTCTAGCATGTTCGCTGATGCAAATACTGATGGCTTCCATGCCATCATCAGAAAGAGATGTGCATCGCTGATGACGCGCTTTCGAAGCAGTTCCAACAGAATCCTGAAGTCATTAGCTGGCAGATGGGACTCTCCATTCCTCTCACACTGGGTAGCACTCCATTTACTGTAGTGTGTGGGGGGCGCTCCTATCATTTTGATATTATTCGTGTTATTATGTTTTGTGTTTATATTTTATTTTAATGTCATGTTGTTTTAGATTATAAGTTTATTCTGTTGCCATCTTACTAACCCCTAGTTTCTAAGTCTTACTAACATAATATGGGCCTGCTTTTTGTTGCCTTAATAAATAAATAAATTAATTAATTTAAAATTATGATTTAAGATACTTTGAAAGAACTAGGTGTTCAGTTAGATAAGTACTTTTATCTAATATTACTTTTGTTTTTTTACAAAGTTAACAAGGTCTCACATTTATTTTCTTAGGGTGCGTACAGATTATGTAACATGTTATATAACTTCTGTTTTATAACACGTCCACACTATCTAACATTGTTGTCTAACAATGAAACATGTAACAAGACCGTACACATCAAAATAACATTGTTGTATAACAGTGTTTTATAACAATTCAATGCGTGTCATTTCTTAAAATATAGCATATACCTAACATTGTTGCAAAAACTAATAACATGTTATATAACTTGTTTTTGTTACACTTAGGTATCGTCCATATTAAAAAAACATGTTATTTAAATATGTTTTATAACATGTTTTGTTATATAGTCTGTACGCACCATTACTGTTATAATTAAGAGAAAAGTAAATTGTTTAATTAATTCATACCCAATACTGACATCATGTTAGCTATTAAGTACCTATCAGTTGATTAAACAGTAGGTATTTTGTATCGATAATATTGCGTTACGTTCACAAGTTGACGTAGAGAGGTATAATTATTATAATGTAACCTTTGTAGAATTAACTGAATTAATGCGTAACTAATAGCACATTTATTTGTTTTTAAAATATTTAAACTATTATCAATAGCGAGGTGCTTTAGGTTGCTAGTCATAAACAATATTTATTCATTTCCATTTGTGTTGACCGACGCGGCGACGTGCTAATTTGAAAATCTATACAAATTGTACTCGTAAGTGATCGATGTTTAGACATAGGTACGTAATATTTGAGATACATGATTATTTATTACATATTCAATAATATCGCAATCGATCAAATATTATTTTATGGGTTTGTCTGTGGCAGCGATGAATACCTCGGTAAATCGTGTTTCTCACTATTAAATTGTGTGTTAAACAGTGTGCTCTCGAGCCTAACGTTATGATAACAATTTCTTAATAATCAAACGAACCTTCGAAAATCTGAACAGTACCTAAATCTTCTGTAAATAAAAGCCTTAAAATTGACCCTGAAGTCGAAATCGTATAATATTTCAGTTCCATTCGGGTTGTCGTGCTAATTTGTAAAATCTATTTAAATTTTAAGTGATCGATGTCTGAACACGGACCTACACTTTCGGGCTGGAAATTAAATCAATTAACTTTCAACAGTTCACAAGATTTAAAGTTGAAAACACTTATTTTCACCGCTGACATCAATTGTGCAAACACGTTGACGAACTTACTGACTTGGCGGCATAACAAGATGACGAATGAGGGCTCCCTTTTTTGGCGGTAAATATTTTGGCGGGAGTCAAGGTTCTTTTTTAAGTTTCTTAAGACCGGTCCGACAACAGCTTAACAAGTAAGGTCAAGAAACGACAATGTTTTGATGGAGTTTCGCTGCGCAAAACCGACATAATAATAATGACAGTAATTATTTATTACAGATACCTAATAAATATAACGGTTAAATATTTCGTGAAATATGACTTGATTACAAACAATTGATATGTTAAAATAATAACGATTTGTCTTCCGTAACATTAAAGTTATAACAACAACGAATAAACACGACCATGGGAAACATGAACGGAATAATGAAAAAAGTTATCTTATTAATATTATTAATTGCTCATTGTTTGCCCTTGATAGAAGATAAACTTTAATAATATCCACGTTTTTATGTTAATCCAGGATATTCATCTCTTTAAAGACGATAACGTCATTGAGTAAATGTCAGTTAGCGTCGTGATAGTCAATATTTAATACTGCGGAACACAATTCTGCGAATTCTCGTGATCAACAAGGATTGTGTCACCCTGTCACCTTCCGCGTGCTTCTGTTGGCGTTCTTGTATTGAGATGGTAATAAAAAATGTTGTTAGCTATTAATTTTGCATGTTCGTATCATGGATTAGAAAAATATTTTGAAGTCATAGTCACATCGGTAGTTAATTCCAAAACTAATCATAAGTGATCAAAAGAATTGCTATTTTAGCTTTATAAAGATTGGGTTTTATAAATACTTATTTCAAACTTCTATTTCTTACTACCCTGTCCTTGCTTTAGTTCCAGACACTAATTTTCTATCTCCAATGTTAGTATTTATAGGATTCAATCAATTTTCATTATATTTTATTGCCTTGTAACCGTTTGAAATTAATCTTTTCATTTGTTACAGCTGCCGTATTTTCGGTAATTGATATTAACATCAGACCTATTTATTTTGTAACACGCACTAGGTACCTAATTAGTCATGTCGTTTGTCCTGGTCTCCTGGTCTCTCGGACAGGAGGGTAATGCCAAGGTGCAACTTGTGCAAATACTTAATTATACTTACAAATAAAACATTGCAAGAACCTTTCGTAATTTATCTCAAAGGAATTACACATTGAATATAATGTGGAATCCGAATATGGATATTTAATTGAAACTATTCTCTGATTATTATCCAATCAAACCCAATACAAAATTTACACTTATTGTAATAATTTCCACCTCGCCTGGGATCAAATCTAAGACCCTTCGAACGGCAGTCCGCCATGATAATTCTCGCGCCATACAGCATTATTCATTTACTTACATTAAATTTATTATAAGTTCATTTCTTTTATCCTTAATTCATTCAAAGAAAATGAATACTTAATTAGGATCCTCTATTCGTATAGAGGATCCTAATTCAAAAAAATGGTACTCCTATTGATGACAAAACATTCTAAGGGAAGCAGATTTTTTTGTAAGCAAAATTTTATTGGATCCCATCGGTATCCTCCGAATACGATACCTAATCTTAAAAGTTGCGGTCATTGACCGGATGTTTTGAAATTACCAACGAAATATTCGGGCGAGTAGGTACTACATCCAACTTCTGAATCTAGACGTACACGTTATAGATTCCTTATATTATGATACATTTGATATTTTTCTAATTATGATACACCGTTAAAGAACCGAACGAGATACTTGACCGGTAATGGTCACTCACTGTCGGTAACACCAAAGCTTTCAGCCAAAACTTTACCTTACCTTAGGGCGCATTCAAGTAGAACGCTGGTTACCGGCGCCGATCTGCCAGCGCTTATCGGCGCTTATCCGCGCAGGTAGTCGGCGCAGGTATACTTCTAGTCTGTATACTTTGTGCCCAACCAGCGCCGATAAGCCCCGACAAATTCCGACCTGTCACACGACCGAGGTTATGTCAAAGGACCAGTACCGATAAGCGCTGGCAGATCGGCGCCGGCAGGGGCGCCGTAACCGGGCGTGGTAACCAGCGTTTTCTACATGAATGCGCCCTTACCCAGTAGGTACGTTCATGTTCGATATGGAATTCGTACTAATAACATCTCACACAAATGCCAGCTCTCCGCCCCTGTGATTACGTTACATTGTCGATTGATCGCCGAAATTTTAAATGCCGTAAGTAAATTATGCTTACAAGCTTAATTGAACTGTGAGTCAGATAATAAATTTGTTTTTAGCGAGGAGTGATAATTCCGTATCCTTAGCGACTTGGGTATTGATCGGTAACTAACTCTTGCGAGAGGTATTTAGTATGTAGACAGGTAGCCTTCACGGAAGTATTAGTGCGTATAATAATATTAACAATCTAATAGTACCTAATATATGCTACCTTGCTAGCCTGCTAATATATGCTTTGATGATCTAATGTCTAGATTGAGCGTCGCCCTACAATGAAAACAAAAAACAAGGCAACAATATCAAGCATCTGTGCGTGCAGGCGATGTTTTACACGTTCGTCTTGTCTTTGTGTGCGTTATCAATGATACAATGATATAAAAATTGTCGCAAATAGTTGGCCACAATTTTTTGACACGTTTGCGCGGATTCGATGTTCCATCTAGACATTAGATCATCAAAGGCTACCAGTTATAACACCTGACCACTCATGGCTTGCTTAATCACTTCAATAGTTAGTAAAAACATAATTAATGAAGTTCTGTCTAAGCTGTTTTCATTTCATTGCCATAACTGTAATGTTTAGTACTTATTACAGCAATTAGTAAGTAGTAACTCATTACGCTGTAATTATTGCCATGAACTTTACAAAGTCAGTTAATAAGGAATTATATTGAAAAACATAGCCATTTTCTTTGATCGGAAAATCAATAATTAAAACAAGCAAAAATCACCTAAGAAAATTGTTATAATATTCAATTTTAATGATAGCGTTGTCAATAATGCCTTCACTTAAAAAGAAAATCGAATCCCTGAGAAATCAAAAGAATAACACTGATAGCCACTACATTTCCACAAGGTTTCCCTTTGTCTTGGGTGCCTTGGGCAACACAAAAGACATGAACACACACCGAGAAAGGAAACTAATTATCCAAATTTCCGCCTTGCTGGGAATTGAACCCAGGACCCTTGGAACAGCGTTCAAGCGCGTTAACTATAATATTGGGTCATTCGGGTTTTATCTCATGAAAGTTTATCGTTAAAAGTTGCAAGTTAAATAAAATCTTTTAATAAATAATTGTGTATTAAATATTCAAAGATTTTATTTAAGTACGATTTTTAGTTAAAAAATGTACGAACTCGGTCGTATAACGGTTAAGTACCTAACCTACCGATTACTATAAATATTTTTTATAAATTAACAGGGAAAATGCTTCATGAGTGTTTGCCTTTTAATCTTGGTTGCTACAAGAAATAAGACAATGGTATGAATGACTTAGTAACCACAGTTCGGGAAAATCCCGCACGTCCTTGTAAATACAGTTAGGACTTAATGTCACCAGACATATGTAATATTTCGTTAGTAATTACTTACTTAGTAATTCGTATCTGAACATTATGTTCAGAAAACAAGATTTACTTACCTAAAATAAAATACGTACCGAGTCAAGCTCGGTCATCTGATATTTTCATTAGGTATAAACCAAATAATTTCAGCACACGTCATTTTGTTTCACTGATGTCAGTTATAAATACTTAGTTGCTTAGTGAATAACTTACAAACAGGTATCTACCTATAACCTATCTACGTAGAAAAATTCGGGAACGGGTAAGTTGCTCATTACGAGGTTCAATTAAGTTTGAAGCTAAAATGAGGAATCTTTTAAGTTTAAACTTTAGCTTTAAACTTAATTTAATCTTGTGATGAGCAACTTACCCTAAGCCGCGGCGCGACGGCCGCGTTTTTTCACGTAAAATACAGCGCTTGATGTGCTGGAGACATTACCTTACAAAATCAAATATATTTTTTGATCTTTTATTTATAAAATTTGGAGCTACAAATGATATCTCCCGTTTTGATATCATCACATTATCATTGATTTTTATTGCCTTAATTTCAAGACGTCATAACGTTAAAAACTTATGCGCACGTATCCGACCGGGGCGTCCCTGTGGGGTAACTGACCGATATATTGAGACATACATAAAGGCTACTGTCATCTTGAAATATCTTTTTAAGCATTTGCTCAAAGGTACATTGGAAACGTTATTATAGAACAAACAACCGTTTGGGCTGTGGGGCCACACAAATAAATGGACATACATACAAACATACATACATACATATATACATACACTCGAAAAACATAACCCTCCTTCTGACGCAGTCGGGTAAAAACAATCATCAAGGTCAACTTATTCCGGTATTTTGTCGTCAGGAAGTGGTTGGTACATACTTAATTTCAACGAAACCGAACGTTTTAATTGAATAAAATCTTTATTTATTTAACCTAGGCCTCGGGCGTATTTATGCAGATTATGAGGACAAAACAAAATACGAATAATGATATTAGGTATCGAAATATGTATTTTTAATATTATCTCTATTAACTAGTAGACGCCCTTGCTTCGCTTCCGGACACCTGTTGCTCCACTCTTATTGGTCGTAGCGTTATATCACCTAAGCCCTTCATTGATAAATCGTAAAAAAATTATGAAATCGAACCAGTAGTTCCTGGGATAAGAATGCTCAAACAAACAAACAAATAAACATGCAATCTCTGCAAATTTATATGTATCAGTAATAATATAAGATTATATTTATATCGCAGAGACAGTCTATGCAGTTCAATAAAACTTTGCGTAGTTCATTAGTATTCATTAGTTTAAAATTTTAATTACGTACTTCAACACGGAGAACCCTCAGAGGGATAGACTTTAAAAGCTTTTTTAGTTGGCCTTTAATGTATTCAGGTATTCGGGTAATCAAGTTTAATCTAGTGTTTTGCCGTTTTTAGAATCGGTTTGAGATTTGTTTTAAGCTTTGTAATCTTTTGTTTATTAAAATTTTGTGTTCAATAATAGTGGTTTAGAACTTTACATTAAAGCACTAAATGTACCTACCCACCTGCACAAATGTGATTGATCTACATAATTCGTACCAAAATGTAAATTAAATCGTTGGTACACACATCTTAACCTTTTTACTAACTACAAATAAAAATATAAGTCCACAGAAATACACAGAGGCTCAGCCTACTTATTAACTTATTATAGTATTACTTTTATACATAATATTGTAATTATTTACACATCGTAGATATTACTTAAAAATAAAATAAAGTAAATCTGGCATTTGAATTACAAGTTCAAACTTCCAAGACGAAACATTGAATAAAAATGCTAAATCCGTTTATGATGCAAATTTGGTCGCATGTCCCCGAATAAATCAAGTTTTATATCCTCGCTTGTTATTGGCAGGTCGAATCAATCCAGATCCAAACAGATTAAATGTCTGCCTGCTCGGAAACCAAACAATTGATTCAATAAAATTCTCTCGTAAACTTCAATAGACGCACTCGTATATTATTTATGGATCTCTAATTGTCCACATCTAAAGCTGACGTTTCTGTATGGATTTTGGTGGAATTTAATATCTTTTCATGACATTCTGAGAGTTTTAGTTATCAAAATATTCCAGCAAATTAGGGTAGAAAGATTAGTGAAATTGGGACGTTCAGCGAGCATACAAACTCCCGGGAATTAAAAAAAATGTCGCAGCGATATTACTGTTGTTTAGACTTCCAAGAGTTACCATATTATGTTCGTATTTTTCCGGACGTACCCTTTTGGTCTTTTGTCCAACTTTTTTGTCGGGTTATAAAAAATTGACTGAGTAGCTATTCACACTGGCTAAAAGTGACCTCTGCGAATCATTTAATCTTCATCACTATTTCATGTTTGTAACAGTCTGAGAGATACATTATATAATTATGTCATTGTTGCAGATAGCTCGGACAAAATGGGGCACGACGAGAAGAAAGGGACCATTGTTCTAGACAATTTTAATTCAACGTAAGTATCACTTGTTATTATAATATTACTTCAAAGCGTTAATCCCTGACGTACTTAAGTACTAATTGAAATTTAACTCATACAGAAGCACGTAGATTTTTCACATTGTATTCCTTTAATTAATAGATCTGCTTTTAATAATTAATGTGTTTATTATGAATGCATACACTAACAACAGCACTATAATAATTTTATCTACCCGTTTATTATTATGTAAAGAATATGTATGTAGGTATCTACTATATTTATATTTAATTTTTGTTTTTTTTTCAGAGCAAATCTAGCCGCGAATCCTGGATTTCAATCAACACTAAGTTTGGGTTCAAAAGAAATAATTAATGAAAAAGCATACAATCCCTTCGAACACAGAAAAGTAGAGCATCCCACATCGTAAGTAAAGATACCGTACATCATAATAATAAGTGAATATTTATCTTATAACCTCAGGTCCTTAGATGGCGAACTTATACAATGCGGAAAAAATACGACGTCAAAATCGGCATATCCGAGCTGTCTCATTGCAAGCATTGTCATATTTCACAACACACGGCACAACGGCACAGAAAAATTTGATAATTGCGATTATTAACCGCTATTATCGATGGTGTCTTTCTATTTAAAATACATTTAATCGCAATTAAATAAATGCGATACGAGTGAAAAGTCGATCTAATCGTTCAAATTAATGAAATAAAATGAAAATATACTGAAAAATATACTTATTAGCTCTTTGCCAAACAAAATAATGACGGCGACACATCTAAAAAATAAAATTGGTCAAGTAAAAGTCGGACTCGCATTTGAAGGGTTCCGTAGCAGCAAGTGACATAATATAAAAAATATATTTGATTGAAATAAAGGTAAATCGCGGTTTACGATTTATGTCGTACCTAGTATTAAAAAAACTACTTACTAGATCTCGTTCAAACCAATTTTGGGTGAAAATTTGCATGGTAATGTACATCTTACATATAAAATTCTCGTGTCACAATGTTAGTTACCATACTCCTCCGAAACGGTTTGACCGATTGTAATGAAATTTTGTATGCATATTCAGTAGGTCTGAGAATCGACTACTGTCTATTTTTCATACCCCTAAGTGATAAGGGTGGTTCACCCTTAACATTTTTTTTTAATTTTTGGACAAAAAACCCAAAATTTTCACCCTTTTATCACCAACCCCTATTTTTTAATAGTCATTTTCCTAGAAATAATTTATATGGCATAACAACTTTTGCGGGGTCAGCTAGTCATAATATATATTTTTAGTTTCATCATTCCCCTTTTTTAGAAGTTACAGGGCGGGGACCACATTTTGCCACTTTGGAAGTGCCTCTCGCGCAAATTATTCAGTTTAGAAAAAAATGTATAAAAACCACAATATCATTTTTGAAGACCTATTCATAGACACACGTATGTGTTTGATAAAAAAAATTGAGTTTCAGTTCTAATGGGGAATCCCAAGATTAATTGTTTTTTTTTTCTATTTTTGTGTGAAAATCTTAAAGCAGTTCACAGAATACATCAACCTACCAAGTTTCAACAATATAGCTCTCATAGTTTCGGAGAAAAGTGCCTGTGATAGACGGACGGACGAACGAATCTATGAAGGTTCCATTTTTTGCCCTTTGGCCACGGAACCCTAATTATTGTAGATACCTCTTATGACGTACACATGGTCATTATATCGTTCCTGATCCGTAGTACACCTCACAAGTTCACCTGGGTGGACTATTGACATGAACATTACACGTACATTATGGACCATAGACGTGAAAAAGACCTCTGGTGAGGATACCCAACACGAGATAGCACGAGAAGGTACGTTGTACCTATGTGGCCGGAGAACAAAGTTCTTTGTTGTCATAGAAAAAACAGGCGCACAATGCGAAACAGAAGATAATATCACTCTGTCTCTTTTTACGTCATTTTCGTAAGTTGCCCCTTTTTACGTCTTTGTAGTGAAGAAAGATATCGTAACTATACGGTATATTGTTACTTCTTACTAAAGGTCTTGCTTCTGACATGAAAGCATAATACCTATTTGCTTTCCATTATTTTGATATTACTTTATCCTCATTGGTCAAAATAAAACACTTCATGTACTTTTCCTCTCTCTCTCGCTCCCTCTTTATCTCTCTCTACCACTCTTCCAAATAATTTTATACCATCGTGAATCATTATCTTCTGCGTGGGTAGCTAGTACATAAATAACAATTAAATTACATTATGGAATAAAATCTGTAAAGTTCACAGAAATTCTCGCCCGAAGCATCAATTTCATTTAATTCTAACCGAATCACAAAGTTTGTATTTGTGTATGTACAGCGCGAGTTAAATGGAGTAATTTTGCCATAAGCTATCAAAACCCGAAATGGATTCTAGCTTTCATTTCAAACTTTGCAATCCGTCGTCATAAATCTTCCACTTGGCAGTTACGTAGGTCATTCAACAAGTTTTAGGCACTAAAGTATTGGGTAGTCTATTGTTTTATAAACTAGGAGCACTAGGTGTTGTATAATGGCAACTTTGCTTGGGAAACGGCGACAGCCTAATGGTTAAGAATTCGGCCTCCTACTCGGGGTATCCGGGTTCGAATCCAAGAACCTGCATTTTCTGACTTTTTGATGGTACGTGCGTTTTAAACATTTACATGTCACTCGCTTTAACGGTAAAGGAAAACATCGCGAGGAAACCTGCATGCCGGAGAGTTCGCAAAAACTCAAAAGTGTGAAGTCCGCCAATCCGCACTTGGCCAGCCTGGTGGATTATGGCCTTAATCTTCTCATTATGAGAAGAGACCCGTGCGCAGCAGTGGGGTTATGGGTTGTGATGAATGAAACCTAAGCTTGACACGCTGCCGTATGGCTTTAGATAGGCAGGTATTTACTACATTAAAACATGCTTGAAATCTCACAAAAGGAACTTGCAAAATTAATCCGTCAAAAACTTGACATTGGGAGTATTGCGTAGGTGTACACATTTCAATCATTTCTTGTCGCGTCAAAGGTGTCAAAGGCATGGTAGTGAATACAAAGTATGTTAGTTATATGAGTGGGTGTAATGTTACATTTATTCATTTCTGTACTTTAATTTAGACTGTTTGAAACTTCATTATCCACCATCAGTGTTATATTTGTTTAGAGAGGTACAAAGTTTCCCTTCACATATTAATGTACCTACATACCTTCCGTTATCCGAGAACAAACATTAATATCTATCACGTTATTATCCGTATCAGAGAATCCGAAACCCGTCGCTCACACTACTAACTTAAATTAAGGATTTCAAGAAGAAAATATCTAGAAATAAAACTTAACTAGGTACGTACAGACTATATAATAATAATAATAATAATAATAATAATAAAAGTATTTATTTATCCAAAAAGGGTTTACAGTTAATTTTGGGTGGACACTAGTCCCCACACTAGGATTCCCTGTGTCGTGGGTGACCAGTCTCTCCCCTCACATATGTACTATGTATTTATTTATTTAAAACTAACAAAAATTTTGGCTTGCTTAACAATAATGTGTGCATACAAGTGTGTGTATATGTGTGTGTGTCTGTTTGAGTGTGTGTGTGTGTGTCTCTGTTTGTGTGTGTATATGTGTGTGTATGTGTGTGTGTGTGTGTCTGTTTGTGTGGGTGTGTGTCTCTGTTTGTGTGTGTATGTGTGTGTGTATGTGTGTGTGTGTGTGTGTGTGTGTGTCTGTTTGTGTGTGTGTCTCTGTTTGTGTGTGTATATGTGTGTGTGTATATGTGTGTGTGTCTGTTTGTGTGTGTGTGTGTGTGTTTGTGTTTGTATGTGTGTGTGTGTGTGTGTGTGCGTACGTGTGTGTGTGTGTGTCTTGGTGCATGTTTGTGTATGTTTGGGCTCGCGACACGTGAGCGCTTGTAAATTTATTTTTGAATTGTAATTATTTGTTCAGTTTCCATATACGTCATATTATCTAATAATTTCTTGATTTTTCTTTTGCAGGTGTACGTGTTGTCGTTGGCTATTGAAATTTTATTATTTATTCTTGTGTATACGAAAGGGCCCATGTAGGAGAAAGCTGTTTGACCGAATTTTTTATTTCTTTTTGGAATATTCCAGAACAATTTTCTTTGGTTTCTTCTTTCTTTATTTACTTGTTTCAGCGCTATTTTATGGTATTTTAAGATTAGTGATCTAATGTATGTTTTTCTAATACTCAGGTGTCCTGTGTCTTTATAAAGTGCCTCGGTAGAATATCGGTAGGGTTTTTTATAGGCGACTTTTAGCAGTGCTCGTTGTGCTCGTTCGAGTTTTATCAAATGTGTTTTATTAGCAACCCCCCACGTAACTATGCTGTAGCTGGCGATCGACTGACATAGGGCTAGGTATATCATGTTTATGGTAGTAGTGTCAGCTATGTCTCTGAGTCTTTTGAAAATAGGTGTAAGTTTTCTGATACGTCCACATAGTTTATCGTATATTTATTAATTCGTTGAAAATTTTCTTCGGCGTAGCATTTAGTACCGGGATGGATGCTACAAGTGCTACAATGTATTTTTTGTTATGTCCTTGTCTGTCTTTCCGCTTGCTCGGAACAGATTTTGGACAATGAGATGTTTCAGCATAAAATTAGGATAGGTAAATCCAGGTAAAAGTAAAATACAAGTTAATGGATCTAAGGACTCAACTATTGACTTCAAGAATAGCTAATATAAGTTTTGCGGTTTTGCGTAGTAAGTAGCTAGGTACTTACTAGAGTAACTTGGTGAAGTATGCTCTAAACCTTCTTAATGATGAGAAGAGGTCCTTGCTCAGTAGTGGGCCATTAACGGGTTAAAACCATCGTAGGTACCTAACAAATAAGTTTCGTTGGCAGGCGTGGGCGATTAAAATAATCTTCAATTAATTCTGGAGGTCACAGAAAGGTCAACAAAAAGACTATTAAAAAATATATTGATTGCCAAGACAACATAATTATTTTGATTAGCTATGAACTAAGACTTCCATATCTGGATTATTTAGTATATTTGTGACCTCCAATGCACACAAACAGATGTTCTTGATACCAATTTGGATGTACCTAAATAGCTTTGAAATATTGTCACAATATTATGAAACTAAATAACCGTAAAAATGCCTTAAAACTTAGTATTTTAGAATGAATACATCAAAATGTATTCAATGTCAATATGTACCTAATTTGAAAAGATATTCAGCGGATTTCAGAAATGTTTAAAACTTTGTTTTATACATTTCTGAAGTAGGCACTCCTATTCAAATATTTTAAATGTCTTTAACCCTTTTCACATACCTTTATCCTAAATCCCAACATAGAGTACCTACCTAGTAATTAAACAACCTATTTCAAACTTAAATAAACAGTAACATTTTTGGCTCGCTTTTTGTGTACCTACCTACTTACTGTGTATAAAAGCGAAGTTTCTGCCACTTTTTGCTCTTCTGCCCTACGTGACCTTTTTAAATGTCAAATCTTAGGCTTGTACACGCTTTCAATAAGCTTTCAAATGTGTATAAAATTATCGCTTGATGTAAGTACTAATAAATAATATGAAAGGTTAGTGGGTGCCATGTCTAAATACACAAAGACAAGAACACAGTCAGACCGAGACCAGAAATTAAAACCCAGTTTTCAAATCACTGGCTGCCTAGGGTTCTATTGGCTTATTTTGAGGCCTGCACATTGCACTATAAGAATCATCAAACTCGTACGTTGGTGTATAATAATTTCATGCAAATATACATACTTACCTATACAAAACCACCAACATACCTACGAATACGCACACTACACAACGGGTTTTTCCCGTTAGCTCCCATTCCCATTCTCACCCGTCCCACTAGACCCCGAATTCCGATTTTACTAATAACGTCAAATAAAAGTGCAATAAAAGGCACAGACATGCTCACGGATTATTTCAAAGTAGAATACCTAATCTTTCGTTTGTAATAATAGAGCACCGCAAAATGTCGCCTATTACAATTGATTATACTAAACTAATAGAATCGTATGTCTTCCAGAACCGTCGGCTCCCTGGCTCACTTGCTGAAGTCGTCACTAGGCTCCGGTATCCTGGCCATGCCGGCAGCGTTCAAGAACGCTGGGCTAGCAGTGGGCGCCTTCGGAACCATCATTGTGGGGTTCATCTGCACGCATTGTGTGTACATTTTGGTAAGCAAATTGTTATGTTCCAACATCAATTATTGAGTAGCTGCCAAATTAATACAAATGTTAAATGTGACATCTGCAGTTATAAATAAAACAATGAAGATCATAACATTCATATTTTTCTAAAAAAAATACTACCTTGTTCATACGCGATTTAAATTATTTTTAAACTCTTAATAAAAACTCACTGCAGACATCACTAAGAGACGACTGATTCTTATGTAATAAAACCTCAGAAAATAATCGTTTGTCCTTCAATTGCACAAATTCTAAAAATAAAACACGTTCGCCCCAAGCATAACTTCACGATGAGAGATAAGCCTATACTAGGGTTGCAACGATATATCGGAAAACCGATAATATCGATAATATCGAAGGGGACACATCGATATTTTTATCGATATTTGCGCTATAACGATACGATAATATCGATATCATATCCGAAGAAAAAAAAACGATAATTCACAACCTTAGATAAGGCTGTATGGGCTTTGAACATGAGCCTTTTCTTACAATATAAACAAATAAAAAACATCCTTTACTTGTTTTATTTCTCTATTGTCTCTGGCTGTATGGGCTTAGACCCTTTCCCTGTCCATAAGGACTAATGAAACAAAAAAAATCTCTATGATCTGCATATTTTTTATTTAAATAAATAAATAAATAACGCTTCACACTCAAAGCCCCACACTAGGATTCCCTGTGTCGTGGGTGCCTTGGACAACACACAAGACAAGGACACACACCCAGACCGAGAACGGAAATTTAAACTCATCATTCAAATTGCCGCCTCGCTGGGAATCGAACCCAGGACCCTCGGAACAGCGATCGGCGTGTTAACCATTGCGCCATTCAGGTCGTCAATTTAAATTTAAATAAATTCGATGTTATCGATATTATCGACCAAAATCATCGATATTATCAACTATCGATAATCCCCGATATAATTATCGATATTTTTATCGATATTAAAACAACCTTGCATCCCTAGCCTATACTAATGAACAGTATAAACTTTGGGGTAAACCGTGCAAAATGAGCACCAGGTTCATTAATATAGACGTGTAGGTCATTTGTCCTGAGTTCCCCAGTTTTTCAGTCTCAGACGTCCATCAACCACCCGGAAAGGTTTTTAAAAAGGTTTGCTTTTTGCGTCTGAGGGAAAAAATTGAATGTTTTTAACGTTTTGTTTCCCGGGTAATATTCAGGTAATATTTTTCTCAAGATCTTTGAATTAAAGGTGGCACCGGTAATTTATAACTTATAACTCCATTAAACATTATACAGTTGTCTGTGAAGTTTAATAGAGTTTTTTGTTCGTTGATCAGATACGATTCTTTTGATTAGTTTTGACTCGATAAGTAAACATACTTAATACGAGCTCACTTATGCTAAGTTTTAACCGTCAGTCATGGTCAAAGATATCACCGACTCTTATAAGAAGACAGTTTTAACAAAATGTGTAATCTTTACGGACAAGCAATACATGTCTGAATCAAGGACCCCTTAAGTTTTCTCGTTCCGTCCAATTGTGTGAGATACCTCGGGCTTAATGTCACGTCTAACGACACTGTTACAAATATATTTATTTGAGACGAATAGAACACTTACGTTATCATAACAAGTATATCCATTCTATCCTTACTAATCCCTACTTTGACGACCCGAATGGCGCAATGGTTAACACGCCGGATCGCTGTTCCAAGTATCTTGGATTCGATTCCTAGCATCGCGCAGTGGCAGGGGAAGGGTGGTGCTGCATGCTCGTTTATTGCCTTCATTCTAAAAAAAAGTTTCTGACGTTTACTTGCTAAACGGAAAACAGTGGCGTCTAGACAACTTTGTGGTAGTGGTATTAATTAAAATTTTATTAAATGTAAGTCACCTTGTTTGCAGTGTGCATCCTATAATAGGTGGTAGGGCCTAGAGCTCACCCGGGGAAGTACCACCGCCCGCCACGGTACTTAGTAGGTACCATTCCTACCGTGTAATAATTGTTTTAAGAACAATTGTGTTCCGGATAGGAAGGTGTGGAGTCGGTTACACTTTTTTAGAGGCGACCATCTCAGTCCTCAGAGGTAGCAACGCATCTGTGACCGAATTAGAACAAGACTCATTGATTCTAGTTCTGGGTTGGTCACAGTTGTCATAGGCGGCAGCGGAAGGTGGTGCTGCATGCTCGTTTGCTATCTTAATTATATAAAAAAAAACCTCTCGGTTGTATACAAATACTTTAATAATCTATTGTTTAGGCTCTACTTAGTGAAACTCCATTATCACCAACTAATTGTTGCAAATTAATTTGATTTTTAACCGACTTCAAAAAAGGTGGAGGAACTATGTTCGACGCCTATATTTTTGTCTCAGACAGGTTCTGATGACGCCATCCTAGGGAAATCCCTTGATTTCAATTGAAATGTGGGCAATAGACACTTATCTCCGTGTTTCCTGCTTACTTACCTAGCAACGTGTTTCAAATAAATTCTTCAATATTTCAAATACTTGTGGATATTTAGTTAAGTCTTGTTTTTGTTAATGTTGTCAACAGGTCCAAACATCCCAGGAAGTATGCATCGATGCGAAGAAGCCGTCTATGGGGTTCGCTGAGACCTGCGGAGCGGCTTTCGAGTTCGGACCAAAGAGGCTACGGCCTTGGGCTAACTTCGCTAGGTATACCACATTCCTATTCCATAAAAACCCTACACATGCCCGTGTAGATTGACAACCCGGTATGGCGAAACTTTTACCGGACTTTCATTTGAAGATCCTCACAAGTATCCCAAGAATCTAGGACGGGTTTGATTCTCAGCGATTTGATAAATTCTATAGCTCATTACAATCTCCCAAAACCAGACCCCTGTACATAGATAGTACATATTACATAAATAATATAGATACAATTTATATGAAGTTTGAATGGTAGAGTTTTTGGTAAGTATGTAAGGTACTCCATCCATATTTGCTAACTCTAACTGAGTTGTAAGATTGAAATTATGATATTAAGAATAACAGGATTTAACACTCATAAAAGTATTAAATCTTTGACGAACGACTGTTCGCCTCTTGGAAAATAATTAAAAAGATAAATATTTGTCATAATGTTGCGATTGCTTGTGATATTTTCGCCGTCGGCGTAAGTACACAAGAGATTCTAATGCCAGGAGATGCCAGTGTATGAACGTTTATTTATTAAATATATGTACATCGCCGATATGTCGCACCTTTAGAAATAAACTGACTAATTAATTCTAAAGGTGCAATATCTGAGTAATGATACGATTATATTTGAATTCCAACTCGAATTTGTAAACCAAATCAAATGCAAAAACCTTTTAGCACCTGTCTGTGATTTTTTAACTCTATTACATTAGGTATAAAACAGGCAGAAAAAGCGTATACAGAAAGGTACAGATCTGAGTACTTAATGGAATTAAGTGATTACATACTACTGCCAAAGAAATCTACGACTAAACGAAATTGTTGATCTTCGTCTTAGGAGGGTACCTAATACTTCAAAGTTTTCAGTGCACTTTTTTGATAAAATCGAATGTGATTAAGTTTTCAATGTTTAGTTTTATTTTCTCTCGAAAGAAATTTAAACAACGTTTTCAAGAAAAGATTTAACTTGAAAAGATCTTTTTATGTTTTAAAGTAAAATTTTATATTGCTTTTTATTTTCCAGAACATTCATAGATTATGCCCTCACGTGTACATACTTGGCCGCACTATGTGTATACATCGTATTTATAGCTGAGAACTTCAAAGAGGTAAAGAACTAAATTAATAATAATATATTTAGTTTGTAAGAAGTCGAACCATTTTATCGGTAGTCACCAGTGCCAGAGGACATCAGTAATACCAAAGGCATTACAAACGCTTTGCCACTTGTAAGAGGAAAGCTAGGACTGTCTCTCAAGCCCGAACACTACAAGTCGTTTGGCAGTTGATTCTAAGGAGAGGATGGTAGGTAGATAGCCAGGCGAAAGGAGAGGGTGGTAGATAGCCAGGCGAGCTTGAGCTCTCCCACGAAGCAGGCGACGGCTTCTGACGTGTCTTACGATACCCTGATCTGCTTACAAGACGTACCTAAATATAGGCCACTTATTTTTAACCATCCCCAAAAATGAAAAAAAAACAATTCCACGGATTCAATTCTCCAGGTAATGGACCAATATTTCCCCGAGTACAAGCTGTCAGTGGAGACCTACTGCGCGCTGACTCTCGTCCCATTGGTGCTCATCTGCCAGATACGGAACCTGAAGTGGCTGGTCCCGTTCTCGGCCATCGCCAACGTCATGCTGGTCATCTGCTTCGTCATCACCTTGTACTACCTCTTCACCGACATGCCAAGCCCAGCCGAGAGAACCATGGTGGCTAGCGTCACCCAATGGCCTTTGTTTATGAGGTAATCTGTTACTTTCTACTGAAAAAGTAATTACTTTGCCTAAAAATGGTCTTCAATTTACAAACAAGTTCTATGAAATATATAGTTTACGTGCTCACAAAATTTGAGGGTTTTCCTCGGTCTCCATCTTATCTTGTCTATCTCATCTTATCGGTATCTTGACTTGCTATTAATTGGTATATCTCGGAAGTATGCTCTCTCAAATAAAAAAGAATTAAAAAAGTCGATTCATACATACTATATGTACATTCACTCTCATATTCACAATATAGAGAAATCGCTGGACATTTATAAAAATATATTATGTAGGCGTCAAGCATATAATACGTCGTTTTTGAAGTCAGTTAAAAAATAAAACAAATTAGATTATCTCAGAATTGTCATGAAGAAAAAGAAGTTGATAAGCCGAACACTCCGGATTCCCAACGAATTGGAAACTTGCTAATTGGAAACGTTGTCTTTTTATTCCCTTGAAATAACTCACAATTTTAAACTGTAACAATTATAAAGTCGATTTTTTTTATATAGAAATATACCTAACGGTCGATGGTCATATTTTCCACCAGTATACAGTGTAATGAACTTAAAAACTTTTTAATCAAGTTCGTCGACGATAATTAATTTTTCATGTTATTAGGATTCATCAAAGCTTAAATAAACGAAATCATCTGAAGTAAAATTAATTTCGCTTTTTGAATTCATTTAAGTAGTTGGAAAACCTTTTGTTTGTCTTTCCGACCCTTACGCAATTTTAGTCCCTATCCTGATTATTCCTAATACTTGATCAATTTTATTAAACGACCAATTTCCTGGAATTGCGCTTTTAATATTTTCATTGGGTTTCATTTTGTGGTTCCTGGTATTTAATTATGTACCTACTTGAAAATTACTTGGATTTCTTTTATTATGAGCTCACAGACAACTTTATGTAATTTTTATCTATCTACGACCATTTGTATTTTTTTGTCTTCACCTTCTCATTATTTTTGGTGTAACACAAAAAGTATTATCACTGATCTTCTACTTCTTACAGCACCGTAATCTTCGCCATGGAAGGCATTGGCGTGGTGATGCCAGTTGAAAACGAGATGGCTAAACCTGAGCAGTTCCTCGGCTGCCCCGGTGTTTTGAATGTGGCGATGACAACCGTTATATCTCTTTATGGTATCGTCGGGTTCTTCGGATACATCAAGTTTGGAGATGACGCGCGCGGCAGCATTACCTTGAATCTTCCTGAAGATGAGTTGTAAGTATAAAATATACCTACAGTTACGATTATAATTAATCGTTGTTGTCTGTGTATGTGCGTATATACCTTGTATTTTTGTGTTGTATTGTATACTAACAGTATCATGTTAAAATTTAAAATTTGTAGTAAGATAAATAGAGTTGACTATAGTAGTAGCCAAAAACAGTTTTGTCAGAATGAGCATTTCCTTCGTAGATATCATGTTCCTAGTTGAACGAAATTTGAAATTATCCCAAACATTTGGACTCATTAAACAATTTCTTTTTGTATTCTCCCTTTTAAATTTGCTCTCTCTCCTACAGACTCGCCCAAAGCGCAAAGATTCTGATGGCGCTGGCCATCCTGTTCACCTACAGTCTCCAATTCTACGTGCCCATGGAGATGATCTGGAGACAAATCCACCACAAGATCGCTGTCCGATACCACAACCTCACGCAGATTTCTATAAGGACTGCCGCAGTTGTTGGCTCAGGTATGCTTTTTCATCAAATATCTATTACTTTCTGTTAAGCATCTATACCTTTCATTAATAACTGATTATAATTATAAATATTGACATAACTTTCTCGCGATGACTGCCTCTGCTTTTTCATAATATAATTGGTAAAAGAGGTAATAATGACTATATTAATGATAATATGAAAAACGTACCTACTTGTAAGTTATGGAGAAAGTTATATAAATTAAATAATACAAAAATATTTAAATGAGCTTATAAAATCATACAATTTTGTTCCAGTCGCAATCGCCGCTGCCTTCCCTGATCTAGAGCTTTTCATCGGCCTATGCGGAGCTATCTTCCTCTCCAGCCTCGGTCTTCTCACGCCGGCCATCATTGAAACCGTCCACAAATGGGACCGAGGACTCGGAATGTTCTACTGGATACTCTGGAAGAATATCTTCATTTCCCTCGTCTCACTCACAGCTCTCTTTGCTGGTTCATATGTTTCGATCAAGAGCATGATTGAGAAATTTGACGCACAACCCATTTTGGAAATGATTGTCAACGGTACAGATGTAACAAATAACACGGTATTAGGGTGAAATTTGACAAATAGTATAATATATAGGTCTTCCTTCAGACAAACTAATTTCAGACAAAATATAAATATGTACAATGTTAATAAATTTTATATTGAGGAAAATATTTCTAACGAAAGAAATCACAACGAACATTGTTTGTTTTTAGAGACTCACTTCGTGTAACAAGAAAAGTGACAGAAAAATCATAAAAATAAATAATCGGTATGAAAAACTTTTATTTTTCGTTCCGTAGGTACATTATTGTTTTTGTAGTGTATTTTAAAAATATCATTCGAATCGACACGTTGGAAAATTGTGTAATTTTTCCGCAAAGTTTAATTCAAAATGTTAAAAGAGCCACAATGTGACATTATTGCTTTATTCGCCGGGAGCGAATTACGATCAATTATAATAAGTAATTGACATACAACCTGCCATTTTATAGAAGTACACTGTAGATATATAGGTAGTTTTAGAATAGTTGTGCGACACATTAGTGATTAAGGAAAGATTATTATGCGTAAACTTTTTTTACAAAAACGATGTTGTAAACCATACAAATATTAATGTAATTATCGAATAGTTTTCTTTTATACTGTTAGTTTTATAGAAAGTTGTAAAATAAATGTGTTTTTGTATTTAAATAAATATTAAGATTGTGATATCCTGCTAAGTTACTTAAAATGTCTTACATTTTTTGCTCCAAATTGTTAAAAGAAAAAATTCTATTTTATATGCATAATAATTATTTTTATTTTTATTATAACTAAGTATTAACGTGAAATTTTTTGACTGTAATTATATTAAAATAGGTATAACTATGTTTAAAACAAAAAAATTACCTATCAATTTGTTTCATCGCGTGATAAGAAATATTATTCAAAACAGTCAAATTCTTAGAAGACGTACCTAAATGACCGATTTTACTATAAGACTCTTTTGATCTTAGCCAAATAAGAGTTAATTTTAATTTATTTAACACATTACAATGAGAAAGAGGTACCTCGCTAGGATTGTGAATAAATGTATAACATTTATTTATAATATCAAGATAAAAGTATAATTAAATACATATGTTGTAAATAAACGAACACGGGGATTCAAACGCCATGATTAAGGTTTTTATAAGTAAACTATCCTTAATACTGCAAAGGCTTAGAGCATACTCCACCATGCTGCTCCAATACTACAATATTAAAACACAAAATTTTAATCATGAGCACGCTATTAATGCCATATGACCGCTTATCAGCAATAAGGAAGTAAATACCGGGTAAATAACCAATCCTAAACACATCACAACTTAGTAATTATTCGGTCTTACCAACTTTATCCAAATATTTTAGGACACACAAATATTTAAGTTATAATACTGTTAGAATTAAATGTTGTATGAATGTGATATTTATTTATCGGTTAACTTTGATAAGAATAAGTATTAAAGCTTTTAAAATATTTCTTTGTTTAATTTTATTGAACTATTATTTTTACAAAAAATGCACACTGTTTCATTAAATAACCGGGCTACTTTAACTAAGAATTAAACTATTCCGCCGTGTTGGATTAGAATGACGTCATACATCTAACCATGCATTTTGATTCGATTCCCAACTAGGTGGACATTTGAATGATGAGTTAAACCGTTCACGGTCTGGGTGTGTTTGTTCTTGTCGTGTGTTTGTGTCTTGACCATGGCACATACGTCACAAGCAATCCTAGTGATGGGCTATGAGTCTTTAGCGTTATTTATAAATCTGGACACAAATCTACATAATATCGCCTCTATTTGCAGTGCCATTTGGCGGCCAGATAAGCTCGAACACATACATTTGCTTTAAACGCCTGACCCTAATTCCCTAACGCTTGCATCTCAGAGAGAATTCGCATTAGGCACTGAGGATCGTGCCGCTCGAGTTAAGCTAAAGAGCGGGTATTATACCGCTGTTTTATAGCTTGTAGTTTGAGTGAACCATGTATGGAAGCATAATAATTATATTCTTCTTTCCTTCGGAAAATCTTACTTTGAATTTAATTTTCGAAACCTTCAAAATAAAACATATTAGAGAAACTATAGTAGCGCGCCAGTGTGCCGCCTAAAGCTAAAGAAAATGTGCTAAGCGCCTATAAAATCGGGTGAGCAAAATTTCTCTCACCGTCTTTACTTTGTACCATAAAAACAATTCACACGTATATTATACTACGTGTTGTTGTTTTGCGCGCGAAAATTTATTTCACGCGCGCGGGATGACTACTAAAACATTTTTACAAGGCGCTACTGACCCGCTCGTTCAAACCATTCCAAGTTGTCCTTACAACTTGGATCTACAAAATACGAGAGCTTTAGAACTCTGCAAATACTATTTATATATGGGGGCGTTTTATCGTCGATTTCTTGAATGAGATGTTCTCAGTTATTTACTTCAAAATTATAGGTCGTACTTCAAGGTTTATTTTTCTTGTAAGTTTATGCTTAGATGTAAAATGTAATAGCCTGTACTTGAGTAGGTACGCCGAGAATATGGAATTACCACACCCCTCTAAAAACTAATTTATTACCTTTTCACTTCTGCTCTTATTAAATTCAGCCTCTAAACCATATTTGGATAAAGCATTTTAAATACTAACCTTACCTCCTTAAACAACCTTAGTCACAGAGGTAGAAATAGAAAGGTGTCATTTATGCGGGTAGCCATTAAAACATCTCGAACGCAAACGAAGTAGGTATAGGTACTTAGTGATTTGAATATTGGACTCCCGAGTTGAGGGTCTACATCTTTAGATATGCTTAAATATTTTTATTTATTTATTTATTTATTTAAACTTTTATTGCACCTTACACAAGTACAGGTTACAAAAAGGCGAACTTAATGCTAAAAGCATTCTCTACCAGTTAACCTTTGGGAGTGAGAAAACATTGTAGGCGGCACGTAAACAATAAATAATAATAAAATAAAATAAAAAAGTAAAGTAAGAATAATGTATATAACAAATATCTATATCACTATAATTTAAATCATAAATACGATTAAAAATAAGTAACATTTATAAAATACACAATACTTATACATACATAAATATGAAATTTTTACATAATTATAAGTATACAAATAACATATACATGACGATATAATATATATATATATAATACATGACGATATAATAGATATATATATAATATATATACATACATACGATATATACAAAATAAGTATACAGCTAGGTATATAATATGATGATGAATCACAAAGGACCTTTAATTTTTTGGTGTTCCTTAAGATGATAGTCCAGGATATTCCGTTTGAAAGTAAATTTACTGGAGGGTTGCCTTAGAACCACAGGTAGGGCGTTCCAAAGTAAGATAGACTGAATAGTGAACGAGTAGGACGAGAAACCAGTACGGTGACGGGGAATGGCGAGAGCTCGAGTCTCAGAAGAGCGTAACTGTCGTTCGTGAGTATCACACCGGAATTGAAATCTGCTTCTCAAGTATTCCGGTACAGAGTCATCATGTAAGATCGAAAACAAGGTACCGAGTATCCTGACATGTCTTCGTTGACGAATTGGAAGCCATTTAAGCTGATGTCTGAATGAAGAAACGTGATCGAATTTACGAAGACAGAAAATAAATCGGATACAGTTGTTAACGAGACGATCCAGCTTATCCAGGAGATTTTCATTAATGTCGGGATAACACACATCTGCATAATCGATGATTGGAAGGATGAGAGTTTGCACCAGAGTTAATTTAACCTTGACAGGAAGAAAGTTCCTCAAACGGTTCAGAGCATTTAGCTTTGCGATGACCGAACTGCTGATCATTCGGACTTGGTATGACCAGTTGAGACTAGAATCAAGGTATAGACCTAAATTTTTTACATACGGGGTGTAGGGTATCGCGTTGTTGTCATAAAAGATTGTAGACACCACACCATTTCCGATCTTGGAAAGCTGCCTTGAACTCCCTAAAAGAATTGCTTGACATTTAGAGGCATTCACTTTTATACCGAATTGTTGAGACCAATTGTATATCCTGACTAAGTCTTCGTTAATTTTAAATACAGCGGAATTAACGTCAGCAACATCTGCTTGCGCATAGATTTGAAGGTCGTCGGCATACAAATGGTAAGAGCAGTTAAGATGGTCGGAAAGAAAGTTAATAAAAATGGAAAATAGGAGAGGAGATAGTATCCCACCTTGCGGCACGCCAGTGAAGGTTTGTTGCCAGTCCGACAGACAGCAACCGTGTTTGACAGCTTGTAGACGGCCGGTAAGGTAGGATGAGAACCAATTTGTGGACTCAGGGGAGAAATTAAGATGCGTGAGCATGGCAAGGAGGATATCATGATCAACCATGTTGAAAGCGTTCCTAAAGTCAATCAGTACAAGTATTGTGATCTTTTTATCCTCCATGCCATCACGAATATCTTCTGTGACCTTTAGTAGAGCAGTGGTGGTACTGTGGCCAGGACGAAAGCCTGATTGAAATGGAGAGATGAAGTTATTTTTATAAATAAAGTTACTAAGTTGTTGATGAACAATGGATTCTAAAAGTTTTGATAAAAAGGGTAAGATGGAAATTGGTCTGTAATTATTTAGTTGTGAGGGATTGGCAACTTTTGGAAGAGGAGTAATGAAGGCCTTCCGCCATAATATAGGAAACTTCCCTGACAACAGTGAGAAATTGAGAATGTGAGTGATCACAGGGAGAAGGTGATCAAGGACTGAGGTTATCATAATACCACTCACATCGTCACAGCCCACCGCTTTTGATTTTAAAGACCCAAGAACTTTACGAGAGACTTCCATAGAAACAGGACTAAAAGCAAATGGTTCACATCGGGGTCTGGGAAGGGAGGCAATAGTTAAGATAGTGCTATCTTTCACGTGTGAAGGGAGAGAGGGATTAGGACAAAAATGAGAGTTAAGATCATTTAACGGAAAAGATAGACTATGTTCCTTAACAATTTTCTTGCCTATACCCAGGGAATTAAGAAATTTCCAGACGTTAGCTGGAGAAGAATTCGAAATGTTATCAAAGAAATAACGACGTTTAGCTGCCCTTACCATCTGATTACAACGATTTCGAGCGACTTTGTACTTAATCCAGTTCTCGTCACACCTGTCCCGTTTGTATTTGCCAAATGCTCTGTCCCGACGAGTCATAGCCATTCTGATACCGCGAGTTATCCAAGGGGCAGGAGACCGTTTTAGTTTAACAGCTTTCACAGGTGCATGCGCGTCAAACAATTTCAAAATAAGGCTGTTAAAATGAGACACTTTGTCGTCGACTGATGACGCAGCAAACACTGGAGAAAAATCCACGGATTTCGCATCTTTGTTCAGCTGTTCAAGGTCCATCCTGGCATAATTACGCATCCATACCACTTCAGGTTTACGTCTAATCGGTTTCAACCTATAAGCAAGGTAAACCAAATCGTGGCGCGAAAAACCGGAGGCTGGCAACTGACCATGGTGATTAACAAGATGAGGAGAAGATGTGATAATTAGATCAAGCCAAGTATCAGAACTGTCGATGTTGTGATGGGTGGGATCACTCGGAAGTACAGACAAATTAATAGATGCAAAAATATTAAGTAGCGTCGTACTTTGAGCTGAAGTTTTGAGAAGGTCAGTATTAAAATCGCCCATAATTATGAGATGTGTGTAATCCGAGCAAAGTGATTCCAAGACGGTCTCCAGGCTGGAGAAGTAATCAATAGTAGGTGGACAGTAAACTACTCCCAAAGCCACCTTTGTACCCCCTACCTGTAGTTCAAGAAACAAAAATTCGGCAGAGGCAGAGTATTGAGAGGGAGAAGAGGCGATAATTTTGTAGGGTATCCCGCTATGTAAATAGATAGCTACGCCACCTCCACCCTTACCTATCCTGTCATTCCTTATCAAAACATACCCGGGCAGGCTATAAGAAAAAGACGAAAGCTGCGGTTTCAACCAGCTTTCTGACACAAGGATGGCCTGCACGGGAGATTTTGGACTGAATGTCTCCAAAAGATCACTAAAATGAGCAGGAATGCTTTGTGCATTTATGTGGCAGGCAGAAAAGGAGTTAAGATAATCATTTAATGCACTATCCAGTAAATTACGTAATGTGAGTGGCTCATCAAAAGAATCGCTAGTCCCGGATGTATCGAGGGCTGAATGAAACGAGTCATCATCAGATTCAATCATAATATATATATATATATATGATAAACAAAATACTTAATATATAATATGATATAAACTATATAAGTAAATGGGAATAATAATAAAAAGGGATCGGCAAAAACTTAAATAAAAATGTACAATGAAATGCCAATCCCGCCGGTTAACCTAAGCAATGAACTGAAAACACTTAACTAAATTGAAAATACATATAATTAGTAGAGTTTAGCTACATTAAAAGCGAACAAAAACATACCAACTAATAAATGTGGACCTCCAGCACAATACGTAAATAAATATAACTAGAAATAATAACAATAGATAATACAAAATGCAACGGGCATGTAAACAATATTGTTTGACTATTCCTATTGTCTTTGCTAAATGTTAATAATTTAAAGTTGGAAATACGCATTAGTCTATGTTCCTATCTCTATGGAAATATGACAGTTAGTTCTTTCTTTACATTTGTAGTATACCTAGAAACATAGAGTAGAAATGTCTAATTGACAGAACAGTACGATTGACAACAAGTTAACAGGAAATATGTCAATGTCAATTGTCAATGTCCAATATTTGCAAGTTTGTTGTATAGAACACTAATAAATAAGTAAATTTTAGGTGACCCACATTTATACTTGCATTTTGTAGCAGTAATTGAAACTAAAAACACAATAAAGTATAGTGAAATGCCGAGTAAATGAACCAAGCAGGGACAAAACATAAGTAATTTCGCACATGATTAGTCAACTAAGTTCACTTTCTGCTTCTCGTGGCCTTCCTGGTTTTAGTTTTATGATCTGACACTGCAACGGTAGTCGGAGAGGTCGAACGACTCATCTGGCTCTTGTCAGATGGATGTTTATCAGGTCCAGGGTCAGGCACCAAACTATCCAGTTCCTCAACACTAGCGATGCGATGTCGAGAGCCGTCTTGGGATTTAATGAATATATCACCGTCCGAGGTCCAGCAATTTCGAATGCCGACCCGTTTACGAGCTGACAATAAAAGAAGTTGCCTCTGTCGGGTCAGGAACTCCGATATCACCACAGAGGAGCCCTTGAGCGCTGCCTTTTTCTTCCAAACCTTCGATCTGGTAGAAGAATCCTTAAAGCGGACCAGTACTGGTCGACACCTGCCTTCAACAGTCTTACCAAACCGATGACAAGTACCCACCATGTCAGCAGTGAACTCCTGTAGATCCAGCTTGTCCACACACAGCTTAGCCAGGAAGCCCGTGGGGTCAACAGTGTCTTCCGGAATGCCATGAAACATGAGATACTTCCTCCGATGTCTCATCTCAATTGCATCAACAGACTTGCAGCACTCTGTGATTTGTTGACGAAGAAGCCCCAACAACATCCTCACTTCCGTTTTAAACAGCACGAACTCATCATATAGCCGTTCCACTGTTATATTACTGCTGCTGGCAGGATTCTGAAGCTGGGATTCAAAAGCAGCTAGTTGCTTCATCACCATAGACTCAATGGATTGTTGTTTTTCCAAAACGGCTTCAAGGGAGGACATTTTGTGTAGCACAAGTGATATTTGTGAAGTGACTGTAGATTGAGGTTATGTGAAAAGGTTACCGGCAGGATAGTGCACTCACAATTGTGGAATTACCTCATAAAAAAGGATTCCCAAAAAACTACTACACTAAACTGTAAGTTAAGTTAATGTTTATTTATTAATTACTGATTTCAATCAAGTAAATAACAATTAAAATCAAAATATAAAGGGAACACACTTTCGTCTTTTTTCACACCTACCGCCGAAAAAAAAAGATATTATATATAAAATATTATACGTAATCTACCTGTAATTTAAAAAAAATGTGCATCTCTGAATCAACTACCAATTTTCCTTTACGGTATTACGCATTGATGACTGTTGATGACTAAATCTTATTTATCGACTATTGTCATACAATCCACACTAATATTATGAATGTAAAAGTCTGTCTGTTGCCATTTTTTTCAGCTGAACCACCAGCCCGATTTGGATGAAAGTCAGAATGAAAAAATAGATGAAGACGCAGTCACACACAGGCTAATTCTGTTTTCAAAAATCAATCCGTAATAATTAATTGAATACAAAATCTAAAGACCGACTTCGAAGAATTTTCTCAGAAAGATAGTTAATGATGCAAGGTCAGACGGGGGCTATTTATTTGTTAAAGAACCAATCCCTGAGGGGTTTTAAATGAAAAAAACGAATTCTACGCAAGCGAAGCGTCGTTCGATAGCAAGTAGAAGTATAAAGTGGCCTCAAAAGGGCAATAAAAGGAGCGCAAAGCAAACAGTGCGGCGGTATTAGATCATAGTAAAACGATTGACAACTTTCTCTAGAACAATACCAGTTACGCAAATGTTGTGGTTACATTTTACGTGCACAATAGTCGCATTGTATACAACTCTCTCCTGAATTGCTCATAAATGGGAGACGTGACTCCTAGATACAGTAGCTATGCTTCCATAATATAAAGATAGGTATTATATTATTTCTTCTATTAAAACTATCGTTACCCGGCGGCTTGCCTTGATTTTAAAATAAAATCTATATAAATGAGATTTAAGGGTCTGTTTGTTATTTCAAAATAATCAGTAATCAGTCTTTTGTCTGGGCTAATCTCCGGAAAGGCTGAACGGATTTCGGAGGTTGCGGAGCAACATACAGGCTACCTTTTATCCCGGAAATGCCGCGGGATCGAGATTCACGCGGGCAAAGAGCGGCAGCTCCCAGTTATTATTAAAAATGATTATTTATTTATTCAGGTGGTAAAAACAAATTCAATTTTCAATTCAAGTTCTAAACCATTTTATCACGTGTGTCTGTGCTTTTTTGTGCCGTTTTGGGAAATCTATTATTCCAATGTTATTACGTGATAGACTACAGTGTTCGCTCGGTGTAATACGATCACCCCATCGGTACCTTAAACTATTTCTACCATGTATTAATTGCTTTAATAGCAAATGTATTCCGGCTAGAAAGTTGTGAATTTGATGACACTTTTTAAAGGGGCCATTTAATCAAGAGATTTAGACACTCGCCTTTAAAAAAGTACCTTAGAGGCTCTTACTAAAAACAACTATCGTAAAAAAGAAGTAAAACCACGTCTTTCATTTAGGCATTTTTCTGTCTCATGCCTTCGGTAATAAATTAGCATGTACAGTTAAAATTATACCACTGGAGCAAATTAAAAAGTGCAACTCACATTTAAACGAAGGTAACGCATTTAAAATGTTATAAAATCTTTGAAACTAAATGAATGTGAATGTAATGGCTCAGTCATCATTCTATCATCAATCTCACTTGCAAACAGCTTCCAAATATCTATCTTTATTTATGTAGTTACATCACTATCACGGATAGGGGAATTGTGCTTAAGATGACATACTTTTTCTTTCAAGGGAAATATTTAAAATAATTTTAGTCATATGAGATCAGCATCTTGCGTATATTCTAAAAGGTATCATAATCAACAAAATTATTTAAAATTCAGAACAATCAACGTCATATTAACTTTGAAAACAAACATCAATGGCACTTAGGTGGACATGTGTAAAATGACATATGTATAGGATAAGATGACATGGTACATTGCCACCAACTTATCTCTGAAATTGCAAAAGTTGGAACTAATGCCGTCATGTTAAAAAGTCATTCATAAGTACAATGTGGTCATTCGTCTGTCAGTAACTACCTCTCGAATTGCGTCCGACAGCGCCTCTCTTCATTTCAGAGATAAGTTGGTTACTGTATGTCATCTTACACCTTAAGGGTATGTCATCTTATCAATGCTAAAAGCCAGACCATTCGATTGTCCCTCACAGCTTCAATAGCCTTTTTTTTCGCGTCGATGTTCATTAGTAAATGCCAGGCATTCTGTATAAAAAAAGAAAACAGGTAAGTTTTCCTATCCTATTTTACACGGATAAGATGACATAGTATGCCATCTTACACCCACGCCCTGTATGTCATTTTACCCAACGGTCACAAAATTATGGTTTAAATTTTCACGACCATACTTTTTACGTTAGGATGCGTTTTTAGCTATATTTGTGCAGTTTAATAACCCATTTTTACAATTCAAATTAGTTTAAAGTAAAGACCCTTACCTTACATGTATTTTCACCATCAAACAAAACCGAAAGCAAACTTTTGAGCATGTCAAAATCACAAAAACGTGCACTGCTTGCCAGTCCGCGTTCTTATTCCGCCATACTGAATTTGAGTACTAGCGACATCTATGTAGACTCCCGTTAACGTCACAATTGCACTCTTAGCGCGAATATTTAAAGCAATATAGTAGGTGTGTCATCTTACCTGAGTATGCCGTCTTGAGCACATCTCCCCTACGTTATTTTAAAACCATTATTTCTTAGTCAAAGATTGACACGGCGATAGTCGCGTAACCGCGGTAAAAGGCGTCTTGCTTATACGCTTAACCTAGTTGGGCAAAGATCTACAAAGATTATTATAAGAGTGTGTTATGAGAAACCTGTCTAGATGTATGCATTATACATCTAGTCACAATCAAAATTTCTCATCACATCACTTAGACAATGTGTTAAATGTTGTGGAATATGCGCTGCGTCTTCCCATAGTACCTACCTCCTGTGTGTACCTTTTTTTTTTGACGAGGGGGAAACCTTCAAAAGGTACCCGGTGCCGTGGGAGCGACACAGGGTTATGTGGGATTTTTACCCACTAAAACCCCCCCGGTGGCCTTCCTCAGCGCTTGTGGAGAACTCCGGTATCTCCAAAAGGAACACAACCGGAGTCCTCCAAGCGCGGCGCCCTTATGTTCGGGCTCTTCCCGCGAGGGACTAAAGGCCCCTTCGCTTGCCAGCGCCTTACAACGGTATGCGGCCATACATACCGTCGTACTTCCCGGGGTTGCTGGTGGACGGTTCGAGCTCCCACTCTAGCCGCCCGCAACCCCGAAAGCCCCCTTTTAGTCGCCTCTTACGACAGGCAGGGGCTTACGAAGCTCGTATTCTGGTCCCGAGCTACAGGGACACCTGTGTGTACCTACCTAGTTCGGTCACCGAGATTATATAATTGCCATTCCCCACTAAAACAAATTTATTAAGTGTGCTCACATTTCAATTTAGCTTGTAAGCAAACTTTACTTATTTTAAATTTTCGCCGTTAATGTACAATGAACCTTAATCACGAGGCAGAAAGCTGGTGATTAGTGTGCGTTGCCATTTTAATGAAAAACATATCGAACGCAAACGAAGTATAGCAATAACATTTTTGAGAAGTGCAACAGTAGGTACCCCATTAGTTTGAACATTGGATTTTCGCGCTTTTAAATTTGGTGTTACGTTCACCACACATAGCCTTAAACTGCGATTTATATGGCGTGGTTAACATGAAGAACACGCAAAAATACCTGCATACCTACACCAAAACCGAAAACCTATTAACTCATCATTCCTTCCGCCTTGCTTGGAGTCCAATCCTTTGAACCGTAGTCCCATAAACAGTACATTTGTACCCATTGCGCCATACAGGTCATATTTGTTATTAATAACCCATTAGGTACTTCTGAGTAGATAACTTTGTAATTACTATTGACAATAATAGAGTACATAATAATAAGTAAATGGTCACTTGTCCAAATAGCCACAATTATAAGCCACCTCACCTTACTACCCAAGGTGACTATGTAATTACATCGTGTCAACTACTTAATTGTTCATTGCCCAATTGTACTGTTTCTTTACAAGCATGAAGGTTTTTTTATTTGGCAATAGTAGTAAATCGGCATAAGAAATTTAAAAAGGTAATAAAGAAAGCAATATCCTTCCTGTGTTTACAAGATTTATATTTAACTTCCCATAGTTACCTGACGCGTTGGCAGTATCTAGTATAAATCTATCTGAATAATAACAACGTAGCTTTATAATTATAACCAACCTTTTACAAAAAAAACGAGTTCAAAATCGATAAGTAGATATAACTCAAAAACTAGACCAGACGTGAAGCACTAGGTACTCCAATACAAAAAAAAAACTAAAACGGTTGACCAAAGCAAAGCTATGAAATAACACACATAAGAAAAAAATATAGACGAATTGAGATTTTTTTTAAATAGTTTAAAATACATTACGCATACCTACATATATGACTACAAATAAAAAAAATCCGCGTTCAATGTATATTCTGTATATTCTGGTAAATTTGTATAATCTGCGTATTACGAAAATGACTACTAACCCCTAGCTTGATTGGCATTAATATTGCAATGAATTTCCGTTTCCGATAAAGGATTTATACGACAGAATGGTTGGAATGGGATTGAAATGGGATGAATCGACTGTCAAATGGATTGTGGGTAAATCATTGGATTATTGTTATTGTTCTATGTACGAAACTCGTGATAATCCCAAAATCCGTTATGAATGATTGCACCACGGATAAGTGTGGAAGTGCGGCTTTGTTTGCGAGGAAAATATTCTTCTACTAGCGACCCGCCCCGGCTTCGCACGGGTGCTGATACTGAATATAAAACATAATGTCTTTATTTTATCAAGCGTTCATAGCTTTAGCACAAAAAAAATGTTTGTGAAGTTTATTAACGATATGACACTAGAAACTTCTAAAATTGACAGTGTTTCTCTACTATATTATGCATGTACCTATTAGGTATTCATATAAAATATATACACCTTCCTATTTAATTACTCTTTCTATAAAAAACCGCATCAAGATCCGTTGCGTAGGTTTTACCTAAAGATCTAAGCATACCTACGCCGGGACAGAAAGCGGGAAACGAATTTGTTCTATACTATGGAGTGTTAAAAATATTTTTACATCTTTTTTATCTTTCATTTTCGATACAAGAGCTGAGCCCGACTACCTCAATCATTGACCTCAATACGTATAAACATAATCAAGTGAAGTAAGAATTGACTCTATGTCAAATACTTGCCAATATTTTAAGAACGTTTCCGTGATTTCTAGGAGGTTCTAAATCCGACTGTATCTTTTTTAACCGACTTCAAAAAAGAAGGAGGTTCTCAATTCGACCGTATATATGCTTTTTTTATGTACGTTCAGCGATTATTTCGTCGTTTATGGGCCGATTTTGATAATTCTTTTTTTGTTGTAAAGTAGATATGCGCAGTGGGGTCCCCTGATAAGGAAACCAGGATCTGATGATGGCATCTCAGAGAAATCGAGGGGAACTTTCGAAAATTGTATGGACAACTAGTGTATTTGTTCATGTTATCATAAGTACATTAAAGCGCTACCATTTCATGAAGATCTGGAGTCGATCTGATGAAGCCGAAAGACAGTCGAGGGAACTCCTCAACGATTTACTGCAGTTATCTAGTGTTTGGGCTTCATTAATTTGTAGTGACGAGAACTTTACACTTATATGTTGAATTGAGCGCCATCTGGCGAGTAGTTTTTGAGTTATCTCTACTTATCAAAATTGAAGTCGGTTATTTTTTTTTTGTAAAAAGCAATTATTTACGTGTTTTACTTCATTAAATTTTAGGAATGAACCGATTTTGAAAATCCTATTTATATTTTCAGCGAAATTTGTTATTTAACACACCAAGTGAATTGAAAAAATCGGCCAAGTGCGAGTCGGATTCGCGCACCAAGGGTTCCGTACCATTATGTATAAAAACGCCAAAAAAACTCTGGTCTGTTGTATGAAAGCCTCACTTAAATATTTAATTGTTTTATTGTAGCCACATATTACGCACAACGCCATCTCTTGGACCGAAAGCTAACTAAACTATCGCTGAGGCGTCGAAAGTAGATATGGGCGCCCACTTTAATATTTATTTTATTCTGTTTTTTTAGTATTTGTTGTCGTAGCGGCAACAGAAATACATCATCTGTGAAAATTTCAACTGTGTAACTATTATGGTTCATGACATACAGCCTGGTGACAGACAGACGGACGGACGGTCAGACGGACAGCGAAGTCTCAGTAATAGGGTCCCGTTTTACCCTTTGGTACGGAACCCTAAAAAATAACGGTCTTAATAATAAAACGCAGTATAAAATTATTCCATGTTTAAAATATTTGTCGCTCTCATAATTATGATTCTCTGAAGTCAAAGGTAACAAAAAGATAAATTAAATTAAACTTGAAATACCTAACTTCATACTGAGACCGTTATTTAATAAATAAATATTTGATTCAGGAATTACTAGCTTCAAGAATTATAACACCACAGCGCCGTCGTAGCAATGAAACAAAGCTCAATAGTAAAGCATCCACGAGTATAATATATTTCGCAATCCACCCAAGCGATAAAACCAAAAAATGTTTCGATTTCACGCAATACTTGTTTGCAGGGTATGTTCGTTATGTCACTATACTTTAAGTCGTTTTTGTCTACAATTGAAAAAACATAGCTATGCTCTGAAAAATTACAATACTTATACCTTATAAATATAATTTTTGAGAACATTTATGTAGCTATGTATGTTTTTTCAATTGTAGTACTTACTACCTTACATAATAATTCATCATAAAATATTCTTATCACTGTAAAGTTCTTTAATCATGTCGCAGTTTGTATAAAATATTTAAATTATTAGTGAAATAATTTTTTAATTTACAGAAATATTCATTTTTAAAAATATCATAGAAAAACAATATTATAATTAAAAAACGTGACACCAATCAATAATGTACAACGACCGTGACAGGACTCGAACCTGCAATCTTCGGATCCGAAGTCCGACGCCTTATCCATTAGGCCACACGGTCCATGTCGACGAATTCATAATTTTAGAAGATATTCGCAACTTTAATACAAACTTTGTGGTAAAATACATTTTTTAAAAGTTTGTTGTATATCGAAGGAATACTTACACCCGTATTCACAAATAAACCACTATAAAGCTCGCAAACGCTTACCCCAAAATTATACTTTCCCAAAAAATTACATTACTATTACTATAAAGCTGTCAAATGATATCGGTATATAGTATTTTGAGCATTCTTCATGCCATGATCCAAGTATACTTATTTATATGGCGTTCATTTTGAATTATTTGAAGTGTTTATTTTTGCTTGTACTTATTTAAAAAAAACTCTTTTTCGTATCACTAATTTCCGAGAGCAAAATTATGTACTTTTTTGTATACCTACTTCTTTTGTTGCAAATGAGTAAGTATACAAATAAACAAATATGCCAGACACACCTTTAGTGTCTCACCCTAAAGTAGGTCATGAGCTATATTACGTTAGCGTAGATTTTGTCAACATATGATGCTGGATAACATTCCGGCTGTGTTTATAAATTTCTCGCTCAGCCTCCAGTCCTTTAAAACGTCATAATACCGTATAAAAACCGTTTCTAGTGATACTATGAACATTGAGGCAACTATGGTTGTTAAACTGCCGTAAGAACTACGGTGGTGGTAGAAAGTTATTCATATCGATACCTATTTGTAAAAGATCATATTTTGAGGAGGTAGAAGTCCGTCACAATGCGTTTGTCAAATAGTGGTCGATATTTGAATTCTTTTCTAACTTTAAAAAGAAATATTACATATTTGTGAAAACGGGGTCATACTTGGAGTGACGCTTCCACCAACTTGCACCAGAACAATTCGAGCTGTCTGTTTAATATTATTATTTCAATATGGTTGGTTTATAATTAATTTAGTATAATAATACTAATTATATATTCTCAAGGTTATCAAAATTACCATGTTTCATGTCAATCAGCTCAATTTGAATACCAAATTTAGAGATTAGTTTCTCATAGCTCATCAAGCTGTCTGATTAAACAACACATTGAATATACACATTTAACATTACAATTATCTTAATACACCGGTTCTCTATTCGTTGTTAAATTATTTTACAGTACCACATAACTACATATCTATGTATGTACACAAATATTGTAGTTACATAATTTAAGGTAACACCAAATATGTAGTATGTACCTATTCCAAAAATTTTTTTTTTTTGCGTTTTAAATGTTCCAAATATATAGATCCGTTAGTGTTATCATATTTTTTTAAATCTATGAAATGAACAAGTGAGCAAACTACCCACATGACACCCGCTGACAACGGTAACGTCAAAAGCTTATCGACATAATGAGGGTAACCGCGTGTGAATTTTCCGCTAGAGGCGCTAGTGAAAAGGGAGGTCTGTCTGTCACTTTTCGCTTGTCTGAATTTCATTTGTCACTGTTTATGTATGGGCGGGCTTTGACAGCATGACCGCCCTCTGCAGTGGCGCCAACTGGTGAGCACAAAAACGGTTACCCTCATTATTGTCGAAGGAAGAGGAAGCCGTTGTTTTCACTCTCAAAATTTTTTCGAAATATTTTCTTAAGTTTTATAAATAGAAAAGGACAACAAATTATTAATTCGAATCTGATTAAAAAACAGTTTGGCATTCACTCATAATATCAATTTTATGCACTTGCCACCCGTATCTTCAAATTTCTTTAAGATTTTATATTATAATGTATCTACCTATTTAGGATTTGAAAGTTTATAAACCCCCATTTAGGTAAAAAGATCATCGTATATTGTATATCATCACATAACATATGAGAACTCTATAAATTAAACAAGAACAAAATTACACAACATCCTATTAATTAATTTAATTTAATGAAATATTAACAACAAAATTATTTTTAATTTCGCGACATAAAGCAAACCGAGATAATGAGTCGAAGGCTAGTGAGGGTGATTGTCAACAATCACAAATCTTTCGTTTGGCGATTCAATGTTTAGCGCGAACAGTCGACAGGCGCACGCGTCGGTTGCAGTCTGCGGGTTATTGCTCGATTGTTGTGATCCAGTTTACGTCCTTACACAGTTATAAAGTATTTATTGTACCATCTATAAGTTCTTTGTTATAGATCGATGATTGACTGTGATTATGTTAGTGATCCATTTTTAAAATAATAGCTTGAAGACAAAAGAAGCTTAGAAAAAGAAATTGACGTGAGTATTTTTTTTTCTAAATTAAGTTACTGTGAAAGTATTTACTAAGTGGCCTACTGAAATGCGCGTAAAAGAGGAACAGATAAGAAAATGATTAATGCATTTAATTAATAAATTAAATACGGTAACTGTTAATTAAGTCGATTAACAATAAGGTCAACATTCACGCAAAAAAACATCACTAACAAGCTCACACACTAAGAGACAGACATTGAATAATTAAAAAAAATTGATCTCTATCGAGAACAGATAATAACCCTATCGACTCACACCAGAATTCCGGGAGTCGTGGAGCATAAAAAGACAAGACACACACCCAGACCAGAAACAAAAATTTTGACTCATCATTCCAAACCGCCTGGATGTAAATTGAACTCAGGACCCTGCGATCAGCGCAAAATGTTTTATCAGTGTGCTATATGGGTCGTCATTTATACAGCCTATTATGCCAAAAAAAAACATCTAACATATTCAGATTTGACCCCTTTGCTTTTCTATAGATTAGTAAATAACTATTAATATAGATTCTAATCAATTATATGGAATAGAAACAAGGGTAATTCACACTAATTCTCTTTCTTTCTTCTCCCGTTTGTCTCAGTTGCTAACCCCTAAGTGAAGCTTTTAGTGGCACTGACTTCCATTAAAGCCATCACCACTTACTAATGGATAGCATGTCTGTTTGTTCGTCACTTATTTATAGTAAAAATAAATAGAATGACGAACCTATATATTGGCTGGATCACCAATAGTCTCAAGTGCATAACAAGTGCAGAAGCAATCGGAAATTATTTCGCGAATGTTTGTAATAACAACGGCATTGTATACGTTTATAACAGAAACAACAATAAAATGCGAAAAAATAATAAGGCGTAGGTAACCCTCCAATAGTCATACCACTGGACAGCGAAAAGTAAAAAGTAAAGTAAAAAAGAAAAGTATGCGAAAAGTACTTAGTGCCCATATTCAAAACAAATTTTTACTAAACCACTAAACTATAATGAAATAAAATGAAAAAATGAAATAAAATAAAATGTTATGAGTTATTTTCAAAAATATTTTTTGTCGCTCATTTGTGTCAGTTGAGAAACTTATTCACAAAATTTCAAATGAATCCATTGGAGAAATAAAATGTTTTTATTCGGTCCTCTTTTTATCCCTTTAAAAAGGGAATTTCCAAGTATCCTCTTAGTGCTCCCTTACACTCCTCATTTCAGCGTTTGCGTCTATAGTTTCGGCTGTGCATTCTCTGTCAGTCACTTAATAACGGCAGAGTTTTATCTAAAGTGTTTCTATTATTACAATCAGTTTAGACAAAAAAAGATTCCAACAAGGACATAATCACGTAAAAAAATCATTCTACTAGCCTTTACTCTACCATAAGTAGTGTGTACTTATGGGTAATATAAAAGGTACTTCATACAGGAAAACAAGGTGTCTTATTACTACAAAACGCGTTTTTATTCGACGATATTTATAGTACTTGAATAAAAATTACTTTTTTCTCCCTAAGAAGATTACAAAGACCATTTACGTTCATGCAGACGAAGTCCTGAGCAAACGTACTTAATATGCGTGCTGTAATGAAATGAAATGAAATGAAATGAAATGATTTATTTCGAACTTGGTTTTTACAAACACTTTTCGAATGTCATCTACGCCATCGCTTCCACAAATCCCTACGATGAGTGGCCTTGGTAGAAGAAGCGGCAAGAAACTCCCAAGGAGTTTCTTTTTTCTTCCCCACTCACAGTTACAGAGAACACTTATCACTACTTAAGGCTATATTTCAAACTCATGTCCAGGCTGTTTTATCTTGAAAATATTCATCCAGTTTATAATAACCCTTCGTCATAAGAATGTCCTTAACATGAGTTTTTAGCTTACAGTATGGCATTTCCGTTAATTCTAACGGAATTTTATTATAAATTTTTACGCATCTACCCATGAACGAGCCACCAGTTTTACAAAGCCTAAAATTTGGTACAATCAGCTTAGCCTTATTCCTAGTATTAATATTATGGACATCACTTTTCTTTAAAAAACTATCATGGTACTTTTTAACATACATAATATTATCCAAGATATATTGTGATGTAACAGTGAGTATATTAACTTCTTTAAACAGATCTCTCAGCGAGTCCCTAGGTCTGAGGTTGTAAATTGCACGCACTGCCCTTTTCTGTAATATAAAAATAGATTCAATGTCTGCAGCTGTGCCCCACAACAACAAACCGTAGGACATCACACTATGAAAGTAACTAAAATAAACTAGTCTTGCTGTTTCCACGTTAGTTAAGAGCTTTACTTTCTTAATAGCGTAAGCAGCAGAACTGAGTCTCCCAGACAAGGCTTCAATATGGGGACTCCATTGCAACCGAGAATCTATCGTAAGGCCAAGAAACTTTGTAGAATGTACTAAGTCAAGTACTTCCCCATTTAGAAGTATGTTAGTTGGCACCTGTTTTACATTCGGTAACGTGAATTTGACACACTTGGTTTTTTTCGCGTTTAACATCAAGTTATTACAAGTAAACCAGTGTAGTACCTGCGAAACAGTATTATTCACATCGTCAAAGCAATGTTTTCTTCTATCTACTTTAAAAACTAAGGATGTATCATCAGCAAACAATACAGTTTCACACAAATCCCGAGTAAAATGAGGAAGATCGTTTATGTATATTAAAAATAGCAATGGTCCCAGTATTGATCCCTGAGGCACACCCATAGAAATGTGTGCTCCTGAGGACTCTATACCATTAATCACTACTTTTTGTACACGCTCAGACAGGTAAGACTTTATAAGGCTAAGTGATAGTGCTGAGATACCATAATGCCTAAGTTTATTTATTAATATGTTGTGATCAACGCAATCAAAGGCCTTTGAGAGGTCACAGAATATGCCAATAGCATCCTGTTTGCACTCCCAGGCAGTAAAAATATGCTTGAGAAGAGCAATGCCCGCATCAGTAGTATTTTTTCCTCTCGAAAAACCGAACTGATTTGCATGAAATAATTTATTTTTAGAGAAATGTGACAGCAGCTGGTTGTAGATAATTTTTTCAAAGATTTTACTAAGAGCTGGTAAAATAGATATTGGTCTATAATTAGTGGGGTCGCTTTTTTCACCAGCTTTAAATAAAGGTATTATTTTACCATGCTTCATTAAATTAGGAAAGCTGCCATCATCTATACATTTATTAAAAATAATACATAAATGTGGTGCAATGGAGGCTATAATTGATTTAATGACAACTGTAGAAAGACCCCAAAGATCAGTTGACTTTTTAATATTAATAGAATTGAAGGTTTTTACTATTGTATCAAAAGTGATGTGGTTAAATGTAAATGAATTATTGCATTTATCAACACATGACTCCATAATATTCAAAGCTAGCTGAGGGCTGGCCTGCAAGTTTTTTGTAATTTCATGTGGTATTTCCGAGAAGAAATCCTGAAATGTGCTTGCAACTGCATCATCAGAAGACACATTTTTGTTGTTGACTATTAAGGCAAAACTACGATCATTAGATTTAACTTTACCTGCTTCTTTATTAATAATGTTCCAAGTGGTTTTAATTTTATTTCCAGAATTCTTGATTTTATTTGATATGAAGATCGACTTAGCTGTTGCACAGACTTGTTTAAAAATTTTTGAATACCTTCTTACATAATTTATAAATTCTAAGTCTGTGGAAGTAGACTTTTTTGCATAGACTGTATAACTGTTTTTCTTCACATACAATTCCTGGCTGTATTTTTAAATATATTCATGAAACCTTACCTTAGTTTATCTTACAGTTACAAGGTTATAACGTCACAACTCCACCAATTCGTACTAGAATTCACACAGTGGGATGGAATAAAATTTTGTTTTCCTCAATTATGCAAAATGACGAACGGGAATCGGGACACCTACTCTAGCTTCTACCTCTCTACCTTTCTGATACTGCAACAACACACGTAAAACATTAAGTTTTTGATTTTAAAAAGGAACTTATCTTAAAATGAGTCTTAAGCCTTACTAGAAATATACGTATAAGAGATTGAGTGGTGCTTAGTTTAATTTATTTCGTTATATGCCAAATGGATTTTGCAAGTTGAAGACAAATCTATTGACGAATAACTTTAAAAATAAAAAAAACGCACTTAAGCATTGAAAATCACAACATCATCAACGTAGCAGAAGTCAGTTAAATACGCATTATTAGGGATAACTCGAAAATAACATTCAGATTCCACCATTAGAGTAGCACCAGCTTTAAAATATAAAAATAATCATAAAAATCTTTACACGCAGTAATTAGTTTTGAGTTGACACAGATAAAAAACAGTCACAGACACAGATAAATACAGTCGACAGTTTTTGAAGTCGATTAAAAGTATTCAAAATAAGGTTGGTCTCTAGAGCGCTTGAAAGGAACTTTACAAACGAACATACAAACATAACTGAAAATCAGGTTACATTCTGCATCGCCTACCTACATACAAACCTACTGCCATACTCACTACGATTAACTTTTTAATTAAACACAATTTTAATGGCTTTACTTTCAGATTAAAATGAAAATAATTTCCACGTAACCTCATTGTACAAAACTAATTAATATTTCGTAATAAACGCCAAACGACAAATTTAATAATTCTATTAAAACACTTAAAATATTGCGTTGAAATGAAACATTTATTTAATTACGTCAATTATTACGTTTATAGAGGTAATTAAATTTTCTTAACCGTACCGGCTGATTATACCTGCTGAATAAATAACAAATAACTATTAAAATCGTGATGTAACAATTGGTTAAGTGTGAGTTAGTTACATGCGTGAAAATGTTATGTGTCTATTTCTTTCCGATCCAGAGATATTCAGAGAGTCCTATAATATGATGTGTGTAATGTATGACAGGATGCAAGAACAGGGTTTTGTTTCTCATCTTTTGATTCATCATCATCATCATATCAACCCATCATGGCTCCCTATTGAGCACGGGTCTCTTCTCAGAATGAGAAGGTTAAGGCCATAGTCCACCACGCCGCGGACTTCAAACACATTGAAGTCTTTGCAAACTCTCCGGGAGGCAGGTTTCCTCACTATGTTTTCCTTCACCATTTGTAGCAAGTGACATTTAAATGCTTAAAACGCACATAACTCCGAAATGTCAGAGGTGCGTGCTCTGGGGTTCGAACCCGGACCCCCGAATCGGAGGCCGAATTCTTAACCACTAGGCTATCACCGCTATCTTTTGCTTATGGAAACCTAAAATCGTACAAATTTTGTTCAAACAAAACAAAATGTCAGTTATTCTATCAACGGGACTTTTACCATTATATGGCGTGACTACTGGATGGATCGCAAGTGGTCACCGACGTCACCGTTATTCACTTGCATTTGTCACACCATCACCAGACCATCTGTCGCGGCAGAGTATATTTTCACAACTAAGTTATTAACAATGGAAGGTATCAAGGACTCTAACCATCCTTGGGTGGTCCATTTCTACACATTGATCCTGTGATCTGGGAGACCCCCACGTCTGTCTGCCAACATTTCTTATCTAGGTAGGTATGTGTTGGAAAATAATCCAAATTGAAAGGTTTCCTACCGTGTAATAATTGTTTTAAGAACAATTGTGTTCCGGATAGGAAGGTGTGGAGCCGGTTACACTTTTTTAGAGGCGACCATCTCAGTCCTCAGGGGTAGCAACGCATCTGTGACCGAATTAGAACGAGACTCATACTAACAATAACTAACTGGACTATTACTAACATTAACTAACAGGACTAATTATCACTAACAGTCCCTGTCCTCACACTTATTAACAAACTAACCAACTAATATTCTAACACCGTCTACTAACTGGACTAACCATCCTTTCCCTTTGAGTCTAGTTCTAGGTCGGTCTCAGTTGTCATGGGCGGCAGCGGAAGGGTGGTGCTGCATGCTCGTTTGCTATATTAATTCCATAAAAAAATACCATCTTCGAATCCAAATGGTAAATCCCGTTGACCAACGGATATATGTATGGTACCATGTTTATCCTATTGGAAGTCGTTGGGCTTGTATCACTCGGCTTATTCTTGACTGTACTGATATCAAAGATATTAATAACAATAGACGTGTTACGTTCATACAGCATAAACCACATTTTTTGATCCGCTCCGATGACATTACTATAACTGCGAAATGCTAAAGATTATTACGGATCCGGAGATAGAAAGATCTACATGAAAATTACGTTAATTAGAGGAATTTGACTCCCTCATTTTGGATGCGCCGCGCCAGTGAAACATCTACACGTATTATGGTCCTGGAGTCGCATTGTGATAGTTTGGTATGTCAGTTGTAGATATGATCTAATTCACGTCTACTAGATAGATATCATAAGACCGGCGTTATCTTTATAAACAAAGTAAGGAACGAGTAATGCTGGCACGCGAACAACAGTATACCAGTTTTATGGGAACCTAACCACTTAGTACACTTAGTAATCAGTTAGACGGCAAGTACTGTCACCAATAAATTATAATACATACTTTAGATTTCTCTTTAAATTTCTTCACATATGATATACCATTTTCTTTGTGACTATAAATATGGTTGGGTATTGAATCACTTTAAAATAACACGTGTAATTTCACAGTATCCTCCTCTACGAAAAACAAAACAAGAAGCTTAAGAAAAACAAGCCAAGATATTGATATAAATGTCAGATTAAAAGCTTGATAAACACGCTAAAAATAAACATTCTTCATAACATAAACATATTATGAACTTGTATTTTTTCCTGTGAGTCTATTTTTTAATAATTCCTTAAGGAAATATCGGAAAAATCCAATTTTTATTAGAAAAAATACCTATTAGCTTAGGAAGTACACCTTTGTTTACAAAAGAACAGTAAAAATTGTAATTTAATTTTTGAGTGCAAGGAGTAAAACAGACTTACTGGTTTTGTTGTATTTTCGGTAAATTTATAAAACTTATAATAGGTACACTTCTGTACCTACAATAAATAACACGCTATATATATTTCTGGTACTGTATTAAATTTTTACAGTCGTTATCATCATAATTATCATAATCTAAGCATAGCATGACTTACTATGGAGCACAGGACTCTACCTACTCAAAATGGGATGGTTAAGAGCATAGTTTAACTTTGCTCAATTGTGCGAATTAACAATCTTCACACACGAATTAGAATTGATCAATTTAATTGAATTCAAAAACTAAGTATTGAGTGAACAGGGCATCAAAACAGAAAACATGCCAAGTAGTCGACAAAATAAAAGAAGTTTGGGGACTTCTTGGGGACATCAGCCAGCCCAATGGATAGTGTAGAAAAATGTTTTTATGGTCCCGCGCGTAAGTTGTTGTAAAGTAAATCTTAAAATCTTAATGTAGTCTGAGATAATGCCACCACGTTGACCAAGTGGATTGATAAACTTCGGACACTATGCAAATTATTGTAGAGACGGACAATATCTTTTAAATCAATAGGACTAAAACGCTATATTTCAATAAGCCACTTCATAGCGACTAAAAATCATAAACAACAATAAATCATGTCCGAGCTTATAACATACTTGTACATAACTTTGTAAAACTATACACAATTGCACACTAACCAGATAATTGGTTACAAATAAACGAATTAATAACATGGCAAGTACATACATACATACAAAAAATACATACATACGTCATATATTTAAATTACTTTATACAGCCGAAACTTTATTACGTTACATCGCACATTGCATAACATCCAGCCGAAATTGTAAACCTAATTTCACTGTCCAACAATAATGTTCAAAGATGAAATGTTTGTGGCCGTAGACCAGATAGAATCATTATATTGGTGGTAATAATACATATCTAATATAAAGGGTTACTCAGTTATATACCCATCGATCATTTAATGATTCTTAACAGTCATACTGTTAAAACTCCAGGGCCCCGATTCTGCTAATTTATAAATGCTTCAATTGCAGCTCGATTGAATAATTTGACACATTTTTGACACAAAGCCCATACAAAATGTGTCAAACAATTCAATTGAAACCCAATTTATCCATTTATAAATTAGCAGAATCGGGGCCCAGTATGATTACCGAAAGTTGCCCTCATTTTTGACCATTTATAACATAGAAGAAATGACGAAATGAACGTTCAATTGTATGTACAGATTCAATGCTAAATTTGAAGCATTTTATTGGCCCACGAGCTTGTAACAAAATTAAAAATGATTCTATTTCAAGGTTCTTTTTTCCCTTTGACGTATCCCGTTCAAATGTGAACACCAATTGAATAAATTAGGTGTCGTTATTGAACGAACGTAACCTCAAGCGCGTGTCTTAACTAATTTTCCGTTCGCGTTCGATATACGATTCGCTTAACGCACACAAATGCCAGCTTTTCGCCTTTGTGATTAAGGTTCATTGTAGACAAACGACGAGAATTTTAAATGCATTAAGCGAATTTTGCTTACAAGCTAAGTTAAACTGTGCGTAGTACATAATAATAAAGTTGTTTTTAGCTGAGAGTGGCGATTCTATATCTTCAGCGACTCAAGTATAAGGTTCCCCGCGTAACGCAGGACAAGGCATAGTGCTACACAAACAGATTGTTACTTACAATCAGAAATTTTTGCCTAGTCAGGAATCGAACGTGAGACTTTTCTAGAAAGCAAATTATTTGTTTCACATCGATTTCTGCCGAAATCGCTTATTGAAAGCACAACTATTTGAGCTAAGGGGATGTAAATTTTATGAGAAAAGTAATGAAAGCGAGAATGAGAAATGAAATGTTAATAAGAGAAGGAAACTTACAATATCTACCTAGTAACGTATCTATTGCTGTGAGTAAGCATGAATTTCATACATTAATGAGATGTAGAGACTTCGAATTTATGGAAATCATCGTAATGTAAGTATACTCGCAATACAAATAATATATACGTAGGTATTAATTGTAGTAGGTAATCACCCTCGTTCCCTATTAAAACACACGAACATAAATGAAAATTATGCATCATGATAAAATTAGGCTCCTTTCTCTTTATATTTATAAAATAGTAATCGGCTTTATACAATAAATTCATAAAGATACTTTATACTCATTAGGTAATTCTCGTTATTAATTAATTAATTCTAATTTAGGTATTACTCGACTGTTCATCGACAATTGATGATCTGATGATGTGCAGTCATTTACAGTTAATTTCCACGTGCATGCAACTACGTTTACTTTTAGGCCCTTCTCACACTACGACGTTTATTAACTACGCAACACCGACGCAATCCACATTTCGCTGATACTGACACTGTTCAAGGCACACGGTAGGGTTCCCTACGTGAAAAAATAAAAATAATTTTTCGCCGTTATCCTTTATTTATTACATAATATCTACTCGATTTATCGGTGATATGTTAAATTCGACAAAATGATTAGTCCGTCAAATATAATGTAGTTGAAATAAACATCTGTAAATTGGTTTTCGGTGAATTGTTACATCGGGGAATTAAAGCTTGGTTCTAATAAGGCATCGACCAATTTTTTCTCCTCAAGCACTTTTCCAAAACGGTGGTAGAATCAAAAAATTGACGTTCATAAGTGAATTTGTAAATTCCTAGATGAAATAAACAGTTTGACTTTGACTTTGACTTTGAATATAGCAATCGATCAATGGTGTTCGTCGAAATGAAAATCGATAATTAGTGTTTCGAATTCACGTAGGAAACTCCACATCGTAGACGCGTCTCGCCTCGTGTGCAGAAATTGATAAATATATAGGGCATCGACTCACGAGCGACGCAAGGACAAGATTCAAGGTGCTTGCAAATAGCGTTGTGTGAGAAGGATCTTACAGACTTCCTGCGTTATCTTGACACCATTAATCCTCCATTTTTGCTATCTTCATCTGTTAAAATGTTAAAAGACCAAAGTATAATTTCGACAATATATTACTTCCTTCGTTTTATTAATGTTATGCTAAAGGAAAATAGACGTTAAAAAATTACATCCATATTTTTTTTTAGAACGAGGAAAGTTTTCTTTTACAATTTTCACTTTGAAGTGCAATTTAACTATCCCTACTTTCCTGATTACATTATAATTGTGAAAGTAACTCTGTCTCTGTCCTTTCTTTCTATTCCTTGCTTTCAGGCCTATACCATTGAACCGATTTCGAGGACGTGGTTTGTGATTTTCCGACTCCCACGCGAGCGTAGCCGCGGGCAGAAGATAGTCCTAAATAAACGTCAACGCGAAATGTCACAACAACGCATAACAGAGTTATGACTTTGAAGACAAACTTAATTTATTATGATATAGAATAACTTAGTTAATATATGAAATTGTGGTAGCAGTGTTGTCACGCTCATAATTTTGTTAACAATGAAGTCGTCTGCACTGTAACATTGCATTACATCTGTTACAAAAATTCCGAGACTACTAAGCCATTCCGTACTGCATGTGTTTACATAATATTTAAATTATATTTTTCGCAATAAGAGGTATTAAGTCAAAAGGAAACGAAAGTATTTTTGTTGTCAGCATTTTGATCTCTTAAAATTTTGTTGAGTGTTATTCGATGAAAGTTTTAATGAAGACAAGAAATATTATAATTAATCGTTGCAATCTCAAAACCTGTATGTAGGTCGCCGTTAAGAAGTCTCCTTCCGTCAATGTGTTGATGTTAATTAATTCCGTGTTCCTCATATTTATCTCCTTAGATTACTGTTATAAGTACGTCCACTTCATTGACCGCGATCATAAGACAATCGTACCATATCTACACTACAGTCTTATATGTTTTTTAAAATTTCCTTTATTATAAGTATCATTGAATCAGGAAGTAAGTAAAGTGTGGCTACTACATTAATGGCCGGGACCGACGGCTTTACGTGCCCTCCGAAGCACGGAAGCGCTCAAGATATTTTGCCACTAGCGGTCATCCATCCGACTACCGACCGCGCCCGCAGTTGCTTAACTTTGTCGATCACTTAGGATCGACACAAGCCGCCGGACTATGAGCTTATTGAGTAAGACTTAGGTTTTCTATAGCAAAGTAAAAGTGGATTACAAACATACATAAAAATATCAGATAATATATGCCTGCACAGGGTCGAAGATACAGACAGACGCTACACAAACACAGACGTCAATGATAAGAATTTAAGACTTGCCAGTATTCTGACTTTACGTATGCATACAAGATAAAGACATTTTTATGCAATTTATATTATAATCAGCTTGGAACAAAGCATGAATACTTTTAAGAAAACAAGACAGTGGACGTTCATCATATTTTACATGACATAAGGCGTAACTCTCATTTCGCATTCATTAGTATTGTCATAAAGATCGTCACTTCATTGAAATATAGAAAATGAACAAGAAGCGTTTTATAACTTTGACCAATCTGTCTATTTATCTATGTGTCTGTCTCGTGGCGTCGTAGCTCTCAAACGGATTCACCGATTTCAATGCGTTTTTGTTCATTCGAAAGCCCGTTTCTTTTGTTTGCGGTGGTTTTAGCTATGTTTGGTAGAAATTGGTTCGGCAGTTTAAAGAATATCAGCTTTTTCCAAAATCATGTAAGGCATTTGGCAATTCAGCGCCATCTCGATATTACGCAGTGAACACTTGGTCAATGGAGGAAAGCTAATTGGCATGAATAAAATTGAGTTATGATTTTGCAGTTTAATAGATGAAGCTGGACTAAGCCGCATCGGGGGGGTTTTTGAATTTTCAATTTACACTTATTTAAACTTACATTTATACTTTTTCATGTAAAGAGTGGAATAAATTGCCAACGTCGGTGTTTACATTAGCGTATAATAGCAGTGTCATCAAATCTAGTGTGAATATGCTTTAACTAAGTAAGTATGGTTTATCCCAATCCATCCTAAACTACATCACAAATGATAACTTATCATCAAGTGGTATTGCTGTCAAACTTCAACTTTAATCGATAAAAAATATTAAAATCGCATCATGATAAACATAAACAATAAAATACCCAAATCATCATCATCTCAACCCATAACGGCCCACTATTGAGCACGGGTCTCTTCTCAGAATGAGAAGGTTAAGGCCATAGTCCACCACGCTGTCCAAGTGCGGATTGGCGGACTTCACACACCTTTGAGTTTTGCGAACTCTCCGGCATGCAGGTTTCCTCACGATGTTTTCCTTCACCGTTTGTAGCAAGTGACATTTAAATGTTTAAAACGCACGTAACTCCGAAAAGTCAGAGGTGCGTGCCCTGGGATTCGAACCCGGACCCTCCGAATAAGAGGCCGAATTCTTAACCACTAGTCACTAGGCTATCACCGCTATAATACCTAAATACGTAAGTTTATTTATCGATGCATTTATATTGTATAACGAGTTCGTTGAAGAGATGCATAACACCGTAACGTGTGACCTTAGGAAAGTGGAACGAGGTTCATCGTTGCGAATTAAAATAAACTACTCAAGCTCAAGTTGCACGGCCAGGAGGAAAGTCTATTTTCAACACACTTGCTCGTAAAGTTACTATTTTTTCTTTAGTCTTACGCCCGAATGCGGTTTATTACACACTAGTGCGTTTTACTTTTCATTGCCGCACTAGTGTTTTTCTTATTCCACTTTTTTTTTAATATCCGTAAAGAGGTTGTTACCAAAAGATTTGTTATTTTGTAAATAAATAAAGTTGTTGTACTTAGTCAAAATCTGATAAGATAAGATTATACTTCATCTAATTATCTATTAAAGCATTTAAAAAATACAATATTTTAAATCATTAATTACCGTAAATTCTTATTAGAAATACATAATTATTTAGTTTAATATATTGTGGCTGAATGTTCGGTGCCTCTGGACTTAACCTGCGCGCGCATAGTTATTCAACCAAAGATACGGCGCGCGAAAAAATAAACCGCGCCATTTTGTGCAAACATTTGTTCGTTTATAATTTGCTGATTTGTGACTGAAAAATGTCGATACCTAATTGTTTTTTTCCTCGCAAGTGTGTTGAAAAACGTCGTATGATACACGTGTGCTTTGTTCATTACAGTCTTGGCTCTATTACAGCCCTCGCCTTGCGGCTCGGGCTCAATACCGCCTCGACTGTAATGACCAACTTCGCGCACTTGTATCATAATGTACTATTGTTTATTAACTGTGTCCCCAGAGAACACTACACATTTAATAATAATAATACTTGGCTCTCACAAAAGGTCTTACGCTACGACTTAGTAAATTATGTAGTAAAAAGTTATATTAACCTTTATCTGGGAGCTCCGCTGCCTGACTTAGGTTCTACTACTATTACATAAATTTAATTTATTTTAACCTAGTAAATCGGCGCTCGCTTCGCTTCGGTCCTTGTAGCCACATTCGGAAATTGTCAGGCGTGATTTTTTAAACTCATATATTTTTATTTTGTTTATAAACCGATTGAAATAAACAAATACATTTCTAAGTCGTGCATTTTCGACTATTTATTTGTGTTGTCCATGCCACCATGAAGCAAACAGTGCTAGTTGTGAGCTCTTTATTTATTTATAAATAACTTTATTGCCACATACACTTAACATCTTTCGATATGGTTATTGTATCGACTATTTTTAGTTTTTAGCCGACTACAGCGAAGCTAAATATAGAATAGGCTGTATATAGGCTAAATATAGAATATGTTGTAGTATGTATACATTTATTGTATAGGTAATTGGTGTCTTTAGAATAATTTGTGTAAAAACCCATTTTAATAAATAAACGAACTTTCATTATTTTTACCCAAGGTTTTAATTCCCTACAGAACCGGTGGTCCTTCGAGCAACCTTGTTCGCACTAATTTTATTTTAAATGCCGTACCGGTATGTACTAATTTTATTTTAAATGCCGTATCGGTAACAGGTAATCGGTATCGATCTTTGTTTAAATGTACAATATCAATCGCTATAAGTGGTGTTTAAGCCCCCGGGTATTACCTGCGAGAGCTATTACGGTGGACAATGTTGTCGCATGGATAGTAATCGGTTTAATCTTTGATCAAATATTTACTTAGTAATCAATAGCTTTAAACATAGAACTGACAATGTTTGCGACGAATCCCGCGGTAAATTACCTACCCAAAATTTTATTAATTACTAGCAATTAATTGCTTTGGCTATACTGGAGATATCGAGCACATCGACAGCCAAACGTACAAATCATTTGATCGCATTCACAGTTGCCCACACATAAGTTATTTCAACGCGTTACCGACTCGACCGAGGCGAGGCACCCTATTGCTGACCACTTAACAGTAACACCCATAGTAATAACAATCCATTAGTTCCCCATTCCCACAGTCACCAGTCCCAGAGTATACCTACCGATTTCAATTGTATAGTTTTTTGATAAAAACTTTTATCTAGTTTTTTCAACTTGAACCATGAATATAAAATAGCTTTAAATCATGATAAAATTTTGATGTCAATGTTTTTGTGTAAATTAAAAGTTTCTCACAAAATAAATACCCAATACAAGTTATTATTACACGTTTTTATAAATTATTTTTTATTGAAGTTAGTAACGGAAACGAGGGACAGGGGGAATAACCCACCATCTACGACAGAAACACGTTTTCAACATTTCAGTTAAGTCATTCTTCCAAAACAGGTGGTAGGGCCTACAGCTCACCCGGGGAAGTACCACCGCCCGCCACGGTACTTAGTACCATTCCTACCGTGTAATAATTGTTTTAAGAACAATTGTGTTCCGGATAGGAAGGTGTGGAGCCGGTTACACTTTTTTAGAGGCGACCATCTCAGTCCTCAGGGGTAGCAACGCATCTGTGACCGAATTAGAATGAGACTCATTGAGTCTAGTTCTGGGTCGGTCACAGTTGTCATGGGCGGCAGCGGAAGGTGGTGCTGCATGCTCGTTTGCTATCTTAATTCCATAAAAAACACGGGAGCAATACCACGGAACATTCGATAACACAATATTCGATGCTCACAATATTGTAGTATCCTGTAGTCTTTGACTCATTATGACTGTAACTTAAATAGGTAATAAACGTAAACCACAAAACACGCTTTAGATTGTATTGTGTATTGTGACTTCATGATACATGGAAGCGACGTAGTCTCCTCATTAAACGTTTTGCTGTGTCCTCTATTCATCTGTCACTTCTCTCATAAAGTTTATAGTTAAGTTGACAAATGGACTTGTTTCCGGATAACACTACATTTACGGAAACAAAATATCAGCTCTGTCTCAATGCAATTAATTTCAACCTGTTAATTGCTTTTAATAATTTAATGACAATATTATAAATATTAGGTTAGTTTGACTATCTGTTTATTATCAAAAAAGCAAAATTAGGTAGTTTTTTTACCCTACCAGTATTAAAAAGCAATAAAAAACGTCCCGAATATTCATAAAGGAAAATAACCGTGAGAGTTATTATAAATTATAAAGCAAAAATAAGGAAGCAAATTTGGATTTATTCAATCAAGATAATTATAGATAGAATTATAGGATACAATGCAATCAGTTATCTAAATTACATTGCCATTGTTTTCCTTGTTAATTTACAAAAACAAACAGCGCTTTTTTCTTAATTAATTAACTAAACAATTTTATTTATTATATAACAATGAAGACTGGCGAAACTGGCAGCTCAATTTGACCAGGGATATTTTATTGACCCAGGGGGACGAAATTGCCCACGTTTCTGAATGAATTTAATCTGGATTTTGCAGTTATATTACTGAAGGACTAACGTAAAAAATAGATATTTTGTTTCATCTATTATTATTATTATCTATTTTCAAGATGAAATAGCCTGGACATGAGTTTGAAATATAGCCTTAAGCAGTGATAAGTGTTCTCTGTAACTGTGAGTGGGGAAAAAAAGAAACTCCTTGGGAGTTTCTTGCCGCTTCTTCTACCAAGGCCACTCATCGTAGGGATTTGTGGAAGCGATGGCGTAGAGTGACATTCGAAAAGCGTTTGTAAAAACCAAGTTCGAAATAAATCATTTCATTTCATTTCATCTTGATAAGCTACCTAGAACCTGAGATATAAGTAATACATGTTGCACGACAACATCTGCCGGGTCAGCTACAAAACAATAAGTTTAAAGTGTGATTCGTGATATTATCAATATGGTAGGAATGAACGAGATTCAATATCAGAGATCAATAACACTATCTAGGGGCCTAATAAGAATTGGATTAGTGCTTACCTGTTAAAAAATCAAATAATAATGTATGTTGTCTATGTTAAGGGTAGGTACATAGTCAAAATTTTGAGTTTAAAACAACGGAATCTATTTCTAGGACTCTACATTAGTTTTTTTTTCTTTTCATAGTGTTTTACGTTTTATACCCATTCATACGAGATAGGTACTTGGTAAAGCAGTCAACATATTCGTGACATACTAATGAAGTTCGTTCTATTACCATTCCATATTACTTATTACTGTTGGGATCATGGAGCAAATATAGAGAGGAGACGGCCTAAGCAACTGTGCACTGTAACTCAACTAGGTCCTGACGTCATCACAGTGGGCGTGGCCTTAAGTCAGTCTACTGACGGTGCTCACCAAATAAATTTCTACTTGACGTTAGATGGCGACACTTTGTATCAAGGGAAATAAAAATGCATAGATGCGTAGATAGAGCTAACAATTACTATATTATGTTGATAATCATACGTACTGAAATTCCTAAAGAAAACATTAATTCCTAAAGAATTTTTTACCAACAAAATGTTATTTTTCTAGTTTTTATAATCATTTTGTAAAAAGCGCCATCTATCGACAACTACTTACAACAACAAAAACCAAGGCCGTATTTAGAATCCATCTAGTGTGAGATAATAGTTGAACTACGTAGTAAAGTCGATATCCCGCCCATTTTTTTATCCCCCTCGCCCCGCAAATCCTCACGCGATCTTTCATAGAAAAATATACATACAACGTCTCCTTTTTATATTTGCTCCATGGTTGGGATTATTTATATGGAACTGTGGTACTTCTTTGTATAATTACGGATATCACGTCACGTCATCACCTAAGTCATGATACGGAGATTCATTAGGGTAACGTTGTGTTTTCCTGAAACGGTCACGTTATAAGGTATTTTATTGTACCTACTCTTCATGTGCATACTATGAGGTTAACAGTTCATTTACATACTAAAGTTTATAGAAACATAATTAGAAAAAGTTTCTTTTATAAATGGTATGTATACGAAATTATGAAATAAGTAAGTATACTGATTTGTGTTAAAAATCATTTGTAGGTTGCAACCGAAATAATTTAAATAAGTTAGATGAAAATTAGTCCAGCAAAAATTTTAAACTGAGTTAAAGAGCATCTGGTGCAGTCAGTTGTGTCTTTATACCTGAGTCCCTGAGCATAATATGGAATCGCCATTCCCAACTAAAACATATTTATTACCTGCGCTCACAGTACTATTTAGCCTGTGAGCAACATTTACATTGGCATTTCAAATTCTCGCCGTCAATCTACAATTAACATTAATCACAGGGCGCAATGCTGACATTTGTGTGGGCCGCCATTAAAACAAGTCCAATATCGGACGCGAATGCAGTATAGTTATGCATGGCTGACCGCTACAAACAGCGTTTACAGTGCCACAAACTTATCTGGCTTAACTTAAGGGTGGCGCTACTGTCTTGGTCTTTTTCTGACAACAATATAACATTTGCATTAGTTCCAATTTTGGCCACCGGGTCAGATAAGTTTGTGGCACTGTACAATTATTCATCTAGCGAACTCAGGCAAAATAAAACAATCATCATTATATAGATAACTTAAGATTACACTAAAATATTTGTTTTAGTTTACTCTGCTAACGATTTGTTAATTTAATCAAACCCGTAAAACATTTTATGGAGTAGTGACTACCAAGTAGTCGTAAGTTTTTCGAAAAGATCAACGATGACTGCAACTTATTTTATAAATTAAATAAATATTTAATGCAGATAAGTAGGTGGAGGTACAACAAAAAAAATACTTACAAAAAACAATGATAATTTTGCTTAACTATAATATTTACCACGGGTATGAATATGAACGTTCCGTAAGAACAATCATTTTATCATTGTTTATATTAACATATTCTGGCTGATAAAAAACCTATATATACTCGTGAGACTAATTTCCATGTTAGAAAATTACTGCAAAAATATTAGCACGGCATATTTTTAAGAAGAGAGTTTAATATCCATTAAGAAGTCAATGGCTAATTCATAACTCATAGCAGTTATTTCCCTAACTAAAGTAATTAATAGTAATTGTTAATCTAACCACAATATCCCACGACAACGGGAAGAACCTTTATAATTATTTATTGATGAATGGGTCGTACCTACTTAATGTCACAATATAATTCATTCTCACAGTGTTAAGAACCTTTAATAGACCGTGTCTCTTTAAATGTGCATTAAATTACTTACGAACTCTTGAATAACAAATTCATGTCTTTCATTGATATTCTGTGTGGAGCAAGTTATGAAAATGGTGGAAAATAAAGTGTGAAGAATTTATTCGTGAACGACGTAGGTAGATACGCAACGTGAAGTGTAAGTAACCGTCATTTAATTTAATAATAATAGTTTTACGTAAACACCGACGCCGACAAAGGATTAGACGAGTCGCCTTAGTACATTCTTTGGAATAACAATGTTGTAGGTACAGCAGTATCATAGTGTACGATAAGTAGTAAGTAATGTGTATAATAAGTACGAGTAAGTAGAAAGATTGTGTCCAAACGAGATGCGGTTCTCTTCCTATAATTAAGGACAGAAATATGTTAATTATGACACTCCAAGATGTATTAAGCATTATTATATCCTCTTCATGATGAAAATCCTGTAGTCGTGTTCCGGCGGGATATGAAATTAAAAAAATACGGATTATACGGATATTCAAATTCAAATTCAAAGTGCACTTCAAATAGGCTCCTTTGTGACACTTTGGACTAATCAAATGCGTAGAAATTAGTTAAACTTATAATTGCAAAGAAACGTGTTGTCATACATTACTTTTGTTTTTGATTATTTAAAGTAGGAAAACCTCTACCGTAACCTCTATTTACTGTGGACATGAAACAACAGACATCCATAGCTATACATTATATACCACTAGCTTCTTAGTATACTTGTATATTGATAAGTCTTATACTACAATGTCGTGAGCGTCATTTTCTTTACTAAGTCGCCATATGTGAATAGACACTGAAGTATCTCACTAATCCCAGCAGACATTGTAATCAATCGATCCAATCCAAACGAGCACTAAATTAGGTTGCTCGGGTACTTGAGTATCAAGAACACATGATGTATTATAGGTAGGTACACGTGTCGAGATAAGAAATAATAAAACGCTACATACTCGTACCAGTAAAACACTAACATTAAGATATTTTAGTGTACATAAAATAGCCTTCCAATCTTACTTGAAGTAGGCATAATAAATTCCGTTATTATAGAAAATAATAACAACTCTAAAATTGTTTTTTGTTATACCTAAATTGTTAAGACAAAAATACAAAAATAGCAGTTTTGTGCCATAATAATGAATTAAATGTTTATTATCAAAATCTTACATTTGTTTTTATCGAAAATTTAATAGTTAAGTATTCGAAGTAGCCGGTTCTCGGATTTGCAAAAATGTAATTTGTTTAAACATCCCACGAGCTACGTTCATATTCAGCACATCTAAACATGAGGAAGAAGATTTAATATAACGTACAAGATTGGATTACGCGCCAACACAGGGAAAACTGCAACTAATTAAAGCTTGTTAAAGAGATTTTAATTAGTGGCCTGAAAAACACCTTGTACATAAATCTGTCTTCGCTAAACCATAACAACGAAGGCGTGTTTGACGAGCGATTACACGCAGACGCAGTGATAACGTGATAGCGCGTAAATCTCAGTGATAACGACTGTCTTCAAATTAGCAACCATGGGTAATTAGTCTCACACTTGACAAATAGGGATAGGTTTGTGGTTTGAAGTTTTGTTTCCCGTACAGCAAGGTCTGGGTTTGAATCCTACATAAGTATATATTATGTAGGTATATAGGTACTCAACAGCTCTACATAAACTCAAAAGTTTGTAAAATCTTGCAATCCGCAGTTAGCAAAACTGAACTATAAACCAAATACAAGACAAGACACCAAGTAAGGAATTTGTAGAGTGCAATGATATCTTTTGTACCGTTCTATAAAAGAATTGTAAACGGGAACGAAAGTGAAAATGTTGGCTGATGATGGCAAAAAAAATTGTAATGAAACATATTGGTGTGTAAATAATAATTATATTGTGTAAATAATGATTATAATAATAATTCTATTACAATTAGGTTAACACAGTCAAATGTAAAACACATGTAAAATTCGAATTTAACCTATCCGCTCTGAATGGAATTTATTGAATTTTATATCAAACTTAATGTACGATTATCAAACAGTCCTTAGTAGTAAAATTTGTAACCCAATTTGCACCCTTTTCCCATTTTTACGAAGTGCTTAAATTCAGTGAAACTCAGTTCAACAATTTCAAACCAATAAATAAGTGGATACTCTCGATGTAAATTAATGAACTTTACGTTCCGATTGGTTTAAACTAAAGTATCTGTTGGCTTTTAAAGTGCATTCAAATGAATTCAAAACAAAAAACAATCGACTTCACAAAACGAATACATTATTTTGTTTAATTTGAAAGTTCCGCGTGTTTCGTAACTTCATCTCCTTGAAAATCCTCTTGTAAAGCAAGACCTACTTTCAGTACAATTATAAATGCGCAAGTAACTCTCTCTGTCTGTCTGTCAGATTTTTGTAAACAGAACCGATTTTAATAAACTTTGATACCTACAGATATAGACTAGACCTTAGGAAAGAACAGGAAAAATTATAAAAAAGGTACTTAGATCGGCCAGCACTGTTTTTGACCATTCAATTTTTTCGCATAATTAACACAGGTATGTATTGTGACATTGTTTTTGGCGAAGTTGCGCGCAAGAAACAGTTAATAATGTTAAAAAGTTATGTCACCACTCATGTGTTCAGGAGTCACTTTTTTAGAGGCGATAATTTGAAATCGAATTAGAACGAGGCTATTACTAACAATTCCTAACTAGGCCATTAACAACAACTAACAGACTTAAAGATTACTAACAGTGCCTGTCCACTGGGATATTGTTAGTAATTAGACCAACTCATGCATACTAATTGACTGATCAACTAACAATTTACTAACGATTAGGCTCCCAGCTTGAACTTGCTTGGAAGCTGATTCTATCAAGTGGAAGGTAGCTTGCCAATCGTGCTTAATCCTCATCACGAAGCAGGGTTTAATAATAATAATTTGACGTTACGTTATGTCATTGATTAACTGCAATTAGTAGGCCCTGTTGCATTGTACCCTTTAACCTTCGCCGTTGTTACAGGTAGCATCCACATAGTGGCAATGTGAAGTGGTTGAAGAGTGGAGACCAATAAAATGACGATGAAGAAAGTGAACATCGAGATGAACGGAGATAGTCCCCCCATCCGTAGCGACGTGGACGCATACAGCTCAAAGTAAGTTATTTAAATTATTGGAATGTGAAACCTCAGACATCTCACTCTCTTTTTATATATTATCATAACTAAATTGCACCGACTCCAAAAAAGAGGAGATGCCCAATTGGACAGTATTTTTTATGTGTTACCGTAGAACCTTACAAGTTTGTCCACCTAATCCCTAAGCTAATACGACGGGTGGTTACACAGGGGAGGAGGGGGTTTAAAAAAAATTAATAAATTGGTCACCGTAGTATAAGTGTATTCCCTTACATCAATAAGTAATTTTAAGTAAAGTAATTACTCTAACGATTTTAATTTCATTGTCCTTTCATTTTTAACCGACTTCAAAAAAGAAGGAGGTTCTCAATTCGACCGTATATATGCTTTTTTTATGTACGTTCAGCGATTATTTCGTCGTTTATGGGCCGATTTTGATAATTCTTTTTTTGTTGTAAAGTAGATATGCGCAGTGGGGTCCCCTGATAAGGAAACCAGGATCTGATGATGGCATCTCAGAGAAATCGAGGGGAACTTTCGAAAATTGTATGGACAACTAGTGTGTTTGTTCATGTTATCATAAGTACATTAAAGCGCTACCATTTCATGAAGATCTGGAGTCGATCTGATGAAGCCGAAAGACAGTCGAGGGAACTCCTCAACGATTTACTGCAGTTATCTAGTGTTTGGGCTTCATTAATTTGTAGTGACGAGAACTTTACATTTACATGTTGAATTGAGCGCCATCTGGCGAGTAGTTTTTGAGTTATCTCTACTTATCAAGATTGAAGTCGGTTATTTTTTTTGTAAAAAGCAATTATTGAAAGCATGCATAATAATACCGTTTTCCACGTGGCTTTCAAGTAACCTTATCAGAAGCTCACTTTGTAGACATTAAGTAGATTTACGTCTTCATTCATGCATCTCTTGAGAATAAAGTGATTCAGTGGTTAATTAAGATATTTAGATTCATAGCTTCAAGACACAGCAATTAGTTCTTAACGTTGAAAAGCCAACTATTTTGTATTCATTTGAAAGAAAAATCTTTCGTTTATTTGTTTTAGTTTTTTGCTGAATACGTTCCAGTTTTCAAATGAAAAAGTTTCGCATGATGCATGCTTTTTTTTAATTAATATTGGAACTTGTATCTAGATTTTCCGGTGAATTGAAGTTTTCTCGTGTTTCTTTCGCCATTTCCATAACTAAGCATATTTTTACAATTTAAATTACCCAAAGAGAAAAAAACAGACATCTTCAAGTATTAACATGAGAAAATCATTAAGGTAATCAAGCCAATTAAATAGTCATTATCAGGGATAACTCAAAACTACTACCTTAAATGGAACAATATGACAAGTATTACCTTTCGAATTTAAAATTAATTATCAAAATCGGTTCACCCAGTAAGAAGGAATGAGTTTAAAAGTAACAAAAAATAACCTACACTCGAATTCAGAACCTCCTCTTTTTTAAGTTAGTTAAAAATTCGTTATAGTCCTACAATGATCTTTTGGCACATGACTGACGCGAGGGTGACAGAGACAGCGCCTCACAGTTTACCTTCCCTATAAGGCGCTATCTCTGTCTCCCTCACATCAGTCATGTGCCAAAAGATCCTTGTAGGACTATAATGAGCTGTTAAATAATCGTTATAGTAAACCCAACTTAAGATTGAAACGAAAGAGGCGCTGTCGGACGCATTTGACATTCATTTGACCAATCATTGCACGCTAATAACTGACAGATGAATGACCACAACGTACTTATGAATGACTTTTCGTTAGTTCCAATTTTTGCCATTTCAGAGATAAGTTGGGCGCACTGTAATCACAACAACTGTCAATCAATCGTTTGCTGTCGTACGTCGCCTATACTTTGCCAGTTCAAACAGAAGTTTAATCTGCTTGTTAACCAGTTCCAATTCCTCGTGTAAAGCTTATAAATAATATTAGCTTTTTACAAAAATATTACCAACTTCGATATCGGAATAGATAACTCAAAAATTATCATTCGAATATCATCTACCTATCTCAAAAACGAATGAAACTTTTACCGTTCCCTAAGTTTAATTATACCTAACTTAAATTAAAAATATTCATCTCGATATGACTCTTAGTTTTAGAAAAATTCGTAGACAAACATACAAATATACACTTACTAAATTAAGCATACGCGCTTGGAAGCGTAAATGGATCATCATACTGAAATATTATCTGTTCAATTCTAACAATATTACATACTTAAATACATATCGAATTGATAACCTCCTTTTTTGAACTCGGTTTAAATGAGTTTTATTAAACCGATATGCAATTAGTCCAATAAACTCACGCCTTGCCTTTTGTGAAACCGAAAAACCGGTTCTATAAAGTGTTCCTCAAATAACCGTACATGCAAACCTGTTTGCAAACCGTTTTGAAAAGCTTTTGCACCTGTTTGCAAAGCGTTTTGAAAAGCGAACGATATTAGGCTTTGTACTGAATCTTTATACGCCGTTTATATTATCCCATGAATGTCTCAATAAACATCATAAGTATCTTTTTTGCCTGTCTGTCATCTGAGGAGGCCTAGTCCAAATAAGTGGAGAGGTTAATAGCCAACACAAAAAGCGGAAGATTGATGCCGCCCGAGGACCTCCGAACAACTTTAGTCTTACAATAAATGCTAGGACCACGAGCACGACTTTAAGTGCTGTCGAACTCAGAAGCCTAGAAATGCTCTACATTTTTTTTGTGATGAAGTTTTTTGACCTAAACTCCTAGATAACTCACAGGCCAGAACGTTAATTGATTAAACATGCTAGATAACCGTTCAAAAGAGATCCTTTTGAAAGGTTGAGACTACGAGGTGTAGAGTTATTAAAAAAAGTACCTATGCGAACCGGTGACGTATTCAAAAAAATGTAGTCCATAAATGTATCTATCAGTAACACATAATGATTAAACGATTGATTTGAGTCGTATCTTGCTACAATAGTATTCAATTAGCTGAACATCTCCGCATGAACTACGCTGTGTGACATGTTCGCCAGTTCAGCATTTTGGAATCCGGCGGCGGTTTCATTAGAAACATTCTGCGTGCTATGCCGTACCGTGCGAACCGTGGAACGGATTTATTGCGGCTGAATATTCGAATGAAAACTATAAATTTAACTATTACGTTATGCACTTTGCTGCTGTTAAACGGTGTGAAGACGGGTTGGATTAAGTTGGGCGTAAGATAAAACTACATAATCTTGTACTTCTTAATAGTCAAGAAATTTATCTTGACTTGTAGGTAAATATTATGTTATTATTTTCCGTTAAGTTAAAAATGGCCTACAGGTTTATACTTTGTCGAATAATTGAATTTTTTTAGATATTATATTTTAGTACAATTCTCACGAATTACTGCCACACATATTTTGTTATAGGTATTAATTATATAAAACTACAGTACCTATGTATACCGAATATGTATAACGAAGCCTTTATTCCAACTCATTTTGTTTTGTTAAATTTATTGGGTTATTGGGCATGAACATTGAAAACTAAGTTATCTCCTAAGTATGCCCCTAAGTATAATATACAAAAAATAAGAAGTCAGTAGAAGAAGAGGAACTATTTAACTGGAGAAACGGAGAAACAGTTGAGAAAAAGTCACAGTTGTCATGGGCAACAGTCACAGATGTCAATTAATTTACTATGAAGTAGGGTAGAGCGGGGCTTAAAGGTCCGCGGGTATAAAGGTCCACCATCAATATCTAAAAAACTAGTGGAATATTGTTCGTTCTAACTACGTACGCGGTATGAAGGGGGTGCGGGAGGTGTAACCAGGCATCGCCGGCAGTCGAGCAACGTCATTAGCCGGAGATATACGACCACGTCTAAAAATTTTAACTTAAGTAAATTTTTTCATCATTATTCTTTTTAGTTTCGAGCAGTGGTTTTTTGTTTATCACCCCTAAACATAGTTTATTAGTATACGTGATTTATTTGTTTTTCACGATTTATTATTAGTTTTAGCCTAGGTTTAACGGTAATTTCGTTATAACCTCTAAAAATATTTACACGTCGCTGGGGTAAAAAGGTCCAATGCGGTCTTGTTCAATTGTGACTGATTAGTAATTAAACATTTATAAGCTCAACAAAGTTAGAAATTAATAGTAAGACTGTTGCTGTTGTAATATGATGAGAAAAAATAGGTTTTGTTTGTTAGACAAATATTTTCTTTTGGAATAGAGACTATTTAAATGATATGAATCTTGGAATTATAATAAAGATTTTTTTGCTTAAAAATTACAATACTTTTGACTTTTTGTTTTTGGAATAAAAATAAACGACTGAATTTTATTGAACCAAATATTGTTTTAATTCCATAAAATCATTTATAAATAAAAATTAAACCCTGGACTTTTGCCTCCTGCCTGTCCCTTTTTACCCCTACCATGGGGCAAAAAGGGACAGATGACAAGGTCTAAAAAAGTTGTAAAAACACATATTTCTATTATAATAATTAAACTAAAAATTGAGTCAAACATAGTCAGATAATTGTTTGTTTGACTAGTGTTATACATTTTGATATAGTGGGGTCAGTTTACGCAGTATAATTCGAAATAGTCAAATTGGACCTTTAAGCCCCGCTCTACCCTACGTATACATACTGTTAGGTACGATTCAGACCAACCGGCCCGCACCGGGCCGGGCCGGGCAGCATTTTACAGTGCGGTAAAGAACATTGAAATCTATCAACAGTGATTACAGTTCATATTTGCGTGCAACGCATAGTTTTCTCCGTCGCGCGACGCGTCGCGATGGCCGACCGACTCCGACCGGCTCCGACCGGCTGTCGCGACGGCCGTCCGGCTCCGACCGGCTGTCGCGACGGCCGATCGGCTCCGTTCGGAGCCGGTGGGCCGTGCGACGTGGAATACGAACGGAGATTACGGTGCAGCAACTAGCGAATCATTCAAGTTATGTTCTTTAAGCGACAGTTAACATATTAAAGTAAACAATGGATACGGAAGAAAAACTAATTTCTTTAGTTCAGACATTTAATTGTCTTTATGGCGTTTATTCCCGTAAATACAGTGATAAGTTGTGTAAACAAAATGCATGGGAAATAATAAGTAAAGAAATGGGAATTTCAGGTAAGTAATAACATTTATTCATTTTAATTTAAGTATACACATAATTACACTAAATACATACAAATATGTGCCTCCTGTGACAAGTGATTTTAATATAGAAGTTTATAGAAAAAAATTACGATTTTTTGGTCTATCACACGTTCTTTTATCTGCTAAGTATAGGTCGTTTTGGAGATAATTTTGTGCAAACTGATATAAGTGCACAGGTTTTGGCAAAAAAACCGTGAATAGGTATAGATATAATCTAAAGTTGTAACCCCTACATATATAATTGCTCAACGGATTGTTTCTTGTGCTTCGTGCTATAACTGCGAAAAGGACAAACCCAATTTCCATACAAACTCAGGCCTGACGTTACAAACCTGAAAATTTGCCGTCAATTAGGTGATAATAAAAAGTTTTACTTGCCCAAATTTCAAGGCTGTCAGCAATGGCCATTTAGAGATATCGTAGGAAATATATTGATAATTTATAGGTTATATGTACCGACTTGTCTCAAAATGAAATGATGTCTAATGTCCAGAGTAACTGGTATCGTGTTTATTATAGAAAATTTCATTAATAATTCTTCTTTTGTATATCTTTATTATGCACATACATACATTATCATACACGCACTAGCTATTCATTGTAAATAGATACCCGTATGTACTAGGTACATACCTATAATATTCTAATCACGGACGGATTCTAATAACGGAGCCGTACGGCTGTCGCGGTAGCCGTACGGCTCCGTTCCGATGCGGGCCGATGCGGGCCGGTGCGGGTCGGTTGGTCTGAATCGTACCTTAGGAAATTAGGACGGAATGCAAGTTGAATGGGGCCCTCGAAACTCCTCGTATACAACAGTTTCAACAAACAGGCAAACTAACACTTTGAAGGCTGCTACTTATACTTAGTTACTTAAACTTCGGCTGTTAAGTAATCTATTGCGTTGGGAAATACCTTACATTATCTATACATATAAATAAAATTGAAGGATCAGTCTGTGAGTTCAAAATAAATGTGTACATATTTTCAAATGTATGTAGTTATTTATACGATACTAAGACACATCAAACAATTTTAAAATTTCTGTCTCTCTTTCTGTTTGTCCGGGTTAAGCTCCGGAACGGCTGAACCAATTTTTAGGATATTTCACTGAAAGATAGAGGAGGTTGTGGGGCGACATATAGGCTATTTTTCCCGGAATTCCGAAGGGATTGGCCTTTACGTGTTACAAACTCCAACGCGCGCGAAGTCGTGGGCACAGCTCGTGATAAATAAATAATCAAAAACATACTTCATCGTGAAATTCGTCGTAAAATACAATGACATATAAAGTTGTCGTTATACCTTTTTGCTTCTGTACTTGAAATCTCAATGTGAATTGCTTTACGGAACCTTATTAAAGAAACCTTACTAAAGAATGCAGAAATTGCACCAACAGCACGGAGCTTGGTGCATTTATTTTATATTTATATCCTTTGTTCGCCAATATAATTATGACGCAAACATATTTTAAATTATTGAATTTTATTGTTGTTCACAAGTCGCTTTAAAAGGTAATAAATTCTTATTAGAACGGCAATAGCTACTGGTAATGAATACGTATCTAATTCTTAAATGAGGTTCAAGATCTACTAAGCAGTTTTAATTGTTTTACATAAATTGTTCTAAATTAATAATTGTAGTTCATAATATCGCATTCGGAGTAACATTAAAATTTAACTACTCAGCAGGAATAAAAATAAACTATCTTCCTTGCCTCATATGTATTGTTTACGTTTTCATAATTTAGGATACAATCATATCAAAGTAATTCTATAGCGTCTTCTTTCAATGTAGGTAGTTCACGATTCTAGTTAAATTTTACACCCTATTAAAAGATATTGTCTTGCTGCATAGGACGCTCTCCTAAAATAGATCTTAAAAATTAAAATAAAAGCTAGGAGAACGAGATTAAAATGTCAGTAGAAAATAAATAAATATAAAGTAAATCATATTGTTTGTTTATATATGTATGTATTCTAAATCTTTATTAATAACACGACAAGAATACCTTTGTCAATATCATTAGAAGGCGAGCTATTGTAAATGATAGTTATTAGGTGCTGTACGTACGTAATCAGGTGATGATATATTAAACTCGGCGCTAATTACTCACAGACCACAGCCACCGGGCTTTATTGCGGATCTGATCCCCAGAACTGATCCCCTAGTGGATCAGTTATATTATAAATTATTTTGCGCGTTTCTGTTGCTCTTGCAGCTATTCTATTGCTATTCAATTGTTTCGATCAATTTGTACTAATCAAATTTTTATTTAATGAAGTCGTTACGGTTGGGATTTAAATTCGTTCAAATACTCGTATGCTTTTTATAGCAAATTATTTACGTTAATATGTTAAAACAAGATGATATCCTCATCTGATGTAGTTATACTATCTATCCAGGTTCCCTTATTTTTAAGTATCTACCTGTATGATATAAGAATGTTTGAGTGGTCGACTATTATGTATTCCATTTATCTAAATTTACTGAATGGAAAATAGCATCATTATTGTAAAATATTGTCAAGCTTAAGAGTCCCATCTCAGTTACCCGAAATGAAACGAGGTTGATTACTGGACTCCACCACAGACTTATAAATAGGAAGCCATTAAGACGGTAGTGTTTATAGTGGAGAATAATTTACCTACAACATGCACTATTATCCTTTATGCCAACGCTCCTTAAACCCTATTTAAGTAATTTATTACTCTCCTGCAGCCTGCCCTCTCTTCGTTTCAGATAAAATATTCGTTAAGGCGCTCCCAAACCACGAGTGTTTCTATAAAATGACAATCCAAGAGTTCAACAAATTAATATACCTAAACAATAAATTTACTTCTCAGTTAAACGATAACGGTGACAGACATACAACGTAGTAAAGTTTTTTATGGAATGAAGATAGCCAACGAGCATGCGACTGCTCAAGGCAACTCGTGACTAATAATTTCTTCAAAATCATCATTCTTCTAAATAATAACAATATAGTAATATGTAATGTAATACAGTAGTAATTAGTAAATTCATGTAATGTAATTAATTTAATGTAAACTAGGATACATACATAGATTAAATATCATTTAAAGATGTTAAAAATTTGCATGCTTCGACGAGCTAAATGTGCGAATAGACTGTAAATACATTTACCACCTCTGTACCACCACATTTATGGGAAATAAATGAATTATGAATTAACTGTGACCATCACAGAAGGCTCAAGGCTGCACAGAAGGCAGAAGACATGTGAACAAGTCCCAGAACGAAACTAGAATCGTTAGTCAGTTAGCAAAGAATTTAAATACATGACGATCAAAAGTTAAGGGCTTGTATGAGTATAAAAATAATTTAACTTAACATCAGTGATCATGTCCACAAATAGACTACCTATAAGTAACTAATAAATAAGCCCTATGTAATTGGGTACTTAGGTAGTGAAATCGTAAATGTGTGTAGCAAATTTTTATTCTATGAAGACTTCATTATTTTTTCACATAACATGGTCCATCCTATGATCCCATTATCAGCCATTAAATGTCCACTGTTGGACATAGGCCTTTTTTTGTTAACGAGGGGGAAACCTTCAAAAGGTACCCTGTGCCGTGGGAGCGACACAGGGTTATGTGGGGTTTTACTCACTAAAACCCCCCCAGTGGCCGTCTTCGACGCTATGTGGAGGACTCCGGGATCTCCAACGGAACGCAACCGGAGCTCTCCGAGCGCAGTGCCTTTCGGCTCCTCCAGCGCGAGTAACCCCGCGCGGCACCTTTTGTTTATGATGGTATGCGGCCAACCTCATACCATCAAAGTCAAAGTCAAAGTCAAACTGTTTATTTCATGTGGGAATTTACAAATTCACTTATGAACGTCAATTTTTTGATTCTACCGCCGTTTTGGAAAAGTGCTTGAGAAGAAAAAAACGGCAAAAAAACTCCTCCGCATCTCCGCATCATCCTTCCCGGGACTACTGATTGGCGGTTCGAGCTCCCACTCTTACCGCCTGCAGCCCCGAAAGCCCCCTTTTAGTCGCCTCTTACGATCAGGCAGGGGATACCGTAGCTCCAATTCTGTTCCCGAGCTACAGGGACGATAATCCTGCAGACGCCCGCTGTCTTCTTCGGGTCGTCGGTCCACCTAGTCGGGGTCGCTCTTTGCGCCTTTTTCCAACTAGAATACTGACTTCATCGAAAGGTGCTTTTTCCTCTTAAATAATAACGTTTATTCAGAAGCTGACGCTCCGATATTATTTATCGATAGGATGAATTATTTCCAATTAACCTAGACACGTGGGCACCGTTATAGCGGAATGCAAATCAATTTCATTTAACATAACATGCGAAGTTGATGCAATGACAAACAATTATTACATCAGGCTGTGCTCGGGTCAAATCATCACCAATTCGCCATGATTGAAAGTCAATTCCCTGCGTCATGGTGTTTATAACTTCATCAATAGAATTACTATTGACCTGTTTTGTTTTCATGTAATTTATAAGCAGACGCATTCTTCAAAGTTCGCAGTAGACCGACGTCGTTGCGATGTTCAATAAGTGAAGTTATTCAACGGTACATAATTGCACATTTACCAAAGATTGCATAAAACTAATAAGTAAACTTTAAACTTTAAACAGCAAAGTTGCTGTCAACTTAAGTTACGTGACAGTGAGATTGAAAAGAAAGACTGAACTATTGACTGTACAGTGATAATGGTATAAATAATAATTATATTGTTGTTATTCAAAACCTTAATATTCTTTAAATAAAAATTTGATACTCGCAATGGCTTAAGTTATCTAAGTACCTAAATGTTGTGAAAAATGTTAAAGTTACCGGAAAAAAGTTAGATGTACTAACCATGTTATCCTACACGTATCCATTTAGTAATATGGCAGAATATTGGATTTCCGTGAGAAAGTTACCGCATAAAGTAATTAACCATCAGTGTAAAGCAAACGGGTAAGTTATTTAATGAGAATTTCAAAGGGAATGTTTCTCAGGGTTTATTAACTGAGGCTCACGCGCGGGACCCAGGAAGCAGTAATAATGTCGATAATTCGAAACGTATTTGCGAAAACCATAAGCAAAGCTATTTACATATTCTCCAAATACGTGAAGCCCATCAAGTTATCCAGTTATGGTTTGGGAAAATTGAGAGCCTTCATTATGTATGACAAATAAAGCTTTTGACATTGTTAAGTTCTTCTCAATGTCAAAATTTTTGTTTTTTTTTTTTTTCGTGGGTAGGTGTAGAAAGTTAAACAGCTGTTTATAAGTTCTCAGAATTTATTATTGTAAACTAATTAAAACTACAATTAATTTGTATCAATAATCGTTTATTGTCTGCAAATAAGAGTTTTTCTTAATATCAAGACAAGTTTAATTGATGTGAATAGATATTACTTATTTTCCTGCACCATCCACCATCATAACCTCTATCACTCAAAATCAGTTGTTGTTGACATCACACAAACTGCACTAACAACACAAGAATGGCAAGTGTAGCTGATGTAGAGGCCGCTCAACAAGAATTTGCACTCAGTTGGATGAAGAAGATGGCGGAATTTGAGGAGCGGCTCAAGAGTACTTCGTGTACGTCAAGTCCAAGTCCAACATTATCACAACTTAGTAGTGACTTTTATTCTTTCCGGGATGTGGTATGCAGTATGTTGGAGCTTTGGCGTCAACAAATCCAGGTGTGTGTGAAAGCTGTAGACACCTTAGATATGAGACAACGTCAAAAGGTGCTTTTATTCAGCGGCATTCCAGAGGATGTACCAGGTGACGTTCAACAGGCAGTGTTGAGTGTAATCAATAAAACCATGGGCCTGACTCAGGTGACTAGTTCTTCTATTAAGCGTTGCCATCGTCTAGGTGCTACAAGTGACCGTCCCAGGCCTGTTCTTATACACTTCACCGAACACAATATGAAGACCACTGTCTGGAAGTCTAAATCCAAACTAAAGGGTTCTGCATACACCGTCTCCGAGTTTCTGACTAGATCTCGTCACCTGCTGCATAAAAAGGCACGTAATCTTTATGGTATGCGCAATGTCTGGACCATCGATGGCTCCATCTATATAAAGCTTCGTGATGGCAGTCGCAAGAAAATACACTATGAAGACGAATTGTATGCACTCATTTGCGATCCCGAGAGTTGCCCTGATAAGGAACCCTCACAGCCGGCATCTGCACTCCCCAGCCACCAACAGGAAGGCCAACGTAAACAACCCGGCACGACGAAACAAGCTGACGATCTCAAGAGGTCCCGTCGTCCAGCGCCCAGGAAGTAACATGCTACTTATATTGATTTCTTTCTCTTCTATCTAATTTTATAGTACTCGAATACTTTTAATTTGTCGTTTCGGTTCTTAACTTGTTAGTGTGTTATCAATACTATGTTACTAGACATTCTATATTTTTTTCTCTTTCCTCCTTGGCTAATTTTCATCTATCTCTGTTCAACCCAATGACAAGCACTGACTCTGACACTGACAACGGATTGACGGTTATATGCTCAGAGTAATGATAAAATATATGTGATGACGGAACGAAACCACAGGTAAAATATTTTATTTTGAACATCATGATTCCGTTCCGATACTCGCAACGATATCGATAGTAAATTGTATAGTTCTCGTAATCATAGACCATAGACAATAGAATACTGGTGCATAGTCTTAACACGGAGTGGTTTTTTATTATTTAATAATGGTTATTTAAAGAGTCAATTGATGAGAAAAATGTAGAAATGTCGTAACTGATAACTAATTAATTTCAAGTAGGCAGTGTTTAAATTTTTTTTAATTTTATATGTTCATAAGTTTATTCGTTGATATTATATTGTCATGTTTTATGTTTTTTTTTTCACTCTTATGTATTATTACTGTTCTTTAGATTATTTTACAGTTCAGGGTAGTTAGTTGCAAAATGAGTGAGTTTTTAAACTTTTTTTGTTAACAGTCAACTGATGGTATGGTGCAGATAAAATGGAATTAATTTATAGTCGGATTATTATATTATATTATTATTATAGTACACTATATATATTGTTTATTTATCTTTATATTATCATATAATTATATTTATTTGATTTGTGCACAATATACATTTTAATAAAATAATACTATGTCAGATGATTCCTACGTCTCAGCTGAAGATGACTCGGATGGAGTGTATGACTCATGCGATGAGCCGCTTGACTACAACTTATTACATGGAAAACTAGATCAAATTTTTTGTTCGCGTTCGAAATTATTTAATGTATGTCATATTAACGCACAAAGCCTGCCAAGCCACTTTGCTGATCTCGATGTCGCTTTTTCGTGTCAACATATCCATGCAATTTTAGTATCCGAAAGTTGGTTGAAGCCAGCATTGCATTCTTCCCAGTTCCCACTTCCAGGGTATGTACTAATTCGTAATGATCGAACTGGAAAGGTAGGTGGTGGAGTAGCAATATACTTGAAGGCATCCATGCCATTCAAAGTCCTTCTGACATCGCCATCTATTTATTCTGCCTCCGCCGAATTCCTATTCCTGGAAGTGGATTGCAAGGGCGTTAAGGCTGTTCTGGGTGTAGTGTACTGTCCTCCATCCATCGATTATTTCACGGAATTAGAAACAGCACTAGATAATTTAGGTCCGGGGTATCAACATTACGTAATAATGGGCGACTTTAATACTAATCTTTTAAAAGATTCTTCCAGGGCAAATAAACTTCGATCAATCTGCGAGTCAGTCAATCTTTCCATACTTCCTCTCAGAGCCACTCATCATAATTTAGACTCTGAAGACTCATGGATTGATCTTATTCTTACCGCCGCTACTGACTATGTGGAAACACATGGACAGTTGTCAGCTCCTGGATTTTCACGGCATGATCTAATATATATCTCTTACAATTTGAAACCTCCGAAACATAGCCCCACTATTCTGCAGTTACGCAATTTCTCTAGAATTAATATCGAAAGGTTAAGGGCGGACGCGTTGAACTGGTCTCCGGAACTGATGGTAGGTGCGTCTGCAATTGACGATAAAATCAACATTCTCAATTCACATGTCATCAATTTGTATGATGTACATGCCCCAGTTCGTGAGGTTAGGCTGAAGCGTCCCCCTGCGCCATGGATGACTGACGAGGTACGTAGGGCTATGGCTAGACGGAATAATGCTTTTAGAAGGTATAAAAAGGACCGAACAGAGTTTAATTGGATGACGTTCAAAACGGCGAGGAACAGGTGTAATCAGATGATACGAACAGCCAAACGCCGATATATTCATAATAATCTTACAAATACTTCGCCCGCCGTAGTGTGGAAATTTTTAAAATCGCTTGGCGTTAGAAAGCCGCCAATGCCGGATCACGGATCATCTTTATCTCTGAATGACATAAATAGTCATTTTGTTTCTGTATCTTCTTTAGATCCTTTTATCCGTTCTCAAACTCTTACCTCAATTGCGTCGAGACAGCCCCTTCAAACTCCCAGCTTTCAACTATCACCAGTAAGTCAAGTGGAGGTGAAAAAATCTATTATAGCTATCAGGTCTAAGGCCATTGGATGTGATAACATCAGCAGGGACATGATATCAAGAATCCTAGATAATTTACTACCCCAGATTACACATATAATAAACTTTTCACTTACGTCTGGTAACTATCCCTCTCTATGGAAAAAAGCTTTTGTCCGACCTCTTCCAAAAATTCAAAATCCAACATTACCGAACCATTTTCGTCCAATTTCTATACTTCCATTCCTATCTAAAGTTCTGGAAGCCTGTGTGCATAAACAACTTTCCCAATTTCTATACCAACATAACCTGCTGAGTAATTTCCAGTCTGGTTTTCGTCCTGGTCACAGCACTACCACTGCACTCATTAAAGTTACTGATGATATTAGACTCGGAATGGATGACAAACTGGTCACACTGGTAGTGCTGGTTGACTTTTCAAATGCATTTAACACAGTCGACCATGATCTCCTCCTTGGTATCATGTCTTATATGAATTTTTCACCTTCTACTTTGGATTGGTTTTCCTCTTATGTTCGCGGTCGCCAGCAGTTGGTTCGCCTTGGAGAAGCTTCTTCAGACTGGGCCTGTATGGAAACTGGTGTGCCGCAAGGCGGTATTCTCTCTCCTATTCTTTTTTCTATTTTTATAAACTCTCTCACTTCTGTCATAAACTGTTCGTATCACCTTTATGCCGATGACCTGCAACTTTACACACAAGCTAGCATTACCGACCTCAACGTAGCTTTTAACAAAATTAACGAGAATTTGGAATTACTAAGGGACTGGGCATGCCGGTATGGGGTAAGTGTTAACCCTAATAAATGTCAGGCTTTGCTTGCAGGCAGCTCACGTCTCCTTGCCAAGGTTGACTATATAAATCTGCCGCCTGTCACATATAATGGCATCAGCATACCGCTTAGTGACTCTGTTAAGAACCTTGGTTTGGTTATCGATAGCTCATTAACCTGGCGAAAACATGTCTCAGAAGTTTGCCGTAAAGTTGTAGCCTCGTTACAATCGCTCAGTCGTCTGAAACACTTCCTTCCATTGAAGACAAAGCTTATGCTTATCCATACCCTAGTTTTGCCCATTATCGACTACGCTGATGTATGCTATCCGGATCTTTCAGAAGAACTTCTCAACAAACTAGATCGCCTTTTAAACAACTGTATCCGTTACATTTTCGGTTTACGTAAATATGACCACATTTCTGAATACCGACATAAGCTGAAATGGCTTACTATACGTCAAAGGCGTGATTCTAGAATACTTCAGCAGTTGTACTCTATTTTAAATGATCCCACCTCTCCATCCTACCTTAAAGAAAGATTTCATTATCGCTGCACTACACATGATAGAGTACTCCGATCTTCTGAAAATCTTAAAATGGATATTCCATCAGTCAATACCTGTTTCTATAAATACTCCTTTACTTTTCAGGCAACACTACTTTGGAACGCCTTGCCAATAGATATCCGACGAGCTCCATCTAAAGATGTGTTCAAGAGGCTTGTCCGTGAGCATTTGCTAAAGTCTAATGCGTAGTATTAGTAATACATTAATTTAACCTAATTATACATTTCGTTTATATAATATGTGTGCACTTAAATGGATATATATGTCTGTGGATATATTCGTTATATGGATATATATGTTGTATATATATGTTATATATGTATTATATATATTATATATTGTATGAATCTATATTTATATCATGTTTATATGTGTCTATTTTTGCAGTAATAATTTATTTACACACAGTATACTCGATTCGCTTCCAATCTTTCCACCTGCCACAATGTCTCACCTTCACCATGGGTTGACTGGTAGAGAATGCCACTAGGCATTAAGTCCGCCCATTGTAAAAAAACCTGTTTTCAGGTATTACAAGAAGGTTAAAAAAAAAAAAAAAAAAAAAAAAAAAAAATTTAGTTAGCGTAAAGCAAAGTTAGTTAGTTAAGCTCTGAAAGTGCTTGGTATACTAGTTTATCTGGATGAACCGGTCCAAACTAGATTTTTTATTAAACTATTTTTTCCCATTGATATCAACAAGCATCGAAGTCAAAAAAACTAAAAGCCAATACTTTAAGTTTAAGATGACGTCAGCCGTTGGTCTTAAGATAAGAATTCAAAACCGCCAAGTTCTTAACGAAAGAAACTTCTGTGGCCAAAATTTAATCGTTTTCATTCACAACTGAGTACATTAGATTACGTTTATACAGGCTTATGGATTAAAAGCTTTAATCATAAACTTTGCATTCAAAACTTTATGGCTATAACTTGAGCTCGGCTAATAAACATAGATTTACTCAAGGGTCTTAACGAGTTTAGCGAGTTTATTACAGTTAAAAGCAACGTTTAAAATGTTGTTTGGTTTATTTTTATGTAGAGAAACTATTTACAAGCTTCTTAAATCCAGTTTTTTTATTGTTTGATCGCAAGAGTTTATTATCATGTTGCCACAGTGATTACTTAGGTTAAAATGTCTTGTGTAGATACAAGTCATGCGGCTTGATTGTTGTAGCCAAGGTCTAGTCGGGATTAACGATAAAATTGTTGTAAGTGGATGTACTCGTAAAGTATTCAGACTGATATAATAGTACCTACCTAGTATTATATAGTGTTTACTGGAATGCTGCATTTTACTCGTATTGTTCAAAGATTAGTTTAAAAAAAATGTTTATTTTATTTTTAAGTGTGAAAAAGACCTTTTCTCAATTTTCACATTCTTTAAACACACCATAACTTAAAATGTAAAGCTATGTAAATTTCTAAAATATCGAGCGAAATTTTTAAATGCCAAGTAATTTTACTCGTGACTCTCATGAGCGCGTTAATTCTTGACATTAAATTATATTGTTACAAGAGCTATGTACAACCACGTACTATAATTTAAATTCTGTAGAGTCAGCAAAATTAAATAAAAGCTTATATACACTAGTGATAAATAAAATATTTTTTTTTCAATTTTTAAAATATTCATTGACATACCTGCAGCAATTTTACATCAATGCCAAAATCATTCACTGAATGAACGCTGACTGGCATTGACCAAATCATTCATTGGTATCATAGTTCAATAGTTCCATTGAATTGAATCATTGTTGTCTGTAACACCAAACCGAGGCCGGCTGCAGAAACATCTTCAATATTTTTTGTTTTCGTTCAATCTATAAAGCCTCTCTTGTACTTGTACATATCTGATGAACTTGTTTTTATTCACGCCTTGTTTTCATACTACGTCATTAGCCAAACGACTTCACATCTTCCGGCTGAGGGCTGAAGGGCCAGTTTTCGTTTCTAAATAAGAAATAACTTGTTGATACGCAACGTCATCAATGATGCTTTTTGTGCTGCTGATGGTTATCAACCATGACGCTTTTCTTCCTTCCGTTTGTCGGCCATGTACCTACGTAAAAATAGAAAATGTTAATAATGTCAATGTGAAGTACACTTTAAGAGAGTGTACAAAGGTCTAACTTCAAGTGTAGTCATCCTCTAGTTGTTTACATAACTTTTTCTTCTCTTTCCAGGGTAGAATTAGCGTACAATGGATCCAGAGAAGACTTGGACCCTTACGTGCCCGCGGATCACCGGCCACTGGAGTCCAACACTTCGTAAGTTTATTTTATGGTATCCCATACAATAGTGATGTTATGTTCAATATACATAAGTTAAGCCATGTTAAAAGGCTTATAGTAGGGGTTTAAAATTTGAAAACCGTCTCTACAAAGAACATCAACTTATAAGCTGATAATAATAAAATGCCTGAACAGCTCTTCATAAATTATAGTGTTCAACCATCTAATCACGTCAGTTTTCAAACAAGAAAATCTGCATCTAATCTGGGCTATTCGTTCAAACAGAGACACAGTATACACTTCAAACTTATAACATACCTGCCTCATTTTTGTGTCAGGGGTTAAATATGTATAGTACCTATACCTATGTTAGGGTCCATGCTACCTGTAATAATAGGGAGAATCTTTGTACTTATTGTATAAAAATACAAATAAAACTCGCACACCAGGGGTTCTGTAATGTTTATTTTTATCGTTGGGTTCATTACTATATTACAAGTTAAGGACGGATAGAGTTATATGTTCAAGTAAAAGGCACTCTTCTCAACTATTTTTTAATATTTGTTACTGTGGACGCTTTATTAACAAATATTCAGTGACAGAAAGAAGTGATAGAAAGAAGACAAACAGCAGAAGCATATTATTGGGCATCAGGTTTCACTTTTGAGAACGGAACCCTAAAAAAACTAGAAAACACTTATGTATAAGTTTTTATACCTACGCACAATATGAAGACAATCTCGTTGAACCTACATTACTGGCAACTATTTTAATATACGATATTATATTTCGTAATACAATAAATACTGTATTTATTGTACAAAACAAAACAAAACAGTACAAAACGTCTTAAACAATTATCTGTGTATTAATTCGTCCCAGTTACATTGTAATATTGACCGTACTTCGGTCGCCCTAAATGTTTCAGGCAACTTTCAATGGTCATTAATCAACTCGGGTTTAGTCGAGCAAGGTATTCAACTCTAGCTACAAACATGGTCGACTAGATTATATACTTACAAAATGACGAACCAAAAGCTAAGTGTCCACAGATCGCAGTATCGCAGTTTGTATAGAAAGTACGATCCGTACGATGCGGATCAGTGGACGCACTTGTATGATTTTCTATACAAAGAATAGGTACTACGATCCGTTTAATGCGATGCGTCCGATGCGTACGATACCGACCTGTGGACGCTTAGCCTTAGGCGCATTGGTTAACGTGATGGACTGCCGATTGAAGGGTTCTAGGTTCAATTTCTATCATAATCAAAATTTTAATGAATAGGTTTAAATTTCTGTTTTTGATTTAAGTAGGTGGTGTGTGTTCTTGTATTTTTGTGTAATCCTTGGGATAAAACATGATATCCTCATGTAATTTAAATGTGTGTCACATGTCACTATTTATTTATTATTATAAAATACTGTGGAAATAGGTTACGCCCAATCCAAACTGGAAAAGCGTGGTGGAGGTATGCTCTAGGCCTCGATAATGTGGAGAGACCTGTTCTCAGTAGTAGGTCATTAATGGCTTGTAGCTAACTGTAAAAAAAATATTTGATCAGAAAAACAATCGTAAAAATATGTCGTCCATTCCGTTATAATGTTGTTTTGTGTGGATCCTTTAAAATATAAACAAAAAGACACGTCACGATCACGGGCCTCACGGCCTAAGGCAGTGTTCCATCACCGGCGAGAAGCGAGTAAAGCTCGGCTATTTTCTCTCTCAAGACACGTACAAACATATATTATTATTATGTGTATATCCCGTGTAAATAAATAATAGAGATGCATAATATGCCAGCGAGAACTCGCCGGCGGTGTGAACAATCAGAGAGTAGTCGCTGGCTTAAGCGTCTCTTTTTATGCGGAATGCCATATTTTTTGGTACACACGTGTCTTGAGCAAGAAAATAGCCGAGCTTTAATCGCCGCGCCGCCTCGCCGGTCGTAGGACACCTGCCCAAGAGGGCAGAGACAAACCGGTCGATATTATGATCCTCTCGACGCGGATTTGGGTCTTGGTTTTTTCTTAACCTCGATGCGAAGGAGAGGTCATTCAATCCTTAAATGGATATTGATCGATGGATGATTTCGCATAAAGGATTACACGAGAAATTTAAATTTTACAACCCACAGCGCGGCCGCAGGCCAAAGGATTACTGACCTTATGTAATACGTGATGTAGTAGTTTGGCTTTTTTAAAATTCAGTTTTGTTTGCTAACATTAAAGCGCTCATAGTCCAGTGGCCTGCGTGGATCCTGAATGATCGACTGAGTTAACAGCGAATGGTAAAAAGCGGTGATTAGGTTAAAATAAATGGTAAAAAGCGAATTGAATGTGGTTGAATGGTAAAAAGCGGTCAGAGGGTCCGGATTTGAATCCCAGAGCACGCACTTCTGACTTTGCAGTTTTGTACGTTTTAAACATTAAAACAATGTCACTCGATGAAACGGTGAAGGAAAAACATCCTGAGGAAACCTACATACCAGGGAGTTCGCAAAACTCAAAGATGTGTGAATTCTGCCAATCCGCAGTTTGCCAGCGTGGTGGACTAAGGCCATGATGAAACTCTTTTTAGCATGGTAAGCCATGGGTTTCTACCCATGCTCAAAAGTGAAACATGATGTGTTGAGATGACGATGATAAACAGCGAGCACGGTGAGTAGCTGGATGAAAGACCCTTAGATTACAGAGGTGAAAAGTCTCCCAAGCCACACCTATAGGTATAGCGAGGTGATCTAAAACCTGTTACCCTAACCCTTCACATGGGAAAAGCAGCAATTATTATTAATGTTTACGGAAGCACACGCTTATGTTTGTACTAGAGAACCGCCCGCGCTTCGCTTCGGGACCCGTAGGTAACAGCCGCGTAGGTCTCGCTCCCGTAGGAATTTAGGCTAAAAAGTAGCCTACTACTCGCTCTCTTCACTCCACCCTGTCTGAGGTGTGTGGAGCCCTCGGGACAGTTAGTTCCCCTTTGGGGGTGTCTCTCGCGGCCCGTTGAAACGGGCCGGTCCTTGGGTTGGGCCCTAAGGCCCTTGGTTGTCCATCTGTGGTTAACCAATAGGTCAAGTCCGGTGAGTGGTGGCCTTTTTACAGGTCACAGAGTCTTAAACGGGATGGGGTTCATCTTCGCGCCGCCTAGGCGATCGAGGCCCTTCCGGGTGAATCCCGCTGGTGGGAAGCCCAGCAAGAGCCGATCAGCGCCGGGCGACGACTTACGAAGCCCCAGTATCAGTCAGTGCTAGCCCCGTCCCGCGCAACCAGCAAGTCGCGCGGGAAGGCCCAGCGGTCCGGTGGACGGGTGTGGAGCGGCACCAGGTCCTGCAGATGCGGGAACCGCGACGCGTCGACACGCCCGAACATGTTGCGTGCCAATCTCTCGATGAAGTCGTCCAGGCTCTCGACTCGAAGGTCCCTCTGGATGACGGCGTTCCTGACGTACCTCGGCGCACCAGTCAGCCGGCGGAGCGCAATCGCCTGAACCGCGCGCATCCTCTTGCGCTGCGGTTCGCTGGCGAGCGCGTACCACGCCGGTGCCGCGTACGTGAGGCGGGATCTGATGTAGGTCTTGTAGACCCCGAGCTTCAGTCCGAGAGGGAGGCTCGAGGAGAGCACTGGTTTCTGCCATCGCGCTTCTGGAATTCGCGACGGCTTTCGTAACCTGTGGCTTCATCGAAAGTCTTCCGTCGATTTTGCCCCCCGGTATTTGGCCTGTGGGGCCCATTGGATATCTTGTCCGTGAAGCTCCAGAGTAGGGTCCCGCCTGTTGAGGTATCCTCCTATGTTCACGGCCTGCGTCTTCCCGACATTCACCGACAGTCTCCACGCGGCGAGCCATTCGGGGAGGGCATCAAGCGCACGCTGCATCTTGACGATGGCGTGGGTTCTATTCAGCGACGTGGTGATGTACGCCACGTCATCGGCATACAGGGCAAGCGACGCCCCCCTGTCGCCGGGATGTCGTCGGTGTATCAGGCGTAGCAGACCGGGGACAGGCAACTCCCTTGCGGGACGCCGGCTGCGATCGGACGCTCGGTGGATTCGGCGTCTTCAACCACTACTCTGAAGCTTCTATTTTCGAGGAAACTGGAGATCACCTTAACGGCACTCCGGGGCGCCGACGACTGCGAGATCTTGTAGAGAAAGCCGTCGTGCCGAACACGGTCGAACGCCTTTTCCATGTCGAGGAATACTGCACACACGCGTTCTATCTTATTCAGAGCCGCAGTAACGGTGTGCAACACCCTCGACAGTGTAGCCGTGCTGTTCAGCGGCATCAAAAAGTAGCCTTCCACTTGTGTTGGCAGCTAGGCTATTCCACCCCGGATGCTTGCAGTTCCAGTCGCCCGCGCCCACCACCGGTGTCGGCGAGTCCAGCAACTTGCGGACATCAGCCAACAGGATAGTGCCAGCGGGCGGGCGGTACACTGAATACAGCCGGAGCGGGGAGTTCTCGAGGCAGAGCTAAAGTAGCCTATTACATTTGACTTAAGTAAATTACATGTAGTATTTGATAGCGTAATTCAGAACTTGCAAATGAATTTTATTAACGCCATCTATTGACAACTCCGAAAATAAATATCTAGCAACTAACAAAACATCGATCTTCCCATGGGAATGGGATGTTTTTCCGCGGTAAAAAGTAGCCTACGTCACTCTCCACCCTCCTAACTATCCCCACACACATAAACCTTACCATATAATAGCTTTGTTGCGACGTGAAAGCGTCACAAACAAACAAACAAACAAACAAACACACTTTCACATTTATAATATTAGTAAGGATGTACCTACTTAACAGCATAATAAAATATTGTCGTTCTATTTCCAGGTCCTTCGGCGCCTTAGCCCATCTGCTGAAAGCATCTCTCGGCTCGGGGGTGCTGGCCATGCCTCTGGCCTTCAAGAGCGCGGGCCTGCTCGTGGGCAGCGTCGGGACCATACTGGTTGGGTTCATCTGTGCGCACGCCATTCATGTCTTAGTAAGTAATGTTGTATGTTTCTGTGAATGAGAATGTAATACCAAGTTAGTTTTGGTATTTTTTCTTAATTTTTTCTTGGCTGGCAATTTCTAATACCCTGCAACTATTAGCCTTAAATAGTAATTTATGTTACGTTCGTAAAACATAGTCTTTTAAAAGAGATTAAACCCAAAGCAAATTGATTTATAATTGCATAACTTTAGGGGTCGGATAATATTTTTGCTTTAGGTGTATGTTTCTAGGGACCTATAATATCATTCTATATCCTTACTTATATTATAAATGCGAAAGTCTGTCTGTCTGTCTGTCTGTCTGTGACGTTTTCACGGCTAAACCACCGGTGCGATTTGGATGAAATTCGGAATGAAAATAGTTGAAGACTCAGAGTCACATATAGGCTACTTTTTTTTCAAAAATCAACCCCTAAAGGCTTGAAATAGGGGATGAAAGTTTGTATGAAAAATGTAAACCGCCTGACCGATTTCGATGAATTTTCCCAGGAAGATAGTTGATGACGTACCTTCTTTCTCACTTCCCCGGTTCGCAATATAAACGAATTCCACGCGGGCGAAGCCGCGGGCAAAAGCTAGTGTATTACATAAAAGAATTATAGGTACGCAAAACACTAGGAGATTTTCGCAAAGTAATGCCTAATAGGTACTATTAACCAATGATATCCAATTACAACATAGCGAAACCAATTTGTTCATCAGTCTGACAATCTTTCACTTACGACGGAAGTAACGACCTGTAAAGTGCTAACCACTGACAAACACACAGATCTTATTATGATATAACATTTTATATGCGTTGAAATACTTGTGTAACGTAACTACTTCCGACTATTAACTGTTACATTTACGTAACTAGGAAATAGACCTTTTGTCTAATTTTATTTGTACATAATTTCATTGCCATACTACGTACCATCACTACCATCAAAAACGCAAATATCAGCAAAAACCAGGTAGATACAAACATTTTTTTTGTTATTGCCTTTTTTCAAGCACGTAGATAAAATGTACTGAAACTTTAAATGGCTGTAGCTGGGAGGCGGAGGGGTATATGATGTATTAAGAGATCGTTCCAGAATGGTGATAAGATATGTCATTGAGCTTTAAATTCAATCCTACTGGATACCTTGTCTATAACATTTATTAGATATACAAATAGTACCTACAATACATTTACGCTTACCGTTGAAGCTATTTGCTTTATAATATTGATACCTCCTATTAGGTATGTTCAGTGTACAGTAAAGTCAATAAAGAAAAGATCAAACCAAATACGAAAACATAGAAAGGTAATAAATTCGAAGAAATTCGTACCAACCACGATATGCATAAAATATTTACTCAGTTACAAGCTAAACATATTATAAAACCTATATGAAAGATACTTAATAAATATTTCCAGGAAGTCACAACGCCACAGGGCTTCAATTCATTAAATTTTTTCGCACAAACTTATTGATTCTTGAATTTTTTGATATATCGCGAACAGTTTAAGAATTTCCAAATTACAGACATCAGACATTTCAATTATGTTTAAACGTTAGTTTGACCCCAATATCCGATTTCCACGATCATTAGTTTGTGAGTAACAAAAGCAATTTGCTTGTGTAATCTATAATCACCTAAATTCACTTTCCATTTCGGCCCTTCGCCGTGACGCAATAGAGAAGTTTGGGTTAGCACGGCAGTGTGTCAACTATAGTTGTCATCGAGCATATGGAATTGCCACTCTTTGCCAAAACCAAACTTATTACCTATGCTCACAGTTCAATTTAGCTTGGCAGAAAAATTTACTAAGAACATTTTTAGATAACGCCGTCGATCTTAAATGTACCTTATTCGCACTGTCGAAATGCTGGTATTTGTGTGCCATGGAAGTAAACGAATTCCAAATCAAAATCAAACGGAGTATAAGTTCGTGAAATAAAAGGTCGATGCTCCGACCAGTGCGTATTTATTTACATTGTAACTAGGTTCGCGTTCAGTATGGAATTCGTTTTAATAGCAACCCGCACAAATGACAGCTAAGCTCCACTGTGATTAAGGTCCATTGTAGATTGACGGCGAGAATTTAAAATGCCTTAAGTAAATTTTGCCTTCAATTCAAATTGCACTGTGAGCTTACGCAATAAATTTGTTTTTAACGGGGAATGGCAATTTCATTTTGTCGGCGACTCACGTTTAGTTATTTCAAGATTCTTTCAAACTTCCGTCCTTCCTTAAATAAGTCAAAAACTATTCTATTGATTTACTTGAAATTATACTATATGTATTTACCACCCTTAAACATAAAACCTCAAAGTAGCATTTTATCACGGATTCACAGCCTCATTGACAAAAATGCAGCCCTCTACGTCAGCGGTACTCAACCTTTCTTTTATAGAGGGGCCACACACATACTTCAGCCGAACGATCCCGGGCCGCAAGCAACAATATTAGCCTAAATAATTAAATCATAATATTTTTTAGGTTGAGTATAGCTGCTCTAGGTGATCTAGAAACTTTAAGTTATCAACGTAGATTCTTAAGCATGTTATGAAAAGTAAAAACTTAAAGAAAAGCTTAAATAGGTATTTCAAATGAAATAACTCACAACAAATAACAACTACAACGGTGTTTCATCGCGCTCGCCAATTAAAATTAAATTAAAACTGTACAAAAATTAATAACATCTCAATAAAATTATAAATTTGAAAAAGGAACAAAACTGAGATATAAATTGCTCGTAGTTCAGTAGTATTATTACTGCTGTAAAATAGACGTTCTTAAATTAATTTAGAAAACAATTTGTAACTTTCTTTGATAAAGGATTACTGATGGCAAGTTTTAATAAACTCAACGGATCATATTTTAAAGTCGTATTTTTTGCAATAAGAATTTGCCTTATGTTATTATGCGTTTTACGATATGTTTTGTAACTATGAAACTTTTATTTAGAAAATTATGTTAAATAAGTGTGTCAAATTTAGATCTAAGCAATTTATGTAACTTTTGTGATTCAATAAATAAAAAAAAAAAAAGAGTCTACAGTCGTGACTACCCATGGGGCACAGTGCTTACCACGTCATTGTGCCGTTCAAAGGGTAATATCGGTTCGATTCCCAGCGAGGCGGAAATTTTAATGAGTTTAAATGTCCAATCTTAATCTGGTTCTAAAAACGTAGGTTTCGTAGTAAAAAAACGTATAACGCTATATATCGCTACACTCACAACCCCACAACACAACCCCACACATGTAATCCCTGTGTTGAGGACGCCATGGACTACAAACAAGACAAGAACATAATTATGTTCTTGTCTTGTTACATAAAACATACGAAACCTACGTTTTTAGAAAAAGAATATGAATACAAAACCTTTGCTATGTTTAATTATTTCTTCATCTTACTTTTCAGGTTAAAACGTCACAGCAGCTTTGCATAGAAACGAAAAAGCCCTGTTTAGGGTATGCCGACACTTGCGATCTGGTGTTCCAACACGGCCCCAAACCTGTACGAAGATTTGCGCCCATAGCCAGGTAACCCTTCTTCTATTACTAATGTACGAGTGAGGCACATACACTTGTCTTACGAATTTTAATTATTATAACTCTAAATCCGAATCCGCCAAAATTAATGATTTCTAATCTAATGATGTCCAAATATTGAAAACAGCCTGACGTATAAAGATGAAATTTGCCATAAAGGCGGTTAATATGTTAACGCCCGCTAAGAACGGATTTTGTCGTATTCCACCCCTAAGGGGGTTTAATAAGGGTTTGACGTTTGATAAAAAAATTGTATAGAGTACTTCTACGTGGGCTAAGCCGCGGGCTACAGCTCGTAAATTATAACGATTAGGGTGCGGTTCCACTGAGGCGGAGCGGAGCGGAGCTGTGCGCGATTCACCAATCACACGGCTTGAAATCCACATCTCATTGTGCGTCGCGGGGTTTTCAAGCCATGTGATTGTTGAATCGCGCACAGCTCTGCTCCGCTCCGCCTCAGTGGAACCGCACCCTTACATATACCTACTTCAAAATCTGCGAAATGAAAATTAAAGAAAATTTGATATTTCAAACTGTGACCACTTACCATTAAAATAACTCTGGTTCTTTGTCGCTGTCTACATAATTATAAAAAATACTTCCAGAGAACTAGCGGACTGGGCACTCACGGTGACTCATTTGGGAGCTTGCTGCGTTTATATCGTAGTCGTCGCTGAATCGTTTAAACAGGTAACGTACTTACTATTTGTGTCTTAAAATACTCAATTCCTTTAATAACCTAACTTCACCTCATATCTCGATAAGTCCACCTGTGATAGTAGCACCTGTGGTACTACCAACTGTATGGCAATGATATTTTGACTACTAAGCAACTGATTTGAAGATTACGGAAAGCTAAAATATAAAGAACAACTGTTAGTTGTATAAGAATGATATCATTAACATCATTTTGTCTTTCCAGGTTTCAGATTTCTACGGCGGACCTAGCTGGTCAGTCACCGTATACTGCGCATTGACCTTGGTCATTCTCTTGCCTCTGACCCAAATCACCAAGCTGAAGTATCTGGTACCGTTCTCAGCGTTGGCCAACTTCGTGTGGCTGGGGTCCATCTGCATATCCATTTATTACTGCCTGAGAGATCCCCCGCCGCTGTCATCCAGGAATATTGCTACTTCTATCAGTGGCATACCGAATTTCATAAGGTAAGAAAGTCAATATTTATGTATTAACCCCCGTTGGGTGTTATAGCTTTGTTCTGTCGCCTGTCTGTGTGTCTGTCTTCGATCGAACTCCTTAATGAATGAACCGATTAAAGTAAAGTTTTTTTTATCGAAAGCCTTGATGACCTCGGTGGTTCTAAGATATAAGTATTGGGTAGAAATCAGAATTGGGTTGAAATCAGAATCAAAATTTGGTAGAAATGCACGTGAAAAACATAAAATTATTTCACAGTCATTATTAAAAATGAAGATTTGCTTTGCTTCAGCATCATGCTAGAATACCGTTTGGAGTATTATTGATATCGCACAATTACCCCTAATAAAGGATGTGGTTTGAGTACATCGAAGGCCTGAACATGAAAGGCTTGGAGGACCTTAGTCTTGTAATTGTCAGCCTGATATTTCTATTTCTATCCAAATTCTACGAAGATACGTAGGTAATCTATCCTATTAAAACTAGCAATATGAAGCGATAGAATTTGTTTGTTTGTTTTTCAATGTCAGGAGCTACTGGTCGACATAGCTCTGTTACCTTTTGCGGAAGTGATGTCCAAAGTCAGTGAAATTTCACCATGAGGAGACTCTTATTTCTTTCATATTTTAAACCTAAAGCTACAATGAATTTTTATTGACAACTTACTAAACATCTCTGTATCTTGCCACAGCACAAGCCTGTTCGCGATGGAAGGCATCGGAGTGGTGATGCCGATAGAGAATGAGATGACGAAGCCTCAGCACTTCCTCGGCTGTCCTGGAGTGCTGAACATCGCCATGACGGCCGTCGTGATGCTGTACGGCTTCGTGGGGTTCGCTGGGTACCTCAGCTTCGGCGAGGAGGTGCGAGGAAGCTTGACGCTGAACTTGCCTAAGGATGAAGTGTAAGTGTATTTTCTTCCTTTTCATTGGGAGAGGGACAGGTAACCGTGGATTGATGTTGTCTCATTAATGTCCTATGCCATGGTGCTGTCAAAAAATTACCTAATTACCAAATTCACAGAATTCCCTCGTCCTCATCCCGCAAAATCAGTGTTATTAATGATGATGAAAAAGGGATAATCTAGTGCTTAAGAATTCAGTTTCATAATGGAAGGGTCCTGGTTCGAATCCCAAGGCAGGCTCCAAGTTATATGCGTTTTAAAAATTTAAATGTCACTCATTATAACGGTGAAGGAAAACATTATGAGGAAACCTGCATACCAAGAGTATTCGTAAAACTCAAAGTATGCCAATCCGCATTTCGCCAGCGTGGTAGACTGTGGCCTTAGCCTTCTCATGTTGAGAAGAGACCCGTACTCAAAAGAGATTCATAATGAGTTGAGATGAATGATGAAGGAATTAGGTATCAATTTCTTGCAGGCTATCTCAAACTGCCAAGGTGCTAGTGGCGTGCGTGATGATTCTCTCGTTCGCCCTGATCTTCTACGTCCCCGTCGATGTGGTCTGGAGGAAGCTGCAGGACAGGATACCGGCGAGAGGACACAGGTGGAGCATTGCCCTTTTGAGGCTAGTTGGAACTTTAATGACAGGTAAATAGAGACTATTTTCATTACGTAAATATAGCCGATAAACGAACAGACGGACATAAGTTACAACAAATCAGGCGCTATTGGTCGGGGAGATAAGCTGCAGAGCCTACACTATTAGCCTAACTGCGATTAGAACACGTAAAAAACAATAACTAGAATACGCACGTGTATTTGTCAAGTAATTGAATTTATTAGAGATTGCCAGTGTATTGAAAAACACGAATGAAACCACTTTTCATCAAATTATACTCGTGTATCTTTTTGTTGTTTTGATTATTGAATGCTGTTAATTGAAACAAGAAACTCTTTGTATTACCAAATTCATTCACAAACTCACAACGTAAACAAGATAATTATTCTATCCGCGTTGAATACCAGGATATTATAAACAGACATAATTGACTTATTCGCAACAAAAGGCAAAGCGTTACCCGAAAATAATCCTCATGCTTATAGCTCTCAAAATCACGTAAACATGATTAAATCAATGTAAAAAGCTCTTCTCATTTAAGACATAGGTACTTTATTTCCAAAGATGTATTAAATATCTAGATGGAACATCGAATCCGCGAAAACGAACAATAAATAAATATGACGTATATAATATATGACCATAATAAATGACAATAAATATAATAATGAACAATAAATGAACGTGAAAAACATCGCCTGCACGCACACATGCTTGATAATGTTGCCTTGTTTTTTTTTTGTTTTCATTGTAGGGCGACGCTCAATCTAGATATTTAATTAAAACATCATTGTTTATTTCATTATCTTACGTGTAGGTAATGAATAAGACTCTTAATTTTGATAATTTATTGATGTTCACAATTTTCTTTCCAGTGGGCTTAGCATCAGCGATTCCAAAACTGGAGCTGTTTATGGAGTTAGTTGGAGCTGTGTGCCTGTCGGTGATGGGACTGCTACTCCCATCGGTCGTGGAGACCGTGTGGCTGTGGGACAAAGACCTGGGCCGGTACAAATGGATCCTGTACAAGAACTGTATCATCGGATTCTTCTCAATAGTGGCATTGGTCTCAGGAGTTGCCTACTCAATCATAGGCATGCTGGAACATCTGTGATAGTTCTGTGATATGTATTGACTATTATTGATAGACATCGATTATGATGATCAGTGTGATTCGATGGCTGTTATTGTGAATGTGAATTAAGATAATAATTTAAGTCGTTAAGATAATAGTGAATAATAAATTGTAACTTTTTATAATAATACACAGTATTCTGTAGACAAGATTAATTACAAGGATAATGACGTGTTGCAAGTGACAATGGCTAAGAAAGGAAGGTCTTCTTGCCATTTACTGTAAAGGGAAAATACTATCACGGTAGGTTTATCTTAATACTAATATTTATTACTATTTATAGTTTTATTGCGATATAAACAATGAAAATTGAATAAACTATAGATTACCGCTGTTCTTGACGCTTATTGACAATAATTATTACAATAATAGATACTTAATTACCTAATATTTGTTTCTACATTTTTTGTTGTTGTTAATAAATACGTAATGTCTCTAGAATATCATCAACTAGCAATAATAAATGCGTTTAAAATAATGTAACATAATAGATACGAAGTAAATAAGTAGAAGGTAGACGAAGAGATTAATACTTAAGACGTTGAAAGTACAAAACACTGGGAGCACAGAAGTTAATAAATTCCACATATCGTGAACTTGATCAACACTATTACACTCGAAATCTTGTAAACCTTATTTAAAACTTGAACCAACTTCAAAAAGCCAGAGCTAAATTACACGACAAAAAGCGAGAAATAATTAAATTTACGACAAGTTTCTCTCCTTCATAAATTAATTTGCCAAGTCTAGACTTTTAACTTCTTCAATTAAAATATATTTATATGCCCAACTATTAAAGTTATTGAAGCCATGCAGCACCACTAGCGCCGCCGCCCATGACTGTAACCGAACTAGATGAAGACTCAAATAGGGCCTAGATTTAGTGTTCGTTAATAGGCATGAAGACAGGGTAGGAACTGTTAGTGATAATAAGTCCTATAAATAGTTGTTAGTTATAGTCCAGTGAGTAATTGGGTTGAGAGTAAGTCTTGTTATAATTCGGTTACAGATGTATTGCTACCCTCGAGGACTAATATTTTTTTAGAATACCGTCACATTCTTAAAATTGTGAGCTTACAATTATTGTTAAACGGTAAAAAATGGTAGGTACTGGGTGGGCGATTATACCACTAGGTACTACAGCCCACGTATTGAACAAAAACCAATAACATATTTCCACGTAGACTTAACAAGCCTTGCTGCAAGCAGGCGAGCAAGGCGTACACCACACGCTGGCGGCACACTTGAGTGGTTGGCAAATGAACTGAATACGTAAATAATATTTCAATTATGACCTTGGTAGTTTAAACAACGATGGGGGGGTGATACGGTTTTACACGCGGGCTCTCATACACCTAGCGGCGGACCTGAGCTCGATCACATCTTCGTCTAAAAATAGTGACATAAGTTATTATCACTAAAAAATTCAAATTCAAGCGTAAGAAAAACTTAACCGTATATTCAACTTCATACGAGTGAACAGCAAATTGCATCCCTGGATTCTATTTTTATATTTGCTGGATGTTATTGATGATGTTGATAAAAACGACAAAACTTGCAACATTTTAACTTTTTCTCTCTCAGTGTGTGCACGCTTAATGTCTGCATCACATTGCCATTAGTACATAGTGATAAGTAGAAAATATGCATAATTTATGAAATGTATGTAAATTATTTTAATTTCTATATTATTATTGTAATGTGCCTGTATATAATATAAATATATCGTTTTATTTGTAAGTAATTACCATAACGCGTTTAATTAAGCTACAATAAAATATTAAATTAATTTGTTTTTACCTAAAATGTTTACTTTACTTATTCTTGCGATAAACCTCCATTACCATAACTAACTTTTTACAAAAAGTCGACATAACTCAAAAACCACTCGCCAGATGTTGCTCCAATTTATAAGGGACAACACGACAAGCACTACCTTTCGAAAAAAAAGAATCGGCAAAATCGTAAGTGCCCGGCTACACGCTACGTCTTACCTGAGGTCATGCCTGCGCAAACCAGTTTGCGCAGGCAAGACGGTACGAAAAGTGTACGGTACGTGCTACCGTCTTACCGTCCACACACACGCTCCGTCCAGGTAAGACGTAGCGTGTAGCCGGGCACTAACACCCAACACCAAGTTTGCCTAAAAAGTGACAGTCAGATGTCGCTCAAATTTAAATGGAACCAGACGGCAGTCATTAGCTTTCGAATATCGAAAGAATTATCAAAATTGGTTCAACCAGTACGAAGTTATGAGATTATATACATAAGAAAAAACATACAGACGAATTGAGAACCTCCTCCTTTTTTTGAAGTCGGTTAAAAACGTATCTATTAATAGAAAATCAATTAAATTACACAATACACTCTCATACGGATACAATCAATCAAGGCAATCTGGCAAGATGACTTTTGCAGCCCCATTATCAATTTTCATTTCAATGGTATTTCTAAAATAGTTTCATGAGTGTGGCATCTATCGTAGGTACCTACCTACCGCTAGATTTTATCTCAAATTAAATCATTGTCATGGCACATTGTCCCTGCTCAAAGCCATGAACCAATTCACAGCTAATACTTTACACCCACTGTAAATATAAACCATAATCACCCTATTTTTTTTTATTTACACTTAAGAGGATGCCCGAGTCTCGTTCAGCCCATACAAACGTAGTAGTCTATTTCCTCGCTGGATTTTAACACTAGAGCAAAGATTTTTTGGAAAACAATACATCACTACGAGTACCATGTCGGTATGTTTTGCTTTTTTTGATAAATTAATTAATATAGAAGTTATAAAGCTTCAAAAACGTCGAAATTGACCATTTCTCATTGTTCATTTTCGGACGTCGATCTAACCAAATAAAACGCAAATTCAGAAAAAAATCAAAACATACCGACATGGCCAATATCTTCATCTATAGAACGCTGAAAAAATTTTCAAAATCCGTTCAGTTTTCATGGAGGAAACAGACAAGAGCGTAATGCCGATTTCATCAATTTTCTGTAGGTTTTTTCAGTCCGAGCTGCAGTTGTCCCGCTTACGGTTGTGAGGGGTGAGACGGAGGGGTCAACTAATACGTATACAAATAGTGATTCGTCGTCGTAGTCGATAAATTATATATCGATATAGTGTTGTTCTTCATTATCGATGTGTTTTTTATATCAAATAAGTTAATGTTTGACCAGAATCACACCGGATGGGAAGTGAAGATGTGGTCCAAGATGGTCCACATTAACTTAAGAAAAGCATATATTATTCACTCTGATCTTGAACTTCCACGTCATAGTCAGGGAAAGGGGGTCTGTAACCACTTCCACTAATATTCTTCTTGCCTTAGATACGTTTAGCATGCGGCGTTTCTTAGGTAAGTATGTTTAACAAGCGGCGTTAACTCTGTAGTAAGAATTCGGCTTCACACTCGAGGGGGTGTGGGCTCAAATCCAACTAGCACGTAAGTAACGATTTTTCAAAAAAATAATAAATATTTCACTTGCTAAGACTCGTTGAATAGGGGTTTTAAAAACATTATGAGGTTGAGAACACCATTTCTCGATTTAGGGATCCGTTTCTGAAATATTTGATTTTAAAGTTAACTTTTTTGTTAGTGGTAAGTGTCCCCCCCCCCTCTATCTGCTCAACGGCTTTATGGAATGCTATGCTATGTGGATTCGTGAAAAAAATTACAGCAATAGTATATATAACGAAGTTTAAAGGAAAACTATCAGAGCTGAGTAGTAAATAAAAAGTAATAAGTTATAGGCGACCAACTTAATGTAAATAAATATATATATATATTCCTATGCATGATAAATAAATAGCTACATTTACACTAATTATTATAAAGCTGAAGTTTGTTTGTTTGTTTGTTTGAACGCGCTTAACTCAGGAACTACTGGTCCGATATGAAAAATTATTTCAGTATTAGATAGCCCACTTATCGAAGAAGGCTATACGCTACTTTTTATCCGAATTATGCGAAGTAGTTCCCACGAGACGCGGATGAAACCGCTGGCAGTAGCTAGTATCAAAGAAACAAATATCTATGTTACGGCTAGTACCCGAAGTGCGGCTACACCTAGTTCTAGCCGGCTACAACTAGGTGTAGCCGGCCACGTGCGGTAAGAACTAGGTGTATCCTATTTGTCGTCGGCTAGAACTACATACCTATAGCCGTACACCGGTGGTTATCTTTTTATCGAATGTTCAAATGCGCTAATTTTAATTAAAGTAATTAGGTTAGCGAGGAGCGAAGCGACGAGCGTGTTAGGTTAACAGGAACCATCGCACGAGCCGAGCGAGCGAAGCGAGCGTGCCGCGGCAGCGGCCGGCGAGTGCCAGAACCGACTTTAGGGCGTTTATAACCTGAACATTTCATGAAATGAACATTGTATAAAATAATATTCGATCAAATGAACATTATGTCAATCAATATTACACAAAATGAATATTCGATCAAATGAAAATTATGTCAAACGATATTATACAAACTGATTAAATATGATACACCTAGTTCTAACAACACGTGGCCGGCTACACCTAGCTGTAGCCGGCTAGAACTAGGTGTAGCCGCACTTCGGGTATTAGCCGTAACATCTATATTATATAAATTACGTGTCACGTTGTTTGTCCGCGATGGACTCCTAAACTACTTAACCAATTTCAATTAAATTTTGCACACTTGCGTAGATTTATCCAGCTTGAAAGATAGGATAGTTTATAAATCTCAACCATCTGACCCAGCGCACTTCGTATCCTAGCAGTCATTGAATGTTATCCTATACATACGAACTTCGCATGGTCATTTAGTAATAATATATAAGTAATAATAAATAAAATAATAATAATAAACGCCACACACTCATACCCCCCAGTAGAATTTAACCTGTGTCGTGGGTGGCATGGACGACACATATAACACACTACAATAAATACATATACATACAATACAATATAATATATGGCACCCGAGAACAAATAGGTATTTGTCTTGTCCGTCACACAAATATCTGCCCCCGCCGGGTTTTGAACCCGGGACCCCTTCACTTACTCCCAGGTAGGATCGTTACCCACTTGGCTACGGGGCCGTAAGTAAATAAATAATACACATATTTTTGTGCATTATCTTCAAAATATATAGTTAATAATAAACAAATATATAAGAAACAAATAATCACAACAATTTGTGTATTATTTACTTATATATTTGTTTATTTAATACACAACAATACAAATATTATGAGTGGACGAAAGTTGCTGTTACCAATACGACGCCACGCCGGCCAGCTTAGTTATTTTTACGACTTTTAAAGTCTTTATTTATTATTAGATACAAATATAATAAGGTTGGTACTTACATTAATGTAGTTGGTACTTGGTACACGAATTCACTGTCAAGTTTCCCGAGTCGGGCGGGCGATCTACTGCTACCTGCTACACGCACACACGCGTAGCTCGCTTACCCACACATAGTAGCTCTCTCGCGCGGGGGTACAGCCGATATCGAGACGGCAATAGAATTGGCTGATAATGGATTTCGAAATTTTTCGCCACTGGGGCATCCTCTTAATAATTTGAATTGAATACACGTACCTAACGTGTATATAGGTACGTGGTATAAGTCCGTGTAACTGTACCTACCTAATTAATTTATTTGCAAAATAAATTATTTTTAATGCTGTACATTATTTTCATTTTTGCATAAAATTTTATTCATTATTCATTTCCAGGTAACAAAAGGTCTACCTAGTACGTTTAATATGGCATATAAAATATGTTTAACATCATTAGATATTGATATCCACCTTATATTATTTAATATCTATTGAACGATACACGATCAATTCGATTACCTATCAATTATTCGATTTTTTTAACCGACTTCAAAAAAGGTTCTCAATTTAGTTACCTTTCGGTCCAAGAGATGGCGTTGTGGGTAATATGTGGCTACAATAAAACAATTAAATATTTAAGTGAGGCTTTCATACAACAGACCAGATTTTTTTAACGTACCTACCTACCTTATATTTATAAAAGTCTAATGCTATCGCCCTAAGACTATACAATTATTAACTATCGTACAACTTTTAAATGATTTTAGAAAGATAATAATATGTGACGTAAAAAATTTCTGAATAAAAGTAGAAATTAAAGAACAATTACAAAGGTTAAATTTTATTGAAAACTTTCAAAGTAATGAATAGTAATTAAGTTCATATTTAACTGTTGGCAGTTAGCGTGCACGGTAATACCTATTCCTAGATAGAATGAATGAATTTAACATGTTCAATATAATTACTCAAATTCCATAATTCAATGCCATGATAGTGACACGAACGCCATGGTTTTAGCTAGATAATGTATAATTTTCTGGTCAATCGCGATAAATACAAAAATTATAAATCAAAAATGGAGATTGTAAAATTTTTTATGTTAAAAAGTAACTGTAAACTAAACTAACCAGCCTTGTCCCTAAATTGAATCTTACTATGTCTGTCGCAGTTGTCATGGATGTCAGCGAAAGAGTGGTGCTGTATAGGTACTCGTGTGCTACCTTAATTGCATAAAAAATCAGTTTATATTCATCATCATCATTTCATGATTCGTTTGGGAATGAGAATTTTTAGGCCATAGTCACTCTAAACATCTGTCTTATTTATAAACGCGGCGTAAAGTTACTCCAGGTTTATTTTTTTTGTCCCTGTCACATACCTAATATATGTCAAAGTCCTCTACGAGTAAAATCAAAGATTAGAATAAAAAAAGTTTAAACCTGAAGTAACTTTACGCCGCGTTTATTAATAAGACAATTAACATTTTAAAATTTCGTCAAAGTAATTTAATAATTACTAATAACCACATTTTGCTGCTTGCATACTTTGCTGAAACCGATTGTTTTTGTAAATGTGTATCTTACAAAAAGTCATGGGTGAGTTGCTCGTGATAAGCAGTCATCGTCATAAGAGTAAAGCCATCTTCGAACGAAAAAATATTCTAAAAATACCTTTTTTTGTTGAAAAATGCTTTTACAATATTAGGCCAGTATTACAGATTTACTGACGTTGTGACATTGAGTATCAGAGTCTAGGCCTGCTAGAAACTGCTAGCCTACGTTATTACCTTAATCTTGTATTGATAATAACGTTCGGTCCAAATAACTCCAGCTGGTCTCGTTACAACCCACAGGAAACCGTAACTAGTTCTCTTCTGTTGGAGATCACATGCTTTAGGTTGAGCACGCGTTGGTGATACTTTTGGTGATATTTATATCAATGGCCGACGGTGACCATCCGTGAGTCGTCTGCTTGTTTATCGGCTATTTAAGTATCGGCGTAAGATAGCTTTTTTTTAAATTAGGTATCACAGTTGACAATGCAAAGCATCTTCATGATCTAAAGTACATTTTGTGAGATATTCAAAATTGATCACGGATGCGTTACTGCGTAGGACTGGAATTTGTCATGTTAGTATGCAAGACTTCCGCTTGAGGTCTAATTCACACAGCGAAAGCAATCAGTATTCCGAGCACGGTGGCCGCCGCCATGACACCATTCGTCATCAGTTCCCGCTTATCTTCACTTTAAATGCTACCGTGTAAGGCCAATTTGATAACCATAAAGCCACAAGCCAGATATGACATATCACTTGATGTGGGTAATTCTTATACGGTATTTAAATTAGAGCCGGTATATATAACGCTAGTGCTGCCTTCACGTGGTGCTCTTAGCCTCAGTTCCTTGCGGTCTAACCATGTGGCGTTTTGTGGTAGCCTGTTCTTGTGCACTTTTGGTGGTGACTTCGGGTGAGTTCTATTTAAATTCATTATCTGTTTAATAGTCTGAAATGAATTTGATACGAAACACTTGCTTTCTTGAACTCAATCATGTTTCGTCGTTGGTAAGTCAAAGGAAATTGGAATAGTCTACTTAAAACTCCTCGTATTTAATGCATAGAATTTCTAAAATGCTCTAGTGAACTTTAAAAGCAAGTTGATTTTTTTATTGTTTGTGTAATAACTATCCTGTCGAATGCAAATTAAATTGAATTTTTAGTGCTTTCCATATACCATGTATGTACAGCCAACATTAGCATCAGTAATTAAAACATATTGGTAAAGTTCAATCGAGCTCGCGCATCTAAATTTCAAATAAATCAAATCATTTATTTTTTTCTTATTGCTAAAGTAAAGAATGATAAATTTTTAACATAAATTATTAGACATTGTTAAATTAGTAAATTGATAAATAATAAAATCGATTGACTTGTGCATATAACTAAGAGTACTTAATTAATTATTAATTATTCTTACTATTCTAATTATTGTTAATTAATATGGGTAGTCTACCCATATTAATTAACATAATTATTTTCTCCAGATAGAGCAATGGCATGTACTTAGGTAAAGCGCCATCTAGTTCCACGACTTAAAAGCTTTTAAGCGCGTACTTTACATTGCCGGCTTTGCTTTTACTTCTTGAAGTCTGTGCGAGTAAAAAAAATATTTATTTATTTAAGGCAAACCAACTAAACTAGCGGCACGCTATGATGGCCGGTTTGACGTTTGTCCGCTCATGAAGTTCCGTATTAATTGATAACGACTTTGAAGGAAATAATTGTATTACTTTATTGACGATAGTGATGTGCAGAGATTCATAAATTTTATCGAATGTAGTTTTAGGTTTAGGACTCAAAATTTATTTATTAAATTGATTTCTAAAATGTATACAAGTGTAGAAAAATCAGTTTGCACCATTTAAGGGGTGAATGTACTTGTGAATATGAACAATTTTCACTATGTGGACAAACCTCTGAAATCGCAAAAAAATATCAGCTGTTTCATACAAAAGGTAAAATTTTTATTTTTATATGATATATACCACAACTCGGCATTTGGTTTTCTAAATTGAAAATTTTTAAAAATGGAATCTAATACGATCGTCACATAGGATCGCTGGCTAGCACAACTACTACCTCCGGCAAACTCGCGTCAATGCTCAATGCAAAACAAAGCAGTTTCGAATTGACGTTGCTTCGAAAAGTATAAACTGTCAGTGCAATGCGATTGTGATATAGTTTTGACCTGGCTTTGGATTTCAAATATTGATACTGCATTACTGTTGACCCTTGCTCGTTAATTTGGACTCTGTTCAAGCCCTTTGTTGTGGATTTCGTCGATATGACCGAACGTACGCAGAGAACTGTTCTAAATAGTCAGACACGTGAGTTCGTAATACGCCTTCGTAACTATTTCGATCGTGAAGCTCAAAATGGAGGGCCAATTTTACCTATAACGTCAGTGGTTGAACGCGTAGCTGATGCGCTTAATATTGGACAACGAACTGTTAGACGGATAACTAAAGAAAAATATGGCGAGACTGGCACAGAAGAAAATAAACTTCACACACCAAAAAAGAGAAAACGAGCAAAACCAGTCGTAGGCATCGATAGCTTTGATGCCGATGCTATCCGAAGACATGTTTACGGCTACTATTTACAGAAGGAGTATCCAACAAGAAAAAAGTTGGTGCATTCACTGAAGGAAGCTGGATTATTCTTCGGTGGGGAAAGTTCTTTAACGAAGATTTTGAAGACCATTGGATTTCGATACAAAAAATGTAACAAACGCAAAATATTGATGGAAAGATTTGATATAGCGATGGCAAGGTATACTTTTTTACGGCAAGTGAAAGAAATCAAAAATTGGCAAAATGTTGTGTTCTTGGATGAAACATGGCTTAATGCTAACCATACTGTAGGCCGTTCTTGGAACGATGACACAGCAGCATCTACTTCCAAAGTTCCTGTAGGAAAAGGATCGCGACTTATAATTTGTCACGCCGGAACCATCAACGGGTTTGTCGAAGGTTCTCTCATGGCTTTTGCGTCAAAAACCACTGGAGACTATCATGAAGACATGAATGGAGAAAAGTTTACTGAATGGTTTACCTCAATGTTGTGTAGCCTCCCTGAACCATCTATTATAATTATGGACAACGCCCCATACCACTCGATGCAAATTGACAAGCCACCTGCCCAATCCCAAAAGAAAGCTGATATCGTCGCATGGCTTCGTAAAAATGGCGTAGATGCAAACATGAATATGTTAAAAGCGGAATTAGTACGTCTTTTAAAAGAAAACAAACCAACCAAGATCCGATACGTCATTGACGAAATAGCATTAGAACATGGGCACAGAGTTATACGGTTACCGCCTTACCATTGTGAGTATAATGCGATTGAGTTGGTGTGGGCTCAAATTAAGGGATATGCTGCAAGACACAATACAGAACCCCCATTTACCACAAAAAAAATGCTAAAATTATTAGAAGAAGCTTGTGAACATGTGACTAAAGGAGACTGGGAAAAGGTTGTGAATAGAACTGTTAAATTAATAAGGGAAGATTATGAAAGAGATGTGAAAATAGATAATATTATAGAAAACGAACATATAATTATTAATGTAGGTGATGATAGCAGTGACGACAGTGAAAATAGTAGTATGGACGAATCTGATTAATTATGGCCTTTTGTGGCACCTTTTTTGGTATCTTTTGTATTCATATGTTTCTTGTGTGCATATAAAGTATGTATATTCATTTTCATTCAAATATTCAGTTCGTTCAAATAAATTAAATAAACATTTACATTTTTGTTTTATTAAACCTATTTAATCAGGTACAAAAACAAAACTTAATTGTTTTTTGTTCGAGAATAAATTGACATTCCACATCACTGTTGTAATGTGTCAAACCGGCCATCATAGCGTGCCGCTAGTGTAGGTACATAAACAAACATAATTCAAGTAGGAATAACATTAAATATTTTCTTTTATGTACACAAATTAAAGGCATGCACAGCATTGTAACTTATCAAATAACTTTCTTGTAAATTAATGAATACGAAAGAATAAGGTATGATAATTATTGTGTATATTATAATATAGGTACAGTGCAGCTGGTATAGCATCATTTAATATTAAAAATCTTCATTTAACTTTTACCAATTATATCATATCATAATTGGTATCAAAGTATGATACCAATTATGATTATTCATAAATTTTGGTTAAAACAATTCGTTGTTTCATATAAATCCCTTAATTAAATAGTATAATTAATAATTAATTAATAGTATACTAATAGTTTAAGCCGATTTTTGTCCCAGTGATTAAAGGACGAAATATAATTTAAAAAATAAAAAAAATATCTGTTGAATACGATACATGTCTCGCGGGCAACCCACTAGTAATACCTATTATAAATCATAAATTGCTACAACAATGATTAAATACATTACAATCATTGAGGTACTACTTTAGTACATAGATTCTCAATTATTACAATTATAAAATAAAAACTTTGTAGTGTGAATGAAATTGTACATATCTATAAAATATTTTTGAAGACATTAAAAGTCGTAAATATCCGCTACAAAACGCAATGAAAAATCTTGCTTCTTTATTCTGTGAAATTTTTTGTTATAAACCAGAATGGGAATGTAGATCGTACTTTTTCCCCTGGGGTATTCCCGGAGCGTTATGACAAAAGTATATCGTCAAACAGTTATAAAAAAAAGTTCTTCAAGTTTAATAACAAAATATCATCACTCATGAGAAAAGCATGTTCATAGTTAATAATTTACTTATGACTATTTACACAAAAGTTATACGATTTTTAGCAGATGTGACAGATATACAAAAATGATAAATAATTTGCAAGTGTAGGCAATTATAATAACTTTCATAAGAATGCTATATTAAATATTTAAGCGTGTAGGTATAATAAAATAATTCTCAAATCGTGCGCGCACATACTAATGGTTCTCAAACATGCGTTTATTTATTAATCAAACACGTGGGTACATACGATAAACTATTCTCGAATTCGTTACACTGCTTTATGCTATTGGTTGTGCATTCAAATTTGTTTACGATTTTATTATATAAATATATTTAATCCTAGGTCGTAAGAGTTCGCCCGGGGAAGTCTCACCACTCGCTAGTAGGTACCATTGCCTGTACTGTACCATATCTACCGCCATAATAATTGCTTTAACAGCAATTATGTTCCGGATATTAAGGAATGGGGCCGCTTAAACGTTTTAGAGGCGACCATCTTGGTCCTCAGGAACAGCAACGCATCTGTGACCGAATTAGAAGAAGACTCATATAAAAAAATAACTAACAGGAATTAGGTACTAACATTTACTACTAGAACTAACTATCACTAAGATGTAGCGGTGATAGCCTAGTGGTTAAGGATTCAGCCTCTTAGTCGGAGGGTCCGGGTTTGAATCCCAGGGCACGCACCGCTGACTTATTTGAGTTAGGTGCGTTTTAAACATTTAAATGGCACGTATGGCATTAATAGCACGTGACGCAATGTTTCACAAAATTCTTTAAGCACTAAAAAAAGATGCGTAGGTGTAGTATGTATATAGATATTATTTATGTCAAGTAAACCCGAGTGACCCTACGCTACGGAGCGTTCGGCCCCCTAATTACTCAAAATTGAAATGTTTCCCAAATAATCACATCAACGTTAATACGTTATGGTTCGCCTACCCTGACCTAGCCTATTAAGAATCGATTTGAACTCGAGCATGAACGAACCTTATAACATGTACGTATGTAAATGTACGTCATTAACCTTCAAACCTACAAATTATATTATTAATTTAATTTTCTAGGATATCCTGCCAATTGTCGAATTTAATAAAATTTTGCCTTATACTCGTAATTTCTTCATAGCTAACCTTAATTCCTACACTATTGGTGTATATTACAAACAAACAGACAAGGTCAATCTCTACATATTAGTCATTTATAGATGTCAAGAACATGATTTGTATACATATTTATTACCATATGACCTTCACGGCCTCCGCAACTGAGGTCGGACCCGTATGAGATTGTTACTGAATTATCATCACATCTCTTCTGAAAATTTCATTACATCATTTATATTTAAGTATACCGTCTATCTATCTATTCTGAAAAAAAATAGGTAGTCACGTACATATTTTAAGAGACCCTTTCAACGCACGCCTTTGTTCATCGTTTTCCTTCATTTAATTTCTTCTCCTAATCCGGCGCAGATTTGTGAAAGAACCATAAGCAATCCCTGTATGCACTTTCGTCAATAAATCAGTGACTAATCTATGTATACAATTTTGTACTTCAAGCAGATTCTGCGAATACTAACATTGAAGCATTCGTCAGTGGTCAGGTCGTGCCATCGCACAGTGGTCCCGTAGTAGGACATTCGCTTCGTAGACTGATGTTTGAATAATGTCATGATACCTCGCCTAATTACTCACTATTAGTCATACTACCTGAAGGTATAAAAGAAATTTTAATTATTTGTTGGCTACATTTCTTTTTTTGCATCGGAAGTGAACGCATCGTACGTACCTCCTGATAGCATTATTACGAACTGCTAATTAGTTATTAATTAGCTCGTATTTTCAAAGAATTTATTATTTGTGAGTTATTTGTTTGACATGGATATTCAAGTTGAAGGTATGTATGATTTATTTTAAGTATTGTTTGTCAATTTACATTTGTATTTATGTATATATTATCGTGCTACGTCAAGGCACATAAAAAGACTTTATATTGTTTTACTGTTTCTGTATGGAAGCTTTTAACTATGTTCTCATAAAGTCTCACGTATGGTTTTTGTATTAAAATGTGTGTTAATACCTCTATTTTCAAATTAATGACAATTTAGCTGCATCGAACTGCATCTGTGAGTGGTGGGGAGCTCGTAGCAAATGTTACCAGCTTGCTACGAGATACAAATTATTCTCACATTAAGAACTAAGCATTTTTTTCTTGTTTAAGGTACAATATTTAAGTGTTCTTTTTCAAGAATGCTTGTGTTAGACACTTGGCTATCTGTTAAGGAGAGCGAAAATACTGCCGACAGAGGTCGTCGAGTTTTTCAAACACTGACGCAGCTACTGCCGAATGTTGAAAATTTGAATACAGATGACTTGGAAAATAGGATTTCTCATATTTGTACAAGATTAGCGCAATATTGGAAAGCAGTCCACCGATCACGTCTTCGAATCGTCGAGAAATACAGCGAGTGGCTGAACGAAAGTGAAGTTTGCTGTTTGTCAAGTGCAGCTTGTAACACTCAGCAGCTCTCAGGGTTACATAATTAATACCTTTGCGTTTAAAAATTATGCCTTAGAAACTGCCCTGAACCTTGTTACGACATATCCATGGTACAACTTGCCCGCTTCTTTCCATAAAATGTTAATTCATGGGTCGGAAGTAATTGATAATTCTCTAGTGTCAATCGGCGAGTTGTCAGAAGAGGCCGCTGAATCTTGCAATAAATTAGCGAAATTATATAGGCGTGACCACACGAGGAAAATGTCTCGAGTTCTAACAAACACGGATCTTATGTACAGACTTCTTCTCAATTCAGATCCTTATATTTCTAGTTTAAGATTTAAGAAAACTTCCACAAAAAAGAAGTCTGTACTGTCAGCAGAGGTGTTGACTTTGTTAACCTTTTAACAATAAAACCATAAAATAAATAGTTTAGCTAGCTAATTAGTAAATTACCGTATTGTTCATAAATTCGTAAGTCTCGTATTATTTTTTAATGTGCTCACGTTTTAGTAATATTAGTTATTACGTTAATAACACTCACGTTAATAATAAATATATTACCTACCATTGACTTTGACTACCATAATATTATATAGTATATGGTGTTTTGAATATTTTTTATGTAATCGTGTTAGTTAATCATTGTATACCTTAATTGACTATCAAATAATTTTTTTGTTGATTTTTTTTGTTGAAAAAAATTTTTTTGTTGAATAAACTACTTTTATTTTTATTCTAATAGAGTAATTTTATTGTATCTACCTTAATCGATCATAAAAACATATAATTACATGCAATACCATGCTACTACACGCAGCTTCATAGCCGTAAAACCCAATGTCCGCCCTTCCTTGAAAGCGGGACCACTGTGCATCGTGCCCTCAGAAACCTTCGAATCATATGAAATTCCTAAAAAAAGGTCTTTTGTTACAGAAGGGTCCGACCTACCCCTGTCAGTGCTAGCTGACATACTGGGTCTGGACAGAATAGTGGGAGGTTCGGAAGCGGATATAGAAGACCACCCGTACCAAGTCAGCTTCATCGTGAACAACTCGTACTTCTGTGGAGGTTTCATAGTCAGCGAAAACTACATCGTTACTGCTGGCCACTGCGCTCAGAAGTAAGTTTGTGTTAAATAAGGAAAATTATGTACTTTTTTGACCGTGAAAATTTTTCTAGAACGATATGTTTATATGGTGTGTTTACCCTCTAAATATCCTCTCCTCTAAAATACATCTGAGCGTCCATTAAATTAGCATGATAACAAATGTAATTAGCATAGACCTAACTTGAATGAATGACTTCTGTGCCTAACAGTTTTAGGTAGGTACTGCACGGTTTGCGTGGTGAATCAAGTATTCAACAAGTGAACCTTCTTCCTTAATTAGGTGGATGTAATCAATTTTATCACGTTATTTTCAGCTAAAATATGGTATTTTTATAAAAATGACATTATTTTTTCCGGAGGTCGATTAGTATACAATATCATGAACTCAATCTGATTGACATCACGTCTTTATTCATTTCCGGTACATTATTTGGGTCGGTCTGCCATGACATGAGCTGAAATTATATTTTTTTTATGTTGATCTGGTTTAATTTGTTACAAAAATAACGCAAAACATTATTTTATGATTTCAGTGTAGACCCATCAACAGTGGTCCTTCGAGCCGGTAGTTCCTATAGGAAGAATGGCACGATCATACCCATAGCCAAAGTGACACCCCACCCAGAATATGACGACCCTGCCTTTGACAAGGACGTCGCTGTTATGGAGACCGCAGAACCCATAAACTTCACTGATGTTATGCAGCCGATAGCGCTGCCACCCAAGGGAAGGGCCCTTCGAGGTGGCTCCAATGTTGTTGTGAGCGGATGGGGAAGAACTAGAGTAAGGCAAATTCATCTTTATTAAATGACAACAGTAATTTAAGGTTTTCAACTGTACCTATTATAATAAGACGTTAAGAAGTGCTTAAATAAATAGATAACGCCACACAATCAGAGCTCCATTCTACGAATTCTTGTATAGTTGGCTTCATGGACAACACACAAGAAACGAACTTATTATTCGTGCTTATCGTCTGATCCCATATACATTTGAGCGACATCTGGCGGGTAATTTTTGAGTCACCCTTAACAATATATTTTTCATTTACCTATAGGCGTGACCTCTGAACTTTTATTTCGAAAGCTGGTGCTTGTCGTGTGGTCCGTTATAAAGAGTGACATCTGGCGAGTAGTGTTTAAATCATCTGTACTTGTCGTTGTTGAAGTCTTTTATGTAAAAAGTTATACATAAAAATAAAACATTTCCATGAAATATATACAACTGAAGGAGTATTTCAGCAAGGAGCCTCCTCGATCCCAGATCGGCTGATGTCGGTGGAAATCCCCGTTGTGAGCCAGAGCCGGTGCCGGCTGGTCTACTCCTCGGTCCTCACCGACAACATGTGGTGCGGCGGCAACTTCTTCTTTGGAGGGAAAGGAACTTGTCAGGTAGTCTTCGTGAATCCACTAATAAACGTTTAAACTATAATAACGCTAAGCGTGCATAATTCAGGATACGGTAACAATCCTCACTCGTTTTGCACAGATATAGGAATGGTTTTTTAGGATTCCGTAACTAATAGCAAAAAAAAATTGGTTGCCTGTAAAGTCGGTATACGGGCGAAGGTTTTACGTGACAACGACTTTGAGTGGTAAAATAATTTTAATGTGAATATTCATTCGTATAGTAGGAAGAAGGATGAAATAATAGTAACAATTTAAAACATTTATTTATACAAAGAATTATATTTAAAACATTGTAACACCATCCGCCATCTAGCGCTGCTAACCGTTAGACCATTAACCATTAGTCACAACTAAGTGAGGTAACAAACGAGATTACTCTACTTCTCCAGAGATGGCGCTGTACCATTTTCTGAAACACGCCAACGTGTGTACGCCGTAGCTACCATAAGTAATGTTAAGGAGGAAGGGACGCGTGCCTTTCACTTTTTATGTCTGTCTCTCTCGCTCTTAGGCGGGCTAACCATGCCCGAGTGGAAGGGACGCGTGCCTCTCACTCGCTCTCATTGTAAGCGCATAACGTGAGCGGAGCTACTAACGCAGTTTCTTGAAGTGCCACCCGGCAAACCAATTTATAAGACGTTATCACGTCAAAAACGGAACCTTATTAATATGTCTGTTTTTGTTATACTGGTATAGCTTTGTTTCGAAAACTTTATCGCTAAACTCCGGAATGTGAGTTTGCATGGCACTCGCCATTAAGAGAAGGCTGTGTTTACAGCCTTATGTATGATCATTTATTATTTACCTGACTTAAAGTTTTAACCACTATGCTGTTACTGGAAGCAGTGACAGCCTAGTAGTTAAGAATTCGGCTTTCTACTCGTCCCAGGGCACGCACCTCAGACTTTTCGGAATTATATATGCGTTTTAAGCAGTTAAATGTCACTAGTTATTAAATGAAGGAAAACATCGTGAGAAAACCTACATGCCAGAGTTCGCAAAACTCAAAGGTGTGTGAAATCCACTAATCCGCATTGGACGTTGGCCTTTACCTTCTCATTCTGAGAATAGACTCGTGCCCAGTAGGGGGAAGATATATGGGTTATGGGGTTGTGAAGATATTTAAAGTAATCATTATTTTTCAGGGTGATTCTGGCGGAGCGGCAATTCAAGAAGATATGGCTGTGGGAATCGTCTCCTTTGGCCGAGGATGTGGACAGGCGCTTTCTCCCAGCGTCTTCGCGAACATAGCCGCCCCTACGATTAGAGACTTTATTACTGAGCACACAGGGTTATAATTTGTTTGATATGGACTGTTAACTATTTTTAAACCTGTTTAGGTGATGTTAATGTTGATTAAATTAATTAAATAATATTATTTATTCATTGAAACGGCATTTTATTCAAATAATCACTCAAGAAAAATTATCTAAATATTGCAAAAAAATGGTGATCGATTGGACTTCAGTAAACCTATTATAATCGGAAAAACACGGAAACAGACAAAACTACATCAAGAAATTAATAACTTAGATACACATCGTTCGTAGCTGTGATACAACTATAGTCTTTAAACTTTACTATAGGTTTTACTGACTTCAAAAAAAGAACGAGGTTTTCAATTTAACTCTACTTATTTTTAGTGTGTTACCTCATAACTTTGCAATAGGTGAACCCAAAAAGCAAAATTAATCAATATAATACTCTTGGGGAGTGTACGATGTGTACGTGTGTTAGTGACGCCTAAGAGAGGAGTTTTGAGAATCCCTAGGAAGGCATAGAAAGAGGTATAAACTGAAAAAAATCTACGCGGTTGATCCCATTGGTGGACAGCTTAATAGTTACGTCTTAACAAAGTCAGTTGACCCATACAAAGGTTCAACCACCTGATACTAATGTTAGTACAAAATACGTACCTATTACAAAAAACACAATTATTCAGCGAACAGTTTTTTCAATCGCCTACGGAAATACACTACGTTTCATTGTTAGCGGCGGTTTGTGCTCGACACTCTCTCACAAAACGTTCACACAACAAGAATGTTACCAGCAAAAACTAAGCAACAATACCTCGTTTTCCCAATAAAAATAAACGCGCCATCTGCGATACCATGAAAATCTTTATTTTATGTTCTTTGCTTTCTGTCCTAGTGTGTCCGATAGGAGTTGTTAATACTTATTTATTATCTATTTTTTTTAATAAATTGAATCTTCATATTACCTACTAATACTTCTTAACAAATTTTAATGGAATTTTTCCGTTGTTGGGGATACAATGATGCTTAAGAAGTTGTGAGAAGAAATAAAATGTACATTATCTTATTAGGAGAACTGCAAAAAAACTGAAAAAAAAGCTTTCACTAGACTATTAAGAAACACAACAAACATACCTAATAATGTTTTAGCAAAGGTAACCATATCACTCTATTAACTAAACAATTGAATTTATAAATATACCTATATATTATTTAAAGTATACTATGCTATGATGCATTTAATAAGTAGCTTCCGTGGGAATATCTCGTAATTTACTGCAGATAAGTAATTGTTGATGAAAGCAATTAAGTAATCAGCTTATAGCGCCGACGTTTCTATACTTAATGAAAATTAAGGCATGACGACGCGACATTCACAAATGACTGCCCCTACCAGCCAAGTTCTCTGGGTCGCTTCCGAGAATAGGCCGACATTTGTTGCACAGATAAATGTTCATAACTGGATTGTGCTTCAAATATTACAGAAATCTTCATAGCGTTGATGTTACATAGAATCTATTTAATCTCTCACGTTCAGACGAAAGCCAATGGCTAAATACGCTGTCGGACCTCTGAATCCTGACACAAGAAGACAAGTAGACACCGATCACGGACACGAAATATCAAGCCACTCGTTTCGTGCATTATTTCATTTGGTAGTCAAGATACTCAAGATAGTAAGATAGACCTTAGATTATTAAGCATTAGACCACGTTTGCCGGAAGCGAGAAAATGCAGTATCTTCACTAAATAAATTATCATTAACAATTCAGCTCGCTTCCGCGTCTTTATTCGTTTTTCAGTCCATTTCCAAAATTTTGTTCATTCTGTCCACGTACTTAATTAATAGTGACAAGAAAATGTCAACTTCGAATAAATGATGAAACATCGCGATGGGTTGTTTCATTATTGTTCAATTATTATGAACGGCAAAAAGAAAGTCGACTTCAAAAGAAATTATTTAAACTTTAAAGGATTATGAGACAATTGATTATAGATGTCTTCTAGGAACAGATTCTCTCATATTCCACCTCTAAAGGTGTAAAGTAAGGGTTAAAAGTATGGTTGAAAAGCATTCAAAAGTCTTACATATTGCTGTATTTAAGAAAGTTATTTAACAAATTCAAAATTACTGGTTACTTTATATACTTACCTATTGTTATTGCAACTGCTACGCCATGACATCGAACAAGGTCTCCCAGTTACCTTGCGTAGGGTCGGATTTAAATGTATGGTGACTCTTATCGCGGTATCGCTGTAAACAAACAGTTTATAGGCTCTCTTCCCTTGACCTAGTGCACATAACACATAAGGGGACCAGTTTACAGCGAGCGTTCCATTCTCGTACACTTGCGGGAACCTTTTTTATTAATTTAAGACTTGCCGAAGTAACAGGTACATATTCAGCTACGTTTATGATACTAGAACTTTTTTAAGACCTACTTGCAGTCGGTTTGTACGAGTTTACATTTATATGAACTGATTCTGCAGTCCAGGAAATCTTGGTGACTTTCAGTGATTCAAAGGGCGCCATAACAAATTTAGGTTTAATTTGGAGCAATTTTAGGTAATTTTAAAAACTTTTTGCATAAATTGGAAAAATACATGAAGTGGATTAAGAACACATTTTTATATGGTATAAATATGTATCTATAGGTACAAGATATTATACAGAAGTCATCAGTCAAACTCAAATAATTTATTTCAAGTAGGTAAGTAGGTATTTGTTGACCAGTGCATTATCAATTATGAAGATCTTTCCCTTTTATCTCCAGAAAAAATTCGAGTTGAATGAAGCTTGGGATAGCTACCCATTGAATTAAATACTATGGGAGTATTCATCCAGCCCTTTAGAAGAGGCACTCTAATGACAAATCAATTTTGGCCGTATGCAAAATACCTATCCTTACACAAAGGAATTAGTAATTGTATATGGTATTTATCAGTTTTCAATGCATAGGGCATGCTATAAGATTATTATCCTACATGGGGCATTATAGCAATTATTATCATCCTCACTCATTCACACGCGAAGAAATCACGACATGCCTGTCTAGTCAATAGTGATAAATACTTAAATCCAATCCTACAAATGTCCTACTAACTAAAATTATAGGGACAGTAAATATGAATTATATTAATAAACAATTGTAAATATCTCAAATTAATTCACTAATTAATTAATGAACACGAATTCAATAATCAATTTTATATAATAGAAAAAAATTATTTTAACTATTACGTAGTTATCTACTAATAAATAAAAATACAAAAGAAAACTTTAATTAAGCCAATTAATAACTTCGCATTAATTCAGATGTTTAATAGAAACTGGCGAAATAACACATTTGAAATTAAGGGTTATTCCCATTGAGTTACTATGTAATTAGTACATAATATCTCAATGGTTATTCCCACTGATCAGATAACAACTTAAAGATCTAATTTTCAGAAATCACCTCCAATTATTAGGCCACTAAACTTTATAAATTAGCGGAGACAGTTTTTCCGTTATTAGGTAGTAAAGAAAGAAAGAAAGAAAGAAAGAAAAAACATTTATTCGCTGTTTTGATACTGCAGCACATAAATAACATTAAGTATTAGAACACTTAGAACATCTAACTTAAAACACATGTAGTTACATACATAAGTAATTTAAAAATAAAAAAAAAGAACACAATAAAACCAACTCAAATATAATATAATATCTGCGCTGCAGCATGCCCAAACGGCGAATGGGGTCTAGACTCAGCTAATGCCCCGCGTGAGCACAGCGCTGATATTTCAGTCTAGACCCCGCCTTCCGTGATGTACCAATGTAGCCGCTGTTGTCCAGGTATTACAATTTACGACCAAACCTTGAATTAATTATGATGTTAACACTTATTTGAACAATGTTTACAAATGTTATACTTTTTAATTTAAATAAATGCTTTGTAAATTAACAAAACTGTTTTAATTATGACTCTAATGTTAACTTTAACTATCTTTACAAATTATTTTAAGGAACTGTGTGATTTATTATTTATAGCAATATTTACTTGAAAGTAACTAAATAAAATACTTAATTACTGATTACTTTTAGTTTTTACACTAAATTAACTGATCATACTAAACATTACACTGTTAGTTGAAAGTAAGTAATAAGTAAGTAAGTAGTAAGTAAGTAGTAAGTAAGTACGATTATAATCAAGTACAATACACAATTCTATCGAACAATGGCACTTGCTTGCGGTGGATTGACGTAAAAACTGTAATTACCTGTCCTTGTAATTATGCTTAGCGTGGATAGTCAGCCAGTGTGACTGTATAATTGCAGTTAAAACTGCTCAGCTGTGATGATGGAACTGTTTTTCCTAATAATTTTTCATAATACGACCTTGATTTGAGCTCATGTGATGTTGCGGAAATGTGAAATTAAAAGCCACTGAAAAATTGCTATTTGATGACATTACTAATCATTATTCATATCTTTGTTCGAGTAGGAACAAATGATAAATATTTTTTTGAATTTTGTAACGAATAAGAAAGAGATCCAATACCCATTGAGATACTATGTTCTAATTTCTTCCTTTCTGTGAATGTACACGAATTTTAGCCGTTTTTCGTTTCCACGTTCAAATTTCGAGTTTTGTCTGTAAACTAGGAATTGTGTCGGAGTAACTTCACATGAATGTATTTTCAGCTGCCGCGCTGAAAGAGAAATTCGAACAAAATAGAAGACAACGTATCTATGACATACTATCGTTTGAATATTCGCTCTGTATTATGCATGCAAAAACGTATTTTTCACTTTTATTTTGTTAAGAGAAAAATTGTATATAAAATAACGGCTTTTGTTAGTATCTAAGGGCTGTTTAAATAATTTTCTTATACAAAAAGGCCAAGATTATTTACTTTTATTTAAATAGAAGCAGATGACCCATCTGACAACAAATGGTCTCCGTCGGCCATGAAAGTTCGCAACATCACTATAATCACTACATAGTATAAAACAAAGTCGCTATTTTTGTCTGTTTGTTTGTCTGTATGCTTAAATCTTTAAAATTACGCAACGGATTTTGATGCGGTTTTTTGTAATAGGTAGAGTGATTCAAGAGGAAGGTTTTTATGTATAATACATGCATATATTCCCAGATTCCCACGAGAACGGGATCCACGCGGGTGAAACCGCGGCCGGGCCGCTAGTTAGATATAAATGAGCAAAAACGGTACACACTCATAGCCCCACACTAGGATTCCCTAGCAGTGTCATGGGTACCATGGACAACACACAAGACAATAACACACACACACACACCCAGACCGAAAATGGAAATTTTAACTCAGAAAGAATGACGAGTTTAAATTTCCTCGCTGGGAATTAAACCCTGACCCTGCAGTAGTTCTGGCGTGTTAATTCAGGTCGTCTTTGTCGTTTACATTTCTAGTCAAGAAAGAAGGAAAAAGAGAGAAAGTATTAGCCCATAACTTACAGCCGGAACATATCAAATCGTTTGGGAGTTGACTCAAGCAACCAGCCATCCTTGTATTCAGCCAGTCGAGCGGTGGCACTACCACCAGGACCGCCGCAAGCGGTCGTGCAATGCGTTCTCAGCCCGCGGGTGGCACGTCCAAGATGGCGGCAAATGAATGAATGAATGAATGAATGAATGAATGAATGAATGAATGAATGAATGAATGAATGAATGAATATTTTATTCAAAGTAGGTTTTTTACAAACTCTTTTCGAACATTCATTTACGCCATCGCTTCAACAAACCCTACGGTGAGTGGTCTTGGAAGAAGAATGGAGTGGCGACACAAATTATTATTTCAACTGTGAGCACAGGTGACACATTTTATTTTTGGTCTGGAGTGGCAATTTAATGCTCGACGACTCGAGTATAGACACTATGTCGGACAACTGTATACCAACAAAATCTTTTTTCTAAAATACAAGATCTACGTTTATCCTGGATCCATACTAGATACTAAAACGCAATTAGATTTCCTGAAGTCAGACTCAAATTTCGTTCAATTCATTCACGTCAGGCATGTCCTTGCATAGCATACGAATAATTAAATAATTCGTAATTAGTGAAATAATAAGTTTCCTTATTGAGCTAAAAACAAATTGTCCAAAAAAATGTACTTTACTGTGCGAAAATCATACACCGTGAAATGATTTTTTTGTTAATTTTTAATTATTTAATAATTATTTAATGCGGAATTAGGAAGAGGGTCCATAATTCATGTGTCGTATGGTCGTGACTACTGAAACAGACCTTGAAAACTGGCTTACCTTACCTACCTATTATTTTACTTACATTATTTTAAAGACGATATCCTTCTCCACCAATCCGCACTGGAGCAGCGTGGTGGAACATGCTCTAGGCCTCCTCAATAATGAGGAGAGACCCGTGCTCGGTAGTGGACCATTAATGGGTTGTAGCCGACATTATTATAAAGACGAGATAATGATAATCATGTGAAGGAAAGTAAATCCGTGTACGTTAATTAGCTCTGATAACATTGTAACGAGAGCCTTTAGCTGTTTTGTGAGAAAGTACGAGCACAAACACAAAGTAAATAAAGCTTTGAAATATTAGATTCAAGTAAACTTTGCTTTTTATTTTGGTTTTCTAAGAAAAATAAAATCTGAGAATAATTAAGTTTACACGTTCCAAAGGGTCATGAGATATTTGCTATTTGAAATAAGTACTATAAACAGTCTGACTCTGTAAAATGTAAGTGGGTTATGCCTGTACATAAGGAATCATATAGAAAAAACTATGACCGTCATAGGGTTAATAGGGTCACAGGATTAAGGAGAATAAAAAATAGAAATCTATGTACATAAGTTAATACCGGAATTATCATCCATAAACTACGGAACTAAAAAATAAAATTTTACAAAATCACAGTTTATGTCTGTAGGAAAACAAGGTGAAAAAATAGTTGGTCGACGAGAAATCACCCAAAATACTAGACCTAGTGAATGGAAAAAAGTACTATTTATTAATCTTTACTTAAATAGGATTTTCTATCACCATCTGCATTCATGACTAAGTAAATCGACTTGATATTGTAATAAATAAATTAACAAAGTCAATTATAAATACCTAATAGCTGATCGATCGATGTTGATTCGGAACGAAGCAATTACTGGATGTTATCTCCCAGCAATCATAATTATCGTAATTGGTGGGCGCACTTTGATATTGTAATTGATCTATCGTTCACCTATCCCTTGTCGATTAAACGATGACGATTATAAGCATTGAGGACATATACGACTACATAAATTAAAAACATTTTTAACCGACTATTTTTATTTTTTCGATTTTCTATGTTTCTTTACGTAATGTCTAGGTGATAAGAGGCTAGCGTTCACCCGGGTACCAACACCCACAACTGTACTTGTACTATTTCTACCGCCATAAAAATAAATGCTAAAACAACAATTGTGTTCCGGATAGTAAGGTGTGGAGCCTGTTACACTTTTTTTAGAAGCGACCATCCCAGTCCACAGGCGTAGCAACGCATCCATGACCGAACTGGAACGAGACTCTTACTAATAATTACTAACTAGACTATTACTTACATTAACTAACAAGACTAACCATCACTAACAGTCCCTGTCCTCATACTTATTAACAAACTAACCAACTAATATTTTAACACCATCTACTAACTGACCCATTAATGGCCGATACTGAGCCCGGTTATCTCCTCATTATTGAGGTGGACTAGAGCATACTCCCCCATGCTGCTCCAGTGTGGACTGGTGGAGAGGTTAGTGGCCAACCCAGTATCGGAAGTTTTCAAGCAGCCCGAAGGCCTTCCGACATGGCTTAACGACTGCTATCTATCGATTTTGCACCCCTGGTACATCCTCGTACTCTCAATCTGGCACCGTCCGAAGCAATCATTGTAATTGCATCACACGCTAATGCCAGCTTACCCTCTCTTTGATTAAGGTACATTGCAAATTGACGCGATTTAAAAAGCCCAAAGTAAGTTTACTAACGAGCTAAATTAACTGCGAGTACGGATAATAAATTTGTTTGTAGCGGGGAGTAGCATTCCATAATTTCGGCGACAAAGCTACCTACTAAAGTTGTATTTTAGCAACTTCTATTACGAAGCCACGTGTAAATAGTTATTATCAAGAGGCTATACATATTGATTGAACTCATATTACAACGTTAATCTGGAATTTATTAATTTTTTTTTCTTATTTTGACTGTACTTTAATTATTTTGTTTGTAAGTATAAAACTTTGTACCCGCACTCCCTTGTAATGTCTTGCCACTAAGCACATGCCTAGTTAGCCTTACGGGTTAATGCGATAATATCGAGATTGCAGACTAATTAAAAACTATTTACCAAAGATTCACTACAATCAACAAATTAATTTATTCTCACTTTTTTGTTTTTTTACGACACAAAAAAATTCCTTCGTTATTGTCAAGGTCACTGTCATAGTTGCTTTTTACGCTAACTATATCCGTCTCCACGGTGCAATCCACCCTTAGTCCCGACAAGTTAACTACCACTACCACCCTCTTGTTTGACTCAAGTGACTTGTTCTGTTCCGACTGAAAACTTGAGAGCTAGTGCTTTCTTTGTTTCTTCTTACCTGCCCAGCAATGCACCGGTGATGCCTTCTGTTACTGACGACCATGACCATAGCCAACGTGACAGTGACCACCGACCATAAAATAACTATAAAACTACGTGAAACAAATGAAGGAAGTTCTGATGATCTGATGGAAGTTCTACCCAAGAAATAACACAAATGTAGGGTTATTAATTATTATATCACAAGTGAAGGGTTAAATTAACATTATTTAAATTAACATTTACATTATTTATTAACATTATTTAACCCTGCACTTGTGATATATTAACCCTACATTTGAATAATTTCTTGGGTAGAGCTTCCATCAAAAATTTTAAAAAGTCGAGATTTGTTTGAAGTAGTTTTAATAAACCAGACTTATATATAATATTATTCCGATATTTTAGTTAAATATAGGTACTTCTATTTCTACATATTTGGACAAATCTGGAAAGACGAACTAATTCCGAGTTCTAGACTATTCGTTTGTACATTATTATGGTCTAATACTCGTAATGTTTTTCATACGATTTAAAATTGTTTACATTTTTATACATTCACGAATTTTGACAAATTGCATACAACGCGTATGCAATTTGTGAAATTGGCCAGTAGGTAGGTAAGTATATATGGAGGCCACAAGTAATATCTACACTTGCACAACTTTATTTAGCACCGTTTTAGCGACTCTATCCTTTACATTATATCAGTGACCATCACACTATGCAAAATCTAAATATATAAATGCAAAAGGTCATCCACTCATTACGAATACCACATGACGTTTAAAGCTATAAATATGTCAGTGAGGTATGTTATAGTTAAGGTAGCCATTGACGATACGTCCATTTGGAATGCTTCTAAATGTATGGAGGTACATCCATATGGAAATCTTCCATTTATTGGACGTATCGTCAATGGCTACCTTTAGACGTCCACTAGGATTGGATTTTGTCATATTGCAGCCCTGAGGAGGTAAAATAAGGGTTGATACTTTGAGGAAATTCCGACGTTTTTAAAGCCGAATACACATTTTTAGAGGCGACCATCTCAGTCTTCAAGGGTAGCAACGCAATTAGAACGAGACTCCTGCCTAGAATATTACTAACTGCTCTATTACTAACAACAACTAACAAGGCTAACTATTATAACAGTCCCAAGTCCCACTTATTAACAAACAAACCAACGAACATATTTTTAAAACCTACTGCTAACTTGACTAACCAAACCTGTCCCTTTTTGAGTCTTCTTATATGTAACTCGGTCTCAGTTGTCTTGGGCAGCAGCGGAAGGGTGGTACTGCATGCTCCTTAGCCACCTTTAATTCCATAAAAAACTGACACATGAAAATTAGTCAATAGAATAAGTTATGGTTAGAATTATTGAAATACCTATGTAAACGTTTATCATAAATCAACCTCTAATGAGATAAACTTAGGGATGAAACTTTATGTGGAAATCACTTAAAAGTTCACCCACGTGTCAAGCCGCAGACGACAATACAATATACTTAACTAAAAAACTATTGAAATTACTAAGTTGTAACTTTTTATTATGCTGGTAATAAATTAAAAGTTTATTTTAATGCACTCAATTTGCGAAGTCGTTATCGATGTAACATGTACTATGTAATTAGGTTGTGTTTATACACGGACGGCTTATCGCGTGAGGTTTATTGTCACGTACTAGGGTCGGTAGACACTAAACAACTTGCTTAATTAAGTTGTGCCGTATGCATCAGAAACTCAGAAAATTTCTTCTAAAATACCTACTGTATACGCAATGGAAGGATTTGTAAACAAATATATAAAATAAGTGAAATGAAAAGTTTTTGTACAGACTTCATAAAATTATTATTTTATCATCAAAGGGTTTAAGTTTTTTACATAATAACACCATATTATATCATATCAAACATGAGTGTAAACTTTTAAAAACACTCTAAATGTACCTATTATTTATTCCTTAATTAACTTTGTATCGATGTTTCCAATTACTCAAATTAAAATAATTAAGGTATCAACCCTAACCTTAACCTAAGTCAATAGCGCGGCAAATAGAACCTGCTTTATGTCCGCCATCTTGCTTTTATCGGAAAAAATGACAAGGAAAAACGCACGTGTGTACGGCTCTTTAACCGGCTCGTATTATTGTTTAGTTTGCGATCCCATCGTACGCGGACTGTGTTTCTGTCTTGTTTGTAAAAACTATACGTATGAGCGCTAATTTTAAATAACTGAATTTGGAAGTGCGCCGTTCAAAATAAATAGTTCCAATTTTGAAAATGCTTACTTTATTTCTGAGCTTGGCGATAAGTGTCTGTTAATTTAAGGGTGATTTTGGTGTAAAATAAAAAAATAAATAAAAACGCAACTGTTCGTTTAAGTAAGGTTTGGTGAATTCACAATAAATATGTTCGGCAAACATGCAAAGTTATTTTTTACAATATCAATATTCGCACTTATAGCATCGATAGTTTTAGCAGCATGGGGTTTCCCAAAAATTGTAAAGATTCAAATTCAGAAGGTAAGTAGAATTGGAAAACAATTTTTATTGTATTTAAGTACTGTCACAAAAACACGAATTACCTATTTTCATGTTTTCATGTTATAATCAACGTTCGTGAATTTTTAGTACACGCAACAAGTTATCAAATTATTGTCAGAAAATTACACTTCAATTACGTTTCAATTTTCATTCAATCTCAAATGTTCTAATTGCCTTTTCAACGCAAAATAGTGCAAACTTCTTAAAATCAAATAAGTCAAAAGGTCATTCTTCGAAAATTTATATCTTCATTTTATTATTTCCAATAAGGTTTTTTTTGTAAACAGGCGCACAATTAAGTTATCCTGTGTCTTCGATAATTTTAATTAAAGTTACAAAATCGATATCTTTTAAGGACGCTATCATGCTTTGTTTGCATTTTGCTCTACAAATCCTTAATAAAATATTTTTAAATGTTACACACATCGTAATAATTATTTCTCTAATATCCCATGGACAATAAGTTATTGTCCCATATTTATTGCCTTTAACTAAATAATGATATCAATAATATCATTTTTATTTGGTAACTAAATACGACAAGTCTTAAAAACTTTCAAGTGCGAGTGAAACTCTATAATATTTAACAATGTAAACTAGGTATGACTATTATATTAAAATTTAAAAAATGTAAGATAGATAATTGTTTATGAATTTAATTATTCGTCATTACGCTTTTAAGTTTTACTTTTCTTATATCATAGGTATACCTACATATATTTTGGGTTACAACGACAATACAACGACCATAGCAAAATATACTTTAAAAATGTCATACGTCTATTTATCACGGCTTAAAAGATACATACAGCTCTGTAACGAAATACAGTCCCGTTGGCACGGAATTTAAAAAATTGTCTGATATTTAAGTAACTCGAAAAGTAAGTTCGTCTTCGTAGTCTAAAGTAATAAATACAATGTCCTTTGCCTATCTTTCATCGGGGACAACTCTCATGGCAGTTCCTTCACCTTCGAAGTAACATTGAAGACCTGTCTATTTTTAGAATTTTTGATTACTAAATAAGGAAAATACTCAACTACTCAGTATTTACTGATTATTTATTTATTAGAAGCGGTAACGTAGAAATTATCAATAACAAATTAACGAAGTATTATCGACGATCAATTGACATTTAGCGGTATGACTGATGCGTTATTGACATTTAACTAAAAAATAATAATAAACCAAATAAACCGAAACCGATAAATAAACCGCAACGCGTAGGTAACATTTACATTACTCATTATTAAGAGTATGAGATGTGGAACGAGGTAGCGTGACACACAACAACCTATTCAACTCATCTGTGGCCTGTGCTGGTTCATTGTTTAAACGCTTTCGTAATCTTTCGTTGAGTGTAGGTCTGACCATAATTGATTCGAGGACTCGCCGATGGTCAGCACGCCTTATCGTGATAATGACCCTCAGGTGGGGGGCATTATCTGAATATATAAGTCTACCACCGAAATATATATTTATTTATTGTAGAAGATATATAATTTTGTCATTAAAAAACCTACTTTAACATCGACAAGTTACAAAATAGGAACATTGCCCAACGTAATCGAAGTAGACTAAACGCATATTTTCAGTAATAACTCAAAAAAGCATTGTTACTTAGCAAAACATTGTCATGTAGATAATCTTTTCAGTGGTTAAGAGGAGCAACAGAAACAAACAGCTGTGTTACCTACTGTATGTTTGTAATAAAGCAATTTACATGATATCATTGTCAATCCATTCATTGTTTATTAAGTCGCGTTAGACGGAACATAATTTCTCAACTACATCGTAATTTAACATACTTATAACGGGAGGCTTCTGCTTACTGAAATGTGAAATGATGATAATAATGTATGTTTTAAACTTCTATCATCCCGGCCGTATTATACGACGCTTCTGACGCAATGGCTACGATGCTGGACTACCCCACAAAGGGCCCTGGGTTTGATTCCCAGAAAGGCGATTATTAAAATTATGAGTTTAAATTTTTACTCTCGGTCTGAGCACAAATCATACTACTAGTACCTATAGTGGTCTGGGCGCGTCCTTGTCTTTGTATGTTTACCTTACTAGAGTCGACACCTAACGTAGCGTCTGGAGTTAAATACTCAGTAGGATACCTACACAATTTTTTATTTCTTGTGTTAAAACTTTTTAACATTAAAATGTTAATGCAATGCACCTACATATCATAGGTAATTCTTTATTATTTTAACTATTTTTAAATGTAAGGTACCTATTTTATTTTAATACAATATTTGTCAGCTTTATGAAAATGTTCCGTGCCCATTTATGACCTTTCTATTCTTAAACGTTCCGGGTACTCACAACATTTTTTAATACGCTTCTTTAAAATAAAGTCAATAAACTTGACGTCACTTTACCTGTTGTTATAAAAAGTGGGTTTTATCGTAACTTATGTGCAAAAACCCGCTTATAATTTGCTTAATAGCTTTTATTTGGTAGGATTTTTATAAATAAAAAATAATGGTGTAATTTAATTGTCTTATATTTTATAATATTCATGTACGTTGTAATGCGGATTTGAGTATTTTTGAAAAAAAAAACAATATTGCAGCCATCAATATGACTTAAAATTTTGGTGATATTAAAAATAATCAACCTACTGAAAAAGTTTATATTAATTAGTACACGAACAGTGTATATTGTAACTTAATTTTTCTTAATTAATATAGTAAAAACTCCACCAACCCGCATTGGAGGCAGCGTGGTGGAGTATGCTCTAGGCCTCCTCAGTAATGAGGAGAGACCCGTGCTCAGTAGTGGGCCATTAGTGGGTTGTAGCTTAGCTTTTTTTTAATATAGTAAAATGGCAATTGGCATAGTAATCATTACTAAGATTACCAAATCCGGCATGCCGAACGATCGTCGCACTTTATTCCCATTCTGTTACTATAATTGACGACAATTTATTAAATGAAATCATTTCATTATATCTTTATTGTATTTAACAATCATAGCAATATTTTTATAAACAAAAAAGTACATTTATATCATCATTATAATTATACATAAATATACCTAATTATTTCTGCTTTTATAATTATACGTAACTTACACATTATAATTTCATTATAATATAATTTATACATAATGATACTTATATCACAATTCATACTCTTTACAAAGTTAACGGAAAAGTACCAAGTCTAACATTATTCCTCAAATTCACATAACAACGCTTTTGCATACCGTCTCACTTAAAATCCCTGTGTTGCTGATAGCATGTCCATTGTCCACTATCCAAGAAAAAACAGATCTGTCAGATAAATATTCGCCCCGGCCAAGAATCTAACGCTAACCCATAACCATACGCTTTACAGCTAGAGTGACTACCGACTAGGCTACTACTAGTACTAGGGGTTCTCTTAAATAGATCCCATAAAACTCTCAAATTCAACAAACTAATATCGTTCGACATACATACATATATTATCATCGGTTTAATAACGTCACAAGTCATAAACTCGCACTGTATAGGTACTTAATTTCTACTCTTAACTGCTAACAAACTATTAAGGGTAAAACGCTGTCCGTCCGTCTTGCCGTCTGTCACCAGGCTGTATCTCATGAACCGTAATAGTTACACAGTTGAAATTTTCACAGATGATGTATTTCTGTTGCCGCTACAACAACAAATACTAAAAAACAGAATAAAATAAATATTTAAGTAGGCGCCCATACTTTCGACGCCTCAGCGATAGTTTAGTTACCTTTCGGTCCAAGAGATGGAGTTGTGGCTAATATTACTCACCTCTTACTTACTTCTTAGTAAAGAGTAAATATTTAAGTGAGGCTTTCATACAACAGACCCGATTTTTTTGGCGTTTTTATACATAATGCTACGGAACCCTTCGTGCGCGAGTCCGACTCGCACTTGGCCGGTTTTTAATTTTAAATATTTGACGTCACGCCAGGGTAGGAAGTGTAGGTACACCACGGAACAGAAAAATTTCTGTTCCGTGAGGTACCTACACTAGGTATACCAAAAATTTAAACTCTTATGATTGACTAGTAAATCCGCCCCCGCTTCGCTTCGGGGAACCAGTTCCTTCAAATACCTCTATAAATTTTAACAAATTATGTTATTCTGATGTCTAAGCTATATTACTGCAAAGTTTCACGAAAATCCGTTCAGTAGTTTTTGCGTGAAAGAGTAACAAACCCACACACACACTCACTCACTCACATACATCCTTACAAACTTTCGCATTTATAATATTAGTAGTAGGATGATGTTATTCATTGTCCAGTTAGTAATTGTTAGTATGAGTCTCGTTCTAATACAGTCACAAATGGGTCGCCTCTAATAAATTGTCTGTTTATTAATGGATCATTATTGTTTCAGAGTGTCATGATTGACAACTCTTCGGTGATGTTTGAGAAGTGGCGGAAGCTGCCGATGCCCATCACGTTCAAGGTGTACATATTCAACGTGACCAACCCTGACCAGGTGAACCAGGGAGCCAAGCCGAACCTCAGTGAGATCGGCCCTTATGTTTACAAGTAGGTATATAAATCAGGTAACTGACAGTAACGAAGCACAGCTCGTTTATACCGACTTCAAAAAAAGGGGAGGTTCTCAATTCGAACTTATTTTTTTTCACGGTTGTTACCTTGCAACTCATGCCTTTCAACACTTCCGCTGCCGTCTATTACAACAATGACTAACACAGAAAAATACTCAGGTACTGGATGTTTAGTCAAATAGCAGATCTGATGATGTTCGGACTAGGTCAAGGACTGTCAGTAATAGTTAGTCCACTAAGTTGTTGTTAGGAAGAGTCTTCTATTACTTACTCTAACTCTTATAATTATAATCAATCTAGAGTCCTAATTCGGTCACAGATGTGTTACTCACCTTGAGGATTAAGATATTCGTATGAAATCTTTCAATAAAAACGTTGCAGTATTTTAGAGTTATGCTATCAGATAGATAATTATGTTCATCGCAAGCGTGCAACATAATGTTTAAACAGATGTTAAGTCATTAATCTGTTTAAAATTATTTGACCCAGTATAAGCATGTAGGCAGGTACTACTTATTTTTATTCGATTAAACTTTTTATTACATATATTGAGGCATAATGAGAATGTAAAGGAGGTTATAACAAGAATATTGGTTCAAACTTTGAGCATAACAAGCCTCCATTACGGTCAGGATTTAACTTTGACTTACTTTTTTTTACGTGATTCAATTATAAAATCGCTTCTAAAGTATTCTACACAAAAACGAACTTTGGTCTTTCAATTCACAAAATTGTTATCTACGGTATAAAGCTTCATTATTTTCCATTATTTGTTTCGTTCGTAGTGACTGTGGCATTATGTGGGCGTTCCTATGTCATAAACATAATTTGCAATAATAATACCTATGTGTTGTGGGTTTGTTGTGATACATTGATGTGTGTTTCATTTTATTAGATAGGTATGTTTAATATGGATGCACAGCTCTCTAAATCCAGTGTCTATTTGGGTACTAACAGTATTGGAATTTAAAGTTATAGTTTTCAAACATCTTGGCCCGTAAAGGTAGCGTTACGTCTGTGACCGAATTAGAACAAACTTCTTACTAAGAACTACTGACAGGACTAACTATCATTAGAAGTCCCAGCACTAACCCTCATAATTACCATCAAATTAACTAATTAGAGTTGTACATCGTTTGCTAATCCCGATTTGGGTCTTGTTCTGTGTTGGTCACACTCAAGGGTGGCATCGGAAGGGTTATGCTAATGTTCTACATGCTGATTTACTATCTAAGCGCTCATTCCCACGGCATACGTCTTTGACGATTCGTCAAAAAACACGATACGTCTTGACGGATGGACGTTCACATTGAATACGGAATCGTGTTTTTTCACGATTCGTCAAAATATCCGCATTGAAGTTCACACACAAACGCATACTAAACTGTGCGCGGATCCGTCATAATCATAAAACATTCACGATTCGTGATTTGTAAAAGACGTATCCGTATTCGTCTTTTTTCACGATTCGTCAAGCGTGTGAACATGAGTATTTAAAAAGCATTGCCGCCGTCAAAAAAAATAACGAATCGTGAAAAAAGACGATTCGTGAAAAAAGACGATTCGTCCTCGTGTGAATGAGCCGTTACTTAGAAAAAATAGAAACTGACATATATATAGATATAGGTACGGAGATTAACTATAATTTAAAAAATATGTATTGGAAGCTTGATATTAGAACTAACATTACCTAATTATGTGACTCTTTCACTCACTACATCGAAATAAAAGTAATGTCTCCTTTTAATAAAGAGTTGATAAACACAGGCAGAGTTCAACAAACTAAAGGAAAAAAAATATTGAGATATCTTAACACATCTTAAGTACCTACCTTGTGAACTCTCTAAAGATCAAAGCTGCTCGTCTCTGGATATCTGCGATCGAGTTTCTAAGGGAATTGACAAATCTCTTAAATTATCAGAGAGACCGCTATTAACTTGTTATGTGCAATATAAAGGCTAAAAGCCTCAAGGCCTGAGGTTTAGATGTGAAAGCCTCACAGACAGACAGATAGACAGAGTTACTTGTCGTTTATAACATTAATAGGGAAGTGGGAAATTGTTTTGAAGTATGCAACTTACGTGAGGTACTGTCTATCTTAAGGGTATCATTCCAACAAAGCTAAGCTAAGCTATGGGTAAGATTATAAGAATGCATTTTGACATCCACTAATCACATACATTTTTCCGTCAGTCCGGGCCTGGTCCAAGGCTTTTCTAGGCCTGTCATAATGTGATAATTAATATAATGTCTATAAAAATGCTTCTTTTATGTCTTCTGATCTAGAAACCCCAAATTCACCCTGGGAATAATCACGATTTTATCACTGTTATATGCTGAAGACAAAACAATTTTTCAGACAATATCGAGAGAAAACAATATTAAGTTATGGAGAAAATGACACCGTGAAGTACACGCTGCAGAAAAAATTCTATTTCGATAGCGAAGAATCGGGCAACTTCACAGAGGATGACGACATCACTGTTATAAACATCCCCTACATGGTAAGTTAATAAGACATTTAAAATGTGTGTAAAGTCAAAAGTTACGAAAGTCGAAAGACAAATTGATAGTCAAGAAGAAGCGGCAAGAACCTCCCGAAGATTTTTTTCTTTCCTACTCACAGTTCCACCCAACTCTTACGTCTACTTCTATTCTTTATACATTTATTTCGTGAGTCTGAAAGTATTAAATCGCCTAACATTTACCTACAGTTATCCAGATTATTTACCAAGAGACGTTTTACCTCAGTTTTCCATAGATGACGTCGACCTGTCGCTACTCAATAACTATGCTATATAATATTAATGATACGTCTATACTGTTTTTGTCACGTACCTCCACTCGCCAATTATATACTATGGTAACTTGGGTGCGCTATTGACGTCAACCTAGGAATAGGTAGATACTACTCGTAGTACCTATAAAGAGGTATTATTGTATGTCTGTTTATGTTTGGGTAAACTCTAAATTGGCCAAAAAAATTGCCTAGTATCGGCGGCCAAAATTTTATGCGAAACTTACTGCTATTTATTTGTGTAAACGGCACCCAAATCAATTAAACTGTTCCTGAGACTATGGCGTCAAATGCGCAGACCAAAAAGCCCCCAATTATAATATTCTTTATACCTAAATCTATCAGTTACATTTTCATTGTTTTCTTTATTAACTAACAAAAAATCTTTGAATGAAATTAAGTAAGTAACCTAAACTCTAGATGTCTTTATCGTTGAAAGTAAATTACGAGTAAAAGTACTAAATTGAGGGATCTTATTTTAATTAAAGTGGACTCCCAAAATTTATTTCATATAATAGAACAACCTAAAATAATAAAAAGGCATTTGTTAGGCAATCCTGTTCCTCTGCATATCTTTATATATAATACCTACCGGCTATTAGGATGTTTGTTTGGTATTTTCTATTTACTGGAAGCATGTATAGGGTCTTATAGACCGAAAGGGTCGACAGGCTCGATACAAAATGTGCTTGACAAGTTAAAAGAATGTGATTCTTAATAGCGGTCTCAGAAGGATATTATGTTGTCCGAAAATATCACGAATTTTACGAAATGTAATTACTCTATCAGAATTAGTAATTTTCATAGTGGATTTTGATTATTTTAATGGGAATTTCGAGCGAAATTGAATTCATTGTAACAATTGTCAATGCATCTACTAAGAATACGTCGAAAAACTAAATGTCGAAACTATCATGTTGTCGGTGTTTGTTGCAATTGAAAAACAAAGTTCTTGTTGAAAGATCCTATACATAGGTATAATATACAGCTCATAGTATAAGTAGGTTTCATACTTAAATACATACCGGTTTTTAGCTTGGTCAAAGTACAAGTGACGGATTCTTCTAATACATCAAGGATAACGTTATTGCCCATATATTTTGTGAATACCTCCCAAGTAATGCAATTCTTGTAAAACAAAATTTAAATTCTTAAGCTAGTGCTTGTCGTGTCGACCATAAAATAAATTTGTTCGACTAGTCGTTTTTGAATTGTCTTTACTTGTCGATGTAGAAGTCTGTTATTTTTATGTAAAAAGTTTGATATCAGAGGCCATCATATTATCATGAGTGGCAGAACTTAATTTTATTTACTATTTCTTATATCATCAATAATATCAATGAAAGGCGGAGACATAATACCCTTTAGCTATATCAAATCGCTATTTTTCTTTCATTTTATAAGGGTTCCGTACCCAAAGGGTAAAACGGGACCCTATTACTGAGACTTCGCTGTCCCTCCGTCCCTCCGTCCGTCCGTCCGTCTGTCACCAGGCTGTATCTCATGAACCGTAATAGTTACACAGTTGAAATTTTCACAGATGATGTATTTCTGTTGCCGCTACAACAACAAATACTAAAAAACGGAATAAAATAAATATTTAAGTGGGCACCCAACAACAACAACAACAACAGTGTGGGTACAACAGACCAGATTTTTTTGGCGTTTTTATACATAATGGTACGGAACCCTTCGTGCGCGAGTCCAACTCGCACTTGGCCGGTTTTTTTATCTAACTACTTAGGTAATAGAAGACCTCGCTTCACCTCGGGAAACTTGTTGCTCCGCTCATATCAGGCGTAGCGTAATAAAATACTTATATACAGTTTAAAGCTTTCCTCGATAAATCTTCTATCGTTCAAATCGATTCAGTAGTTCCTGAGATTAGCCCGCTCAAACAAACTGTTCTGCTTTATATGTATACTAGTAAACCCGCCCTCGCTTCGCTTCGGGTAACCAGTCCCTTCAAAAATGTCTATAAATTTTTACAAATTATGTTATTCCAATGTCTTAGCTATATTACTGCAAAGTTTCATGAAAATCCATTTAGTAGTTTTTGCGTGAAAGAGCAACAAACACACACACACACACTCACTCACTCACATACATCCTTACAAACTTTCACATTTATAATATTAGTAGGATTACTATCATCCGCCCGCAGGCTTCGGCCGCCGGGAATTCGTTTAAACTTCACCCCCCTATTTCACCCCCTTCGGGGTGGAATTTCCAAAAATCCTCTCTTAGTGCTACCCTACACCCCCCAAGGAACATACATGCCAAATTTCAGCTGTTTCGGCTGTGCGTTGTCTGTCAGTCAATCACTCAGTAACGCAAAAGTTTTATATACAACCGAACAACAAAAACAGTTTTATATACAACAGTTTATATACAACATCAATGTGGTTACCACCATACGACAATAAATTTAATTTTATGTACCTAATGATTACCTAAGTCCCCAAACAAATTTTCAATCAAATACCTCCTTTACTTTAGCCACAATTTTTTTTTTCAATATTCAAAATTTCAACACGCTGTATCTATTATTATTGTAATAGCAGAAGATTGTTGCCGCTCTTGTCAAAAGTGAGTGACTGACGTTTAGATAGGCTGTTCTATTTTTTTCCTGTATTTTGTGCTATTAGTTTGTTTGAAAAAAACATTTTTGTAAAATAAGATGTTAGGCGTTTTTTACTAAATGTAATATGTTGCTTACATGAAGCAGGGCTCGTGGTTACATTTATTGTTGTATGGTGGTATCCACCTTGTATATTATTTAGATATTAAAGATTAAATACCTTGTCATCGACTTGTTTTATGCAGATGAGACTTATAACGTAGGTACCATATGCCAAATTTTACATAACTTATACCTACTTAGAAAAAATTCAGGCAAATCCTTAAATGAACGTCCCGTGAGTTTAACAAGTTATTAAGTCTCGGTGCTGCACGTGTTTCTTTAGTGTTTAATGTTCTCAAAGCATTAATTATACATCATCCTGTTTTTTGCTCATTCATATTTAAATTAACATAATTATAGTTATGATCTTTATGATTTCCAGGTAGGAATAAAAAGTTACTATTTTAACCGGCTTTTAAAGTAGAGGTTCTATATTTAACCTGTATTTACACGAGTAATTAAATACACGAATATACGTATGTCCGTGATTTTCTGAAAAAATGCTGACGCGATTCGTGCTGGGTTTTCATTAATTAAATATAAATGTAATTTTTTCAGGGCACGTTTTATTTTTGATAACTTAACGTTTAGTTATATACATATTAGAGAACCGCCCGCGCTTCGCTTCGGGACCCGTAGGCAACAGCCGCGGCGTAGGTCCCGCTCCCGTAGGAATCTCGACTAAAAAGTAGCCTATAATATGATATACTGGAACTTCATATATAATATTTGCCTATGACTTAAGTAAATTACATGTAGTATTTGATAACGTGATACAGAACTTGCAAATGGATTTTACTAACGCCATCTATTAACAACATCCGGAACTAAATATCTAACAACTAACAAAACATCGATCTTCCCATGGGAATGAGATGTTTTTCTGCGGTAAAAAGTAGCCTACGTCACTCTTCACCCTCCTAACTATCCCCACACACATAAACCATACCATATAATAGCCATGTTGCGACGTGAAAGAGGCACAAACAAACAAACACACTTTCATATTTATAATATTAGTATGGATGAAAGTATAAAAGACAAGGTGCCTATTAATCCCAATCGGATGTTACATACACGGACGGCTAATGGCAAAAGTCTGTAACGTTTTCCTTTTTTGGAGGTTGCGTTATACCTCTCAGTACACGGACGACCAAGTGACAAAATTCTGGAAAACTTTAAATGTACCATTAAACCATCCGTCCTGTTTGGTGTTTTTCAGTCCTCCCCTATTTCAGCCCTTTAAGTTGGTTTTTGAAAAAAATAGGTAGCCTATGTCTATGACCTTCGTTTTTAACTATTTTCATTATGAATTTCATTAAAATCAGACCGATGGTTTAGCCGTGAAAGCATCACAGACAGACAAACATACAAACCAGACTTCCGCATTTATGACATTAGTATGGAAGTACGCATATGCTGACCAGTTTCTTTCGCCGTTTCTTCTCCTCGATTATAAGTCAGTTTAAATCAGGGAGTACCTACCTATAGGTAGTTCTAATGTTCTAACTTTCCACATAACAGAATACTCTGTCGTTCCAGGCTGGTATTCTCTCAGTGCAAAGCATTATGCCCGAGCTGACTGGCGTCATCAATGATGCGCTGATGAAGTTCATTCCCAACCTCAACGACCCCTTCTTCAGGGTGAAGGTGAAGGATTTACTCTTTGACGGCATCTTCCTCAACTGCACCGAAGAGAGCAATGATGATGGACTCGGTGAGTACAGAAAACTGAGGAATTAGCGGGCTAAACAAAAATTATATCATGACATTTAAAATTTTTGGATCAGGGTAGGTAAATACCAGCAAATGCAAGCTATGCTTTTCAAGCTTACCGATTCTTATGCCCACTAATATAAATATTGAGACTATGAAATAATTTTGTTGAACACACAAAAACAATTTTGTATTTCATATAGATAATTATAAAGATGAAGAATCTTTAGCAAAATTCATAAATTCAAACTCTACCTCAAAATATTTATTTTATAAATTCATGAACGCCATTTCGCAAAGGTGTTTTACATGTATAATCCCTTAATGGATGAGAAAAAAATGGCGAAAAAGCTCAACACATCTTTAAACAGCACTTACAAATATTAACAACTAATAGATTTCTGTACAGTGCAAATTCTCACCAATCTTTAAAATATTTTTTTGTGTAAAAAAGTACAGTTTGAGGGCTCACCAAGTTAAATAAATTAACTCTATATAAATTAAATCGACTCTACCTCAAGATACCTCAAGAAAAATTCGAAAAATTTTCCCCAAATATTTTTAATGAACTCTTGGACCAGTTAAGTTATCATAGTAAAGATACAAATGGAGACAAAAGCCTACGATTAACAACGATTTTACTCTACGAAAGTAGACTTCGTAAATGGGATCTTCAACAAAAACGACTCCCTAGTATACGACGCGAGCAATTCACTAAGTTATTACCTACTTACTACGATATATTTGAAGTAGGTAGAAACCTATTCTTCATTGCCTACATTTATGTAATAAGGCTTTAGTCTTAAGTCCGCAATTTCGTACCATCGAAACCTAGGCAGGCATCCATTAATTACCTGAGGTAGTTTTGTGGGAGGAGGTCGAGACATATCTCACACAATCTCTCGTGGGGAGAGTGGGGAATGGCGCTGAGGAGACTGTGTTCAGTAAAATATTTTTTGTACTGAAATACTGCTTATCCTATACGATAATACTTTTAAATAAATAAAATGCAATTGAGTACAGATTACTAAAAATAAGCTGTTGAAAATTTTCATATTATATTAGAGGAAAGAATTGGACGAATCTTACATCTTCGAAAAATTCCAAAATAACCACATGTAATTAATTAAATTATTTTGTGATTTTTTGTCGATATTTTTTTCTTTGTTGTTTATGCTCTACGTAATCGCTGCGTCTATATATCTAATATTATCATATTTTATTATGTTTATAGAAACTTCATCTAATACTGTAAGAAAGGAATTTTAAGAAGGCAATTTTCTTTTAACCCTAGGAACCTCCTTTTTATTACATTGTTGAAGAGTACCTTTTCTTGCAAAATGTGAAATTTGACCTACTAAACACATTTACATTATAATACATTTTCTGCTGTCTGTCCATGACCCTAAGTCAGCGTTATGGTATCATATGGTGATGGTACAGTAATTAATAAATACTTCCAGGCCTCATATGCGGCAAGGTGAAGCTTGACAAGCGGCCGACCATGCGGCCCTCTGAAGATGGAAAGGGCTTCTACTACTCCATGTTTGGTCACGTAAGTACTATTTGTATTTATTTTAACGACAAGTTATATCAGTAAAAATATGGAACACATTATGTAAGTAGGTAACCTTTAGGTAAACTTTCAGCATTTCTCTCAATTTATTGATCGATCATGACGTGGTGGAAAGGGTCCACCTCAAAAGTATTCTCTTTGAATAAATAAAAAAAAGAATATTTAAAAATCGATTCTCAAATGACGGAGACATCGCCGATCCAACAGACAAAAAATTAAGGGGTCAAACGTAGAACCTCCACCTTTTTAACCGACTTCAAATAGGAGGAGGCTCTCAATTCATCTTTAAGTGTTAACTCATAACTTTGCACTGGGTGCACGGATTTGCTGGTGAAGCAACATCTGAATGCTTGTTAAATTATCCAAATCGTAGTGTTTAATGTATCCAAGGTAGTTTTTGTGTTATCTCTACTTATATATTTTGAAGTCAGTTACTTTTTTAAGGTCTTGAAGGCTTTATTGAAGTTTGTTATAAAAGGGCTTTGGCCCTTTCCATTTCGCTTTAAATAAATATGAAAACTTAACTAAACGGGTAGGTAACACAAATTTATGTTAATAATGGGGCCTAAGTGGATACCCATTTATGAAGCCCCTTTAAATTAGCTCTGTGCAATAACACCACAAAGTTATTCTCTCCCAAACGTTTAAACATTATCTGCCATAATATAAAGTTGTAAAGGTAGAGGTATTTGAATTTTAATGTAAGTATAATTAATGATTACTTATTAAAACAACCGCATATTCCAAAACAAATGAGAATGTTATTAAAGAACATATTTATGCGCATATATGAAATTCAATTTAATTTACTGAAAACGTCTTTGGTAAAAATAAATTAAATATTATTATGACCTTAATTTGCGAATTTGAAAGAATTGAAATATTATGGATACTATACTTAAGTCGAAATCTTCATTGACTCGAATTTCTTTAAAAATGGTACCTAGTTCTGTACTTCGTGAGGAAATTAAAATTAAAATAATTCATTTGAGACAATAATTTGTCTCTAGCTCAGATGTACTCACTAAATTGTTATCCAGTTAAAACAATGGATTATAATGTGCAACCAGCTATGAAATATCACGCAATTACTAAACTGAGACCATAATATTCAACCTTTAATCTCAATGACACACATCACTTAACTGATAATATGAAAACTTTTGTGTATTGTAATCAAAAAGTCACATTTTTTCTCGCAATTATTTTGTTTGTTACATACGATCAGATGAGTTACTTGATGGATAGTGAAAATATCTACATAATAAGTATTAAACCATATTCAAACCGTTAATCGAAACGGAGAAGGGCGGTTCTGCATACCCGATTGACACTTCCATTTCGAAAAAGAAATAATACAATGCCTACCGATACAATATATTTTTTATGAATTAAGGTACGATTATTATAATAGCTTGTCGCATCACCCTTACGCTGCCGCCCAAGACGACTGTGATTGACCTAGAACAAGTTATCATTCAGATAGTTAAGATAGTCCAATTAGCAAATGGTGTTAGAATATTTAGGTTAGTTTGCCAGTAAGGAAGCTGATTGGAGCGGGTACTGTTAGTGACAATCTGATAATATTAGCCTTGTTAGTCTAGGTCCAGTTAGTAATTCTTGATCAAATTCTGTCACAGATATTTGCTAGTACTAAATACCGTGGCGGACGGTTGTTCTTCCATAGGTGAACTCTAGTCTCTAGGCTCTTATCACTTATCAAATATCGTTAATGGACTTATACGAAAATGTACGTCGGACAGAGTATTTTCAGCGTTGTGGGCGCATTCCCGAATGTAAGCCGTTATAGGTATGTATATCTTTGGGAAGAGCTAGGCTGTTAATACGAGTAGAGTAGGTAGTAATGGTTTCATATCCGGACATGGTAACTGGAGATTGCTAGCTTGTCATTACCATGCTGAGTTGGAGCATTCGAACACCCAATATTCAAACTGACATATTCAGTATTCTATTCAAAGTCATATCCCGTAGAGAGATTACGATTTAAACATCTGGTGAGGATCGCCAACATAAAATAGCAAGAGACGGAACGGTTAATGTGGCACAAGTTTTGAGGGTCAACTGGCAAAGCTTGTAAGCTGTCAAAACTGTGTTTCACTACATAGTATAAAACAAAGTCGCTATTTTTGTCCGTCTGTTTGTCTGTTTGTCTGTATGCTTAAATCTTTAAAATTACGCAACGGATTTTGATGCGGTTTTTTGTAATAGGTAGAGTGATTCAAGAGGAAGGTTTTTATGTATAAAACATGCATATATTCCCACGAGAACGGGATCCACGCGGGTGAAACCGCGGGCGGGCCGCTAGTTCCTCAATATTTAGCAGACACTGACGTTTATTTTCCTTGAAAATACCTTCGCGTAAAATAAAACAAAGCATTCTGTATAATTTTCCGTATTATTGACGTAAGTTGTTCCTCTCTTGTATGAGTGTAATAGATGACATCCATTGGTCTATGCTCTTGATATTGAGCTACTTTACTAAACTAAACTACTAACGACACGTGTATTCACGATATGTACTTTGTACGCCGATATTTTGACCCCATAGATTGTAGTCCCACCTGGGGTTCAGCCATATCGTAATAAAATATGCACAATCAACGACGTCATAAGTTTAAAATCATAGCTTAGCTGCTTAGTTTAAAACATAATAATCCTTGTAATATTGTTATGTTAATTACAAGAAACACTAACTAACCGGCTCCATAGTACTTGCACGTGCTCCCTCGCTCGGGTGTGTAGTGTAGATCGGAGACAACATTGTTAACAAGAGTGGTGTCTCATCCCATCTGTTACACGTGTAGCTGAAACTTTGTGGCTAAGTTAGGTACTTCGATTTACTTTGCCAATTTCTGTTCGGTGTCGCTATCACATAAAATTGGAATGCTATTTGGAGACGGCTACTGTAAGGCTAGCCGTATACTTACAGTATTATAGAGAATTATCTAAGTACCGATAATAAATAATATATTATGTGCCGGGTACGGTCATACACTTTGAATTAATGTTGTATGCGTGTGTGCGGGTTTTTAAAATCCTGAACCGGGTATTATTTATGTCGGAAATTTATTTAATTATGTACCTATAAGGTGATGTGTATGTCAAAGAATTTTATAACAATTTTATGTAGGTAATAAAAATAAAAGTGTGTGAATTAAGTGAAAAAATTACACATCTTTTGACAGAAATAACACATACCTACCAATAATAATATAAAATATATTTCTTGATTGCTTAATGAACTGATAACCTCCTATTTTTGACGCTGGTAAAAAATAGGGAAGTGTTACATTACCTACAATTCATGAAAACGTTTTTATGACATTCAAGCATTTTGAAATATACCTTAATTACCATAACTTAATTATTAGTCTGATACCTTAATTAGTCAATATAAAATAAAATTGTGTATAAATATAAAATCGAATCACTGAATTAAATTAAAAACCATATACTCGTATAGGTAACCGAAAATTGAGTTTTATAAATCTAAGCTTTTAGAGGCATCCGAACTCGAGCGAGTTCGGTTAAAAGTCTCTACATAGGCAGTCCATTTATTCGCTACACATCCAAATAAAAAGTAAAAGCAAAATAAAAATTCTTTATACACCTGCCTACGTTTATTCCAAAAACATGGTACACTGAAAATGTTTAAAGCTTAGGGTATTAAAGCTAAAGTCGCAAAGCTAGATCGTTAACCAGAGGGACGATAAACCCTCTATAACGACTCACTCTACGATCGAATTTCAAAGACACTCGTACTTCGTAGCTCATAACTCGTGGGAGGCTCGTTAACATTAGTATGTACTTGTCTGGACAATATTAAATGCAATATTAATGTATTCTTTACACTCAGTCTATACCTACATAATAAATCGGGTCTGAAGGTACCTACATCAAAGATAGGTATAATATGAGAAAAACTATTACTTTTTATCTTTATTTTATCTGTTTGCCTGTGGTTTTATATACGCTAATCTTAATTATTTATTTTTAATTAATTTCATTGTCATCTTTTCTGAAAACAAAAAGTTGCGCTAGCGATTTCTTTACAGTTTATCGACTGGTAATATAAATAAAAATTAAATGTATATTTAAAAAAAGTAGCATAAAAGGCTTGATTATTTAAACAGTTAATGTTTATCTGAGTGGGAGAAACACATCTACTAAAGCTTAAAGCTGCGATGTCAGATTGTCATATTCGCTCCTATCATAAGTCATAAGTCACAATCACTACGTTAAAAGCATGTTGAATATCGCAATATACAATATATGACTACGTCCCACGCCCTATTTGCTAAACGTGCTGAAATCTAAAATGTAGTTGGTTGAAGGTACATCTCTACACATCTATCTATCTATAAAGGCATTACGTACAAAACATGAGGTGTCATCATTTATCCTATCACAGTACTTACAAAGTAATGGTTAAGTTAGGTACTTTTGTAGTTGGCTAATTGGCTTCAACCAACTAATGGCCCACAACTGGGCACGGGTCTCCTCATCATTGAGGAGGCCTAGACCATACTCCACCACGCTGCTGCGTACATATGGTTGCTATCTTAAGCATACCTTAATGACAATTTGTTCCGTCAGCTTTACATGCCCTACGAAACACGGAAGTACTCAAGAAGTTTTGCCACTAGCGATCACCCATCCGACTACCGACCGCGCCCGCTGCTGCTTGACTCGGTCTAGACTCGACCGACTCGACCGAGTTTAATACTTATTATGATATTAAAGGATTTAATTAATTAAACTACTACACTCGCGCGTAATGTTGTTTCTGTAATAAATGTAATAATACCATGTTTGTTTTCCTATTAATATCGCGATAAGTTATTACTTACTTAAACATTAAAGATACACGATTAAACATAATTATTTCTCGAAGATTTTTACTTCGTAACGATGTTAACAATTTATTATTAATTTATTTTATGAATAATGTTAATTGAATGTAAATCGAATTCTTGTTAGAAATTCTTTATTCCATGGATACTACTTAACTAAGACCTACTCTACCTTTATAACACGCGATATAATGTGACTTTGTCTTACGTAACAACTAACTATAACTTCGTCATGTACATATGTAGGTACTGACGTGAAATTTTTCACGTTTACAAACCAACCACTTGCCTGGCAAGAGCTGGTACTAGACTCAAATTAAAATTACCGCCTACACTCTTATAAAAATTAAAGTAAACGTTTATATTTCAGAAATGGATTCCTTAATAGAGACACCCATAACATTTTACAACGACCTTTCTAACTTTACCCTATACAGAGAGGCGACAAAAAATGTTTTAAATGATATTATTTTATCAGTTTTATTTTTCTTTTTCCACGGAATATAAAAGTTTTGAACATTTTTTTCGTTAAGTGGAACAGGGAATGTCGTTCAAAAAAGGTCTTTAAAAATATTATTTTGGCGATAACCAAATTCAATTAAATTTTAATAACACGCATATATACAACTAATATTCTAACACCATTTACTAATAGAACTAACCATCCTAGTCCCTAAATTGGGTCTTGTTCTAAGTCGGTCACAATTGCCATGGGCGGCAGCGGAAGGGTGGTGCTGCATGCTCGTTTGCTACCTTAATTCAATAAAAAAACCCAATTAAGCAGAATCTTTGAGTCTGATATTTTAAGTGAATTAATTATCAAAGTTTTGCAAGAATTCTACGACACTCGGAAACCTATTAGACCGAGTTACCTGAATTGAACGTCGCTCATAGATAGAGATAGACATAATTTAATCATGATTATGGATTATGATTACATTTGGGGGCACGGAAGTTCCCCCACCAAGAGCGCTCTACATTTTCTCAGAAAGCACTCGTTGGGAAAACGAGCCTCCAGATGTAAGTAATTGTAATCTTTATTCAAGATTTATCCATCTCTACCCACATAGGTAGATTTGCAACAAAAAGTAACCAAAACATGTAAAAATGTATTTCACCGTGGTCTCTACAAGGAATGTCTTTCTGTCCATTAGTCGCGAAATAGTACATTTTATGTTCAAAACTTACAAATATGTATGACTTAATACATTAACATGTATTTGTAGGTACTATAATTATAGGGATTACGTTAATTCAGTAATCCATACGGCCAATTAGGAAAGTAAAGCTCTTTTCTCGTTCGTCTCTACATAGTGCGCGTCGTAGACAAAGCTTTCGCAGAAAGCGCTGAAAACATGTTTTCAGGGTTTATCATTTATTTATTTCTACTTATGCCTAGTGAACGCACATTCAATAATTATAGTAATATACATATACCTACTATGTATGTACATACTCGTAGCTTCAACACCTTAATGGCCCTGAATTGAACAAGGGTCTACAATATTCTACACAATATACTGATTTTATAGATACACAAAATAACTAGTCTAAATATTATGTGATTATAAATAATGTTGGCTGTAATTATACCTGCCTAAGGATTTAATTAAATAATTGTGTAAATAAACCCGTCATATTGCTGATAAATGGAAACACACTACGACTAGTGTCAGTTCCAAGTAAGTACGATGACGGAAATAGTGCATTTATATTACCTCAAGAGCCTTCTCTTACCTGGTATTATCTAATGGAAGGTAATGCCAAGGGCAAGCACGTAACGACCACGTCCGTATCAGGGAGCGTCCACACGGCGCGATGCGTTGCGTTGAGTTGACGCGAGCGCCGTCCTTGCGTTGTCTTACATACTCGTATTTATACGCCTACTGCGTTTGATATAGAATTCGTTTAAATGGTATCTTGCCAACTTTACGCCCTATAAGTAAGGTTTATTGTAGATTGACGGTGAAAATTTAAAATGCCTTAGGTAAGTAAATTTTACTTTAAGAGCTGAATTTAATAGTAATTTGTTTGAAGCGGGGACTAACAATTCCTCAGGCGACTCAAGTATAATCAAAGAAGTTATGGTAATAACCGAAACCACAACGCAACGCGTGTGGATACTTCCTTACGGTAAATCTCTTCGTTTAATTGACTGAGGTCATTACCACTGATCCTAGTGACTGTAGGTATGTGCAAATGGAGCGTGTACTACTCTAAACTTGTTCTGCTTAAGCCTGCCTGGACAGAGGTCCTTGACTTAGATGCCATTGTCATTAGGTCTACATCGATTTGCGCTTATTTACCATGTACCTACCTACTTAACTCACAACTTTGCAAAGATTTTGCTGTTTTTGTTTAGCAATGTGTAGTTACTTATTATGCAATGAAAAAAATATCTGTAAGGGTGGTGTAGGCTCGATAGTGAAACACGTGTTACTACTAGCTTAAGTAGGTACTTAATCTAATTAGTTATGCCAACTACTAATGAGGCGTTTGAGATACAATCTAGGTACTAAAACATTCTCTTTAGTTAGATCTACAGTAATTAGATGGGTAATTACATTATTAAGTCAGCCTCTTTTCAACTCTCTTTATGTAAGTACCTACATTTTTCTATGATACGGGTACCCACGGAATGTATTTTGTACGCTGATATTTCGACCCTGTTACATAGATCGTGGTCACGGCTGAACTGCGGTGGCGTGGAAAAACTTTTGACAAGATGACACGTGAGCGTGACATAATATGACTAATACATTGGTCGCGTTCCGCTCGACCGAAACGCCCAAAACTTTCAAATTTCTTTAGAAAATGTGTCGTTTTGGGCGTTTTGGTCGAGTTAAGGAACGCGGCCATTGTATAAATTTACCTTCCGTCTAGTTTCCTACACAATACATTGATCACATCCTGCCGCTCAACACTTTTAAATTTTTCGGGCTTACATAAACTAACTCCTGGATCGCAGACACTTGACATTTTAAATCAAAACAGGGTCGAAATATCGGTAAAATTGTGAGTACTCGTTTACATTAAAACAGTAAGTTATCTACACAGGTGTGCGCGCCACGTTCTACGTACATTGAAACACACAACAACAGTATTGTGGTATTGTCTTCGGACAAAAAAAAATATATGTTTTAAGCTGCGTAGCGTAGACAGGTACATGATGGGGCCCCGACGTATACACTTGTGCCGTGAATCGTGATGCTACCTCTGTTTCATAACAACCTATTGGTTTATAATCTCTATAGGTATAATACGATAAATGTACCTACATTACTTATACACACTTTTAGGATACGATGTTAAAATATTTAAATTTGTTTTTATTTTCAATCTAACCCTAGTTTTCATGCCGATAGCCGAAAAATTATTTTATTTTTAGGCATAAATGGTTCCATTTAACGCAATACGCTGAATCTAAACGTGTGGAACCTATTTACATGAATTTTTTATAGTGAAATAAAATATGTGTAGTGTATTTTTAGGTGTTATATTCTAAAGATGGCATTTCTATTAGGTAGGTACATCTAATAGACTTGCTATTAAATAAAAGATGGAACTTTACTATCGGTGTGAAATGAATTGCTCAATGACACCATGTCATATCGTCTTTCGAAGGGTCCTGGGTTCGATTCCCAGCGAGCAAAAAGTAATTTCTTGGCTCGGTTTGATTATGTTTGTACCTACTTGTCTTTTGTGTTATCCACTACCCTTGTACCTTTATTAATTATTCTATCATTATTCCAGCTAAACACGACAGAATCCGGTCCGTTCGAGGTCATCCGGGGCACAGAGGCCGTAGAGGACCTGGGCCGTGTTGTGTCCTATAAGGACCAGAAGGCGCTCCGGACCTGGGGAGACCCGTACTGCGGCATGATCAACGGCACCGACGGCGCCATCTTCCCGCCCATCGACGAGGCTGACGTGCCCAAACGGATCTACACCTTTCAGCCGGATATCTGCAGGTGAGGTCTACATCATTGATACTGCAGAGATATGGTAGGCATTGTGAAAAATCTCTCAGTCATTTTCTTATCGTTAAGTACGCACATCCCATAACAATAATTTCTACTTGCAATTTTTGTATGTCTGTCTATTGGTCAGTGTCTGTGTGTTTGTTGCCACTCATCGCGAGAATGGTTTAATCGATTTGAATGCAGTTTCCACTTATATATTCTTTGATTATATACACTATATATTGTAGTAACAATCAGAATCTCTTTATTTCAAAAGATAAATAAATAAAAAAGACACGCGTGTGTCAATTCAAAAAATTACTTACAGTGCGCCCAACTTATCTCTGAAATGGCAAAAATTGGAACTAACGCCGCCATGTTAAAAATTCATTCATAAGTACGTTGTGGTCATTCATCACTCAGTTACTAGTGTGAAATGATTGGTCAAATCCGTCCGACAGCGCCACTCTTCATTTCAATCTTCAGTTGGGTTTACTTTTTAATGTAACATTTCTTCAATTGTGTGTACGAAAATATCTCTATATTCAAAATCAAAGCTACGCCGCCGCCGTCGCGACGCCCCGGCGCGGAGGCGTTCAATAAACAATTATTTTCTATAGGATTTCACCACATGAGCAACTTGCCTTTAACGTTAATTAGCAGAATCCTACTAATATTATAAATGCGAAAGTTTGTAAGGATGTAGGTATGTGAGTGAGTGTGTGTGTTGCCTACCCTGTAGATACCTACCTACTATCAAAACAAAAAAGTTTGTATTCTTTTCGAAATTAGTCATTTGTATTTAACAAAATAGGAGCATTTACTTAATATATTAAATAACAATTATTTTTCTACAAATGGTCTTAGGCACAGACTTAATTGGAAACAAATTTTATGACCACCGAAATGTAGTCCGACAAACAAAAGTAATTGGATACCTACGTAATGACCAAAGTTTAACTAGAAACAAGGAATTACACGAATGGCTATCTATTGTTACATTAAAACGATGCAATATATTTGATTTGGTGCCTTATATAGGTCAGGGCTGGGCCACAACAGTCCCATTATTTCTGGGCGACCCGTGACGCACGTTTTAAATCTCCAACGACATGTAGAGTAACATTGAGAGTAAAATATTTTTTCGCAAAATTAAAATAATTGACACGGGTTCTTTTCTTGTAGCAAATATTTTTTTCACATGAAAACACTTATACATCAATTACGTATACCTATACCTACTACCTACTTATTATGCAGTGGAATTCCTGGAAAATCAAAATTGAACATTACATTTATGTACCTATTTGTTTCTGCGCCCTTGCAGTTTTTCTTGTAGGTATTTTATATCATTCTGCGAAGCCCTGCTTTGGACTTTCAGGTAGATCATCCAGATGGAAATTAGGGCGAAAGGATCCTTGGCATACCTTCATACATACTTACATAAAGTTCAAGCTAATAAAAGGGTATTAAACATTTTACATGTTTAATTCCTGATAAAAATAAAAAGCAATTGTTTCAAGTGCAGGTAGTACCTAAAGCAGATATCGCACACCTAGCAGTATAATGACACATCTACTTTTTTCTTATTTTACAGAAATTAAGGCCAAAGATTTTACGAATGTTTGAAACGAAGTTATGAGTTCATTTTACATTTTGTCATGGATTTTATGGTTTTAGCAACTAGTATAGACCTTAATAGATACTTAGGGATAAAAAAATCCACTTCAGGTTTCCAGGAGTTACTTCATAACAGTCAAAGAAGAAGAAGAGCCATGCAAATGTGCCGTTATACTTTTAAAAAGTTCCAAAAATGTCATATATGCCCCCAAAACCATAATTATACAGGATATAAAAACCAAGAAATAAAGACAATTGGTTAATAGCAATTAAAAGTTTTTATTCGAAACCAACATACATGAAAATGTTTAACTAAAAAGTTATAATAACCTATATTTGGTTAATAAAATAAAGCATAATCACGTATCTTCTCTTAATTGTAAAGGTAGGTAACCATCATAAATTTTTCAAATTACGGTGAGATTATAATATGAGTTACTCTCCGTTTTAAAAACAAAAGCACTTTAAACTTGGCAGTTTAAGTTGAAATAAACGTACGATAATGAAATCCAGATTCAAATCAGGTTTTACCTTATCGCTCCGAAATTTTAAATAAGTTAAACTTACGTTTAAGTATCTTTGCGTCGAAGTCGACTTTTGATGACGGGGGGAAAGCACCGCCTACCATCTCGCGGTGTGATGAGCTGATGCCTGACGTGCGTTTCAATCAAAATGCTGTGCGTCAAGCTCTTTTCTCCCTCGACATCAATAAGTCGAGTGGGCCGGATGGTATACCTGCTCTTGTGCTAAAAACGTGCGCTTCGGAGTTGACCCCGGTTTTAACGCGCCTATTCCAGCTCTAATATTCTGCCGGCATCATGCCGTCTTCTTGGAAGGTAGCTCTTGTCCACCCTATTCCCAAAAAGGGCGACAGGTCAAACGCATCTAACTACAGACCAATTGCAATAACCTCTTTGTTCTCCAAACTAATGGAGCGAATAATCAACATCCAATTGCTCCGGTACCTAGAGGATCACCAGTTGATCAGTGACCGTCAATACGGTTTCCGCCACGGAAGATCTGGTGGTGATCTTCTTGAGTACCTTACTCATTGTTGGGCGGAAGCAATTGAGAGCAAAGGTGAAGCATTGGTTTTAAGTTTGGATGTCGCGAAGGCCTGTGTGGCGAAGGGTATGGCACAAGGCATTATTGTCTAAGCTGCCTTCTTATGGAGTACCCGAGTCTTTATACAAATGGGTCGCCAGCTTTTTATCGGAGCGGAGCATCAGGGTCGTTGTCGACGGTAACTGCTCGGACACTAAGCCCATAAACGCTGGCGTCCCACAAGGCTCTGTGCTGTCGCCCACACTATTCATCATGCATATCAATGATTTGCTCGACATTAAGAATATCCATTGCTATGCTGATGACAGTACGGGTGATGCCCGGTACACAGGCCGTGCAAATATGTCTCGGGTGCAGATTGAGGAGAGGAGGATAAAACTTGTGTCGGAAGTCGAGACATCTCTAGAGCGGGTCTCGGAATGGGGCAGACTGAATTTAGTCCAATTCAACCCCGAGAAGACACAAGTTTGCGCGTTAACCGCTAAAAAAATCCCATTCGTCATAGCACCACAGTTTCAAAACATTCCCCTTAACATCTCTACGAGCATTGGGATCCTAGGTGTCGACATTTCGAATGATGTTTAGTTTCGGGACCACTTGGTGTCCTTGTCGACGTCCACGTCTTGTCGACGATCCCGAGCTCACAGACGGTTTAGATCCACTCGAACTGCGGAGAGATGTGGGCTCTCTCTGTATCTTTGTCTGTATAACGGGGAATGTTGTGAGGAACTGTTTAACTTAATACTTGCGGCTAACTTCCGCCACCGCACTTCACGGGATAAAGCCAGGTTCCACCAACACCACCTGGATACCTGGTGTTCGTCCACAGTACGGTTTTCACGTCATTTTCTGCCGCGTACGTGTAAACTGTGGAACGAACTTCATCCCTCAGTATTCCCACAGTGCTATGACATGGGGTCCTTCAAGAAGCGGGTCTATCGCTTCCTTCGAGGCCGGCAACGCGTTGGTGGCGCCCCTGGTGTTGCCAATGTCCATGGGCGACGGTGATCACTTACCAACAGGTGACCCGTCTACTCGTTTGCCTGCTTAGGCTATAAAAAAACATTGCGATGTCACATGTGCCATTTTTCTACTTATTTACTAAGTTAATAAAATGTCATATTTGCCACTTACGCCAACACAGTTTTAGAAGCGGTTGCACCTCGCGGAGAGTCTCTGACACATCTGACAAATAAGCCGTTGTTATACGCGGGAGCAGGGGGAACGTACCAAGTAGTACAATGACACTGAACGCCCTCTCTCGACAAATATGAAAACTAACACCGTGCCGTTTTGCCGCTTTATAGATTATCCACTTTTAAACATTTATGCCGTAAAAACTCAATTTCGCTATTTTTGTAGATGTGCCATTATACTGCTAGGTGTGCGATATATGTGAAGCGAAATAAACGAGGATAACATAAGTGATGATGTTTTATTTATGACTTTCAAATAAAATAGGTAATGTTTATGGACGTATTAAAAAAGGGTAATGTTAAATTAGATTCATTCGCTGACCCTTCCGAAGAGTGGTCCATTGGAATTACAATGTCATGAATTGTAGAATTTGGCACGCATTGCCAATGTTGAACGAGGTTAAGTGTGCTCGATACTTGGCAGCGTCCTCGGAGCGTTTTAAGTTATGCATAAAATAAGCCATTATAATTTCATCCACTGTTAATGTACCTACATACGTATCCTTTTTGTAGACGATTTGAAATTCAAAAAAAAGGGCGGTATAAACAAATGTTTAATTTGATAAGTAATTTCATAACTCACTGACTTATATATCTACACCAATGACGTGATTTTACGAAACAAAATCTAGATATCACTGTTATGTTATAGTCACTGAATAAATTCGGGAGAATCCGACCGAATGAAGATAATTATTATCGGAAATCCCTAATCATTCGTAGGTACCTACACGTGTCAAGCACTCGTCTAGGATTGAGATTCAAGTTCCCGATTATACCTTGTCGACTTGTTCTAATTAGACTTCTAATTAACTTACTGGAGCTTAGCCTTATTAGTTCATATTAGACAAGTATTCGGACTTTTATCAAGATTGTAAGCTCTTCATTTACTATCTGAATTAGATACCTACTTTAATGAAATATGTTCACAGATAAAGTCTAGATTATCAGATTTAAATGACGTTAATACATGAAAACCAAAATGTTATTTTAGGGCCTGAACAAAGTATGTCTATGTGTGATTATTCAATCCCAACAACCAAAAACATTATCATACTTACCTACTCTGTGGATTATAGAAAGTTCTTCCTAAATAAAATGCACCAATTATGATAATATGCTGTACATTTACAGATCGATGTACGTGGACTTCGTGGAGAAGCGGAGCTTATTCAACATGACGGCGTATTACTACGAGCTGTCGAACATGCCACTCGCTTCCAAAAGCGCCAACCCTGACAATAAGTGCTTCTGCAAAGAGTAAGTGTCTACCTAATGCCTAAGAATTAATTTAACAATCCTGATAGGCATGTTTCCTATGGGCCAATATTAATAAATTTGAACGACATCCCGCAAAAATATAGATAAGCTTTAATAGCACCGTATACTTAGATGTTTGAAAGAAAATAAAATTAAGTACATCCGTCACCGTAAGTACCTACAGGTTATGCCGTCATTATCTCGCGGCGATAACTTGTTTTGATGTTATTGTTATCGAATCCCTTAAAATTTGGGCTAAAAATATAAAAGAATCATAAAACGGTTACCATAACTTTCCGTTGGATCAATCTGTGTGTGTCTCTGCCTCTTTACGAATTTAGTTTTTTGTTCCTGCTATTAACTTTTGTACTGAGGGCTGGTGTATAAAGATGAGTTTTATAAAATTAAAGGGCTCCATCCACCTTCTGTACTAGCCAACATGGGCCCTGGTGGTGCACCATGGTAAGCAACATGGTGCGACTATCAGGCCGCCGCTAGCTGCATGAGGGCCCACGTACAAATACAGTCATCAAAAGAACGATTGCGCTTCGTTCGTCAAGTTTTCGACAACGGCTAAATGTTAGTGGCTGTTAGGCTCTTTAGCCTTTGAACCAACTACCACCCACATTTTAGTATGACAATATCCTAACCCCCTTGTGATCATTTCCATTTCGATATTTCGTTTGCGATTTCATAAAGTATAAAAGACAACGGTAGACACAAAAACACGCAAATAAAATGGATAGGTATTCAGTATCCTGTTACAAGTTAAAACGACGAAGCGGAACGAGGGGAACAAAATGCGCGCAGTTTCGTGGTGTAGGTGTCAGGAATTATTAATGACTGTTTACATTGTTTGCGAGAAAATCAAAAACACATAAGCCTGATTCAAAGAGAATCCGCGGCTCACTTTGTCGTAGTACCTATTAATTAAAAGGCTTATGTTTTTTAGTGTACAATCTTGAAACCAGTTGCATTTTTCAGTCATTGATTTTTTATGTTAATCGCCGACAAACTAGTTGATGATGCTTTATGGTACACAGCCACTATTGCTCGTGGACATAAGCAACGAATATCTTCGTTATCAACCCGTAATTACATAACCCGTATAAAGGAGTTGTTTCAAAATGTATGGAGCCCCGGCCACCACTTTGTACACCATACTAAAATATGGAGAATCGCAATTCAAACAGTTTTTAACTATCCAATCACTTCAAATTGGTTTAGTTTTTTGGTACAACACAAAAATATACAATTGAAATTGCAACACAAAAACAAAAATCCGTCATGGCGGTAAGCTGTCATCACATGTCACGTTGGTTGATTTGATTGAAGTTTGACATATGTACGTACATTTCTGTCATATTAAAGTGACAGTAGACAGTTCGTGATCTGTGATCAATGACAAATTGGTAAGACGCCATGTTGAAACTTGATAAAATTAAATGATAGATACAATTTTTGTACCAGAAAAGTATGCATTTAGGTAATTTATCTTTATTTTTCCCGAATTCCATGGATTTTTCTCGATTTTTCGAGGTACTGTACATATTGTGGGCCGGATTTGAAACATCTCCTTTTTGTTGTACGATCTAAGATTAAAAAAGACCGTCTTATGACGCGTGCAATATCGTTTTGCAAAGGTCGTCGTTTCAAACTATGTCTATATCGGTTTACTTTCGAGCTTTATTTTAGTTAGAAACAATATCAAAGTGATTAGTCCTTTTGCCGCCTCCCGCGGTCCAATTGATCTATTTACCACGTCTGCACGCATTGCACATCCATTCATGGCAGGATATATCCGTGCTTTATAATGGACCGCTAGGGTTGTATCTAATACGGGGAATTGAACCTGACAAAAATAATTTTGTATAGGGTGTCCGGCTTTTTTGCCTTAATGTCCTGCCAAACTGGCTGTTCAGTCCGGCTTTAGATTTGGCGACCTGGCAACCCTACACGCGGGCATGTCTGTCTACTGAATTCCCTTAACCAATCCAACCCGCCCAGGAACTGGAGCGCGAACCACGACGGCTGCCTGCTGATGGGCGTGCTGAACCTGGCGCCGTGCCAGGGCGCGCCGGCCGTGGCCTCGCTGCCGCACTTCCACCTCGCCTCCGACGAGCTGCTGCAGTACTTCAAGGGCGGCGTGAAGCCCGACCCCGAGAAGCATATCTCGTTTATGTACCTTGAGCCGGTGAGTGCGCTGATGTGACGTACTAGACTACAAGTCGAATGGAGTTGGACTGAAGTTGGATTCGACTCATTTGAAAGAATTGGATTATTGGCTACAACCCATTAATGGCCCAGTACTGAGCACGGGTCTCTCCTCATTATTGAGGAGGCGTACAGCATATTTCACCACGCTGCTCCAAATTTAATGCGGATTGGTGGAGAATTGGATTATTATGAGGTTGATATTATGTAACTCACGGTTGTATTTTTACGCACGATATCCTAAATAGCCACATACTTCAATGCTTTTAAAACTCATATTTGAACAGTTTCCTACGATTTATTAGTTATGTACAGATATTTTAATGTGTGCAGACCCTCATTTTAACACGTCCCAATTCAGAAAATCCCACTGCTGAGCGTAATGATCTTTTATTAATATTTTAATCTCAAGTCACCCTACAAGGGCGTTCGAGGCGAGAAAATCCGGTATCCCTCCTTAATGGTGGAGTTTCGAGTAGGTATTATCATCTATACCTATAGGTACCAACATAATTATAACAAAACTAGGTATGTACCAAACTGATCGCTGTTTGTGCACGGTAATCTCAGAAACGACTGAACGGATTTTCACGAGATTTTCACTGAGAGATAGAGGAGGCTGTGGAGCTACATATATGCTATTTATCCCGGAGTTCCAACGGGATCGGGATTCATGCGGGAAAACTTCTATGCACGAACGAAGTCGCGGGCAACAGCTAGTTGATAATAAGCAATAACATTAAGTTTCACGTGTAACCCACATTGCAGATAACGGGCGTGATCCTGAAGGGGCGGCAGCGGCTGCAATTCAACATCGAGTTACGGAACGTGCCCGACGTGCCGCAGCTCGCCAACGTCTCCACCGGTCTCTTCCCGCTGCTCTGGATCGAGGAGGTACGCACGCCAATGTCAGCTTTTATCACTTATGTTTAAGGTCCATTGTGGTTTGGCGACGAGAATTTACGCCTCCACCCTAATCGTGACTACACGTAAGTAAAGCCTAATCGTACTATCAGTGGCGTAGCAAGAGACGGGGAGGGGTCTGTCCGTCCCGCGTGACACCCATTTAAGGGTGACACCCAGTCGAAAAAAAAGATATAAAAATTACTCCACAAACCAATGGTAGTAGTAGTAGTAGCGACGTGAGCGAGGTGTAAAACGGCCCCGTCGGCCGGGATACACGGCCCCGAGTGACACCCATGCTAGCTTCGCCACTTGTTCTTTAATAAAGGCTCAGGGCGGCAGTTTCCACATCCCCCTTCCACCTGCGTACTCTCTCAATATCTGAATAAGGCCGTTCACACACACAAGCGACTAGGATATTGTGCAGATATGCTTTGCGTCGCTCGTGTGTCAATGTTGTATATTTTTACCAAGTTCTGCATTTATGAGGCGACGCGTCTACGATGCGATCCTGTCAGTGAACAGTGTCAGTGTCAACGAACTGTGGATTGCGTCGGAGTCGCGTAGCTAAGCTATATTTTCTGTCATCAGGGCGCAGACCTCCCCGAACCCCTGCAATCAGAGCTGTCACACTCGCACATCGTCCTTGTATACGTAGAAGCGCTCCGCTGGGCGCTGGTAGTGGCCGCGCTGGTCGCGAGCGCGCTGGCCACGGCAGCGGTCACACGCGGCGCGCTGTGCCGCCGAAACACCGTCAGCTTTATACTGCGCACCGGGAACACTGGGACTATGCGGGATATCAATAAATTTACGTAATTTGTAGATGACGGGTGTTTTATTTGATTGCCTTTTGGGTGTCACCTATCGTCCTAGTGTACGTGGAAGCGCTCCGCTGGGCGTTAGTAACGGCCGCGCTGGTCGCGAGCGCGCTGGCCACGGCAGCGGTCACACGCGGCGCGCTGTGCCGCCGAAACACCGTCAGCTTTATACTGCGCACCGGGAACACTGGGACTATGCGGGATATCAATAAATTTACGTAATTTGTAGATGACGGGTGTTTTATTTGATTGCCTTTTGGGTGTCACCTATCGTCCTAGTGTACGTGGAAGCGCTCCGCTGGGCGTTAGTAACGGCCGCGCTGGTCGCGAGCGCGCTGGCCACGGCAGCGGTCACACGCGGCGCGCTGTGCCGATAAACACCGTCAGCTTTATACTGCGCACCGGGAACACTGGGACTATGCGGGATATCAATAAATTTACGTAATTTGTAGATGACGGGTGTTTTATTTGATTGCCTTTTGGGTGTCACCTATCGTCCTAGTGTACGTGGAAGCGCTCCGCTGGGCGTTAGTAACGGCCGCGCTGGTCGCGAGCGCGCTGGCCACGGCAGCGGTCACACGCGGCGCGCTGTGCCGCCGGAACACCGTCAGCTTTATACTGCGCACCGGGAACACCGGGACTATGCGGGATATCAATAAATTTACGTAGTTTGGGGTTGATGACGGCGTGTTTTATTTGGTTGTTTTTGGAGATGTGAGGTGACGGTGGATTGTTTATGATGTTATTTGTGTGGATGATGAACTTAGAGCTACATAGTTTTAAGGAATGAAAATATGCAGGACTATTACGGTGTGTTGAACAGTTAAAATTAAAAATTGCGAAGCGTAGCGGTCATTCGAATGGCATATTCGCAGTAATTCCACTACAGCTATCGCATTACGTCTTTACTAAAACTTTTCCCCGAATGTACCTATTAAATTCAGAGGATTCTCTAAAAGGAACGCGTTATATTAAATCAAACAACGAAATGTTTCATCAGACAATATTTATTATCCGTCAGTCCCCGTCCGAATCCGTATCCATACCGGTCCCGCGGCCGCTGGACTGGTCGCTGAGGTCCTCGCGCTTGGTGGCCGCGCCCACCGACTTGATGCAGCGGATCGTGTACTTGTTGAACTCGCAGCTGGAAATTACATAACTGTATTTTTAACCGACTTCAAAAAACGATGTTTTCAATTCGACTGTATTTGGATGTGTTAGCTCGTAACTTTTTACGGGGCGAACTGGTTTTGTTTATTCTTTTTTTATTCGAAAGCTGGTGCTTCAAGTTTCAGCGACATCAATCTGACAATTAGTTTTTGAGTTATCGTTACTCTTATTATTTATTATTTTGAAGACATTTTGTTTTGTGAAAGTTTGATTATTATCAAATTTGAAAACAAACGACCGTTCTGCTCATGACAAACGAACATGCACCTTTCGCTTTCGCTGCTGTGACAAGTATAATCTACACAGAAGATTCATCGACTGGTTGGGGTGACACTATAACGACAGCACCGGGTGACACCCAAGCTAGCTACGCTACTGTTTATGTACCACTATCCAAGGTCACAGATATATTTAGATATATTTTTACGATTGTACTGAAATGCAAAACCATATTTGTAAGAATGTCACTCGCTATCAATATTGCACTGATACACTACTCCTTCAAAGATTTATAAATGGTTAAGTCCAGTTTGAAAATACATGGAATATGGTTCTCTACAATATAATAATTATTACATTAAAATGAAATATCGAAGAATGGAAAGAACGGTTGTAGAGAGAGAAGACCTAAAATAATGATGTTTTATAATGGACCTGCATAATATTAGGATTCATATGCTGCTGCATGATCGTTTACTACCTTAGTTAAAAAAAACTTTTAAAATACTCGAGTATCGTCGATTACCATAAGTTAAGTATATCCATTTTCAACATAATGTATTATGTAAATTCTTGACAAAAATCTATTTTCAAGAAAAAGTTTTTCTTCTCTTATCTACCAGCAAAACTATTATCAAACACAACAGAAGGAACTCATAAATGAATGCAGCACGCCAACCCCCGTTATCGAGGCTACCATCAATCAATGTTATCTGTTATCACCGCACTTGACCTTACGCCGCGGTTGTATCCGATGGAATTCCGATAATCCATGAAACTGACAATCCATGATTGGGCATTATGTAACTAAAAAAAAATTACCGAGATTTATAGTCTATTTCAATATTCTATCCATCCTAAACCTTCAATGAAGTAACAAGCTATTGTAAAAAAATCCGTCTGTAGTCTGACTAACTCGCACTTTACTAACTAGTCCGCCCTATATTTAACAAGTTGTCCAAACTGTCCTTACTTACATCTTATGATTTTCCATCCATCATTTTGATTTTGATTTGATTTGATATCTCCGACATAGATAAACGACTGCTATCTATCGATAACAATTGGCACTGACGACTTTACATGCTATCCGAAGCACGGAATCGCTCAACGTATTTTGCCAGCAGCACCGGTAGCAGTTACCCATCCAACTACCAACCGCATCCGCAGTTACTTAACTTGGTCCATCACTTAGAATCGACGCCAGCTGCCGGGCTATGAACACTTCTATTTAAAAATGCCCTTAGCAGATGTTGTTTACAAGCTAAACTGAACCGTGAGCACATGTAATAAGTTTGGTTTTTGCGTGCAATTCCATACACTCGGCGACCTAAGTACATTATGACATGTCAGTACTCACATAGTACTCAACTGGCGGTACTTCCGGTCGAGCGCGCGGTGCAGCGCGTGCAGCGCGGCGGGCGGCGGGCGCGCGGCGGGCGCGAGCAGCGCGCGCGTCCACGTCAGCGCGTGCTGCAGGTGCCGGCTGTCGTCCAGCAGCCGCGCCACCCAGCCGGTCAGCCGGTCGGTGTAGCACGCGTCTAGGCTGGTCGCTGTTAGCTCGACTGTGGGAGTGAGATTTGAAATTTTGAATTTGGAATTCCGGTTGCTGGACGACGGGACTAAGCTTGTGGCCGTTAGCTCGACTGTGCACAACAATAAGTAAAATTTTAAATTTAGAATGCTGATTGCGCGTGTCTATGTTAGCGTGTGCTGCACGTGCCGGCTGTCGTCCAGCAGCCGCGCCACCCAGCCGGTCAGCCGGTCGGTGTAGGACGCGTCTAGCGCGGCCGCTGTTAGCTCGACTGTGGAGTGACATTTGAAATTTTGAATTTGGAATTCCGAATGCTGGACGACGGGACTAAGCTTGTGGCCGTTAGCTCGACTGTGCACAACAATAAGTAAATTTTTAAATTTAGAATGCTGATTGCGCGTGTCTATGTTAGCGTGTGCTGCACGTGCCGGCTGTCGTCCAGCAGCCGCGCCACCCAGCCGGTCAGCCGGTCGGTGTAGGACGCGTCTAGCGCGGCCGCTGTTAGCTCGACTGTGGAGTGACATTTGAAATTTTGAATTTGGAATTCCGAATGCTGGACGACGGGACTAAGCTTGTGGCCGTTAGCTCGACTGTGCACAACAATAAGTAAAATTTTAAATTTAGAATGCTGATTGCGCGTGTCTATGTTAGCGTGTGCTGCACGTGCCGGCTGTCGTCCAGCAGCCGCGCCACCCAGCCGGTCAGCCGGTCGGTGTAGGACGCGTCTAGCGCGGCCGCTGTTAGCTCGACTGTGGAGTAACATTTGAAATTTTGAATTTGGAATTCTGGTTGCTGGACGACGGGTCTAAACTAGTGGCTGTTAGCTCGACTGTGGACAACAATAAGTAAAATTTTAAATTTAGAATGCTGATTGCGCGTGTCTATGTTAGCGCGTGCTGCACGTGCCGGCTGTCGTCCAGCAGCCGCGCCACCCAGCCGGTCAGCCGGTCGGTGTACGACGCGTCTAGCGCGGCGGCTGTTAGCTCGACTGTGGAGTAACATTTGAAATTTTGAATTTGGAATTCTGGTTGCTGGACGACGGGTCTAAACTAGTGGCTGTTAGCTCGACTGTGGACAACAATAAGTAAAATTTTAAATTTAGAATGCTGATTGCGCGTGTCTATGTTAGCGCGTGCTGCACGTGCCGGCTGTCGTCCAGCAGCCGCGCCACCCAGCCGGTCAGCCGGTCGGTGTACGACGCGTCTAGCGCGGCGGCTGTTAGCTCGACTGTGGAGTAACATTTGAAATTTTGAATTTGGAATTCTGGTTGCTGGACGACGGGTCTAAACTAGTGGCTGTTAGCTCGTCTGTGGACAACAATAAGTAAAATTTTAAATTTAGAATGCTGATTGCGCGTGTCTATGTTAGCGCGTGCTGCACGTGCCGGCTGTCGTCCAGCAGCCGCGCCACCCAGCCGGTCAGCCGGTCGGTGTACGACGCGTCTAGCGCGGCCGCTGTTAGCTCGACTGTGGGAGTGAAAGTGAAATGTCAAATTTTGAATTTGGAATTTCGGTTGCTGGACGACGGGTCTAGGACGGTCGCTGTTAGCTCGACTGTAAAGTGAAATTTGAAATTTTGAATTTGGAACGCTGATTGTGCGTCCACGCCCGGTCGCTGTTAACTCGACTGTGGACGAGGGAAATTTGAAATTTTGAATTTGGAATGCTGATTGCGCGCGTCCTCAGCGGTCGTCTTGTTTACGGCATAACCACGTGATCAGACAGACGGTCGCTGTATGAAAAATCTAAGCTTTTGAATTTAGAATGCTGATTGTGCGTGCTGCACGTGCCGGCTGTCGTCCAGCAGCCGGTCAGCCGGTCGGTGTAGCACGCGTCTAGCGCGGCCGCTGTTAGCTCGACTGTGGAATGACATTTGAAATTTTGAATTTGGAATGCTGACTACGCGAGTTCCCGCTGTCATATTCATCTTTAAACGGAATGTCATTATTTAATATTTCTATCCCTTTCTTGAGCGAGAAAACATCCCGTAGCTGCTCGCTACTCAACGGCGGTGGGACACCTGCCTAAGGTGTCTGCACCCTAAGGGTGGTTGCATAATCCACCGTGCAAATGTAACGTACACTTGTAGCGCGGTTCATCAGCACGGGTCTTTTTTCACTATAAAAAGGGTACAAGAGACTTGTAACCGGTCAACCGCGCCGGCGGTAAGCTTGACTGCAACCCCCCTAAGAAGCCATTGATGTTCAAACAACTTACTATCAGTAACAGGCACAGCCTCCACGCACTCGCGTATCACGTCGTACTCGTTCAGCTGTAGGGCACCCGCGAGCGCTTCGGCCCACGCCCGCTGTCCCAACAGACCGCGCACCGCCAGCGGCGTCGACCCGCTCTCCAGACGGAACGGCCTGGGGACACGGGTCTTGTTATGATGGTTCATGTTGACGACACGGATTACGTCACACTTCACGGCACACTTGACGGAAATTCCGTCGCGGATCTTCCGTTGCGGTTAATCCGTTAAACATTGCTGCCACATTGAATATCCCGTGGCCATTGATGTATAAATACCTAGATTGAGCGTCGCCCTACAATGAAGACAAAAAAACAAGGCAACAATATCAAGCATGTGTGCGTGCAGGCGATGTTTTACACGTTCGTCTATTGTCTATATTGCGTGATCAATGATACCAGTTACTAAAATTTTCCCATAAATCACACATTAAACTTAATTTATGGAGTGGTTATTTTCATGAATAAATAAAAAACCCTACTTAATTTAATTACAGTTGTTTATGTTAATGTTGTAATAAACCAGCTAAGTTAATTAAATTAATATTTTTTACGCAGTTTGTAGTTGGAAAGGAGACGGTCCAAAATTGTATGGAGTCTGGGCCTGGTTTTGTACCAGTGATAAAATAAAATAAAAAAGAAAAATAAACCATTTTTGACTAATCAAATCCACGAACTCATCTATATTTCAGTGCAAAAATTATTTATTAACTCCACGTGACGCAATTATTCTACATAATGGCGGGCAGCAGACCAGAGGATTCATAATTTTTGACGTATGACGTTAGCTGTCAATATGCCTTCTCTATGCTTGAACAATGGCTCGAACTCAGAGTGAAGGACGCCATCTTGCAAGTGTTGCAAGTAGTACCTACCGAATAACTCGAAATTAATTTTATTTTAGCAAGTCATTTATTGCGATTTGTGAATTTATTATATTTTTAATGAACTTTCTATATTTTTTGGTTTTTCATGGTTTAGTGTACAAGATCAGGCCCAAAATGGACCATCTCCTTTATTTATTGGAGTTTTTTTTAATGATATGCATGTAATTAACTTTCCAAGTAATTTTTTTTATTAAATTAGCTAGGTAACGTAAATAATTGGCTCTTCTTTAATTAAGTTACCACCTCAAATTAAGCTAAAAATTTGAGGGGGGAGGGGGCTGACGCTCACATCTTCCCCCCACCATTTTTGAATCTAGGAAATGCATACTTTTTTTATTATAAAAAAATCAAGTTTCCAAAAATTATAAAGTGACTACCTCAAATTAAGCTGAAATTTTTTGGAGGAGAGGTTGGTGACTCCCCCAACTTTCCCCCCAAATATGGCTGTAAAGAAGTGCATACTTTTTTTTGAATTATTCTTTTAAGTTTCAAAATTTTTAAGGTTATGACGGAACTAAAATACTGTACAAGGTTCTTTTAGCTTATCTAAATTATTTAGATAATTGCTACCTTTTAAGGCAGGAAGTGTTGTAAATAAATGTCGAAGGGACCCCCTTCGGGCGTCCCTTTTTCCGCTTGGTTATTATACAATCCAAACTAACCTATACCTACCAATCCATAGTGCGTCGACTTGTTTTATTCTTTGAGGTGTTTTTTAAACACGCGATTTGCGGATGGATTACTGACTCTTGGCTTAGTTTGACAGTGCTACCAATATAATAAGGTTAGTTCGAAACTACTTTTTCGCTATTGTTAGTCCTGTTTGCCTGTTTGGCTGCATCTTCCGCAGCGCCGGAGATGTCACGATTCAAAATTAGGCCCAAAAATCAAATTAGATCTACTTAAGTTATTTATTTTTTATAATGTAGTTTAAAACACACACACACACACACACACACACACACACACACACACACGTCCACACACACATATACATACACTTAAGACTTCGAGCGCTTACACATTAACCAATGAGACCACATAACCTTAAAATTTTTAGAGATTTAGAAAAATAATTTTAAAAAAGTAAGTACTTTATGAGAGCAATATTTAATTTGGGGGGACGAATGAGAGTGTAGAACCCGTCCGCCCTTCAAATTTTCACCTTAATCTGAGACGGTAACTTTACAATTTTAGAAAAGGAGATGGACCATTTTGGGCCTGATCTTGTACACTAAACCATGAAAAACCAAAAAATACAGAAAGTTCATTAAAAAATTGCTAAAATAAAATTAATTTCGAGTTATTCGGTAGGTACTACTTGCAACACTTGCAAGATGGCGTCCTTCACTCTGAGTTCGAGCCATTGTTCAAGCATCATTCAAGCATAGAGAAGGCATATTGACAGCTAACGTCATACGTCAAAAATTATGAATCCTCTGGTCTGCTGCCCGCCATTATGTAGAATAATTTCGTCACGTGGAGTTAATAAATATTTTTTGCAATGAAATAAAGATGAGTTCGTGGATTTGATTAGTCAAAAATGGTTTACTTTTCTTTTTTATCTTATTTTATCACTGGTACAAAACCAGGCCCAGACTACATACAATTTTGGATCGTCTCCTTTTCACATTACTCTTGTACCTTTAAAAGTGGTTTATTCGACCCAATGCAAAAATAATCATTAAAATGGGCTCATAAACATACGAATATTAATGTTATATTATTATAAATAAACACAAACGTATTGGTAAACACCACCTTTTTTTAATCGATTTATAAAAGTACATGAACTAAATAATATACACGTAACCATAAACCAATTTATATACCCACAAAAATGATGTTAAGTCGGGAGCATAAAAATAGAAACTAGCAACACTGACAAAAAAATGACGTAATTTGGTTACAATAAAAATCAAAATTGAAATTTAATTAAAAATATGTTTATTGGTTACTTGCCTATGATATGTGATGTTTTTTGAGCTTTTTACCCTTCCTTTATAATTCCGGCACAGTTTAATAGCACATTTCGTCATGTTATCCCTCTTATTTGTTTATTTAAATTGCGCGCGTAATACGTAGTGACACGAAAGCGGCGCGATCGGCACTAATTGGCGGGAAAGTACTTCTGCGCCAATAGTTGGCGCAGCTTTTTTGACACGTCTTCGCGGATTCGATTATCCATCTAGATACTTATACATCAATGCCCGTGGCCGTCAAGTGTGCCGTAGTCCTAACACTATCAATATGTCTACATTTGCGTCTTAAAGCGTTAATTAAGGCACTAATCACATATTACGCAGAAGTGGCTATTGTGGATTTGTCTACGGCATTACTAATGGCATTAACGCTTAGCGCTAAACCGGGTGCCGGTTTTTTGGCACATCAAAGAGTTTTAGCGCTTTATTAGGTATACGATACGATGCGCTGCTAAAATTTATAGCAAGACTTGCGTCGTGCATTCCTGCGGCTTTCAGTCACGCTTGGTAACAACATACAAATGCAACTGCGGAATCTTACCTTAAATAAATAATAAATAAAACACACCTGAAAGTCCCGTCGAGCCCGGCGTTCTGGCTGTATATGAGCAGCCCCTCGGTGGCCGCCACCGCGAAGCTCTCGCCCGTCGGCGAGAACCGCACGCAGTGGACGCGCACCTACAATACAAGTAGTAGGAGACATAATTATAAGCAGTAGAATAAATATAAGTAGTAGAATAATTTGAAGCGCCAATTATTCGGTTTGTGCTGCATACTCACGAGCAAACTATCAAAAAAAACAAAAAAGCGACTTATCTGTCTGTGCTCTGTGTATGTGTGTGTGGGGTCCCCTCTCATCCTGTGTGTATCATCTGTGTGCCGGTGCATATTCGCGTGCGCGACACACGTACACGCATACACATGTACACGCATACGTCCCGGACGTATGCGTGTACGCACGTACGTGCATGCGTGCGTGTACGTCCGCTCACGTACACACGTACACGTACACGTACGTGACATACCTCGTGACTCGTACCTCGGGACATGCGTGTACATACCTCGGGCTTCACCCGTCGGTCGGCCATGTCGCCCGCGGCCACGCCGGGCAGCCGCACGGCCACGTCGCCGCCCTCCAGCTCGGCGCGCTGCTCCACCAGCGCCATGTTGCCGAACTCCGACAGCAGCCGACGGTTCACGAAGTCCTGCGGTCATGTTATATCGCGTTTACACGGAATACATGAAATGTACTAATATTGGGCGTTAAAAGTTATAACTGTTAAATTAACATGTTTAAAAAAATAACCATAAACACTGTTGAACGTAAAAAGATTAAAATAATATTTTTAAATATTTTGGTCATTCTACGATTTATCACGTCACTAACGCAATAAAGTTTGACCCTTGAAAGTCAAATGATAAAATATATTTTTGTCTGAGTGAAAACAAACTAACCAACTCTGTCACCATTTAACTGAACTAACCATTAAATCAAGCCCTAAATTAAGCCTTTTTCTGAGTCCGTCTCAATTCTCATTGGCGACAAAGGCAACGTGGTGCCTGCTACATTAATGTGAAAACAAAAAGCAAACCAACATACATTAACAGCATCGAGCGACCTGTTCATGGTGATGACGAACTTCTTGATAAGCACGGCCTCGCGCACGCTGTACAGACACACGTGTTTCGAGTTCCCGCCCGCGAGCACGCAGCGCCCGTCCGCCGAGTAGCAGATGGTTGTGAACGCCCTGGGAATAAGTAGATACACTCTTATGTTTGTCAGGTGGCTAGTGGTGACGTCACAGTACGCAGCGCCCATCCGCCGAGTAGCAGATCGTTGTGAACGCCCTGGGAATAAGGGATATGGTGTTATGGTTGTTAGGTGGTGTATGGTGACGTCACGAGGCGATGGTCGTAAACGCCCTGGGAATAAGTAGGGATGTTGTTATGTTTGTCAGGTGGTATGTGTTGACGTCACGAGGGTTGGGTCATGCTATTGAAATTTTATAATCTGCTCGTGTGTATACTAGTTCTGTCGAAGATCAATCAGGAGTTTGGTCGTTCCCTATGCATATCGTCTCGTCTGGTGGGAGATCTCCTTTCGCCAAATGTTACTTCTAGTAAACCTGCCCTGACTTCGCTTCCAAAAACCAGTCTCTTAGTGGCCACATTCGGAAGTTGTTAGGCGTGATTCTTTATAGTGGCAAAACTTTTCATATTTCTGAACAGAGTGAAATAAAAAAACCGTTATTATTTAATGAAAGTTTACAACTTGTTTAAAACCGCACCAAAACCGGCAAAAGCGCATAACATTAACCCATACAAAATCACAAACAGACAAAAATTCCAAAAAACTTGAATTCAATTACAATATTTTTTTTATCTGAGACATCCATCCAACCACCAGTTACACATCTATCTACATTCCACATTACACAAGCTACTCACTTAGTCTTGAGCAGTTTCTCAGCAGTAACAAGGTCAGTCTCAGCGCGCGCAGAACCCAGGTCGGCGCGGCCCTCCACGCTGCCCGTCTGGTCGCCCGTTGATGCGTTGAAGAACGTTATGCTGCCGTCCAGGGTCGATACTGCTATCTGGTGGGCGTGACATGGGGTGAAATGAAAAAAATGAAATGATTTATTTCGAACTTGGTTACAACTTGGTTGGAACTTGTTTACAAACCCTTTTCGAATGTCAAACTACGCCATCGTTTCCACAAATCCCTACGATGAGTGGCCTTGGTAGAAGAAGGGGCAATGAATGATTTAACCACGTAGATACGTAGATAATAATAATTATATCATTTCTATAACAAACCGATATCACCCTGGTTAGGAAAGAAGGTGTGCGAGCACACACCTCCCTCCCCAATCCCCCAATCCCTCCTTAATCAACACGAAATAATGCTCAAATTTTGAAACTTCCGATTGACGTGCAAGAAACTTATTGTTTATTAGTGCGCTATATCAGGCGTACTTTATTTAATACCATTCACCACCTCTCCATCAGGTGTGCTCTACACATAGTTCAAATCCACCAAACAAACATTTAGAATTGAACCTTATCAATTACGACATAAAGCTCAAATGCCTTCCATTGACCTGAAATACAACTAATCTATCAAATTATTACCACTAACCTCCTCCCCATCCGGTCTGAACACCACCTGCAGCACGTCACGCGTCATCCATATCACCTCGCAGTCGGCGCTCGTCTCGATACTGCGCCACAGCCGCCCGACGCCAGCTGCGAGCTGAATGCCAGACTCGATACTGGCGCTTCATGACCGCCTAGTACCTAGGGAGATGGTGTCGAAAACTTCTTGCACCACTAACCTCCTCCCCATCCGGTCTAAACACCACCTGCAGCACGTCACGCGTCATCCGTATCACCTCGCAGTCGGCGCTCGTCTCGATACTGCACCACAGCCACCCGACGCCAGCTGCGGGCTGAATACCAGGCTGGACACTGGCGCTTCATGACCGCCTAGTACCTAGGAAGATGGTTTCGAAAACTTCTTGCACCACTAACCTCCTCCCCATCCGGTCTAAACACCACCTGCAGCACGTCACGCGTCATCCGTATCACCTCGCAGTCGGCGCTCGTCTCGATACTGCACCACAGCCACCCGACGCCAGCTGCGGGCTGAATACCAGGCTGGACACTGGCGCTTCATGACCGCCTAGTACCTGCGGAGATGGTTTCGAAAACTTCTTGCACCACTAACCTCCTCCCCATCCGGTCTAAACACGACCTGTAGCACGTCACACGTCATCCGTATCACCTTGCAGTCGGCGCTCGTCTCTATGCTGCGCCACAGCCGCACCGCGCGGTCCCAGCCGCCCGACGCCAGCTGCGAGCTGAATGCCAGACTCGATACTGGCGCTTCATGACCGCCTAGTACCTAGGGAGATGGTTTCGAAAACTTCTTGCACCACTAACCTCCTCCCCATCCGGTCTAAACACGACCTGCAGCACGTCACACGTCATCCGTATCACCTCGCAGTCGGCGCTCGTCTCGATACTGCGCCACAGCCGCACCGCGCGGTCCCAGCCGCCCGACGCCAGCTGCGAGCTGAATGCCAGACTCGATACTGGCGCTTCATGACCGCCTAGTACCTAGGGAGATGGTTTCGAAAACTTCTTGCACCACTAACCTCCTCCCCATCCGGTCTAAACACCACCTGCAGCACGTCACACGTCATCCGTATCAGCTCGCAGTCGGCGCTCGTCTCTATGCTGCGCCACAGCCGCACCGCGCGGTCCCAGCCGCCCGACGCCAGCTGCGAGCTGAATGCCAGACTCGATACTGGCGCTTCATGACCGCCTAGTACCTAGGGAGATGGTTTCGAAAACTTCTTGCACCACTAACCTCCTCCCCATCCGGTCTAAACACGACCTGCAGCACGTCACACGTCATCCGTATCACCTCGCAGTCGGCGCTCGTCTCGATACTGCGCCACAGCCGCACCGCGCGGTCCCAGCCGCCCGACGCCAGCTGCGAGCTGAATGCCAGACTCGATACTGGCGCTTCATGACCGCCTAGTACCTAGGGAGATGGTTTCGAAAACTTCTTGCACCACTAACCTCCTCCCCATCCGGTCTAAACACGACCTGCAGCACGTCACACGTCATCCGTATCACCTCGCAGTCGGCGCTCGTCTCGATACTGCGCCACAGCCGCACCGCGCGGTCCCAGCCGCCCGACGCCAGCTGCGAGCTGAATGCCAGACTCGATACTGGCGCTTCATGACCGCCTAGTACCTAGGGAGATGGTTTCGAAAACTTCTTGCACCACTAACCTCCTCCCCATCCGGTCTAAACACGACCTGCAGCACGTCACACGTCATCCGTATCACCTCGCAGTCGGCGCTCGTCTCGATACTGCGCCACAGCCGCACCGCGCGGTCCCAGCCGCCCGACGCCAGCTGCGAGCTGAATGCCAGACTCGATACTGGCGCTTCATGACCGCCTAGTACCTAGGGAGATGGTTTCGAAAACTTCTTGCACCACTAACCTCCTCCCCATCCGGTCTAAACACGACCTGCAGCACGTCACACGTCATCCGTATCACCTCGCAGTCGGCGCTCGTCTCGATACTGCGCCACAGCCGCACCGCGCGGTCCCAGCCGCCCGACGCCAGCTGCGAGCTGCCCAGCTGCGGGCTGAATGCCAGGCTGGACACTGGCGCTTCATGACCGCCTAGTACCTGGGAACGTGGGGGTTTTCGTTGTAGTGTGAAACACCTTAGTATAAATAAGGCTGATCATAATTATAAAGTAGTACTAATAAAGAGTTCATAAAGGCAAAATGTATCTTAAGTTAAGATTATTAAGATTCTTAACACCCTTATTGTCATCAATCCTGCATACGTCATCACATTGAGCCATTGAGCATCTGCCTGGCCGGTGCGCTTATGTCGAGCCATGTCCCATGCTCACCGGAGGTCATAAATCATAAATATGAAGGAAAAATATGCAGAAAATGGAAACAGATAAATGAGTGAGAAGTCATCATCAACATCATCGTCATCGCAGTCATCGTCATCGTGGACATCATCGTCATCGTCATAATCATCATCGTCGTCAATGTCATCGACGTCATCGTCATCATCGTCTTCGACATCATCGTCATCATCATAATCATCATCATCATCATCGTCGTCGTCGTCGTCATCATCATCATCATCATTGACATCACGTCCATCATCGTCAGCATTTTCATCATCGACGTCATCATCATCATCTTCACTACCATGATCATCATCGTCATCATCATCATCATTGTCATCGTGATCTTCATTATCGATATCATCATTTACATCATCTTCATCTTCATCGTCATCATCATCATCATCGATATCATCGTTATCGTCGTCATTGTCGTTATCATCATAATCATCGTCGTCATCGTTACCGTCATCATAATCATCATCATGATCATCATCGTCATCATAAAAAAAATCACTATCGCCATCGGCGGCATCATCATCATCATCAACAACATCATCGTTATCATCGACATCATGGTCATCGCCATGATCATCATCAATCGCCATCATCATCATCACCACCAATGCGATTGCGTCACCGTCTCCGTTACCAAACTCCCCCTGCCCCTGCCCCCTGTTGTTCACCAAACGGACACGTCCCTACTCACCTCCAACAGCTTCCCGAACTTGATGGACCAGACGTAGACGTCGAACACGTCCTGGCCGCCCGCGGCGCACAGCTCGCCGCGCGCGTCCACCGCCACGCAGCTGAACTGGACCAGGGTCGGTGACGTCAGCGTTTGTCACCAAACAGACATGTAACCCTACTCACCTCCAACAGCTTCCCGAACTTGATGGACCAGACGTAGACGTCGAACACGTCCTGGCCGCCCGCGGCGCACAGCTCGCCGCGCGCGTCCACCGCCACGCAGCTGAACTGGACCAGGGTCGGTGACGTCAGCGTTTGTCACCAAACAGACATGTAACCCTACTCACCTCCAACAGCTTCCCGAACTTGATGGACCAGACGTAGACGTCGAACACGTCCTGGCCGCCCGCGGCGCACAGCTCGCCGCGCGCGTCCACCGCCACGCAGCTGAACTGGACCAGGGTCGGTGACGTCAGCGTGCGGAAGTTGCGGTATCTGGGAGTATGGGTGGTTGATTGAGTTGAGTATAAGGTAGTATGGTGAGGTTTGGTTTGTATGGTTGTTTGGGTGACTGCGTGAGTGTGCGTAAATGCGTATGCGTGCACGTCCAAAAATGAATAAAAATACTGATACTGAGTAGATGGGTTAGTGAGTGGATAAGTAATTGGTTAATTTGACAAAAAGAGAGTTGGGGCTTATAGTGTATAACATAAAAAATGTGATAGAATGAAAAAACATCACACAATTATTAAAAAAAGAGAAAAAAAAGAAGCAAAAAGAGAGTAGAGATCAAGTCAAATCACAAATCAAATAATTGATTACTTAAAGTCAATCAAAGTTAACACAGAGAATACAAACAACATACCTGACAAGATCATAACACCGCACGGTCCCGTCAAGCGAGGCGGACACGAAGAACTTCCTGTTCCCGCTGTACGTCACCCCGGTCACAGTGGAGGAATGATCACCGAACGTGACAATACAGAAGCCACTGGACGCGTCCCACACCTTCACCTTGCCGTCGCACCCACCCGTGACCAGGTACTGGCCGTCCGGGGAGTAGGTGACGCACGTCATGTCTAGCGAGTGGCCTTGCTGCTTCATCACGTATTGCTCGCCTGGTCAAACATTGTTTTTCTTGTAAGTACCCTTGTTTACTTTAATGATGTGGTCTTAAGCACACTCGTATTTTTGTGGTTATGGGAGAAAGAGAGAAAGAAAATGTGTGCTCGCACCTCTCCCTTTCCCCTACAGTAATATACGAAACGTAACTCTCTATTTCTATTTTCACTAACTTATCTTCCTCTATACCTCCGCTTGCCTCGTCCGATCACACTTTTCGTAACGCTCGCGTCATGCAATCACCTGCTTACATTCTAAGTCAAGCGTGCGTTAAAAACTTTTACTCCAAAAGTTATCAAAAATCAAAGTGATCCAAAAGTGATTACTCCAAAAGTTATCAAAAATCAAAAAGGGATCCAAAAGTGATCGTTATGCGAGTTTAAAGAATCTCGCCAAAAAAATCCGAATGTGGTTGCTAAGTAATTGATCTTCCAAGACGAAACGAGCGCGGGTTTGCTAGTGCAACAATATTGTGTAGTGTATGCGTGCGCGTGCGCGCTTACGCGCTTTTACGTGTGCGTGTGCGCATGTGTGCGTGTACGTGTGCGTTTGCATGTGTGGGTGTAACTCACTCTGCCACTCCCAGACGAGCAGCTGTCCGATATGCGGGCAGCCGAGCGCGAGCCAGTCGCCGGGCCGCGACACGGCGATGGAGCTAATGCGGTGCTCTGACATGCTCAGAGTATGCACCAGGTTCACGTCCGGCATCTCGTGCAGGAAGAATATGCCGTTCGAGAAGCCTTGTGTGCGTGTATGTGTGTGTCCGTGTGCGTATGTATTCGTGTGTATGCGTGTGCGTGTACGTGTGCGTGCGCATGGGTAGTGTAACTCACTCTGCCACTCCCAGACGAGCAGCTGTCCGATATGCGGGCAGCCGAGCGCGAGCCAGTCGCCGGGCCGCGACACGGCGATGGAGCTAATGCGGTGCTCTGACATGCTCAGAGTATGCACCAGGTTCACGTCCGGCATCTCGTGCAGGAAGAATATGCCGTTCGAGAACCCTTGTGTGCGTGTATGTGTGTGTCCGTGTGCGTATGTATTCGTGTACGTGTGTATGCGTGTGCGTGTACGTGTGCGTGCGCATGGGTAGTGTAACTCACTCTGCCACTCCCAGACGAGCAGCTGTCCGATGTGCGGGCAGCCGAGCGCGAGCCAGTCGCCGGGCCGCGACACGGCGATGGAGCTAAAGCGGTGCTCCGACACGCTGAGTGTGTGCACCAGGTTCACGTCCGGCATCTCGTGCAGGAAGAATATGCCGTTCGAGAAGCCTTGTGTGCGTGTATGTGTGTGTCCGTGTGCGTATGTATTCGTGTACGTGTGTATGCGTGTGCGTGTACGTGTGCGTGCGCATGGGTAGTGTAACTCACTCTGCCACTCACAGACGAGCAGCTGTCCGATGTGCGGGCAGCCGAGCGCGAGCCAGTAGCCGGGCCGCGACACGGCGATGGAGCTAATGCGGTGCTCTGACATGCTCAGAGTATGCACCAGGTTCACGTCCGGCATCTCGTGCAGGAAGAATATGCCGTTCGAGAACCCTTGTGTGCGTGTATGTGTGTGTCCGTGTGCGTATGTATTCGTGTACGTGTGTATGCGTGTGCGTGTACGTGTGCGTGCGCATGGGTAGTGTAACTCACTCTGCCACTCCCAGACGAGCAGCTGTCCGATGTGCGGGCATCCGAGCGCGAGCCAGTCGCCGGGCCGCGACACGGCGATGGAGCTAATGCGGTGCTCTGACATGCTCAGAGTATGCACCAGGTTCACGTCCGGCATCTCGTGCAGGAAGAATATGCCGTTCGAGAAGCCTTGTGTGCGTGTATGTGTGTGTCCGTGTGCGTATGTATTCGTGTGTATGCGTGTGCGTGTACGTGTGCGTGCGCATGGGTAGTGTAACTCACTCTGCCACTCCCAGACGAGCAGCTGTCCGATGTGCGGGCAGCCGAGCGCGAGCCAGTCGCCGGGCCGCGACACGGCGATGGAGCTAATGCGGTGCTCCGACACGCTGAGTGTGTGCACCAGGTTCACGTCCGGCATCTCGTGCAGGAAGAATATGCCGTTCGAGAAGCCTGGGGACAACGCCATCATCAACTCGACAATCGTGAACCGCTATTTAGCACGGTTCTCTTCTTGGAATGAGAAAGTTAAGGCCATAGTCAACTAAGCTGGTCACGTGCGTACTGAGTTTTAGATACTTTTACAGTTTAGATACTTTTATGATGATGCTTGGCCGAGAATAATCTCCATTCCCATCCCGGCAGAGGTCATGAGTCATGTCATGACCCCTTCTTGGAAGTCTGACTAGGTACAAATTTCTTTGACTTCGGCTGACTCTTTATCAGCCGGCAATCGATTTGTCGTATTCCGACTGGAAACTTGAGTGTATATTTTCTTTCTATTCCCTTGTTTTCTTTTTGGTCAGAAACGCGTTGGATAAAGGATCTTACTAATGGCTATCAGTGATAATTTCTCGCTTACAGATAGCTCGTTGACTCGTTAAGCATGTTATGATGATAAATATGCATGTTACTACAAAAATCCTAGGTCAAGGATTAAAGTAAAATCAATGGATTCTTGCTATAGACAGTTAGTTCTAAATCTAAAACATCCATTTTACAAGAGATCCCAGATCATGGACTAAAGGGGAGATCGAAGTGGATATTGTTTTAAAAAATAAGATGTTTCCTCGATCATTAATGTGAGCATTATCACTAACCTGTGACCAACATCTTGGTAGCTTTATGATACTGTGCAGCAGTGAGCTTCACTTTATGGCTGGCATTTCTGATAGCGTCGCCGATGTAGTGCCGCCCCAGCTTCTTGTACTGAAGCTTCTTATCGTCAGGGACTTCGTTCTGGTCCACCGGACTCTCCTCCTCGCTTTCCTAAAATAGACAACAAAACGAAAATGCAGGCGAGATGTTTGACTAAACAGTAAATGTGGAATCATGCTCACAAACATTAAATTGCGTAGCATGATTAAACTGTTGGATTCCAACGACATGCATGCATGTCACGAATGCATAGTACGTTCACTTCGCTGGAATCCAATTTAAGTAGTTAAATTTATTGTGCTTTTTCCTGAATAATTGAATGTGATTTTTTTATTGTAAAAAGAAAATACAAGGAGACAACAAATCAGTTTGGATAAAGCTGATAGTGGATTTTTCATAATGGTAATCAATACAATTGTTGAAAATTAACTGCTATCTAAAAATAAATAATACATTTAACTCACATATTCCTTATCCTTCTCAATAATCTTCTTCTCATCCACATCATCAGGTAGTAAAGCGGCCTCTCTTTTTATTTTCCGTCTCTTAGCATGGGATATCTGAACACTGGACGTCACCAAGTCGTCAGCATCAATACTAGCCTCCCATAAACAGACCTGCCCATTCCGACTGACAGTTATTAAGTCCAAGCTCTTGTTCTCAAAGAACACCCCAACAATTTTGTCTGTATGTCCACTCAATGAGTACATGTTTAAGTTGTCCAAATATTCTGGGGTGTATATCTTAGTGGTGGTGTCTTTAGAGCCTACAGCGAGGAGTTTCCCGCACGTAGACCAGTCTAAACAGGTGACTTCATCATGGGCTTTCTTGAACACTCGCTTCATTACAAAAGATCTATACTCACCGGTGAAGGAGCTTGGAGCCGTCATTATGAATACTGAAAGTTTGAAGTTAGTGTTAAGGTATTAAAAAGATATACTAATTCACAACCAATTAAATACAGTACTCTATTAATACATCTGTATATCTTATTATTGAATGAGGAGCAGAAATGACGAAAGAAACTCCTGAGCTCCAAATGGTAGCAAAGCAAACTTGACTATAATGAACTTAATTATAACTATACTATTGGACCAGATGATATAACCTCATCAGTTTTATAACAGATAGCAGATTATGTAGAAGTTTGCACTCAGATAAAGATGGAAACTGAAACAACAAAAATAGCAACAAACAAAAAACAAAACCAAACAATAGTTCTTCCTTACCTGTATCATCACAACAAGCCGCAAAGTATTTCCCATCTGGACTAAACGTAACTGCATTCACCTGCTGCTTGAACTTGTATTTATGTATCACAGTGCATGTCAATAGGCTTATCATTTGAGCCTCCCCTTCTGCAAGTCAATCATACAAAGACATTTTAAAAATACAATAACGGTTACTTTTACACAAAAGTCACCAATTACAAGATCAACAAGCACAAATAACTCAAAAATTACTGGCCAGATAACACTCCAATTTATATGGGATCACACAACAACCATCAGCTTTAAAAAAAATTATACTCAAATAGTAAATAAAATAAATTTAATTTATACAAACTCTCATCAATTGCCAGAAGTATAGCTCCATTTGGCGATACATCCACAGCTGTGTAGTTGTAATGACTTTCCACTGGTAGTGTGTTGCTTTTATTTCTGAAAAGGATATTACAAATCAATTTACTTATCTGTGTACCTAAATTCAACTGACACTCACTAAATATAACATACATAGACCATAGACCTGACTAATAGTGACAGAATTATATAGAACTAGTAAATCCGCCCTCGCTTCGCTTCGGGAAACCAGTCCCTTCAAAAATCTCTATAAATTTTAACAAATTATGTTATTCCGATGTCTAAGCTATATTACTGCAAAGTTTCATGAAAATCCGTTCAGTAGTTTTTGCGTGAAAGAGTAACAAACCCACACACACACTCACATACATCCTTACAAACTTTCGCATTTATAATATTAGTAGGATAATGAATTTTGTTACAAACAGTGTACATGTTGACACTTACTGTTTGAGGTTGTAAATAGTAATCTTGTTGCCAACAGGACTGATAACACTGTTTCCATCATTCGTGAACAGGATATCACCTTTCCTGTACACTGTGCCCAGCAGGTTTTGAAACTGAAACAGTCACAAGACAGTATTATTTATTCATCAAAACTTTTCTGACCACAACATAAACGAGGTACACATGGCAAGCTTAATGCATTATGCCTTCTCTACCAGCCAACCATCAGGCCAAACAAACATACACTAAGATCATTGTTCTTATGACACAACACTGTAACAATCCTTTTTTCCAGCGTAGTTGGGTAAATCTACTCCACTAGTAAAAAGAAAAAGATTTGTATGTTTGTAACAAATAAATTCAAAAACTACTGAACAGATTTAAAAATTCTCTCAATAGTGATAAATTTTTCTAAGGAATATAGGGTATATTTTTTACTGGATTATAAAAATTTGTTCTCATACTCTTGTGAAGCCAAAATCAGTTGCCAATAGCCATAAAATAAACATTCAAAACATCTGACAGACAGGAGTCACCACGCAAGTACAATGAATAATAAAAACAGCATCCGTTAATAACTGCCAACCAACAATTATATTGGTCTTAATGTTGAAGTCCCGTAGATGTAACACTACTCTGAATTTTAGTCTTAATGTGCGAAGAATGCTCAAAAATAATATCAAAGAAATTTTTATGTGAACTAGTTTCATGAGACAGGTTCGTTTTCGAAATGTATCCTACTAATTAATCATTTGCGTTTATAAGTTTAAGTATAAGTGGTGAGCTCATAACTTGTATAGCAGTGTTTTCCTATAATACAAAATACTATTTTTCTAAATTTGAGCACTTGAAAGTAGTTCAAAAACAACACACTCACCTTGTAATTGTACTTCATCTTAAAATATTACTTGTTTGATTAATTGTCAAGCAACATTATTTATTAAATTATATATAACATTTTTAACAGATTTTAAATCACAACGCTAACTTTTAAGCCGAAACTTATTATCGATGTGAATTTATGTACACTTGTTTAAACCGCAAAATATAACCTCTAAAATGCCAAAAGCCAAAAGCACACCACCAAAACACCTGTGACCTGTCAACTGTCTGACTGTGATTCTGTGATGCAAAACAAACAACCTGATTGGTTGATTCCACGGGTTGCTGGCAAAGAGTTCAATTTGGTTGGTCCTCAGTTGCTGTCATTTTTAAATCTGTCAGCGTTGACTTTTGAAAGTTGTCATTGCTATAGTGACATTTAAGAACATAGATATTTTTGTTTTTACTTTCATATGACATTGGCGTAAATACGTTCAGTTCAGCCCAATATTTACCACAATACAAGTAAAGGATCGTGGCTATAGTATAGTAGGGCCATTTTAATCTATGATTTTAAATAGGTCACATTTGACAACTGTTTGTCTTTGATTTTGATCAAGAACACACTTTTTCTTGACCGAAATAACTCCAAAATTATTTGCATTATCGAACACACGTAGTAAAAAACAATTATAGGCATATAATTTTACCGTAAATAATAATTGTGCAAAAAGAATTATGCAATTAAATTTCGCGCTTCATCTCGTCTATGGATCTACTGGCAACTTCAAACGGAAGTCAATGTTAAATTTTATTATTCTGATATTGTTAATTTGTGATCTAAAATAACTTTTCTACAACAAATTATATGTTATTATTTAAGTTACAAGAGAGTATATATTTAAATATGTGTAATAATCTAAAACTCTTTATTTCATTCTTTTAAAAAGAATAAAACGTTTAATTAGCACATGCGCAAATAAAACTTGCTGGCCAGCGATCCACATCAATGATCGACGTCACACCGCTGCGAAATCTGCAGCTCAAGATTGGTCGCGCATTTCGGAAATGACGTAGAATCGCCAATCAGAAGTTAGGGCATATCGAGTACTGCCTTGAACACCAAGCGTCATATGACCCATTCTATTCAGTCCGCAAAGCTTGGGCCATATTTGTCTGTTCTAAAATAGTTCCGTGGAGTGAGTGTGTGCAGATAGTCATCACAGTTTTTGGGACCTGTAAATACTCCCACACTACATTTCAAAATGTCGACCGCTGAAACGAATCCCATCTATGGACCCTTCTTTGGAGTTATGGGGGCGGCGTCTGCTATCATCTTTAGCGGTACGTATTCTATCTGTATAGTGATTGAAATGGCTGTTCCTATTCAGTTATCGATCCCCAAATTCGTTTAGATTCGGAGAATGGCGAGATTGTATGAACATATTTTCATTAGATGTTGATTGATAAATCACAAAATTACGAGTCTGGCTGTTATTTTAAGCATCCTAAATATAGTAGTAGCCGCGCCTTGGTGCTGCTCTTTATTACGTTTATGTATATGTATGCTTTGCTCGATCGGGCGAGCATTGATGTTTTGTGGGAATGTACAGATTTTCGGTCAAGAAAAATAGGGCGTTGTACGAGACTCGTCGAGAATAGTCATATGACTGACCAATAGTGCCATACTACTTTTTTTTGCATGGGTAACACGTAATTGAAAACCCAATGACACATCTTGTGACAATATCAGGGTCGCCATAACCGCTCCTGCTAACAACACATGTTTCTCGTAAAGTAGATCGTATCGCCGTGCGAGAAGATTGAAAATGGTTTCTCTGGGTCGATACCGAACGGTGCATTTCGGTTGCACTGGCCGAACAATGGAAAGTTTAATTTGAACTGTCTGATTTACAAATGTTACTGTAATATTGAAATGAATTCGATACAATGCCTAGATTTACATAATTGTATGGTTTGGGGATCCCAGTCCATCACATGACAGATAACTTGAATCATGTGACAGGTCAGCTGGTCTAAGGATCCTTCCAGTGAACTTAGTGATCCTTCCAGTAACTTAAATGGATGTACAGGACATTATTAATGTAATAATAGGTCATTTTCCTCAGTATAACCTCATAACATCCTGATTGAAATAACTATTTATTTAACAAGTTATTCTAAGCTAACAATTAAGCCTTATCATCCTGCTGTAACTGAAGCTATGTTATTCAAATCCTATATTTAAATATGAACATTCCTTCCTTTAAAAAAAAATAAAGTAGGTGGATCAATATAGGTAACACTGTCAGGCTACATGAACTCACATGATACAGATTAGAACAATCTTATCACTGCAATCATGTTCAAATGTTTGCTTTCAATGTATTAAATTACATAGGTAGGCATTCAATCTAACATTACAATCATTTATGTGCCTTAACCACAGATTTATAAACCTATAAAACATGAATAGTTTTCATAATGAGACTGCTAAGTACTGGATTAATTTAGCAGCCAGTTATATGTACTGAGCATTAAAAACCTCCAAGTACTTATTTTACAAAATGTTGATTTCATAATAGTTGAGTTCATTTTAAAAATGACCTTTAAACCTGTATCCTACCAGATAGATGTTGGATAACATATTTTATACCATCCATAATTAATAAAGCTTTCTTAAAATGTAACATTCTTCATCATAATCACATGTGATACCATAATTGTATGTTATCTAAAACTAAAAGGTTGACTTATAAATCTGGAGTTTTATCAAAATATGATTGTGACCTAATTTTTTTCCTTTTGTGTCATAATATCAGGATGGTAAGCTGAGCTTAGTCATATGATTTTTCACTGTTCAATAAAAATGACATATTTTTCACGTTTCTGAAGTTGAAATGAATCGTAAAGGTGTATGACCTAAAATGAGGTCATAGTTTATGAATTAAATTGATTGCATATTGTCTAGATGATAACTCCTCAGAGTCATGGCATCTTTGTGTAAACAACTGTACAAATACTTGGCAATAAATAGTTTTACATGAAATAATAGTGTTATGGAGCCATGTGACAAACCTATATCTGAATAGGCGTTACAGCGGATTAATAAGTTTGAAAGAATTTCACAATTTAGGTTTGAGTGCAATTTAGGTTTTAGCATAATTATATAACATTCATTAATTGAACCTTAGCTTTAACTGGAAGTATCAAAGTAATTTACAAGACCATAAAAGTTTAAATTTTTAATTTAAATAGTAAGTGTACTTAGTATGTTAAGTCATAACATAGAGCTGTAGCATTAGCTGTTTCAGATTTTCAGTCCTTAAATGTATCATTATATTCTATTCTCTGTACTATTAAATATTAAAATACTGGCACCAAATAATTACACACTTACACTACCTCCTTGTAAATAATTCTAATTGAAGAATATCTAAACACTAGCGGCCCGCCCGCGGTTTCACCCGCGTGGATCCCGTTCTCGTGGGAATATATGCATGTATTATACATAAAAACCTTCCTCTTGAATCACTCTACCTATTACAAAAAACCGCATCAAAATCCGTTGCGTAATTTTAAAGATTTAAGCATACAGACAAACAGACAAACAAACAGACGGACAAAAATAGCGACTTTGTTTTATACTATATCTAAACATAAAGAACCACACCACTGTGTAAGTATTAGGTATATCTATTCAAGAGGTGGTATAATGTAATTTTTTTTTGTTTAATTATGCTCGACCAAGATTATATCACAACAAAACAGCAGAATTATACTGAATTAGATGGAATTGTTGTTTAATTACTTTAATGGATCATTTGCATGAGTGCTTAGGTTTTTAAAAGCTGATAATAATTATAATGATCTGTATAAAAATATGATGAGATTATTTTGTCATAAGATTGAATAGAAATAGAAAGTAGACTAAGAAGAATATAATATAAATTGGCATTTCAACAATGTAGTACGAATTGTAAGTATTTAAAAGTAATTATTATGGTAACAGTAAAAATGCCAACTATTACATAATACCAACTTATATTACTGACTTGGAATTACAAAGCTATTAGAAATTGAATGCTACAGTTTCCTAATCAAATATTATGTTATAATACATATTTAAGTCATAAAAGGAAAGATTCATAATAAGATCATGGAATTAACAAGCAAGAATCAAACTATAAGGAAAATTATTGTTGTTTAATCTTGAATGTGCCTTTACTCAAGTAGGGCTGATGGATTATGTACTTTAATTGGTATTACCTGCCTTCTTAAGTATGTACGATTATAGTGTAATTTGCTAAAGCTTGAAGTTTTTTTTATAATATTATGAAAACATTAGTTAGGTCACTTCACTACAAGTGATTACTGATGCATCACTAGCCATGTGGAAAATAATATAAATAAAAATCGTTCCTTTAAACATAAGTAATATATCACTTTCATTCATTGCATTCTCTGGGCCTTTTCTGACAAAATCACGACAGGCTTAACACTAATCCGACTTTTATAGTTTTCTCAAGCTGATAATTTATAATAATTATTTCTTCTATAAATGAACCGTGAATTGTAACCAATTCCAGCGCTGGGAGCCGCCTATGGCACGGCCAAGTCGGGCACCGGTATCGCCGCCATGTCGGTGATGCGGCCGGAGCTGATCATGAAGTCCATCATCCCTGTCGTCATGGCGGGTATCATCGCCATCTACGGACTGGTCGTGGCCGTACTTATCGCTGGCTCCCTCGAGTCGCCAGCCACTTACCCACTTTTCAGGTTTGTGAAGATTTCTGATTTGTGTCCTATTTTTTGTAACATACTTACAGTTACCAATTACAGTCAGTCACAGTGAGTTTTTTGGTAGTGTGTTTAGTCAAATTAGACGATTCGGCTTTTTAATTAACCAATTTGCTGCTATTAGAGACTGCTAACTGTAGAGGGTGTATCGGTCTTTTTACCCAAATGATTGACTGTTTGGTCTGGTTGAATTAGGTGACTAATTAGGTTGACTGGTTGGTCTGTCTGGCTTTTTAATTTTAAAATCTGGGAACCCTACATATGTAATGTTCGAGATTCTGTGCCTATAACAATTCTGCTGATTGATATTTTTAGTCAGTTTTGAGAACATAATGGTGCGTACAGACTATGTAACAAAACATGTTATAAAACATAGTTAAATAACATGTTTTACAAATGTGGACGTTATGTGTTACAAAAACAAGTTATACAACATGTTATTAGTTTTTGCAACAATGTTATATGCTATATTTTAAGAAATGACACGCATTGAAATGTTATATAACATTGTTATACAACAATGTTGTTTTAATGTGTACGGTCTTGTAACATGTTTCATTGTTAGACAACAATGTTAGATAGTGTGGACGTATTATAAAACAGAAGTTATATAACATGTTGCATAATCTGTACGCACCATAACATAAATATTACAATGTTTTACATTCTCATAATTTATTTTAAGCTGCTTAGTCTTATGGGAAGTTTAATTCTTAATGGATATCGAGACTCCTCAGGGTTGTCAACCCTAGTACCGGGCCGGTCATATGACCTTGAAGCCCCAGAACTGATAATGGGTGATGATGGGCGGTTGTCCATTTGAAAGAAAAACTAGTCTTCGATCAAAATTAATTTTCATTGCTACAGATAGTCAGATAGTTCCGACAATACAGTCCTACAACTGTGTAGCAGTAATTCTACCGTGTGGCTCGTTCGAGCGACGATCGTAGAATGAATTCTGTGAGCAAAAGTATCGCCTTTTATAGCGAAAGGGCGGGGATACCTGCTACAAAGTTGCAGGTACTTGTTTGTCAACTGATATGAAAAACAACTTGGAATCGTAATAATTATGTAAAAATCATTAACAATTTTAGTTTTACTATTAAGATAATTAAATTTCATTAATAATCACATGTTTCATAACAAAAATAAGCGTTGTCCACGTGCCCACGGCGACAAATACATACTACAATCAACTGTCAACATGACATGTATTGTGTAACTGACTAAACATGATTGTGACCTTATAAACTTCGGTATTTTGGTTATCTTTGGTTAACAATAGGCATGTTATTTTTAAAACTTGTTTATCATGAGTTGGCTTTTAGATAAATCATTTTCATTCTATAGAATATGAGTAAATTATTAATATAATAAACACAAGGTAATAATTCCAGAGTTGTTAATCAAACAATGCTATTGGATCATATTATAAAAGAAATTATACATATATCTCATTGGAATTGCAGAACTTTTGAGGTTTCTTCTCCACCTTAAATGTAGATAATTCTTATGCCATTTGATGATGGCTGGCATCTTCAATCTAATTCTCTTAGGGTTTGAATTGTACTCACTGTTGCAAATACCCACTGTTCAGTAGTCAATGCAGCTAACTCTAACCGGACCACAGCAGTGATCATACATATAACTAAATCACGATAAGTAGAAACTTGGCGCTTTGATTAAAAGTACGGAATCAAGAGTTTAGTAACTAAAACGATGCACAAATATTGACTTGTCAATTTCCTGTTGCCGGCAGACCTTGATCGCGCAAATTGTTGTACACTTGGTTACACAAGACAAGGTCACAGGAATCATGAGCAGTTAAATCGTGCAGTATTACCGTCATAATGGAAAATGAGAGAAAAAGTTCATTGGGATTAATGGCCATTGGAGTAGATTCGAGTTTGATTCTAGAGCCATTATTAAAGTTTTTCATAAGCAAGAAAGTATTGTTTGTCCAGTATTGTATTATTCTTTTTTTTACACCTACTCAGTATTATCCTAACTTAAAAGTGTCACATATAAAAGACCTGTTACCGCAATATAATTTTTAAAATTATTAGCTTGCTGTTCATGTTATTTAATATTGGACTTTTCAACAAAAACAACTTGATATTTCAATATAATCAATCGTGATAAGATACAGATAAATTGCTCAAAATGTTGTGGACAGTTTGGATTACACCATGTCACAATAACGACAGCTCAAGGTCGAGTTTCGCATGAATCTAATTGAATACTAGATTTAAGTAGGTAGGTAACTTCGGGTAAAGTCTATTACGTTGTTGTTGTTTTTATGTCTAGAAAAAGGAATTACGTCACAAGTGGACACAACAGGTGTTTTCTTTGATGACCAATTTTTTCAAAGTATGTTACTACATTGAAAAGTAAAGTTAAGATTTGAATGATGATAGAAAATTGTAAAAAGTCTCCTTTACTTATTCCAACTGAGCATCATTTGTATATTCTTTTTATCTCAATGTACTAAACATGTATATTCTGTTCTTTCCAGAGGGTTCATCCACCTGGGAGCAGGTCTGGCCGTAGGTTTCTCGGGTTTGGCGGCCGGGTTCGCCATAGGCATCGTGGGCGATGCCGGCGTGCGCGGAACCGCCCAGCAGCCGAGGTTATTCGTCGGAATGATCCTTATCCTCATTTTCGCCGAAGTATTGGGTCTATACGGTCTCATCGTCGCCATCTACCTGTACACGAAACAGTAAATCTGCCCGCACCCTCCCGTCGCCCGTGCCCCGGAGCTCTATGCCACGAATCTATATCTGCTCATGTCGATATCGCGCACAGGGGACGTCGTCGCCGGTAGCGACCGCATAGCGCCCCGAGGCACCCGCAGGCCCTACGTCCTGTTGTATCTATCCCAACTCGTTAATATCGCGCTCTCCGGCCCGGTGCCGCCTTGATGCTGCGGTGGCGCCGAGCCCCGAGACGCGACCTGTATAAATAATTTTTTATCTTCGATTTTATAAATAACCAGTTTCGAATCCCAATCATGTTCCGAGCGACGCTACCGCGCGATGACGAGTTATATTTTTATTTCTAATTTATTGAAACGCTGGCTGATTTTTTATTTGTTTTTCGGTGACGGAGATATTCACCAACATATCAATTGTTTGCGCGTCCGACACCCCTCGCGATTGAACTTAACATCTGACGATATCAATTTAGATTATTTTAGCGTTAAGGCGAAACTAATGTACAGTTAGAGAGTAGAAATTTAAGTCCAAACGAGTTGTCTTAAATAATTTATGAACAGTCGAACCCCCTGGGTACTGTGTACCGGTCTCTATAGCTGAGAGTGAGGTGGAACCTGGCTTGAAGTATACATGTTAATGCAGCTTTCAGTGTTATCGTGGGTGTACTTATCCTATCTACGTGTGCTGCCAGTACTGTGCAGTCGAATGACCACTGAGAATGTTATTCCAAAGCGAGTCACAAACAATGTATTGCCAGGGATCAGTTAATAAACATGATTTGTACATTCCATATTATTTTGTTTCTACTTGTTTTGTGTGTTTTATTTTCCCATTTGGGTCTCCATATGAGCGATCAATAATTACTTAAATATTTAATAATACTTATAGTATTAGCAAGGCAGACGCTTCATGACATACTGCACTTGTCATATTATATCAAATTAACTATGAATAATAATTAATAATATATACTACATTTCTGACGACTTACTATGTGAAATATATTTCAAAGTATTTTTATTATGTATACCTCATAGTCGAAATGATGTTTGAATGATTATAAATTGGTAAGTAAATACAAATAGATAAATTGTATTTTATTTTAGGTTCCATGTTAGAGAATGTTATAATCTTTGGTGTTATTGAATGAATTGTGTTAATAAAATATTTTGAAAAGTACTGTAAATTATGAATCGAGTGTTTCAGTTATATCCAGATTAATTTTACTTTTTTGTTTTTACCAACTAGTTTCATACAAGAAAACTAAACATTAAGTACCTGTTCAAACAATACAATACAATTATTTAGCTTTTGGGATTGGATTTTATCAAAAATGTTCCTTTAATCATTTAATCACTTGTGTATTAATATTAATACTTGAAATGATAACAGGTAACAAATATATTGGAATTCTGTTCTGTACAAACGTAACATTCTAAATGGCACACGATTTTTGAGAAGTAGTAAAGTACTTGGCTCTACTACTTTCACTCATTAAATTATTTTGATGAATTCCTATAGACACAAAGCCCTATCGATATATGCTTTAGGAAACGCATGACCCAAGATTATGATGACCAGTTAAAATTAAACACGCTGGCAGCTGCTGTCCTCAATATTCTATCTATTCATAGCCTCAAATTCAAATTCCTAGAGACTGCTCTTTTTATTATTATTTCACCCACTTACCTATCCAAAACAGCCACTAAGCTTACATTACAAAAAATAAAACGGCTGATAACTGTTTAGAACTCATCAAGTTAAGATAACACAAAAACTACTCGATAGATGTCGCTCAAATTTATATGGGACCACTCGACGAGCAGATTTCGGCCACCAGGATCCCCCAGCATGATCCCCCAGGGGATCCTAGTGAACTCATCGGTTCATCAGAATCCCCTCAAAAGGATCGTCAAAATCGGAACACCCACTCAAATAAAATATTTTTAAAAATTAGTGCTGTTAGTTCCACTACTTAAGTGGGTCCATGAGTACTTGAAAATCCTGGACCCATTAGTGGAACCAACGGTCCGAAAGGAAAGTTATTGCCAATGAGCATAATTCACATTGAGAATAACTCAAAAAGTGGCCGTTAGATGTCGTTCAAATTTGGGACCAGACGGTAGGTAGTCATTAGGTAGGTACAGTCAGCGTCATATAGTACGTAGCAGTCATGATTACCAAATACTTGGAAACATTCATTATGACCATTAAGAACGGCTCAACCAAAGCGATCAAATTGTTCAGACCATCTACCGTGTACAAATATATCGGAGCACTCACAACACCGAATACTTGATAACACCCAAGTCGGCATTAATACCGTGACAACCACAACGCCACTGGTTGCCTAACAGCCAAAGTGTTCAAAAGTATGAAGCAACCAAAGTATTCAAAAATATGTAGCACCCAAGTAGCCAAAATTATAGCAACACATAATAAAAATGGACTTTAAATGACATGCGTTAAAGTTCATTGTGCATCATTTCTTCCGATAAGTAAATTGATTAATTCAATGTCAAGTGCAAGTCATGTATGTCAAATGAAGTGGTGCTTCAATGCTTGCTTTGATATATTCCCCTCGGGTACCGCGCGACGCCCGAGGGCATCTTAAGATGCCCAGCCGCGCGATGCCTAAAGTACCGCGCCGCGCCGCGGGCATCTTAAGATGCCCAACGGTACCGCGTCGTATTTATATTTTTTTCAGTGTATTAGACTTTCTTATCTGTGTTTAAAGTGTTATTACTCTGTAGCCGATTAACCGATACGTTCGTCTAAAACGGAATCTCTATGGCCATAGTACCAAAAAAAAAAAAAACCTTTGTTTAGTTTCGAGGTTAAATCACCCGAAGTGCGCGATACAAAATTAATGATTTCTTATAAAATACGGATAAAAAAGTGTAAATTTCGTTTAATATCTTTAGTTTACAGTGTTTTAGATTGATATAAGTGAAAACAATGGTGATTTTTGTGTTTAATTGATTCAAAACATATATTTCGTCTTGGTAAGTGGCCGTTACTTTTTCGTCTGATGGGTATAAAAGCAAATAATTTTTAAAACTAATAGTTTCGTATTCCAATAAGAAACAACACATATTCCAATTGGAAAAATCGTGTAGAATCTATTTTTAACATTAGTTTTTAATGAAACTCACTCTTTATCGTGTTATTCATCGCAAATTGACGGAAGGTGTCAAATTACACTCTTACAATAACAATAACAAAAGCTTTGAGCTCGGTTTGTGATAAGACTTTGTAAGAGAACTGTGCTTGTATTATATATCAATGAGTTCGGAATATCATTTCCTAAATGAAAAATATATTACTTTAGCCAAAAATTACGATTACTAAACACACATTTGACTAAAACTAAACCCTTACGATTACGGGAAATTATCCTACCTTTGTGATGTTTACATTTTTTATGATAAACAAATGTCCTAAGTAACCATATGTAAGCATGTAATACTATTCTTGAATAGTTTATCTATAAGATAGTGTAAAAATATCTGAAGAATTCGTTATAATATTTTTACAATATTTTTTTGAAAATGAGGTAAACGCGCGTGCGAATTTCCGCGAAGTTCAAATTTTTTTCGCGAGTTTCGAAGACTGCGGGTGTAAATGAGAATTTATTTATTTCTTATTAGAATGTTTTTATTTCTTATTAGAATCTACATATTCTGTAGAAGAAAAGGGTGTAAAAATAAAGCCACTCACACAATTATTATATTTATAAGAAATATTTATTGTCAACATAACAGAGTTTACTAGTTCCCTCAGAAATAACGGCCTGTATAAAATTATAAACACGTTCTCGTGTTCTGTTTTTTGTTTCATCTCGTAGTTTAACTATTGGGCTCTTGAAATCGGCCGCCGGCACCCGTTATAACATAAACATTTCATCATGAACGACTAAGTGTTCAAAGTCAAGTACCGCGGTGTCAGATTACGTTATCGCGCGGTACATAGCGGGTTCGAGCGTTTTCGAGCGCTTCGAGCGCCAGGTACTCGAGGGGTACAAAAGGCATCACATCCATAGAGATATTACAATAGAGTGGGTGAGCCATACCCATACATTGCAATCGCCCCCGGTTAGAAAGAGAAACAACGATAACGGTAATTACCTATCTCTCTCCAATCCCGATGATCCAGAAAGAGAAAGGTGATTACTAAAGATTTCGTCTCTTTTTATCCAAAAGACGCTCTGAAGCCTGGCTTCTGCCCTCTATTGTAATATCTCTATGATCACATCGGATACAGTTATGCATCAATAGATATTATTTCAAACTTGCCTTAGTATTAAACTTGACATTGATTTGAATTATAGATATTGACATACAATGATAGATAATAGAACGACATGCCAATAACATTAGGTTTAGTTTATTGTAGTTTATTTTTCTAATGTTCCATATTTTTGAACGCTTTGAATGCTTGGATACCATTGACGAGATGACTGTAACTACTACCTGACCACAATAATTAGGCGCATGTCAGATAGCAGTCACGCGGGCCCCCCACCCCGCTCTAGCCCCGCGCGTCCCCTAGTGAGGCGCAGTCGTGTACAATTGTACATTAAGGTCATTTAGACTAGGCTGATGTGAACTTCGTTTTCCGAGATGTTTGCGCAGGTACAGTAACTGACCAAGTACAGGTGGTAGGGCCAAGAGCTCACCCGGGGAAGTACCACCGCCCGCCACGGTACTTTGTACCATTCCTACCGTGTAATAATTGTTTTAAGAACAATTGTGTTCCGGATAGGAAGGTGTGGTGCCGGTTACACTTTTTAGAGGCGACCATCTCAGTCCTCAGGGGTAGCAACGCATGTGTGACCGAATTAGAACGAGACTCATTGAGTCTAGTTCTGGGTCGGTCACAGTTGTTATGGACAGCAGCGGAAGGTGGTGCTGCATGCTCGTTTGCTATCTTAATTCCATAAAAAAAATTGTACCTCCATTAAACATTCACCATGGTAATATTGGTACTACTGCAGAATGTACCTACTACGTATTCCCATCCCTATTTCCAATGACGTCTTAACTGACATGCGCCTAATTATCGTGGTCGGCTAGTATGTTTATGGTGTTATGACCATAGATAAAAGAAGTAAAAGGATATGCCCTAAGGTCACGTGACGTGAAGCCAAGTATTACCCTAATATGGCGCCGACTCCGCCCACAAAACAGGGATGTTATTTTATAGTACAAAATATCGACATCGATTTAACGTTCAAAGATAAAATCCATACTACCTTTCTAATTTTTAGTGACCAACCGTAGGTTCCGATTTGTTTTTTCCGATCCGTTTTTTTTTCGTAGTATTTGTATCTTATGTCTAAGTAACACAAAATCACTGATTTGACCAATAGTAATTTATGTGAACTCTCATGTTCGCTGTTGCCACTACAAAAAACTCAATAAACTTAAAAATTTACGCGAAAATAAAAGATAATTACAACTAACCTGAAGAATGATAATGCTTCATCTTTTTTCAGAGAACTTGAAGTCTCTCCCTCTAATACAACATTTCACCATGTTAGTTTTTGATAAATATGTTAATTAATAATAAAACAGAAAGTTATTTTAGTCACAAGTCTCACTGTTTTTTGAATATATTTGTTTACGTTACAGATGACAGATCATCACTTTATCTGTATGGTCATTGTCAAAACTGTCAACCTAAGCGACCCCAAAATGGCGTCCCTTGCTTCAAGGCGGGGCTTCGGAGATATTTCTAAAAATGTTACCAGTTGAATGAAACGTGCGACATATATTGTACTTTTTCTTCAAACGCAAATTGTAATGTGTAAGAACGAGACAAATATATATTTGGTATTGTGGACCATATTTACATGATATTTGTATAACGTAAAATTATATAGGTAAATAAGGGCATATCCTCTTTTTTTCTTTAATCATTGGTTATGACTGACCCGATGTATATGACATTTTAAACGTCTCGGCCATTTGAGCGACTATATTGTTGTCAACAATAAGGAAACTTTGCTTGTACCGATATTATCGACTTTTTGGTTGCGTCTATTTATTTGAATACCCTGATTGTCTCTAACTATTTGACGCTGACTGTACCTTTCGAATGGCGAAAGAATTATCGAAATCAGTACCTGTGATCGGTTCACCCAGTAGGAAGTTATTGAGAACCTTTTCCTTTCTGTCTGTTAAAAATACTTAGGGTGTAAACAGCACTAAAATATGTAAAGCCGTTTCAGAGATAAGCTGGAACACTGTTATGTTTAAAAATACGGATTCTGTAGCCCTTATCTTCTCTTCAACCCTGTAAGACGTAAAGCATTGCGTCTTTTTTATGCGTAGCTACCGTGAAGGACGAACCTGCCTGATTACAATGTGTCTTCAGTCAAGAATGGATAGGCTTCTAATTCTAAGCACAAAATAGCCAATTGTGTTCTAGGTGAGGGCGCTTTACCAACCACGACAGTGGGTGGACGGGTCGCGGCCCTGACCATCAGGGTAGGATGTATTGTAGTGTAGCAATAACTTAAACTACGTTATCATCCATTACACTTGCCTACAATCCGTGTTGGGACCTAAAAGGGAAATGACTCCCTGTCTCCCGGTATCATCAGTAGGTAGCTGTACGCTATACGTAGATTGGCCATGGTGTGGTAAGGTTTGTTTGTATGTCGACAGATAAAAAAAAATTGCAGAACTGGTCACACTACTAACGAAGCGCGAAGGTTGGATTTTTAAGTTAAAAATATAATTGGATTTTGGATTGGAACTTCCTTTCTGCTCATATTTTTACTATTTCACTTTCATAGTGAACGTAACTGACGTAAATAGATTTATTTACTCACTGATCTATAGATCGATCTCTATGAGCCTGGTTTCCCCGCTCTATCATAAACTATAATCACAACTCTTTATTCTGTGGTTTTTTCCTTTTTCTGTATCTTTATGGTTACCATAGACATGAACATTGACTTGACGTGTACTACGTTTGACGGATACGATGTGACAAGTTGACTTGACAGTTAACAACACAACAGAAGGATCTGTCAATGAGATGTGGCATTAGGTTATTGGTGAATTCCATAGGTGAATTCATTCATGAATTCTGAATTGTTTTGTTTTGGTTTTGTTCTTGCATTAATGCAACTGAATATTCATTATAACTCTAAGAGAGGAATCCAGAAGACAAGATGAAGAGCGTTTCCCTGTTATTCCTCACAGTTCTTCTTACTTATTACAATGTTGATGCTCAAAGCCGCTTTAAAGGGGTAAGTAATTTATGAAAGTGAAGTGATCTCGGTTTAGCTTACATTAATTCTTTCGACAGTAAATAGCACCTTTTCCGTTTCAGATCGAGGACAAATTGGAAGAGTTGATGGATATAGCTTCAAAGCGGTCTATAATACAATTGAATCTAAGCAAATTTAAAGACTTCGTGAAGTCTCCACCGAGGGACTACTCGTTTATCGTAATGTTCACCGCCATGGCTCCATCTCGTCGCTGTGCGATTTGCCAGCACGTGTACGAAGAGTACCTCCTAGTGGCAAATTCATTTAGGTACCTCCGAACAAACACTGACAAGTTGTTCTTCGGTATGGTCGATTTTGATGATGGATCTGACATATTCCAAATGGTATGTATCTTGGAGAACATTGACAATATTCAGCCTATATGGATCTTGGTCTGAGTCACAGTGGTCATGGGTGTTGGCAGAAGGATGGAGCTGTATACTCACTTATTTTCTAAAATCCACTGAATTTTATATAAAATTTTTGACATGATAACGTCTTATAAATTGGTTTGCCGGGTGGCACTTCAAGAAACTGCGTTAGTAGCTCCGCTCTAGCGGTGCGCGACTTTGAATGATTCCATTCGAATTATTCGATTTAGTAAATCATTCGAATCAGTCGAATGATCTATACAAATTAGTAACTAATTTGTTTTTTTTTTGGGATTTTATGACCTGGTATTTACAACCTTTAGGTCAATAACTAATACAATAACGATACTTACGACGATATTTACGATATAAAAGTCCGCGACAGCATATTTACAAGTACATTTTACGTGGGAGCCACTATATCAAAAATAGTGAGGTTTAAATACAACTAGCTGTGCCCGCGACTTCGCCCGCGTGGAATTTAACAAAAAGTTATTACATTTGTAATATAACATTAGCCTAAGTTACTCCTTATTACATCAGCTGTCTGCCAGTGAAAGTCCCGTCAAAATCGGTCCAGTCGTTCCAGAGATTTGCCGGAACAAACAGACAGACAGACAAAAATCGTAAATAATGTTATTTTGATATATGTACACCGTGTACACATCCTATTATGCATTTAGTAAAAAGCGGTTATTTTAATATTACAAACAGACCCTCCAATTTTGTTTATTTAAATTGGGTGCTTTTTACGATGCACATTTTACAAAATTTATCACATTCTTATCAAAATTGATTCATTTGTCGCTTTCAGTATTTAACGTAAATAAACTGTACGAATACAAATTCCACGCGGGCGAAGCCGCGGGCAAACGCTAGTATCCCAATAAGGATAAGCAGTGAACGATCCATGGCTACATAATTATTATTCATTCCAAACTGAGTGAGCGTCGAATGAAATGAAGTCAAATGCGCGACTCTCGTTGCGAGTCGAAAGCGAAACGCTGAGATTAGTTACTAATTTAGTAGTCGTCATTCGTATTATTCATTCGAACATGACAACAGAACCGACTGAGTGAGCGTCGAATGAGCGTCGAACTCGAACGCGCGACTCGCGTCGCAAGTCGAAACGCTGTTAGATTAGTAATTACTAATTAGTAGTTGTCATTCGAATATGAACATTAGTATATTACTAATATTCAATTCGAATGCGCACATTAGTAGTTGTAGATTATTCGAATAGTGAGATCATTCGCAGTCGCGCACCTCTACTCCGCTCACGTTATGCGCTTACAATGAGAGCGAGTGAGAGGCACGCGTCCCTTCCACTCGGGCATGGTTAGCCCGCCTAAGAGCGAGAGAGACAGACATAAAAAGTGAAAGGCACGCGTCCCTTCCTCCTTAACATTACTTATGGTAGCTACGGCGTACACACGTTGGCGTGTTTCAGAAAATGGTACAGCGCCATCTCTGGAGAAGTAGAGTAAGTTAATGGTCTAACGGTTAGCAGCGCTAGATGGCGGATGGTGTTACAATGTTTTAAATATAATTCTTTGTATAAATAAATGTTTTAAATTGTTACTATTATTTGTTCCTTCTTCCTACTATAAGAATGAATATTCACATTAAAATTATTTTACCACTCAAAGTCGTTGTCACGTAAAACTTTCGCCCGTATACCGACTTTACAGGCAACCAATTTTTTTTAAACATTAAGTTATAGCTTCACTATGGTAAAATCATGCAAAAGTTATTTTAATTTGAAGTACACTTCTTGTCTTAAACTTTAATACATATTTTGGTAATGCAGCTTATAAACATTATTACACTAATTTATGTCATGATGAATATGGTTGTAATGTCACTTTCCAGTTGCGGCTAAACACGGCTCCAGTGATAATGCACTTCCCAGCTAAGGGTAAACCAAAGCCAGCTGACAGCATGGACTTTGAGCGCCATGGGATCCATGCTGAAGCTATTGCTAAATGGATCCAGGATAGATCTGAAGTTCAGGTACTGTGAAGATGTTGACAAATTATACTGTTATTTCCAAATTAATCAGAAAAATTTCATGCACATGGCCAAGTATAACAAACCTTTATAATTTCGTTTTTTAAATCCTAATATGCCAAATATTATCAACAAAGTTCTTGATGTCATAATTATAGTAGTAGACCCTCATATTCAGTAGAGTTACCATAGGACAATAAGAGGTGTTAGTGTGGGTAAGAGTTGTGTGTTCAGTTCTCACTTTAAAAAAATTGCCTTTCTAGTTATACTTGGCAGGTATAATGAAGATTTTTTAATTCTTCTTTTAGAGCAGTATCACTTGGCACATAGCAATTATGATTCATTTTCGAAAATATCACTTAACATGTTTATTTATGTAATATTTGAATTTATTGAAGTTTAAAATAGTACCTTTCCACAGGTCAGAGTATTCCGTCCACCCAACTATGGAGCAGCCGTTGCTATTGGTACAGTTGCGATATTAGTGGCCGGTCTGCTCTACCTTCGGCGCAACAATCTCGAGTTCCTCCAGAACAAACAGATGTGGGCCATTGGAGCAGTGTTCTTCTGTTTCGCCATGGTTTCCGGTCAGATGTGGAATCAGATACGAGGCCCACCATTCTTCCATAGATCTAAGAATGGCCCAGTCTACATCAACGGAGGATCTCATGGTCAATTTGTGTTAGAGAGCTATATTGTGGCTGTATTGAGTATCCTTTTGAAATTACCACCTGTGTTGCCATACCTTCAGTTTTCAGACAACAGGATATTTAATTTAAAGCAATTTATAGAGTCAGTTATAGTAAAAGTAAAAATTACAGACTAAAGTGTGCATGGTTTCTTGAAACATTATGATTTTAAAGTTATAATAATTGCGGAATATCATTTTATGGAGTACTAAGGGTGATTGCATAGTCAAGCTTACTGCCAGCGCGGTTGATCTGCGCCGATTAATCACGCTACAAATGTACGTCATATGGCATACGTCGCGCGCGGTTCGTCGGCGCGGGTCTCTTTTCACTATAAAACGGTACAAGAGACTCGTGGCTCGTGACCCGCGCGCCCGTCAACCGCGCTGGTGGTAAGTTTGACTATGCAATCACCCTAAGAGGATAATAAAAAAAAAGTCTATTTGGGTTCCGTGATTATTGCAAAATAGACTAAATAACGATTAAACGCGACAATCAATTCGCTGGTTCCGGGCAATAAAACGGTAATATAAAAAATCGATTATTAGGCGTATTTATATTTCAGACCCAATAAAATATTCATGTTACTGAACTATTTCCAAAAATATAATTATCATTATGCATTTGTAATAATAACTGGTTACTAAAAACATGATCTTGAAAAAAAAACAAACCATTTCCTGAACTCGACCCAGACGGAGCAGTAGTAGTAGGTATGATCCTGATGATCGAGGCGGCGGGCGGCGTGCGCGGCGACCGGCACGACCACGACGGCAAGCGGCGCCGCTTCCAGTCCGTGGTGGGGCTGGTGCTGGTCTGCGTGTTCTTCTCGCTGCTGCTCTCCGTGTTCCGGGTCAAGACGCAGGGGTACCCGTATAGGTGAGTAGTAGATGGTGCGGTGGTTGTTTCCTGAACGTGCGCGGCGACCGGCACGACCACGACGGCAAGCGGCGCCGCTTCCAGTCCGTGGTGGGGCTGGTGCTGGTCTGCGTGTTCTTCTCGCTGCTGCTCTCCGTGTTCCGGGTCAAGACGCAGGGGTACCCGTATAGGTGAGTAGTAGATGGTGCGGTGGTTGTTTCCTGAACGTGCGCGGCGACCGGCACGACCACGACGGCAAGCGGCGCCGCTTCCAGTCCGTGGTGGGGCTGGTGCTGGTCTGCGTGTTCGTCTCGCTGCTGCTCTCCGTGTTCCGGGTCAAGACGCAGGGGTACCCGTATAGGTGAGTAGTAGATGGTGCGGTGGTTGTTTCCTGAACGTGCGCGGCGACCGGCACGACCACGACGGCAAGCGGCGCCGCTTCCAGTCCGTGGTGGGGCTGGTGCTGGTCTGCGTGTTCTTCTCGCTGCTGCTCTCCGTGTTCCGGGTCAAGACGCAGGGGTACCCGTATAGGTGAGTAGTAGATGGTGCGGTGGTTGTTTCCTGAACGTGCGCGGCGACCGGCACGACCACGACGGCAAGCGGCGCCGCTTCCAGTCCGTGGTGGGGCTGGTGCTGGTCTGCGTGTTCTTCTCGCTGCTGCTCTCCGTGTTCCGGGTCAAGACGCAGGGGTACCCGTATAGGTGAGTAGTAGATGGTGCGGTGGTTGTTTCCTGAACGTGCGCGGCGACCGGCACGACCACGACGGCAAGCGGCGCCGCTTCCAGTCCGTGGTGGGGCTGGTGCTGGTCTGCGTGTTCTTCTCGCTGCTGCTCTCCGTGTTCCGGGTCAAGACGCAGGGGTACCCGTATAGGTGAGTAGTAGATGGTGCGGTGGTTGTTTCCTGAACGTGCGCGGCGACCGGCACGACCACGACGGCAAGCGGCGCCGCTTCCAGTCCGTGGTGGGGCTGGTGCTGGTCTGCGTGTTCTTCTCGCTGCTGCTCTCCGTGTTCCGGGTCAAGACGCAGGGGTACCCGTATAGGTGAGTAGTAGATGGTGCGGTGGTTGTTTCCTGAACGTGCGCGGCGACCGGCACGACCACGACGGCAAGCGGCGCCGCTTCCAGTCCGTGGTGGGGCTGGTGCTGGTCTGCGTGTTCTTCTCGCTGCTGCTCTCCGTGTTCCGGGTCAAGACGCAGGGGTACCCGTATAGGTGAGTAGTAGATGGTGCGGTGGTTGTTTCCTGAACGTGCGCGGCGACCGGCACGACCACGACGGCAAGCGGCGCCGCTTCCAGTCCGTGGTGGGGCTGGTGCTGGTCTGCGTGTTCTTCTCGCTGCTGCTCTCCGTGTTCCGGGTCAAGACGCAGGGGTACCCGTATAGGTGGGTAGTAGATGGTGCGGTGGTTGTTTCCTGAACGTGCGCGGCGACCGGCACGACCACGACGGCAAGCGGCGCCGCTTCCAGTCCGTGGTGGGGCTGGTGCTGGTCTGCGTGTTCTTCTCGCTGCTGCTCTCCGTGTTCCGGGTCAAGACGCAGGGGTACCCGTATAGGTGGGTGGTGGTAGATGAAGGTTAATGTGCATTTGAGGTTATGCGAATGAGGAATTTGTACGTAAAGTTGTGTCTTGTAGGTTTACCTAATGCATTATTTTTAATGAACTGGCTTTATTGAACTACTATGGCTTCAGTATTAGGGTCGATTCAGACATATCAGTGAAGTCTCAGTTCCGACACAGTACCGGCAAATTTTTCATTAATTCTCGGCATTGTCAGCACTGACACTGAGAAGTGTCAGTGCTATTAGGGTCTATTCACACATATCAGTGAAGTCACCGTTCCGTCACAGTGTCCGATCAGTTTAGTATCAGTGCTTCAGTGTTGCGTCAGTGATTCAATTCACACATATCAGTGGTCAGTTCACGGAGCTTCAGTGAAAACGTGTTCGTGTTCACAGTTTTTCTGTAGTGTATTTAGTATCAGAATTGCAACCGTGCGAAGCCGGGGCGGGTCACTAGTAATAATATAATAAACAAATGCATAGAATAATAAGCCGATAAATAAAGTCTATGCGAACGTTACTTACCCTCTAATTTTAATTGTGCTCCTATTTTGTTCCACAAATTGGATTTGTATTTTGAATCCATATACTTTACATGAGACAAATCATAGAAAACACTATTTTCTCGAACCAATTCTATTAGTTGCTCGTCCATTTCGTTTTGGCGGCGTCCGTATCCGACAAAAAATATCGTCGTCAACAATAGCGTCCGTGATTGCCGCTGTCGGCACTGACACTGACAGCACTGCGTCGTCACTGACACTGACAAGTGGGGACGCGTTCATAGAGAATGTATGAAAGAATATTTTTTGCACTGTGCCGGTACTGTGACGGAACGGTGACTTCACTGATATGTGTGAATAGACCATTAGTATGAAAGATTTGCCGGTACTGTGACGGAACGGTGACTTCACTGATATGTGTGAATCGACCCTTATTATTATTCGTTGGGTGTCGGGCGTGGCATATCAATTATTTCATTGAAAATTCAACCGTATTAAACAATATATAAAGTTCATATTTCAATGATTGAAGTTGACGTACGCAATGTGCGTAGCTATTGCCGTGTCTGTTATATTATTCAAATCTTTAGTTTTATTCACAACAATCCGCGATCCTATTGTAGGTAAATATATCATAAGATTGTTTTTTTTCAGTTTCCTGTTCAAATAAGGAATCAACAATGAAGTAAGGAGTTGGGCAGACAACGGATGGGACGTGCCTTGGTCTGTCTAGGGCCTTACGATACAATTGTTTATATGCTCCAATATTGTTGTGATGTGCACGTGTGATTTTTTTAATGTTTGAGCGATAGACTTCATTAATAGTAGATTGTATGACAAGGGTGCAAAGTAATATTTTTTCGGCGAGGGCGTTTTTTGAATCCAGAGCGAAGTGAGGGATTCTAGAGTAGAATCCCGAGCGTAGCGAGGGATTCTTTAGTAGAATCCCGAACGTAGCGAGGGATTCAAAGTACGTCGCCCGAGCCAAAAATATACTTGCACCCGAGTGATACACTCTACTTTTCATCACCCACTATGAGAAAATAATATATACCTATATAATAGAAAATAATACGTAAAAATGCACGAAAACTTAATTTTAATTTGAAAACGAAATCTTAATTTGATTTCTTTTTTTATTATTCAGCTGGCGGGGCCCTCGCGTCGTACCAGACATTCTTTATTCAAACAATATTTGCGTTCAATTTCTTTAGCGCAAAATACTAAAATGTTCTAAATTCAAAATAGGACGGAAAAGATCTAGCCGGCAGGAAAAGTTGTATGAAAATTCATTCCCGCCCGCTGAATAGAAAACAGCACCTTTGGAACCCCTTATGTCCGAACCAAGTCGTCTTTTTCGAATAGGTGTGATGAAAAATAATTTATTTATTTTGGCTTTTTATTGGTATAGTTGCGTATTCTACACACTAGGATTCCTTGTGTCGTGGGTGCCATGGACGGATTATACAGAAGACAAGACAGACACCCAGACCAAAAACGGAAAGAAATCATCATTTCAATATCCACCTCGCTTGGTATCGAACCCAGGACCGCTAACAGGAAACGCGGTAGACATGGCAATCTTTGCGTCACACAGGACGCAAAATGTCCCAGCGAAAAATGCTTTTCCTGCTTGTTGGTAGGTCCTCCGTTCGCTTTTGGACTGCAACACATTTATATTATTTTGGGGGTTACTGTATCGTTAGCGTCAGAACCTCAGAACCCCTGAACCAAGTGCGAAATTCTTTGTATCTGTGGGCAAGCTGACCAACTAGCCAAAAGGTGGCTCGTCTACTTATTAGTCAATTGTTGACAGAAAGAAAAATGCATTCACAAAGCTCCTGTGGTTTCTTTCTTTGTGTTTATCTAATAGTGCTAATAACCATTTACATTTTAAATGATTTAGTGCGGCCCACAAGGCTTGAGAATAAATTTAACATAATAATAATTTATTAGTATCTAGGATTTCGCAATTTCCCCGCAAGGTCTACGACATAAATCAAGACGAGAAAATCTTAGCGTTACGCAAAAAAACCTAGCAGCAGCTCGGACGTTGAGGCAATCGAACATGGTAAAATTATTTTACCTAGGTATTTGCTAAACGATACTGGAATAATGAAAAGAAAAAACGAAACTTCTGTATAAATTCTATTATAATAATAAATAAATAATTTAACAAACAAAAGAGTCTAAATCAGTCCAATTTATTAACAATTAATATAATTAGTAGGCAATGATTTCACATAACAGCTAATGGTATTAAATAAATAAGTAATATTCACTGCACACATCTGATAATCGGGAAGGCTTACAGTGTAAGTTACAGCACTTAACCTTTTAACCGCTAGACTTAATATCAGTTGTCGTGCCCCCAGCGCTAAGCACAGTAAATCGAAAAATAATTTATACCTACAACAAATAGTGATGTTCAATAGTATATCGATATGAACTGTATGCCCCCTTCAGACGCGGCAGGCCACTTTGTTTTATAATATGTATGATATGATTAGCAGATATTTTGGAAACACAATGAAACAAAAAGTGTTTAAAGATCTTAAAAGATTTATTGATTGAAATGAAATGAAATGATTTATTTCGAACTTGGTTTTTACAAACACTTTTCGAATGTCATCTACGCCATCGCTTCCACAAATCCCTACGATGAGTGGCCTTGGTAGAATTAAATTCTTCATCTTCATCAACTTCCAGTATACGTATTAATTCGTCAGCAGTAGTCATGTTTAATTATATTTATCGACAACACGAACATAATAATAACACGCATAAGCACAACAATAATGGAAAATTCCACAAGGCGGCACTCGTTTATGACGTCAGAAACGGTCGTCTTTCTCCGACCGTCGCGCGGGGTGTACTAACAACATTCACTTCTAAACATGCAGACTAGGGATGGGAATTGTCAATTCAGTCACTGATATTTTTAAGCTTTATTTATTATAAATAAAATAAAATAAACACAAATAAACATATTTATTTCTGCAGTAACAATTGCTTTATTTATTTTATAATAAATAAGTATAAACTGAAATAGTTTAATTTATGTGGATTTATCTATCAGTAAATCATCGCGTATGTCAGTATGTCCCCTCCTTATCGTCGGATTTTTCCGACACTGGCGTTAGACATCAATACACTTTTCGAAAAATACTAACAGTAATTTGTTTAACTTTAGACATTCTTTTTAAGTCTTCTAGTTAATAAACTAAAGTGTAAGCAATTGTATATAATTACTTCAACATATATTTACTAAAATATGAACATTATTTTAATATAGTACAGCGCTGTCAAACAAAAAGGCAGATTAACCGAGTAGTGGTATTCGGTCGTAAATATCCGACCTTGGCGAAATGAGCCCGAAAATATTTGTCGGATTAATCCGACCTTCGCGGTTAAAGGGTTAATTTGCAATGTGCCTCCCTTGCATGTTGATTTAAAACATGACATTTATAGACATTGCATAAAAACATTACATTGATATGTGTGACATGCTTCGTATGATCATAATTTGCATGTAAATGCATGATGTTGTACCATATATGTATAGCTAAAAGGTATATAATTTAATAGCCTTTTATTTCGTGACAACATTAGTTAACTAAATAATATTGCTTAGGAATTAGTGCATATTAAATGCGTAATATTGTACCAAACATAACATCATTAACAAAAAGGAAACAACTATTTTTTAAACTAAATTATATAAAAAATTATGGAGGCTCAAGAGATTTTAATTATTTGATAAGTTTATACTTAAATACCTAAGTACATTTTGTTTTTATTTTTTAATTTCATGTTTTAATGGATTAAAATTTTAACAAATTGTTATAATAAAGTCCTTCAAGTTTACAGAAGACCTTTGAAGACAGCAAATCTCTCGGTGGGGTAGTTTTTGAATGTTTTTTTATACCATTCATGAGCTAGGATTGCTGTTTGTACCTGAAATAAATTTGTTGACGTGACAACGTTACGTTTTATAAATCGATATACCCGGCTGCACGCACGAAAAACATGACGTCTATACGTCGTTACTGACGTCATGAGGCGTCCAATTTAAAGCTTGAAGTGCAAGCGAGAACGCGGAACGAGCGACAAAGAAGCACAATCGGCCTTTATCAATGTAACTCTGACGTCTCTTTAGTTTTTATCGAAATTATTTATAACCAGCCAGGTTTGTTTTGACTTGTTTGTGGCACATTGACATGACAATGATGAATATGCACAGACTAGCTAAAGATTAATGTTTCGTTATACGGTATGCAACGAAACATCTCACAACATACTACACCATTTTTCCATCCTTTCATCTTTTATTCCTTTGAGCATCCAAGGCTGGATTTATGCCATTCTTAAATACCACCTAAGTTAAGGCAAAATTTAACATATACATAATTGTTATGTGCACTTCCATTTAGTTATTTTAACTGGACACCACTTACCTGGTACCTATAATTGTATAAATAATAATTATAGTCATCTGAATAAAAATATGTGGTAGAGATTTAAAATAAACAATACATACCTGGTTGTACAGCACAAACAAGAATATACAGAAGAAAGTCTTCGTTGGAATTAATGACAACAACACCATATACAGAATAATCTCACAATATCTGTGTGGGCTGGATATACTATCAAACAGTCGTCCATGGGGAATCTTGTGTTCCTCTGTCACCACCTGACCAGACTTCTTGTCTTTTCTCAGGTTTGCGAAGATTACATTAGTTTGATACTGTTCATGCCATGCCCAGAGAAAGATAGGTATACCAGGAATCAGCGCAATTATTGTTCTTAAGTCTGTCCATAAAATTTTATCCCTATTTTGGTCACCTGCAAATGTAAAAGTTATTCAAACATTATGAGAAAGTTGGAGACCACTAATCTCTATAATTATAAAAAAATATGAAAATAATAAAGAAATAATTTTTTCAACACACTTGCTCGTAAAGTTGATATTTTTTCTTTAGTCTTACGCCCGGAATGCGGTTTATTACACACTAGTGCGTTTTACTTTTCATTACCGCACTAGTGTTTTTCTTATTCCACTTTTTTTTTAATATCCGTAAAAAGGTTGTTACCAAAATATTTGTTATTTTGTAAATAAATAAACTTGTTGTACTTAGTCAAAATCTGATAAGATAAGATTATACTTCATCTAATTATCTATTAAAGCATTTAAAAAATACAATATTTTAAATCATTAATTATCGTAAATTTCTATTGGAAATACATAATTATTTAGTTTAATATATTGTGGCTGAATGGCTGAATGGTGTTCTTTGCCTCTGGACTTAGCCTGCGCGCCTACGCGCGCATAGTTATTCAACCAAAGATACGGCGCGCAAAAAAATAAACCGCGCCATTTTGTGCAAACATTTGTTCGTTTATAATTTGCTGATTTGTGACTGAAAAATGTCGATACCTAATTGTTTTTTTCCTCGCAAGTGTGTTGAAAAACGTCGTATGATACGCGTGTGCTTTGTTCATTACAGTCTTGGCTCTATTACAGCCCTCGCCTTGCGGCTCGGGCTGTGCAATACCGCCTCGACTGTAATGACCAACTTCGCGCACTTGTATCATAATGTACTATTGAAGTTGAACACTAATTAACTGGCATTTAATGAATAATTTTCTGACAAGTAATAAAATGAGAACATCATACCAAATACGCATTATTTAGGATAACTCCACAATCACCAGCTTTCAAATGGAAAGAATTCTTAAGAAATAGGTATATAATATTTAATGACTACTTAATTAAAGCAGATTGCAACATGAACCACAACAACTTCATTAGCAAATTATATTCATAGACAGAAGACAGATAGTAATGTTTACTTTTAATTGGAATAGTTATGATTTAATATAGTTATTGCTTACCACAAAACAGCGGGGCCTGTCCAACAATAGCCACAACTAAAGCAAAGTAATGGAGCAGAGCAGCTACGTAATGACCGAGGTTGATCTTGCTGGACTTAGCAAACACCTGCATGCAGTATGTCTCGTAACACCGCCTGATGCACTGCAGAGTAATCAGAGATAGTGCTGCCACACATGCCAGAACGGAGACTGAAACATATTTTATAGCACAGCGTGACTTAAACCCGCATTTAAGTCACAGTTTGCAGTGGCGTAAGTAGTTCATTTTTATACGGCAAATGACGCCAACTTCACGCCGTTCAAAAATAAATTATTGACAATTGCGAAGGTAGAAATTAAAAAATATATAACTTGAGGGTACTTTATGACATTAAGTGACGCAAACGCGAAGGTAGAAATTAAAAAATATATAACATGAGGGTACTTTATGACATTGAGTGACGCAAACCCGCGTCAAATCCGCACCACAGGTTAGCAAATAGTCACCATGTAAGCCTGCACTTATAATTATCCATACTGTGCTTTAGTCATATTTATTTATCTTTACTGCTTTTTAAACTTATTCAGTTGAAGTATGTTTTGTGTATTGTAGGTAGGAACCTATGTGTGAAATTGTTGGTGAAAACTGTTACTTTATCATATTTTAATGGGAAATATTATTGAGTAAACAAATAACCTACTTACTTAACATAGTATGGGTAAGTACACATAAAGGGTAAAGGACACTGTTTGGTGAAATCAGCGAATAAATATTTCATAATTAGTTATATTATCTTCTCAAATTGTTGGTTCAGTATACTAAACTAGTGCTTATTACGGGTTATGCAAGAATTTACATAGGTTAGAGATTCTCCTAAATACAGTTTTATGTTGTACAAAACTTGAATATAAACATTAACAACTTCGTAATAATTCCTTTCAGGAGGCTTTGTCGTTATTTTTTTATCTGTCTCTTCATGTTTCGAACACTTTGTAATTCTCTTTCGCACAATAAAATTACATTAACATCATCGCAACTCAAAAATCTTTATGAAATTAAAGCATCAAATTATAACTTTTATTTATTATAACTACAATAAAGCGGGTTTATGTCACTCGTGCTATAAAATAATATACGATACTCGTTCGTAAAGTTGCATTTTTGAACGGCGTATATCGCACTCGCTTCGCTCGTGCGCTAACTTCACGCCGTTCAAAAATGGCCAACTTTACGCACCGTATCGTAATGTACTATTTTTCTGTTATAATATTAATCTAAATTAATTTACTGTCTTTACGCTGTTTAGATTGCAAAATATACTTAACTCTTATTTTGATGAGGCATTATTGAAAATCAAATTTGATTTTTTTTATAAAATTTTTAAAAAGAATAGAAAAAAATACACACATCAAAAGTGTCTAGGGATCAAGCATTTTTATGCGGATTTTTTTTTCGTTTCGTGTGCTTTTCTGATGAGTCTCGTTTTGGTATGAGACCGGATACAAGACGTATACGACACTGGAGAACCCCTGGACGCCAACAGCGATTAAAATCCTGCCAGGAAGTCCATCCTTATAGTGGTGGAACCATCATGGTATGGGCGGGTATTTGGATCGGCGGAAGAACTGAGTTGATTTGGATCAGAGGCAACCTCAACGCTCAAATTTATGCTGAGACGATTGTATCAGACGTCATCGTTCCTCTACAAGTGCAAATCGGTCCCTTATTTCAGTTAATGCATGATAATACACGACCGCACACCGCAAGAGTTGTAAGACAAACTCTCGCCGCAGCTAACATCAATGTCCTGCCCTGGCCTGCTCAGTCGCCAGACTTGAACCCTATTGAGCATGCATGGGATATGCTACAGAGAAGAGCTCTGCCGAATATGGAGGGTATCCAGTGGCAAGAAGACCTTTTTTTGTTGTTGCAACCAACATGGGCGGCCATTCCACAGCGTGATTTGGATGAACTCATTTTGAGTATACCAAACCGATGTTCTTGTGTTGTTAGTGTTCGCGGTAGAAACACGGATTATTAATTGTTTAAGTTACCCAATAAAATTTTAAAGAAAACTGTTATTTCAGTCTTTTTTTCGAACTTTAATGTTAGTGGTTCAAATGTCAAAAATCCCTTTATTAGGAAAATGGCAAATTTCTTTATTAATGCAAAGGTGACTTGGTTTATCGTTACTGTGACAAACGAAAACACTTTATTTGATGAATCCTTAAAGAAAATTTTAATTAATATCAATCAGGAGAAAAGTTATTGCAAAAATATATGTTGATCCCTAGACACTTTTGATGTGTGTATAATGATACAAAGTAAATATTATTCACTGTTCATTTTCAAAATGGTTTAAGTTTATGAATAAAAATTAATTGAATTTCTACTTACCTGCTGGTCTCTCCTGTTCCAGAAGCAATTTTAACATAATCCCTACATAACTGTGCACTTCATAGCCGAAGAAATACACTAAAGTTGAATAAGATAAGGCTATCGTACTAAATACAGACGAGAATGAGTAAAAATGTCTGTAACAAGACTTCGGAATCTCAATTACTTCGAGGAAATTTCCACCACTACCTTGATATGCGAAGCTTCCATACCTATAGCCCTTTACTATAAATACTGGGACGTGTTTTTCGAAGTTATTTATCAGAAATCCCGTAAAAGCCACCGTAAACGTTAATCCCAAGTAACCTATATCGATTATGTTTAACATTTTCACAAACGTGCAGCGAACACCACGCGCGGAATAAAACTATGTTAGTAGAGGTGAGAATTTACCATAGCAGGTTTTAAAACCAGGGCTTTACTTGCAAGTACGGCGCCCTGGTACGAGCAGAAAATACTTGCAAGTATTAAAGTATTTAAGTACGTGAACAGAAACCAAGGTGCGACAGCCGACAATACTTGCATGGGAAAACGAACCAAAACTCTCTATGAATAAGGAACACTGTTGTATTTGCGAATAAGAAATACTTTTGACGTATTTTCCCTTTATACGATTTTCTACCTTTTATATAGGAAAGTCCATAGAGATACGGATCGTTTTGCTATGCAAGTATTTGTCCCTCGGCCTCGCTATCGCGGCGGGGCTCGTACGGGGCTGGTTGCGGGGCTCTTTCGAGGGCTCGGTACGAGACTTGGTGCGGGGATTGTCGTGCCCGCCCGAGTACCTATTCACGAAGAAAGCCGAATAATAACTGTCTTTGTCACCCTCACCGTCACGTCAGTCATCGGCCAAAAGATCGTTGTAGGACTCTAGCTCGTATGAGATCAAAATCATTGCCTAAATCAGTGTCCGCTAGGCGGCTCTGCTTCGATATGGCTTCGATCCCATACAAATTTTAGATAACTCCCAGTTACGTAGCAAGCCCGTTATGTCACGTAAAACTCGTTAATAAGCCCCTTGTTGTCTGACGTTATCCGTCATAATTTTCAAGCTTTAATTCGTTTTCGAAAACGACCTACCAAAATGGATCAAGCCAGGAGGCGGGGGCTGTCTTTCCTCCACACACAAACAGCAGAGGTCGTCGAAAGTTCAAACAAAACAGAGCACGTTCATGTAATAACAAGATTGACGGAATCACAATGACAGTGCAATAAGTTTTGCACTACTACCGTCCATTTCACTCGTTTTAATAACTCTAGACCAAATTGTCGAGAATTTTCTATCGTACCTAATCTTCTACCATGTTTATCTGAAGCGCTCAGCGCGGCGGCTTGCGTCGACCCTAAGTAGGTACAAAGTTAAGCAATTGCGGGCGCGGTCGGTGGTTGGATGGGTGACCGCTAGTGGCAAAATTGGAAGACCATTGGCTTGAAAATCTCCGATACTGGGTTGGTCACTAACTCCCACCAATCCGCGCTGGAGCAGCGTGGAGGAGTATGCTCTAGGCCTCCTCAATAATGAGGAGAGACCCGTGCTCAGTAGTGAACCATGGTTGTAGCACTCGTAGCCAAGTGTTCACTCTCTGTACGTAGCAAATACATTTGAAAATTCAATAATTTATAGTTTAAGCGCAAGAGAACCCAAAACTGTTTTTTTATTTTGTCTATTTGTCTATACATACGTTTGTGTGCGCTATTCTCAGAAACGGCTTAACCGACTTGAATGCGGTTCACAGGAATAGGTATATTGTGATGTGATGCGCTTCACTTAACATGTTTTTTTTCAGTAGCTGTTGTTAATTGGCAATAGTGCATTTTTATTAAATTTATTTATGTATGTAGGTATTTATAACAAAATTGCAATTGTAGGTACATTCAGTCCTACATATATTATTTGTATTTATTAACCATCAAGTAAATTATTGTTATGTATATGTATATTACAAAAAATATTGCAAATAAAATTAAAACTTATTAGAATTAAAATTTGTAATGGTTATTGTACTTAGTTCACAAGTAATTAATAATTATATGTTTTTTTATCACAGAATACCTTTGATGACTGCATACCTCTCTGCAGGGTAAGTACTGAATGTGTTTTTATACCATTTGTGGACCAACATTGATGTTTGTATCTGAAAAAGAAATAAAGACCCTATTTTTTTTCTTTCAGCATTTCGCTGGTAGCATGGTTTTGACAACACTTAGGCAGACCGCAAACTTGTGACTTTTGTGAGGTTTAAGAATGTAGACGATATTATTTTTTGACACTGTAGGACGTAAACTCTCGTATTCGGAAAATACTTACACTAACGAACGTCTAAGATGCTAAAACGGGCTATTAGGTATGTAGTTTTTTTTAAATTTCCCTTTCTCTATGGGGTTTTCAGCGACATAATAACATAAAATATGAAGAAAAATATTAACCTGATTGCACAGCACCCATACGAGTACACAGAAGAATGTGGTAGTCTGTAAGATACACCAGAGCGCGACGTAGAGCATACCTACCTAATCTCGCAGAATCTGTGTGGACTGGAGACGCTCTCGAACAGCCGTCCGTGGGGGATCCGGTGCTCCTCTGTGACTACCGCGCCCGTCTTCTTGTCTTTCCTCAGGTTTGCCAGGATCACATTGGACCGATGCTGTTCGTAGCACGCCCAGAGGACGATTGGGATTCCTGGTACCAGCGCAATAATTGTCCTCGAGTCTGCCCATACAATTTTGTTCCTATCTTCGTCTCCTGTTGATAATTAAAGTCATCGTTACAATGCTTACGAGCCTTACCTACTACTGATAATTATTTATGAAGTAGTGAACTAATTAGTAAAAAGTTTTGGTTAATTAAGACAGTCACAACTTAGTCTGGTTTAGTACCTAATCGATACTAAGATCGGCGATTCAAATCTTGAATTTACAAGCGAATGTTGGTCATTTAGCTAGGATTCGTTATGATCATGACAGCCTAAGAGTCCATTAGTGTCCACTGTGTTCTTTCACAACGTAAATGGTAGATGTAGATACGTACGAGTCATTGTTGACCACGATGCCCATGTTCGGCTTGGCGGACCCAAGGAGGGTTATTGAGGCCATTAATTTGATGCTCTTAAATTTTTTCTGCTTGAAATGAGGTGGCATGTCATGAAAATAATTAATTTTATTTACCTACCACAAAACAAAGGCGCTTGTCCCATGATGGCAACATTTACCGCTAAGAAGTACAACCAACCAGCGACGTAGTGGGTGAAGTAATGTAAGTGGAGCTGGCGAACACCTGCATACGAAACACTTCGTACAGCCGCTTCGTGCACTGGAGAGTAAATAGAGACATCGCGGTCATCGACGCCAGGACTGATACTGAAATTGATGAATCGTTTGAAAAAATAATAACTTATATAAAGCCTAATAATAATAACTTATATAAAGACAGATAATAATGTTTCAGTATGCGTGTGTGAAGAGTGGGTATACGAGACAGCTGACATCGAAACCGGTTCTGAATTTGTATTACTATTAGTGTCACATTCCGTTGGTTTATGAAGATTAGTGTTGTGACGTTTTTACAACCACCACTCTATGATTCCATCGTGCAGGAAGGGGTTAAGTGAAGAAATATGAGATTTTGAATTAAGTGATTTTCCTTTGACTAATAAATCAAACTCTTTGGGGAATGACTCTACCTGGGATATACGAACTAATATTTTGAGAGATTTATCGAGTTCGACAGTAGTTAATGAGCCTGCGTATTTGTTACAAGGATGCTTACAATTGTGGATAAACCTATTAACGTAACAAAAAATGTGTTGTAATTTTTTTAAACTAGAATATTTATCTAATTGAAATAATTTAACTGGGTTTTCGATAATAGTAGTGTACGCCTTGACTTCTGGTAAGTTATTAGGGTCAGTATTTTTAAGTAGCTGTGTACCTACTAGGCCAATTATCCTCGGGTAGAGATAAAAATTTGGGTCCATGCCACCACATCTCACATGTAGCAACTTCTTGAGGGGTTATGCCACGGGACAGTAAGTCAGCTGGGTTGTGATCCGTGGGAACGTGACGCCATGAAGTAGAGTCTGTGAGTTCTCTAATTGCGGCAACTCTATTGGCAACAAACGTTTTTAAATTAGTAGAACCAATACGTAACCAACTAAGTACAATATTGGAATCAGTCCAGTAAACGAGTCTTGCTATGTCACGTCGCAAGGCTTGCTTCACAGCAGAACTCATTTCAGCGGCTAGGAGACTTCCTAAGAGCTCTAAACGAGGGATACTTGTAGAGTTTGATGCCGGTGCGACACGTGATTTGGCACATAATAGCTGGACATACACCTTTCCTTCCTTATCTATAGAACGAAGGTATAAGCACGCGCCATAAGCTCGCTGAGAGGCGTCACAAAAACAGTGCATTTCAACAGCTACTGGGTCCGTAATAGATACCCATCTGGGTACAGACACCTAGAATTGGATGTAAGACCATCATTGAAGGCCTTCCATGCCTTCACTACGTCTTTAGGCGCGGGTTCATCCCAGTCTAGCTTTAGGGACCATAAGGTCTGAATTAAAATTTTGGGAACGATAGTGCACAAAGCTAGGAGCCCCAAGGGATCGAAGATCTTGAAAGTGGAAGCTAGAATGGTCCGCTTGGTGACGACAGCTAAAGGTTCCGCCTTGATGGGAAAATGAAGGCTATCAGTGGAGGGATTCCAGTCCAAGCCCAAAGTATTGGTAGAATAACTGAGCTTGAGATTTTCGCAAGATTGTAACTCATCTGTAGGCAGTATAGAGCTTAAGTTAGAGCGATATTTTCGCAGATTGAAGCCAGCGTTGAATAGAACTGTGGACGTTAATTGTTGAATATTACGAATTTGATTTTCATCATCATGACTAGTCAACAAGTCATCAACGTATATATCTTGCTGAATGACTGTTTTTATTGTGTCATTGTTGCATTCTTCACCTATTTGCCAAATACACCTAGTAGCAAGGTAACTGGCGCTAGCAAACCCGTAGGTGACTGTATTAAGCCTTACAGTTTGTAACGGTTTATCTTCCGCGTCACGCCACAAAATCAGCTGCAAGTTACGGTCGGACTCGTCTATCAGTACCTGGCGGTACATTTTTTCAATATCCGCCGACAATACATAACGATGTTGACGGAATCTAATGAGGATATTGAAAAGAGAGTCTTGCATCGTGGGGCCTATCATTTGAATGTCGTTTATAGACAAACCAGAATGTGGTGCGAGCTGACGCGTCAAAAACGACACGAAGACGCGTAGATTCACTGTCTTCGCGAACGACTGGGTGGTGCGGAACAAAATAAGCTCCCTCAGGTTTACTTTTCTGAGAAATAGACAGGTGATTGAGTTGTTGGTATTCATTAATGAATTCTACGTAAGCAGACTTAAGGTCAGGTTCTCTACGAAACCTACGTTCCAAATTAAGAAATCTGCGTTTAGCAATGAAATAAGATTCGCCTAGACAATCTGGCTCATCAATGAGTGGTAGTTTCACACAAAAACGCCCTTCAGCGGTACGTTTTGTGTGCTGTAAAAAATGAAGTTCACAAGCCTTTTGTTGATCAGTTAGAATTGATTTTTGTGGCAAGCTTTCAAGCTCCCAAAATCTTTTTAAATCACTATGAAGTTCGATTAATGTATTATTAGTCTCAGTGTTAACTAAATTACATTTTATTTCGTTGTTAATTAATATTAATATTTCTAGTATTATAGTGCAAGGGACCTGCGATGAGCCATCCTATTTTTGAATCATGTAGGATAGGGTTGCCTTTTCCTAAAGAGTGCCTTTTGGTTCCTATGACGTCTCAAATTAAGTCGGCACCAATAAGCAAGCCTGTTTCGGAAGGCTCATAAAAGCTGGGGTCTGCTAACTCGAATGAATTTAAATTTAAGTGTGTAATGTTCAAAGGAGTTTTAGGTATTTTTCCTGAAATTTGAGGTATAACTAAACATGATGTAATGACACTGAATGGCCGTACCTTGGATTGTATACGTACATTACAACGTTCAGCGTTAAGCTTATAAACAGTATTACCTATGCCAATAACATTTTTTGTTTTTGAAATTAATGCAGTTAAATTTAATTTTTCCTTTCAGGATTCTGTGATGAACGACGACTGACTGCCATTGTCCAATAAAGCCTTGGTCGTAACCAATTTATTATTTATAGGATTAATAATGTCAACCAAAGCAGTACATAATAATGTTTCAGTATGCGTGTGTGAAGAGTGGGTATACGAGACAGCTGACATCGAAACCGGTTCTGAATTTGTATTACTATTAGTGTCACATTCCGTTGGTTTATGAAGATTAGTGTTGTGACGTTTTTTACAACCACCACTCTATGATTCCATCGTGCAGGAAGGGGTTAAGTGAAGAAATATGAGATTTTGAATTAAGTGATTTTCCTTTGACTAATAAATCAAACTCTTTGGGGAATGACTCTACCTGGGATATACGAACTAATATTTTGAGAGATTTATCGAGTTCGACAGTAGTTAATGAGCCTGCGTATTTGTTACAAGGATGCTTACAATTGTGGATAAACCTATTAACGTAACAAAAAATGTGTTGTAATTTTTTTAAACTAGAATATTTATCTAATTGAAATAATTTAACTGGGTTTTCGATAATAGTAGTGTACGCCTTGACTTCTGGTAAGTTATTAGGGTCAGTATTTTTAAGTAGCTGTGTACTAGGCCAATTATCCTCGGGTAGAGATAAAAATTTGGGTCCATGCCACCACATCTCACATGTAGCAACTTCTTGAGGGATTATGCCACGGGACAGTAAGTCAGCTGGGTTGTGATCCGTGAGAACGTGACGCCATGAAGTAGAGTCTGTGAGTTCTCTAATTGCGGCAACTCTATTGGCAACAAACGTTTTTAAATTAGTAGAACCAATACGTAACCAACTAAGTACAATATTGGAATCAGTCCAGTAAACGAGTCTTGCTATGTCACGTCGCAAGGCTTGCTTCACAGCAGAACTCATTTCAGCGGCTAGGAGACTTCCTAAGAGCTCTAAACGAGGGATACTTGTAGAGTTTGATGCCGGTGCGACACGTGATTTGGCACATAATAGCTGGACATACACCTTTCCTTCCTTATCTATAGAACGAAGGTATAAGCACGCGCCATAAGCTCGCTGAGAGGCGTCACAAAAACAGTGCATTTCAACAGCTACTGGGTCCGTAATAGATACCCATCTGGGTACAGACACCTAGAAATGGATGTAAGACCATCATTGAAGGCCTTCCATGCCTTCACTACGTCTTTAGGCGCGGGTTCATCCCAGTCTAGCTTTAGGGACCATTAGGTCTGAATTAAAATTTTGGGAACGATAGTGCACAAAGCTAGGTGCCCCAAGGGATCGAAGATCTTGAAAGTGGAAGCTAGAATGGTCCGCTTGGTGACGACAGCTAAAGGTTCCGCCTTGATGGGAAAATGAAGGCTATCAGTGGAGGGATTCCAGTCCAAGCCCAAAGTATTGGTAGAATAACTGAGCTTGAGATTTTCGCAAGATTGTAACTCATCTGTAGGCAGTATAGAGCTTAAGTTAGAGCGATATTTTCGCAGATTGAACCCAGCGTTGAATAGAACTGTGGACGTTAATTGTTGAATATTACGAATTTGATTTTCATCATCATGACTAGTCAACAAGTCATCAACGTATATATCTTGCTGAATGACTGTTTTTATTGTGTCATTGTTGCATTCTTCACCTATTTGCCAAATACACCTAGTAGCAAGGTAACTGGCGCTAGCAAACCCGTAGGTCACTGTATTAAGCCTTACAGTTTGTAACGGTTTATCTTCCGCATCACGCCATAAAATCAGCTGCAAGTTACGGTCGGACTCGTCTATCAGTACCTGGCGGTACATTTTTTCAATATCCGCCGACAATACATAACGATGTTGACGGAATCTAATGAGGATATTGAAAAGAGAGTCTTGCATCGTGGGGCCTATCATTTGAATGTCGTTTATAGACAAACCAGATGTGGTGCGAGCTGACGCGTCAAAAACGACACGAAGACGCGTAGATTCACTGTCTTCGCGAACGACTGGGTGGTGCGTAACAAAATAAGCTCCCTCAGGTTTACTTTTCTGAGAAATAGACAGGTGATTGAGTTGTTGGTATTCATTAATGAATTTTACGTAAGCAGACTTAAGGTCAGGTTCTCTACGAAACCTACGTTCCAAATTAAGAAATCTGCGTTTAGCAATGAAATAAGATTCGCCTAGACAATCTGGCTCATCAATGAGTGGTAGTTTCACACAAAAACGCCCTTCAGCGGTACGTTTTGTGTGCTGTAAAAAATGAAGTTCACAAGCCTTTTGTTGATCAGTTAGAATTGATTTTTGTGGCAAGCTTTCAAGCTCCCAAAATCTTTTTAAATCACTATGAAGTTCGATTAATGTATTATTAGTCTCAGTGTTAACTAAATTACATTTTATTTCGTTGTTAATATTAATATTTCTAGTATTATAGTGCAAGGGACCTGCGATGAGCCATCCTAATTTTGAATCATGTAGGATAGGGTTGCCTTTTCCTAAAGAGTGCCTTTTGGTTCCTATGACGTCCCAAAATAAGTCGGCACCAATAAGCAAGCCTATTTCGGAAGGCTCATAAAAGCTGGGGTCTGCTAACTCGAATGAATTTAAATTTAAGTGTGTAATGTTCAAAGGAGTTTTAGGTATTTTTCCTGAAATTTGAGGTATAACTAAACATGATGTAATGACACTGAATGGCCGTACCTTGGATTGTATACGTACATTACAACGTTCAGCGTTAAGCTTATAAACAGTATTGCCTATGCCAATAACATTTTTTGTTTTTGAAATTAATGCAGTTAAATTTAATTTTTCCTTCAAGGATTCTGTGATGAACGACGACTGACTGCCATTGTCCAATAAAGCCTTGGTCGTAACCAATTTATTATTTATAGGATTAATAATGTCAACCAAAGCAGTACATAATAATGTTTCAGTATGCGTGTGTGAAGAGTGGGTATACGAGACAGCTGATATCGAAACCGGTTCTGAATTTGTATTACTATTAGTGTCACATTCCGTTGGTTTATGAAGATTAGTGTTGTGACGTTTTTTACAAATTCTGCATGTCCCTGGTAACCTACAGGCCTGTAGACTATGGCCTTTACGCAAGCAGTTTGTACATAATTTTAGCTTATTTACAAACGCTAGTCTATCATCAATTGATTTAGACAAAAACTGTGAGCATTCATAAATGCGATGAGAGTTATTGTTGCAAAACACACATTTATTATTAACGCGAGGTGACTGGTCTGCTTGGTTAGAAGTGACAAACGACTTGGTGTGAGATGACAACTGCTTAGAGTTTTGCAGGTTATTTTGCGATGACTTAACAACCTTATCTTGTTTACTACGGTAAATGGATTCGAGAACATCTGCTCGACCTCTAATAAATGTCAAAAAATCATCAAGAGTAGGCATTTCCAAGGCGCTAACACTAGTATGTATGTACTCTTCCCATTTAACACGCGTATTACTATCCAATTTTGCTGCAAACATGTGTATGATTACGGCGGTATCCCAATGGTCGGTTGGTTGCTTTAAAGTATTTAAGGCACGTAAATTTTTTGTAATATGGTCAACGAGGAACCTTAAAGATTTGTCTGATTCGCGTAACGGTTCAATGCTAAACAAAGTTCTTAAGTGATTATTAATCAACTGGCGAACATTATTATAACGCTCACAGAGAATATTCCACGCCTCAGGATAATTATTATCGGTAACTTCAAGATTACTGATCACACGAGCAGCTTCACCCTCTAAATAGGAATTTAAATAATGAAACTTATGTATGTTTTTAATTTTAGAATTATTGTGTATTAATGAACTAAATGTGTCACGGAATTCCAGCCATTTATAAAAGGAACCATCAAACATACTTATTTTAATGACTGACAAACGGAACCCAATGACCTCGTGGTCATCTTCGTCAGCTGTGGAAAAACTGCTGCTGTGGTCAATAGTAGACTTTTTTGTTAAACTGTTTCCCGAAACAATTTCCTGGGCCCTTGCGATTGAATTGTGGAAAGCCTGTTCAATAACCTCTCTTGTATCTAATTCAGCACTTAAACTTTTTTCATCTATCCCCTCGATTTGATTTTGCATGCCATCGAATTCGGCAAATAACGCTTCAATTTTAACCAATTTTTGTGAAAGCACGTTAACTTCAGTAGGAGTAAGTTTTCTGCCGTGACATTCATCTAAGTGATTATTAAATTTAGTAATGCGTCCTTTAATTGAGGCGCGTTTTAAGTTTAAAAATTTATAATTATGCTCCATACTTATGAAGTCAACGCGCAAACAAAGCAAAGATTAGTCAATAATAACAAGAATGAATACGATACGCTCCTCGCTTCGATGACGGCTGACTCGGAAACCGGTGTGCATCAGCTGATGACGGCACGGGATTCAAGGTCACCCGGCCGGCCGCTCTGCCGCAGTGTGCTCGATGCTCAGTGCGCGGGCGCAGCGCGCGTAGGTTTCACGATGTTATTGCAGAAGCGAGATAGCGAGGGACGCTCGGCAGCGACGGCTGGAATTGATTGTTGGAATGCCTTGTAGGTATATACAAGAATAAACAATAGGAAATCTTGGGAACAAGATAAAGATAGACAGAGCTGTATAACGAAGATTGCCTTAGGATACTTTAGTTTTAGATATGATATACTTAATGATTGCTTTAGTTTTAGATAGGTATTGTTTATCGATTACCTTAGTTTTAGATATTATTTATTTGAGTTACTTTAAGATTAGGTAGGTATATAAGGCACCTCTTGTAAATTTATTTTTAAGGAATAGAATACAGAAGGAAAATAGAATATAATGAGAAGGGAGAGTAAAGAAGGAATAAATGATATGGAACGGGCTCACTTTTGGCTGGCAAACCGCTGCTGCACTGCGTGGATTCCGCTGACGTCAGCTTGGCCGGCTCGCGATGGCTGCAAAAGTGGTCGTTCTCGATGTTCCTTAAACCGTGTGCTGTCTTTAGGCTGCTCTGGGTGGCTTCTAACAGTCGTAGACCGGCTTCCCAGCTGCTTCTTTACTTGCGAAGGCGCGAAGCGGTTGACCCTAATGACCTTGGCCCGGAGCACGCGGCGCGGTGTCGAGATTAGTCCGTAGAAACGACATAAACGCGCACTGGATGTCCTGTCAGGGTCGCCACTTTATGTTCATTTAGGGAACATAAGTAATCATACGCACATTTAAATATATAAAAAACTATAATTCCTTTGGTAACAATATAACATAACGTATGCTAGGTGCGTCTGTAAGTAAATGCATGTACGCGCGGCGCGGGTCCGTTCGGATTGAGTGAGTGCACCGCGGTGCAGGGAGGGATGGTGTCGCCGCTGACCGTTGACCCCCCTCCTTGCCTCTTGAACCCCGCAGACATCTATCACGCCGGTGCGGTGTGGCGTGAACACTAAGTAGGTACTTAAGTATCAAATTAATTATAGAGTAAAATAATTTTTATCGATTATGTTGGCATTGACATTGTATCTACGTTACCTGGTGTTCTTATATGTACATTTTTTTCTATAATTATATACCTACCTACTTACCTTACTACTTACTACGATATTCTTTACATAGGCTGCAAGGTAAGGCAATACAATCGTAAAATGAATTTCGAGAGTCAATATAATCTAGATCGTAAAAATCCTTTTATTGCTACAAATACCGTGAGGTCATCGCTTACCAACTTATTTATTTCTATATGTATCATTAGTTAGCGTATGGTTTTGAGCATCGTTAGCTAATCTATCTCGTCGAATGCCGACACCACGAAATATACATCTATATTTCGTGGCCGACACGTTAACGCAGTATTATTCGACGTTTGGTAACGTATTCATAGAAAACAGACAAAGGCCATGGCAGGTTAAGGGAACATCTTGTGCCTTAATAGCTTTTCCTCATGTTTTCCTCTTAATTTTTTTTCTGATGATAGGTCACAACGTTAGTATGTGCTATACTAAATTTCAGCATTCTGCTCTTCTTATTTTCTAAGAAATTAAATAAATAAAAAATAATAATTTTCATGAATATTTCTGCTTTAATGGAACGAATAATTTCGTGCTTCATACATAGTACACTTAGCTAAGACACATAATATGTCACTATGAGCCGCATGACATTTCATATAAAAAAATAAAAATACATGTGTTGACATTTTTCAAAAAAAAATTTTTATTACTTATAAGATAGAGACACCTCCAATTTTCTTACTTATGATGGCAATTTTAATCAACTATAACATATATTTAATTCAAGCTTCTAGCATTGGTGCATCATAACAAAAGAAACGCTCGACTCAATCGTCCTCGTCACTATTTTCATTAATTACAACACTTAGGCCATTTTTGAATAGATTGCTTAGTTTCTCGGCTGGTCTTGGTATTTTATTAGGGTTCCGTACCCAAAGGGTAAAACGGGACCCTATTACTGAGACTTCGCTGTCCGTCCGTCCGTCCGTCCGTCTGTCACCAGGCTGTATTTCATGGACCGTAATAGTTACACAGTTGAAATTTTCACAGATGGTGTATTTCTGTTGCCGCTACAACAACAAATACTAAAAAACAGAATAAAATAAATATTTAAGTGGGGCTTTCATACAACAGACCACAATTTTTGGCGTTTTTATACATAAGTATCTAATGGTACGGAACCCTTCGTGCGCGAGTCCGACTCGCACTTGGCCGATTTTTTAAAAACCTTATTATCGCATTGCATCATTTTGTTTGAATCGCTATGGCAAAAAGAATACACTAGACGACTCTACGACAGAAATGATTATACAAAGAATGAATGAAAAAAGAGACGAAGAGAATGTTTTAATTAAACAAGTCCAAGAACATGGATGGCTCCGAAAAAAATTGCCATTACAACAAATAAATAGTACAGAAATCATTGATTTTCCGGAATTGACAGAAGCCGGACAGGTATGTGGGACTCGAACCCACTAAAACCACACGGTGTCGACGCCTGCCGCTTTGGTGCCGGGACAGTGTGCTACTTTCGCTCCACTGTCCCAGCGCGGCGGCCGCTATAGTGGCGGCCTCAGCACGGCAGGAATTGACAGAACAACAACTAATTATTTTTTACAGGTGTATAGCAAATGGGGCAAGCTATTTCGTATTTAGGTGAAATGATTCTGGAGGATGGAACTATCAACATGCAATTCGTAAAAGACCAATCTAACGTATTAAAAATGCAGGTCCAGTCCAGACACAGTCATGTCCAAAGTAGGTATAGTATATGGATTCAAAATACAAATCCAATTTGTGGAACAAAATAGGAGCACAATTAAAATTAGATGGTAAGTAACGTTCGCATAGACTTTATTTATCGGCTTATTATTCTATGCATTTGTTTATTATATTATTCGTCCAAAGCAATAGCTATCATTGCTAGCTCCGTAGTACTGAACGCCATCTCGATACTTGACGACGAACACGTTCACATAAAGCTCCGTGAACTGACCACTGATATGAGTGATATGTGTGAATTGAATCACTGACGCAACACTGAAGCACTGATACTGAACTGATCGGACACTGTGACGGAACGGTGACTTCACTGATATGTGTGAATAGACCCTAATAGTACTGACACTTCTCAGTGTCATGGTGCTGACAATGCCGAGAATGTATGAAAAATTTGCCGGTACTGTGTCGGAACTGACACTTCACTGATATGTCTGAATTGACCCTTAGTGTATTTTTGTTGTCCGCGGCTTAGCACGTGGGTGTTCTTAAGTTTTTTCAAATAAAGATTCATTCTTAAGTTTATCTCTTTAGAGGTGGATTTACGATAAACGTATAAATATGCCGTATTTCAGTATTTCTTACCATAACTTATTCTATTGACTAATTTTCATGTGTCAGTTTTTTTATGGAATTAAAAGTAGCTAAGGAGCATGCAGTACCACCCTTCCGCTGCTGCCCAAGACAACTGAGACCGACTTACATATAAGAAGACTCAAAAAGGGACAGGGATGGTTAGTCAAGTTAGCAGTAGGTTTTAAAAATATGTTCGTTGGTTTGTTTGTTAATAAGTGTGAGGACTTGGGACTGTTAGGGATAGTTAGCCTTGTTAGTTGGTGTTAGTAATAGGGCATTTAGTAAGTAATATTGTTAGTAGGAGTCTCGTTCTAATTCGGTTCCAGATGCGTTGCTACCCTTGAGGACTGAGATGGTCGCGTCTAAAAATGTGTATTCGGCTTTAAAAACGTCGGAATTACCTCAAAGTATCAACCCTTATGTTACCTCTTCAGGGCTGCAATGTGACAAAATCCAATCCTAGTGGACGTCTAAAGGTAGCCATTGACGATACGTCCAATAAATGGAAGATTTCCATATGGATGTACCTCCATACATTTAGAAGCATTCCAAATGGACGTATCGTCAATGGCTACCTTAACTATAACATAACTCACTGACATATTTATAGCTTTAAACGTCATGTGGTATTCGTAATGAGTGGATGACCTTTTGCATTTATGTATTTAGATTTTGCATAGTGTGATGGTCACTGATAGAATGTAAAGGATAGAGTCGCTAAAACGGTGCTAAATAAAGTTGTGTAAGTGTAGATATTACTTGTGGCCCCCATATATACTTAGGTACCTACCTAGTGGCCATTTTCACAAATTGCATACGCGTTGTATGCAATTTGTCAAAATTCGTGAATGTACCTATAAAAACGTAAACAATTTTAAATCGTATGAAAAACATTACGAGTATTAGACCATAATAATGTACAAACGAATAGTCTAGAACTCGGAATTAGTTCGTCTTTCCAGATTTGTCCAAATATGTAGAAATAGAAGTACCTATATTTAACTAAAATATCGGAATAATATTATATATAAGTCTGGTTTATTAAAACTACTTCAAACAAATCTCGACTTTTTAAAATTTTTGATGGAAGCTCTACCCAAGAAATTATTCAAATGTAGGGTTAATATATCACAAGTGCAGGGTTAAATAATGTTAATAAATAATGTAAATGTTAATTTAAATAATGTTAATTTAACCCTTCACTTGTGATATAATAATTAATAACCCTACATTTGTGTTATTTCTTGGGTAGAACTTCCATCAGATCATCAGAACTTCCTTCATTTGTTTCACGTAGTTTTAAAGTTATTTTATGGTCGGTGGTCACTGTCACGTTGGCTATGGTCATGGTCGTCAGTAACAGAAGGCATCACCGGTCACCGGTGCACAGTCTGAACAGAACAAGTCACTTGAGTCAAACAAGAGGGTGGTAGTGGTAGTTAACTTGTCGGGACTAAGGGTGGATTGCACCGTGGAGACGGATATAGTTAGTGTAAAAAGCAACTATAGTGACCTTGACAATAACGAAGGAATGTTTTTGTGTTGTAAAAAAACAAAAAAAGTTAATCTTTGAGAATAAATTAATTTGTTGATTGTAGTGAATCTTTGGTTAATTAGTTTTTAATTAGTCTGCAATCTCGATATTAGCGCATTAACCCTAAGGCAAACTAGGCATGTGCTTAGTGGCAAGACATTACAAAGTTTTATACTTACAAACAATTCGTAATAGAAGTTGCTAAAATACAACTTTATTATGTAGCTTTGTCGCCGAAATTATGGAATGCTACTCCCCGCTACAATCAAATTTATTATCCGTACTCGCAGTTAATTTAGCTCGTAAGTAAACTTACTTTGGGCTTTTTAAATCGCGTCAATTTGCGATGTACCTTAATCACAAAGAGGGTAAGCTGGCATTAGCGTGTGATGCAATTACAATGATTGCTTCGGACGGTGCTAGATTGAGAGTACGAGGATGTACCAGGGGTGCAAAATCGATAGATAGCAGTCGTTAAGCCATGTCGGAAGGCCTTCGGGCGGCTTGAAAACTTCCGATACTGGGTTGGCCACTAACCTCTCCACCAGTCCTCACTGGAGCAGCATGGGGGAGTATGCTCTAGTCCACCTCAATAATGAGGAGATAACCGGGCTCAGTATAGGCCATTAATGGGTCAGTTAGTAGATGGTGTTAAAATATTAGATGGTTAGTTTGCTAACAAGTATGAGGACAGGGACTGTTAGTGATGGTTAGTCTTGTTAGTTAATGTAAGTAATAGTCTAGTTAGTAATTATTAGTAAGAGTCTCGTTCCAGTTCGGTCATGGATGCGTTGCTACGCCTGTGGACTGAGATGGTCGCTTCTAAAAAAAGTGTAACAGGCTCCACACCTTACTATCCGGAACACAATTGTTGTTTTAGCATTTATTTTTATGGCGGTAGAAATAGTACAAGTAGGTACAGTTGCGGGTGTTGGTACCCGGGTGAACGCTAGCCTCTTATCACCTAGAGTCCTAGACATTACGTAAAGAAACATAGAAAATCGAAAAAATAAAAATAGTCGGTTAAAAAATGTTTTTAATTTATGTAGTCGTATATGTCCTCAATGCTCATTATCGTCATCGTTTAATCGACAAGGGATAGGTGAACGATGGATCAATTACAATATCTTACGGCGAAGTGCGTCCACCAATTACGCTAATTGTGTAAGGTAGAACCAGAGTGGTCCAAGTGACATTTTTGAAAAAAACCCGATTTTGGCAAAAACATCTCCAAAATTCAATATTCTTTTATTCCACTTTGATTCAATTGTCATTCAGAAACATTGTCTAGGAAAAAACGCAACCTCTCACTTTGGACTTAATGGAATTTGGAAAATCTTAGTGTGCCAGACTGGTCCAAGTGACAAATCTGTACTTGGATGATTATGGTTCTAATTTTGTGAAAAGACTATTTGATCAAAGTGCAATGTAAGAGCGCATTCAAGTAGAAAGCTGGTTACCGGCGCTGATCTGCCAGCGCTGGTCCGTCGAGATAACCTCTACATAAAGTTTTTGAGTTACTCTTAATAATGTGTATTTAATTTATGATCGTTACCTCATAACTTGTCACTAGATACTTCGATTTTGATATTTCCTTTTTTTATTCGAAAGCTAGTACCTACTTGACGTGTGGTCATATATAATTTTCAGCGACATCTGACGAGTAGTTTTTGAGTTATCTATACTTCTCGATTTTGAAGTCGGTTATTTTTTGTAAAAAGTTATTGTATTATTTGAAAGCTGGTACTTGTCGGTGGTCCCGTATAAATTTGAATAACAACTGACGAGTAGTTTTTGATTTATCCTTAATGTGTATTTATGTTTGTTATCTCATAGCTTTGTACTGGGTATTCCAATTTTGACGATTCTTATTTTAATTGAAAGCCTGGGCTTGTCGTGTGGTTCCGTTAAATTAAATTTGATTTACATCAAATCAGTAGTTTTTGAGTTACTCTTAATAATGTGTAATTAATTTATGGTCGTTACCTCATATCTTAACACTGGGTGCTTCGACTTTTTAAATTATTTTTTTATTCAAAAGCAAGTAGGTCCTTGACGTGGGGTCTCATATAAATTTCAGTGACGTCTTACAAGTTGTTTTTGAGTTACATACACTTAGCTTTCAAGTAAAAGAAGAATCGTCAAAATCGGAATACCCAGTAGAAAGTTATGAGATAACAAACATAAATACACATTAAGGATAATTCAAAAACCAATCGTCAGTTGTTGTTCAAATTTACACGGGACCACCGACAAGTACCAGCTTTCAAATAATACAATAACTTTTTACAAAAAAATAACCGACTTCAAAATCGAGAAGTATAGATAACTCAAAAACTACTCGTCAGATGTCGCTGAAAATTATATATGACCACACGTCAAGTAGGTACTAGCTTTCGAATAAAAAATGGAATTATCAAAATCGAAGCATCTAGTGACAAATTATGAGGTAACGATCATAAATTAAATACACATTATTAAGAGTAACTCAAAAACTACTGGTCCGATGCCGCTCAAATTCATAATGAGACTACAATGATACTTGCATTGAACCACTTTCACTGTACCAGCTTTCAAATAAAAAGAGAATCATAAAAATCTAAACACAGTAAAAAGTTATCAGGAAAAAAACATAAGTACACAGTACAAAACATCCATACACATTATTCAAGTTAATTCGAAACTACTCGTCAGATGTCGCTCAAATTTATATGGGACCATACCACAAGCACCATCTTTCAAGGATATAAAGAATCATCAAAATCGGTTTACCCAACACGAAGTTATGGGGTCACAAACTTACCAACAAAGATAAAAAAAAAATAAAAAAGGATCGGTGAATAAGTTTTTTTTAACTTTTCTATTTGTTTGTAGTATGTTTGTGCTTGCTGATCTCAGAAACGGCTGAACGGGTCGTTATGGAATTTTCACTAGATTCTTTTTTGTTCGAAGGTAAAGTAAAAGTAGTGCTTGTCATAATTATGGTACCTTGTACATTGGAGCGACATCTGGCCGGTGGTTTTTGAGTTATCTTGACTTTGAAGTCGGTTATTTTTTTGTAAAAAGTTAGTTCTGAATCATATTAATATACTAGCTGTGTCGCTGTGCCCGAGGTTTCGCCCGCGTGAAACTCAGTATGTCACAAAATTCCGGGATAAAGAGTAGCCTCCATGTTGCTCCACAACCTCCTCCATCTCCCAGTGAAAGTCCGCAACTTCATTCGATAACAGTATTTTTTCCCGCATGAATCCCGATGTGGCGGGTATTCCGAATAAAGAGTAGCCTACTTATGTGTTGCTCCACAACCTTCTCTATTCTCCAACGAAAGTCCCATAAAAAATATTGGTTGCCTGTAAAGTCGGTATACGGGCGAAAGTTTTACGTGACAACGACTTTGAGTGGTAAAATAATTTTAATGTGAATATTCATTCGTATAGTAGGAAGAAGGATGAAATAATAGTAACAATTTAAAACATTTATTTATACAAATAATTATATTTAAAACATTGTAACACCATCCGCCATCTAGCGCTGCTAACCGTTAGACCATTAACCATTAGTCACAACTAAGTGAGATTACTCTACTTCTCCAGAGATGGCGCTGTACCATTTTCTGAAACACGCCAACGTGTGTACGCCGTAGCTACCATAAGTAACGTGAGCGGAGCTACTAACGCAGTTTCTTGAAGTGCCACCCGGCAAACCAATTTATAAGACGTTGTCACGTCAAAATCTGAAACCGCGACTTCGTTTGAGAATAATAGTTTTTCCTGCGGGAATCCCGAATTCCGGGATAAAGAGTAGCTAATATGATTCTCCACAACCTCATCTATCTCCAAGTGAAAGTTCCATAAAAATCTGTTCAGCCGTTTCTGAGATTAGCGTGCACAAACATAAGTAGATTACGGACATATAGATAAATTTGTTAGAGATTTTATTTTTTGTTTGTGCCAGAGTGGTCCATGTGCAAGAATTTTTAAATATTTGTTTGTGCCAGAGTGGTCTGTGTGCATTTTTTTGTGAAAAACCATCAATTTGTTATACTAAATACAAATGATTGTGATTATACATATCTTATTACTTTAATCTAACTTGTTAGCTGTAATTTCAATAAAGAATTACAAGTTAGAAGTTATTAGTTTCGCTACAATAAGTACAAACGCGTTTCCCTCGTTTTCTCGAAAAGTTAAAATTGTCACTTGGACCACTCTGGTTCTACCTTACCTAATTATGATTGCTGGGAGATAACATCCAGTAATTGCTTCGTTCCGAATCATTATCGATCGATCAGCACGTATTAATAATTGACTTTGTTAATTTATTTATTACAATATCAAGTCGATTTACTTAGGTCATGAATGCAGATGGTGATAGAAAATCCGACAGAAAATCCGACAGATGTTATTCGGCAACAATTATATCTCAGGTTTTATTTTTCCTGGAAAACCAAAATAAAAAGCAAAGTTTACTTGAATCTTATATTTCAAAGCTTTATTTACTTTGTACTCGTACTTTCTCACAAAACAGCTAAAGGCTCTCGTTACAATGTTAGGGGCCGTCCATTAATCACGTGATGTTTTTTTTGGCATTTTTTGACCCCCCCTCCCCCTTGGTGATACATGGTGAGATTAAAGGCTACCCCCCCTCCCCCCGCCCTTATCACGTGTATTTTTTCGTACCTCAAAAGTATAATTTTTTTAATATAATTATATAAAACTAGCTTTTGCCCGCGGCTTCGCCCGCGTGGAATTCGTTTATATTGCGAACCGGGGAAATGGGGAAGGGGGTACGTCATCAACTATCTTCCGGGGAAAATTCATCGAAATCATTCATGCGGTGTAGATTTTTCATACAAACTTTCATCCCTTATTTCAACCCTTTAGGGGTTGATTTGGTCGGTTATGTCGGCCTATTCTGGGAAGCGACCCAGAGAACTTGGCTGGTAGAGGCAGTCATTTGTGAACGTCGTCATGCCTTAATTTTTATTATGGTCTTAAACGTCGGCGCTATAAGCTGATTACTTACGAGTAATTGCTTTCATCAACAATTACTTATCTGCAGTAAATTAAGAGATATTCCCACGGAAGCTACTTATTTTATTAAATGCATCATAGATCATAGCATAGTATACATTTAAATAATATATAATTATGTAGTTATATTTATAAATTCAATTGTTTAGTTAATAGAGTGATGGTTATTTTCATGGTATTGCAGATGGCGCGTTTATTTTTATTGGGAAAACGAGGTATTGTTGCTTAGTTTTTGCTGGTAACATTCTTGTTGTGTGAACGTTTTGTGAGAGAGTGTCGAGCACAAACCGCCGCTAACAATGAAACGTAGTGTATTTCCGTAGGCGATTGAAAAAATTGTTAAGTACTTAGCTGAACATTTGTGTTTTTTGTAATATGTACGTATTTTGTACTAACATTAGTATCAGGTGGTTGAACCTTTGTATGGGTCAACTGACTTTGTTAAGACGTAACTAGTTAACTTTGTATCTGTCCACCAATAGGATCACCCGCGTAGATTTTTTTCAGTTTATACCTCTTTCTATGCCTTCCTAGGGATTCTCAAAACTCCTCTCTTAGGGGTCACTAACACACATAGGTACACATCGTACACTCCCCAAGAGTATTATATTGATTAATTTTGCTTTTTGGGTTCACCTATTGCAAAGTTATGAGGTAACACACTAAAAATAAGTAGAGTTAAATTGAAAACCTCGTTCTTTTTTTGAAGTCAGTAAAACCTATAGTAAAGTTTAAAGACTATAGTTGTATCACAGCTACGAACGATGTGTATCTAAGTTATTAATTTCTTGATGTAGTTTTGACTGTTTCCGTGTTTTTCCGATTATAATAGGTTTACTGAAGTCCAATTGATCACAATTTTTTTGCATTATTTAGATATATTTTCTTCAGTGACCATTAGAATAAAATGCCGTTTCAATGAATAAATAACATTATTTGATTAATTTAATCAACATTAACATCACCTAAACAGGTTTAAAAATAGTTAACAGTCCATATCAATCCAATTATAACCCTGTGTGTTCAGTAATAAAGTCTCTAATCGTAGGAGCGGCTATGTTCGCGAAGACGCTGGGAGAAAGCGCCTGTCCACATCCTCGACCAAAGGAGACGATTCCCACAGCCATATCTTCTTGAATTGCCGCTCCGCCAGAATCACCCTGAAAAATTATGATGACTTTAAATTTCTTCACAACCCCATAACCCATATATCTTCCCCCTACTGGGCACGAGTCTATTCTCAGAATGAGAAGGTAAAGGCCAACGTCCAATGCGGATTAGTGGATTTCACACACCTTTGAGTTTTGCGAACTCTGGCATGTAGGTTTTCTCTCGATGTTTTCCTTCATTTAATAACTAGTGACATTTAACTGCTTAAAACGCATATTTATAATTCCGAAAAGTCTGAGGTGCGTGCCCTGGGACGAGTAGAAAGCCGAATTCTAATACAAACGACAATAGGAGTATCGCTTAAAGCTTAAGCAGATGTTAAATATCATGTCGGGCCAAAATTTCTGCAGTTACTTTAAAAAGTTAGACTTTACACTGTTTCAGTTTTCAGAATTGCATTCATTCTCTCGAGAGCGCCAATTAAATGGAAAATCGATACTCCATCTCCTACCTGTACCCTGACACCGTGTGTAATTACCGTGTGCTGATGTATGAGAAAGTCACATTCTGTCTGACCTCTGACCTCGCCTGGTAAATTTTAAACAGGAATAAGGAGACCTCAATGTAGCTACAGATCTATGACGAAATTAAAATAAGACAAGACAGACATATTATTAAGGTTCCGTGTTTTGCTATTAGTTACGGAATCCTAAAAAAACCATTCCTACATCTGTGTACTAGGAGTAAGGATTGTAACCATATCCTGAATTATGCAAACTTAGTGTTATTATAGTTATAACGTTTATGAGTGAATTCAAGAAGACTACCTGACAAGTTCCTTTCCCTCCAAGGAAGAAGTTGCCGCCGCACCACATGTTGTTGGTAAGGACCGAGGAGTAGACCAGCCGGCACCGGCTCTGGCTCACAACGGGGATTTCCACCGACATCAGCCGATCTGGGATTGATGAGGCTCCTTGCTGAAATACGCCTTCAATTATACTCATTTCATGGCAATGTTTTATTTTTATGTAAGTATAACTAATTGATTATAAAAAAATATAACTAAAAGATTAAGTCGATTATAATCGACTTCAACATCACGACAAGTACCTACAAGGCTATTCTGTAAGAAACAGGTGACTCAGGTGAGTTGTGTCACTTCGATTGCGGGCTTTATTGGCGCTGCCGTCGGTTTTAATTTTAACAGCACGCGATGTACGTCAAAATCGAAATTTCACCGCGGATTCAGCTATCGAGATGTCAAAGATTTCCTTACAGAATAGCCTAGCTGATGACTCTAAGACTACTTTATAAGGCACCACACAACAAGCACCAGTTTTCGAATTAAAAGTTAAGAGGTCAGGACTATAAATGAAATATACATTTTTAGGGATAACTCAACAACTGCCCGCCAGATGTCGCTCAAATGTATATGGAATCAGACGCTAAGCACGAATAATAAATTCGTTTCTTGTGTGTTGTCCATGAAGCCAACTATACAAGAATTCGTAGAATGGAGCTCTGATTGTGTGGCGTTACCTATTTACTCTCTACCTATCAACTCGGATGGGCTGCGTTCGGGAAACTGCGTCATATCTTGTCGTCCAAAATACCTCAGTGCCTGAAGTCGAAGGTGTTCGAGCAGTGTGTGTTGCCAGTGATGACATACGGCTCCGAGACGTGGTGCTTCACTATTGGTCTGATGCACAAGCTCAGAGTCGCTCAGCGGGCTATGGAGAGGGCTATGCTCGGTATTTCTCTGCGTGATCGAATCAGAAATGATGAGATCCGTAGACGAACACGGTTAACCGACATAGCCCAGAGAATTAGCCGACTGAAGTGGCAATGGGCCGGCCATATAGTTCGGAGGACCGACAACCGTTGGGGAAGAAAGGTCCTCGAATGGAGACCACGTCTCGGAAAAAGGAGCTTAAGGCGCCCCCCGACCAGGTGGACTGACGACCTGATGAAGACGGCGGGCATAGTCAAGAATGGATAGGCTTCTAATTCTAAGCACAAAATAGCCAATTGTGTTCTAGGTGAGGGCGCTTTACCAACCACGACATACATGCTGTTGCTGGTGGGTGAAGCTAGTGGGTGGACGGGTCGCGGCCCTGACCATCAGGGTAGGATGTATTGTAGTGTAGCAATAACTTAAACTACGTTATCATCCATTACACTTGCCTACAATCCGTGTTGGGACCTAAAAGGGAAACGACTCCCTCCCGGTATCATCAGTAGGCTGTACCGCTATACGTAGATTGGCCATGGTGTGGTAAGGTTTGTTTGTATGTCGACAGATAAAAAAAAATTGCAGAACTGGTCACACTACTAACGAAGCGCGAAGGTTGGATTTTTAAGTTAAAAAATATAATTGGATTTTGGATTGGAACTTCCTTTCTGCTCATATTTTTACTATGTCACTTTCATAGTGAACGTAACTGACGTAAATAGATAGGTATTTACTCACTGATCTATAGATCGATCTCTATGAGCCTGGTTTCCCCGCTCTATCATAAACTATAATCACAACTCTTTATTCTGTGGTTTTTTCCTTTTTCTGTATCTTTATGGTTACCATAGACATGAACATTGACTTGACGTGTACGTTTGACGTGGTTTGACGGATACGATGTGACAAGTTGACTTGACAGTTGACAACACAACAGAAGGATCTGTCAATGAGATGTGGCATTAGGTTATTGATGAATGAATTCATTCATGAATTCCATAGATTAATATAGTAATGAATTCTGAATTGTTTTGTTCTTGCATTAATGCAACTGAATATTCATTATAACTCTAAGAGAGGAATCCAGAAGACAAGATGAAGAGCGTTTCCCTGTTATTCCTCACAGTTCTTCTTACTTATTACAATGTTGATGCTCAAAGCCGCTTTAAAGGGGTAAGTAATTTATGAAAGTGAAGTGATCCCGGTTTAGCTTACATTAATTCTTTCGACAGTAAATAGCACCTTTTCCGTTTCAGATCGAGGACAAATTGGAAGAGTTGATGGATATAGCTTCAAAGCGGTCTATAATACAATTGAATCTAAGCAAATTTAAAGACTTCGTGAAGTCTCCACCGAGGGACTACTCGTTTATCGTAATGTTCACCGCCATGGCTCCATCTCGTCGCTGTGCGATTTGCCAGCACGTGTACGAAGAGTACCTCCTAGTGGCAAATTCATTTAGGTACCTCCGAACAAACACTGACAAGTTGTTCTTCGGTATGGTCGATTTTGATGATGGATCTGACATATTCCAAATGGTATGTATCTTGGAGAACATTGACAATATTCAGCCTATATGGATCTTGGTCTGAGTCACAGTGGTCATGGGTGCTGGCAGAAGGATGGAGCTGTATACTCACTTATTTTCTAAAATCCACTGAATTTTATATAATTTTTTTTTAACATTAAGTTATAGCTTCACTATGGTAAAATCATGCAAAAGTTATTTTAATTTGAAGTACACTTCTTGTCTTAAACTTTAATAGACATTTTGGTAATGCAGCTTATAAACATTATTACACTAATTTATGTCATGATGAATATGGTTGTAATGTCACTTTCCAGTTGCGGCTAAACACGGCTCCAGTGATAATGCACTTCCCAGCGAAGGGTAAACCAAAGCCAGCTGACAGCATGGACTTTGAGCGCCATGGGATCCATGCTGAGGCTATTGCTAAATGGATCCAGGATAGATCTGAAGTTCAGGTACTGTGAAGATGTGGACAAATTATACTGTTATTTCCAAATTAATCAGAAAAATTTCATGCACATGGCCAAGTATAACAAACCTTTATAATTTCGTTTTTTAAATCCTAATATGCCAAATATCAACAAAGTTCTTGATGTCATAATTATAGTAGTAGACCCTCATATTCAGTAGAGTTACCATAGGACAATAAGAGGTGTTAGTGTGGGTAAGAGTTGTGTGTTCAGTTCTCACTTTAAAAAAAATTGCCTTTCTAGTTATACTTGGCAGGTATAATGAAGATTTTTTAATTCTTCTTTTAGAGCAGTATCACTTGGCACATAGCAATTATGATTTATTTTCGAAAATATCACTTAACATGTTTATTTATGTAATGTTTGAATTTATTGAAGTTTAAAATAGTACCTTTCCACAGGTCAGAGTATTCCGTCCACCCAACTATGGAGCAGCCGTTGCTATTGGTACAGTTGCGATATTAGTGGCCGGTCTGCTCTACCTTCGGCGCAACAATCTCGAGTTCCTCCAGAACAAACAGATGTGGGCCATTGGAGCAGTGTTCTTCTGTTTCGCCATGGTTTCCGGTCAGATGTGGAATCAGATACGAGGCCCACCATTCTTCCATAGATCTAAGAATGGCCCAGTCTACATCAACGGAGGATCTCATGGTCAATTTGTGTTAGAGAGCTATATTGTGGCTGTATTGAGTATCCTTTTGAAATTACCACCTGAGTTGCCAAACCTTCAGTTTTCAGACAACAGGATATTTAATTTAAAGCAATTTATAGAGTCAGTTATAGTAAAAGTAAAAATTACAGACTAAAGTGTGCATGGTTTCTTGAAACATTATGATTTTAAAGTTATAATAATTGCGGAATATCATTTTATGGAGTACTAAGGGTGATTGCATAGTCAAGCTTACTGACAGCGCGGTTGATCTGCGCCGATTAATCACGCTAAAAATGTACGTCATATGACATACGTCGCGCGCGGTTCGTCGGCGCGGGTCTCTTTACACTATAAAACGGTACAAGAGACTCGTGGATAGTGACTTAGTGACCCGCGCGCCCGTCAACCGCGCTGGTGGTAAGTTTGACTATGCAATCTTTCACCCTAAGAGGATAATAAAAAAAAAGTCTATTTGGGTTCCGTGATTATTGCAAAATAGACTAAATAACGATTAAACGCGACAATCAATTCGTTGGTCCCGGGCAATAAAACGGTAATATAAAAAATCGATTATTAGGCGTATTTATATTTCAGACCCAATAAAATATTCATGGCCGTGTTACTGAACTACTTCCAAAAATATAATTATCATTATGCATTTGTAATAATAACTGGTTACTAAAAACATGATCTTGAAAAAAAACCAAACCATTTCCTGAACTCGACCCAGACGGAGCAGTAGTAGTAGGTATGATCCTGATGATCGAGGCGGCGGGCGGCGTGCGCGGCGACCGGCACGACCACGACGGCAAGCGGCGCCGCTTCCAGTCCGTGGTGGGGCTGGTGCTGGTCTGCGTGTTCTTCTCGCTGCTGCTCTCCGTGTTCCGGGTCAAGACGCAGGGGTACCCGTATAGGTGAGTAGTAGATGGTGCGGTGGTTGTTTCCTGAACGTGCGCGGCGACCGGCACGACCACGACGGCAAGCGGCGCCGCTTCCAGTCCGTGGTGGGGCTGGTGCTGGTCTGCGTGTTCTTCTCGCTGCTGCTCTCCGTGTTCCGGGTCAAGACGCAGGGGTACCCGTATAGGTGAGTAGTAGATGGTGCGGTGGTTGTTTCCTGAACGTGCGCGGCGACCGGCACGACCACGACGGCAAGCGGCGCCGCTTCCAGTCCGTGGTGGGGCTGGTGCTGGTCTGCGTGTTCTTCTCGCTGCTGCTCTCCGTGTTCCGGGTCAAGACGCAGGGGTACCCGTATAGGTGAGTAGTAGATGGTGCGGTGGTTGTTTCCTGAACGTGCGCGGCGACCGGCACGACCACGACGGCAAGCGGCGCCGCTTCCAGTCCGTGGTGGGGCTGGTGCTGGTCTGCGTGTTCTTCTCGCTGCTGCTCTCCGTGTTCCGGGTCAAGACGCAGGGGTACCCGTATAGGTGAGTAGTAGATGGTGCGGTGGTTGTTTCCTGAACGTGCGCGGCGACCGGCACGACCACGACGGCAAGCGGCGCCGCTTCCAGTCCGTGGTGGGGCTGGTGCTGGTCTGCGTGTTCTTCTCGCTGCTGCTCTCCGTGTTCCGGGTCAAGACGCAGGGGTACCCGTATAGGTGAGTAGTAGATGGTGCGGTGGTTGTTTCCTGAACGTGCGCGGCGACCGGCACGACCACGACGGCAAGCGGCGCCGCTTCCAGTCCGTGGTGGGGCTGGTGCTGGTCTGCGTGTTCTTCTCGCTGCTGCTCTCCGTGTTCCGGGTCAAGACGCAGGGGTACCCGTATAGGTGAGTAGTAGATGGTGCGGTGGTTGTTTCCTGAACGTGCGCGGCGACCGGCACGACCACGACGGCAAGCGGCGCCGCTTCCAGTCCGTGGTGGGGCTGGTGCTGGTCTGCGTGTTCTTCTCGCTGCTGCTCTCCGTGTTCCGCGTCAAGACGCAGGGGTACCCGTATAGGTGAGTATTCTTATAGTCTAGGCAAGCAGACAAGCATATGGGTAATCTGATGGGTATTGGTCACAGTCGTCCATGGACATTGGCAACACTAGTCACCAGCGCATTGCCAGCCAAGAAGAAAGCCATTCTTGAAGGACCCCATTTCGACGAATTTGACGATTTTGACGAATGACCTGTCAATAATCTAAGCTGGATCTAAGTTTGCGCAAATCTTTTGTTTTCTTTGCAGTTCCTTAACATGGTTTTTAATGGCATAACAATAATAAGTGTTTTCTTTTTCAGTTTCCTGTTCAAATAAGGAATCAACAATGAAGTATTTAAGGAGTTGGGCAGACAACGGATGGGACGTGCCTTGATCTGTCTAGGGCCTTACGATACAATTGTTTATATGCTCCAATATTGTTGTGGTGTGCACATGTGATTTTTTAATGTTTGAGCGATAGACTTCATTAAAGTAATTTATTTATTTTGGCTTTTTATTTGTATAGTTGCGTATTCTACACTAGGATTCCTTGTGTCGTGGGCAGAGATGTACAAAATGGTTTTAAAAAAGCATTTAAATTCAAAATGCAAAATACTTTTCAGATTAACTATTTCAAATGCAAAATACCAAATAGTTTTGTGTTTTGTATTTCAAATGCTAAATACAAAATAGGTATTTTCAAAATACTTTTTTAAAATAAAATACCTTTTTAACCGACTTCAAAAAAGAAGGAGGTTCTCAATTCGACCGTATATATATGCTTTTTTATGTTTGTTCAGCGATTTTTTCGTCGTTTATGGGCCGATTTTGATAATTATTTTTTTGGTGTAAAGTAGACATGCGCAGTGAGGTCCTTTTAAAAGGATCACCAGGATCTGATGATGGCATCTCGGAGAAATCGAGGGCAACTTTCGAAAATTTTAGGGACGACTAGTGTGTTTGTTAATTTTTTCATAAGTACATGAAAGCGCTACAATTTCATGAAGGTCTGGAGTCAATCTGATGAAGCCGAAAGACAGTCAAGGGAACTCCTCAACGATTTACTGTAGTTATCTAGTGTTTGGACTTGATTAATTTGTAGTGACGAGAACTTTACACCTACATGTTTAATTGGGCGTTTACCCGCGGTCCCGGTAGTTTGACCCATTAACGGGACCACGGGTAATTAATTAAGCGCCATCTGGCGAGTAGTTTTTGAGTTATCTCAGCTTATCGAGGTTGAAGTCGGTTATTTTTTGTAAAGAGCAATAATGACCAAATCGAATGATATTTTTATTTATTTAAGGTATTTATATTTATATTAGGTAGGTATTTATATAAGTGTCTCCGCAGGCTCCTCAGGTCCTCAGGGGGTGTTGAAAATGATGATTAGACTTGGTCGAATTAATACGTTTAATACAGACGATGGCTTGGTTTACAATTAGTTGTTGCTTGTGACGCGTATGGAAAGCGAATGGAAGATTCCTATGCGTTATACAATTCAAAATTTTGGAAATTGTGCGTTTTTTAATATTTGAAATTTGCGCCAATCATATTCAAATAAATTAGATGCATAGACAACAAAACGACATAGATAAAGCGAATGTTACAGATTAAATAATGAATGATAATACATTATAAATAGAGTAAATACGAGTTGGTTGATAAGTTTGTACAGACTAAAAATGGCGCTGTAGTCGCTGCGACGGCGGTGTCCGTTACGCCGTAACATGCCCCCGGCCTTGGAAGCTCCGGCTTCAAAAACTTCTTCGCGTATCGTCGTCTTCGAAGAGTGGACAAATTTTCGAGAAGGCGCGCCTCACGATGGCGCCAGAGCTTGTCCGAATGTCAGCTACCCTCGCTACGCCTTCTTTGTCCGCGATGGTGCTCACAATGCGGCCGATCTTCCATTTTAAAGGGGGGAGGTTATCATCTTTTAGGACAACCATTGTGTTGGGTTGTAAACTGTCCCCGTTCTCCTTCCACTTGCATCTGGTCTGAAGCTCCGAGATGTATTCCTTTGTCCAGCGGGTCCAGAAATGATATCGAATCTGCTCCACTCTCTGGTATCGGTTGAGTAGTCCTCTGGATTTGTTGCGCATGTCCTGGTATACCGGTGATGTAAGCGGACGACCAACCAGGAAGTGACCAGGACTAAGAGGAAGGAAATCGTGGGGATCGGATGATAACGGGGATAAAGGACGGGAGTTGAGGATGGCTTCGACTTGAGTTAACACCGTGGTGAACTTCTCAAACGTCAAATGAGCATTACCGATGACGCGTGCCAAGTGCGACTTGCAGGATTTCACTCCAGCTTCCCACAATCCCCCAAAATGAGCAGCGTAACAGGGAATGAATTTGAATTTAATAGACTGACTCGACGCATATTCAATTATATCAGTTCCGCATTCGGTTAAATATTTCGCAAATTCGTTTTTCGCACCAACGAAATTTTTTCGCGTTATCAGAAAATATTTCGTCAGGTTTTCCGCGTCGCGAAATAAAACGTTTCAAGGCTAGAATGTATGCTTCAGCTGTTAAATCACTAACCAACTCCAAATGAATAGCACGCGTTACAAAACATATAAAAAGTAATCCACTCCACAGCAGCGAAACGGATAGGTGCTTGTTATACGTTCCTTTGGCAGGTTACCCATGAGTGGACTCAGAGTTTTACCTCTCAATCGCCTACACGTGACGCACTCATGCACGATTTTTCGCGTAAGATTCCTACCTGCAATAGGCCACCAGCGCTGGCGAAGATTGTAAAGCAGCGCTTGGGAGCCGCGTGAAGTAAGCGTTGGTGTTCGCATCGCACGAGTAGCACTGTGAAGTGATGTTTAGCAGAAAGTAATACCGGGTGTCTTTGCTCATAATCGAAATTTTCGGAGTTGCTAATTCGTCCACCAACACGTAGTAAGCCGTTGTCGTATACATTTAATTTCGAAAGACTAGGTCTACCTTTGAACGATTTATGCTTCGAAACTACCTAAATCGATTTCCGCGGAGAAGGAGTCCTTTTGCGATAGTCGTGCAAGTCCTACTTCAGCCTTCTTCAGTTCGTCTACTGTGAGCTCGCCCGTATTTGTATCCGCTTTATTCCTGCGCGCATTGTATATGAAACGAAGTACGTAGGCGAAAGCGCGTCTCATGCATTCGAACTGCGAAAACTTAGAAAATGAAAACGCCTCAGCGGTTTGCACGGATACCCAGACATTTGCGGTGTTAGGTTTAATCTCAGGCAGGTCGTAAGCCTTTTGCGACGCATCAGTAAATATATGCAACTCAATTCGTTCATAGTCGTATTTGATAACGCGGTGAGGGATGCGCAGTCGATCGAGCTCCGATAGCCCCGTAGCAAACCGGTTCCACGCATATGCTACGTCACGCGGCAACTCGTCGTCCCAGTCTATTCCTAACAACCATGTTTGTTGCAATAGTATTTTAGCGATCATAATTGTAGGACTGAGCAAACCAAACGGATCGAATATTTGCGAAACGTGAGATAATATTGTGCGCTTTATTAGCTTAGCTTCATTTTAGATCTTAAATTGTGTATTATAATGAAATTCATCCGATATGTTATTCCACCCGATACCTAAAGTTTCGCAACTACTCTCTTCGTCGTTGCGCGTAGTAGCAGTAACGAAATGGTCTTCATATCGGCGTTCCTCCGTTCGCGTATCACAGGGTGCAGGCAGCTCTTTAAGCTCAGAAAATTTGCGAAGTTGGTTTTCTATCGTTACAGAAAAGTTGCATCGAATAGGGTCCTTCCCTCGTGGTCTGTTAATGGGACCGGAAATTATCCAACCTAACTGCGTACTTTGTAAGTGAGGACCACTGGGCAAACGTATTTTCCCCTCGCATAATACCTTTCGGACCGTTGGTCCCACTGCTAGGTTCCACTAATGGGTCCAGGAGGATTTTCAAGTACTCATGGACCCACTGCATAATAATGGTGGGGCTATTAGGATTTGTAAATCCTTATGTCTCCACTTCCTTTGTTATGATACTGGCTATTATCTTATACAATATAGCACATAAAAATTACTGAGAGTTGGCATTGATTGACATTGAGTGTCACTTAATTTAATCGTGAATTGAAGTTGAAGTAAATAAAATAAAGTAGTCTAAGATCCGAATCTAAATTGACATTCATCGGGTTGATAAGCGAATCAAACTTAATTTATAATAAATTTCGTATATTAGAAAATATATTAAAAATGGGTAGATAACAAAAATCCTGGACAGAATACTTTTAATTATTTTTTAAAAAATGATTTTTCATGAAATGTTGCATGTTGAAGATAATAATAAAATTTTATGCTGGACTTAAAGTATAGAACATTATAGAATGTGCAGACGTAGCGTAGACTATTATTTACCTGGACGAACTACTGGGTAGACAGTTATAAACATGTATGTCAATTCTAGTTACTTTCACTAGATTTGATAATAGAAAAAAAATTATATCAGCATAAGCGCTGTTTTATTCTACTAACAAATTAGACTTCAGTAAGAGAACACCTTACCTACATGTTTAACATACCCGGCAATAAAAAAAGTTAGTTTACATACCGAGCATGCGCACTTTCTTATATTCACGATCCTTACAGACCCAACAGCAATGTTTAGTCCTTTATTATCACACGGTATACTTACCTCTCTGTCACTCATTTCCGGACGCGTTGTAATTGAAATCTTTAAAATTTGTATACCCCTATTAGGACCGAATTTTTTGCAGTCTACCCTAGTGTTCAGAATAAAACAGCGCTTATGCTGATATAATTTTTTTTCTATTATCAAATCTAGTGAAAGTAACTAGTATTGACATACCTGTTTATAACTGTCTACCCAGTAGTTCGTCCAGGTAAATAATAGTCTAGTCTACCCTACGTCTGCACATTCTATACTTTAAGTCCAGTATAAATTTTTATTATTATTTTCATTATGCAACATTTTATGAAAAATTATTTTTTTTAAATAATTAAAAATATTCTGTCCAGGATTTTTGTTGTCTACCCATTTTAATATATTTTCTAATATACGAAATTTATTACAAAATAAGTTTGATTTTCTTATCAACCCGATGAGTGTCGATTTAGATTCGGATCTTAGACTAAAGTCTCTGTGAGCAAACCACTGCTACGGTCCACTAATGGATGACAATTTATGTTTTATTAATATAAAAGTTGGAACAGTATTGGTACACGATGGGTACCAGTATTATAAACACAGAGTTTATAAAAGTTCAAAAACAAGGTGGATTTGCAGATGGAAAAAATGCAAGAAGTGTACGGGAGCATTGACCGTACATGTGAGTACAAAACTGTAAACTAAAAGGATCACATCAGATCACATAAATAAATAAAAAAACGTGTGGCACTAGGGGACTGCCGCGGTAAAGCTATTGCCTAGTTTTTTTTATTAACTTATGGAATTATCATATTTAAGCAATATTTTCTTTTCTTTGATATTAATTCAAGTTACACTTTTTGAGCGTGGTCATAGCATTGAGATACTATTATGGGTCATAGATGACATAGATGATAGACACCTATATATACCTATATACACAGACATTATGTCTGTGCCTATATATTTTATTAAATATTCAAATGAAATTAGTACATAAAGAAATAACGGTTGGTCATTGCTTAGAACAACTTCGATAAAATTTCAGATCCACAGTTATACCTAAGTTTTTTTTCGTAAGGTGAATATTTAAAAATACAATTTTCTTTTATTATTTACAAAAAAGTGTTTTTAATTATCAAAAAAAAATCAGCTTCAAGAAAACCACATTTTTGTATCTAATAGTACTTAAGTACATAAAATGAATTGACAGGGTTAATTAAAAAAAAACACCATAGAGGTTTCAGTCAATTATGGCTAGTGGGACTACTAATACAATAAAATATTTTTAAAAATTAGTACTGTTAGTTCCACTACTTAAGTGGGTCCATGAGTACTTGAAAATCCTCCTGGACCCATTAGTGGAACCTAGCAGTGGAACCAACGGTCCGAAAGGGCATAATAGGTCCCAGAAAATATCTGCGCCTAACAATATGTCGATATTTTGTGGTTCATAAAACCTGGGATCGGCTAATTGTATGTTTTCAGGGATCCCAAGATGCGCGTGTGGTTTAGGTATAACTGGAAGCGTGGATGTGATGTGCGGCAATACCAAACATTGAATTTGTGATGAGTAGGTATTGATGAATGATTTCAGTTCAATATTGCATGTCCATGTCGACTGAGCGCTTGAATTACCTACACCTGTAATTTCTTGAGTGGACTGTATTATATTAACGCCTAATTTGTCGCATAAAGATTGCGTAATGATGCATCTTTCGCTGCCCGAGTCGAGCAGCGCGCGCGCTACGTGATACTTATTTTGTTTATCTTTTACCCGCACTAAGGCAGTTGACAATAATACGGAATGCATACAGTTATCGACAACACTTGGATCGTTAGCGGGATGTGTGTTGCGCGCGCCCAACGCGACGCGCGAATGATGTTGCCGTTGGTACGAATGGAGCGCTAGGACCGGTTTGCTATTGCCGTCGCTTTGTGCATCGCGTTCAACGTCAGTAGTGTCATTATGAATGAGCGTATTGTGTTTCTGGTCGCATTTTTTGCACGGTCCGAATCTGCACTCGTTTATTCTATGACCGGAGCGTAAACAATTCTCGCATAGGTTATGTGTTTTGATTAAGTTAATTTTATTCGCTAGGTTAAAGTCGCGAAATGCCTGACATGCGTACAACGGATGGAATGAAGTGCAAAGGATACACTTTTTAGCATTAGTGTGTGAAGCGTGCTGTTTATTGTTGGTGGAAACATTGCAGTGAATTTTAGTCGGCGCATCGGTGACTAGCTTCTTCGTGTAGTTGCTAGTGTGTGATAAATGCAATGTTTCCAGCATGTCGGCCCTATCTCTCAGGAACGTCAATAAGCTACCTACCTCCAACTTTGACTCGGTATCTCCAGAGTGTTTTAGTGCAGTGATTTTGTGTTGTTCCCACTCGCGTTCTGTCGTTTTGTCTAATTTGGAAACAACAATGTAAATGATTAGCGTGTCCCAACTGTCAACGGGTTCACCTAGTAGTTTTAAAGCCCGTAAATTCTTTGTAATTGTATCTACTAAGTTTCTAAGCGCACCTGGAGATTCCTTTGCCAAAGCTTGGATGTTAAACAGCGATTTGACGTGATTATGTATCAATAGCCTAATATTGTTGTAGCGTGAAATTAGCAACTCCCACGCTACCGTATAATTAGCCGCAGAAAACTCAAGCGAGTGGATCACCATTGCCGCACTGCCTTTTAACGATGATTTTAGGTAATGGAATTTCTGGATATCATGAATGTGATGTGCGCTGTGTATAAGAGAATTAAAGGTATCTCTGAATTCCAACCAATGCTCATACGAACCATCGAAAGTAGGTATGGATATTGTAGGCAACTTAACACTTTCCATCGTTGTATTTGTGTTATTAGTGGTAACCTGCACAGCTTTAAGCAAACATTCTGCCCGGGCTACTGAAACGTATTCTCGAATAATTCGCGTTGAGATAACTGCTCTTCGAGATCGACTTCTAACACTAGCTCTTCGATTTGACTTTGCAAATTATTAAATTCGGCGAACAGATTCGAAGCGCTTTGTACTCTTAAATTTAAATCTACACGCGTTTGAGTCGATAAAATTTCGTTAGTTTGAAAACCGTTTATGAAATTAACGAATTTAGTAAGGCGGCCCTTAAGTATTGACCGTTTTTTGATTAAGTTTAAAATTAATTTGTTCGTTTCGTCATCGTCCGTAACGGTTATTTTGTACGGGGATTTCGATCTAGTCCTAGTTTCTGTGCTCATTCTGGGAAATTGAGTGAAAGGTGGAGTACTTACGATTTAAGCCGCAGTTGGAGCTGGCAACGGCACACTGCTTGGCAGAAAACGCGTCTCCTGGCGTCTCGATCACTGGAATGTAAAGTTTCCACGGAATCAAAACAAGCACGGGAAAGGTTTCGCGGATAGGATAGATCGGTTGGCCGTACCGTTAATTGTTTGAAGCGATGTTAAACGCTGCGATGTCCGATGGGAGCTTCAACACCCTGCGCCTCTGAGGTCTTCTGAAGATCTTGTACGCTGGCTCGTCGTACGTGCTGCTCTGCGGGTCCGATTTGGATTGACGTTCGGCTTGCTGGGTCCAAATTGAGTTGGCGTCCGGCTTGCTGGGTCCAAATTGGCTTCACGTCTAGCTTGCTGGCTCCAATTTCTTGCTTAGTCCGGCTACGAAGGACCAATTTATGTCTCCGCAGGCTCCTCAGGTCCTCAGGGGGTGTTGAAATGATGAGTAGACTTGGTCGAATTAATACGTTTAATACAGACGATGGCTTGGTTTACAATTAGTTGTTGCTTGTGACGCGTATGGAAAGCGAATGGAAGATTCCTATGCGTTATACAATTCAAAATTTTGGAAATTGTGCGTTTTTTAATATTTGAAATTTGCGCCAATCATATTCAAATAAATTAGATGCATAGACAACAAAACGACATAGATAAAGCGAATGTTACAGATTAAATAATGAATGATAATACATTATAAATAGAGTAAATACGAGTTGGTTGATAAGTTTGTACAGACTAAAAATGGCGCTGTAGTCGCTGCGACGGCGGTGTCCGTTACGCCGTAACAATAAGGTATTTAGTTACATATTATTTATTATATGTATGGATTATTATAATTTTCTTTTATTAATAACAATTGGACTGGTATTGTTAAAAAGTGAAAAAAATAAACATCAATTTTTATTTATTATGGTTTTTAACAATACCAGTTGTTCGAATACATCATCACTCATTTTGGTACGAAGTTCCTTACGGCAGGCTTGGAGGAGATAGGGATTTTGCTGCGCGACCGAACTGAAAAAATGTGATAGTAAAACCGTAAGAAAAAGTCCGTGGAATAAAACCGTTATGAGAATGAGAACGTTAATGAGACGTGCGCAGGCGCGACAGTCGTATACACAAGCGAGTAGTGTGTAATACTTTTCTCTTTCTCCCTCTTTCTTTTCGTTATTTTGTTATTGTTATTGTGTTTTTGTTATTTTAGTCGATAATTTGAATTACGATTTTTTTATTTTACGTAATTTATTATTTCCTAAATACTTTCCTGTACTTAAATAAAAACTAATCAGCAAAATTTAAGACAAAAATCAAGAAAACCTACATAAAATTGAGCACGATTTTTTTTGCAAATTGTGTCGATTCTACATTAGCCGAAGGAACTTCGTTACTACCTGGTGTCCCACGACACCACATTCTTTTTATTTCTTCTGTGAGGTCTCATAATCATCCCACCGTACGAAAAAAGTCTTTCTACTGGTGCTGAACTTGGTAAGGATGTGTTGTATTTTAATAACACTTTTTTTTATTGTAGGATAAGCGTTTAGCACCTCCAGACTTGTGCACTCATCCTTTAAATATTGTAGGGTAAAAAGGACACGCATGGCTAGCAGGCGCCTCTATCGGTCAAATTCGACATACAAGCGTCATTCGTTCATTTCATTTTGTTTGACTGGTAATGTTGGCTAAACTTAATCACAAAGTATTTTGCATTTTAAAATGAATATTATAAATGCAAAATACGTCTTGAAAGGTATTTCAAATAAAATACAAAATGTTTTTCACTAAAAGGCATTTAAATGCAAAATACAAAATAGGTATTTTGCATTTTGTATTTGCATTTTAAATAGAAGTATTTCAAATAAATCGCATCTCTGGTCGTGGGTGCCATGGACGGATTATACACAAGGCAAGGACAGACACCCAGACCAAGAACGGGAATTTAAAATCATCATTCCAATATCCGCCTCGCTTGGTATCGAACCCAGGACCGCTAACAGGAAGCGCGGTAATGCCTACCGCGGTATAACCTTTGCGTCACACAGGACGCCAAATAATGCAGGTCCCAGCGAAAAATGTTTTTCCTGCTCTTTGGTAGGTCATCCGTTCGCTTTTGGACTGCAACACATTTATATTATTTTCGGGGTTACTGTATCTGTGGGCAAGCTGACCAACTAGCCAAAAGGTGGCTCGTCTACTTATTAGTCAATTGTTGACAGAAAGAAAAATGCATTCACAAAGCTCCTGTGGTTTCTTTCTTTGTGTTTATCTAATAGTGCTAATAACCATTTACATTTTAAATGATTTAGTGTGGCCCACAAGGCTTGAGAATAAATTTAACACAACATAATTTATTAGTATCTAGAATTTCGCAATTTCCCCGCAAGGTCTACGACATAAATCAAGATGAGGAAATCTTAGCGTTACGCAAAAAAACTTAGCAGCAGGTCGGACGTAGAGGCAATCGAACATGGTAAAACTATTTTACCTATTTGCTAAACGATACTGGAATAACGAAAAGAAAAAAAAAACGAAAATTTTGTATAAATTCTATTATAATAATAAATAAATAATTTAACAAACAAAAGAGTCTAAATCAGTCCAATTTATTAACAATTATTATAATTAGTAGGCAATGATTTCACATGACAGCTAATGGTATTAAATAAATAAGTAATATTCACTGCACACATCTGATAATCGCCGAAGGCAGTACTTAATTTGCTATGTGCCTCCCTTGCATGTTGATTTAAAATGACATTTATAGACATTGCATAAAACAGTACATTTATATGTGTGACATGCTTCGTATCATCGTAATCTGCATGTAAATGCATGATGTTGTATCATACATATTATATGTATAGCTAAAAGGTGTATAATTTAATAGTATTTATTTCGTGATAACATTAGTTAAATAAAAAATATTGCTTAGGAATTAGTGCATATTAAATGCGTAATATTGTACCAAACGTAACATCATTAAAATAATTTGTTAAAATTTTAATCCATAAAAACATGAACTTAAAATATTTAAAAATAAAAACAATATATCTTATTTAAATATAAACTTATCAAATAATTAAAATCTCTTGAGCCTCCATAATTTTTAATATAATTTAGTATAATAATAGAATAATTGTTTTCTTTACGATAAAAAGTACTTCAAGTTTACAGAAGACCTTTGAAGACAGCAAATCTCTTGGTGGGGTAGTTTTTGAATGTTTTTTTATACCATTCATGAGCTTGGATTGCTGTTTGTACCTGAAATAAATTTGTTCTATTTTAATTTAAATCGCAATAAAACTTAACCTAGACTTCAAAGTCTGTGTTTTAACAGTATAATATCATTTTCTATCCATTAAACAATGTTAATTTAGTGGTGTTAGGTTTTCAGCATCAAGGCTTATAAATATCTGAACATACACAATTTTTCCATCCAACAGCCTTTGAGCTCCAAATGCTGGACATACTTAAGCCAGCTAACTAAAGGTTCTTAAATACCACAAAAGTAATTCCAGAATTGAAAAGATGCCTGCTACTTCCATTTAGTTATTTTAACTGGTTTAACACTTTGCCAGAATCCTTCAATCTTTTAGCAAAGAATGGTTGTATGTAATATATTTTTTTATGTATTATAAGTTAATGCTTGACTATAATCCCACTATGGTAAGGGACAATGTAGTCTTGTGTGGTAAGTATTGATAAAAATATGTGGTGTATGATTAAAACAAACAATACATACCTGGTTGCACAGCACCCACAAGAATATACAGAAGAAAGTCTTCGTTGGAATTAATGACAACAACACCGTATACAGAATAATCTCACAATATCTGTGTGGGCTGGATATACTATCAAACAGTCGTCCATGGGGGATCTTGTGTTCCTCTGTCACCACCTGACCTGACTTCTTATCTTTTCTTAGGTTTGCGAATATAACATTAGTTTGATACTGTTCATGCCATGCCCAGAGAAAGATAGGTATACCAGGAATCAGCGCAATTAGTGTTCTTAAGTCTGTCCATAAAATATTATGTCTATTTTGGTCACCTGCAAATGTAAAAGTTTTTCAAATATTATAAGAAAGCTGCAGACCACTAATCTCTCCCTTGAACATATAATAATAATAAACATAAAAATAAAAAATAAATATATTTTTTCACACTACCTGACATTAAATGAGTAATTTTCTTTTGTACTGACAAGTAATAAAACGAGGACATCGTCAGCATAATTCAAGTCAATTAAACCAAATATGCATTATTTGGGATAACTCAGAAATTTGTTGGTAGAGGTCTTAAAAAAAATTATGGGACCACCCATTTAAATTTTTATGACAAGCACCAGCTTTCAAATGGAAAGAATTCTTAAGAAATAGATAGCTATATGCTCTAGGCCTCCTCAGTAATGAGGAGAGACCCGTGCTCAGTAGTGGGCCATTAGTGGGTTGTAGCTTAGCTTAGCTTAGATAGCTATATAATATTAAATGTCTACTTAATTAACGTAAATTGCGTCATGAACCACTACAACTTCATTAGCGAATGATACTCATAGATAGCTAGTAATGTTAACTTTTAATTGGAATAGTTATGATTTAATATATGTCTTGCTTACCACAAAACAGTGGTGCTTGCCCAACAATAGCCACAACCACTGCAAAGTAATGGAGCAAGCCAGCTACGTAGTGGCTAAGGTTGATCTTGCTGGACTTAGCGAACACCTGCATGCAGTATGTCTCGTAACACCGCTTGATGCACTGCAGGGTAATCAGAGATAGTGCTGCCACACATGCCAGAACGGAGACTGAAACATAATAATTTTAATAGTATTTATTTACATTGTCCACACTGTGTGGGTTAACTGATTAAGCAGAAAAACTGATCTTTTGAGGAGGCAATAATAACATAGGTAACAATAAGATTTAAACAGCTATGATTTCATGATACAAGGTTAATATTACCCACTTTGATGTTAATTTTCTAAATTGTTTAAAAAATATTAAAGATTAAAAAATTGGTAAATAAAAATTAAATGAATTTAAACTTACCTGCTGGTCTCTCCTGTTCCAGAAGCAATTTTAACATAATCCCTACATAACTGTGCACTTCATAGCCGAAGAAATACACTAAAGTTGAATAAGATAAGGCTATCGTACTAAATACAGACGAGAATGAGTAAAAATGTCTGTAACAAGACTTCGGAATCTCAATTACTTCGAGGAAATTTCCACCACTACCTTGATATGCGAAGCTTCCATACCTATAGCCCTTTACTATAAATACTGGGACGTGTTTTTCGAAGTTATTTATCAGAAATCCCGTAAAAGCCACCGTAAACGCTAATCCCAAGAAACCTATATCGATTATGTTTAACATTTTCACAAACATGCAGCGAACACGACGCGCGGAATAAGACTATGTTAGACTTAGAAATTTAGAAAGGAAAGCACAGCAAATAGAATGTATCCTAACGGTAATACTTTGAAGCATGGTCATGTTCCCATTTCGATACAAGTTTGTTAAATTAGGTATTTTATGATTGGTTGTCGACACGGTGGTTTAGTAAATACTTATATATAGTTCCTTGAAGATATCAAAAATATCTTATCACCATTTATATTATTTTTTATATATTATCATAATATTCAAGTATGTAAAACAAATGTTGGATATCACATCACAGCAACCACAAATCCATATAATCCACAACTTTATTTATTTATTTACACAACCGTGACGCGACCGTCCACCCACTGTTGCTGTCACTGCTGTCAGTGTCAGTCAGTTCAGTTCAGTTCAGAACTGTCATCTGTCACTGCTGTCATTAGTGTCATTACTGTCCAATCAGTGATTTAGGGCGCGTTCCAGTAAGTGACCAAAACCACTCAAAACATGCTCAAAACGCTCAAAAATTTTTCTATAGAATAGAACATAAAACACTTTTTCTATAGAAAGATGTGGAATGAGCTTCCTTCTGAGGTATTCTTGGAGCGCTATGACATGGGGTTCTTCAAGAAAGGTGTAAAAAGAGTTCTCCTTCAGGGCCGGCGTTGCACTGGTGACTCCCCTGGTGTTGCTCGTGTCTATAGGCGACGATGACCACTTACCATCAGGTGGCTCGTCTGCTTTTACGTCAGCCCTTCAGGTTATAAAAAAAAAGAAAACAGACCTTAACGTTTTGAGTGCTTTGGTCATTTATTAAAAGGAACGCGCCCTCGGCCCTAAAAGCAAAATAATTGCTGTCAATTTCTGGCTGCTGTTCTGGAGCCAGAGATTACGCTCGCTACGTAAAATTAAATGTGAGTTAGCTTAAATTAATTTGTATGGGATCGAAACTGAGCCGTTTACCCATACAAATTTTAGGTAAACTCGCAGTTACGTAGCGAACGCGTTTTGGCACATAAAACTCGTGCTAAGACCCCTGAAGCGCTCATAGTCCTGCGGCTTGTGTCGACCCTAAGTACAAAGTTAAGCAACCGGGGTCCGTTCGACCTGAATTTGCCGCCCCCCCCCCAAGGTTGCCGCCCGCGTGCAGCGCACGCCTTGCACGCCCGGTTACGGCGCCCCTGAATTAAGCCACATTTTCTCCACCGGTGCACCGTAGATGATAATATATCTTATTGCAATCTCTTACTGTGCAATGCAAAAAATCCTCATCAAAGTAAGTATCAATCACAAATACGAGTACCTACTTAAGCTAAGCTCAAAGTCAATAGATACAATAGCATACATAGCGGTTCGAGTAGCGCGCATGCAATGGGCCGGCACCTACGACCTACGACACTAGCAGCGAACGCCATTAACTCGCTTTGTCGTAGGTTAGGGATACACCGTTATTAAAATTTTTAAAGTACCTAATTAGCTGATATCTTCGGTATTTTATCACGGATTCACATGAAATTAACGTACCTAACTACGTCGCTACAAAAATAAGCCTTTAGACCGAACGTAAAGTAAAATACACGTGAGACAATAAAATTATTTTAAATAGTTTATTAACTTAAGGGGTTTCGTTATTAAAAATACAACTACGAAGCGGTATTATATTTTATTCCTTAACGTACTATAATATTCTTTTCCCTTACAGGATACCTTTGAAGACTGCATACCTCTTTTTAGGGTAGGTGCTGAATGTACTTCTATACCATCGGTGGACCATCATTGATGTCTGTATCTGAAAAAAAAATATTTTATTTATCTGGTCACGTAAATCTAACACCAAAAGGAGAACTCCACTAATTCACGCTGGATTGTGATGAAGTATGCTCTACACCTTTTTAATCATGAGGAGGGACCCACGCTTAGAGTACTGGGCCATTGAAGTTTAGCTGGCCATTAAGTTAAGCAACTGCGGGTGCGGTCAATAGTTTAAGGGGTGACTGCTACTGGCAAATTTTTTAACGTTTTAGGGGACCAAAAGCCATCGCTTCCGATTATCATCGATACACAGTAGTCGTTAAGCGGCATCAGATAGCATGAAAACTTCCGATAGTTTCATGGGCCATTATTGGGTTGTACTTTGTCAATACGTAAGAATAAAATAAAAGTAACCTGATTGCAAAGCACCCAGAGCAGTATACAGAAGAATGTGGTAGTCTGTAAGATGCACCAGAGCGCGACGTAGAGCATAATCTCGCAGAATCTGTGTGGACTGGAGACGCTCTCGAACAGGCGTCCGTGGGGGATCCGGTGCTCCTCTGTGACTACCGCGCCTGTCTTCTTGTCTTTCCTCAGGTTTGCCAGGATTAGATTCGACTGATGCTGTTCGTAGCACGCCCAGAGGAATATTAGAACTCCAGGTACCAGAGCAATTATTGACCGTGAATCTGCCCATACAATTCTATCTCTGTCTTTGTCCCCTGTAACACACATAAATAACACGTGAAATTGTTTTTCATGCTAAGAATTAAAATGATAAGATAAAATGCAATAGGTACCTAATATGCCAAGTTCGTTCAATAATTTTGATGATGAACTTTTCTTTTTACGTACCACAAAACAAAGGCGATTGTCCAACGATGGCAGCATAGACTGCGAGATAGTACAGCCAACCAGCGATGAAGTGGGTTAGGTATACCTTGCTGGGCTTGGAGAATACCTGTATACAGTATGTCTCGTAATATCGCTTGATGCAGTGCAGGGTGAGCAGACACAGTGCAGTCATCGATGCCAGAACTGAAACTGAAATTGAGAACGTCGTATATTGATGGCATTACATTGATGTTCTATTCGAGGGCTCAAATACATCTTATCATTATTTTATCATCAAATATTTCAATGAAGACCAGGAAGCAGAGGATGTTTCAAACGATTTGTCATGTTTCGGTCCGAGACTGAGGAGCCACTACTTTTCCTTTGTCATCTCTCCCTTTTATGTTATTAGTGTCAATTGGTGACGGCATCCTCTTGACATTGGTGGCTTGTCTGCTTGTTTGTCGGCTTATTATACTAATAATACAATTTTTTATAAAAAAATTACTCGACAGGTACGGAGAACTCATAAATTGCTTGCCAGTTGTCGCTCAGATTTATATGAGACCAGACGACAACTGACATGATAAACTTCGTACCTATCACGAGAGTTAGAGAGTCATTGTATTCATTTAGATTTTAATATCTGATTTGAATAAGACGTCTACTGCTGGTCTACTGTAATTTGCATTGCAGGCGCTTGTTCTAACTCAAATTTCATTAGATAGAATTTTACATAAGAACAAAAAGCGAGTGATGGTGATGAGATGCCTTTGCAAATTGATACGGGCCTTTGGATAGATTACAAATAGGACTAAAATATGAGTGATTTCACTCAGCTGTTTATGCAAAGCAATGCCAATGAAACGACATGAATAATGCAAAAAATCTTTAGTTTTGAACTTTATTATTTAAATCCTCTACAAATAAAATACATTTTATTATTAACATCTGTAATGGGTAAATACAATTATTCAAAAGAGTCTGAATGTCTCGTCTTTATTCATAAACTATTTTAATAAATTATTTATTATATTTATTATTTGCGTTTATGTATCTATTACGTTCCACTTGATTTAAAAACGACAAGAATATTAACAAAAAAATAGATATTAATTACCTAAACCATTTAAACTGACTCGAAAGAATAATTTGGAATAATATTTAAAAAAAAGCTAAAAATAGCTGCTAATTTTAAACTTAAAAGGGGGTATACCCAAGAATGTCAGTAATTAACTTTTCAAATTCAAAATCATTTAGATATTTATGTAGGTATCATTGAAACACTTATGCAACTTATTTTTTTTTATTTGACGAAGGAGAAAAAACGGGAAAAACCCTCAGCACATCTTTTAAAACAAAAAACTTATTATTTAATCAAAATTTGACAAATTATTTAAATGAATTAATGATAATAAGTAGACTGCGGAGTCATATTTGCAGCCCTATACATAATATAATACTAACTTATATCAAAATTTTGAACTACCCACTGTTAGTGTAAAATTAAAGGACACGTAAAACATTAATTAATTACCTGGTGAAGTGCTCCCGTGAAGCGCATGTAGGAACCTTGCGTAGTATTCATTTACTTGCAAACCACATAAATAGACCAGTGACATATAACATAGGTTTGCAATGCCCACAAAACACGCAAACACGTAAAAGTACATGTAATATCCTTTGGGCAAACTTAGCACCATCATATACTTAGCATCGCTACCTTTGTATCTAAAAGAACCATGTGTCACCACTCTCAAAATAGACGCCGGTACATATTTTTCATAATTATACACCACATAACCTAGAGAACTGTAAAATACGTTCAAACTCAAAAATCCAATTTGTAGAGGATTCAACATTTTTGATGTCGATCCGATGACGTCGGTACTAATACTGATGGAAATTAAAAATCAGATATAACATATGTACGAAGGTACAGTAGGCATAAAAAATTATGTGCCATTATTAGCCATTAGTAATAATTATATTACTTATCCGCCATAAAAATCAAGGTCACAACGTGTTTGTAAGGTTGTGTTTTTTATAAAATTGATTCTCCAAGCGGTAAGGGACATTTTTACGAGGTTCTAAATACAAACCTATAAAACTGTTCCGTTAATGAGTTCTTATATAGTTTAGTTACTAGGCCCTTCCGCTGCTGCCTGTGACAACTGCCACATACTTTACACAAGATTCAAATTATGGACTAGGATGGTTAGTCAAGTTAACAAAATGGTGATAGAATATTTTAGTTACCTAGTTAGTTGCTAATAAGAGAGTGACTACAAGCAATGCTATAACGAAACTACTGAACGCAAGAAGCTAAAGTTTGGTATACATGTTCCTTGAGGAGAGTAGGGTAGCACTAAAAGAGGATTTTTGAAAATTTCCTCCTTAAAGGGATAAAAAAGAAAAAAACTAAATCATAAATTTACGCGGGTAAAGTAAAAAATTAATATGCGACGTGGTTAAAGATGAAAGTCCCTGAAAAAATCTAAAAATAATATTTTTCGACTACAAGTTTGTAGCCCTATGACCCTGCATACATTTTTTTCCCAAATACTTATCTCCTATGTACAGATATGACAGGTAACAGTTTCATCATACGAGTATTTAGTACTTTATCACCTAATACTTATTTAAAAAACATCATCTCGGGCCTTTATACGCAAGAGAACCCAACACAAAGATTTTTCATTTTGTCTGTCTGTCTGTATGTTTGTGCAAGCTGATGTCTTAGGGTGTTAGTGTTTTATTTTCATTTTTACTTTTAACCGATTATGGGTAACAAATAAAGAAGTTATGTAGGTGAAGTTTAAACGAAATCCACGCGGGCGAAGCCGTGGGCGGAAGCTAGTGGATAATACAGTTTCGGATACAAATAAAATTTTTACGCTCCATAATAAAATAATAGTGTTTGACAAAAAAACACGGCGGCGGTTGCGGATTAAGTAGGTATGACGAAGGACAATTTAATGGAACCTAAAGTATTTATATGGTAGGTTAGTTTTTAATTGAAGATTAATTATGATAATTATGCGGATAACGACTATAAAAATACCTATCAGGTAGGTACTGTGGGAGTTAAATAAATTCATATTTATATTTTATTTAAGTGTCTGAATGTTCGACATGACTGTATTATGATGATTGTCTAAAAAATTTAAAAGGGAAAGGTCTCATCACAAAATATTGAAAACGTTTTTACGTATACTTAAAGATGAAACTTGGTATGCAGATATTAGGAGGAATAGGTCAGTATATGTAATTAGAAGACGTCCGCCAAGAAAGCATTTGGTCATATTCAAATAATTTTACATCTTACTGTAACGTTTAATTTGTGGTTACTACAATCTACAACTTCTACTCGTCATCTTATTAACTTGTCATCACAGTGGACCTAACAAGAGAGGTGACGAGTGCAGGATCACATGGGTGTAAGACGTTCCATACATCCAATTGATCCAATCTCAATCACCTACTGGTCGATTCTTGCTGAATATTGAAAAAAGCTGTTTTTTTAAGTTTGAACTCCGCCATACAAAAATACACACGAAATTTTTGGTGACAAAATATACATATTAGAATATAGGAAAATAGTGTCCACTAATAAAAATTTGCCTGCTTTTGTTGCCAATACGTTTTTTACAAAAATTATCCAGAAACTGATAATTTTTGCCACTATCATATTGTTCTGTTTCATGTAGGAAACAGAAAAAAAATCGTTCAGAAAAAAATATTAAAATCGTAAATGTTCAATTTTTATATAATTGTAAAAAATACTATTATATATTTTTTATAATTGCAAACAAAAAAATGACAGAAATATCAACATACCTACACCAAATTAATTCCGACAGGCATTCTGACATTCTGTAGCTTTCATCTGAAATTGGAATGAAACAAACGGAGATTTGATTTCATAGTTTCCTTTACTGAGAAATCTGAGAATGTGGAATTTCATAGGTACGAAACTAAATATGAATTCCAGAAATTATCCTACTCGTACCTAGGGAAATGCAATAAAGCTAGATTACCATTTATAGATATTGCAGGAAATATGTATAGTAGTAAACCTGTAGTAAAGTAACGGACGTATTTAATGTGCCTATTGAACTTCGTATTTTTCAAGATACTGAAGCCATTCTAGGCCAGGACTGATATTGCTGGACTTAGTCAATTATTATGCGCCTTGAGCTTTTTTGCACTAAATACTTTCGCTGACGGGCTCGGGAATCTTAATTTTTTTCCTTATCAATTTACAACTAGATTTATTTTACATTGTTAAGTAAACGTAGCTAGTACGTGATTAAAATACACAATAATTATCTGAGTAGCACTAACATGCTTCACCTAAGGACTCCGAAGAATTTCGAGCGTACTAATTACGAGTTAAACATTGAAGTCTATCCGTTAGAGGGAACCGTTCAAAGGGGACCGCAGAACCACTCAATTCTAAGTGTTATCCACTCACTACAAAGCGTATTCTCTAACTCCCGAAGCTCCATTGACGCTCAACCTTCTTTTTGATGTTAATTACGAACTATCTGCACATAACAATATTTGTTGTTCACGCCAATTACACGATGGAAATGCGAAATAAGGCTAACTTTTACCATAGACGGTGTCATCTTAGGCTTATCTTATACTTAATAAGACTTGCGCATCCATTGCTTTGTTACTTAAAACTTTGTTTTTGCGGTTTGTGAAATGCCAGCAATGAAGAAGTTATGTTTTAAAATACCAAGATGTACCTAATGTTTGCAAAGTTTAGTTATGCAGCGTGGTATCTGCTATGCATTTGTTAGTATTCAGTGTCTGAGCCTTGGTTGGCGCATTCTAGGCGTTTGGCGCCAACAGCGAATGCGTTCGGTTTAGCATAAAGTTCCTTTTCCACATCCAGATTATCTAAATTGACGGTTGGCAAGCCTGCAAGAAATTGAATTTCAAAGATCGAATGTTGCATTGTTTCAGGGATACAAATGAGTCTCTTATGGGGTTGAAAAGAGGGTGAAAATTTCTATGACTGATCAATCATTCCTCAAGTGAGAGATACCTATAAAACTTATCATACAGTCCTACAAGGATCTTTTGGCGCGTAGCTGACTTGATGGTGACAGAGACACTCACAGTTTGCCTTTCCTGTAAGGCGTTGTCTCTGTCACCCACACGTCATCCACGTGCCAAAAGATAGTTGTAGGACTATAAATACCTAATTATTTATGATAAATATCAGACTGTAAGTAAATTTGGACTATGAACTAAGACCTAAGGGGTAATTGTAATGATATTAGGTATTTATTTTTTCGACTACCACGCGGGCGTTTCCGCGGGCAAAAACTAGTCTCTATAGTCTCTTCTGAAACATATGTATATAATGATCATACTTTTATACAGGCTTTGACATGAAAGGATTGACGGATTTAAGCATAGGCAACATAGGCAGTTGCCTATGGGCCGCCACCACAAGGGGGCCGCCACCACACCACAAAAACATTAAATTAAATCGATAGAGGCTAAGTAGAGCGAGAGAGAAAAAAATACTGAGTTTTGTTACAAATACACGAAAATCTTTTTTATATTTAAATAAATTTTGGTACCCAACTTATACAGTTGGTCTATTTTTTACCTTAACAGGGGCGCCGTCAGGTGTGTCGGCGCCCGCGTGCGAACCCGATTTGCACCCCCCCCCTGGTTGAATACGAATCTCATAATTATACAGATTCATGATTATGTCGCTCCGCCGGGGTCCATTTGCCCTGAATTTGCCGCCCCCCCCCCCCCAAACTTTCATCAGTTAACCACAAACTAATTTGAGGGCCTCCACCACACGCTCTGCCTATGGGCCGCCGAGGTAAATCTAAAGCTAAATCCGGCGCTGTCACTGATTTTATTTTAAATTCTTTTCTGGCGTAAAAGCTTTTGATGGACAAAATGGTTGCTTGTTAATAGTGTACACAAGTGTACAAAATTAAATATTTTCCCTAAAGAGCCTCCTGTACGCTGCCTTTTAGTAGACCTGAGCTTATTATTATTTTTTAATAAGTACAAATGTTTTTTACGCACGACGCGTAAATTTCTGAATCTCGGGTAATATGCACTCTTATAATAATACTAGCTTTTGCAAGCGGCTTCGCCCGCGTGAATTTCGTTTAAACTTCACCGCTTTATTTCACCCACTTAAGTGTCATAAACGTAAGAGTAGATAAAATATAGGTATACTTAATCAGAAAGCTTCGAACTGCTAAGCTATCGGGAGTTACACGTGTTATTGTGAGTCAACCATAAAAGATAGACATATGCTGTCGTGGAATATTTTTTATATAATTTTAAGGAGAACATTTCCGTCATACATGATTTCTGTGTAGCTTTAACCATTAAGGTTGCACACGCGACGGAAGCTTAAAAAATGGAGTAACTTCTCCCGTTTCCCCAACATTTCCCTTCACTGCTCTGCTCCTATTGATTGTAGCGTGATGAAAAGTATACTATAACCAGTGGCGATTTCTCTAAGATGGCGCGTATGGCGCCGCCATACCATAATTATTAAGCATTAAATAAAATGTAAAAAATCATATATTTACAACCTAATTATTTAGACCTAGGTACAATAATTGCATTTTACGAGCGCTGCGGTCTTCTATCACGAACGCGACTCGCGGCGATTGTGTTCGCGTTCAGTCGGTGCCGAGCGCGGCAGAGGCGAGCGATGCGCTCCTGCCAGCGCATGCCTAGTCCATACAAAGTCGTTGGCCCGCGCCGCCCGCGCCTCTTCGATCGCTTAGTATCACCATAGTAAAATTATACTGTGGTATCACCGTATCACTGAGTTTGAAACGCGGGTCTGGCGCTGTGAATGGCGCACTACCTAACGAGTTTTCGCATGTTTTTCGTGATAGTGTAGATTTGTGATTACGGTTTCTATCTTTCTATTGATTTTATTTACTTTTTATTTAGTAGGTAATTAGTTAATAATGAAATGGCATGAAATTATGAGTGATTCAACAAAATCTGTGATACAAGAACTTTTAGAAAGACCTTTCACGACGAGATCGTTTGCCGAAAAACGGTTGATAGTGGAAAATGGACTTTCTCTATGGGACCAACCCTAAAATCGCGAAAAAACATCAGCTATTTCCATTGATCTTTAAAGGACTATGGATTAGACACTAAAGCAAAAATAGCGTGCCTGACCACGTGACAGGAACTGCCTGTCAAAATTTTAGTGAAACAAGATGGCCGATTCTACTAGTGTTGTGCGCACTTCGTGGACGGAAACTATCGATATTTAGTTTAATGACTTACGATATAACAGCAATAATACATGTCGTTCGTCTTCTCAGCGATATTAACATTAATTTTGATACCTACTGCGATGAACTTGTCATGTCATATCAACCAAAAAATTTTTGTAAAAACCAGCTATCATGATGATCTGCTAAACAACAAACGAGGACACAACGACTGCTCCCCCTTTTTAGATGATCTCAGCGATAGTATTTTATACTCTGCCAGTTAATTAGGTACCACTCTCTTGCTTAACACAGCCGCCAAACTATTTGTCTTGTTCCAGTTAGGAAATTTAGGTAGGTAAGGCCTTTATTTATTATATGCATATGCATAATGTAAAATTATCAAAACAGAGTTCCATAACCGAAGTTTAACCATCGACAGCAAAATACTTATATCTCTATTTGGCTGTATTGTATATAACTAGGTCCAAATACAGGCTTGAAGTTATGTTAAGTTTTATATCCAATATTAAAAATCAATCCTTTTACCACCAAAAACCAGTCCGCCTACTCCTAAACAATGCCACTTTTACTGATACTGAATGTACCCGCTGAATCCAGAAAAATCGCGATAGATAGTTACATAAATAAATAAGTCATAATTATGTACCACTACGATGAATTTAATTTTAGAGTTTATTCAATAAAAGATAAGGGTGAAGATAGTACTGCTGTGTGATATGACTAACAATTTTCATCTGATCACCCAAGATTGTGTTATAACCCTTAGTGCATTAATATTGTGAAAATGGGACCGTAATGTAAATAAAAAACATGTGTTTATGTATACAAATTTTAATTTATTTGTTTAAGGCCAACCCTATAATGTACAGCATAATCACAAAAATACAAATAAAATTATTACAGCATATTTATTAATTGGGCACAAAAAGCGATCGTATCGCTAACTAGCGATTTCTTCAAGAGAAGCTTTGGGCAGATAAGATAACAGAGGAATAATTTTAATTACTTTTTACAAAAAAAAAGACTTCAACATCGACAAGCAGAGGTAACTCAAAGTCTACTCACCAGAAGGCTCAATTCAACCCATCTAGATGAAGTTCTCGTTGCTACAAATTAATCAACCCCAAACATATAGTAATTGCTGTAAATAGTTGAGAACCAATCTTTGTGATAAAAACATAATTATGATAATTATGCTACCTCTGAGAAGGTAACAGAATCATTCTGTCATATTAATTTAAATTCCTTACTAAAAACATTGAAATTTCAAGGGTTCAATAATTACTTAACGGTGCCGCGGTGGCCAACTTCCCCTCAGTTTAGGGTTCGTGTACTCTATTAACTTAGTTCAATTAAATAACATACAGACCTAATTTTAAACTTGCATGAGACTCTCTTGTTCTATAAAAAGTAAGAAAAGCTCACCAAAATAGAAGGAACAGCGCCATCGTGTAACCTTACCACATTAAGCGTTGTTGAAACTTGCTTCAACAAAATGTAAAGAACACACAAACAAATTTTTAAGGCCCGGGTTTATGTTTTCTGGGCCAATTATTTCTAGCCACTTCTTTCTTAATGATTTATTTGAAGGGAATCTATTGAATAAAAACAATTATTTCAACTTTCTTCAGCGTCATTTTAATTATCGATATATCGAATATCGATATTTTAACACTTTCCTACCCTAAGTGTCATTGAAATGTAAACAAACCGGCTTCTCAAATATATAAAATAATGATGTAAAACCCAACAAAACATTAACAGGCCTACGTAACCCTCGCACAGATCTTCATGCAGCAAAAACATATATCAATATCATTCAGATATACAACGAAAACTGATACTTACCTGTGTAAAGTTAATTTTGGGTGTAATTTGTTTTTCCTTGCTCCGCATTGTAGCATACAACACTTCATTGTGTTTCAATGTGTTTTTCTTACTTTAAAGGACACCACAACACCTATCAATGCCTATTTTATTAATATAATGGGTTTTTTACTATTTGTTTCACATAAGATGACATTTGTCAACTGTTACTATAAATGGCCGGCCTGCTATAACGTCAACCAGCTAATTTCATATGAGGTTAAGGATTAGGGCGTCTCTATCTAAGTAGGTATTCCTATCTCTATGGCTATTTCATACAAAAATGAAAATGTCAAATTGTATGAAATTTCTTTTTAACCGACTTCAAAAAAGAAGGAGGTTCTCAATTCGACCGTTTTTTTATGTACGTTCAGCGATTAATATTTCATTGTTTATGGGCCGATTTTGATAATTCTTTTTTTGTTGTAAAGTAGAATATGCGCAGTGGGGTCCCCTGATAAGGACACCAATATCTGATGATGGCATCTCAGGGAAATCGAGGGGAACTTTCGAAAATTGTATGGACAACTAGTGTGTTTGTTCATGTTATCATAAGTACATTAAAGCGCTACTATTTCATGAAGATCTGGAGTCGATCTGATGAAGCCGAAAGACAGTCGAGGGAACTCCTCAACGATTTACTGCAGTTATCTAGTGTTTGGGCTTGATTAATTTGTAGCGACGAGAACTTTACACTTACATGTTGAATTGAGCGCCATCTGGCAGTAGTTTTTGAGTTATCTCTACTTATCAAGATTGAAGTCGGTTATTTTTTTTGTAAAAAGCAATTATTTGCGATTTCAAAGTAGGTTCTTTGATGAAAGACTGCAAGTTTGTTAGATTGTCCGTCTGAAGAAATGGTTTTCCGGTTATGCGCACTTAACACTACACCCTATATAACAAAAGCTGGCACCACCCCAATTATAAACACCAGGAATCGCCACTGACTATAACCAGCGCGGGAGTATGAAAAATAATTGTACCAAATTTCGTTAAAATCCGTCGAGTAGTTTTTGTTTCTATAACGGTTATACATCAGACAGACAGACAAAAATTTTACTGATTGCATTTTTGGCATCAGTATCGATCCCTAATCACCCCCTGATAGTTATTTTGGAAATATATTTAATGTACAGAATTGACCTATCTACAGATTTATTATAAGTATAGATAGAAGAAGATAGAAGATTATGGTTATCAATACATCTATACCTACTTATAAATAAAATGGAAGGGTCTGTTTGTGATTTCAAAATAACCGTGTTTTTCCAGTGCAATAGTCTGTCTTTATTTCTGTCTGTTTGTCTGGGCTAATGTCTGGAACGGCTGAACAGATTTTTCCGGGATTCACTTTTCCCGGAACACCTGTGGGATCGAGATTCAGGCGGGAAAAACTAACCGCGAACAAAGTCGCGGGCTCAGCTTGGTAACAATATAAAAACTTCCACTAAGACACTTGATGGTAAGAGACACCAAAGCAGACGAATTGTTGGTCAGGAAAGAAGTTCTACAGGTTTCGGCGCAGTTAAGCCATAGAGTGGTATAGTAGTGCTTTAGCTAGGTACGCCATACAGTCGGACGTCATCTCCAACACCAATCAGGGGCTGGCTTGTTTCGCCTTTTAAGACTGGTTTCCTGGCCTTGGTATCTATAGGTGTCTAAGCACCGTTCCACATGCGGACGGTCACGGCACGTCAACCGGGCCGTGTTGCGATCGTATTTATGTAATCTCTTCTATTAAAAGTCCATACATGAGCGACAAGATGGTTGCCGCGTCGGAACCGTGATTATAGAATAAGTAGTTTTATTCCGTCAAGATTATAGTGTGACCGATAGACACGCGGTCACGGCCCGTTCAAAGTGAAAGTGAAGGTACCGTGACGTGCATGTGAAACGGCACTAAGTCACCCTAATACAGCCACCAACATAACATAATGGCGTAGGGTTCGTACAGTAGCTGTTACTCCCATACGCCATGTCGAAAGATGTGTTTGATATAGGATTATGTTAGGTACTGTGAATAATAAATACGCTGAGATGATCCACCATGACGCTTTATTTTCAATGAATCCAATCATACATTTTATCAGTGTTGCCACACCTGGCACAGAGTATTATAACATCTTTTAATGTTGTCAGCCTACACAACATCCCCCATTACAAGAATACACTACAATAAAGTTTTAATTCTTACAACTAAACCTAGGTATACAATATATATTAATCACATAATACCTGACATAGGTAATGCTATTGAACCTGTCAAACTATTCTCAATAATATAACTATGTTACATAGCTTCTAAATAAGAGGGTTTTCTAAGGACTCTGCCAAATTTACTCACTTTAACACCACTTTGATTATCAGAGTTATTCGACTCAGAATTTACATTAATAGGCTGAGAGGGTGGAGCTGCAGAGGGCAAATCAATATCTTTTTTAATATTAAACTTATTGTGTGAATAATTCAAGTGTCTTTGATTTCTCCTTACTACCAATCCATCCTCCCTTTTTACATTAAAAGATCTTGGTCCATTGGATTCTAAAATTTTACCTGGAATCCAAACCTTACTTGGCCTATCTTGCATCATAACATTCTGTCCAGGCATCAGAGCTTTTTTGACTTTACTATTCCTATTGTAATAAAATTGAGACTTTTTCTGGTTTTCTATAATCTGATCCTTTATGCTTACAACTTTAGGCAATAAATGTTCTTTAGTACATGGCACATTCGTTCTTAATAATCTAGACATCAATAATTCTGCTGGACTACAGTCATAACCTGCCAGTGGTGTAGTTCTATAATGCAACAAGGCCAAGCTAAAATCTTTACCTGTTTCATTACATTTTTTCATCATATTTTTTACAATCCCTACTGCCTTTTCACTTAACCCGTTAGATTGGGGATATCTAGGACTTGAATAAATTAACTGGATATCCATTGAGGATGCAAAATTCCTAAATGTACCACTTGCAAAAGGCATGTTATCACTAACAATATATTTTGGAATTCCATGTGTTGAAAAAATTGCCTTTAAGTTTTGTATAACACAATCAGCTGTTTTCTCACTCAAACTTGTTACATCTATCCACTTAGAGTAATAATCCACTATAACTAAATAATTTTCTCTGCTGTAAGTACAAATATCCATACCTATCTTATAAAATGGTAAGCAAGGAATGTCATGTGACACCAAAGGTTCTTTAGCATTAGATGGTCTATACTTTTCACATGTAGTACACATTAGAATAAATCTTTCAATGTCCTGTGACATTCCTGGCCAGTACAACACACGTCTAGCTCTCTTTTTACACTTTACAATTCCTGCGTGACCTGAATGTATTATCTCAATCAATTCTTTCCGAACTTGTTTTGGTACTATGATTTTATTTTTTAAATATACTATATTATTTTTTACATGAATATACTCTTTTAAACTATAGTATATTTTTAATTCTTTATTTTCTATAAGTTTGCTATTTTTTGGCCACTCATTATTATACCAATCAATTAATTGTAATAGATTTTGATCTTTTAAAGTTTCCTTTTGTAAACTACTGACCCTACTATCTGTTATAGCTAAATCAGTTTCAAAACAATGGACCAATTCCTGTGTTGTTGGATCAATTTTAGCATTAGTTTCAATATAGTTTCTAGATAAATAATCAGCAATAAACATTTTATTTCCCGGTAAATATTTAACAGTAATATCATATTTTAACAACCTAAGGATCATTCTTTGTAACCTGGCACTTATTTTGTTTATGTCTTTGTTTACTATGGCTACTAGAGGCTTATGGTCTGTTTCTACAGTTATTTTACGTCCATACACAAATTGATGATACTTTTCCAATGCAGCACATATAGCAAAGAGTTCTTTTTCAATTGGTGCCCATCTGTTTTGACAATCCGTGTAACACCTTGAATAAAAAGAAATTGGTTTCCCATTCTGTAGAAGACAGGCTCCCATACCGGATTTTGAACTGTCCGTTTGCAATACTATTGGCCCTTCATTATTTAATATAGCTAACGTCGGAGTACTACTTAATTTTGTTTTTAATTCCCTAAAAGCTTCAGCTTGTTTCTCAGACCAATTCCATACAACATCCTTTTTTAATAGACTCCTCAATGGCTCTGTACTTTTAGAATAATTAGGTATAAATTTACTCAGATAATTACACATTCCTAGAAATTTCTGCAACTGTTTTACGTTTATAGGCTCTTTTAAATCTATTATTGCTTTTACATGCTCAGGATCAACTTGAATACCTGACTGAGACAAAATTAATCCTACATATTTAACATGATCTAATTTATATTGTAATTTGGTACTATTAAATTTTACATTATACTTTCTAGCTCTTTCAATTACTTGGCTCAATATATAGTCATGTTCAGATATGTCTTTCCCTGCAACAATAATGTCATCAAAGTAAATTTGTACTCCCTGTATGTCACCAAAAATATTAACATTAATTTTTTGCATAATCTTTGGGGCTGAACATATGCCAAAAGGCAATCTCTTAAACCTGTATCTACCGAAAGGTGTACCAAATGTGCAGAGTTTATTATCATCTTTTAATTTAATTTGAAAGAAACCATCTTTCATATCTAACACTGTGAAAACAGACTTGCCTGCTAAATTATTATAAATCTCTTCCGGTGATGGAATGAGATATCTTTCTCTTAAGATACATTTATTTAACTCTCTTGGATCTAAACACAACCGTAAAGTTTTATTTGGCTTCTCTACAATAACTAAATTGTTACACCAATCTGTAGGACCTTCAACTCTTTCTATGATGTTCCTTCTCTCATAGTCGTTTAATGTTTCCTTTAACCTATCTCTAATGGATAATGGAATTCGCCTTATAGGCTTTATAACAGGTTGTGCATTATCAATTAATTTTATTTTATATGTGCCTATTGCACCCAGCCCCTGAAAAATATCTTTATTTAAGTTTATAAAGTTCTCTTTATCTGTAGCTTTTGTCTGTGTCTGTGATACAGCATTAATTCTTTTTAACAAATTTAATCGAATACAATCGGGTAAGCCTATTATAGGTTGAACATTTAGATTAATAACTGTAAAATTTATCTTTTCTTTCTTACCTCTTATAAAACAATCCAAAACAATTTGACCCTCAGTCTTTAATTTTTTACCATCATAGACAACAAGAATTGTCGACGAGCTCTGCAAACATAAGTTATTATTTTTATTAATATTATTAAACAAATGTAAAGGCAATGTATTGCAGTCTGCACCAGTATCTAATTTAAATGAAATTTTTATACCATTAATATCTAAATCTTCCTTCCATTGTAACTTGATGTTATCAATGTGACTTATGCTTCCTATCTCATAACTATTTTCACTACTTTCACTGTTACTTTCTTCTTTATTTTCTAGACTGTAGGCTTTTTTCTTCTCCGTAATAATCTTTTTATTGTTGCACATCACAGCAAAATGGTTATATTTTAAGCATATTGCACATTTCTTCCCATAAGCTGGACAATTTCTTAATTCATGTTTTCTTCCACACTTTGTGCAATCCCTCCTATTGTATTTCTTTCCCTCTTTGCCTGTCTCCTTGTATTTTTCCTTCCTTATAAAATCTATTTCTTTTTTGATATTTATCGCTTCATGTTGAGTTTTTCCTATCTCCGCTGCTCTTCCAAACTGAATTGCCTGTTCCAACGTCAGGTCACTTTCTCGTAACAGCTTTTCTTGTGCATTTTTATCCCTAATTCCAATCACAATCATGTCTCTCACCATCCTGTCGGCTTCTTTAAACTCACACAAAGCTGATTGCTTCTTGAGATCAATAACGAAATGCTCAAATGTCTCATTTTCACCTTGAGACATATTAAAAAATTTGTAGCTGTTCGCGATTATATTTTTAGCCGGTTTTATATGTTTTTGGAACTCTTCTAAAAGTTTATCTAATGATCTTATATTGAGTTTTTCCAGACACGTGGTGTACACGTCCATAGCGTCTTCGCCCGCTAAATTTAAGAATAATGCAATCTTTCGCTGTTCTGATTCTTCATCTAACCCAGCGGCTTCTATATAATTCAGAAAACTCTTTTTAAATTTTTCAAAGTTTTCGTGTTCACCTGAGATAATTAAATTTTTTGGCGGACGGAGTCCCTCCATCTTGTAAGTTTCACGTTTCTTTGTTGCTCGTAGTTAATAGTTTCCACAAAGGTTTCCATAAAAGTTTTGATGCTCATTAGTTGATACTGTTTTTAGTTTTACACCTGACACCATGTTTGATATAGGATTATGTTAGGTACTGTGAATAATAAATACGCTGAGATGATCCACCATGACGCTTTATTTTCAATGAATCCAATCATACATTTTATCAGTGTTGCCACACCTGGCACAGAGTATTATAACATCTTTTAATGTTGTCAACCTACACAACAAGATGTACGCTCAGATTGCACGTCATAGGCCTAGCAAACTAATTAGCAGAACACAATCTCACGCGCCACCGATGAAGCCTTAGTCTAGTCATCTACAGATCTGATAGCTCGCGTCTTATATGCCGTTGAGTGTAGGTGAGAATGGATGTGGCAATCTGGCAATACATTACAAAACTTAAGCTTAGACTCTCCTTTTGTACTGATTTGTTTATTCAAAATTAAGGCGCTACAACCGAAATACGTAAAACCGAACGAGCGGAGCTCAAAAACAGAGATAGAATGATTTCATTTATAGGCAAATAGTGAGATAGCAATGTTCTATTTTTAGCTTTAATATTATTGACGTAAGTGCCAATTGCATTTTAATTTTTATTTGAAAACTGTTTCGGTTTTTGAGTTTTTCATTCTTATGAAAACTTAGCTTTGATTATTTACTATGTTTTAAAAATAACTTCATCAACTAATTATTAAAACTTTTGTAGTAAACTTGAAAACCATAACTATTTGGACCTAAATTTTTTTTCTATCGAGAAAACTTCTCATTTTACTGGTTTTGCTCTTATGAGATTCTTTATTATACGAAGATACATACGAGTATATCTAAATATCGGAGATATAGACAGTAAGTTTTAAAAGTAATCTTAGATCTAAAACTACCATATTTCGGATGTAGCCCCTTAATACACTAAGATTTCATGTGTATCATTAAACATCATAGTTATGAATAGTACTGCACATTATGGCAAGCCAATTTAGAACTGGAATACCTCGATACTACTGCATATAAAATGAGCACATTTTATACTGTCGAACCATCATTGAGACCGCCTGAGTGGTATCTATTTGAAGACAATATCCCTATTAATAAAGTGCTTAGTTTCTATGCTTTAGATGCAGTGTAGTAAGCACTCAAGCAGCACCATTGTGCATGACATGACTGATTCGATGAAACGAAGAAAAATGAAGACTTGAGAAAATGTTAAGGGTTACTACTTACATCGATTTTAATTACGCATCAGAAAAAAATAACTTTCTTAAAGCAACTTTGGTACCAATGTTTTAAGAAAACCCACAAACCTAAATAAGCCCCGATTTAATTAAGTAGAACAATCAAAAATACTTCAGATACCTCATCCACTGTTAGACCTTCCTGAAGACGCAATACAGTGAAGAGCTGGCGCTCCAGGTGTGCCGTGCCTTATCTCGCAGCTGCCAACTCCTCGACCTGCCGTCCTCAGATTGCTTTCAATTGAAAATCAAGGATTTGCTGCTAATAATTAATAAAAAACGCTGTCGTCCCAACCAATTAACCGACTTCAAAAAAGGAGGTTATCAATTTGTCTGGTTTTTTTATGTGTGTTATCTCGTTTTGCACTGAGTGAATCGATTTTGATAATTATTCTAATATCTTTAAACGAGCAATTCTTGTATATTTATTTATTTATTTTCACGATCTCGGAAACGGCTGCAAAGATTTTCATGAAAGTTACAGATTAGGGGGTTTTCGGCTCAAGGAATCGATTTATCAAGGTCCCAGGTTCGAGAAAAGCTCGGTTCCCGAGATAAAGAGATTTTAAAAACATCATACTGACGCCATCTATGAAACATTAGGATAACTTCTTTGAGGTACTGTTCCCGGCAACGGCTGCTCCTGGAGCACTGGTGTCTTTGGGAAAGTTGTAGGTCTCGTCAAGACCTACATTTCCAATGACAGCTGTCAAACTTCGAACCGAGATATCCCGGCAACGGCTGCTCCTGGAGCACTGGTGTCTTTGGGAAAGTTGTAGGTCTCGTCAAGACCTACATTTCCAATGACAGCTGTCAAACTTCGAACCGAGATATCCCGGCAACGGCTGCTTCTGGAGCACTGGTGTCTTTGGGAAAGTTGTAGGTCTGGTTGAGATCTACATTTCGGATGACAGCTGTCAAACTTCGAACCGAGATATCCCGGCAACGGCTGCTCCTGGAGCACTGGTGTCTTTGGGAAAGTTGTAGGTCTCGTCAAGACCTACATTTCCAATGACAGCTGTCAAACTTCGAACCGAGATATCCCGGCAACGGCTGCTCCTGGAGCACTGGTGTCTTTGGGAAAGTTGTAGGTCTGGTTGAGACCTACATTTCCAATGACAGCTGTCAAACTTCGAACAGAGATATCCCGGCAACGGCTGCTCCTGGAGCACTGGTGTCTTTGGGAAAGTTGTAGGTCTCGTCAAGACCTACATTTCCAATGACAGCTGTCAAACTTCGAACCGAGATATCCCGGCAACGGCTGCTCCTGGAGCACTGGTGTCTTTGGGAAAGTTGTAGGTCTGGTTGAGACCTACATTTCCAATGACAGCTGTCAAACTTCGAACCGAGATATCCCGGCAACGGCTGCTCCTGGAGCACTGGTGTCTTTGGGAAAGTTGTAGGTCTCGTCAAGGCCTACATTTCCAATGACAGCTGTCAAACTTCGAACCGAGATATCCCGGCAACGGCTGCTCCTGGAGCACTGGTGTCTTTGGGAAAGTTGTAGGTCTCGTCAAGACCTACATTTCCAATGACAGCTGTCAAACTTCGAACGGAGATATCCCGGCAACGGCTGCTCCTGGAGCACTGGTGTCTTTGGGAAAGTTGTAGGTCTGGTTGAGACCTACATTTCGGATGACAGCTGTCAAAATTATTAACGTTGAATATTTATTATTAATGATGCCAAAGAAGTATAACTTCTTACGTGCGTACATAAGTACACGCAATTCTTTTTAAACTCATATTATGTCGGAAAGATCGAAGAACATTATTCATATTTTATCAGTATGCGATTCATACTAAATATAATTTTCAACCGAGCAAAGCTCGGTCAACCAGGTACTTTTTTTTATACGAGAGCTATTTGAGCGATATCTGACGAGATGTTTTGAGTTATAACTAGTTTTTATTTCTATTTCTAATTACGGTGAACAAAAAGGCATTATATTTTCGTTTTTAGACACTTATGTATAAAGTGCTCATAACGTATTCATTTATAAAACTCGAGCAGGCCTACGCTGTCTCTATACGTATCAGTTCTCTTCTCAAAGGCTACCCGAAGGAAATCATTTTTAAGGCCGTATTTTGTACAAATTATTTGCAGAATTCTTTGTTTTTGCACTGAGAGATGTACGTATATAGTTCTTTTGCTTGAACAATTTATGAATTTAGAATTCACTTTATTTCCAGTGTACAAGCTTCTTGGTAACTTTTATATTTATGTATTTTGGATATGTTCCGTATCAGGTTCCGCGGTAGTTGCAAGACAATAACTCTTTACAAGCCTTTTATCCCATCTTGGTATTTTACGGAAGATTGAAAATACTAGCTGGTTACATTTAGGGTAACTGCATGTTATTGTGTTTTCAAGACATTACTTTGTCGACATTTCTAGAGTCCCATCGATAAGATTATGACGTGTTGTAAACATTTTAAACGAAAAGCTGAGTGTCCTATACCCAGAGACTAGACCTACATGGCTTACTTATCTATGCTAATAATATATTATAAAGTTGACGAATCGGTTTGTTTGTTCTAAGAGGCTAATCTCAGGAACTTACTTTTCGAATTGAAAAAAAAATCCTGGTTGATCGTATATTTAGTTACGATTGCTATAGGCTATTTAACATCATGCTACGACCAAAGGGAGAGTTAAATTTAATAGTAGGTTAAGACACATTTTCGAGACAGTACTGCATAAACTAAATGCCTGGTTACCTTAAGATTCCCAACTGAATCATTTTTCTATGTCACACCAAGTCTGAAATATTTCGTTCAGTCTAGAATGCGCGTTTGTTTCCAATTGAATATATGTAGTGGATTACCTAGCCGCGGCCGTCTTATTCAACATTGCATCAAGTGGGTGCTTACCCTCACTTGGCTAACGTGGCTAGATTATGGGATATAAAAGGGGAATATTGATGTAGGGATGGCAATGACAAGGCAAGGTTGCAGTGGAATGCTTTAATGTTTTCTTCCTAGAGTACAATGCTAGTGGCTACAACCCATTAATGGCCTACTGCGCACGAGTCTCTCATCGTCGTTGAGGAGTCCAAGAGCATACCTACTCCACCACTCTGCTCCAGTGTGGATTGGCGAGCGGTTAGTGATCAACCCACTATCGGAATTTTCAAGCCAGCCGGTAAGGCTTAACGACTGCTATCTCTCGATAACAACCGGAACCGACGGCTTTACGTAGGTACCCTTCGAAGCACGGAAGCGATCAAGAAATTTTGCCACTAGCGGTCAACCAGCCAGCTACCGACCGCGCCCGTAGTAGCTTTACTTTATCGATAACTTGGGATCAACACAAGTCGCCGGGCTATTAGCGCTTCTACAATGCAATGCAGTACAATGCTAAGTCTTCTATAATTAAGTACAGCGCTGCAACCCTGCAACACTCGATAGCAATTATTCTAAACGTCTTACAAGATGTTTACAAATTAATGAAATACCTACACTGCGTTCGCGTTCGATTTGTACTGTAATTCATTTTAATTGCATTTTAAACAAATAAAATATTAAGATGAAAGGAGTCTGTTACTCCACCATATAGCGACCACCTCAGCCCTCAGCGGTAGCAACGCACTTGTGCCTGGATTACAACGAGATTCTTACCAACAATAGGGAATATGCATGTAATTCATATTTAAGTGAATTATTTTTTTTACAGTAGTTATCGCTGATATAAAGACACCTTTAAAGTTATTTTTTGTTTATACACTGTGAAAACAAAAATATTAATTAATAAAAAGTGGAAAATTTACGAGGGAAATTTAAAATTGTTAAAAAGGAAGTGACGTCTTCGTTCATTAAAAACATGAACCTTGACGTCATCTTTCTATGGAGTCTATAGAAGGTGCGTTCCGCTTAGTACAAATAAAACGCCCAAAATTTTTATTTTTCGATATAAAAAGAGCGTTTGTCGAGCGTTTTGGTTGTAAGTGGAACCCACCCTCCATAGACTACATAGAATGATGACGTCAATGCTAGGCGCGGGAAGATGGTGGCGTTTAAATCAGCAATATGTCATTGCAGTTTTAAATATTGCATTTAAAACAACTTGTTGACTTTTTCGTCAAGAATATATATTTTTACGGTATTAAATTCACATAAATAAACGTTAGAAACAATAAAAAAATCATGCATTTACCCTATTGCTAACTCTACCATTACTAGATAACATCAACTACCAGGACTAACAGTCCCTGTTCTCACACACTTATTAACAAACTAACCAACGAATATTCTTACACTATCTATTAACTGGAGTAACCACCCTAGTAAGTCCAATCCTTATTGAGTCTTGTTCTAGACATCTAGGTCGGTCACAGGTGTTATGGGCGGCAGTTAACATTGACGGGAAGAATTAAAAAAGCCGTAAGTTTTGTCGCACAAACTTAAAACGGAGAGTATATTAATCATTTGTTCACAGCGAGGATTAGCATTTCCATATTTTCGACGATTCCGGTAATAGTTATTAGTTAAGTATAGGCGCATTCCACTAAGCCAACGATCGTCACAGTTTTCTCGCCAAGGGCGGCACAAGGATACCAATATTGGCAGCATTAGGGCCGCAGCTAATTACATGTCCACCCGCGTTCAACACCGTTTTGCACGCCCTTCCCTCGCCCTGTCTCTCCAGATATAATTTTAAAGAAACCCTGTGAATGACATATGTTGGTACTCTATTCTTGTAAAGAATACGTCCCTACTAAAAATACTAGGCTTCAAATACTGTAACTGCAATATGTTGAATAAATGCAAATACTAAAAGTAAAGGATTCTCAACCCGTAACACGATGAGGCATGTCAAGAGATTGCCTTTGAGATATCAATCGCTGTTTGCTTTCTCCATTGTACCGATGTTTGGAATAAAGGAATATTTGAATTCGTACGGAAATATTTTATATAAGTTGATCTGAATAAGCGTATTACGATCAAGTGGCATCGATTTTTTCCTCGCCTGGGATTATAAAATATTGTTTAAATTCGTATCGTCTAGATTATGATTTTTGTATTACATAAAACGACAAATGAGCGCACTGAAGTGAAGGCAAGGGCAATACAATCAAGATTAATCTGAAACTGGGCCCCAAGTCTGCTAATTTATAAACGCTTTAATAGTGTCTCGATTAAATAGTTTGACACATTCCATTAATAAAATTGAATAGTTTTACACATTTTCGGTACATTTCGTATACAGAATTGACTAGATTAACAAATTTTGGCACGTTCCGTATACAAGATGTGTCGAACTATTCAACCGAGACACTATTGAAGGGGCCCTGGACCCTGATTCTGCTAATTTATAAATGCCTCAATGGCGTCTCGATTGAATAGTTTGAAACATTCTGTATACCAAATGGAATAGTTTGGTATATTTCGTGTACTGAATTGAATAGATTGACACATTTTGGCATGTTCCGTATCCAAAATTTTATAGTTTTCGACAAATTTTTGGCACATTCCCTAAAAATATGTCAAACTATTCAATGAGGGTAACCGTTTTTGTGCTCACCAGTTGGCGCCACTGCAGAGTGCGGTCATGCTGTCAAAGTCCGCCCATACATAAACAGTGACAAATGAAATTCAGACCATTCAGACAAGCGAAAAGTGACAGACAGACCTCCCTTCTCACTAGCGCCTCTAGCGGAAAATTCACACGCGGTTACCCTCATTGAGACAAAATTAAAATTATCAGAATTTGGGCCCTGGCTACCGTGGCAGTTGCCCTTCCAGAAATCGAGTTGGTACATGCAGATTGTGAGAAAAAAATTAATGATGATCTTTTTTCCGACTATAAGATCCAGTAGATTGATATAGTAGGTACCCAAACACATTTTTCCCTCATATTTTACTATTGTTCGTTATTGAACTTAATGAACTTAAACTTTAATAAAACGCCGGAGTTTTATACCTTATTGGAAAGCTGAAAAACCGTAGATATTTTTAAATATCAAATATAATTTTCATTGGATATTCATTAGAGAAGTACCTACATACTTTTTTCAGTTAATTTATTTTGTCAACAATGAATCCTTTATCCCAGTGTATTTTGTTTAATTACGTAGAATTTTTATGATACAAATTATCTAGGTAGGAAAATTAAAAAAAGTGAAAATCACCCCTTTAGAGGATGAAAAACTGTGTTCCCAGTATCAGTTTCAACAGTATTTTGTGATTTTTAACTCCCACAATCGACGAACAGTAAGTAGGTGAAAACCATAGGTTTAGCATACTTACACTGTTTTTAAACGCAAAACATTTTTTTAACATTCTGACTAGTTCAACTTCAATTCTCATTACAAATACCCATCCATACAAAGTGCACCCATTCTTGTAGATACGCGGTATTGAAGACAGGTCGCAAACTTGCGCCGCCGCTCGTACAGACTAGGAACTGAACAAAGGTAGAATTATGAAAAGGTAGAATTGAACAAAGTTTGTGAGAATATTCGCCGTGGAATATTTCATCGGAGCGTTATCACTTATCTCTGATATTAAATTCTTGTACACAGACAAAGAATTTCTGTTTGTAGGGAGATGTTATATTAATTTGTTCAGCGATGAATAGTGATGAACAAAGAAAGTAATAGGTATGCTCTTGATGGGTAAATATTAGGTATGTGTTTGTACATTATGTAAATTTTATTCTTAAAAGACGACCCGAATGATGCAATAGTTAGACATGTCGGATCGCTGTTCCGAGAGTACGTGGGTTGGATTCTCAGGGAGGCGGAAATTTGAATGATGAGTTTCTCGGGTGTGTGTGTGTGTCCTTGTCTTGTGTCTTGTCCATGGCACCCACGGCACAGGGAATCTTAGGGTTATGAGTGTCGCCCATGCGGTCACTGTCACCAAACCAAGGGGTCACTGTCACCTATGGACATAATATTATGTTGCCTGGCATTTCTTTATTTGATTCAAAGAACAACGCAATAACTCACTTTGGAAAATAACAAAAAGATTTTAACATAGACTGAGTATACTTAATAGTTAAGAGAATTAAATCTTGTTAGAGACCGCAAGACAAGCACATGGGTTCACCCAGTAAAAAATTGTGTGGTTACATATATTATAGAAATAAAAAAGTACAGTCCAATTGAATACCTCTTTTTTTAAATCGGTATAAAAGAAAATACTGGATTTCAAGCTCACAGCCGGATACCTACTGACTAAACCTAGCCAAGACTAAACTTTCAAAAGCTAGCAAGAGGGTAGAACCTAGCCAAGTAGACGACAAGAAAAGATACCAACCACTTTGTGCATAAGTGTATTGTAAGAATTGTAACAGCTTTAACAGTTGGGAATATCACGAATGTGTCCAAACCTTGGCATAACTACTTGCAAAGGTCCATCTTACACTTGTGTGTTCGCGTCATGGTTCGCGTATTCGCGTGAATGTGACTGAGCGGCCTTAGTAGTGACAAATATTAATGACAATAATTATAATTATTATCATAACTCCCTATGTCGTGAGTGCCGTGGACAACACATAAAGACAAGACCACACATCCAGACCGAGAACTTTGCACCTCACGCCAAATCCCTAGGCTATATACCCTGGAATTTTTGAACAGGATAACATAAGAATCTTGCAACGAAATAGATTACAGCGCTCGGATACAAAAAACCAAATTAAAAATACATAGCGGTAAAATCTGCTGCGCGCAACTACGTCCATTTTGTATAAACCCCTTGTGTGTTTGCATAATGATTTTCCAACAAAATTTTTAAACTGAACAACCGTTTTTTATGTAAATAGCTTGCAAACGAGCTGGCGGCTACCTGATGGCAAGCGATTATCGCAATGTATGAACTGTCGAAATATCAAAGGCCCAAGTTTGCTAATTCATAAATGCCCCAATTGCCTCGTGTGATAATAGTTATTTAATTACCTGACTTGATCCCAAGAGCTGTACCGATTCGATTTGAGCTTAGAACTAAGGTAAATCTGCTTGTTACATCTGTTAGATAAGTTCCTACATGGTTACATCTTGTGAAACATCTGAAAATATTCAATTTTATAGTGATGATGATAAGAAGGTAGATACTACCTACCGTCTTCCACTCACTTACGCATTTATAAATTAATTAGACTACGCTGAACTATCTCTTAATATTTTCCATCAAACACGTCATTGACCAGATTCCAACCTATAAAAACTCATTCAGGTACAAGTTTCTTATCATATTAAAATTGAGGAAAAAAGACATGAATCATTCCAAAGTTTCCAAATTAGAAATAACATAGCTTTTAGTTTTTTCCACAAATACCCATCAGAAATATACCCGTGATAGGCATTTTCAGTATTTTATACGAAAATCCAGAGAAAACTAAACACTGTTTACTAGGTAATTCTTAGTAATAGGTCTAGTGTGGGTTTTTGGAATCGATTGATAACTACATTCGGCCCCAGCTGTCAGGCAATGAGCGCTTCGCTTATCCAGTGTCCTAAAACCTCCTAAATATCCTTCACATAGTTGAAGTCACGTACATTTCTCGCCGCACGTAACGTAACACGTACGCTGTGTGGGCTGAAAACTCGTTTGCCAATTCTATGTCAATATATAACCTTTGTTTTCAACTATCCACAAACATGGACATAATCACTGATCTATCGGTATAAGTGGACGTTTAAAACCATGTTAAGCTTTCTTTGGCAGATAGGTATATAGTTATGGATTCAGACCAATAAACGAGGAAATTATGGTGGTATGGCCTATTATTTTCAGTTCTTTGTCAGCACGAATATTGTCGACTTCGACCGAATTGGCTTACTGCAAAAATTATCTTTTGCCGGCAATTCTGTATACGTTTGTAAGTAGACGCTGTCTTCACGAAATGTCGCGGTTTAAGATTGATCGAGCTGTACGCAGTCTACGTTTGAGGGATATTAATCATAAGTTTTGAAAGGTAAAAAAGCTTACCTATTAGGGTCGGGCCACATTGATAGACGGCCTTTCGCATTTTGCCGATTGAAAAGGAACACACTATTACGCATTATGCCGTACGGAAGCGAACGCCTCCGTACAGCTCACAGCCGTCAGCCGTCAGCGTCAGCCGTCGATCGCCGTCGATCGCCGTCGATCGCCGTCGACGGCGCGTTCGGCTCGTCGATGCGAAAGGACGCGCACGGCTTTCCATACTTTACGCTCTTTTTGTATGGACAAACCGTCGATCGCCGTCGATCAATGTGGCCAGACCCTTACTGTCACACGGTCCCGGCTTTCGTTGGAGCAAAAGAGGTCACCGTCATTAAAAAGAAACTTCATGTTCTAAATGCGGCTTTATTGATTCACCAACTCGCACTGTGATGTTACAAGTTTTAATGGACTAGAAACTAATGATAGGAATTGTGGTGAAGTTATGAAATCACGTGCTCGGGACGCATGCAAACAGTTGTGGGTTTGGTTACATCATTTCTCTTTTTCTGTTTTGACATAATTAATATACCTACCTAAATGAGCAGACGAATCGTGATAAGTAGTCACTGAATAATTGGGATGGCTCCAGCTTTTGTTATATAGGGTGTAGTGTTAAGTGCGCATAACCGGAAAACCATTTCTTCAGACGGACAATCTAACAAACTTGCAGTCTTTCATTAAGGAACCTACTTTGAAATCGCAAATAATTGCTTTTTACAAGAAAAATAACCGACTTCAATCTTGATAAGTAGAGATAACACAAAAACTACTCGCCAGATGGCGCTCAATTCAACATGTAAGTGTAAAGTTCTCGTCGCTACAAATTAATCAAGCCCAAACACTAGATAACTGCAGTAAATCGTTGAGGAGTTCCCTCGAATGTCTTTCGGCTTCATCAGATCGACTCCAGATCTTCATGAAATAGTAGCGCTTTAATGTACTTATGATAACATGTTCAAACACACTAGTTGTCCATACAATTTTCGAAAGTTCCCCTCGATTTCCCTGAGATGCCATCATCAGATCCTGATGTCCTTATCACGGGACCCCACTGCGCATATCTACTTTACAACAAAAAAAGAATTATCAAAATCGGCCCATAAACAACGAAATAATCGCTGAACATACATAAAAAAACATATATACGGTCGAATTGAGAACCTCCTTCTTTTTTGAAGTCGGTTAAAAAGAAATTTCATACAATTTGACTTTTCATTTTTGTATGAAATAGCTGATGTTTATTCGCGATTTTAGGGTTGGTCCCATAGTGAAAGTCCATTTTCCACTATCAACCGTTTTTCGGCAAACGATCTCGTCGTGAAAGGTCTTTCTAAAAGTTCTTGTATCACAGATTTTGTTGAATCACTCATAATTTCATGTCATTTCATTATTAACTAATTACATACTAAATAAAAAGTAAATTAAAACAATAGAAAGATAGAAACCGTAATCACAAATCTACACTATCACGAAAAACATGCGAAAACTCGTTAAGCCGGGTCCAGACATGTATCATTTGCCCGATCCGATCACCGTATCCATATCGTCGACGCGTATCATGATCGCATATGTGGACGGATAATGATACGCGTATCATGATCGCATATGTGGACGGATAATGATACGCGTATCATGATACGCGATCTCGATACACCGTTATGATACGGCCCGTCCCATGTCGTGTCGGTTTTTGTCCGATCATCAAAGGTGATACAGATACGGACGTGGGTCAGTCTGGACGCGTCACTCGTATTTACCACTTATGTGTTGAAATCTTAGGTCTCTCATCAAAGCTCTTCCTCCAAGTCTGTTTCTGTTTCTAAATAATTCCGTTTGCCACCATCGTCTCTGTTTTGGTTTTGAGGTTAGAATATTGTGAATGACAATATAACAGGCACATGAAATTGCTAAATTCTCGTACACTTCAACCAACTGCGACGACATGTTTGATCGAGAGCAGAAACTGAACTGGGCAATTTGATACGCGATCATGACTATTGTAAAGATACGTATACGGAGCAAATCGGAGGCGTCCACAATTTGATACGGGGCTTGTTACAATACGCAGATACGGATACGGTGATCGGATACGTTGATCGGATCGGGCGAATGATACATGTCTGGACCCGGCTTTAGGTAGTGCGCCATTCACAGCGCCAGACCCGCGTTTCAAACTCAGTGATACGGTGATACCACAGTATAATTTTACTATGGTGATACTAAGCGATCGAAGAGGCGCGGGCGGCGCGGGCCAACGACTTTGTATGGACTATGCATGCGCTGGCAGGAGCGCATCGCTCGCCTCGGCCGCGCTCGGCACCGACCCACCGACTGAACGCGAAGACAATCGCCGCGAGTCGCGTTCGTGATAGAAGACTGCAGCACTCGTAAAATGCAATTATTGTACCTAGGTCTAAATAATTAGGTTGTAAATATATGATTTTTTACATTTTAATGCTTAAAAATTATGGTATGGCGGCGCCATACGCGCCATCTTAGAGAAATCGCCACTGTCACTGAACTGCGTGAATATCTACCACACTATGACCCAAAGATAGAAATAAGAAGAACCAAAAGAGTACAGCTGCCACGCACTCAGCAGAAACAAATCGTTTGGACCGAATGAATTAAGATGGTGGTACCTATCAAGTCGGCCCGGCTTTACATGCATACTCTTATACTTCAATTCATTCTTCTCATGTGAACGTAGGAACGGTACGGCTTGCAACGATAGAAGTAGTTATATGGAATTGTATTACTTCAACAATTATATAGTATAGTATATCTTTAGCGAACTTTACCACCCAAGCTTTTTACATACCACTAAGCATTCAAATAAAAACATTCGTATTGATAGAAAAGTTTTGTGGTGTTATTGCTCTTGTACGGCGTTGATGAGCCAGTGTTTTAACTGACAGTTTAAATCGAGCATTGATTTACATTCCCGTTTACACTAGTTTTATTTCGCACCTAACGTATTTCGCAGAACTGTCAGCGAATCAAAGCTATATTACGTTTTCAATCAGTGTGTATATTCCATTGGGATTCTAATAAACAAATGAAGTTTGAACGCCTAAATGTAAATAAAAATATCGACCGCCGTTTACAACATTTATAAATTCAACCCGCTGAACCCGCCGTTTTAATTTGCGCCATAGAACTATAATTTCTGACGTGCGTTTAAATACTGCATTTAGCGGCTATCGAGGCTTATGGACCTATGCAAATGATCCAATTACTAAGAGCTATTCTGGAAATTGCGTAATGATATTATTAATATTGGCTCCTGAGAACTACGCTTTGATATAATAATAATAATAATAATTCTTTATTTCAGGCTCGAGGCCAATATTTGTTAGTAACATTTTGTACTTATATCTAGGGGTTAGTAAATACAGACAGAATAAGACTTATAGACTAATTAAACCAGGGACAGGAAATGGGGGTTTCCACGCGCAAGCACAGTCTATACTGCACCACGTGCATGTAGACTTATCCAGTGCCCGAGAAATGGTGAGTCCCACCTGTCCACTAGTGTGCCCAGTATGTTGTTGGTGCTGTCGCGCAAGCGGTTTAGCAGGGAGGCGCATCGCTTCCGGGTGATGGCATGAAAGCCATCAGTGTGAGCCTCTGATAACATCCCAGAGGCGCTACAAAAGCGCGGCAACCCCATCAGCATTCTGAACCCATTATTATATTGTACACGCAGAGCGTTGTACGTCCTCTGCGTATAGCTGACCCACAGGGTGCTCGTGTAAAAAGACTGGCAGTACGCTTTGAAAAGCGTCGCCTTTACCTCAGCAGTACAACGAGCAAACCTACGAGCCAGCATATTACAGCGGACGGCCAACGCCCTACGTTCCCGTTCTATATCAAAAACATCCTTCATATCCTCGGAAACCCAGTGGCTAAGATATTTAAAAATCGAAACTCGCTTAAGAGGAGTACCATTAATTGAGACGGAAGGTGAGTTTAGAACTCGCTTATTACCCGTTCTGAAGATCATAAACTCACTCTTGCTTTCATTGTATCTAAGCCCCTGGGACTCCGCATACATTTCACAGATGCGCAATAATTTGCGCAGAGCTCCAATCGACGGGCTTAGAAGCACCATATCGTCCGCATAACTTATATTATTGATGCAAACGCCATCTATATGGCACCCTATACCCGTGCTACTAAGCTCTTCGATCAGACGGTTTACATAAAGGTTGAAGAGCTTCGGAGAGGTAATCCCCCCTTGTCTCACTCCGCACTCCAACCCATACACGCCTGAGTAAGAGCCCGCCCACCTTACTGTGTTGGTTTGATGTTTGTACCATGTACGAAGAATAGTCGTCACTTCGTTATATTCGATATATTTTACTTTTATAATATCAAGGCCCAGGTTGACAGTCAGGATATTATTTCTTTCCTGTTTCTTGTTTGATGTATTTTTATTGCCGTGTGCCGTCGCGTCTACGACGCATGTCTTGTCAGTGACCAGTGTCAGTGACAGCGAAATGTGGATTGCGTCGGAGTCACGTAGCTTATAAATAAATAGCGTAGTGTGAGAAGGGCCTAATGTTACCATTCACTGTCATGGGCTCGAGTCTGTTAATTTATACAAGCTATGATTACGTCGTGTCAGAAGAATTAAATGCTAAATTGCGATCAAAGCTTGAATTTCACCGTGTCGGAATAGTCTGACACCAACTATTCTTGTTCGTGTCGGAATAGCTTGACACTCCGACATTTGACGATCATGTCAGAATAGTTTGACACTAAATATTCTGATTCGTGTCGGAATAGCTTGACACTCCGACACTTGACAATCCATGTCGACATAGTTTAACACTACGTATTCCAGTTCGTGTCCGAATAGCTTGACACTCCGACACTTGACGATCATGTCAGAATAGTTTGACACTAAATATTCTGGTTCGTGTCCGAATAGCTTGACACTCCGACACTTGACGATCCATGTCGGAATAGTTTGACACTAACTATTGATATGTCGCAATAGGAGCATTTTGAAATCAGGAGATTATAACTCGAGTTCGTCATTTGTCAGTCATTTAAGCACAAATCAATCTAAAGACAATGACTACGAAAGTTTTGTGAAGTGAAACTGCTATGGAGAAGACAACCGGGCTGTCCAGTTGTCTAAATAATTACGCGGACCAATTTAAAGAGCTAAGTCGGTGAGTTTTCGGGTCTGTAGCGGAGTTGTACTGGTGTATTTCCCAAGGTACGCCATAAATCATTGTCAGGCGGGCTCAGATGCAGCGCCCGTCCATCTCGAAACCCCTTTTTTCCACCCCCAACTTAATTAATTTGGCTGAAGGAAACATGTTCCATTTAACACACCTTGTTTTTTCGGCAATTTGTCGTCTGTATTCTGAGGGCTATTCGCGTGGAGTTTAAATTACCAAATATACGGTACACGGTATTAGAAAATGTTACGGACGAAGATTTAAGCGCGTCAATGAATAACGGAACAGATTAATGATCCTATGAAAATGATCCGTGTTGCTGTCATCATAGTAATATTTTATTTGTACAAAATAAATATCCATATTATATTGTTCGGTAGGTATATATTTTTATATTAATACGTAAACAAATATTTGTAATTAATGACACGACCTTGTAGTTTAGTTGGTATGGCCCTGACAGCAAAGAGTGCGAAGCGAGGGGTTGTGGGTACGATTCCCGGCTGGGCTATTTATGTGATAGATAACTTTAACGGTGCTTTGATGTTTTCCGACTGCGTGACGGACAGAATATAAAATGCTTGTAGTAATATTTGCTTACAAGATAAAGTGAACTGTGAGCACACGACGTACCTAATAAATTAAATATGATTTTACCGAGAAGTGACAATTCCATATTATCGTCGACTCAAGTAAGTATAGTGGTGTATACGCTTTGTGGCCAAGATATTACTACAAATAAAAATAAGGATACTTCACTGACGCGCCGTACCACGTCACGGCACTCGTATATTTTCAGTCTTTAGATTTTACAACCTAAATTACTTACCTAAGTTGTCCTTTGATAAATAATTTGTAAGGTAACCAACGCCTAATGGGAATTGTATAAACTTTTTGGGATTAACCCGGACAACATCGTTCGAGCTGTCACATCTTAACCCTGAAACTTTTCAAGGCAATTGGGATTATCTCTACCAGAATTTACGTGAATAATCAAATAAATTTCCTGTTGAATGCCAAATTAATAAACATACTTAGGCATACATTTTAATGAACCTAACAACATTGGTTTGTTATTAATATAAAGTTTACTTGTTTGTCGCCTTTTCACATAAAAATAAAAACGTTTTTGAAAATATGTAGGACGTAGATATGTACTAGGTTTTAGGCATTGTTAATATTTATAAATATAGCCGAGGCAGAAAACACAGGCGAAGAGTAATGAAAATAGGAACAATATTTAAAGAAGGCATATAGAAGATATTTTGATAAAAAATATGTCTAGTGGCAGATATGTAAGAGATGATTGTTGAGAATAACAGTCGTTAATTATTACGACTTTAATTCTGGCAGGGCAGAGAACGTTCGTACGTTAACGCTTTTTTGCTGTATCACTCACTCACTCACTCTTGTCAGGTCATAGATATCATTCATCATAGATGTCATCACTCTTGTCAGAGCGGTCGTGGTCGTCTTGTAATACCGTTGCTGTAGACAAATGTTATGCGCCTTACGAGCAATCGCCACGTCTTTTCTTGGTTGGTTGCTTGCTTGGAAGCTTGGTACATTCATACTAAATGACCGCCAACTGCCGACCTTACTTGCATTAAGGGTGCCACTCCACCAGAGATGTGCTTTGGTAGGTACTTTGCTAAGCACGTGTTTGATGTCCAACCACATTCAGCCGGTTTGGGGTTCTAGGCCGGCCAACTGTTATAATTAGTGTATATCAATCGAACTCTTAGCAAAGCAGCGTAGTCCATCTCTGGTGGAAAGGCACCCTAACGCTACGCTTGCTATAAAACAACATAAACAGTGATACTCTCGCCCTCGTATTTTTGTGTCGTAAGTGGCGCACTTATACGACCTAAGACCAAACTTATACCAGTCACATTTTCTACCGCGATCGGAAATCAAACCCGGGGCACTACGTCTTGTAGGTAAAGCCACTACCCACTAGGTAACACCATCTAAATATAGAAATCCCTTCACCAATCCACACTGGTACAAGCCACTCAAATTTAAATTAATTATGAGAAAATGAAAAGCTGGGATAGCTTCGAGGCTTCATTATTCAAGACATGTATTGTTACTATAGGATATTTCGTAATTTCTGCTTTAAAATAAATGTATTAAAATTCAATATTCCCACAACAATATCGGAACACCTGCGCAGCTGATCTCCATTCCATCCCTTACTCCTGTATAAATTTCCAATTTGTAAACCCGCAATAGGTGAACGGGATATTTACTTACAGGAAAAGTTTTTTAACTTCATATAGTCTATTCACTTTCAAAATGAAAATTTACCGTCTGCTACGTTTTCTACTATGAATAGTTTGAAACAAAGTTTCAATTTATCTTTAGGTTTTGTGGATTCAGTTTTACTTAAGTACATATTAGATATTGATGCGGTTTTTACTACCACTTATAGAATTTGTTCAATAAAGTTCATACAATGTTGTGACCCGACCTCACTTTGCTTTTAAAACAAAGGGACTTAAAACCTATTTATGACCCACTATAGAGTACGGGTCTCTCGTTATGGAGGCCTAGAGCATTCTTCCAATTTTGGTTGGTGGAGGAGTTATTAGCCAGCCCAAGTATCGAAAGGACCGAGACGAACGGCGTAACGTGCCCTCCGAAGCACGAAAACGCTCAAGATATTGTTGCCACTAGAGGTCACGCATCGACCTACCGACCGCGCCGCAGTTGCTTAACTTTGGCGATCACATAGGAACAAGGCATCAGGCATCCCTATGAGCTATGAGCGCTTCAACTTACCGACACTTAACAGGCAATAAAATTGTTTACTCGATAGTAGGCAATAGCTCTCAATGAAATAAATTATCACTGCTTTTAATATATTCTTTAGTATCAACAAAAATTGAAGACTTGAATGGCGCAATGGTTAACACGCCGATCGCTGTTCCGAGGGTCCTGGGTTCGATTCCCAGCGAGGCGGCAATTTGAATGAAGAGTTTAAATTTCCGTTCTCGGTCTGGGTGTGTGTCCTTGTCTTGTGTGTTGTCCAAGGCACCCACGACACAGGGAATCCTAGTGTGGGGCTTTGAGTGTGAAGCGTTATTTATTTATTTATTTATTTTATATCGGGTAAACTTGAGGAAATTGGGCTTTCATGTACATACAATGTACAGGTACTACAAACATTAACTAACAGGACTTACTATCACTAACAGTCCCTGTCCTAACACTTATTAACAAACTAATATTCTAACATCATCTGATAGGCTTAGTCGCCATCTCGCACGACAAAATCTCGCACGATCGTGCGACTTGGCACCTTTCGAATTTACCTAATAATTCCGTCATCAACTCGCATGCTCGTACAAAGTACAGTCAGGTAAAAAATATACTAATTTGTTAAACTAATCATGCTAGTAGCTAAATTGAGTCTTGTTCTGTGTCGGTCACAGTTGTCATGGGCGGCAGCCGAAGGGTATGTATGCTCGTTTGCTACCTTAATTCCATAAAAACAGTGTACAGGTGTGCAACATACCCGGCCAAGTATACCTGTACAGTTCGAATTCAACTGTACACATAATTCTTAGGTAAACTTTTCAGGTACATAATAGCATGTACGGCTTTAGTATGTAACCATCAATATGAGTATCAGTTTCAAGAGTATGTACAATTCTATAAATATAATATAAAATATTTCGTTGAAACAAATAAACACAATGTTTAATATCTACTACATAATTTAGGGACCAAACCGCGAACTCTCCCCTATTGCCCAACATATTACTTTTAGCAAAGGATTTACAATTATGAAATTTTAAGCGGTCACAATCATGTCGTATCCACAATACTGAAAGTTATGGTTTAACCACTAAATATTAGAGAACAAAGGAACTCGGGCGCTCTCCCTGTTGCGGTCTACCAGAACTTCCAATATTTCTCTGAATACCAACATTCAACGTTACACTATTGTTGTATTATATTCGAAAAGTTCCCTTCAGGTGGCAATGACTAGATACTTGGAGGTGGGGGTGCTTTGTAGGGAAAGATTTTAGTAATGTTATTTTAACGTTACTTAATTAGCGTTTCTGTGTCCTCTTTGAACGTTTGTGTACCTAAATGTAAATTGGTTCATCACTATCAGATATTTTAAATAGTTTTGATTTTGAACAAAAGAAGGCATTAGGGTCAGGTGGGGTAAGAGGGACGCTGGGGGAAGAGTAACAGTAACTCGTAAAAAGAAAACTATAATGCCCAGCTCTATGGTGACTACGTGGATAAAACAATATTAGGCGTAGTTCAAATATTCTTGGATAGATTGCGCTGGATCACAGCAAGTAAGCGAGCAAAAGAGAAAAAAAAAAATCAGATGTCAAGCTAAAAAAACAAGACCTAGCGGCGTTCCTTGTTTAAGTTAATTTTAGTATTAAAAACATCAGTGTTGCGGTTTATTGCTATGGCAAGTGTATATATTACGTTTAATCTTTATTTTCTACGTATTACATTGTTTGTAACGTGTGTTTTTAGTGCTTTTTCGATGTCAATAATAACATAACCTTCAAAATGGCAAGCTGGGAAAGAGGAACGGCTATACCAGGTTAAGAGAAACATATGTTCCTCTTTTCCTATTTCAGGGGTAACAAACATATTTAAAATCCGCTAAAATATAACACGTTCCGAAAATAGCCATGATTTGCTTTACTATTTATTTGTTACAGAAAAAAAGCAAAATGCCTCGAGCTTACGTAAGAAAGACCGATAGAAGTTCTTACCCGAAAGAAAAACTATTAGAAGCAGTTAGGGCCGTTAAAAGTGGCGCCATTCATTTCTATTTTTAACCGACTTCAAAAAAAAGGAGGTTCTGAGTTTGATCTGTATGTATGTATGTGTATGATTTTGATGCAGTTTTCAGCATAGTATTTTTCAGACTTAGGAGAAGGTTTTAGGTATATTAGACGACTTAAAAATGGAGTTTTGCACTTTAAAACGTGTTTTACGTATTGTCCGCCATAAGTTCGCATTTGGCTGAACCGATCTTAAAGTGGATTTCAGTACAGTAATTTTTAGAATTAGGAAAAGGTTTTTGGTAGCTTTACCGACTTAAAAAAATGGCGGTTCTTCTTTTTATTAATACAATCATTTAATAGCACAAAGAGTTTAGTACCTCTGACCTTACTTATATGTTCCTCTTACCCCAAATTTCGTTTTTGTTTGCTGTCATCCTAAAGAAGACCTTATTTAAAACGAGGCGAGGTTTAATTCCTTTTACTCAAAAAAATGTTTAAAACATGCTATGTTATACACTTAAAAACATAAGTTATTACTTAAAAATATCGAGTGTTCCTCTTACTCCAAATCTCGGGAAAGAGGAACATTTATAAGACCTATGTTTGTTGCTAAATTGTGCCGTAATTACACGAAGAATTTAGTTCTGTGCCAAAAAAAATGTAAGTATATTTCAAAACAGAAGATTTGTTTCTATTATTATCAAAGTAAATGTATAATTTTGATAGCTGAAGGCCAAAATATGAAAATACCAGTAAAGTATGTTTCTCTTACCCCACTTGACCCTATATAAAACAGGTAAAAGAAAATTCAAAATCACTGTCAACATGTATTTCTTATTTTTTGTGTACTTATTTTATCATGACATGTTGTGGTGATATGGTCATTTAAGATCAGGTGCATTTTTAAGTCAACAATCGAAAATAATAGATTACCCTGATGGCACCGAATTAACACATGTGTTCAAGAGAAGTGCAGAGAATCTATCGAGCTACTACGTTCACCTGAAGAAAAACTTAAAGTAAGATTTACGTGACTTCTAATACAAGGGGTTTGTACAACTGACTTTGTTGTTCATCTGATTATAACCCGAGCGAAGAAAGACTTATAATTAAATCGATAGAGCAAGAATAGTCTAAACTCATTAAAACTATGACTGCGGCTTTGATCACAGTAAAAGAAAGGTTACAATTTGAGATGCTCTGATATGTAGGTACAAACCGTTGGATAGTCAAAGGAAAGGAATGTTTTCAGAGGTCTCTTAATAAAGGGTTGAGTTCTGGGTATAACATTGCATACAAGTATCATAAACAATGTTATTACACTACTGCAGTATTTTGTAAAGGAATCGAAGAGACAAATTAATACCTATTTGGATATGAATCGATTCAAATATTCAGATCACACAGGCCTGGATCATTGAGTTCAATGTCAAATTAAGCAGTTTACGGCTCAATGTAATACGTTGGCATTGTTTTGAGACAGGTCAGCAATTCACTTGGTGTAACGTAGCAAACTCGCGCTCAATGAGCTGAATTATAGCACACCCTTTTTTGTTGGGTTAGCCAATATCTACTGACTCAGCTTTGAGCGTTTATGGGGTATGTCAGAACGGAAAATGTAAGAGAATTATACGAGTATTATTAGAATTATCGACTAAAGAATTAAAACCTGCAGAAAACAAACCTGAAGGGTTTTCTTATAGTTGATCTTTTACGTTGGTTTGTACCAAAAGTGTAAATAAATACAAGTTGCTTACTTGTCACAAATATGTGACAATTTCATAAATTGGAATAAACGTGGATTCGATTGTATGCAGAAGCACTTATTTATATTTACTTAGTTATCTTTGTGGAGATTGTATATCAGTTTTGCACCTTTAAATACGGCTGAACTGGTAAAGGTTTTCGATAAAATCCCTTTGATTTGTCCAGGCGGATCGTAAAGGCTCCTTTGTAGAATTACATCATATTGCGGGGCACTTAGGTTTAGTCGGATAAACTGAATTAATTACGTCACTTAAAATGCTACATTGTTACCGGAAAACAATTGCCATTAAGTTAATGTACTCATAGCAACTATGAAATTTTACATACGATCTAATGTGATTAGGGTATTACGTTATTACCTATACATATTTGATGCATTATGGACCTTGTAGTCTTAAATCATTATTATTTTTCTAGTGATCGCTCCAATTAAAGTAATTTTAAGCTTCATAAATTCAGTATAATGACTCCGGGGGATGACCTCGATTTTGAAATTACAGCAAACGATACCTCAGTTTTGTGTAGTCGAAGCGGTTAGGGAATATTCGTGAGGCTATTGTACGGCCGCCAGACTCCTTTTTACCTGGCTAATAACCACCGAGCATGTCTTTGTAGGCTGGACCGCAATTACATCGGACCACTTGGCTAAAGAGGCCATTTTTGTCATTTACCAGCCTAGAGAAATATTTGGGATTTAGGTTACGGACATTTTTATTGATAATTAATTTCAGAGATTCATATGCGGATGACAGAACGAAAGATGCAAAAGTTAGCTCCTTTGGGAATTGAAAATGGACGCTTCGCTTGGATATTTTTAAATGGAAACATATTTCATAAATAAACAGAAATGCTTGCTATTGAACCTAGACTCATGTCTCCACAGAAAGGTTCTCTTTCACTGGGCTTCTGTCATCTTAACTAAGAAATGTCAATTTTAATCCCATCTAATCGGACTGCACATTCAATCTACTACCAGCCACATATGCAATAGATAATTTCCGTATTACTATACAATGCTATCCTGATTGGAATATCTCAGGCCGTCCAATGATTAAGGTCAGTGAACACGAAAAGGGAGTATCTTTGTGAGATCCCAAATATCTTGCAGCCGGCAGATACCGTGACAATGTAACGAGTATGTTCGAGTCATCTAGTGACCGTTCCGAGTTACTCGGCTATTCAGTTAGATGTCTCGGGGATCTATTAAGATAAATGGACATGGAAGGGGCGTGGTCGCAGGTGATCGCATCGTTAGCTGAATGACGTTGGGTGAAGTTTTGAGCTATGTATACGGAGAGTAAAACTGTAAGTGATCTGTTTGTACGTGAAGGTTATAGCTAGAACACGACCAAGTTACTAAAGTTGTAATGTCCAAAGGAGAACATCAGATTTGGGCCTGGAGCGAACAGCTTGTTCAATACCCTCAAATAATCTAGCATATTTTAATACATCCATTTCATATTTAAAAATCTAGTAAGGTACATCATATATTTATTTATTTATTTATTGAAACTTTATTGACCACAATAACATATTACGGTACAAATGGCGAGCTTAATGCTAAACTGCATTCTCTACCAGCTAACCATTGGGCCAAACAGAAATACACGAAGAGCGGTTACATCTGATATATCAAAAATAAATATACTTACATACTATACATATATATGTCAAGAATACATACAGACACAGATAAATACAATATATAAATAAATATTATAATACATACACATATATAATTATAAATATATAAATACATAATATATAAGCATAATATATAAGAGACATTAATGGATGATGATTAACTTAGAAAATAGAAATAGAAAATAGAAAACGTTTATTCCTCATAAATACTGCAGAAACGAAATAACAAACATAAAAAATAAACAAAAATTATAAAACAATATACAAAAGCTACAGTACCATGAGAAAAGCGAACGCACTCAGCTTTGCCGCAGCGCTGGCAATGCCAGAGCTGCAACGCTGGTTTTCAGTGCATCCGCTTGTACCACATAGTTCGGGTGATGGCGAGTCTTAATTAATTTTCGCAACTGTCGAGACTTAATATTACAATGACATGATCTTAATTTAAACTAAACTAAAAATAAATAAAGCACAAAAAAACAACTTAATTATCCATTGTTATAAATCTAGTAAAGAAAACAATATGTAGGAAAAAGAAGACTACTGGGTGCTTAGGGTCACATTATGTTACATAGATCGACATTATATTATAGATTATAGATAGACATTATCTGGTAGAGGTAGAGGTACTTGTAACTGAATTGTCACTTTCCAGCAGATGAGTTCGTAACTTATTTTTAAAGGTAAGCTTGTTACCGGGTCTTCTGATTTGATCGGGGAGCGAGTTCCACGCACGTGCCGCTTGGACGGTGAATGAGTGAGAAACGAAGCCAGACCGGTGCAACGGAATAGAGAGGACAAAAGACTCACTAGACCGAAGCTGCCGTTCATGGGAAGAACATAGGTATTGGAATTTGGATGTTAAATAATCCGGCGAAAGGGGATCAAAAAGAATGGAGAACAGTGAGCAAAGCATCCGAAGTCGCCGTCGCTCGCGGATAGGAAGCCATTTAAGCTTTGAGCGAAAAGCAGAGATATGGTCATATTTACGCAGACAGAAAACAAAGCGAACGGCATTATTTATAAGACGATTATCATTAAAATACATTTATTATTACAACCTAAACGACTAAAGAAGATACTAGGTATGTGTGCGCGGTGCGTAAGACGACTAGGTATATTTCATTATTCCCATCATTTTCCGCAAAAACGGAATATGCACAACGTGGTAACAATATCCTTGATCTAAAAAACGATGTCTCATGAATGTTCATATTCCAGACCCAAGGTCCTTAAGAAAGTTGCTGGTCACCTTTCAGGTAGTTAATGATTGTCGACCTTCATGAGAATAATGTCTTTTTCAAAAAGTGAGTCGCTCTGGCTGTGCGGGTAGTAGGTAGAATTCATACAGCTTTGGAGATATTATGGACAGCTCTCAGGTGTAGAGGTTTTTTCACGATATTTTTATTTATCAACGCATCCGAAAATAAATTTCTAATACGCACAAACACACGTTTGCTGGATTTGCAATATTAATGCGGAATTTCAAGCCAACGGGTTATCTTCGTGTAAAAAAAGATCTCGTTAATAAAATACGTTTTTGAACTGTTTGTTTTCATTTAACCTTCGCTGTTGCTGAAGTTTCGCTTGAGTTGCAAACGACAATCGATCATAAAAGTTTTGTAAACCATACAAGTTTTGAGCAAAGCTTTCTGTATTTAAGACAATACGTGTTTAGACGTGCTGCTAAGCCAAGAAAAACTACAAAGCCAAGTTGTACAGTATAGTAAGTTCTTACAAAATGTTCGTCTTTATCTTGGTGTAAGCGCATTGAATTCGCGGAGTTACCAGCAAAGAAACTGCATGCGTTGTCTTCGCTGGGACAAAGACGACTTGGCCATTTTGTTACACTCGGGCTCTTTGTGCGGAGCTGAAACAGTTCGATGTATTAGAATTAACCCTGCAATAGAAATGTTTTTTGTTCTTTGAGGAGATCTTGTTTTGTTACTACGAAATGCATTCCAGAATTGCGACAGTCTACGTCATAGCTTCAAGTTATCTTTATGATAAAAGATCCCAAAAGAAGAAGCGGCAAGAAACTCATTATTCGCTCATGTTATGCATCTCGTATTTAAGCAGTCTATTATTTTAATAGCAGTAGTAATCTAATTTATCTTGGGATGTATTGAGGACTTATTAGTTAATTGGTTTAAATGTAGGTCACCCACACTAAATCACTTGCCTCGGTGAAGAAAAACATGGGAAGGAAACCATATTTTTTTAATGGAATTAAGGTTTCAAACGAGCAGGCAGCAGCACTCTTAAAGGGTCAATTTAGGTCTCGTTTTAATTCGATCACAGATCTGAGGACTGAGACGTTCACCTTTAAAATAATGTAACCGGCTCCACACCGTTTTATCCGGAATACAATAGCAATTATTACGGCGGTAGAAACGGTACTAAGTACTGTGGCGGGCGGTGGTACTTCCCCGGGTGAACTGTAGGCTCTTACTTTTGTGGCGACACCGCACGCACGTCACACGGTGACGTCACCGAAGCCTGAATCACGCTATCGAAGAATTATCGATGGCTGGCATATATACAACGCCCTGAGAGCATTCACTCGGGGCCTCGGCCGCCCCCCAGGCATGTCGTCTCGCCTGGGGGGAGATCTCCCTTTGCCAAACTTTAGACAGAATCTTAAAATATTAAATAATAAAATGGTTTAGTTATTCGATGTATAATTGGAAGGGCGCATTGATGAACGGTACGTGCCGCGACCGTCGGCCGCCCGGGGCGCCAACCGAGCAGTTTTGCAAATTAGATTAATTCCACAAATCAGTAGGCTCAGTTTCAAGGAATTTTCTTAGAACATAAAAACCGGTCAAGCGCGAGTCCGACTCGCCCACGTACATCGTACGGTTTTGTACCCAGTGGTATTAAATCAATTAATTTAGTCAAAATTGGACAAAATTAGGTAAAGGTGAGAATAGTTTACTATACTACCTTTATATACGTTAAGGAAAACAAACGTTTTCTGTTCGCCGCGATATATCTACTACAGATTAGATGTTAATCTACTTTGCAACAATCCGCGAGCAAACTCGTATGTATGATGACTTTGTGACCGACCGTCGTAGAGTCTACTTACCCTGATGATGCCCTGTTTTGGGGCGAAACACGTGTTGGTGGTGGTGTGTATGTTGGTGTATACATTCTTTGTTCGTTGCATGTTCCTATGTGGGAGGGAGGGAGGTGCTACTTGCATGAAAGTATACACCATCATACATACGAGTTTGCTCGCGGATTGTTGCAAAGTAGATTAACATCTAATCTGTAATAATGGAGTTCCGCAAAGTAACGCCTGAATCGATTAACTATATATCTACTACACGCAATGTTATACTCGTACTACTTGACAACGCACAACTGAAATTACTATGAGCAGGAACTAGTGTAAGCAACACCTTAATGTTAACATGCCATAATAACAATACGTTCTAGAGCACGGGGTATAATAGTAAGTAATTACTAGATGACTTGACTATCTCGATTTGCCACTGAGTAGAATGATCTCTAGCCATAGCTCACGCCTCATTTATAGCCAACATTTTACCAGTTCTTCTTGTCTTAGTTCTCCATGGTGATAATAGATGGCGTTAAGCAATACTAAAAGTTGTCAACAAACTATCGCGGCATTTAACTGTTTTATCCACCAAACTAAATACCGCTAACACTAGAACGTGTGAACCAGCACTAAAAGAGGATGTTTGAATATTCCCCCTAAAGGGCATTTCCCTAAAGGGATAAAATGGGGGATTAATTGAAACAAAAATTATATGCTGGCGAAGTTGTGGGGGAAAGACAGTATTATAAAATCCAACTCTTGCTTTGAACATTTTTCTCTACCAATTTACACTTGAGTAACGAGGTGGAGGTACCCAGTCTCTGCTTTCATAACTGTAGGTATAAATTTACTCAGTATTATACAGGGCCACTAATGCGATGAAGCCAAGTAACATAAAGCTTTTTATTTACGTTAAAACTTTAAAGACCGCTTCACCCATCTCTCTATCGACAAAAATACGCAAGTGCTAACTTTTAAACCGAGTAGGTAAACCACCGCAACACTACATCATACACACACGGGCTTAAATAACAGAAATAATCCTCAAAGCAGTATATAACCGGCGCGATGTATTTATGAAGTGAGAACGTTTAAAGTTGCGCGATAGGACGGATGCTCCGTGGTTTAAACGGCATTAAATCTGAAATGCAAATGTGGAGCGTTCCACGCAGCGCTCTGTCCCTTTGTAAATAACTGGAGTGAGACCTGCACCTACAGTGCTGGAATGTCCATCTGGGAAAATAATAAATAAACTAAAAGATGTTTTGTTGCTTCAAAGAGTTTTTAATTAAAGACTACAGACTTCAAAATTTTTATTTACATGTTTTACATCGTTGAGTAAGAAAATGAGAACATCATCAACGTAATCGAAATCAGTTAAAGACTTATTGTAAGAGATAACTCAAAAGTTATTTGTCAGATATCGCTCAAAATGACGACAAGTGCCACCATTCACCATAGTGTTATAAAAATTGGTAAGTATTCCTAATACAATGTAAGGAGGTAGCGAACACGTAAAACACGGTCGGATTGAGAAACTCGTAACTTCTGAAGTCCCAAAAAATTATTTTGTAATTTTTTTGTTGTTGTTTTATTTAAAACAAAAATACAAACCTATCGCACGGACCCCTCTGAGTTGTATCTGTCTTTTTGTTTCTTCGTTTTATGTTAAATACTGAAAGTTTTACGCTTATGCATTTTGTTTGAAGGTAAATCTAACTTGCCAACAAAATAATAGTTAATTAAAATCACAACGGTCACAATAGTAAAAACTCCTATAAGCGATAGTGATAAACTTAGGAGGACGTAAGATAAACATATAACACTCGACCTCAAAAGAATTTTCCGATTTCATGTCGAAACACCTCCATCGAAAATACAATTTTCCCCTCTGGATCAGAAGTCGAAATCACACATTTAGTTTTGCTTGGTCCAGTAAAAAGATGTTATCAATTTTGTCGTATCTAGACGTTTTTCATCAGCGTGTAGGTGCCTGGTGGTGTAAAGGTGCATTTGTTCCTTGACGCGCGGCTCTAATCAGCTAATGCAGTCCATTGGGCGTGTTTGAGCCAGAACTATTCTGTCCGCGTCGTATATTCATGTTTGTAATGCTGCCTCTACACATAGGCCAACACGTTGGCAAGTGCGTTGGCTCCCAATGTGTAGAACGGGCGTTGGAACGTTGGCGGTAGGCATTTGAACGTTGGCCGGCGCGCTTGCGAGCTTGCCGCGCGGTGTCGGTATCATCAAAGAACTCTTGTCGCAAGCTTGGCGCACCATCCACACATTGGCCGCGCGATCAGTTTGCCCGGAGCAGCGATCAAGAGTGCATATTTTCTTCTTGCGGCGTATTAACACCTAACGTAACAAAATGGCGTATAATATGAGTAATGATGAAACTTTTAAATTTATTGAGCTCTATCAGAGTGAAAATTGCCTATGGAATCCAAAAAATAAGTACCATAAAAATAAAATGTTGTAAGTATTAAAAATGCTAAATAAATAAGGTTCTTGGACATTCCGTTTTCCTTACGATATTTTACTTCAAAGTAAGAGCATCGTACTTTATTATTATTTTAATATTATAAATATGAAAGTATCACCCTTTTCTTGTACACTTTTACGTAGTAATTATAAGCTGTGAATAAATATACAGCTGCAGCTGTTACCAACTCAACATCCATTTTTTGATCCGTCCGCACATTGGCCCGAACCAAAGCATACTGAACGACCTTCCAATGTGTGGATTAACTCACAAGCACGTTGGCAAGCGCACCGCCAGCGCGTTGGCGAATGCGCTGGCCTATGTGTAGAGGCAGCATAAGCGGAATTCGTGACGTCATGCGTCAGAATTTGAAAGCAAAATTACGTATTCAAATTTCGAATATAATCAAATTGTCATCCGAATTTTTTATTGAATTAAAAACTTCATCGAAATTCATTTAATGTAATAATCTGGCAACTGAATACCTATACGAGTACAAGGCTCCTAATAGATATGGAATTTGTTTGAACTCAGGCAGCTTTCCTCTCATTGATGGCGAAAATTTTAAATAGGTTAGGTAAATTTTACTTATAAGCTACATTGAATTGTGAGCACAGGTAATACGTACATTTGTTATTAGCGGGGAGTCACAATTCCATTATGCGCTATGACATTTCTTCAAGAAAGGTGTAAAAAGAGCTCTCCTTCAGGGCCGGCGTTGCACTGGTGACTCCCCAGGTGTTGCAGGTGTCCATAGGCGACGATGACCACTTACCATCAGGTGGCTCGTCCGCTTTTTCGTCAGCCCTTCAGGCTATAAAAAAATGCTTACCGTAGGATGGTTAGTCCAATCAAAATATGGTGTTAGAATATTACTTGTTTAGTTTGTAAGTAAGTATAGGGACTGGGGCAGGGACTATTCGTGACAATGTTTGAATGTGGGTAGGTACGTACCTCCTAAGCAAAGCGAAGTGAGGGCGGGTTTTCTAGTTTTGCAATAAATAATTCAATCGTAAGTTCACTGAACCGACATAATATCAAGAGATACTATATTTAGGTCTTTAATAGGATTACATTCATATATTTTCATCAATAGTATTTTATAAAGAATATTATTTAATATTAGATACCCGACAATATAAATTCAGCCAAGTAAATAATACCTCATCATTCCCGTATTTGTAATTCCAGTTGACTAGTGATGTTTTACGTAATAATATTTGGCGTGGTATATTATTCCTATAATTGTAAGATATAGGTACCAGGTACTAGGTCATAACACTCATAACATTTTACTGAGAGTTCCGATTTTTATAACTCTGGTTTTATTTAAAAACTGATGCATTTTATCCCACCTTTTAACCAGAATCTGATGAGTAGTTACTATTAGTTTTGTGTTATCTCTTCATTCATATTTCCCTTAAAGTTTGTGAATTTTTAGGGTTCCGTACCCAAAGGGTAAAACGGGGCCCTATTAACTGAGACTTCGCTGTCCGTCCGTATGTCTGTCCGTCTGTCACAAGGCTGTATCTCATGAACCGTAATAGTTACACAGTTGAAATTATCACAAATGATGTATTTTTATACATAATGGTACGGAACCCTTCGTGCGCGAGTCCGATTCGCACTTTGCCGGTTTTTCATAATCTTCCAACAAGAAGGATTAAACTACGACCCCGAACTATCTTGATACTGACCCGAATTACGGCAATTAGTGGGCGCGGGTTAAAACGATTTGCACCAACTTTTTCGTTTAAGTCATTTCGGATAGTTTAATCATTCCAGTTTTAAAACTATGTTTAAAATCTCATTAACGTGACTTTTGTCTAAGAGATAATTGTTGTTTGCTGATGTTTCATTTTTCACAATGATATTTGATTATACTGAACATTCCTATTATGTGAAAAATATAAGTCGTAATGAGTTATAGCTATACCTACAGCAAAGTGTTGCAATATATTGTCCATTGATTATAATGAAGTGAGAAAAAATAACTGTAAGACTGTAATGGGGTCTTTGATATCTACGACATTTACTTGGAAGTAAAAGTCTAAAGTAGGGCTATGAATGTATTGCTCTGTTTATATATTGGTTTAAAAGCTGGATTTTATTATGAGTGTTGAACTCCTTTATTTATGAAATAGTATTTGTAATCTTTACAGCAGTCGCTAATGTCGATCCTAAACGATCGTTTGAAAAAAGCAACACCAACGCGATCAGTAAGAGAAGTGGTGAGCGATAGTACCTACCTAGTAATTTTTTTTGACCGTGTGGCAAGATCGCACACACGTCTCACGGTGACGTCAGCGAAGCCTGAATCACGCTATCGAAGATTTCTACCCCACTCGTATATAAAAAGCCTTGACATCGAGAATGGGGGCTTCGGCCGCCCCCCAGGAAGATCTCCCTTTTCCCTACGCGCTTCCACTCTTCGGAGTGCACGTGAAGCCATCGTCCCGGTTATAGGTTATTTTCAATGAGTTATTCGTTAAGCCATGTCAGAGGCTTCCAGGCTGCATAAAAAACAACACTTGGGTTGGTCTCTAACCTGTCCACCAATGGAGGAGTGGAGTAGTGGAGTTTACGTTAAGCGAGGGACGCTTACGAGAAATCCGAGCTCAGTAGTAGGCCTATAATACGTTGAGGGCATGTAGGAATTCCGGACGATATTTGCTATTCAATTTTCCTGAACCTTTTTATTTAATTAATCACAATAATAAACATGTAGTAATGAAGCCTTTGTGCGCTGTATCCCGTATAATAATACCGTATCGCAGTCGAGCAAGCAATAGGAGAGACAGTGCTGTCAGCCATACTCGGTACAGTAATCACAGAGACGAACATTCACACGGAATCCATTATTGAAAACACACGCATACGTTATTTGTGTTATTACTATTACAATAGAAAATGATAATAACACAGCAAACAATGCTTTATGAGAAAAATTAATACCGACTTTAAAGAATACAATGATTTAAATCGTACATAATAATAAAACTAGTGAGCGCCCTCGCTTCGCCTTGGAAAACTTAAATATTTCACAATTTTTGCAACATAGCTCCACTCCTTTTGGTCGAAGTGAGATGTAGCCAAATGCTTTCATCGATAAATAGATTATTCAACACAAAAGATTTTTTCAATTCACACTAGTAGTTCCTGAGATTAGTCCGTTCTGGGTTCTGACAAATAAACAAACTGTACTCTCTTTAAAATATTAATATGGAATCTGACAGATCTATGTTTCTGCTCGGGTGATGGGTACCTTGAATATTTTCATGAAATTACGATAGCAAAAAATTACGCAGCGCCACCTTTCTGGTGACACCCATGAGAACTGTGAACAGCGTAGAACAGGATTCAAACCGGGACAAGGATGGTATAGTTAAGTTAAAAGAATTTTTTATTAAGAACGTTAGTTTTTTGCACTAAATAAACTTAATCGTAATGATGTACTTATTCTTTTGCTGTACATGTTTACCACTACTAACTGACTGACTGCATTCCATGTTTGCTTTATGTTATTATTTATTGATGCCACATTTATACAAAGTCTGTGAACATTTTGGTTGTATAACTATTGCCGGTCCAGAGATATATTGCAGTGATACACAGACAGACGGATAGACAGCGTAGGCATCTCAATAGAGTTCAGTTCAGTAAACGATAATCTCATGAACCGCCAATCGACTTGAATACCTACGCTTTCACTGATGAGTGTAGTGAGTTTGTACTAATATCTAGAGGTTTTTATCGAAATTTTACCTTAAGGGTCCCCGCAAACTGACCGCAGCCACCGGCGGCTGTGGCGCTTCTTTTTAGAAGCGCGGTTCGGCCGACAACCGCTTCGGCTGAATCCTGCTCACTGTTATTGGAGCTGTTGGCTGTTGGCCGGATCACGCTTCTAAAAAGAAGTGCCACAGCGCCACAGCTGCCGCGCCGGTGGCTGCAGTCAGTTTGCGGAGACCCTAAGTTTCATGATCAATAGCAGTTGGAAAGTTATCAGCATTCAATCACTGTTTTACTCTATCTGTCTGACGATTTAGGTGTGAGACTCGACAAAGTACTAGGATATTATTTTTTATGGATAGTCTATGAGCTTCTGGGTGATATGTTTATATTCAGTTTGTCGCTCATAGCCCGGCGGCTTGCGTCGATCCTAAGTGATCGACAAAGTTAAGCAACAGCGGGCGCGGTCGGTAGTCGGATGGGTGACTGCTTGTGGCAAAATTTCTTGAGCGCTTCTGTGCTTTGGAGAGCACGTAAAGTCGTCGGTCCCGGTTGTTATCGATAGATAGCAGTCGTTAAGCCATGTCGGAGGCCTTAGGGCGGCTTGAAAACTTTCGACACTGAGTTGGCCACTAACCCCTCCACCAGTTCGCACTGGAGCAGCGTGGTGTAGTATGCTCTAGGCCTCTTCAATAAAAAATAATGAGGAGAGACCCGTGCTCAGTATTGGGCCATTAATGGGTTGAAGCCATTCAGTTTGCTCTCAGGCAGAACCTAGTAATTATAATAATTAATTCTGAATATGGTCTCTACAATTATATGTCTAGCATCCTTAAGACTCGATGGCTTAACTCGAATTACTAATAGGCGTAGTAGATTAGGGTGCTTTAATAAAAGGGCACATGGCACGTTTATTCTCACTTCTCAGAATTTATAACATTGAAATTGTTTATGAAAACGTGCGGCTATTACAACATTGTACGGCTCGAGTTGTTGGTTTCTTGAATTTTTATCAAAAGGATCTCCAAGAAAGGTAGAAAGCGACATTTTTTATACTAACTTGTTTCAACTTTTATTCCGGTAAAGAAAACACGTTTTGAAATGTAGATTTCCTGAAGGGCTATCGCCATTATTAATTAAACAATAAAAATTTGTTCTTATACCTACTTATGTTGCAGGCGCGGAACTTTTTGTTCCAGTTTTTTTGAAGTATAATTGTTTAACGGTACGGAAGGTAAGTAATATTACCTTCTTCAGGTTGTGTATAGTTTTTTTTCTTACGTCTTCTTAGTTATAGTGAACTTGTGTATTTGTGTGTTACCTACTTGCCTAAGCGTTGATAGTGACTACTTTCAAATCTCTTCAATTGCTCAATGGTAGCTATCGACATATAAATCTTGATTTGAATCCTTGGCTTACATAAAGGTAATATTACGGATTATGTTACCTTGGTTAAGGTAAAGCATATTTAAATACGACACTTTATTACAGATTTTTGTCGAGGTAAGTGATCTAAGCCGGAAATTCTAACATGAAAAAAACTCCGACGAAGACACGGTCATAGTTCTCAAGGCCTTACTTGAGCATACATTATGTCAAACCATCCTTGCAGAAGCATGGTTTCATTTAGGCATTTCTCACACAACGCTATTTATGAGCTACGCGACTGCAACGCAATCCACAATTCGTATGTATCTGACACTTTTCACTGACAGAAGTCGCATCTTAGACGCGTCTTGCGTTGTGTGAGAAGTGCCTAACAAGTGGCCAGGCCGTGACCTTAATTAATGACGAAGCAGCATTGAACTCCATTCTAACTTTGTCATACAGCCCATCCCTTCGTCTTTGTTTAATGGTCGTATGATTAATGGTTTTCTCCGCATAAATATTTTATACGTCTTTTTAATAGCCGTTGTATTACAATTGAACATGACTAGCGAGTTGCCAGGAGGAGCCGTTTGTGAGATCGCAACATTCGCAGATAAATGAAACTACGTACCGTTCGGAATGCTTCGTCACGTGTAGTGCGTGCGCTACACTAGTGAGTGTGTCTTGGCAATTTTATCTAAATATCCGACGAATGAGAAGTCCCTTGAAGGTAATGGTAAGTGGTCACCGTCGTTCATAGACATGAGAAAGACCAAAAAGATATTATTGCTGTATGCAAGCCCAGAAATAAAATATGAAGAGAGATTAGATTATTGATTGTATTGGTGCGGCCTAAAAACTGACTCGGTGCTAACTTACTTGATTAATGACAATAACTAACTTTTACAAATAAATAATAGATTTCAACATCGACAAGTACGTTTATTTATATGGGACAAGACGACAAGCACTGCTTTTTTAATAGAAAAAAATATTAAAATCGGTTCATCCAGCACAGTTATGAGGTAACACACAATAAAAAATACACTGTTGAATTAGGAACTTCCTCGTTTTTCGGTAAAAAGAACGAGAGTCATGTTTATAGGCTAACTACCTAGTTCTAGTTTCACAACTAACTGGGCCACATCGCCGAATACAAGAATATTTACTTAAAATTTTAAAGTTGTTAACGTCAAATATTTATTTAATATTTATGTTGGCTATGTTCACATATAAATTCGCAATGAATAGGACAACAGTGAGGTCGCAGCATTAGATCAGTTTTATCGAGGCGAGTCTACGCGTGAAAGGTTCTAACATAAATTGAGAATATTTTCTTTAACATCGCCTTTTAGATACCTTTCTATTTCTTATTCGAAATATAAAAATATTATGTAATTTTAAATGGAGAATTAAAAATGAATAGACACAACAACATTACATCGCGATGTCCGCGATACATCCAGAGCATACCGTATATCACAGCGATGCATTTAATAAATCAGTGGAATCGTTCGAAGTGTCATCGCGCGATGACAAATTGCGACTCGCGTGTCTCCGATTGATGGCACCGACCACCAATATCGGTGAGGTTTAATGATTGATTTAGATTTTTGATTTAACAATACCCCTATGGTGTGGGGGTCGCACTAATTAGGTACGCTATACTATAGACTATAGGCATTTTTGATGTTTGGTTGATGAGAACGATTGTAGTATAATTAATATGGATAGTATATCCGTTTTATGTTTTCACTTTCTCACTTTCTTTCCTTCTTTTATCACTTTGTTGTTGCCACCTATCACACCTTCTCACCAACACCAAGGGTTGACTAGTAGAGAATGCCTTAAGGCATTAAGTCCGCCTTTTGTAACTACCTAGTTGTAGGTTATAGATACAATAGAGGGTAAACAAATAAACAAATAAATAATAAATAATTGCAATTCAAAAGATTTTTGATGTATATCAGAAATCAGAAAATGTTAGTTTACTTGAAGTTGGGTTAACAGTATCTTATTCAAGGGTTATTTTAAACCTAAAATAATTAATGGATGTGAGATTTAATGCTCTACTAGAACGTATTCAAAACAGTTATCTTATTAGATCTTAAAAAAAGTACATGTTGTAAAGCTGCATTCACTTAAAATAAATAATGCAAGTGACCTCTTGGAAAAATGGGGAAATCATTTTATAATCTATCAAAGTGCACTCAAAGTTATTGTTCTGGCGAAAAATAACTGAAGGTCGTGAGAAACACTGGGAATTGCGAACAGATATTTATAATACAGGATCATCCGTCACAGACGCAATATTAGTCTTACGAAGTATTCGATAAGAACTCAGATTAATTCGTATTGAATACTTCATAAGAACTACTCAATAATCTGAACTTGAGAAGGTCCTAAGTACCTCCTATTCAATAAACTGAAATTGAATACTTCGTAAGAACTGTTCAATAACAATTAGAAGAAGAACAATTAAATATTTATTTATTTAATTAACACTTTATTGTACACATGGTATGAGAAATTTCATTCAGAAAAGTTTGTACAAAGGCGAGCTTATCTCTAACAGAGATCTCATCCAGCCAACCCATGTGATGTGAGATAAATAAATGTGTGAGGGTTATGGAAGGTGTACTTACATATAGAGATTTCGATCGACAAGAAAACTTGAATCCAAGCTTATCGTTTGATCAGTGTACACTGGAGCAATCCACTGAGGAGCGTGGTGTAGGTAGTATCCTTGTGCCTCCTCAGATATGAGGAGCGACCCGGGCCCGATAGTGAAAGATTATTGGTAAGATTGATTTTAATTGCTTACGTTATAACTATCTAATAATAAACTATTTGTTTTATGATGATACAACAATGTATAGCTTAGACCATTGGTGTAACGTGTAAACAAAACGATTTATTTAATGATGTAGGTAATTTTTTATCAAACTGATCTACAGTGGCCTGTGTCACTAGCGGTCACCTACCACCATAATCTACCGAGCGTGCCCGTAATTGTTTAATTTGGTTTGCCACTAAGCTATATCCACGATATCTTCATTCGGTAAGCATTAAAATTGTTAGTTTTATATTATTGATGAGAACATAGAGCAAAACAAGTTTAACAGTACATAGTACTATAGTAAAATAAAAACACTAACAGTAGGTATATAGTAAAATAAAATTGCAAATTGTTGTAAAATGAGTTAATTCTCTGATTCCTTTTAAGGCACAGTGACATCTTTGATGTGCGAAAACTGGAAGGTATGGACTAATTATACCGCAGATGTAGAACGTCTCTTTCACTTTCAGTGATTCCTGTATCTACAATAAAATATATAGTTCTTGATCAAGGTAACAAAGAGCGTTGTAGTACCGTTGTAACACAAGAAACAATATTAAATACGATACGATACGATACACACTCACAGCCTTATGTTGAAAATCCCTGTGTCGTGGGTGCCATGAACAATTATTCACACAACCGACACAAGTCCAGACCAAATAGATTTTAAATTGATTATTTATATTTCATATTTGCTAAGAATCGAATCCAGAACCCTTTTAACGACAGTTCGGTAGTAACTATTGGTCATAAGCCTCCTCATAAGATAAGAATGTAAAGGCATTTAGCCATAGACAAACGGACGCTATCGAGAGGCCGAGTCATTTAACACAGTACAAATAAAAAATACTGACTCTTTTCGCTATCGAGTTCATAAAGTACGATGAATCAAAGGATTTTAAACTACAAGTAATCTTTTCTGTCATTTATCTTTTATCTCAGATTCATCGAGCTTTTAACAAAATTATTCACCAGTTTTTGGCTTTAACCACAAAGTGAATGAATTACATTATTTCGTAAACAGCTGTGTCGACTACCACACCACGTCCATTAATCTTATACAAATGTTTTATTTTATAGCCACTTACTGTAATAACACTCACTTTTATGAAAACGAATGTACCGATTATTAATACTCGAAATAGACTGCTTCGAAGACGTCGTATTATAAGCAAGCGACGCGCGGCTCGATATTAAATAAATACGTGTCTGAAATTGCACAAAGAAACCGCTCAGGGAATAAAAATTTTTTGAAACTATTGTAAAGTTGTTGGAAAATGGAACTTTGTATTCCATGACACGTCAGAAAAGTTCTAAACAGGCTTCATAAATGGAATTACGAACGACTGTTCTGGTAACTTTACACGGTAATGTGGTAGAAGTGTAAATTTTTGCTACATTGTGATCAAAATAATATTTTTACGATGAATCTTGAAAGCGTAATGAGGTTCATGATACTTTACGAGTTACTTAGGAATAGCGAAGAAAAACTATTGATAAATGAATCAAACATGATTCAAGAGACATATTTTCTATATCGTCTAAAAGATTTTTTTGCTTTCGATGAAATACTTCTTATAGAAAATATTACAGACAACAAACATAATATCAAGGACGATAGTATTGATGATTTAAAAATACCAGAAACCTTCAGTGAGGAACATCACTTGTATAGGACTACAAAGTGTAATGTGAATAATTCTCAGCAACATGTACAACTCCATCAATTTGTTGTATATGCCAGATCGTCCAAAGAGCTTAAATTAATACTGGAACAATGTTTAACGTTACAGTGGTATATTTCATCGAGACTTTTATTAATAACTGCGCCTGGAAATAATGTGAAAACAATGTTGGAGGTATTAAATCAGAAATACTTTTTGAAGGGATTGTCCAATCGTATCTCTCTGAATAAACAAAATGAATTATTGTACAGCTACCGCAAGAACAGTAGATTATCATTTAATATGTGGAAAAGAAATTGTAACCGTAATATAAAAGTAGCCGTGGAATCGGTTGTACTTTTACCTTACATTATAAAAAATAACAAAGAAACCAGTGATCTTATAAAAAATCACAAAAACTATCATTTTCAAGATGATATTGAGATATTGCTTCTTTTGATAATTTTGGATACATTTGTAACAGATGAAATTGAATTTTTCAATAATTCACAGTTGAATAGTTCCAATATTACCGACGAAGATAAATTGTTGCGAAGTCTTTGTAATAGTGAATTTGATTTGATTTTGGGTTCTCTAACCCTAGAAGAAAATTATTTTCATAATATTATTGCTAGTTATCCTCTCTTATACGAAAATGTCATAGCTGTAGTCAAAAATAATGGAAAACGAAGAGTTTTAAAACTTATTAACGTATTTTCTATTGAATTTTGGTCACTGGTTATAGTAATTACCTTATTTTATGTGTATATGATTTGGACGATTTTAAACAATACTATTATGGCGAAATCTTCTATCTGTTCTCTTGTATTTCTCATACTTTCGATTGTATTAGGGAAAACATATTCTTCAAAACACCCGGTTTTTAGATTATTGTTTATAATATTATCGTTTATTTGGTTTGCGTTTATTGTTCGAGTTACTTTTGAGTCTCAATTGGTATATTTTATGATTAAGCAAAATGTGCTTGAACAAGTGGAAAGATTAGATGAATTTTGTTATAGTGATTATAAAATTTATATTTCACCGATTACTTATGCACATTTTCGTCACGATCTTCGATTATCGAGTTGCTTAATTTCAAAGGAGAAGTTTATTTTAAACCATGATCCCCTTGAGGCTTTGCTACATTCTGAATTGGAATATGTTGCTGCATTTGTAGATAAAAAGTATTACCATTATAACGTTGATAGATTTATTGACAATTTTAGGAATTCACCATTTTATGTTGTTGAGGAAAGTGTATACAGAGTCCCTGTATGTATATATTTTCGAAAAGACGACCCTTTGATAGGTATTATACAGAAAAGGCAAACTTTATTATTTGAAAGTGGAATTACTAATTTTCATATTGATTTAAGTGATTACATTTCGCAGGTCAAATCCCATCAAAGAGTTGAACAAAACAAAGAATATTTCCCTTTATCGTTCATAAATTTAATATGGTCCTATTATATTTACTCAGTGGGAATATTACTATCTATTGTAGTTTTGTTATTGGAATTTATATTTTACGAAATATCTAAATTGCCGTTGAATTAGTTGTTACGATGTAAGTTCAGTAAAAATGTTATTCAAGACATTTTTCTTCAGCTGTAAATTGAATTTTGTTTTTGACTTTAATTTCTAGTATTTAAATTCACATAACACTCATTCACATTAAGTCCTGATGCAACAACTAAAGTTTTATAAGTGTTGCCAATCTAACATAAGGCAAAAAGGGCAAAAAGATTGAAGAAGATTGGTTTCGATATTACCTATTTCATTGTTGACTAAATCGATAGCGCTTTTCGTTCATAGTTTATTTTATGGTAATTATTGTTTGTAAATTTTGAAGACCATCAAAACTTCCAAACTTTTGAAAGGTTAGGGACTAGTTCCTTTGATCTGATTAGTTCTATATTTCTGAAGGTCTAACTGAATAAAATATAAGCGTAAAGTAGGACTTGTACGTTAAATACTTTTGCACTTAAAGTAAGAATTTTGTTTAAATAAATCAATTTCTATAACAGGCGAAGAATATAATTTAATAGTGCATGATCCGAGGGTAAACAAAACTTCACCAGAACAAACAAACTGAGTTGGTAAGCGAGCTACACTTGCGGTAACTGTAAGTAACGTCAGGTGTTGCCGGCGAAATGCGGTGGTAATGTATTGAGCTATTTTTAAAAAGTTGTAACTGACATGAGCAAACAGCGCACCATTCGTATGCACCGCGCAACTCTGACAAATGTGCGGAGTAAACTATGAAATACTTAGGGTTGAAATATTTCCTTTTACATCTATTTGGGGGTTAAGTACTAGAGACGAGTTTGCCACGCTGTCTAGTGTAAATTGAGACACGTCAAAACTTGGTAGAGGATTTGAGAAACAATAGCTTTTTCTTACCCATATTGTTTTGTCCTGCAATGTATTTGTGATGCCTTTAATGTTGCTGTAGTCCATCTCATGATTTAATCTGCTAACATGTTGAATGTATTGATAAAAGATCAATATTTTCTTAAAAGCAATAAAAAAATTAGCAATGTTATGTACACAAAAAATTGCAATAATTAGTACAAACGCTTACTTTTTTCTTAGTATTCCTGTTTTTGACTAAGGATTTATACGTTACACACTTAAAAGCTCAGGTGTTTGTTTTACAAGCGTTTTACGATAACTACTTATATCTTACCGTGATTTTGAGTGAGGGCCTCAGAGCTTCTACAAATGAAACGAAAGGATTGTCGTTCACTTTGTATTTTGCGCTGTTCAATAAATAATTATGACGGATATGAAAATTAAACACAGATTATTGAATACCTACTACACATTTCATAACTCTTCATATTAAAAAAAAAAAACAATTTCCTATTTACTGTTGATTGTTTTTTCGATGTAGTGAAATAATTTGTTTCATGTTTTTTATTTTATTACCAGTCCATTTTATTACGCTGTTTTGTGAAAAAATATTTTACACAATAACTTTTTTACACATCAACCAATTCAAGGAATAAAGCCTCACCATGCATTTAATATTGAGTTTTAATCAATAATGAGAGTATTCCTATAAACCGTTTCTAGGTCTATTGAGAAGTTACATTTGGGTTTGTGCAGCTGTAGAATATTATTTTAATTTGTAAGGAAAATGTTATTAGGATTTTTTAAGTGAGGCTAGGTAATTTGTCAGATTAACTATAAGAATTATCCGCATCTTGTTTGAATTGGCCACACAGGGATTGCGATCCCACAAACTTAGGTTTAACTCTAGATTAGGCCCAAAAAATGCAACATTTGAATGTACTTTAAGGTACAGACTAAACAACGTACGAGTATGTATCGACGGCAGCAAAGAACAAACGGTCATCTACAAAAACGTTAGTTTTCAGGAGAGCGTTTTTAGTTCAAAAATGGTATAACTTCTACAATTATAAAGATATCTTCGTCGATTTTGGAATAGTTAATTATTACAATATTAACTATTATTTGGTATAGGTAAATTATTAATAATTCTTTAATTTTTAAAATTACGGCAGATATCTTTTTCTACTTCGATCAAGAAAACAAGCAAATTGAGTCAACTGCCATATATTCGTTTCTACTTGGGACCTGATAATTATTTATTCTGTAACTATTTTATTAATTTAATGATTGATTTTTATTTTTATTGATCATATAAAACCAATTTCATCAAAACAACAAATATAATTATTATTCTAGTTGTCTCACATTACTTTGGCATTCTTACGTTGAAGCTATTGGATAATTGCAGATATACCTAAACTATTTTGAGTTTTAGGGTGTCTTATAAAAAAAAAGTTTTGTGATTCTTGTTAATAATTGTATTTGTAATATAAAGTAACTAAAAAGTATAGTTTCAAAGAAATAACTACTAATAATAATTATATTTTAACAGTACTTTGTATCATAATCATCATCTTTGTATCAGTATCATAAGTAACTCAATAACTACTCGTTTGACGGAACTCAAATTTTTACAGGACCTAACCTAAAGCCTCAGCTTTTGATTAAAAGAAGAATGATTAAAATCGGAACTCTAAGTAGTAAGATATGAGGTAACATACATACATAAAAATTATTAAGGATAATTCAAAAACCATTGGTCAGATGCCACTTAAACTTATATGAGACCACAATGCAAATACCAGCTTTCAAATAAAAAGAGAATCATAAAAATCTGAACACTCAATAAAAAGTTATTAGGAAAAAAACCATAAATACACACTTTCAAAAATCCTTACACATTATTCAAGTAAATTCAAAATTACTCATCAGATGTCGCTCAAATTTATATGAGACCTCAAAAAAAGTACCAGTTTTCAACGAAATAAAGAATCATTAAAATCGGTTTACCCAACACGAAGTTATGGGGTAACAAACATACCAACAAAGATAGGAAAAAAAGGTATAAATATTTTTTACATTTGTGGCTTGGTTGAATGTTACTTCCGGATTCAATTTTCAATTATTTTATTATTCCAATTGCAAGCAGTCATCATCAGACATTTTTTCTTGCTGAAGAGCCTCGAGACTTCGCAGGTTATTTTCGTAAGGACAGCTGGCCCGCCGCATTGCGCGACGTACACAAGGACAAATGGTATATTATGTCCGTTTGTACTTTGTCGAATTTTAAATAAGTAGTGCAGATGTCTTTTTGTACGTTGAAAAATTGGTGTAAAAAACAACATTTTTCGAGAAAAAAAATATCACAAGATAGAACAAAGAATTCTGAGTTGAATTATGCAAAAAAACGATTTTGGCAAAATTGCAGATGTGTTTATGTTCTTTGCTGCCGTCGGTATAGTCCTACAAGCATCTTTTGACGCGTGAGTGACAGAGACAGCGCCTTACAGTTTGCCTTACCTGTAAAGTGCTGTCTCTGTCACCCACACGCTACTTTTAGCGTATCCTTGTACGACTTTAATAAAACTCGCATCAACTCTGTAAGCGAATTATCAGGTAATTGTGAAAAGATTCACAGGTGGACGCGTGTCGTTGCAGCACTTTATGGACTCATTGTACACTTTGAAACAACTGCATTTAGAAATTTACATTACAATTGTATAAAATTTAAAAATGTCTTTTTTATTTTCAACCCATTTAAACCCCACTACCGAGCAGCGTTTTCTCTTCAACATTCAGGGGTCTTAGAGCATACTGCACCGCGCTGCTCCACTGTAGATCGGTGGGTTGTCTTACTACTTGTTATAAGTTTAAAGGCATGACAGCCGAGTGAATTTAGAATCCCGTAATATCCTCTAAGTTTCATAAATAAAGTATGTAAAAGCTATTATCTATCCTTCTTTGTCAAAGGAAAACATCGTGACGAAGATTGCACCTCTGATTGCTCGAAGAAATATCTTGAGAGGTGTGTATAGTGGCCTAATTGGTGGACTATGGCATGAACCATCCCAAACGTTAGTTAAATGTTTCTAGCTTCATTTTTGATTTATAATTCAGTATGATGAATTGAATATGAATTACTCCTCTGCTCATTCGATTTTTGTTACCATTCAATACACCTGATTAACTTCCAATATTGGGGTTGGCCAATACATCATATTGTATCATAGTCAATGTCAAAAGGAAATAGGATGGAACAAGCAAAAATACACAAACTTACAACCCGTGTAGCATATACATATTATGTTTATAGACGCGATACGTTCGGCTTCACCTGTCACACGCGAGAATCCAATTTCCAGTAGAACGTGAATATTTTCCGATACACCAAAGTGTCGGTATTGTTGGCTGTTACAGGGTAATATTTGTCGCTTGTCATTCAAAGGAACGTACCTTTTGGAGTCAAAAATATCTGTCGAGCATCACCCCTCACCCCTGTCTCCCCTAAAAGTTGTGCGAAAATGTAAATACATTTATCTAGATTGCTCTATTCGCAGTACATTTTTTTCTATATCGGCATGGAAAATTTTATGACGCTTTTTCATCAGTTTTTGCATTGTAATGGATCGGAAGGCAATTCGTCTGTTGGTTCTAACTGCAGCGTTTGCTGGAGTTTTGTAACCTAATTTATACAATTTGATAAAATCTGTATAAAACTGACGGGGTCAAAACTATTTTGAATATGTTTTGACAGTTTTATTTATTGTTGGTAGGTTTTGATTTCGATGTACACATAATAAAAAATGCTTTTTAAATTTCAAACATACCTGACCACATCGCTATTAATTCAAGTTTAATTTCATACAGGTATTGTTTGTCTCTCTTGCGAGCGAAACCGCTGGTTATGAGACCTACTAATACTATAACAATGTAACAGTTTATAACTGGATTATTTTTATTTAAAAATGAGACTTTTTGAGTACTCATATTAATTGATACTCATCGCTTTACCGGAAGGAAAATTACTCACATTGGGTCTGGCCAAGAGCTAGAAAAAGAGCCAAAGATTTTTCTTGTTTTTCTTCTACTTAGGTATTTCTTGGCCGCAAAACACTTGCGATATCTTTAGTATTACTAAAGTTCATGAACGATGCGATATCATCACGTCGTCTCAGTGCTTTTTTGTTAGTGCTAAAATTGACATATAATTTTTGAAGTATCTATTAATAAATAATAAATTTGTTTGTTACTGCAGTATAAAAACTATTGAAACCAACCACTCAAGGTGGGTGAAGTGATGCTGAAATGACTTTCAAAAAATATTTGCAACAACCAAATTCGAAATTAATCTCATTCCAAATCGTTCAATAGAAAAAAACTCAAACATAATATTATTTCTTACTCTCATAAATTATGTCATAAAAATACATACTCATGGCTGGCTGTTGGCAGAAGGGGTGGTTTTTCGGTCAAGTGGGTAGCATGAGTGGAGGCCATAATTACCGGCCTTTAGGTCTAACGGCAATACATACGTATGGAACATTTGCAGTCATAACTATTAATAGCAAATAATAACACTTAGAAACATAAACTAAAAAAAACTTAGTAAAATTATATCTGTACAATTTACTCTGTTCGTCTGGTAGATAGCTACTAGTTTTATGTGTTATTTTTTAAAATACTTTTCGGTCAAATGTAGCTCCAATCGCAACTTATAATGAGCTAAGAAGACTGACTACAAATTTTGATAAAAAAAAGGATGGGACATCCAGTCAAAATATGATATGGAACCAGACTACAGGCATTACCTTTCGAATAAAAAAAATATTATATTATCAAAATCGTTTCACACAGTGCAAAGTAATAAGGTAACAAAAATAAGAAAAAACAATTAACACACAAGAATAAAAACATACAGTGGAAATGAGAACCTCAACTTTTTTCGAAATCGGTTAAAAATAGCACAATTCCTATTTTTTATCTGTAAACTATGCTGTATATGAAAATTATCAGTTTCCCATATATTTTTAAACTTGTACAACCACAAACAAAAGTCGTAGAAAATTGATATGAGCCCGTAAACGCCATTTAAGTATAACACAAATTTATGTGAGTCGCGGGAATTGGTTTTCAGCGTTCAATTATAACGGAAATCCAATTCCATTGTTCTATTAACGCATGCAATTTTTCAGCTGGTTTCATCGAACTTTTAATATCGAACTGAATCTGAATTTTTGATTAAAAAGCATCTAGGGCGATGTAACAGGCAATCAATCGTTGCTAGCGAATACTGGCAATAACTGTACCAGATACAGACAATACGATAACATGATGGATATTGCCGGTTTAGACAACATATCTAGGCTGCTCATAAACTGCTGTGTGTTGCATCTGAGAGCATTTTTTATCGCTACGAATAAAATAATGCTATTGTTTCAAACGATAAATGGAATTGACGTGCATGGGTACCTCCTCATGTCTGCGAAGGGTTAGAGCATACCGTACCACCTCCAGTGCGGATTAGTGAAGGGTTAAGTGGCCAACTTAAGTGTGCAAACTATGATGTCCGAAGAGTTTCGTCATGGCTAAACGACTGTTGTTGAGTCGATGTGGTGATACAAATAAAATAGACTGCGCTTAATAGTATTACTGGTGTATTGCGTGTACAATATGTTACAAAGGGAGCGTGCGCCTGCGCTGAGGTAGTGTGGCCGACTGATGTCGCCGGCGGCGGGCGGGGTCAACGCGCGGCGAGCGCGGTCAATGCCCCGCCGTAACTGTTGTCTAGCTGCGCCTAGACAATCTGCCCGGGTTGAAGTACTTCAATAGGAAGAGGACAGATATTGTTGAAGGCCCGTCGCAGTGTCCCTCTTCGAGTCTTGATGTCGGCGACTCTCACGACGCCGTCGCTGCCCGGGTAGACTCGCTCCACGCGCCCCAGCAGCCAAAGTAGAGGTGGCAGAGCCTTGTCCTTCACTAGGACGAGGGCGCCCTGCTGTAGATCACCCGATGCTGCAGCCCATTTGGTTTTCTGTTGGAGCAGCAAGACATACTCCTGGTTAAAGCGTGTCCAAAAATGTTGCTTTAACAGCTCCACCCGTTTGTAGCGCTCCAGACGCGTGATAGATACATCGGAGACAGTCGGATGTGGAACTGACAAAAGCGGTCGTCCAATTAAGAAATGGGAAGGGGTAAGAGCGGAAAGGTCAGAGGGATCGTTAGACAGAGGTGTTAAAGGACGGGAATTTAGAATGCTCTCTATTTGAGTTAATAATGTTGCCATTTCCTCATATGTTAGGTTGGTTAGTTTGAGCAACCTCTTTAGATGATGCTTGGCTGAGCGAACAGCGGCCTCTGCTATGCCATTAAGATGTGGAGAGTAAGCCGGAGTGAAAGAGAATGCGATGCCTTCTTGGGAAATTTCTGATACGATGTTTGACTCCTGTAAAAGTTTGTAAAGCTCGTTAGAAGCTCCGATAAAGTTAGTCCCGTTATCGGACAAAATGGTGCGTGGCTTACCACGACGCGCAACAAACCGATTAAGAGCGGCCATATAAGACTCTTTTGTCAGGTCTGTAACGAGCTCCAAGTGAACGGCCTTAACGGCTAGACAGACAAAAATGCACAGGTAGGATTTAATGAGCTTGCATCCTCGACCTTTGCGGTCGGCTATCAATATTGGCCCGGCATAATCCACAGAATAATTTAAAAATGGAAACTCTAGATTACTTCTGCACTCTGGTAACTGACCCATAATAGGCTGTATACTAGTGGCCTTTTGCCTGAAACATTGGATACATTTATTAACAGTAAATTTAACAGTAGAATTAAATTTAGAGAGTTTTGAAACTCTGTATAGGAAAGAAAACCTATAATCTTATTATTTTTGTTTTTTAAATTGTAAATAAATCTTAGTATGTAAGCCACTATTCTGTGTAAATAATTTAAATTTGAACATTAATGAATTAAATTTTTGATAATGGAGTAATCATTATAATTTTTTGAATTAATAGAATCGGATGCATAATCATTCGAATTAATGGTATTGGATGCACAATCATTTGGTTTAATTATTGAAAGATTTAAAACTGAAGCGTCTGGTGAATCTTGTTTCAATGTGGCGTTGGGTAATGTAGGCCAACGAGATTGATCACACAGTAAAAATGCGGGTCCAGACCACCATAATTTAGAATCGCTGATCTGATCAGCCTTCAGGCCTCGAGAAACAAGATCCGCCGGGTTGTCTTTAGACGGTACGTATCTCCATGTGTTACCTGATGTAGTGTCCCGTATCTCGTTCACACGATTAGAGACGAATTTCTTAAGCTGACTAACAGATGTATTTAGTCAACCAAGTACAATCGTGGAATCGCACCAAAAGTGACATGATTGTATAGGTAAAGTAATAGACTCTTTTACCTTAGTACACAGCCTTGAACCTGCCAATGCACCCATTAGATCTAGATTTGGCAAGCTGACTATTTTGGTCGGTGCGACACGGCTCTTAGAGATGAGCAACCGTACCGTAATACATCCCTCACTGTCTGTAGAACGTATATAAATACATGCACCGTAAGCCTTTTCTGATGCGTCGGTAAATACATGAATTTCATTTCTAATGGAATCTTGGCATGAAATCCAACGTGGAATTTTTAATTTATTTAAATATGGCAATTTTTTTGAGAAAGCTAACCATAACTGTTGTATTTCTGTAGAGACTTCATCATCCCATTCACACTTTTCAATCCATAATTTTTGCATAATTAATTTTGCTTCTACGATGCATGGAGAAACTAATCCTAAGGGGTCAAAAATTTGGCTTATAACTGAAAGAATATGACGTTTTGTTATAGTTCTTGAATGTTCAATATTGATGGAAAATGAAAGTGTATCAGAGTCACACAACCAGTGAACTCCTAACGTTTTAGATGACATATTAGTTTTGTAATTACAAAGATTTAATTGATTATTATTTATTACCGATTCATAGTTAGGCACAATTTGTTTTAAAATTTCTAAATTATTTGATTGAAATTTTCTTAAATTAAATTTTGCAGACGATAAAACAGAAATTACTTCTTTAGTCATTTGTACCGCATTAGAGATTGAGTTTGAACCAGAAAGAAAATCGTCGACATAGAAGTCTCGCCGTATAGCGTTTTGAGCTTCGATACTATGAGCTGAGTCTGCTAAACTAACTAGACATTTAGTTGCTAAATAAGGCGCGGATGCGGTGCCGTACGTAACCGTGTTTAGAGTATACGTTTTTAGAGGCTCCGCTGGATCCCCGCGAAAAATTATGCGTTGTAAAGAACGTTGTTCAGGTGTTACCTTTATCGCTCTATACATTTTTTCGATGTCTCCTGAGACTACGTACCTATGTTGACGGAAACGTAATAAAATAGACAGGAGATCGTCTTGAACGGTAGGGCCTACCATCATGATGTCGTTTAGTGACACGCCTGTGGTAGATTTAGCTGAACCATCGAAAACAGTTCTTAATTTCGTTGTTGAACTAGACTCGCGTAGAACACCGTGATGGGGTAAAAAATGATTGACTTTACCTATATTGAAGGTGTCCGTATCCTGTGTCATGTGACCTAAGGACTCGTATTCACGCATGAAGTCTATGTACATTTTTTTTAAAGTTTGCGTCTCTTTGAAATCGCTTCTCTAGTGATAAGAAACGACTTCTTGCCATTGAATACGAGTCACCTAAGTTGTCGGGACTCGCCTTTAGAGGCAAAGTTACAACAAACCGACCATCTTCGTCGCGAACGGTGTGTGATTTGAAACTCTCCTCACATGCACGTTCTTCAGCCGTTTGTGTGTATTTTGAAGAGACTGTATCAAGTTCCCAGAATTTCGTTAAGTCGGGATTAACTTGTGTAGAAAAATTGCAAAAGTGTGAATGGGCAGGACGTGACCTAACAGATAAAGAGCCAGACACTATCCAGCCAAGCTTGCTTTCACACAAAATAGGTTGTTTTTTACCTAAATCTATATGGTTGCTACCTACTACTTCCCAGAAAATTTCTGCCCCTACCAAAATATCTATAACAGATGGAATATTGAAAGTAGGATCAGCTAATTGGACGCCAGAAGGAATAGGTATATTTTTAGAATCTATAGATATAGGTGGTAGATTTTTAGTAATTACAGGTAAAATTAGACAACTAACTTGTTTACTATAGCTCCCGTTAATCGACTCAAACTTGAGGTAACAAGACTGTGTACTATGACTTATTGAGTTGTTTATACCTGTAACCATGGAGTTCGCACTACGCCTGGACAACCCCAGCTTGTCGCATAGACTCTCAGTTATAAAGTTTGCCGTACTACCGTTGTCGAGTAGCATACGGGCTTCGTGCTTCTCACCATTGGAGCTCACCACTCGCACCAACGCTGTGGACAGTAAAACAATAGACCGCGTAGTAAGCTGTTTTACAATTGATGAAGCATTTGCTGAAAGTGTGACATTTTCTGAGGGACCCGGCATTGGGTTCAATAAAGGTTGAGATTGATCTATATGTATGAGAGTGTTATGTTTACATTTACAATACTTGCAATGAGATAACTTACATTTTTTATCAACATGTCCCGGTCGTAAACAATTTTTGCAAACTTTAAGCTCTAGTACTTTTTTGATGCGTGATTCTATAGATAGGTTTTTGAATAATTCACATGAATATAGAAAGTGAGCCTTACTACATAGAGGACATTTTATTGTAAATTTATTTGTATTTGATTGATAATTGTTTTTTGTTTTTGTTTGATTAAAGTTTAAATTATTTGTTATTAAAAAGTTTTTTGATTTGTAATTATTTTCTTGTTTATTGTGTTTGTTTTGTTCTTCCAAATTTTCCAAAAGATCTGCTTTATTACTGACAAATGTACAAAATTGAGCAAAAGTAGGGGATGCACTAAGTGTGTTGCGATATTCTTCCCAACTTCGAAGAGTGATGGGATCCAATTTAGATGCCATCATGTGTATAATGAGAGTATCCCAATGATCAGTGGGCTCATTCATCATTTTTAGTGCCCTAAGATTTTTATTTGTTACGTCAATTAGACGACGTAGCAAAATACTAGATTCTTGTTGGACTTGTTCGACATTGAATAAAGCCTGCACATGAAAATTAATTAATAAGCGATGGTTATTAAATCTCTCACAAAGCAAACCCCAAGCTATATCATAATTATCCTTTTTGAAAATTATATTTTTAATTATCTCTGCCGCTGAGCCCTTTAGACTAGCCCTTAAATAATGAAATTTGTTTATTGTATCAATACTGTCATTATTATGAATAAGCGATAGATATGTATCCCTAAATTCGAGCCAAGATTGGTAACCACCGTCAAAGTGGGGCAAATCAATTTTAGGTAAACGAATAAAATTGTTGTTATGCCTACCTGATGCAGAGTCCTCGGAGCCCGTTACAAACTCAGACGCGCCGACGGCGGCGTCAGCTAGCAGGTTCCGCGTCAGCGCAGCCAGTGAGTAGTACTGCTCCTCAAACTGGGCTCGCGCCGAGTAAGCCTCGTTCACGTCGTCCGATAGTAGCTCGATCTCGGTCTGTAATTCATCGAAATCCCCATATAAGGCATCGAATTTACTAAAGCGGCTTTCTAGATTTGTGCGTTGTAATTTAGATATAGCATTACAGCTTGATAAAGTGTCTAAATAATTACTAAAATTTGTAAGTTTCGCTTTCATTGAGCTACGCTTCTTGATAAGCTTTTCGGCCATAGTTAAAGAATATTATTATAAAATAAATAAGAAAAACGAAACAAGGATAGTTTGAAGTAGAAAGAAGTTTGAAATCAATGACCGTTAACTAAGAAAAAGTATCTATGCAGCTGCGCGCGAGCGCGTAGCGGTCAATGACCCGTCAAGGTGAGCGTCAAGGCCAACGCAAAAAAATAATTATTAGCAGGTGTCAGGCAGAGATAAGGCGTGCTATAATACGTGGCGCGCAATAAGTGAAAGGAATTGCACACTAATTAACTCAAATAGTAGCACACTAAAATTAATATTTTGGAAGAACAAAGGAAAATATTTTGTTTTGGAATTATCGGAAAAGAAAGGAAAATAATTGGAACGATCTCACGAATGTCAGCCCTTGTCCTTTTGTCTGAGATCCAGTCTTCTTTCCTTCTTCAATGTTGTTGCAGCGCTTGCGTCTCGAACAAAGAAATTCCCACGGGGTCAAAGTCCGAACACGTCGTTTTGTCATTCGTAAATTGCAGCAGTGTAGGCTTCAATCCACGGCCAGCTGATTTATTTCTCGTCGAAGGACCAAAATGTTGAGTCGATGTGGTGATACAAATAAAATAGACTGCGCTTAATAGTATTACTGGTGTATTGCGTGTACAATATGTTACAAAGGGAGCGTGCGCCTGCGCTGAGGTAGTGTGGCCGACTGATGTCGCCGGCGGCGGGCGGGGTCAACGCGCGGCGAGCGCGGTCAATGCCCCGCCGTAACTGTTGTCTAGCTGCGCCTAGACAACTGTTATCTATCAATAACTGGGACCGACGGTTTTAAGCACTTGCCTTCTGAAGCACGAAATTGCTCAAGAAATTCTGCTGCTGGCGGTCACCCATCCAAATATCGACTACGCGGGCCTTATAACAATGATAATAAATAATAGGACATCGACCACCAGAATTAAGAAAGTCATCTTAGATCCATAATAATTACAGAGATAAATAAATTACAAAAAACGTTTCACACGCATTGCTCCACAATAGGATTGCTTGTGTCGCGAGTGCCAAGAAAAATTAACAGGTGGTAGGGCCTAGAGCTCACCCGGGGAAGTACCACCGCCCGCCACGGTACTTAGTACCGTTCCTACCGTGTAATAATTTTTTTAAGAACAATTGTGTTCCGGATAGGAAGGTGTGGAGCCGGTTATACTTTTTTAGAGGCGACCATCTCAGTCGTCAGGGGTAGCAACGCATCTGTGACCGAATTAGAACGAGACTCATCGAGAATCTAGTTCTGGGTCGGTCACAGTTGTCATGGGCGGCAGCGGAAGGTGGTGCTGCATGCTCGTTTGCTATCTTAATTCAATAAAAAAAAGACAAACACAGATTGAAAAGAGGAAAATTTAAAGTCATCACTCAAATTTCCGCCTCGCTGGCAGTTCGGAACGGTAACCATTGTGCTACACAGGTCAATTCCCCAATAACTATTTTGTTTTCGCTGTAAATAAAACTTCAAATTTAACAAGATAAGAAAATTTCGAATTCGGTGCGACAGGAAAGACTATTCATGAGGTTTCTTCTTCTTGAATTTCACTTTTCTTTCTTTCTTTATTTCTAGATTTCTACTTTTCCTTTTAAGTTGCCTCATTTCCAAAACGAAGTTATTTAACACCTTTTATTTACTAAAGCGCATTTTTTCATACTCGTGAGAGAGTAGCTACCGGAACTTCACTAATTAGTATAAAACAAAGTCGCCCTCCGCTTCTGTCTGTCTGTCTGTGTCTTGCAAGTCTTTTTCTTCTAAGCCACGCAACGGATTTTGATGCGGTATTCACCTTTAGATGGTTTATACCTACACTACATATAGTTTATGTGCATTCTTTTGTAATTTGCTCTGCTAGGCTGTCTATAGTCTTAATGATAAAGTCTTTATCATAATCTTAATTCTTCGGACATTCGAAGTGTTTAACTAATTTATCTTTCTCCATCATAACTCAGTCACTCTGAAACACTCGGAAATATAACTAAGCGAACACAAAACCTTGTACTACCGCTGAAAGAGCTAGCTGACGGCGGTAGGCAAAAACAAAGTGTGTAATTAGCTCGCTATTCAAGGCTGCTTTAAATCAAGGCCAACGAGGCTCAGCTCAGTGGGGGTATTGCTATGGATTGAACATTGAACAGAAGGAACGGATTTGAGTTCCATGCCTAACGCACAAGTTGTTAAGGAAGGGTTTGGTGATCACATTATATTCAAGATATTTTTTGTATCTATACCAGTAAATATATCAACCGTGCAGCTAAACAAAATATGTATGTGTGGTTAATATGGGGTAAAAAAATAGATGAAGAAGAAGAAAGAAGAAGATGGGGTAATAATGATAATAATTTGTATGGAGTAGGTAGGTACAGTAGAACCAAAGTAATAATGCGCATCGCGATCTTCGCCATTGTTCGGCATCGGTCGTATTTCCGAAGCGTTGGGAGATGATATCTATATAGAGTGGAAAGTACATTTACTTCATGCATAATTTAATATATATTTTTTTTGTGGTAAAAGAGATAAATTAATATTGATTTATCAGTAACGAGATTTCACGCATGACCCACATAGGAAAGCGACGACGACGATTTAACGATGGAAAAAAGAAGGTTTAAATGAAAAGAAGATTTAGGTATAAGTATTAGGAAAAAAAAGTTTTATTTAATCAGAATCGTATAACAGAACATAGGTTAATATTTAATCAGAATCAGGGAGATTCTCTATTCCTGACATCATAGAGTCATCGGAATTTTCATCAAGGTCTCCAATTTCACTTATATCACTGCTATCTCCTGTGTAAATAATTATTGTAATTATTTAATACCTGTTATCTTACAATTTTAGCTTAGTATGAATTTTAGTATGAATATCTGTACTTAATACTTTTTAAAGTCTTGAACCGTTATTTACTTGATCTAAAACATGTTAGGCTTTAACCGTTAAACACTCAACGTCTCTTCTGCCAGTTAACAAATCCATGCGCCGCTCAAAGGCTTGCTTTAATTAAATAACTGCAAACTCAAACAAACGTGGTTAACGGTGAGAATAACCGAAGCAAAAAATACTTTCGCATAATCCGATTGTTGATTTATTCCTGGTACTCAAAACTATATTCAAGTAAGCTGTGGAAAAAGCTAGCTATTTTAACTGTTAATACCAACAAAGACGCAGGCAAGTTACATGATGGTGATTAGTCAACATCGCTCATAGATATCAGCAACATCGAATGACCGGTGAACGATTTGAGCTCCCTATTCCCGGTGCGTTAAAAATGTGTACCTTTGACCTGTGCGGCTCTTGGCTAGGAAAATGGGACTATAGCAGCTGGATATTAGACGGTAGGTATGTGGCTAGTCAAGTAGGGAATAGCTCTACAGTCAATAAGGGGCTGGTGTGGCCAATTTGTGTGTGTGTGCGAGACCCGTGCCTGTTGGGCGGGTTGTTGTGCCAGTTGGGCCAGTTGTTGGTTGCGTGAAGCTAATGAACGCGACAATAAGATAGAAAACCGCCCGCCAAGGTACTCAGTACCATTCCTACCGTCATAATAATATGTAATTGTTTTTAAGAGCAATTGTGTTCCGGATAGGAAGGTTTGTGGAGCCGGTTTCACTTTTTTAGAGGCGACCATCTCAGACCTCAGGGGTAGCAACACATCTGTGACCGAATTGGAACAAGACTCATACTAACAATAACTAACTGGACTATTACTAACATTAACTAACAGGACTAATTATCACTAACATACCCTGTCCTCGCACTTATTAACAAACTAACCAACTAATATTCTAACACCATCTACTAACTGGACTAACCATCCTAGTCCCTTTGAGTCTAGTTCTAGGTCGGTCACAGTTGTTATGGGCGGCAGGGGAAGGGTGGTACTGCATGCTCGTTTGCTATCTTAATTCCATAAAAAAAAGGCATTTGTTTGAGATATCGTCACTATACCTATTTGAGAATATTGATTTCATATTGTGTACGTCATCGAACTGTAATTCCTAACTTCGGTACTTTGATATGCATAAATATTTATACATGAGACTACTAACGAATTATTATTACTATGCATATGCTATGCATGCAATCCAAGTTTGAGCATCTTAAGTAGCGAACATGATCAACGACTTCAATGTTCCGTTTTGTCAGCTGAATATATATTAAAATGTAAGCTAAACTACAATATGCAAAGAGGCAAAATCCCAAGAGTTAGTATAACGGAAACAGCGGGCACGATTCCAGAATGTTCGATTTACGAGCGGTCTCGGTGTATGGAGACGTTTGGCCAAAGGAGCGTCCCACCGTGACGCACGTTTTGGAAAAACTTGGACTGAATTTGCATGAGCTGTAACCTAATATTGATATGTTATTTCTTCACGTTTACAAATCTGTAGGTACCTATATAAGGTATTTGGTCAGTTTTCTCGCCTTTTTTATTATCAGAAACTGCCTACTAAATTGATGCCGTTTGGAATAATCTTTTTATGTTGTATGTCGAGTAAGTTTTTGTAGTTAAATTGACTTTTATTTCAATTGGTCCAAAACAGGAAAAGATTTTTCAGGTTAATAAGTCCCCTCAAAACCATAAAAACAAAAAGGGGGTTTAATTCTGGCCCAAATATTGGACAAACATTATGCACCAACGTTATTTCGGAGACAATGTATCCGATCGCGATCTACGACCGGCAACACTTTGCTTCACTTGGATACTATTTCTAGAGAAATAGAAAACTCGAGGTGCTTTTGACAAAATCAAACATTGATATAAATCCCGGATGAGGCACCCGGAAGCGGAATAGACAAGGATCACAAAAACAAACAAGTTCCGGAGGGTATATTTTTATTGAAATATTTCTCGGATTTGCCGCCATCCGGCTGCCTTACTGCCTTCGGATTTCTCTAACAATAAATTATGATATTACAAGCTGTTTCCCTTCAGATTATAGCCTGGTTCCCGGCAATATATTTTTATAACACAAATTGTGAATTGTGAATTGATACTGAGTCGGTTTTCATTTTAATTATCGGGTCTTGTTTAATGTTATTAATTGGAACTTAACATAATAAACAACAATATGATAAATAAAATAACAAACAAGAATTTAAATGAGGTTTGGGACACAGACCCTTGGATTCGAGTTGAATTGATGATCCAAGAGCGGTCAAAAGTTAATTTATAAGTTCCTTACCTAGCGAGTGGTTGCAGTCCTTGATTATTATGTGTGTGTATGTATTGTATTGTGCTTAATGTGACACATTTATTTTTAACTTACGGTTACTGGATTTCTTTAGGAATTTACTTATTGTTGGATCTCATCATCATCATCCGCTTGCTGGGCACGAGTCTCTTTTCAGAATTTTCATTCTGAAGGTTCAGGCCATAGTCCATCACGCTGGCCAAGTTTGGACTAGCGAATTTCACACACCTTGGAGTTTTGCGAACTTTCCGGCTTGCAGGTTTACTCATGATATTTTTCTTCATCGTTATAGCGAGTGGCATAACGCTTAAAATGTACTTAACTCCGGTAGGCGTGTCCTGACATTTGAACCAGGACTCTCCGAGTAGGAGACTGGATTCTTAACCACGCTTCTTAAACTCACCTCTTGCTTGGACATTAATCCTACCTAATGGTAAGTGGCGATGTAATCTTGGGTGGTTAAACACTAATTTATTAGAAGCTATTGATTGTTGTTACGAAACTAGATAACTTGTATTTAACTTGTTTATAAACATAACGTTAAGTTTAACGTGAAAACTTAGCAACTCTAGTTTCCAACGAAACAGCACGCCAGTGGAAAACAGTAGGTATTTAATCAGTGGTAACGGAAACAAAAGCTGAAATTACTCGAAAGATTGCGCCCGAACTTAAGCAATTAATAAAGATAAGATTCAATTAGAAGTTAGTTCCGCACTAGTTTCGTAAACATCTATCGGGACATTAAAAAGCCATTTGTTAACGGAACAATTCATTCTCTTTATGAAACAACTTGCGCCATGACTTAATTCGTTCAGCTGGAAACATTAAAATATACGTTAATCTTACTTTTGTGTTTGTGCAGAACTAGTTGTTCGAATTGGGTGACAAAAATACATAGCTCTTGTTTTGGAACGGTTACAAAATCTTAGATAAACGACGTCTTACGGCCTTTTGTGCATTACCTACTGTTATTGGAAACAAAGGAAGGTAGAAAAATAAAATGGAAAATATGAATTTCAAGACAAGGCATTCAGAAAAAGTTCCTCCTTCCTTCCAGATTTTTTTTATTAGTTACTAATTAAGTACTGCCTTTGCTTTGCTTTATGAAACCTAGGCTCCAGTTCCATAAATAAAAATATTTAGACGAGACTATTTAAATTCTCATAGTAACTTATTACTGAACTAATTAAAATAAAATAGTTTTTTCTCAAATATTTTCCGTTTACAGATTAGTTAGAATTTCTTTACGTCTCTGATTATGATAAAAAATTAATTTTCCTCGAATTAGTTTATTATTGTCTGGTAAATCATGTAGAAAATCCTTCTAGACCCCTGTTTAGATAGTAAATCAATCTTTATCAGAGCTCTATGTAAGCGGCCAAATACGAGTTGGACTCGCGCAATGAGTATTCCATACTAATTTGTAGTTAAGTAATTAGTTCGTTCCGTTTGTAATGGGTTTTCTCTGCGATATAACTTTCAATTACCAATTTTCTTTTATAGGTATGTACGTAATGTGAGTTCTTCTTGCCTTTAAGATTCAAATTCATCGGAAAATAACCTTGCGAGCATTTGCGGCATAAACCGTTATTCAAAGAAATAAATTCTTTTGATTGCTTTGATTGAGACGTTAGATTTTTCAAAGAATTGCAGACTTGAGTACCTATTCATTATTAATTTCAGATATATACATCCAAACGTTCTTGAGGAAAAGATCTTGTCAGACAGAAGGACAATAAAGAAATCTTATAAGGATTCCGTGTTTTTTGTAGTGCGGAACCCTAGAAATGTATTTCTTATTAGGCTTTCGATGAAGTGTCTGGTTAGATAAGTTCATTACAAGAAGTGTTTCTCTCCTCACGTATTTAATCCACTAACTTGAGGAAACTTTGATGAAGTTCGGTCTTAGTGACACTTTGTTGATGTGTTTGGGTATTTATTACTCGTTGCTATGATGTCACAAAAATATCCACATTCAAATGTTCCGTTTCCTCTCTGAAGTAAGTGCTACGGTAGTCATCATATTAATATGTATATCCTTTGTAATGTCATGGTCATATTCACGACGCTGTTTTCAGAACAATATTGAATAGGTAAGTAGGTATTTTCACTCATGTGAGAAGGTTTTCTCACGATTATTTTTAAACGAATCAAATGAAAATATAATTATGTAAACTAGTAAATCCGCCCTCGCTTCGCTTCGGGAAACCAGTCCCTTCAAAAATCTCTATAAATTTTAACAAATTATGTTATTCCGATGTCTAAGCTATATTACTGCAATGTTTCATGAAAATCCGTTCAGTAGTTTTTGCGTGAAAGAGCAACAAACACACAAACACACACACACACATCCTTACAAACTTTCGCATTTATAATATTAGTAAGAAGTAAGATAAGAAGTAAGATTTGTAGTAGCATGGAATAATGAGTTATTATTTTTTTGTGAGTGTTTTGTGCATGTGTCTTTTTGTGTCATGATAACCATGACAAAGTGGAAGCGCATGATATATGTACATTCATTATTATTATACATATAATGAAATATATCTACTTATTTTGTTCAAAAATTTCAAAGCAGCATTCCACTTACCCAATTGTATTTGTTTTCAACTTTTAGTGTAAAATGTGAGGTGTAGTATGTACGAGTAATTTATACGATATAATCTTCAGAGCAGTCGAGATGGGAAGATGATCTCTTTTCCAATTTAACTTATCTATGTTTAGGAGTTGGCAGCGGCGAGCGGAGATAGGATCTCCACAACACTAGCCGAATTTAAACTTTGGCTTACCCTGGAAGGTTAGGAAACTTGTTAGGTTTCATGTTAAGCAAAATGTTTTGATGAACGTTGAGGCTTACTACATTACTTGAGGCTTCAAACTCTCAGTTTCAAACCACATTTCATATGGAATTCTTCGAATTACAAAAAGAGTTTTTCTTTGTTAACCAAAATTAGGTAAGAAGTGATAAGAACGGTGCGCTTTTACAAACTTAAAGGAAGTGCTTTCACAGTAAAATGCTATCAAAGTAATAAGCAACTAAGTTGACGTCAGAATCGAGTTTATTTGTTGTGAAACAAGTGTACCAAAGTAGCTGAACGGACAGGAAGCGCCCTCGTGCGAGTCTCGTCGAACCTCCTTAAAACAATTTCCTGCCTAAAGTTCACGCTGTCTTGTTTGTTCGTCACGTCCGTTCTCCGGCCTGTATGCGTGTGTGTATGCGTGTGTTAGGTTTTTACAACGCTAAAATGCACGTCAAAGAAAGAAAGAAAAAAATAAACAAGGAGGTCCGTTTACTTAATCCGCCATATACAAAACAAGCGCGAGGTAGGAAGGAACATTACTACAAAAATAATATTATAGTTTTTTTCCTTGCAATTCATGATTGTCCTACCTACTTTTGGGCTCTAATCTTTATAGTCCATCAAGCTGTCTAAATGCGTATTGACACTATTGAAAGACTAAACACACATTTGGGACATTATGGAAAAGAATCAGGTGTGCGGGCTTCTTCACGGTGTTTTCCTTAACAAATCCTTCACACGCCCTTAATCCAACAGCCGCCGATTTTAGGGCGTGAGTAACATTATACTAATTACTAGTATCACATGTTGTTCTTGTAAGTTTTCCTTCGACGTCGATCGATCTTGACCTCCTTATTCAGATATTTATGGATATCAAAGTTGAGGTTGAGGATTCAACCAGTATTTTATTTCATTTATAACTTTTGGTATTATGTGGAGCTTTCTATATTATCATTTTGACGCCTTAATATTACAAAGGGTACACTATCTAACCACCACAGTATTAGACCACAATGAAAGTTTTCTAGTAATTATGTAAAAAATCACACATCAAAAACTTAATAATTTTTATCAATTTACATAGATAATGTAGCTCACTTGGTAACAATTTAGTGCGCAACAGATCCCGGATTCGATTCCCGGCCGAGTAGGTACATAAAAAGATTTTTCGATCACATTTCGACAGTGTTCCGGTAGGGCCAGCAATTTCAATACAATTCAACAAACAACTCTTTACTTTTATACCAAAAACGAATAATGAAAATAATATGGCATAAGAAAGTTCCTCGGACGCATGAAAAAATTTTTCTTACCTTCTTACCCTGCAACGATTGGGTAATATAGTGTTAGATATGATATATAGCAACGGTGATTTACCAGCACCCTGCTGTTGTACTAGTTTATCGGCTATGTATAAAAAACTTTTTGGAAAGAATTTTGCGCTACACAGTTGACGATAGTTGTTATTGTAGTAGTTGTATGTAGTAGTTGTTATTGTAGTGAGTGACACTATGAACGTATTTACTAAGTTGTCTGAGCGCTAAAATGCCGTTTTCTGTTTCCAGTAACAGCGTGTGCTGAATCACTAACAAAAAATCGACTTCAATATCTATTATGTAATTAAATGAGAGCTACAAAACCGAAATCCAAGTCAATTTAATACGCATTATAACTCAAAATCTGCTCTGATTTACCCACAGAACAAGCATCCGTTTTTGAATATTAAAGGGATCATCAAATCGGTAGGTCCACACACTAAAAACATATGAGGTAACACACACACACACACACACACACACACACACATTGGTCCCACACAGATGTGCGGCTATCCTAGGACTAAGATGGTCGACTCTAAAAAGTATAGTATGACCGTTCCAGACTTTTTCTCCTTAAATCAAGTATTTTATTTGTTCACATAAAATCCTCTGACCCAAACAAACAGCAAGACATTCATCGTGAGATCATTAGGGACATCAAACAGTATTCCATTTTAGGCCCCCAAAGCAAACGCACAGGGTCTCTTGGGACGAGTTATTCCGGTATGATCCACACTACAAGATCCATGATAGGTATTTTGTCCGGTTAGATCCATTGTAATTTGACCATTCCGGATCGATCCATTTCCTGTTTATAATGGGTAAGTACAGTCAAACAAAAAACAGTTGATGAAATAAAAATATGTACTTTTTATTCGTATAAGAATCATCACATACTTATGTTACGCTACCTAAGTCATTTGAAATCATCTTTTCATAGTTATGTTAAATTATATTTAGTCCTTGGATTTGGATAAATCTAAATAATAAAAACAACAATTTGTAAGAGACTAAAGATTAGTGAAATTATGAAAATAAAATTTAAAACACAATTTTAAAATTGTCATAGTATTCACAATTACATTGAGTTATATTTGCTCCTTGGATTTGGAAAAATCTTAATTAAGTATGAAAGAAACAATTAAATTTGTAAATAAGTGACTGAAGATAATTATTCAAATAACAAAAAAAAACTAAAATTACAATGTCAAATTATCACAGTAAAACAATCATACTGATTTATGCTTGGTCCTTAGATTAATAAATAATAAAAAAAATATTTAGATATTTAACCACAGATAAATCATATTATTATAAAAATAAACCTTAAAATATAGTTGGGCCATTTTAATAGGTCACATTTGACAGTTCGTCAAAATTTTCCAAAGTAACCTTGTAAGGGAGGGCACCCCATAGTATCTAATACATTCCATACTAGATATTGTTAAACTTTTTACACTTAAAAGTAAGGAACTGACGTCGTTACAAAGTTACGTCAGTGAACTCTTTTTCTTTTTAAATTTCAGGGATGGTACCGAAAGAAACAGATGAGTAGATAAGTTGAATTCGAGAAGTTGAAGTAATCGTCAAAAAGTATTTCACGATTACAAAATAAAATGTATTTTAATGCAAACAAAATTAATTTTATTACATTTTAGGCCAAAAAATATGTAATCATTCATTTATATAATAAAGTCTGGCTCAAAAGTCAGTATCTAGAAACGTGAAATGTTACAAAAAAGACATAATTTCATTTCGCTCCATTATTTGACGCATTATTTTTGTAATTTTTTTAGTCGTTGTGTGAACTGTGCCAACTGTGCGCATATTATTAATACTTTTAATAACAATCGCATTTAATTTACAGATGTTTGAAGTCCTTATCGATTTATTCAATTTAATCGATGTTTTTCAGCAGGTTATCCTCACTATGAAGCAAAGACAAACAGTTGTCAAATGTGGCCTATTAAAATGGCCCTACTTTAGAACATCAAATTATGACAACAATAACAATAATACTGTTTGGCCCTTAAATCAATGAATAATAAAACCTGTATGCATATTTCTTGCTGACTGTACTAAAATGTGATAACAGATAGTCAATGGACCAGACCGGAATAGAAAATAATTTAAAATATTATGATCCACGTAGGTATTACTCGTTAGGTATCAAACCGGAATAAAAAATAATTAAAAGTATATCGATCCACTCTCGGGATCTATTTTCAAGTATCAAACCGGAATAACTCCTTGGGACGACCTCAGATCGCAGCGAGACCCGCGTAAATAATCCCTGTTTATTGTGAGGACCCGTCTTGTGCCAGAAGAAATAGGAATTATTCACGAGCTCTGTAATTTTTATGTTTACACATCACTGCACGATATTTATTTATTAACATTACAGGGATGTTCCAACTACGTTTCCTTAGATTTAAGAAAATATAGATTTACTGAAATAATATTTTTATATTAAATTTGTGATAAGCACTCAATTTCTATTACGTCAATCTATATATAATATTCAATGAACGTATTATTGACATAGCCCAGAGAATTAGCCGGCTGAAGTGGCAATGGGCCGGCCATATAGTTCGGAGGACCGAAAACCGTTGGGGAAGAAAGGTCCTCGAATGGAGACCACGTCTTGGAAAAAGGAGCGTAGGGCGCCCCCCGACCAGGTGGACTGACGACCTGAAGAAGACGGCGGGCATCCGCTGGATTCAGAGGGCTCAGGACCGGTTAGAGTGGCGCCAGTTAGGGGAGGCCTACGTCCAACAGTGGACCGCGAAAGGCTGACGGATGGATGATAATGAACGTATTTTTGAACTTAAAAATATTAATTTAACGCAATGAACTTGATTAGACATCTATTTAATTAAGTGTTGATCAAAGTTTGTAATGACTGTAAACTTGGTTTTTAATGGGTTTATCTCTGATGCAAGCTTCAGTCATTATTATTTCATTATACATGCACGAAATGTAATAAATAATTTATTAAACTTCTGAAAGTCAATAAGAAAATGCATATATTCCACTGTATACAAAAAGCTTACGGCGCGTCCTCAAGCAAACAATCCTAGGCGTGCGTACTCGTACCCTCTACGGCACACTGCAGCGCATGAGTAACTGATACAGAGCTGAATAGGTGCATATAATAATCATTTAAACATTTTAAACTGACAAGTAGACAGCCTCAAAAAACTTTATATGATACAGTTATCGCAGCGTTTTTCTCGGAGACGCGCCTTAAGCTAATTTATAGCGTAGTAAAAGGCGACGTTTTAGGTGCCCTGAACAGAACGTACCTACGTAGGAGCCCTTGGGGACTCGCCCCACGACGGAGCGCCAAATACACTGTTTATTGTGAGTGTACTCGATTCAAGACCGAACTCGAAATATCTCGCTAATTTTTATGTTTTTATAAGAAAGTGCCATATTATTTATTAAAACAACGATAGATATCTGAGTGTATATCTTTGAAATAGAATGTTCAGTGTTTCGTTTTTGCTAAGATACATTTCAGTAAAATAATATTTTTGTTTGGGATATTGTGTGTATAAAAAATGATTTTACGAGTAGATACCTATTACGAGCGACACAGTTAAGAGGTTATCGTCTGCGATAGGGATCAGAAATACAAGCATGGACGCGTTATCGACATCACGTATAGATCTAGAACGATATCAGTAAATTAAAAGATATTGAAGCAAGAATACTAAATACCTACTTTACTTTAATTCCACAAAATAAAACTTTTATATAATCTAGTCTTTTGTCCTTAATCCAATAATAAACATTACGTCAGTTATAATATTTCCACCTCAACAATTATATGGAAAATTAATAAAATAATAAAATATGTTCACGAAGAGAGAGGAATGGAGTAATAATAATTAAGTACTTTTCAAATTACCGTCTATTATATCGCTCTTCGTGTTCGGTTTCATCATTTGACCATTGCTTGCATTTGCATAAACTCGCTATTTGAACTATATTTTTATATTGTGGACAATAAAAAGTCCATGAATCCTTACTAATATTATAAATGTGAAAGTGTGTTTGTTTGTTTGTTTGTTTGTTTGTTTGTGACGCTTTCACGTCGCAACAAAGCTATTATATGGTAAGGTTTATGTGTGTGGGGATAGTTAGGAGGGTGGAGAGTGACGTAGGCTACTTTTTACCGCGGAAAAACATCCCATTCCCATGGGAAGATCGATGTTTTGTTAGTTGCTAGATATTTATTTTCGGAGTTGTTAATAGATGGCGGTAATAAAATTCATTTGCAAGTTCTGAATTACGCTATCAAATACTACATGTAATTTACTTAAGTCATAGGCAAATGTAATAGGCTACTTTAGCTCTGCCTCGAGAACTCCCCGCTCCGGCTGTGTTCAGTGTACCGCCCGCCCGCTGGCACTATCCTGTTGACTGATGTCCGCAAGTTGCTCAGCCAACAGGATAGTGCCAGCGGACCAGAGGGATCTTCGAGTCGAGAGCCTGGACGACTTCATCGAGAGATTGGCACGCAACATGTTCGGGCGTGTCGACGCGTCGCGGTTCCCGCATCTGCAGGACCTGGTTGCGCGGGACGGGCCTAGCACTGACTGATACTGGGGCTTCGTAAGTCGTCGCCCGGCGCTGATCGGCTCCTGCTGGGCTTCCCACCAGCGGGATTCACCCGGTAGGGCCTCGATCGCCTGGGCGGCGCGAAGATGAACCCCATCCCGTTTAAGACTCTGTGGCCTGTAAAAAGGCCACCACTCACCGGACTTGACCTATTGGTTAACCACAGATGGACAACGAAGGGCCTTAGGGCCCAGCCCAAGAACCGGCCCGTTTTAACGGGCCGCGAGAGACACCCCCAAAGGGGAACTAACTGTCCCGAGGGCTCCACACACCTCAGACAGGGTGGAGTGAAGAGAGCGAGTAGTAGGCTACTTTTTAGCCTAAATTCCTACGGGAGCGGGACCTACGCGGCTGTTACCTACGGGTCCCGAAGCGAAGCGCGGGCGGTTCTCTAGTTAATAATAAAATAAATGTTTTATTGTATAATTTAAACGGAATGTTTTCAGGATTCGAAGCCAAGTTCTGTGGATACTCAATACTCAATGTTTTATTGCGAACATAATATGGTGTACCTACAATAGGTCTTCAAAGTATTTTGCCAACGTTCAAACTTAGGTAGTAAATGTGCCTTAAATAATTACTGAAACGAAACTTACGTGCGCCTTCCATCTCCATCAGAGGTGTTCCCGTGAAGGATCGTTGTGGTCGAGGAACTAAAGCGGCGTTCACGGTATTGTATATCGCTAGGGCTGCCAACATAGCCTTGTAGCTCGGTTGGCGATGCGGCGATACCTATTGATTTTATCGGGTTCTATAGATACTGTGGCGTTTTTATTTGCATTTTTTGCACGTTTTATTTTATTTTAAAATGAAATAGGTTAGTAAATATAACAATAAAATGCAGTACTCACAGTGTATAACTTAGTTATGTAGGTACAGTGTATAACTGGGTTTAAATGTAAAATCTGCCCAAAAGGACCCCCAACAAGTTTTATATTAAAGAAAGGGTTTAAACGAAAAATACTGGCAGTTTAAAGTATAAAATGCTGTATTGTACCGCCGCCTAACCCGGAGGAGGCATTCTCACAAGTTTACGCCATACATTTGTCAGATGTACTGACAACTGAGAGTCTGAGATGCATTCGTCCGAAACGTATTGTTTGCCCAGGTACAAGCTTTTAAATGTAGTTTTGTTGTAAATGCTCTCGTTCTACTTTCAACAGTAATACCGGGTTTGGTGAAAATAGCGGTGAAATAACTTAGGAAATATAATGTAGTGTGAAATGCACTGTTGCATGGATGATTTGGTTTTAGGCGGTTTGTTACTTTGATTGTTGCATAATCTTCTGGATTCGGATCTCAGTGATTTGAAATTATTTTAAAAAGTTTTGATTCCAAAATTGATTTATGTTTTTTCTCGTTATTGAAACAAATGAAAACGAAACGTTATTTAACAACAAAATGCTGTTCAGTTCACTTATGCTATAGGGTAATTTTACATATATTATTGAGATTTTGAGTATGTTTTATATACATACTTAGATCATACTTAAATTATTTGAAGTACGTACATACTAATAAAACAATAATTATGTATCTCTCTCTCTCTGGTCGTCTCTAACTTCATGACTGAAGATCGTGGCTATGGCGGGAATCGAGTCTTGAACGAACAAATTGTCTCCATCGCATCGGCTCCGATCTGTTGCGATGCTGGCGACGATATAGAAATTAGCTGTTTTTGGGTCTCCGAGTTGGTCCGACCATCTAGTTGGTGAGCGGCCTCTAGGTCTTTTCCCTTCCGTGTTCCCAACGATGATTAATTTCTCGAGACTATCGTCTCCGCGTCTCATGATATGACCAAAGTATGTTAGCACACGTTGGTAACACGTGGTGGATAGCCTCTCTTTTATTTTAAGTTGTGAAAGGATTGATACATTTGTGCGTCTCGCAGTCCAGGGGATCCTCAGCATCCGCCTCCAGCACCACATTTCGAATGCATCAATCCTTTGTCTCTCTCTTGCTTTGATGGTCCAGGTCTCCACTCCATACATAAATATCGGGAAGATCAAAGCCCTCACGAGGCGCGTTTTAGTTGTATTGGTTATGCCTCTGTTTTTCCATATTTCCATATGCCATTTAGGCGGCTCATGGAGTCTTTTGCCATGGCAATGTGCCAATAATTATGTATAATAGTGTTTTAATTGAGAGACTTAAAACAAAATGAATATCAAATATGTAGAAATGAATTATTATTTTCGAAAAAGAACTATTTTATGTAATCGAATAGCTCAACTCTGTGTTCTAATTACATCTCTATTTTTGCAATAAACTTAAGGTTTTTAAAAGAAGAAACACACAATGAAATACTTCTATTCTTTCGTTTACAATTTGCAGAATTTTCTACGAAATGTTTTGCCTTTGTCCGAGCAATTGCTTTGAGTGCACTCAATGTATTGTAATTTAATTTTAGCTTTCTTCCTCTCACCTAGCTAGTTGAATAAAGGTAATGACTCACTGCTTTTTATACTTAGATTAAAAATCTATTTGGGCACTATTTGTGTTTGTTGATAGTATTTGTGTGATTTTTTTTTCTGAGGGCATTTAATATTGCAATAAACCTGATTCGATCATTTTTTTATATTTTCCTGTTTGTTTATCCAATTTAAGTTTTTATTAAAAAAATGTTTATTTCAGCGGAGAACGAACCCAGAACAATCAATGGATAGTCACTGTTATTTTGGAGATTAGCTCGGGCCGACAGAAAGGCAGACAAACATTTTAACATTGTTTGTTGGTGTTTAATGTAGTGTAAATAATTATGTATAAACACTTGAAAAAAACATAGTTATAGTGCCACAAATTTATGTGACCCGGTAAGAGGGGCGCTACTGTCTTGGTCTTTGTCTGACAACAGTATAACTTTTGCGTTAGTTCCAATTTTTCCACCAGTTCAGATAAGTTTGTGGCACTGTACTTATTTTGAAACCAAAAAAAGACACTTCATTTTTATTTATATGTAAAAAAAGGCGTAACAAGAATTCAAAGGAAAATAGATATAATAAAATATGAAAAATGTAATAATGATTAGTGTTTGGACACCGGTGGCCATCATCAGTCGGTCGCATGCTATGGTCGCATGTGCGCAATTTGTCACCCGCCGATGACACGCCGGCGGTCGATTCCCCTGATTTATTAAATGCATCGCCCTGATGTATTGCTGCTGTCGACGGGTTATTCTGTAAACTTGTCTTGTTCCTCCATTGTCGTGTTCAACCCTGAGGCTGATAGTTTTGTCTGCCTATGATAATGTTTTTAGAAACTTTATTAATTTTATTTATCTGCATTCGGCTAGTGGTGCTGTATATGTTATTGTGAGTGGAAACTTGAGCCTTACAATGGGTCGTATCTATTTTATTGATTATTACATTCATATATATCGTATTTATAAAAAAGTTACTGCATTATCCTACATAGAAGAGCTTGACGAGTGATAAATTACCTTCAGATTAATTTAGAATTTATAATGTGTGATTTAAGGTAACTTTTAGATTGTCCTCACTCAGTTCACATGGTCAGCTTACACATAGCAAAAGTCCGACTTATGTATCCCGATTTACGTGGGACGATCCTATTTTCAAGTTGATTGAAAATTTAATAGAAATACGAATATATGTGAAATCTTTTTTTATATTAACCAACAGAACTGATTATATAATTTTCTGTCACCCGTGACCATCAATAACACCAATAAGTATGAACTGCCGATAAATTGCCAATAAGTATGAGTAGCGGTGATAGCCTAGTGGTTAGGTAAGAATTTTCTTATTCGGAGATTCCAGGTTCGAATCTCAGGGCACGCACCGCTGACTTTTCGGAGTTATGTGCGTTTTAAGTATTTAAATGTCACTTGTTACAAACGGTGAAGGAAAACGTCGTGAACAAACCTGCATGCCGGAGAGTTCGCAAAACTTGAAGGCGTGTGAAGTCCGCCAATCCGCTCTCGGCCAGCGTGGTGGACTATGGCCTTAACCTTCTCATTATGACAAGAGACCTGTGCTCAATAGTGGGCCATGATGGGTTAAGATGATGATGATGATGAATTGCCGACCAAGAAAGATAGTACTATATGTAGGATTATTTTTATATTTTAACCTTTTATTCCAGAGTGTGAAACAATCAACATGGCAACACTACTCTTATTCTCTGTGGTTTACATCAGCTTCAATTGTCGAGCAATCATTCACACACATCATCGCTCGATCGCCTATCATCTGCGAGGCATTTGCCAGCGCGGTGACACGCGTCAGTGGAACCGTTTCTGATTTATTAAACGCATCGCGATGAGTTATTGCGTCTCTAGAAGACTAATATTTTTGATTTAATGCTGATAATTTATGATGCTTTTTGAGGAAGTGTTTGAGGTGTACTTGGTTCGATTCGCCGACAGGTTGTGTGTTATTGTCTTTGTGTGCGTGTATCGTCCACTAACAAATAAATTTACGCATTGGGTTAAATAAAGTAAATATTTGAGTTGTGGCAATAGGGAGATCTCCCGCCAGGCGAGACGACATGCCTGGGGGGCGGCCGGGCCCCGAGTGAATGTACTCGAGGCGTGGTATATATGCCGGCGATCGACAATTCTTCGATAGCGCGATTCAGGCTTCGGTGACGTCACCGTGTGACGTGTGTGCGGTGTCGCCACATCACCCCCCTGCTCAGACCGGAGGTCGATCCGATGTTGCAGCCCATGCTCTTCGACGTTGGTGACCCGTTGATGTTTTTGCCCCGAAGATTCCCTCTATCCGCGGTGAGTCGGGATGGGAGGGCGAGACGACAGATGCGGAGGGCGAGTGGTGCACTCCAGCCGTCCGTGGAGTCGTCGTAGGGGCAGCCGGCACGGGCTCAGGAAGCGGAACACCATACGCTGCGATGAACCCGGCGAGCTTGGCTAAGTGTCGGGGAGACGCGCTGCAGTGTCCGTCGGGTGTGAGCGGTGAGGTGAGGTGGGAGGTGAGGCCTGAAGCGCTACCGGTACCAGAGGGGACGTGTTCTTGTCCGGAGGTCACCACTGTGGCAATAGGGAGATCTCCCGCCAGGCGAGACGACATGCCTGGGGGGCGGCCGGGCCCCGAGTGAATGTACTCGAGGCGTGGTATATATGCCGGCGATCGACAATTCTTCGATAGCGCGATTCAGGCTTCGGTGACGTCACCGTGTGACGTGTGTGCGGTGTCGCCACAGAGTCATAAATACAAGGTGACCTACAAGTTGTACGATAAACTCAAATGAAGCTTCAAAATAGATACCAAATGTCACAAAATAATTTGAGTAAAGTGTCACCGTTTTGCACGAGCACGGATCTCTTCTTATTATTTAGGAGCCCTACAGCATACTCCACCACGCTGCTCCAGTGCGGATTGGTGAAGGGCTTACTGGTCAACCCTCTATCGGAAGTCTTTCAAGCCACCTGAAGGCCTTCCGACATGGTTTAACGACTGCTATCTATCGATAACAGCCGGGACTAAGGGCTTTACGTGCCCTCCGAAGCACGGAAGCACTCAAGTTTTTGCCACTTTCGGTCACACATCCAACTACCGACCGCGCCCGCAGTTGCTTAACTTTGTCGATCACTTAGGATCGACGCAAGCCACCGCTATGAGCGCTTCATCACTTATGTACCTACTTATATTTATATTCTGTCATTCTTGATCGATAAAAAAGCTTATAAGAGCCGATATAACTGTACGTTAACAATTACAAGAAAACGCCATCAAAAAGTCAAATGGCCGACATCAGAGAACTGAATAAAATATAGGGGACCGAGACGAGGAATAACATTATATGCGATACACGAATCATGCCTATCTTACTGTATTGTGCAATGCATATTTCATGATATTGCAAGGTATACAGTTTTCATTTGAATTGGCTTCAAGTGGAAATATATCATTAGCTATTAAGGGATTATTTCGGTACATTGAAGATCAGGCGAATTAACACTTTCGAACAATATAGAAATGAAAAATAACATTAAATTTTTTATAGAGTCTATATTAGAGTTGGGAACTCTGTACATGAAGCCGGGGGATTCGATTTACGAAAGATGACAATTAATAATAAAGTGAAATAAAAAACCGGCCAAGTGCGAGTTGGACTCGCGCACGAAGGGTTCCGTACCATTATGTATAAAAACGCCAAAAAAATCTGGTCTGTTGTATGGGCGCCCACTTAAATATTTATTTTATTCTATTTTTTAGTATTTGTTGTTGTAGCGGCAACAGAAATACATCATCTGTGAAAATTTCAACTGTGTAACTATTACGGTTCATGAGATACAGCCTGGTGACAGACGGACGGACGGACGGACGGACGGACGGACAGCGAAGTCTCAGTAATAGGGTCCCGTTTTACCCTTCGGGCACGGAACCCTAAAAACTTATAATATTATGTTTCTTAATGTTTTTAAACAGATGAATAGTATAAGGAGTTTTTGCACAAATTATTATCATAATTATGTGGAAATGCGTAAATATCCCTCGCGCCAATCCATCGCGTCCCGACTATCTAGTAGTATACTCCTGAGATACAACAATTGCCATCCTAGAAAGACCTTGGTGTGCTCTGATGTAGTAAAACCCGATTATGCTAGGCAAAGTGATACAATAATACAATGTAACGCAGGGCGCATTTTATTGTAACTGGCCCGGCTCTAGCACCCAGTGAACTACTAAGCAAAGATTAGATATTAATCTGTTATCTAAAGGGAATGATGAAAGCATCTAAATTACTGCATTACTGGGGCCTAACTGTAGGATACGTCATATTGTATTTTTTGATAAATGAATAATATTATTTTTTTTCGCGAGACTATAATACGCGATTACTACGGAGCGGAACGGTGTTTGGAGCCTGGCTCCAATGAAGATGCTACAAAATGGCCGCGCTGACTTGGTTTCTATACTATAATTCGAATAAAGTCGACTCGCTATACATCGCATCGCTACATATCGCATACTACAAATAATATTATCTACATACACTACACATATAAATGAAGAAACTTCCTTCACTACAGCCGAATATCACACAATAAATTTAGTTAATTTAATAGATATAATTGCATAACCCTACAAAACGTAACGCGTGCTCGAAGTGACTAATTAGGCTGGTTATTCGATAATATACATTCAGATGAGCTGCTCAACTAGATTGACAATTAATCTAACGTTATTACAATATTGGATTATCTGTTATTGAATTTGCGTTGTAATTAACACTAATACTGTGATGGGAACATTTCTAACTTTCATTTTAACCCTTGACGAGTGGAGTTTTTAGGGTTTATTTTATTTTATTAAACAAAAAAAAATTATGAAATAAAATAAAATAAAAATTAACACTAACACTGTGATGGGAACATTTCTAACTTTCATTTTAACCCTTGACGAGTGGAGTTTTTAGGGTTTCGTACATAAAAACAAAAACGGAACCCTATTAATGACTCCGATGTCTGTGTGTCTGTCCATCCGTCTGACTTTCACACGGCTTCATCTCTTGAACGGAAATGGTTTCACACCTGAAGATTTCACAGAATATGTGTCACTATATCCGCTATAACTATTACTTACACCAACTAACAGGACTAACTATCACTAACAGTACAAGTCCTCACACGTATTAACAAACTAAGCAACTAATTCTTACACCACCCGTTAACTGTACTAATCATCCCAGTCCCTAAATTGAGTCTTGTTCCAGGTTGGTCCATTGAGATACTATGTACTAAAGGGTTGGTCACAGTTGTTCTTAAATGACACAGGAAGGTCGACTCCTCAACCGGCCAAGCAAACCATTTCTTTCTTATTATGGTTACTACTATGCAAAGCACGATATGCAAAGAAATTGTTTCTCTAATAACATTGCAAGGAAAAGCTTCTTACTGCATTTATAACCTGAGGGAATAGTTCGCTCCAATGCGAGTATCTTGGTTAATTTTATAGTTTTCTGTTCTTCTAAGAGGAAACTTTACATTTTAAGCATAATTTGATTTTTTTTTCGATATTTCGGTCCAATTACATGGATTTTGGCCACGGTGACAGTGAGACGTAGAGAAACGTTTTATAGGCGACAGTTGACATTATACTAGATAATTAAGTTCACTTCACGATCGTCTTGATATAAAAACACATGATATTTACAAATTAAATGGAAAGTACCCGTTTGCAGTTAAAATGTTCAGTGTTTGGAATCCATACTAATATCCATACTAATATCCATACTAATATTATAAATGCGAAAGTCTGTCTGTCTGTCTGTCTGTCTGTGACGTTTTCACGGCTAAACCACCGGTGCGATTTGGATGAAATTCGGAATGAAAATAGTTGAAGACCCAGAGTCACATACAGGCTACTTTTTTTTTCAAAAATCAACCCCTAAATGCTTGAAATAGGGGATGAAAGTTTGTATGAAAAATCTAAACCGCCTGACCGATTTCGATGAATTTTCCCAGGAAGATAGTTGATGACGTATCTTCTTCCCCACTTCCCCGGTTCGCGATATAAACGAATTCCACGCGGGCGAAGCCGCGGGCAAAAGCTAGTAACGTAATAAAACCATTGGATTCAGAGGGTTCAGGACGGGTCTTGGGGGAAGAGAGGTTCTTTGGGAGAAGCCTTTGTCCAGATTGGTCAGCAGTGGAATTCGAAAGGCTGATAGATAAATAAAATTTCGAAATTGTTGTTGATGTCGTACAGGAAAAATTACCTATAAAAGAATTTCCCTTTAAAAGAATGCACGTAGAATTAAGTCGTCATTTGTTTATATTGAGGAAAACATTTTGAAGAAACCTGTATCCCTGAGAGTTTTTCATAATATTCTCAATGGTTTGTGAAGTTTGTCAATCAGCGTTTGACCAGCTTGGATAATAGTAGTGGACGGAGTAAAAGGGTTTTGACAGACCGACGGATAGCTTTTTTTTAAAAAAAAAAACAAACAGTTACAACAACAGCTTATTGATTGTGTACGGGCACCGCATTTTCAATTGAGGTACAGAACCCAAAAACTCTTCGCTTTACACAGCGGCCACAAGTTACACGGAGTAAAAAATAACCTTCCTAATTATGTTCAAAACTAAAGTTAATCAAAATATTTCCTTTCAAACCCTCTCGTGACGAGCATGACGTGTCGAAACTGTTGGCAGTTCATACCATTAACCCCCTTGTCGACAGCATCGTTAGGTTAATTAATTTTTTGTTTAATTTTTTATTCCCTTCTCACACCAGACGGTGATAAGCTGAAAACTCGGAAGCCTTTGATCCCAATGAAGTGCTGCTAGTAATTGCTATTGAAATGCAACGTGAAAAATAACAGTGTTTTGGACGGTATTCAGGTCTTTGTCTGAGTAATGGAGATATATTTGCACTATTCTGAGTTCTATGTGAAATTAGACCTGTTAGGAATAGATTTTCTCGAGCGAAGTGAAAATGCAATTAGTTGTAAATTATAAAAAATAAATCATATTTGAATTTTTTTCACCAAATAAACTGACTTTCCTGGTTTTCGTAAGTAGTTTACCTAGTTTTTCCGCTAGATATTTTGTTAAACTTTTATTGATATTTGATTTGGTATTTTAATAACTTAGTGCGTCCAACATCTTGGACTCCATTGCCAATTACCAACAGGTGGGATTGATGTCAAGCATTAACTTATCGTAAAACAAATATCTAAACTTCATTTGTCACTCCAAGAAAAAAATTAAGTCAGATATACCTAAACATAAACATTGCACTTCAATACCGACTGAAAATTTGCAATAACGGAGAAATTCACTTGCAGTAGCTACGGCAATATCGTAATAAGTGACGTAATTGAACCAATCTCCAACCCGAACATGCCTGCATTTCAAAGGAAACATAAAGGCACGTTTAGTTTCGCCGGTGTACAAGTTAATTAACTGGCAAACGAGAGCGGCTACAGGGCGCAGACAACGCTCGGGGAGATTTACGTAGCAAAGGTTTGCTTTCAATTAGACGCTGCGTTTCATCACATGCCTATGATGTCCTGGTAACGTGCAAAGAAAAACTGAATTTTCAACTACAGTTTTTTAGTTAATTTCAGTGCACACGCACTCGAAATAGTGTTTCCAAAGGAATCTTTAACTTAATTTCTGAATCGACTGAAATACAACAAACATATTATTATATATATTTTGTTGTCCCAGTTATAGTACAATAAAGCCTTTAAATAGTAGATTGTATGACAAGGGTGCAAAGTAATATTTAGTAGAATCCCGAACGTAGCGAGGGATTCAAAGTACGTCGCCCGAGCCAAAAATATATTTTCATCACACCTATTCGAAAAAGACGACTTGGTTCGGACTTACGGGGTTCCAAAGTTGCTGTTTTCTATTCAGCGGGCGGGAATGAATTTTCATACAACTTTTCCTGCCGGCTAGATCTTTTCCGTCCTATTTTGAATTTAGAACATTTTAGTATTTTGCGCTAAAGAAATCGAACGCAAATATTGTTTGAATAAAGAATGTCTGGTACGACGCGAGGGCCCCGCCAGGCTGAATAATAAAAAAAGAAATCAAATTAAGATTTCGTTTTCAAATTAAAATTAAGTTTTCGTGCATTTTTACGTATTATTTTCTATTATATATATATTATTTTCTCATAGTGGGTGATGAAAAGTAGAGTGTATCACTCGGGTGCAAGTATATTTTTGGCTCGGGCGACGTACTTTGAATCCCTCGCTACGTTCGGGATTCCACTAAAGAATCCCTCGCTACGCTCGGGATTCTACTCTAGAATCCCTTACTTCGCTCTGGATTCAAAAAACGCCCTCGCCGAAAAAATATTACTTTGCACCCTTGTCATACAATCTACTATTTTTACATCCATTTCCATTAATGGGCACGGGTCTCCTTTCACAGTTTAGGCCATAGTCCACCACCCTGGCCAAGTGTGGATTTGCGGACTGCATAATATAACATTATTCTTTCATGTACCTACTCTCATCGATATACATATTAGTTTTTTATTTATTTCACTTCTTTCATTTTTCTCAAACTTTTGTGTTGTGTTCGTAGCACTTTTAGTTATTATGTGATTACATGTCTTAAGTCATTGAGAGTCGGTAGTAAGAAATTATTTAAATATTTTATCCTATCCTACTATCCTTCCTACTAATATTATAAATGCGAAAGTTTGTAAGGATGTATGTGAGTGAGTGAGTGAGTGTGTGTGTGTGTGTGTGTGTGTGGGTTTGTTACTCTTTCACGCAATAACTACTGAACGGATTTTCATGAAATTTTGCAGTAATATAGCTTAGACATCGGAATAACATAATTTGTTAAAATTTATAGAGATTTTTGAAGGGACTGGTTCCCCGAAGCGAAGCGAGGGCGGATTTACTAGTCTGTTATAAAAGCAAAAGGAAACACGAAATATCGAAAACCTCTTTGCGTTCTATAAAGATGAAATTTCGCCTGCAAGTAGTTTATATTTAGTTAGTAGACGTCCGCGAAGTACAGATTTTGTCATATTTCACCCTAGAGTGGTATTGGTAAGATTAGAGGTTGAAAGTTTATTTGAAAGTCAGTCAAAATACATACTTCTATGTGAGCTAATTGTATGGTATGTACCAATACTTACGTTGTATTTCTTTCCGCCAATACCGAATGCAGAAAAAATTGCAAGACGAGAAATAAAGTTTACTTCAGTAGTAGTTTAGTATTTGTCCTCTAACAACACACTTGCCCAGGATACAGGAGCGTGGATAATGCCAGTAAATAATTAAAGTTGGTTGACGTCTCGGGGCACAGCAGTGAGTTAGCGAGTGGCCCGCGGCACAAAGCCCGCGCGCCAGGCACGCCGACACGGCCCACTGTTTGCTTTCAATTAGACGCTACGTCTGTGTCAACGTGCCCATGATATCCTGGTACCAAAGATGTATTAAATATCTAGATGGAACATCGAATCCGCGAAAACGTGTCAAAAAGTTGTGGCCAACTGTTGGCCACAACTTTTATATCATTACGCACAGATTACGCACACATAGACAATAAATGAACGCGAAAAACATCGCCTACACGCACACATGCTTGATAATGTTGCCTTGTTTTTTTTGTTTTCATTGTAGGGCGACGCTCAATCTAGATATTTAAAACATCATTGCCTGGTACTTATAGTCGAGAAATTTCACCTTATCCATTGTAACTGAGATACAACTAACTAAATACATGTTTGTTACACTGAATTTTATATAGTGACCAAGTAGGTATCAATGCTGCTGTGGAATCCCGGGTTCGATGCCCCGTCGGAGTAAGTAATAATATTATGATTGATACTTGTTTAGGTCGTACTTGGATTGGTTAGTGGTTGTATGAGAAAGATTTTTTAAAGTTGTAATTGAGTTTAAAAGTAAGAAGCGAAGATAGCCGCTTGTAAGATGATAGTAGGTAATTACTGAGATGAAATGAAGAAGCGTCTGTATATACCTAAACCAGGTCCATGTTGGAGAGTCGAAAGTTCGTATTCATCGGCTATCACTGATTTAGTAAGTGCTTTGTTAATACTATAAAAACACTCCTTTTAACGTAATAGGAACAATACTGGGAATAGCAAATTACAGCGACAAGGTACGTGGAATCCAAGCACTTAACCCGATCCTATCAAGTAATGCCTCTGCGGGTGTAAAACGCCGTTTCCGCAATAAAAACGTAATTACTGTTGCGGCAATAAAACTATTGAGCACATACTACGGCAGATATATTATGTATTTTATAATGATCTAGCTGTTGCCCGCGGGTTTTCGTACAAACTTTTGACCCCTATTTTCCCCAATTAGGGAAGGAAATAAGAAATATGACAAAATCTTAGTTGTTAGCGGATGTCTACTATCTAAACTACCATCCTGCAAAATTTCATCTTCATACGTCAAACGGATTACACAACATATAGCACATAATATGGCCAATGCAATAAAAAAGACAAGTAAGTCAATTGGTACATAAGATAAAAAATCAATACAAAATTTTGTGATTGAATGTAAGTTATACACGACCATTAAGCAAACGATCGGCCTTAATATCAATTATCCAAATATTGAATTTAACAAGACCGTGCAAGAGCTGAAACCAATACCAGTTATACGCTGCAATGCCTGTTATATGGGAAGACTCGCGTGATTAGAGCTCTCCAAACGAGGGCTGTTTATTTATTGTGAATCGCGGCATAGTCGTATATCCTACTAATATTATAAATGCCAAAGTTTGTAAGGATGTATGTGAGTGAGTGAGTGAGTGTGTGTGTGTGTGTTTGTTACTCTTTCACGCATAAACTACTGAACGGATTTTCATGAAACTTTGCCGTAATATAGCTTAGACATCGGAATAACATAATTTGTTAAAATTTATAGAGATTTTATAGAATTTATAGAGATATAGAGATTTTTTTATAGCTTAAGCAGGCAAACGAGCAGACGGGTCACCTGATGGTAAGTGATTACCGTCTCCCATGGACATTGGCAACACCAAGGGCGCCACCAACGCGTTGCTGGCCTCGAAGGAGTTTCGAAGTATTTTCCGATTTTTGTGTTTAAAACATTTTATTCATCATATTAATTATCATATAACGACATCGCGTGATCTAATTTTGAGTTTTTTTACTACTCGCAGTTACAAATAGTTGGTATTCGTTACTACTAACTGCCATAAATCAAACCAGTTTTCAGAGCATTGAATGTGAATTTAATTTGAATAAAGTTGTGAAGAAGTTGTTGAATATAACTATTACTCTTTTTTAACAATAGCTTAACAAAAAAAGCTTCAACATCGATAACAATGTGAACTTACAACGTGGTCGAAGTCAATTAACTACGTATTATTAGGGAAAACTCAAAAACTACTCGTCATATTTTCTTGACAGTTGGAACCATTATGACAAGTACCAGCTTTCGAATACAAAAATTTATCAAAATTACTATCTACGCTCAATGAAAAGTTATGAGCTTACAAGGCACAAGGGCTGTATCGAAAATGTCTTCCTTCTTTGAAGTCGGTTAAAAAGATCGTATAGGTAGGTATATAACCCCTCAATAAGCTCTATTAGTTAACAGGATATTCGTTTAACCTGTGATGTCAGCCGTGTGATAACACTATTTCCTGTTATCTGGATCGAGCGTGAGTTCCTTATTAGAGATTGTTTATTAGCCTCGGGCTGATATTAATTGAATAATAGATTAGAACTTTGGTTCAGCTTAATTATTAGTTCTGTGCCGAGGAAATTATTGAATTACTAATTAATAGGATTTTTCTCTTTACAATAAAATATTTATATTCATTCTTTTTCGAAAAAAATCATTCATTGTCTTATCGCTTGGTCCGGATGGAAGCTAAAAATGAAAAGTGTAGGTAATATTTCTGTGAGACGAAAATGGCAATGTAAGCTATTGGCTGAGCCCAATTATTGGTCATTCAGTTTCATTACCTAATAGCCAACAAGTTACCAGCAACTGTTAGATGAGATAATATTAAAATATCAAGTTCAAATGTCAGAGTTAAAGTGTAACAATAACTTCGTCTCGACCGTTATGACATTCACTAAATGATAATAAAATAAAATAGGTATGTTTTCAACGTTGAAAAGATTGAAACCCACGATCGGTTAGCCATTGACGAGCACTTCCAAATGAAGTGGAGTGATTAAATTTAGGATCTGTGGGTAAGCCCGCAGCGCCGCCGGTTTATAAGTCGCAGTTAATCCAAGATTAAGTACCGGTCTTATTAAATTTGAGCTGAAAGAAAACACCGCGGCACGAGGCGGAGACCGCTTTAATTGGCCACCGGAGATTGTAGACCATAAAACAGATTTGAATGGCTGCTAAGTGCTACCGAACCGGAACGCTCCCAGACCGGACTGTGACGTACGTTACACTTCTTTTTCTGTAAATTAATTATTGATGGTGGAACCTACACTTTTAGGGATGTTTTATTTTGAGCTAAGTTTCATTTCTATTCCATATTGGTTGAATAATTTTATACATCTGTCAATTCTGTCATAAAATACATTTATGTTATTCCCAGTCAATGCTATGTTCCAGTGCAAAATACTGATTCTAATACCTAGATGATGGAGACATTAAAAAATAAAATAGATGTTTCAGGTAAACACTAGCCGTATGAAAAATGTGACGGCCAAAAATAATCGCCCTCCTTCCACTAAGGTTACCAAGCAAAGCAACGGGTCGGCGACATCATCGAACAAAGGGTTTCCTTATGAGCGATGGCAGTAATTGCGTACGGGACTGGTATGTAATTACGTAGCGTCATTGTCTGAGTCTCCGAGGGTGTGTATAATTACAGGGACGGTGGTTGATCAGCGCATGTCACCCCGACTCCCATGATACACGACGATATCCCCACAAATTAGCCCTCAAGGACATCTTGTTACGGATATAGAACAATAGTTACAAGGACTATACCTACACTATTATATTCCGTACTTTAATTAAGATTCTAACCTAATATTATATTGAATTCGGTTCGGTGTACGTAAGTCCATACCAATATCTATTTTTAGAATGTTATATTTATAGCAAGAAATTAATTTGAAGTGTGACTAGAAATGGACAAAATTTTTAATAATACATTTACATTTACATAGCGATCGACAACTAGAAGGATCTGACACCATATCCTCTTCCATTGATAAACAGCGTGTATGAGGAGGCGTGGTTGACCGGGAGTCGAAGTCAAAGGTTCCTTAAACAACGAGGTAAAAATACCATAACGCTGTAGTACTAAAGTTTATACTATGTAATGAGCATTTTTGTAGCTAATAAGTATGTATACAATTCGCGTTTGAGTTTTCTTCAAAACCTGCTTGGAAAGTAACAACGAGGTACTTCACTATGCTAAAAGAAAAATTGAGTTGATGCTATTGCTGTAGCTGACCAAACCAGGCCTTGGATTTACAAACTACACACCCCTTGATATTCCAACTTTTTGAACAATATATCAACACACCATCCAGCTACTAGACCACCACTGAGATCGTATTTTTCACATCTGTTGCACTATGGGATTAAGTACTCTGTGACGCACTTTCGTAAATAGAACGGCTCGTGACGTATGGGGCCATCCGGTGATCGTATCTCGTCATCCGTCAGACATGGAACATTGAGTTGACGGTGATCGACAACGTAGGGCGTCTGCGGCTGCATTGCACCTGACTAACAATATATCAGGCTTAATTTAACGTCGATAGCACAGTGGTTTCAAATTGAGCACTACAGATCTTTATGCTCAAACTTGCACTGAAAATACGAAAAATTGTTCCAAGATTCAAATTCAGAGAGTAGGTAGGTATATTTCTTCATTCATGACTTACGTGTTTAAAACTTTTATTTGCATTAATAGTAGTTGCATGAATAGTAGTAGAATAATAGTATGGTCTTAAGACATCACAAGCTCAAACAAGTTTGAATGCTTAAAATATCACGGTCACGCTGTTCAAATAAAGTTACAAGTTTGTAAATTATTAATCGCAAGCCGCCGCCGCCGCCGCCTCAGAGAAAGTCATTAACTAGTGTTCATATATTTCATTCTAAATGGTACGATGCACTGCAGAGATTGATTGAGTTTCTTTAAGTGGGGAGTTGTAAACTAGGATAATTATACTTTACTCTGCTGTGATAGACCGAATTTGCTGTGGTAATTCGACCTTTAACACCTGCTGTACGGAAATCTCCGCAAGCAGAACATCCCACTTCATCGATACCATAACAAGAGACAAACAAACCTTAAACTTGTCCTCGACACCAGAACCATGCGTCATTCTATCCCAATTTGTCTAGCATACATAAATAGAATAGCGAGTGACGTAGCGGCCTCGTCGCTGTCCCGCTATCCATCAGTCGCGGGTCGCTGCAGGTTGCGGGACACTGATCGACAGGCGGGACATCTGACGTGCGACACTTGCCTTACGACAGCATCGCTAAATTATTCTGGTATTTGTCGTCATGTTTCGTCGTTCAGTAACCTGTTTTACAGCATTTTAACGGACGTATATTTTATGTTCATTGTAGTGAATGTAACTATTATACAAGGATACTAAGAAAATCACTAGGTATCGCTCCATAAATCCTTTAAGAAGTTAAGGAAGGACAAAATATAATGTATTGTAACTTTTTGTATGGAATGATTTAAATACGCATGATAATGGAACTAACCATAGAAATGACATGTTTTACTGCGGTAATAAGTGTTGTCTATGGCACCCTCCAGGCTCCTAACTATCTTCACACGATAATAAGGGTGCCTTTCCACCAGAGATGTGCTATGCTACGTTGTTAAAGATGCGTTGAGATCTACCAATTGCATACAATGGCGCGCCTAGAAACTCCCTAAGGGCTGAATATGATCGGTGGATGACAGACGCATCCATAGCGACGTAGCATAGCACATCTCTGGTGGAAAGGCACCCTAATAATTGTAACATAGCGCAGCTTTGTTATGACGTGACAAATGGACAAACAAACACAAAGTATGTATGGATACGCTGAACGTTGGGTTATTTGATGATAGAATTCCCTAACAATGGGAGTAGGACAAAGATATCTCTGATGTTTCTTGTGCAGTATATTTCAACAATGATTATGGACATTTCAAAGTAATGCACTTACTTTAAATTTTGCAAAGACCATTAGAGAATAAAACTGAAGAGAGAAATAAAGACGCTACACGGCAAAGAAATGCCGTTAGAATTCGCGGGTAGTGCATAAATATTTAGAAAAACCGAATGGAGTAAAGTGCATTTACTATGTGAATTCACCTCGATTGAAAGTCGATTGAGAATAAATACAAAAAGAAAAGAAAGAATCTAATGAGCAGATAGGCGACCCGATACCGAGTGGTTCTCGTGATAAATAAAAAAATTCACAAGGTGGTGGATGGTAGATAATGGCTAAGAAAAACAGAGAAAAGGAAGAGAGAAAGCACTGGCTTTCAAGTCCCTACCCGAAACACAACGAACCGAAATATGCTTGTAGTTGATGTAAAACTTCAGCCTGTTATAATTATTAATAAACATCATTCACTATTCAATATTAATTTCAATGCAACCCTTCATTTCAATCGTTTAACATAACCGCATCCCATGTCGACTAAGAAGTTTCACTTCAAAACGCGATGTTATTTATGTAAAGAGAGCGTAGACGATAGCAATTTTTTGACTTCGACAAGTTCGAAAAACCTTAGTACACAGTTAACTGCATAAAATCGTCACTAGGAATGACTGTAAAACTAAGTTGGGACGACGAAACACAATTGTTTATTCGAAGTAACCCTCGTTTTTAACTTACTTGGTTCTTGATAAAATTAAAGTAAGTATTTGGTACTTGGAAGGAAATTCGAAAAGTCGTTTGCATTGCCTGAATATTCAGTAAGTATGACTTTTGTATATTAAAACACTGAATAATATATTTGCTTGGCTTTTTAAAGTAATTAGAGATTGTAACGGAATTTTGGACTCATAAGATGATAATAAATCATTTGTCGGATAAAATTTAATGTGAAAATTTTAAAATATTACATATTTTCGGCGTTTCGTCTGCCTTAATGAAGTTGACTATGACAATTTTACAATATAATATCGGTATAAATGATAAATATCGGGAGTACCAGTTATAGTTAAAACATTTTGTACTTATCCGCGATAATAAAAGTTTAAAATCTAATATAGCAACTTGTTCAAAAGAACTGATAGGTATAGCAATGGTCTTTTTCAAACATTCAACAAATAATTTAATCCATCAAACAAAGCAATCACGTTACACGGAGCAATTAAAACAAATTAACATTATTTGGTGGAAGCCACGTTCAAAGAACTAAATGTCGTTAGCGTTCTAAATTAGAAGCGACTTCCAGATATTTACATACATTAGGGAAAGTCCGCCCGTGTCGTTTGTTTACAATGAGAGTTGGCTAATGAATGCCTTCAGTGAAAAGCTTGAATAGATTTACCGTATACGTACATAGCGACAACATTCCTCTAATTATAAGTACGTGGCTACAACCCATTAATGGCCCACTGAGCACTGGTCTCTCCTCATTATTGAGGTGGCCTAGAGCATACTCCCCCACGCTGCTCTAGTGTGAATTAGAAGGGTTAGTGACCAACCCAGTATCGGAAGTTTTCATACCGCCCTAAGGCATCCGACATGGCATAACGACTGCTGTCTATCGATAATAAGTGCGACCGATGGCTTTAGGTGCCCTCCGAAGCACGGAAGCGCTCAAGAAATTGTGTCACTAGCGGTCAACAAGTTTATAAGTAATACATTAATGTACCGTTTAAAAAACTGATCAACAGTTTGAGAAATATTTTGTTTTAAAGTAAGAATTATGCATAATGTAGTCATAAAATTGATTTATCAAAACTCAAATAATGTCGCTAATACTTTTATTTTAATTGCTTATTTATTAAAAATTATCTAAGGAGTTATAATTTTCTTTCAACTCAAAATATTGTAAAATGTGGTTAACATAGCCGAGTTCGTAGTGACTATGCCAGTAAGGTGAGGGGTCGCGACTTCGATAGCCGGCTGAGACACATATATTTTATGTGGGCATATTAATACTAACATATTGACAAATTACTATAAAAATCCAATTTCAGTAAAGAAAATTAGTGATGAGATTTAAAAGCGCTTCATACTTTTTCTATCAGTATTTCCTTTGAAGCGTTTCTTTCCTTCCTTTCGCTTTAAATTGTAAATTCCTTTTCTTTATCGCATCCTTTTTATTAAGTCTGCGCGCCTTCACTCTTTGCCCATTTACACGAATCACTAACACTTTGGTTACATTTGAAGTCGACTTATTTTAAAGCCACAGAAATAACACCATAAAAATTATACGGTCGAATTGAGAACATCCTTCTTTTTTGAAGTCGGTTAAAAACCTTACTAATCGATTTTGTATTCTTTTCGGTACATACCGACAAATTACAATACATACGAATTTAAACTATTAATTTGAATATGAATTGATTTATTTTCATTATTATTAATTAAATTTAATTGTATTGCCGTTCATAAATAAGCACAATAATTATTATGGATGTTGACGACCGCGCAAGGAGTCGACGGGGTAGGCGCGCGCGGGGAGCGGTCCCGACACTACCGAACAGACGGCAATAGAAAACGCGCGCGCTCACTCACTTAAAAATCGATACAAACCCAACTGTAATGTTAATTTGGAATAAATATTGTTTATGAAGAATCTGCATTTTCTACTCATCACTAACAAAACTGGCGACCGTGACAGGACTTCGTCTTGCTTTCTCTTTCGATCCCCAGGTCTGTTTTGTGCCCCTTTCCAGTTACCACAGGGCTTCATTGTTTCGTGGATGCGTCACAAGACGCGTATGCCGCTTGTGTGTATCTACGCTCAATAGACAGCGATGGTAACGTCAGCACCAACCTCTTGTGTGCGAAAACTCGTGTGGTGCCTTTAAAACCCGTCACCATTCCGCGGCTCGAACTCTGTGCTGCTCTTTTAGGAGCACGCTTAACAACAAAGGTTAGTGAAGCTTTGCGTTGCAAAGTTGATACTAAAACGTTTTGGTCGGATTCGACAATAACATTATCATGGATTAGAACTCAGCCGAAACTCTTAAAGACTTTCGTTTGCAACCGAGTCAATGAAATCCATGAGTTGACAGAACGAGAATCGTGGAGACATGTACCGACTGATGTCAATCCAGCGGATATGGCTTCGAGAGGGATTGAACCCAGAGCGCTTGTCGATTCAGCGTTGTGGTGGAATGGTCCTCAGTTTCTATCACAGCCGGAGTCAGAATGGCCACAGCAAAATGTTAGCGGCGAACTTCAAGTACCTGAAATTAAAGTACACCATGTCCAAAACAATGATCTCAAATTCATTAACTTCGAAAAATATTCAAACCCTTTAAGACTGAAACGAACGTTCGCGTATGTTTTCAGATTCATCAATAATTGTAAAAAACACACGACGAAACTAACGGGTTCACTTAATGAAACTGAACTTCATCAATCTCTGACTTTTCTACTTAAAACCGCACAGCAAGAGTCTTTTAGTTTCGAGATAAATGCACTCCTTGAAAATAAACCCCTTAAAAATAACTCTAATATTTTGCAACTGTCGCCCTTTATTGATGACAGCGGACTCTTGCGAGTAGGCGGTCGTCTGAAAAACGCAAATCTTAATTACGACGCAAAACACCCTATTTTATTGAGGTCGAATCATCATCTTACAAAAACAATGATGTTAAGTGAACACGTAAGATTATTTCATGCTGGTCCTCAACTGCTTCTCAGCTCTTTCAGAGAACATTACTGGCCCATTGGGGGCAGAACACTTGCTAGAAGCATAGTCCGAAAATGTGTTATTTGTGTCAGGATGAAAGGTAAGACCATGGAACCATTGATGGGTAACTTACCAACTACTAGGGTATCTCAATCATTTAGCTTTCAAATAACTGGGACAGATTTTGCTGGCCCTTTCATGATTGCCAGCAAGAAAGGGCGTGGTAGTAGGACAACAAAATGCTATTTGTGCATCTTTATTTGTTTTTCTACTAAAGCTGTGCACCTTGAAACGGTCAGTGATCTCACAACACAAGCTTTCATTTCTTGCCTCAAGAGATTTATCGCTAGAAGAGGTAAACCTGATTACATTTGCTGCGATAACGGCAAAAATTTCGTCGGGGCAAACAATGAGTTGGGCAGAGTGTTGCAGTCAAACCTAAACAGCTTGTCCAATTTTGCATCTAACAGGGGCATAAAGTTTGTTTTTAATCCCCCTTATTCTCCCACGTTTGGTGGCCTCTGGGAGGCGGGCGTTAAGAGTGCCAAATTTCACCTGAAACGTATAGCAGGAAATGTTAGTCTTACATACGAGGAGTTAAGCACGCTCTTTAGTCAAATTGAAGCGATCCTCAACTCCCGTCCCCTAACTCCCTTATCACCCGATCCAAGCGACTTGTCTCCTTTAACCCCAGGGCATTTCCTCGTCGGGCGGCCACTGACGTCACTACCAAGCCCTCATAAGCCAGAAAAGATGAAGATTCACACAAGATACCAGTTGGTTGAGCAGCTCCGATGCAATTTCTGGGAAAGATGGAGAAAAGAATATCTAGCCGAATTACAACAACGAACGAAATGGCGTTCTAGACAGAGAAACCTAAAGGAAGGAGACTTGGTGGTCTTCAAGGAACCCAACTTACCACCACTTAAATGGAGACTCGGTCGAGTTCAGCGACTGTATCCTGGCGACGACGGAGTGGTGCGAGTCGCTGATTTTATCACCTACCGAGGCGTCGAGCGGCGAGGCGTCAACAAAGTTTGCCTCCTCCCAACTACAATGGAGGAGCCTGATGTCTTGGAAGAAGCTGCAAGTCCTTCCAAGGGCGGGGAGGATGTTGACGACCGCGCAAGGAGTCGACGGGGTAGGCGCGCGCGGGGAGCGGTCCCGACACTACCGAACAGACGGCAATAGAGAACGCGCGCGCTCACTCACTTAAAAATCGATACAAACCCAACTGTAATGTTAATTTGGAATAAATATTGTTTATGAAGAATCTGCATTTTCTACTCATCACTAACATGTTGTTTTATTCGAATCGGATTACAAATAAAAAATAGATGTGAATTTTATTTTGGTAATGAAGATATTTTACGAGAGTTTCACCAAGGGAAGCCCCCGGCTTCACCAGATCAATACTATGTGGACCAGGGTACCTGACCAGTCAAGACTTTGAGTCATTAAGAGGAGAATAAATAGTTTTACTAAGTGAGTGCGTTCAACATCAACATCATCGTATCACCACTTACCATCAGGTGGAGTTATTGTTGCTCTACGTACGCTACGTAGTAAAAAAGAACAAACTGGCTAGAAAATTTCCTGAAACAAAACCGCGTCGTACTGGGATCTAGGGAATCCAGATTATAATAAATTAGTTACGTTAGTTTATGCTTCACCACGTCGTGTAAATGTGTAAAGCGACACGGTTTGGCAAACGAGGTATCCGTAATTGCGAATTGCGTCATCGTCTAACACCTTCCCTTTTTAGTACTGCCTACGGGCTGTGCTGTCTTGAATTAGGTGCAAAACGGTTTAGACTTCTTTAAACTTTATTTCACAGCTTCTGTAATGGCGCTCACTTAAATTCGCGCGAATACGCGAGTGTAGGACGGACCCTCGCAAATTCTATTCAGTGACAATTCGTGCTTTCCAAAGTTCGCGCGAATTTGAATGAGTGGCCTTAAGTTGTAGCAGAGATAGCAGAGGGTTTTTTGGTTGCTTTGGGGTAGACTAGGACATTGTAATTTTTTTTTGATATCTTGAAAACTTTTTGTATGTCAATTTGTTTGTGTGGTTTTCTCACATAATTTTATAGTAAGCTAGTGTGTCTGCTCTTTCAATTTGGTTTACAAAAGGAGATGTTAAAAATGAATATCTTCTATTTTAACCGTATACTGATCCATTTTATTCGACGACCATATTATTATCATTATTACTATTATATTATTACTACTATTGCTTTTATTAATCATCTGTCTATTCTCGAAAATGACCTGCCCGCTAGCCAGTTATATTTTGATAGAACACTTAAAATCCAAAACCTCCCTCCTTATCACATCTTTGCTCTCCTTTTCGCTAAAGCACCTTTCCTATATATAGCACCTCTCCACTCCACAACTCGTCTCGCTAAACCTCACCACCACATCTTATATCAACACCTTCTGATACTGCACCTCACAATTGTTTTAGAGTTTAATAATAATAATAATAATAAAATCTATTTATTGCCAAAACATCAACATGCATTACACTGATATCGTTACAATAAAAACTGTACTTATTAATAGTAATCCAAAAATAATTTAAAATGAAACAAAATGGCAATAGGAGCCGGCTCAGCTTTTGCTAACGCGGGGCTGGGCTCCCGTGTAGCGCTGGTTTTCAGCCAGTCCTTCCTCCCTAGGATGTTGTGCGGGAGTTGAGATGGTCAATCCCCCAATTACCAGCGAATATAACACTTTTTGCCAATTTTTTATATAATTACATGTCACAAGTTGTAAATTAAATTAAAAAAGCAAAAAAAATACAGTAACATTAATTAAAAAGGAAAAGACCTCAAATTTAGAGGTTTTAGAGGCAAAAATCTTCCGTTACAATAGTTTTACCGAAGCGAGCGTGGGTAGCCAGTATATTAAAATTTACGATAACTTAGTTACTTCATACAGGATAATAATTTGTGACGCTGGCGGTTAGTTACTTGTTAAATAGTTTGAAGCGAGTTAGAGACTTATGAGAGTTCGCCGCAGAATCCTTTGATGACTGAAAACTTGGTCCTTGGGGACGGGGCTGAAAGGTTCATCTGGTATATGCTTTTATCCCGATGTTGTTATTTAATTGAATTCTATGTACTCGTTATATAGATAAATTGAAATATCATGAGAACAAAAGTTGTAATAACTATTTAATTAAGTACTGTATTTCATTTTGTACCGTTGTGAGAAAATCAGCAAATAATTTATTTTATTTGTATGAAACAAGTAAAGTTCTTTCACGTTTCATCGGATCGATGGTATGGCATAATTTTTATGTGTAGAGATAGCTAGGAGGCTGGAGAGTGACAAACGTTAATTTTGACCGCGTTAAAATATCTCATTCCCCCGGGAAGATTCATTTTGACACGTATGATGTATACCACTCGTACTAATATTTGGCTGCTGTCAGCATTAATATTTACCTATAGTTGTAGAACTGCTTCTTGTTTGTCCTTATACAAGGATTTGTGTATGCTAATCTCATTGTAAATTCCCCTTAACTACGCGGGCAAAGCCGCGGGTACTACTAGTATACTTTTATTACGTACAATTCAAAGCGCAATGTTAAATCGTCGAGTTTAAAGTCTAAAACTAATAACTTGTAATTATTGCTATAAGTTACGATCCCCAAGGACCTTACATACACTTTATTTATGGTCTTCTGTGACCCAAAAGCCTTTGTAGATAAGGACGTCTACGAGGCGTGAGTCTAATTAAGAGGTTCGGTAAACCTATTTAGCACAGTGAGGCGTGGAGCGTGAAGTAACCATAGAGATATTACACTAGGGGGCAGAAGCCAGGCTTCAGAGCGTACCTCGGATAAAAAGAGACGAAATCTTTAGTAATCACCTTTCTCTTTCTGGCTCATCAGGATCGGAGAGAGATAGGTAATTACCGTTATCGTTGTTTCTCTTTCGGGGGCGATTGCAATGTATGGGCAGCCGTATGGCTCACCCACTCTAGTGTAATATCTCTATGGAAGTAACGCCTATTTAGAAGTAAATTAAAAGGACACCGCTTTCTACCCTAGAGAAAAGTGTGGTTAATGTATACCTTGCTCGGACTAAAGTTAAGACCATGGAACATTATTCACGCTAATTAATACATAAACCAGATGATTTTAAACTTTCTTCATAGTGAATAGAAGTAGTTCTACTTAGGTACATACATTTTATTTTTTAATGGCAATAGCGTTGTGTACCAGAATATGCCTTCGCGCTACAAAAAAAATACATATCAAAACGCGTCGTTTCTACCGAAATCTTATTGCTTATTACGTACTTAATTAGACAAACATACAAACTTTTCTTTAGATTCGTGTTCGACTACTGTTTTTTAATCCCCATCAATATTTTTTTTCATTAATGAAATTTTTTATTCGAACTTGGTTTTTACAAACAATTTTCGAAAGTCAAACTACGCCATCGCTTCCACAAATTCCTACAATGAGAGGCCTTGGTAGAAGAAGCGGCAAGAAACTCCCAAGGAGTTTTTTTACACAAATGCACAGACACGCCCTTTTTATAATATTTTTATAAGTATATGGAAATATAGATATAGTTAAGAAACAGAAATAAGACCGCTTACACTTACTCGTATTTGTACATGTAAGTACATCACACATGCTTATGCACAGCCACTTAGCTTACGTAACTATACTTTGGTTGGTCCTCTTGATGCGGCGTACTTTCGAATAATCTTTTTACAACGTTGCACGTCGAGGGCTATTTGCACAAGCCTTAGTTTTGTTCGTTAAAGACGCTCTTTCAGTGTCCGGAACCTTTTACACGTGCTTAGTTTAGTTTAGTAAAAGGATTCACTGTACTTTAGTAACACGAACCTGGTTAGGAAAGTGCTCGGCACTGCCCCTGTTTTATTCTGTTCTGCATTCTCCGAAGCTCGTTGTCTGTAGACTGCACTAGAATAAGGTAGTACTCTTATTTCAATAGTAATAGCCCTCGCCTGCTCGCCTCCTCATAGCCCGGATTGCTTCGGTCCCAAGAGATAGACCGAGTATAGCTACAGCGTAGTTAGGTGAAAATTGTTAGCGTTTCGTGCTTCAAGGGCACGTAAAGTAATCGGTCCCAGCTCTTGTTGCTAGGCTAGTTCACCCACACAGCTTCACACACGTAGAAGTTTTGTTTCAATTTATGCCCTTTTTATCAGTTTGCGGGGGATTTTCCAAAAACCCTGTCTAAGTGGTCCCTTACATTGGTTACTTTCTCCGGGAACTATGCATGATAAATTTCAGCTTCGGTAGTTTCGGCTGTGTGTTGTCTGTAAGTCCTCAGTAATGGAAGAGTTTTATATCCTGTATAATGATAGTAGTCGACAAGCCATGTTGGTCTTCGAGCGGCATGAAAATTAGCAATACTTCGGCCACTAATCCCCAACCAATCCGTACTTGACCAGTGGGGCAGCAAGTGGATGTTCTACCCCTTCTCAGTCGCGAGTAGAGATCCGTAGAAAGAGAGAGAGAGAGAGCGATAGAAAGAGAGAGATATCCGTACTATTGAACAATAGTAGTATTCATTGGTTGTTTGAGGAGCCAGCTTTCACTCGGAAGAATACATACACACATAATACAGACCTACTAAGAAGATATTTTTAGGCGGGATTCTTCACATTGGCATATTTTATAATATCAGCTTAAAACATCAGTTTATTATAAAAAAATAGTTCAATAAAGGGCTCCAATAATTAAGTACAGAAAAGTATCAGGGGCATTCAAGAGCGCGGTAGACTTTCCAGGAATTTCCAAAGGCAAGGTAACGAGAAGTGAGTTCTCCGTATCATTAGGTTATCGTTGCGCCGCTTTAGGAGATTAGGAGATTAACAGGATACATTCTAAATGAAAGCGACGAGGATACACTCCATTGAAGAAACAGACGGGCGCTAATCTTCAGTGATTAACGTCAATTAGTGTTAAGCTCATGAGGAGCGATCAATCGATGCTTTGGATGTTAATTGATTATAATACGTAGGTACCAACGTACATAGTATAGATGTACATGATACATATTTTTATCAGATACAAGCTGGTTGCTGCTTAGTTGTATTCAATAAAGGTACAACTGAGGACTATATTTGGAGTTGCGCAAAGAAAATTGGCTTAGATACGTTGAAGATTTGATTTTATTACTGGCCGTTTTTTGTTACAAACACTTCGAAATTTTTTTATGCCACCTAAAGGTCACCGACATGACTTAGCAAAGTTTATCTAATGATAAAAATCAGGGCCGCCTGCTTTACGTGCACTGCGAGGCGCAGAAACGATCAAGAAAAAAATCTCGTTTTGCCATTGGTGGTGGTGGACTCCTATCCCATTATCGACAATCGCGGGACTGACAGCAATTGATCGACCTTGGTCGATCATATACATACAGTAAAACCAACTTTACCTTGAAATGAAGAGAGGCGCTGTCGGACGCATTGGTCCAATCATTGCAAGTAAATCGAGAGGTTCAACTGACAGATGAATGACCACAACGTACTTATGAATGACTTTTTAATATGGCGGCATTAGTTAGAAGTTTTGCCATTTCAGAGGTAAGTTGGTGGCACTGTACTATCAACGTAAGTCACCGCGCTATGAGCGCGAATACCACGAATGTGTCAAAAACTTCGTATAACCATTTGCGAGTATCCGCCCTATACTTGAGTTCGCGTACCTATTTACGCGAATATGAATCAGTGGACTAATACTTGTTGAATAGAAAATTATTGTACATAATTCTACTCCTCAAAGTTTTATCTGATTATATATTTCAAATACATTTATGAAAAACTTTCTTTTAGAAAACATTTTAATCTCTCTGTAAACAAATTGAAAAAGTAAAATATTTCAATGTAATGTAATATTCAAAACACACATTAATTCTATTTTTCCCTTTGAAATTAAGTTGATAGGCAAAGCAAGCTTTATATCAGATTTCAATATAAAATTCAAGGTTTCTAATACAGTGGGGAAAATATTGTATCAACACCGACATTTTTTAGCTCGGCGTCTAATGATATTGACCTGTCTGTCGCCTTCGATTTTCGTGTTGATATTGTTTATATTTTTAGGGTAGGTAATAGTCATTATTATAAAATTTCTCATTATTATAAATCTCTACTACACTAAATTTATAAATGCGAAAGTAACTCTGTCTGTTAGCCTTTAATTCCAAAGCAAATGAACCAATTTGAATGTACAGATATAAATTTGACCATGAGAAATGACATGGTTATTGCCGGAAATCATCCCGTTACGAGTCGAAAAATGGAGTGGAATCTATGCTTTCGAAAACTGTCGGCTTTCGCTTTGACAACTTTGCTTATTATTTTTATGTCTATTAAAATAAATAAAGTAAGTGCAGTCACCGGCACCGTCAGTCAAACATTTCATCTTTTCGCACAAATGCCTTTAATTTTTCTTACATTCCCTATAGGCATATTGACGTTGTTTGTGTTGCGTAGATAGTATTAAAAAATAGGTCAATCGGAAGTGTTCCACCTGTACATATTTTTTTTTATTGACAAGCATAAGCGTATCAGAAAAACTTACGAATAAATGATTTTGAAGTTTTCGAAGGTTTTTTTAGCAACGCTTTTTCACAATACTAAATTCCACATTTTGTCTTTTACATCGGCTGTTTGCAGACGTAAATATTTAATAGAGACTAAAAATGCTCTCTAAAATATTGTTAAAACCTTGAACAGAATGTGGGTTATTGCGTGATATATTAAAAATTCTATCAGATATGCTACATTGAATAGATTTTTAAAGCCTTGTTTTAGCTGGTCGGTGCAAAGCATTTGATATTTCAAAGGTAAAAGCTGTTGTAAAATATTCATGGTGATAGTGTTTATATTATTAAAACCGTAAAGTGCAATCCCGAAATAATCAGAATATCGAAGCGAGTCTATTTCGTTCTACGTTCCACATGGTGTGGTCGAGACCACATCATGGCCTGCATGAAACAGTCATTATGATATGTTCATGACCATCTAGATCGGATATTTTAATTATAGTGCAACTAAGCTTTAGCTTTAAGCTTAACTTAGCTTTAGGCTTAAGCTTACCTTAGCTTTGGCTTAAGTTAATTAAGTCTTATCTAAGCTCTTTAGACCAGAGCTGATGTCTTCGAAAATGGTCAAAAGTAAAAAAAAAATGTAATATTTTTCCGTTTCAAAAATTATTGGCACTGGCCTACTAGATTACTACAGATTTAGCTCTGGCTTAGGTTAGATTTAAATTAGCTATGCGTTTAGCTTATCTTTTGCTTAATCTTAGCTTAAATTTAGCTTATTGGTAGTTGCAACCGGGTAAAATGCTGTTTGAAAAGTTTTGGACTGAATCAATCAATCAAGATCCGATTCGCGGACTAAGGCTTTCTCTGTCGCTCTGTCTCTAATGAATATTGTCAATCTTATATCAATGTAATTTGGATTAAAACTCATCTTATACTTTTAATACATAATTTGTTTGCTTGTTTGAACGGGCTTATCCTAGGAACTACTAGTTTGATTTGAACCATATTTTTTGAGTTATACAGTAAATTCATCGAGGCTTTATAACCAATAGGAGCGGAGCATCAAGTTTCCAAAAGCGAAGCGAGGACATTTACTAGCGAAAAATACAGTAATAATATTATAATTTCTGTTTTTATTTCCTTCAACAGGTTGTAAGCTAACGCCTCATGATAAAGTCCTTACGCTTCCTTTGAAATTCGACCCTGATTGTTTTATCGTGTTTTCGTGTTAATGTGGTAGTTTATAAACAGAACTAACGCATCCTTCACGGCGTGTAATGTTTAGAGTGTGTTAACATGACTAATAAGAGCTCGGTGTACGGTTACTGATAGTAGGGAACACGGCAAATTAATCTAGAGTGCGTATAAGTTCGACAATTATTTCAAATGGGCTCACAGTTTTCATGCGATAAAACATGAAACTACACACTTCACACCCTATTCTAGGGGCATTGTAACTGAGCTCTTAGATACCTACGAGTACTTTAAATATAATTTATAAAGTATGTTTGTGTAACATATATGTTATAACATATATATACATATAACATATATGTTACACAAACATAAGCCGTAAAAGCCAACTAGTCTGACCGTTCGATTCCCGAGCCGGGGATCCGGGTTTGAATTAAAAATGTCTTCATGAAACATGCACATTTAAGAGTTCCCTGTGATATTCTCAAAGATGGGTCTATCAATTCGCACTTGGCCATCGTGGAGTTGGAGAAGTATAGTCCCCTCACATTGTGAGAGGAGACTAAACTTGTGCCCAGCAGTGGAACAGTTATAGGTTGTGACACATACTCGTAGCCTTGTACTGGTCGTTTTTAAAAACAATTTATTAATTGCAACAAAACAAAGTTACCGAGTTAAATATTCTATCCGTTTTTATAGCATCCGTTTCCGGTCGTTCGCAAACACCTTTGGTCTTCGTTTATTAAACTCCATCATTTTTTCCAATTCTCACTCCACGGGTATGTGCACATAAAATGAAACGAACTTTAAAATATTAAACGTCAGTTGCGAAACACGTATTAGGTGTGCGTAGTGACTTTTATAAGCAACGATTTTTTTTTCATTTCATTAACAAATGAGTCCGACTTGTTTGGGGCCTATGATTGCGTCGTACTAAACAATGTAACATTGGGAAAATAAGCTTAGATATATTTTATGACCGTATAATTTAAGAATAAAATCTTCTTTATTTGGCGACTTCGCAGGTGATAGCGATGCATGTATTGTGTCGATTGCGTGGGATATAAATGAGAAATTAACAGATAAAAGACACGTGCCGCTATCTATCTGGTATGGTCTCGAAAGACCAGCTCATTGTGACGCGTAACATAAATGTTAGGGTGGATATATCTTGGTCACACGGATATGTCACTTTACAGTTACATAGCGACTGTAATTTGGGTGACATACTCAATTTTCTTAACAGTTTCAAGATTTGTGCGTGCACTGAAGTTATTACCTGAATATAAAAAAATGATTGGGGAGTATAGTGATTATTCATTCCAATTAAGCCCTTGGAGTCGATTACCTGAGTTGTATACTACCATTCTCAGCTACTTTATATTTTATTTATTCAGTAGTTAATAAAGTATCGCAGTTTTAGGTTTACTAACCTGCCAATTTACTGTCGTAACACGATTTTGAACCGACGAAAAAATCGTATTCCATAAAGCGCCTTAGGGACGCAGCGAAATCGCTACGTCGGGGATCCTGAAACCATTTACACGAAACCCGGAACAAGTACGGGCCGTAATGATTGTTGCGTAACAGGTACCGGTTTATTTGCACAAACCGGTTTAAATATGTACCGGTATTTAAATATGGATGCAGATAAGGCACGAACGGCACGCTACTTCGGGTCTGTATGATAGCTGATAACAGTTTGAAGTCCGCTCTACTTTCTCTGTCCCTTGTTTGCGGCTGTAAAAGTTTGTTGACAGAATTTAATTGTATTGTTTCTTGTTGGCTAAGTTTAGGATTGGAGTCTTGTTAGGTTAATGGATTACAGTTCTGTTTGTGGGGTTTTGATTGCTCGGTCTTGTTATGTTTTAGTAGGTATATTTATATACCGCGCCTCATAATGTATGAAATGTGTGTTATATTCTATCTTGCCCTGTAGTATCTCAATACACAATGATTTCCTTTCAACAGGTTTGCAACACGATCATAACTAGAAAATCTAAGCTTAATATGTGGGTCAGTTTTTACCCTAATCGGACATCAAACCCGGATCAAGACTCGACAGCCAAAGTTAGTGATACTGGACTGGGCTGTAGATAAATATTATTTATTATGCCATTGTAATTTACTTGCTTATCGAAATTTTAATGAACTTTGGAATTATTCCGGACCGAAATAGAAAACAAAGTATTGATTAATAAACAATTTTAATTATAACTTACTGAGTAGGTACCCGAGTTCTTTATTTAAAAGCATTTGAGTCTCCAACTTCCTTCATCATTATGATCATCTTCATACTTATAATAAATATAATAAACTTGTTCTGTTCAATGTCTGTGCCTTGAAGATATTTGAGAATAAAATATTATAAGCATAGTTTCTTGAGCTTCGGATTGCACGTTGAGCCATCGGTCCCGGTTAGTATTGTTAGATGTAAGTAGCAGTCTATATGCCATGGTGATATACGCCGTGCTCTGTTACTCTTCGGCTCCACCTGCGCCTTAACACGTTCCCTGCGGCACAGATTTTTCTGTACTTTCCATTACTGCGTTACGAGGCGTTTTAAACCTCGTCCTAAACCAGACATTGTGGCGGCACGAGGCATATTAAACCCCACCGCCCGTAGGAGACAAAAATCCTTTTTTTGGCGCCAAATAAAACAAATTGTACGGTTTTTGTCGCGATTATTATTAACAATGAATTGATGAACCTAAATCTGCCGCCGCCCGTGGTTACATAAGTTAGTTTAGATTCTATAGGTAAAATAAAACGTGGGATCTGATGTACCTCGTACCGCACTGAAAAATGGCAGTTTTTCATATTATTTAGTGATGGGAAAATAAATATCGATTTTATATATTGGTATTTTATTTTTAAAATTTATGGGTGTTTCTCATTGAAACAGTTCAAACAATAATATTTTTTGCAACCAGTGCATTCTGTGACAATTTTTTTTTAGTTTTTTGTCTGCCTCACGACTTGTTAGGTGCGGAGTTTTTCGTAACATCCTACACATCTCCTCTTCTTTGATCCCTTTTCGAGATGATGTACCTACTTTGTTTGCAGTGGGTTCTGAAAAGTAGGGTCGAGCTTAGTAGATTAATTTAAGAGTAAGGAAATGGTGGGTAGACTTGAGTAAAGTTGGTTAGATTAGAATAGAGAAGAGTTGGGTAAAGTTGGTTAGAGTACTGAAGAGTCGAGTACAATTGGGCAAAAGCATTAAATTTTGATGAGCAAAACACCGTTTGCCGGGTCCGCTAGTTAACTCAATAAACAAACATACCATAATTTATCATGATTAACAACCTATTTGAAGAAAGTTACTCAACAAGTCACATTCACGTTTCTATTAACGATATAACAAGTAGTTAGGATGTTTGAATATTACCTGTATCCACATCCAAGTCGTTCTCTGTAAAAACTTCGAATGCGTTGCACAACACTAACCGCGTGAAGCTAGCGTAGGGTGCGGTACGAGGTGCGCGGAGGTACGAGGCGTTTGCAACCTCGTTCCGCACAGCGTTAGAATTTTATTAGTTCAGTGCGGCACGAGGTCTAAGAAACCCGGTATTAAGGTGGATATACCATAGAACTAGGAATTAATAGCACATCTCAGATATATAGTTATCTTTTTCCTACACTGAACCAGATGGAAGTTATGCCTCCCGCACGACAGAGAAGTTTAAGTTTTTTCTTACCGCTATAACGTCGAGACACGGACGAGGTGTTTTAAGCCTCGTTTCGCACTCATCGTGTTAACGCGTTAATTAGTGCACTAAAATTGACATTACGCAGATGTAGCCAAGGGGTTAGCGCGCTAATTGTATCCGGCATTACAAATGGCATTAAACGTTAAGCGCTAAATCGAGTGTCGGTTTTTTTCGACACATCAAAGAGTTTTCAGTGCCGAATTTAGTGCACTAAAGATATAGCGAGATGACACGATGTGGTAGACCAAGGATGTACGCCTACTATGTTTTAGGCGCGAACGGGACAGCGCGAAATTCGAAAATTGAATGATTGAATACGCAGATGTAGCCAAGCGTCCTTAGTGCGTTAAGCTACGCGTAGTTCGACATTAACACCATGAACGCATACACAGATGGAACTGTAGCATTAGACTTGTAAACTCTGTTCGTGTTCGAATTTGTTTAATGGCAACCTACGCCATTACCAGCTTTCCGCCCCTTGAATTAAGGTTCATTATAAATTGGCTGCGGAAATTCAAAGTGTCTTATGTAAATTTTGCTTACAAGCTAAATTAAATTATTAGCACTCGTAATACGTTTCTTTTTAGCGGAGAGTGGCAGTTTTCATGATCTCGGCGACCCAAGTGTAATGGTAAATACTCGGTATCGGTAAACACACCACATAATTATTAGTCGTCAATACATACAAGACACGAACTTATATTTGGACCAAGAAAAGAAAAAACTCATAATTTTATTTTCCACCTAGCTGGGAATCGAACCTAAGACCCTTCGAACGACGATATTGTATGGTAACTATCGCGTCATACACGTCGTCTAGTTGGTCGAAATTATATATTTAACCAATTTTATTTATGAAACGCGAATGATCACCTTTATTTCTGTGTATAATAATTTGAGGAGCCCGGTTGGAGATCCAAATTGTATCAAGTAACGGAGAATTGGTGGGTGTAAGTTTTAATTAAAACAAGCTTCGCATGTGGCAGGATTTCGACCGATTGTCAGTTACGTTACGAAAACATGTTTTTCACGTAATTTATTAAAGCTGTATTTATAAAGCACTAGCTGCTACCCGCAACTTGTAATCCCCAGGAAGCAGATTTCACAGATTTTTAAACAAACTTTCACTACCAATTTTAACCCCTTATGGGTGGAATATTTAAAAAAAACATTTTAAGTCCAACGGTTTTAGAAGTATTTTAACTTAACATTTTTATTTGAATTAAAATAAAAAGTTTAACAGTTTTTTAACCCTCAGAGCCTTATTAATAAACGCGGCTTAAAGTTACTCCAGGTTTAATTTTTATGATCCCTGTCATGAGATTCTCTAAAGTTAAAGGTTAGAAAGAGAATTAAATTAAAAGACAACAACATTAATTTCGGGGTAAATTTAAGCCGCATTCACTTATTAATAAGGCCCTTAAAGTTTTATAGAGTTACCTATATTATTCCTTATAGAACATTCTAAGTCAAAAATAAAAATCATATAACGATACTTTACATTACTTAGGTTGGTACGACAACATTCTAAAGAACTAAGCCGATATAATATCAATAAGAAATGAGTTTAAGCTAATATTAGTAATGTTATTTGTCGTTTAAATACCAATTTCCCAGCACAAACAAAGCTAATCTGGGTGGTCCAACCACAGGCAATCCAAACACGGCGGAATATGCTTACCCCGCTATAGCCCGTAGCCACCCCAAACAATATTTGGCTTGTAAGTGGCGAGTCGCGAATAAACTGTTGATTTAACTACATATTATGTTCATAATAAAATACTATTACTAGGAGTCTAGCGTTGCTGGCATTCAAGTATATTATTAGTTTTTGCGTTGGTACATTACACTCCTTAAGGTCACTGTGACTTGAACTTGAGATTGATATTTTTTTCATGTAAATCAATAAACGAGCAAAGGCAACGCATTTTCAGCTCAACTGAGAGGCGGAAGACCGATATACGTAAAACATATTTCATTCATATTTGACACAGATCAAATTGGGTCAATACTTCAAGAAAGTGTTTAGGCATTTTATAACCTTGCAATATACATTTATAAAACAAAGTCGCTCTCCACCTCTGTGTGTCTGTGCCGTTCTAAATCTTCTTCTTCTAAACCACGCAACGGGTTTTGATGCGGTTTTCACCATAAGGTAGAGTATGGTCACTAGTTATTTCATATTTCATGTTTTTGGTAGTACATAATCCTATATAAAAATGTAGGCCATCTCATTTGTATAAATCGACTTAACCCCACTTGATGGAGTAATACCTTTCAGCTCCTTGATAGCTAACAGGCAAATTTTCACTCAGACTTGTCTTAAGTCACAAGCAAAGTCTTAACGTGTTACATGGTAGGTCACAGAGTAATTAATGGAGAAATAAATTATCGTATCATTTCGTTTCGTATTTTATAAGTAAATTGGTGATAGTCTAGGGGTTAAGAATTCAGCTGCCTTCTTGGACGGTCCGAGTTCGAATTCCAGAGACTTATGAGTAATCTAAGTTGTCCGAATGTTTTTTTGAGTTATGTACGATTTAAACATTTAAATGCCACTCACTATAAAGGTGAATAAAAAAGTGAGGAAACCTACAAGCCGGAGAGTTCGTAAAACTCAAAGGTGAAGTCGGCCAATCCGCACTTGGCCAACGTGGTGGATTTATGGTCTTAACCCTCGAAAAGCTGGCTAAAAATGCTGCTCATAGCATAGAAACAAATATCTGCCACGTTAATCGAACCCAGGACCCCTCGCTTCGAAATCCGGTACCAAACTACAGGTTTCTCTATTAGTGTTGTAGATAATAGGCAAAATATTGTAGATAATAGGCAAAACACGTCGCGTTCAGAAACGGTAGGTACATTTTTTGTTCAACAGAAATTTTAAAGAATTGCGGGAAATTCAAATTAAAAGTGTATTAAGAGGAAACGCTTGAAAGAAAGGTTTATCCATTGTCGCCGGGACAGACAATGGAATATCACGAATTATTGACGGACCCGGAGTATGAACGGTAGGAATCCGGGGAGCGTTTTATTTCTGCCAGTTTAATTTCCTATTATTACTTCTCTTTTGAACGATTTGTGAGTGTCTGACGAATTTTAACCAAGCAAAGCCGAAGGGTTTTCAGCCCTTGTATGTTGATCCATTTCAGTAGAACTTATAAACTTTTTATTGTAATTCGACAAATAAATTACCGTAAAAAGCATGTTTATCATTCGCTGTTGAACACAAATAATGTTTAATTACTACTTAATTCGAAATGAAGCCATGTAGGGGACACACACTCGTAAATTAAAACATAAGTACTTAAATTACACTATTCACATGAGAATTGACATCTTTTTTTTCTGTTTACTTTTCTCGCTTAATCGGTTGAAATGAAATTTTGTATGGAGATAGTTTGAGACACCGATGAAAGATATACCTAGATTTTTTTCCTGGAAACTAATTCTGAACGGAATGAAAAAGAAAGAAGAAAGGATATAAAACTCTTCATAATTAGGAATACTTATCAGATCGCTATAAAATTTGACACAAGTGTAGACCATGACATGGGGGAGATCAATTTATCGGTAATTTGTCGATGTACGCCTTTGACGGGGGCGAAGTAGCGGGCAAAAATATAGTAGTCTATACATCTAAGATAATTGTAAAGCCCTCTTAGGTATTCAGTTAAATGACTATTATATCTAACGATTTCAACACACACCTTGAAAGAAAGTGTGCATTTCATCCTAATGTAATGTCTTCAGAAGCAGTAGAAATAAAATATTGAAATTCATCAACCCGCTGAGAATAGGTACTGTACAATTCGTTAAACAACTAGTATCCGCTTACCCAAGCAGTATGCATATTCCATCCATTCCAGAGCCGTAATGGCAAGGAAGTAGGATTCTAGGGATGTCGTCCTTATTGTATTTTATCGTTAAGTACCCCATATTTCTTTCAAACGAGCCCTTCGAGAAACAGCGCTATTCATATGCATTCAGATTTAAATATTAAATCTTCATAATATACAATGCAGACCGTGAAACGGCCTCGATATGACCCTCTGTCGAGGGATAGCTTCCATGAAAGGGATGTTTTGAAGGACACAGATAATATGTTAGTAGACAGTTTTTCAATGTATATTATGTGGAATGAAACTGAATTGTCCCGAGTAGATTAATGACACGTAGAGAGAAAAACGGACCAAGGCTCGAATACAAACGAAATCTTTAACGGTTGATGAGTATTTACATGATAAAAATTAATAAATTGACTTATACCCACGCACTAGGTGCCCGTTGTCGCGGGTGCCAACGCAGTACATATATGTGAAAAACATATCAAGAAACATTATTACGAACACCCCCGAACAAAGAATATATTATGTAGGTATCTATCATAATAATCTGCCGAAACTCAAAATATGACGAAACCCAGACCTGGCACTAAAGTACTTTTTGGATTTAAACAGTATTCACTGATGTACCTACTAAAAATGACCTTAAGATCTGATGATCGTTTAATTATTTTATTATTAAAACTTTAGTGGGTGTGTTCGTGGTTCAATTTAGCTTAGAAGCAAAAACATAAGGCATTTTAAATTGTCGCGTCCAATCTTGAATGCACCTTAATTACAGGCCCGAAAGGCTGGCATTTGTGGGCAACCCACATTAAAACGAATTGTATATAGGTTGATTGTCTCAGCAGACGTTGCGTTAACGTTACATTGACGTAGGTAGGTATGAGAACTTGAGTAGGGATTGTTACTATTAGTCTTATTAGTCTAGTTAGTAATTGTTAGTAAGAGTCTCGTTCTTATTCGGTAACAGACATGTAGGAGGTGTTGGCGGTAAATAAGAAGACGTTATTATTCACAGCAGTTTAATCCACAAGCCCTGGTTAATTACATTACATAGAGTTGATACGTACTAGTTATTATGGTTATACTTGCTTAGGTATATTAGAGCAGTGTTTTTCAAACTGTGGGTCGCGACCCCTTGGGGGGTCGCGAAGCTTCTGTAGGGGGGTCGCGAGAAATCGAGAGTAATTCACTAAAAAAACAATAAGGATTGAAAAGATTGATTTATTGAAAGAGAATTTTGACAAAAGAATATACTCATAAACATTTCTATGTTTCAATACAAACAAATGAACAAAAAATATCATCCTGAGACATAACATTTTAACATGAGTTAATGCGAAGGTTGTGCTCGTTTTTGAATAATCGGATTCATCCATCGTGGATCTGTATTTGCTACACTTAGAATGAAATCGTTTTCCTAAAATACTAATATTAAATATTGTATCGATCGATACTAATAATATAAAGAAGAAAGGTTTGTTTGTTTGCATTGAATAGGCTCCCAAATTACTGAACCGATTTAAAAAATTCTTTCACTGTTGGAAAGCTACACTATTCCCGGGTGACAAAGGTTATATTATATTTTCAAAAAAAATCGGGATCCTTAATAAAACTGCGATAATTTAGCCCAAAGTGTAAAAAAACTGAAGAGTTTGTTTAAACGCGCTAATCTCAGGAACTACTAGTTCAATTTAAAAAAATATTTCAGGGTTAGATAGCTCATTTATCGAGAAAGACTATAGGCTACTTTTCCACTTTATACTTCCCACGGGCCGCAGGTGAAACCGCTGGCAGAAGCTAGTATGTGATAAAAAAGTGAAGGGCCCAGGGGGGGGGGGGGGGGGTCGTGAAATATTTTCTTATGCCAGGGGGGTCGCATCATGAAAAAGTTTGAAAAACACTGTATTAGAGGAATAAATTTAGTGCACCGCACGCGCCAACTGATCATTTCGCACTGACTCGTCTCGCTGGTTTCAAAATGACCGAACACGATGCTCTCGCGCATCCCTGTGCGGCGCGTTTACACCGCTTTCCAACTTCAGTGCCGCGTTTACACGCTGGCAAGTGGCAAGTGGCCGGAACAGGAGGGCTAAAATGATTGCCTCTAGCTTTTTCAAGCTTTCGAGCCAAATAAGGTAAAAGTTTTTAATTAGATGTTATTTGTTAATATCCGTAGTTCACTCATATATTGTATAACTAACTGACCCGGAAGAAGTCGTCCTGAAACATCTACATATATTATGAAGCAGACGCCCTCGGTTCGTTTCGGGGAACTTATAGCCTTTAGCCTTCCTCAATAAATGGACTATTCAACACAAAAAGATTTTTTCTTTTTTATTTCGTTTGATTCGAACTAGTAATTCCTGAGATTAGCACTTTCAAACAAACTCTTCCACTTTATATTATTACATCAATGCCTTTATAATTTCCGTGATTTTTATTATTTCATCTAAAAATATCTTAATCAAGGCGCAAAAAAAGTGAAAGAAACTCCTCAATACATTATTTAACTGTTTATCGTAGTTACAGTTATTATTCTTAATTTACGTAATCGTTGCTACAGAATAGTTTTTCCCTAAATGTAAAGTTTTTCTAATCATTTTAAATTATATTAATTTAACAGAGAATCATTATTTTTTATTATATTACTGTGCAATCATTAAACAGCCGGCTAATTAACTTTTACAGTGGTTAGGAAGCCAGAGGCAATATCTGATTTTCTAATTATAATATGCAAATTTCGCAAATCAACGACAATCGATGGGGCGCGCTCTCCAAATGGAAATCTGAAGAGTTTTGACCTCACGAGACAAGGTTACATACAACGTAATGATGTAATTCAATTTAATTATATTCTTATATGTATTAGAAATATATTTGTTTTATATAAATATCAAAGACATACCTAAATATAGTGAGATATAAAAAGAGGAGAAATAAATAGCATTTTGTTCTAGGCCCGACTACTTTTTAAAATGTTTTAAGTGATTTTGGGGTCCATAGCAACCTCCACACTGTTTCGAACCCACAGCTAAGTACGTATAGTGCTACAAACTTATCTGTTCCGGTGACCAAAATTGGAACTAATGCAAATGTTACACTGATGTCAGACAAAGACCAAGACAGTAGCGCCCCTCTTACCGGGTCAGATAAGTTTGTGGCACTGCTGTAACGACCATGACAACGACTTGATTTGTTTCAGGTTCGATGTCTGGTTTCGGCAAATATTTATGGGATACATAGATAACTTTTTGCGGTGATGGTGATATTATGTTATTTGTGTTTTTCAAGCCAACATTGACATAGGGAAATCTTTTGAACTTATGTATAGTTCTCGTGTAACTTTTGCGTAGCGTTTATCTTACTATTTAGCGTAGCATTCAGCGTATAGTGGTCAGCGTAGCGGTCAGCGTAGCGGTCAGCGTAGCGGTCAGCGTAGCGGTCAGCGTAGCGGTTAGCGTAGCGGTTAGCGTAGCGTAGCGTAGCGGTTGGTTTAGTGGAGTATCATAGGAAGTAATACAGATAAAAAATGGCAATAGGAAAAAATAAGTGTTTTATTTTTGGAATGAAAACTGTTCCAGATACGCTGAGTTATATTGGACAGGTAATTTCAGAACCGCATCGTCAACATGGAATGAATTTAATAATTTAGAAATTAGCATTTATAAATAGTCAATTTTTTGTAAGACTTCATATAGTAATAATTGTACAGGATAGAAATAGGTATTTGCATGTAAATGAAAAGTCCTTACAGAGAAACAAACATTTAACGAACGCAATTTTAAAGGCAATAGCAATACAAAACTTAATTGAATCTAGATATTTTATTACTATTCTCGAGTTATGGGCCCTAAAATGAATGCAAGAGCGGTCCTTAAATCTTGAAGGGAAGTCGTTTAGCAGTTAATACAATTAAAAAATGCAAATCCGCGCAAGCTTCGAGCCGAGCTAAGGCTTTTGTCTGAAACACAGAGAATAACAGCTAAGCGATTATACACTTTACTTATTTAATGACGTTATTAGTTATTTAGGTATGAAGAAAAATTATAATTAAAAAATATATTAAAAGGGTTAGTTAAAATTGGCGTGACGATCATTCTTATTTCTTTTTTATGACATTGTATCTTGACTAATTACCTAATAACCTACGTAGACATCAATCAGCTCACAGCATTGTGCGATCTATTTATCGTTTAATTTTATTTGAATTAATGGTAATGTGTATCAAATATATAACAATTTTTTTTAACAAGATTTTGATAGATAAGTGTATAAAATAAAAACTAAGAAATTAGCGAGGAAAGCTATTTATTTTTCATAGGACAGTGTAAGGACCCTTTATAACCTGAATATGATAGGGATATATTATGCTTTACATAAAACCCTCGATACGATATTAACGTTTGTACCTAGAGTTCTTAAGACAAATCCCAACTTGATAACCGCATCGATATTTTAGACGAACTAATGATAATTTAATGAATGATGATAAATATATAAATAATGATAATAAGATTAAGTAAATGTTTCTAAAATAAATATTACGCTCATATCGTTAATACGAGTATGGTGTGAATGTTGCTTAATAATCCAGTATACAGGGGACAAGGGTGAAGATTCATAGGGTGTAGATACCATGGGGTATTACACGCCGTGGGGAGTACTCGCGGTATTATGGGGTTAGTGCAGGGTGAAAAGTTAAATGATCATCGCTATTTATTGGGTGCGAGTGTTATCGCCAGTGCTAGAGGATAGATACTGCGCTATAAATTTGTTCACAAACATTTATTGCTTGCCCTTAAAATGTTTTACATATGAGGTTAGTTTTTTATGTACATTTTTAGTATTCCAGATAAGTAAACTCCGATATTTCGTTTACTTCTTGTTAGGGTTGAATATGTTATGGCCTGTAAGCTGTGAATTATATTAGGTATGTAGATGAATGCATGAAGGAATGCATGAAGGCCAAAGAAAATTGTCAGAATCTCAGTGAACGATAAAAGCGGAAGATGACGGTAATTTGACATTTGGGTTACATGTTAAACGTAGAACAGAGTGAAAAATAACACAGAAAAGTGCAATAAAAAGGATATACCTAAGCCAATAACTTATATTCTGTTATAATAGCTTTCGAATGAAAAAAAACGCGTTGAAATAGGTTTATCCGCTTGAGAGCTATGATGCCACGAGAAATACTCACAGATACACAAACACACAGACTCACAGAAGGCCAAACTTGTAACTCCCCTCTTTATGCGTCGGGGGTTCAAATCGAGACAATGATGACACACTTATTGACAAACTAACCAACTAATATTCTAACACCATCTACTAACTGGACTAACCATCCTAGTCCCTTTGAGTCTAGTTCTAGGTCGGTCACAGTTGTTATGGGCGGCAGCGGTAGGGTGGTGCTGCATGCTCGTTTGTTATCTTAATTCCATAAAAAAATAGGTACTTCCCCTCACCCATTAATTAATTCAATAATTGTATGTAATGTTGTTATTACCCAGCATCAAAATAGGAACGGAAGTCCTCTTCTATTGTCTTTAGCTTTTTGAACTACAATAGGTACACAAAATATCTCTATCCATATAATAAAACTGTAACTGACCGCCGTCTGTACCTACATGGCAAAAATATAAAATATATGTACCTTGGAACTTCAATATCAAACAACGGCGGAAGCATTGAGGAGATAAAACGACGTATGGTTATGACGAAGAACGCAATGGATAAGCTTAAAAAGATATGGAAGAACCGAAATATCACAAAGACTACTAAGACCCGGCTTGTTCGTACTCTCGTTTTCCCGATATTTCTGTATGCTGCGGAGACGTGGACCCTGCGTGAGATCGAAAAGAAAAAGATTGACGCCCTAGAGATGTGGTGTTGGAGGAAGATGCTCGGAGTTTCATGGACCGAGTTCCGCACAAATGTCTCCATACTTGAAGAGCTCGGCATTACACAGCGACTATCAGCTATAGTGCAAACTCGCATCCTAAAGTTCTTCGGCCACGTCTCTAGAAGAGGTAACGACTCCATTGAACGTCTGGTGGTGAAAGGCAGAGTGGAGGGTACTAGGCCACGCGGTAGATCACCCATGCGATGGACCGACCAAATTAAGTCTGCTGTGGGCGGCCCATTGCACGAGTGCACCAAAATGACGACCAACAGAGCAAAATGGCGAGAGACATTGAGGCGAATTACATCTGCCAAGAATGCGACTGCATGACGACTACGACCGCTCTGTCAAGAGCGAAACGACTGAGAAGAAGATTAATAATATGTTGCTTGACCTAATGCATAACTTACTCATAATGTATGGGACAAAAAATTCGGCTCGAAGGACCATGTATACAAAGTTGTTCTTTCCGATGCTGATAGATATTTTATGAAGTACATTTCATTATTATATTTTTCGTTCCTACACAGGAGATTAAAAATAAAGGGATATAAAAGTGCTCTGACAAAAGGCGGAGCTTATAGAAAATGAAAATCGAAGCCACACTACGCGGATAGAGCGCTTCGTTCACACATTCACACCTCTACAATTAATCCACTTTGAAAGCAGAGAGAGACCAAGAGATATCAAGCACGGTATAGATATGAAAAATTAAAAAACGTGGTTTTAACCAGCTGATGGAAAAAAATTCTTGACTGTTTGAGTTAAAAGGGCTACTTATAGAACAGGACCTGCTTGTAATGTAAATGTAATTGTGAATTTTCACAGAGATGAGAGTCCGTCCTACACCTGTGAGTTCGCGTATTTGCGCCAATGTGGATGCGTAGCCTTAGGAACGCCACAAATGAATATAATACATTTTTATCCTTTGTGTCGTACAATCAGTAAAAATACGTTACGACAAGAAAATAATACTATATCTGTCAGGCATTTATATGCCTCCTCGGACCGGAAATCGAGGCAGGACCGCCCACTCTAAGCGGAATCCGTACACCTGCAAATAACACGCAGCTTGTACGTGGGTAAGAGGGACAAATATTATCCGAATTCGGACTTAATCTTGCGATTATTATGTACTAGCAACCTACGCATTTATTCTCCTGGATTAGAAGTTCGTAAAAAAGAAATAATGTACTTAGGCGTATCGTAAAAAAAACTCCAAGGAAATATCAAAAAATACTTCCTTAGGTTAGCTATTGTCGTAAAAGATGATGCCCATTAAATTTCGAATCTTCGAATTCCTTTTTAGAATCAGTATTTTAGTGTGTGCAGTTTAGTATAATATAATGTGTGTCCTTCTTGCGCTTAGGTATTAATATTTTATACAATAAACTGATAGTACAATAATAAGTTATACAACATTCACCAAAAAAGCAGTTAGATAAAGTTAGGGTGTAGAAAATCCCTCCTAAAGTCTCGGCATAATATCGTTTTACGTAACATTAGAGCACCGAAAGCCAAAAGACGGTCACAAAAGAAGATGAGATAACACATTCAGTGAAGCATTTAATTCACTAAGCCCAGGGTCAAACACTCAAACAGAGTTCCTCTGACATGACATGTGCTCCCAACTTTCTTTGAAGTCGTACCTTATCTTCTCAAATATAATAACTACCTACCTTTGCATCCTCAGTCGGCGAGGCGCTTATTTCAAGGCCATAGACGTGATTTCTGCTTAATCCGCCGACTAATAAAAGTGGCGTATTTTAAGATGTTATGAGAGAGGAGCTAGTTGCACCACGCATGCGTCGTTATCACTGCAGCTTGGCAGAGGCTCGAGAACGTGTTGTGGTACTGTCAGTCGATAGGCAGCCGTGGTGAGGGGCGGTCGCGTCTGCCTCGCAATTCGCGACGCGAACACGCGAATGGAAGCGATCGTAGATCGTTTACGAACTATTTCACAGTGAACTTTTGAACGTAACTTTAAATTTTAGTTTTAATTTCTGTAATGTTTAGCTTGATTGTTTTGAATTGTGCTGGTTAATAAAATCGAAGCAATCAGTTGTAATCATATGCGTGTGTCAGATGCCGAATTAGAGAGGGTAAGTAATAACATAGAACCTTTGACGGTGAGAGGAATGAATGGAGGATAATTAATAAGAAATATGGAAACGTGAATCAGAAAGAGGAAGATTATATTAATAGAAGGAAATTCGCTAGAGGAAAATTACGCACACAATTTGATACAAAAGAGAGAGATACTTAGAGGGAGGATTATGTGAAGCTGCCGTTTTAATAAACAAGATGATAATTATCTTGTTTTTTGAATTGTGCAGCAGTCTAGTTTTCATCTTAATCTACAGTTCTCATCTTAATTGTAAGGAGGTGTATTTGTATACTTGTATACATTTTACTTATCAGTATTTGTTATATTATCATTCAGTAAAGATTTCTTCATCTTATTTCAGATAGATCTAACCTAACATTATACAATTTATTAAGTACCTTAAGAAATGCAACTTACCTTTACAAATGTACAAATTTTTATCTGCACTTAATTTAAACGTCTACTTGAAGTTTATCAATAAGGTGATATCATAGAGATAGGAATATACCTACTTTATAGATCAATGGGTGATATTATGTTCAAATCAGTAATAGTTTTTTCAGTTATTTATGGTATTTATTACGTATCAGCTTATCACTGTCGAATAATTTATATTGAATGCTACAATATCTGGATCAATGAGTTGTAGGAATAGGTATGTTTTCGTATCGAATCTCTCACGCCTCGATAAAAGTTCAGAATTTCAAAATTAAACACAGTAAGTCAAGATTCAGGGCCGTTTGTAACTTTGCTCTTAAAATAAATAATAAATAATAAACTTTCCATTATTGTTATCTCTTCATCTTTTTTATCAATAACCATTTTTTCGCGAAGTATTTTTGTGATTACTCAGGTACATTCGATGTTACAATGTGTGTTCATTTCGAGGTAAAACAGGTGCTTATGCTGTACTGTTGGTAGGGACATATTTTATTCTATAGGTACATATGTATATTACATAATTATGCATTGTTTTTGACAGAAAGATAAATCGTATATCTAATCGTCATTAAAAATTGTGCTCGTCGATTTTACAAAATCACTGAAATAGATTATACCCGCTACATCAATAAATTGGATTTTCACAAAAACGCCTGAGGCTGCGAAGGAAAACATTGTAAGGAAACTTGTACATCATACATCGGGTTTTTCCCGTTGGCTCCCATTCCCATTCTCACCCGTCCCAATAGACCCCGAATTCCGATGTTACAGATAACGTCAAATAAAAGTAAACATTGCTTAAAAGTACAGTTATCAGAAAAAGTCTTAAACTAAAAATTGAACCATGTCATCTAATGTTCTCAAAATGTGTGTCAATTCTTTAAACCCACATTGGATCAGTGTATCCTGAGACCTGTTGTATGTTTATTGTGAGAAGACACCTTAGCTCAGCAGCGGTAAAGAAATAATAAGCTTCATTTTATTAATGTAACTAAACAGAACTTTCAAATTACGAAGTTTAGACTTAAAGTTATGTTTACGTTTGGAACAAATGTCAACAAAAGTATTATTGATGCTTGACATTGAATCCATGATTGCAAGGCTTAACTCCATATTTCTTTTAAACGAGATTATAATACTCTTAATTGCTTTGTTGTTAGAATTACAATACATTCTGATATTCCATTATGTTTTGAAAGTTATGTACCTTGTACGTTGTACGTATTATGCGTTACGATACCACAAATATCAATACCTACAATAGAATTTAAACTGTTCTAGGTATATCTTTATACAGGAAATATTAATAATACATATTGTAACGCCTTTTTTTTCTGTAATTAGGTGTAGCCTCTAGGTGCCCTAAGTAAAAAAAATTTAAGTAAACACCGACCTGATAACCTCATATGTTGGTTCGCAATTTTCGATAACACTGCTGCAACGCTATTGTTAATTAGTTTACCCATCTCTTTGCATTCTTTTTGGCATAGTGGAGTTTCACTTGCACTATTTTATCTTGTCGATATACAAGTTTTCACATATTTTTAACCTCAAATTTGATAAACAAACTGGTGTAATTGTCAAATCAATCTGATGTAATTGTCAAGTCAATATCTGTCAAATGACTCTGTTCAGTACGCTGAGTGGCGCTAGTGTCGGGATTGATTGTCGATGGCTTGGCTACTCATTCACTTGAAAAATTGTTATTCCAAAATAATTGTAGAAATTTCTGTTCTAACTAATTACCTTGTAGGCGTTCTTATTTTAATTAGTTTTCACTTTTTCGGAGGTCTAAGGATTTAAACCTTTTAGTGGACTAATTGAGGTTCCTCTAGGTCTATGTGAGGGTCTATGGAACTAGGTTTTAATTTTCGGACGAATGACCTTGATCTTGACAGCTGGCTCTGTGTATAGCGAGGTTAAGAAATTCGGGTGTTTATTTGGAAGAAAGTGGAAATGTTTTGGTCAAGAAAGCTGGACTTGACTGATTCCTGCTGTCTGTGTACAGTGACCATCGAGTGCGTTTTTGGTGTTATTAATCTGTACCACACTGAACCGAGTGAGTGAATGTGTGAATATGTACGGGTAGTGGGGTCTTGGTTCAGCGACTGGTTTTGAACGTGAGGAACGTGGCTTCGTTCTTTCTATTTTCGAGCGGCGAGCGAAGCGGACCTCAGAGCTGGGAGAAGCCTGGGACCTACCTAAGTGCGCTGGGTGCCGAGTCTGGGAAGTCAGGAATACCCTGCGGGCAACGCCGCGGGCTTTGGCTGCGAATTTCGGAGCTGTACGTGCAAATTACGTGCGAATTGCGCGTCCAGTTGGCCGCTCTAAGCGGGCTGTCGGGGTCGACCACGTAAGTAGTTGATGTCTTGTTTCGTGGCAATTTTACCTATCGGTATTTAGTGAATTCGAGGTTATGTAGTATATCGTTCCTTGCAGTTGGGATTGGCTGAACGAAATAGAAAACCGGCAGACGGGACCTCGCTCCTCGTGCCGACCACGTGCTTTCGTGCCTCCAGTAGGGTATGTTTCCATGCCTTCATTTCTTTCATAACCTCTCGTTTTATTATCACTCTCTCTTACTGTAGATTTTAAATATCACATGGGGAAATTATTGAAAACGTAGTATTTCACGTATAACCTAAGCCGTTGAACTGTTGGGTCCCCCGGCTTTGTACTTTTAACCTTTTGTTAGACAGCGAAAGAGTATTAATTAATTTATTCATTCCTTGCATTGTCAAATTAACCTTAAATTATCGAAATTGAACTGAGACCTAGTAAATTCACTCCGCTCTGGGATTTATTGTGGGATTCTTAGTGAATTGATGCTGATTAGGTATTTCATTTCCTTTGTTAAGCCGGGCACCGCTCGCCATGGTTCCTTGGTGGTGGTGGAATGGTCCACGGGGACGCCGTAGACCATTCCGATCCCTTGTTGTCCCCGCCTCGGGACATCGGATCCCAATGGGCCTGTAAGATTCCTTTTTTTTTATTACTAAGGGAGGTGATGATTCACTTCTTTAGTATATAGTTATTATTTTATGTTAATAATTGCCCTCCGGACAGATAGCGTTGCCGTCCGCTAATAATACCTAGTTATTCCATAATGTGTAACTTCTAACTTAACTATATACTATTGTCTTTAATACATTATACCTAACGGCTACTAGGTATTGGAATATAAATGAACTTAACTATATACTATTGTCTTTAATACATTATACCTAACGGCTACTAGGTATTGGAATATACATAAATGTTTAAGTTTTGCTGTTTGTGTTCTTAAATGCATAATCTTTTAAATAATTATTATCATGAACCATGAACTCCTTATTGCTATATACAAGTGTAAGCGGTGTCTGCCTAATTAGGTATTATCATTTTTAACTATAAGGTGTAACTTAGACAGGATATCCCTATTCAGCTGTGCATTAATTATTTGTAAACACTTGAGGTGACACATGTTGTTTTGTGTACGCTTCAGGAGGCGGTTCTGTACGGGTTCTGTACGGGTTCTGTGCAGGCGGTTCTGTACGGGTTCTGTGCGAGCTGGTTCTGTACGGGTTCTGTGCAGGCGGTTCTGTACGGGTTCTGTGCGGGCTGTACACCTCCTGGTGGCTGGTGGACAGATTGGACACGGGGTTAAGCTGGCTCCTGCGGCGGCTTTGGCTGAGCAGACTTTTATTTTTAATTTTATTTAAATTAAATTCTTTATTTTTGGGTGTTGGTTAAAAAGCCGAGGGCCAGTAACCGAGTGCCAAGCGCAGCCTAGAGCTACTATCCTATACCTACTATCTTATACTTCTACCTAAACCTATACCTACTGTCTTATACCTACTATCTTATACCTAAACCTATACCTACTACCTTATACCTATACCTACTATCTTATACCTAGACTTATACCTACTATCCTATACCTATACCTACTATCTTATACCTATACCTACTATCCTATACCTACTATCTTATACTTATACCTATACCTATACCTGCTCTCTTATACCTACACCTATACCTATACCTACTATCTTATACCTATACCTATACCTACTATCTTACACTTATACCGCACATATTGTTAAAGTCACAAGCGAGCCAATAGTCCAATCTATATCTTACCCGGGTGTACTGTAGTCCCCAAAGAAACTAAATCTTATTATTAACTTAAACATTAATCTAAGTATTAACCTAACTTTTGTCAACCTTAATCTAAGTCTTGGTCTTTAATCTCGTCTGAAATTTTCATCTTTATCTAATACAACGTGTAACCACTATATTACACTATAGCAAAATAAACATTTTGAATAAGGCCTTATATTTTTTCTTTATTGTTACACCCAACTCGATAGGGACTTAAATTTTTTTATTGCAATGGCGACCTTGACCGGACGCTAAGTAGAACCTGAAATTTTTTTATTACAATGGCGACCGTGACAGGACGTCAAGTACTACCTTAAATTTTTTTTATTACAATGGCGACCGTGACAGGACATTTATTGGCTTCGCGGGTGTAACCTCCGTTACTGGTCTGTTGCTCACTAGCGGATTGTTGACTTTACAATTATTGTACTTCTTCATTTTGCTGTGCTCGGTTGCTGCCCTACGGTATTTATTTTTTTTTGTTTTGTATGCTGCCATCTGAGTCTGATACTCTGGCACTTGGTGTTTAATCTTAAGTCTAAATTTATTAAGTACTAATAAGTATCATTAAGTAAGTTGCCCGGATACGATTACTGCTGATTGTTAGACCTAACTGAAAAACATTATGGAAGAACGTCCTATCCGTTTTCACTTGTTGAAGAAAGACGAACTGCAATACGAGGTAGCTATCCGCGACGGGGTCCCAGAGGGTACTGTAGAGCGTTTGCGAGCCCAAATAAAGTCTTTAGCTAAAGAAATTCCGACTGATCAAGTAAGTTTCTTTGAGGGTGGTGTAAGGCCGGAGCTTAAAACTATCGCGTCGAAGCTTACCGAACTGGAGGAAATCTGTAACTCTAAAAATTTCCTTTTAAAGAAATTATACCGTATCGAGGCGCTGGGGAACCACTTGTTCCATAGGTTGAGTAGGGTAGAGCCTGAGGAGGAAGAGGACAAGGCTTGGAAAGAGGATCTGGATAATCGCCTACTGACTGTCTTACAGCAATTGGATAGGATTATGCACACCTTCACAAGTAGTGTTGATTTTAAACCCAAGGTCGCTGACGTCGCAGAGGAGTTTGTCCACTCTGGGGGACAGATGGCGATGACGCAGCCGGTCGTGACGTGTGATCGCTCTGCTACAGTACAATCCTTAAATATTAAGTTTAACGGTAAGGGCTGTGTTCAGTCGTTTTTGGAACGGGTGGAAGAAATTTGCGCTTCACGAAATATCTCCCTTGAGAAGTTGTATAAGTCGGCTGTAGAACTTTTTGTGGATGAGGCTCTATACTGGTATCGTAGTGTTAAGTCGGAGGTGTCCAATTGGGATCAATTAAGAGCTTTGTTGTTGGAGGAGTACTTACCCTACGACTACGAGCACCGTTTACTCAAGGAAATTCGTTCTAGGACGCAGGGTCCGGATGAATCGATAACAGTGTACTTAAGCATAATGCAAAACTATTTCTCCCGACTTAAGAAGCCCCTGGACGACGCTGAAAAATTAAACATAATATTATACAATATTAGGCCGTTCTACTCTACACAGCTGGCGCTTTGCGAAGTGAGGACGTGGTCCGACTTAAAGTCGCGTTGCAGGTTGTTAGAAGCTGCGAAGCAGAGGGCGGAAAATTTCACCGAACCTCCTAGGAGTACGGCGAACGTAGTGGTCCCCGAGCTGGCCTATAAAGGAAAGGCGACTCGTCCGCGTTGTGATGCTGTCAATAGGGTAGAGAAGGTGGACAAGTTTTGTGTTCGTTGCCGGGTCAAGGACCATACACTCCTAGAGTGTAAGGCCCCGAAAATCAAAGTCTGCTTCCGCTGTGGGGAAAAAGGAGTGACGTCGAACGACTGTCCTAAATGTGTCGGGCCTAAACCCATACCTACCCCGGTGTCTGTATCTTCTGTTCGGGTACCGCAGAGTAACTCTGTTACTCGTACCTCTCCCACCGAGTGGCGTGAGTGGTGTAACCACGTCCACTCTATCTTTAATTCTAAACCTTTAGTGAAGTCTGAAGTCTGTGTCACCAGTAAGGAAGGTGAGGATGGTCGTCCTTACCTTAACGTTGAGATTTGTGGTTTAAATAGTTGTGGTCTTCTGGATTCTGGGTCGGAGATTTCGATTATAGGAGGCGCTGCTATAGACAAGTATTCTGAATTTTGTGAGGTCCAAAAGTCAGACTCTGTTTGTTCGGTGGTTACTGCCAACGGATCTACTTCCCCTGTCAAAGGATTTATTTTCTTACCTGTGATAGTAAATTCTAGGTTACGGGTTATTCAATTTTATCTTGTTCCTGATATGGAAACAAGATTAATTTTCGGAATAAATTTCTGGAAAGCTTTCCAGATTGCGCCAGACATATTGCGTCTGACGTCGCGGTCGATGGAGGAGGTTAGTAGGAAACCTCAAGGAGCGGTAGCTCCACGTAAAGGAAGCACTGTCCGTTCTGACGCTCTCTACATAGAGCGCCAGAGCATAAATAGTACGGTGCGTGAACGTCGCCTGTTATTGAACGACGTTGATGGTTTTAAAAGTAAGAAGCGAGTTCCTGAAGAAAGGAGGTCGCATAGGGTTCCCAAGGGAGTCGATATGTCTACAGGTAGTCTTTTAGTTAGTAGGAATGTTTGTCGCAGGCCCACACAGTGTGCTAGCGTCAGGTCAGCTGGTTCACTGATTACGCCTCGACAAGCTTTTAGTTGTAGTTGTTTTAGGAATATTTTTTCAGGCGAGCTGCTGCCGCCGTCTGAAAACTGTAAGATGTCTAGCTTAGGTACTGGCTGGAAGAAGAAATCTTGGGTAGGGAGTTCTGGTCTAGTTTAATGTCTGTTGTAGTGATGTTAAGCGCTGGGGGCCAGCGTGAATTTTACTCTCTTCTGTCGCAAAATTCTGGCGAGTAGGGGGGTACTGTAACGCCTTTTTTTTCTGTAATTAGGTGTAGCCTCTAGGTGCCCTAAGTAAAAAAAATTTAAGTAAACACCGACCTGATAACCTCATATGTTGGTTCGCAATTTTCGATAACACTGCTGCAACGCTATTGTTAATTAGTTTACCCATCTCTTTGCATTCTTTTTGGCATAGTGGAGTTTCACTTGCACTATTTTATCTTGTCGATATACAAGTTTTCACATATTTTTAACCTCAAATTTGATAAACAAACTGGTGTAATTGTCAAATCAATCTGATGTAATTGTCAAGTCAATATCTGTCAAATGACTCTGTTCAGTACGCTGAGTGGCGCTAGTGTCGGGATTGATTGTCGATGGCTTGGCTACTCATTCACTTGAAAAATTGTTATTCCAAAATAATTGTAGAAATTTCTGTTCTAACTAATTACCTTGTAGGCGTTCTTATTTTAATTAGTTTTCACTTTTTCGGAGGTCTAAGGATTTAAACCTTTTAGTGGACTAATTGAGGTTCCTCTAGGTCTATGTGAGGGTCTATGGAACTAGGTTTTAATTTTCGGACGAATGACCTTGATCTTGACAGCTGGCTCTGTGTATAGCGAGGTTAAGAAATTCGGGTGTTTATTTGGAAGAAAGTGGAAATGTTTTGGTCAAGAAAGCTGGACTTGACTGATTCCTGCTGTCTGTGTACAGTGACCATCGAGTGCGTTTTTGGTGTTATTAATCTGTACCACACTGAACCGAGTGAGTGAATGTGTGAATATGTACGGGTAGTGGGGTCTTGGTTCAGCGACTGGTTTTGAACGTGAGGAACGTGGCTTCGTTCTTTCTATTTTCGAGCGGCGAGCGAAGCGGACCTCAGAGCGGGGAGAAGCCTGGGACCTACCTAAGTGCGCTGGGTGCCGAGTCTGGGAAGTCAGGAATACCCTGCGGGCAACGCCGCGGGCTTTGGCTGCGAATTTCGGAGCTGTACGTGCAAATTACGTGCGAATTGCGCGTCCAGTTGGCCGCTCTAAGCGGGCTGTCGGGGTCGACCACGTAAGTAGTTGATGTCTTGTTTCGTGGCAATTTTACCTATCGGTATTTAGTGAATTCGAGGTTATGTAGTATATCGTTCCTTGCAGTTGGGATTGGCTGAACGAAATAGAAAACCGGCAGACGGGACCTCGCTCCTCGTGCCGACCACGTGCTTTCGTGCCTCCAGTAGGGTATGTTTCCATGCCTTCATTTCTTTCATAACCTCTCGTTTTATTATCACTCTCTCTTACTGTAGATTTTAAATATCACATGGGGAAATTATTGAAAACGTAGTATTTCACGTATAACCTAAGCCGTTGAACTGTTGGGTCCCCCGGCTTTGTACTTTTAACCTTTTGTTAGACAGCGAAAGAGTATTAATTAATTTATTCATTCCTTGCATTGTCAAATTAACCTTAAATTATCGAAATTGAACTGAGACCTAGTAAATTCACTCCGCTCTGGGATTTATTGTGGGATTCTTAGTGAATTGATGCTGATTAGGTATTTCATTTCCTTTGTTAAGCCGGGCACCGCTCGCCATGGTTCCTTGGTGGTGGTGGAATGGTCCACGGGGACGCCGTAGACCATTCCGATCCCTTGTTGTCCCCGCCTCGGGACATCGGATCCCAATGGGCCTGTAAGATTCCTTTTTTTTTATTACTAAGGGAGGTGATGATTCACTTCTTTAGTATATAGTTATTATTATATGTTAATAATTGCCCTCCGGACAGATAGCGTTGCCGTCCGCTAATAATACCTAGTTATTCCATAATGTGTAACTTCTAACTTAACTATATACTATTGTCTTTAATACATTATACCTAACGGCTACTAGGTATTGGAATATAAATGAACTTAACTATATACTATTGTCTTTAATACATTATACCTAACGGCTACTAGGTATTGGAATATACATAAATGTTTAAGTTTTGCTGTTTGTGTTCTTAAATGCATAATCTTTTAAATAATTATTATCATGAACCATGAACTCCTTATTGCTATATACAAGTGTAAGCGGTGTCTGCCTAATTAGGTATTATCATTTTTAACTATAAGGTGTAACTTAGACAGGATATCCCTATTCAGCTGTGCATTAATTATTTGTAAACACTTGAGGTGACACATGTTGTTTTGTGTACGCTTCAGGAGGCGGTTCTGTACGGGTTCTGTACGGGTTCTGTGCAGGCGGTTCTGTACGGGTTCTGTGCGAGCTGGTTCTGTACGGGTTCTGTGCAGGCGGTTCTGTACGGGTTCTGTGCGGGCTGTACACCTCCTGGTGGCTGGTGGACAGATTGGACACGGGGTTAAGCTGGCTCCTGCGGCGGCTTTGGCTGAGCAGACTTTTATTTTTAATTTTATTTAAATTAAATTCTTTATTTTTGGGTGTTGGTTAAAAAGCCGAGGGCCAGTAACCGAGTGCCAAGCGCAGCCTAGAGCTACTATCCTATACCTACTATCTTATACTTCTACCTAAACCTATACCTACTGTCTTATACCTATACCTATACCTACTATCTTATACCTAAACCTATACCTACTACCTTATACCTATACCTATACCTACTATCTTATACCTAGACTTATACCTACTATCCTATACCTATACCTACTATCTTATACCTATACCTATACCTACTATCCTATACCTACTATCTTATACTTATACCTATACCTATACCTGCTCTCTTATACCTACACCTATACCTATACCTACTATCTTATACCTATACCTATACCTACTATCTTACACTTATACCGCACATATTGTTAAAGTCACAAGCGAGCCAATAGTCCAATCTATATCTTACCCGGGTGTACTGTAGTCCCCAAAGAAACTAAATCTTATTATTAACTTAAACATTAATCTAAGTATTAACCTAACTTTTGTCAACCTTAATCTAAGTCTTGGTCTTTAATCTCGTCTGAAATTTTCATCTTTATCTAATACAACGTGTAACCACTATATTACACTATAGCAAAATAAACATTTTGAATAAGGCCTTATATTTTTTCTTTATTGTTACACCCAACTCGATAGGGACTTAAATTTTTTTATTGCAATGGCGACCTTGACCGGACGCTAAGTAGAACCTGAAATTTTTTTATTACAATGGCGACCGTGACAGGACGTCAAGTACTACCTTAAATTTTTTTTATTACAATATACTATATTTATAAGAGGTCTGTTTTATTTTTATGAATTATGTCCGTCTATTGATATGTCCGCACATCACTCAAAAAGGTCTTACTTAAAATATTATGTTTTGTCTAAATACGACACTTTGTCTCTGAGACATTAACATAAATTCTCTAAGTATGTTTGTGTGCGAAACACACAAAAACTGCATCGTAATGTATGTTAAAGTAAAAGGTTTCCCGGGATGAAGTGAGAGCGCGGATTTATTAGTGAAAAAAACATAAGGGTTTCGTTTCAGCTACGGAATCCTAAAAAGAAAAGATATTTCAGCTAAGAAGGTTGCAAAACGAAGTTCATTATTATCCCTTTGTATTAAATCTATACTAATAAGGAAAATGGCGGCGTGTTTTTATTATTTTTAAGTTGTAACGGTACGGAGCATTGTAGAACATTTTTTGAATTGTTTGTTGTTCTGTTAGTCGATAGCATTAATCTGACTACATTTCTTTTAAGAAGACTGGAATCTTTTTTGATTTTTTAATGTGGGTTTTCATATTGGTTTCTAAGGAAATTGACATAAACCTTTCTATCGTTCTACCTTTTTTTTCATCGTGATGCATTTTAATGTTGCTCATGGTAATGGGTGACAGTAAGCAAGCAAGCAGTAAGCATGGGGGCCCCTTAATACTATGTTAAATACATTTACAAATACGTACTTTGAGCGACGAGATTTCTTGTATTAGGACTGGAATGGTACTAAGCAAGTGAGAAATCACAAGGTATAAGGTATAACCTGAGGATATAAAAATTTATTTGTTACATAAATGTCTGGCCGTGGTGTTATAACGCCAAGGGCTAGAACATTGTTACATAATTATTGCAATATAACATTCTTCTGCTCCAAGGCTTCTGAACCCTTGACCAGTGTAGTGGACTGTATGTAAAGGTAACCCTCGTATTGCTAGAGGACACCCATGCATTGGTTACGAGTTGCGTTATGCTTTTTAATTTTTCATTTTATTGTTAAAATTTTCATAATATGTCGTGTGAGATAATAAGTTTTTCAATATTTAAATTTATGGTTCTCAATCATAAAACTCTGAGACCGATCCAAAACCTAAAATTTATAACTGCAGCTTCTTTATAAACCCTTAAAGAATTTAATAAAAAGGTGGAGTAATTCACAATAGTATCGGCCACGTAAATAAGAAATATATCTGGGAGCGAGGCGGGGCGGAGTCGCTAGTCGTAAATGAATTTACAAGTTTAGTGTTGCAGTATCGCGGCTATTAAAATTTTACTGCAGATGGTCATAAAATTTAATACCGAAGTGCACTTTCAGCGAAGGAGTAAACAAAAATTTCTTTTACAAAGCAGTTTGTTACATTATATTATGATGAAGAAGTGCTAAGTGCGAGTAGACTCCTTCCTGATAATTCCGCTGTATAGTTTTATTCAGACTAACGAAATATTTTTTTATAACCTGAGTAGGCAAACGAACAGACGGGACACCTGATGGTAAGTGAGCACCATCGCTATGGACATTGACGTCACCAACGCGTTGCCGGGCAATTCTTTTATAAGTAGTATATGAATAATAATATGCTATTTGTTTTCCTTGTTTATAAGTAAAGCACGTGTCTCTCCTGAAAATTGAGGATGCCTAGAGCATATTTCACCACGCTGCTGCGCTGCCAATTGGTGGAGGGGTTAGCGGCCGAACCAAGAATCGGAAGTTCTCATACTGCCCAAAGGCCCACGACGTGACTTTATGACTGCTATCTATCGATAACAACCGCACCGATGCGCGACTGCTTTACGAATCCTCTGAAGTATGTAAGCATTGAAGATTTGAAGATATTATATAAATCGAGTTGCCAACCACGCTCCTAATGGATTTCATAGGACCAACGTAAATCAGTTGTAAGGGAGTTGTAAGGGTTTTGGTGGTCTATTGGCTAATTATATTTAAAAAAAGTAAGAGGCAAGAGAACCCAAAACAATGTTTTTTTGTTTTAATTTTGACTCTTTGTCTGTAAGTATATCTGTATGTTTGTTCAAGTTTATTTCAGAAACTGCTGAACGGATTTAATGGGACTTTCACTGGGAGATAGAGGACGCTGTGGAACAATATATAGGCCACTTTTTATCCCGGAGTTCTCGCGGGTTCGGGATTCATGCGGTAAAAAGTCCTTTGTACGAACGAAGTCGCGGGCGGCAGCTAGTATTGAAAATAAAAATGTATTGTGAAGGACTCTTTTATCACTGAAATATATTAAAATAGAAATAACTCACAGCTATATCGTTAGTGTGATATTGTTAATGACTATTTTCTTTTGTAAAATATCACCTGCACTTAACGTACATTGAAGTCCACTTTGTATAGAAACATGAAATATGTTTTACGGACTGATGTCGTAAAGTTAACATTAATTTTCAAGTTTAACAGCGCTGTATCACGGTCATTAAAACTGCTTCACCACCCGGCTGTAAACCTTAAATATTTAACAGCGAGTTATTTAACACAACAAAATAAATGTTGCGATGTGAAGTTTTATAAACTCCATAAACTCACACAAAATGTTACATAGTTTTGAAATATTTTAATAGAAAATGTTATTACGTTCTCTCTTACTATTGTGTGGTTTTCGGACATGATTTGCCAAAAAAGTATTTATTGAATGCAATCCAATTGCAAATTATTTTAAGGTCGTCTAAAGTGGTTAAGCGGCAATATTCTGCCACGCATCCTCATTTACCTCTCATCTAGGGATCCTTTCCAGTTCCTAACTCTACATACTCAACTTAACCATCCAAGATTGCAGTCACGTTATAAACTGTTTTTCCCCGCGCCGCGGCGCTGCCACAGTTCAGCCTTCATAATCCATGCAACAGGGTAGAAATATCTGTTCATAAAATACGTATCGCAAATACCCGTACATCTACTAAAATAATATAGCTTCTCGCGTACTCATCAAAAGCAACTTCGTCTGAAAGAATACGTATTCTACGAGGATAGTTTAAAATCCACTTTATATCCATTTACTCCGAAGGTTTCCACAGAGCGGCATTAATAAATGAATCCTAATGCTTCAGTTGTGTAGTCTAGTCGAATGCGGTCTCGATAGCGTTTACAATTTACAGTTTTATTGCGAGCCGGTCCTCTTTATAGCCAACGTTACGTTAGCTGCATTCGACTGGATTTACTTATGATCATAAAGGTAAAGGGTTAGGTACGTTTATACAGTCGCTGGTATTACAAGTCTCTTGAGAGTGATCTGTGATTAGGATGGATGTAAAATAAATTTTGTTTTACAACTCTTTGCTATGCGATTCGTGTGATTAAAGCAAAGTAATATTGTTTCTCGACTATTCGTATTATGCTTTACAGTGACTGCTTATACACAGATAGAATTTAATTTAACAAATTATAATTCATTACTTAGGGGCTGTATATTAATTACACCACGCAAATTTAAGGATTTTAACCCCCTCCCGTCCTTGTCACAGCATCTTATTTATGGCACTCTTTCCTTCATGGTAATAAGTCACATTTTTTAATTTTTTGGAAATGATACAGTAAAATATCATTTTTTTATTTCTATTATTTTAACATAAAGTCAATAGGTATACATCGATTTAGTGATGTTTTTAAAATGTTTGTTATAAGTTGTAAGTTGTATAACTTAATATTTTATATTTTAGTCTCGCTTCTTAATATTTTATATTTTCTATGGGACGTAATAAAATGTTTATAGTCTCATATTTCGTTGATCGCTTCTCTCTTAAGGTGGGATGTATTATAATTTATATGTGGATGGGCCCATGAGCGAAAGACTGGCGAAATCCAGTACTAGTGCCAATCCAGCTCAACTCAGCTACTGGATTGATGTAAATCAGGCTTTACTGCTAATACCGGCTACTCATTATGCTATGTAAATAATGCTTTAATATAATCATTACAAAGCCTACGAGTCATGAATAAAACTGATCTCTCTGCAGCAATAACTGCGATATCCCACGTATTGAGTTATCATCCTGTATAATGGGCAATTCAAATAATGAATCATTCTGTATTCAATACACATATCAATGTTAAGGTTTTGCATAGTGATTAGAACGATTTATTATTTGTTGGGATCCAGAGGTTGGGAGGGCCAAACAGCTTATTAAAATTACACATTCTCAATACCGCAAGGTATTGAGAGTTGTTGTCAATACTGTTGCCATGCATTCTGTTTTTGTTGGTTAAATTTATGATTAATTGAGTCACGAAGTTAGGAAAAATACTAAGTAAGTAAACCAAAATTGTATTCTGATCGGGAATTTGCTTATGATTTGTGAAAAAACCTGAATTTGTTTCTATTTTTGGGTGCTTCCAAATAAAAATAACGCTTCACACTCATAGCCCCACACTAGGATTCCCTGTGTCGTGGGTGCCATGAACAACACACAAGACAAGGACACACACCCAGACCGAGAACGGAAATTCAAACTCATCATTCAAATTTCCGCCTCGCTGGGAATCGAACCCAGGACCCTCGGAACAGCGATCCGGCGTGTCAACCATTGCGCCATCCGGGTCGTCCAAATACCGAATTTATTATTGTTTTGTATATCACGTCACCGCTTCTAAAACAGTGACAGCTGTCACGGACAGGCTGTCACGTGAGAAAAAGCTTTATTTTGTGACATTTTATGTAGCGTTATTGTCTGGGTTGGCTGTCTAGTCAGTCTAGTAACATCCATGTACTTATACAAGTTTTAAAATGCGATTAAATCGCAAGAATATTCATTAGCTCATTCACCGATTAAACACGAAATGTCGAATTTTTGTTAAGTAACTGGGGGTTAAAAGTAAAAAATACCTACTTCCGCGCGGAAAACACCGAATAATTTTATGAAAACTGTTCCAGAAGCAAAAGCTATGTACTTTTTAGCTTGTAATTAAAAACAAACGTGGTGATACTCGTATAAAAAAGAAAAAAAATATTTTTTTTCGATTGAAACTACGTTTTTGAATAAAATATGCACAACACTACCTACCCGTCTCTTCTACGTTGCTTAAATTACGACGATTATGAAACTTTTCACTCAAACGTTGTTTACAATACTTACTAGAATATGTCCCAATGTTTGAACAACGTAAGACGATTTCCAATGGTATTAAGACGCGAACGTTTTCAATTGCGGGTAAAAGGAGCTATTAGTGCAACCCGGAGCGCGCGATAATCTCGACACTTTAGCTAAAACACGGATTATTTAATTGGCGAGATATATTTTAACTGGAACTGTCTTGAAGCGACGTAAACTGTGTAAGTACGTTTTGAGACGAGGTTCTTCGAAGGTGAGATGAAAGCTCTCTTCTTGAGTTAAGGGTTAAGGTAGGCCAGAATTGCAGTTAAGACTCGTCTAGTTAGTCTGGTTAGCATTAAGGGTTTAACTGCATTCGTTTGTTATTATAATGCGAGAATTCTTGTAGTTTATAATCCCGAAAAACGATTGGTAAAAAGCTCTACAGAACGAAATATAACTAATTTAAAACAATTATTTTGAATTAAATTCTTACTCTGTAAGAAAACATTAGACAGAAAAATTAAATGTAACTTAATTACTTTCTACTACAAATTGAGAGTTATGTAAATAATTAATCTGGTATGACTAGTATCATAAACTCATACATTAACGTAGTATATGTACATAGAATCGATCAGCCATTTTGGAAATGAAAACATAATGAACAATCCCACCTCGCTAAGCGGGACCTGCTACATTAAACGTAGTCATTAGATAATGTAACCTAATGCGTGTCACTTTACGTCCAAATTGTATATTTTGAAGCCTCATTATTAGGATTATATTGAAATGTACTTACTCGGTATTGGCCATTTTATCTTGATCAATTGGAATTTGACCTTTGTAAATGTCACTTTTCGAGGTATTTCTACTATCCGACTGCATGGTGCAAAGCATGGAGTGATTGATGTTGCTGGTGTGGCTACGTTTGTTCTTTTGTTGCGCTTCGGATACTTTACGAGAGAAATGTGCCACCTTTAACCATATCTTATTAATACAGTGTAAAATATTTTCGCTACAGTAAAAAGACTAGTTGTCTCGATGGCAAATCAGTGGCTTTCGTCGTCATTTGAATTTTTCTTCTACGAATGTAAATCTATCTACAAATACCGTTTCCCAAAGCGTAGCGAAAGTAAACGTGTCTTGTAACTTTCCCACTACCTTGAAAGGGGTTAAGGGCTAAAGTAAAAAAGGACCTGAACAACGAAACAACGGAGTCAAGGAGGCTTAGCTAATAAACTCCGCTCTGACGAGAGCTCTCCACGTGGTCCCCGAGCTTCTCTGTCGGTAGCTGGCTGCTAAAATAACTCCTTACAACATCTTTGACATTACAGGTACCATCATCAAAATAACTTATATAGTATCCAATAAAATGCTGATGCAGCTACGTGCATGGAAGAGTGAAAAAATCAATGGTTAAATTAAATACCCATTACTACTTACTGAAGGGACCGCTTAGTGGCAAAATTTCTTGAGCGCGTCCGTGCTTCGGAGGGCACGTAAAGCCGTTGGCCCCGGTTGTTATTGATAGATAGCAGTCGTTAAGCCATGTAGGAAGCCATCGGAAACGTTACTAGCCCCATTAGTCATAATTGCTATCTAATTAACAAACATTGAAAAGTTTTAATGATGAGGATACTTCAAGGAGCAGTAGCAATAGTTAGATCTGCCTAGAGTGGCCGTAGAGAAGACTTGAGCCCAGAAGTGTGACAGTTATAGGTTGTGACGATGATAATTTAATTTCACTGCAGTAGACTTCATCATACAACAAAGGGGAAAAGTTTAAAAACTGCTGACACAATCGTTGACATACCCGCAGGATTTGAAGTGGCGTATTTTACGCAATTAAGATATAACAAACGAGGATAAATATTTAAATTCCTTCTTTATTCTTTCCTTGATGCACTTTATGTCTATAAGCGACGATGATTTACCATCAGGCAGCTCATCTGCTCATGCTACATATAAAACAAGAACTAAAAAAATATTTTGTTTTGATAGACTCGGTAACAATGACAAGTAATATGATCAACCAAAATACTTTGTAAAAAAAAACGTTATAAATTTGTCACGGCATACCTCGTTTTCAATCCATTACTTCCAGCTACTAGATTATTGAATGTCTATTTAATTACAAAAATATTGAAAATCATTAATAACATAGACCAAAGGCACGTTTACGATTCATTACCATGCCGTTCGTAGCACTAGAATTTCAGAGCTGCATAGCACATAGTATCTCAACATTGCGTAGCATGCGTAGCCGTAGTTACGAGCGTAGCACTGTAGCATCTCGGAGCTACGTAGCATACTACAGTATAAATACCTATGTGAAGTTGACAACCAAGTATAAGATAATTGAAAGAAATTATTTTCATTCGATTGTACCAGGATTGTACCCGATTGTACCGTATTTTAAATCGTTTGTACCCTAAGGGGTTGAAATATACAGGGGTAGCAAGTTTTATCCCTATGGGAAGTTGACAACCAAGAATGAGATAATTGAATGAAATTACTTTCATTGGATTGTACCAGAAGTGTACCCGATTGTACCGTACTTGAAATCACTTGTACCCTAAAGGGTTGAAATACATGTAGGGGTAGCAAATTTTGCTCCCACTAAACTTGAGTTGACAACCAGAAATAATTGACCGTAATATTGAGGTACAGACAAAAAGATTAGTGAAAAGAATAACAAAAACTAATAAACTTAACGATACAAGTGGGTACTTCAGGGTACAAACGATGAGGAGCAGAGGGGTGGGCCCTTTGAAAAACCTATATCACAAATATTCAGTTTGGGTTAATAGCACGTGTTTCGTCGATGTTTCTGAGTGTGATCTAGGGCGTACAAACTAAACGATTAGTGTTTTGAATAAGAGCAGCTAATAAACTTGAGGAATCTAGCGGTCACTAATGGATACAAACGATGGGAAGCCGAACCCAGGCCTTTGAAAACTATATATTACACATATTTAGTTTGGGCTAATAGCACATGTTTCGTCGATGTTTCCGAATGTGATCTTTGAGGTACAAACAAAATGATTAGTGTTTTGAATAAGTGCAGCAAATGAACTTACGGCATCCAGCGGTCACCAATGGGTACAAACGATGGGAAGCCGAGGCCAGGCCTTTGAACTATCTATATCACACATATTCAGTTTGGGCTAATAGCACATGTTTCGTCGATGTTTCTGAGTGTGATCTAGGGGGTACAAACGAAACGATTGGTGTTTTGGATAAGCACAGCTAATGAACTTAAGGAATCCAGCGGTCACTAATGGGTACAAACGATGGGAAGCCGAACCCAGGCCTTTCAATTATCTCTATAGTACAATGCAGTTTGGGCTAATAGCACATGTTTCGTCGATGTTTTTGAGTGTGATCTAGGGGGTACAAACGAAACGATTGGTGTTTTGAATAAGAACAGCTAATGATCTTAATAACTCAAGTGGTCACCAATGGGTACAAACGATGGGAAGCCGAGGCCAGACCTTTGGATTATCTCTATTACACACATTCAGTTTGGGCTAATAGCACATGTTTCGTCGATGTTTCTGAGTGTGATCTAGGGGGTACAAACGAAACGATTGGTGTTATGGATAAGCACAGCTAATGAACTTAATAACTTAAGCAGTCACCAATGGGTACAAACGATGGGAAGCCGAGGCCAGAACTTTGGATTATCTCTATTACACACATTCAGTTTGGGCTAATAGCACATGTTTCGTCGATGTTTCTGAGAGTGATCTAGGGGGTACAAACGAAACGATTGGTGTTTTGGATAAGCACAGCTAATGAACTTAATAACTCAAGCAGTCACCAATGGGTACAAACGATGGGAAGCCGAGGCCAGACCTTTGAATTATCTATATTACACATGTTTAGTTTGGGCTAATAGCACATGTTTCGTCGATGTTTCTGAGTGTGATCTAGGGGGTACAAACGAAACGATTGGTGTTTTGGATAAGCAAAGCTAATGAATTTAATAACTCAAGCAGTCACCAATGGGTACAAACGATGGGAAGCCGAACCCAGACCTTTGAATTATCTCTATTACACACATTTACTTTGGGCTAATAGCACATGTTTCGTCGATGTTTCTGAGTGTGAACTAGGGGGTACAAACGAAACGATTGGTGTTTTGGATAAAAGCAGCTAATGAACTTAATAACTCAAGCAGTCACCAATGGGTTCAAACGATGGGAAGCCGAGGCCAGACCTTTGGATTATCTCTATTACACACATTCAGTTTGGGCTAATAGCACATGTTTTGTCGATGTTTCTGAGAGTGATCTAGGGGGTACAAACGAAACAATTGGTGTTTTGGATAAGCACAGCTAATGAACTTAATAACTCAAGCAGTCACCAATGGGTACAAACGATAGGAAGCCGAGGCCAGACCTTTGAATTATCTATATTACACATGTTAGTTTGGGCTAATAGCACATGTTTCGTCGATGTTTCTGAGTGTGATCTAGGGGGTACGAACGAAACGATTGGTGTTTTGTATAAGCAGAGCTAATGAACTTAATAACTCAAGTAGTCACCAATGGGTACAAACGATGGGAAGCCGAACCCAGACCTTTGAATTATCTCTATTACACACATTTACTTTGGGCTAATAGCACATGTTTCGTCGATGTTTCTGAGTGTGAACTAGGGGGTACAAACGAAACGATTGGTATTTTGGATAAGCACAGCTAATGAACTTAATAACTTAAGCAGTCACCAATGGGTACAAACGATGGGAAGCCGAACCCAGGCTTTCAATTATCTCTATAGTACAATGCAGTTTGGGCTAATAGCACATGTTTCGTCGATGTTTCTGAGTGCGATCTAGGGGGTACAAACGAAACGATTGGTGTTTTGGATAAGCACAGCTAATGAACTTAATAACTCAAGCAGTCACCAATGGGTACAAACGATAGGAAGCCGAGGCCAGACCTTTGAATTATCTATATTACACATGTTAGTTTGGGCTAATAGCACATGTTTCGTCGATGTTTCTGAGTGTGATCTAGGGGGTACGAACGAAACGATTGGTGTTTTGGATAAATGCAGCTAATGACCTTAAGGAATCCAGCGGTCACTAATGGGTACAAACGATGGGAAGCCGAACCCAGGCTTTCAATTATCTCTATAGTACAATGCAGTTTGGGCTAATAGCACATGTTTCGTCGATGTTTCTGAGTGCGATCTAGGGGGTACAAACGAAACGATTGGTGTTTTGGATAAGCACAGCTAATGAATTTAATAACTCAAGCAGTCACCAATGGGTACAAACGATGGGAATCCGAACCCAGACCTTTGAATTATCTCTATTACACACATTTACTTTGGGCTAATAGCACATGTTTCGTCGATGTTTCTGAGTGTGAACTAGGGGGTACAAACGAAACGATTGGTGTTTTGGATAAATGCAGCTAATGACCTTAAGGAATCCAGCGGTCACTAATGGGTACAAACGATGGGAAGCCGAACCCACGCCTTTCAATTATCTCTATAGTACAATGCAGTTTGGGCTAATAGCACATGTTTCGTCGATGTTTCTGAGTGCGATCTAGGGGGTACAAACGAAACGATTGGTGTTTTGGATAAGCACAGCTAATGAATTTAATAACTCAAGCAGTCACCAATGGGTACAAACGATGGGAAGCCGAACCCAGACCTTTGAATTATCTCTGTTACACACATTTACTTTGGGCTAATAGCACATGTTTCGTCGATGTTTCTGAGTGTGAACTAGGGGGTACAAACGAAACGATTGGTGTTTTGGATAAATGCAGCTAATGACCTTAAGGAATCCAGCGGTCACTAATGGGTACAAACGATGGGAAGCCGAGGCCAGACCTTTGGATTATCTCTATTACACACATTCAGTTTGGGCTAATAGCACATGTTTCGTCGATGTTTCTGAGAGTGATCTAGGGGGTACAAACGAAACAATTGGTGTTTTGGATAAGCACAGCTAATGAGTTTAATAACTCTAGCAGTCACCAATGGGTACAAACGATGGGAAGCCGAACCCAGACCTTTGAATTATCTCTATTACACACATTTACTTTGGGCTAATAGCACTTGATTCATCGATGTTTCTGAGTGTGATCTAGGGGGTACAAACGAAACGATTAGTGTTTTGCATAAGAGCTGCTTATGAAGTTAATGAATCAAGCAGTCTCCAATGGGTAGAAACGATGGGAAGCCGAACCCAGACCTTTGAATTATCTCTCTTACACATATTTATTTTGGGCTAATAGCACTTGATTCATCGATGTTTCTGAGTGTGATCTAGGGTGTACAAACGAAACAATTAATGTATTGTATAAGGACAGCTGATGAGCTTAATAATTCAAGTGGTTACTGATGGGTACAAACGTTGGGAAGCCGAGGCCAGACCTTTGAAAAATCTATGTCACGCATATTTAGTTTGGGCTAATAGCACATGTTTCGTCGATGTTTCTGAGTGTGATCTAGGGGGTACAAACGAAACGATTAGTGTTTTGCATAAGAGCTGCTTATGAAGTCAATGAATTAAGCAGTCACCAATGGGTACAAACGATGGGAAGCCGAAGCATGTGCTATTAGCCCAAACTGAATGTGTGTAATAGAGATAATCCAAAGGTCTGGCCTCGGCTTCCCATCGTTTGTACCCATTGGTGACTGCTTAAGTTATTAAGTCCATTAGCTGTACTTATCCAAAACACCAATCGTTTCGTTTGTACCCCCTAGATCACACTCAGAAACATCGACGAAACATGTGCTATTAGCCCAAACTAAACATATGTAATATAGATAATTCAAAGGTCTGGCCTCGGCTTCCCATCGTTTGTACCCATTGGTGACTGCTTGAGTTATTAAGTCCATTAGCTGTGCTTATCCAAAACACCAATCGTTTCGTTTGTACCCCCTAGATCACTCTCAGAAACATCGACGAAACATGTGCTATTAGCCCAAACTGCATTGTACTATAGAGATAATTGAAAAGCCTGGGATCGGCTTCCTATCGTTTGTACCCATTAGTGACCGCTGGATTCCTTAAGTTCATTAGCTTCATTTTTCCAAAACACCAATCGTTTCGTTTGTACCCCCTAGTTCACACTCAGAAACATCGACGAAACATGTGCTATTAGCCCAAAGTAAATGTGTGTAATAGAGATAATTCAAAGGTCTGGGTTCGGCTTCCCATCGTTTGTACCCATTGGTGACTGCTTGAGTTATTAAATTCATTAGCTGTGCTTATCCAAAACACCAATTGTTTCGTTTGTACCCCCTACATCACTCTCAGAAACATCGACGAAACATGTGCTATTAGCCCAAACTAAATGTGTGTAATAGAGATAATCCAAAGGTCTGGCCTCGGCTTCCCATCGTTTGTACCCATTGGTGACTGCTTAAGTTATTAAGTCCATTAGCTGTGCTTATCCAAAACACCAATCGTTTCGTTTGTACCCCCTAGATCACACTCAGAAACATCGACGAAACATGTGCTATTAGCCCAAACTAAACATATGTAATATAGATAATTCAAAGGTCTGGCCTCGGCTTCCCATCGTTTGTACCCATTGGTGACTGCTTGAGTTATTAAGTCCATTAGCTGTGCTTATCCAAAACACCAATCGTTTCGTTTGTACCCCCTAGATCACACTCAGAAACATCGACGAAACATGTGCTATTAGCCCAAACTGAATGTGTGTAATAGAGATAATCCAAAGGTCTGGCCTCGGCTTCCCATCGTTTGTACCCATTGGTGACTGCTTGAGTTATTAAGTTCATTAGCTGTGCTTATCCAAAACACCAATTGTTTCGTTTGTACCCCCTAGATCGCACTCAGAAACATCGACGAAACATGTGCTATTAGCCCAAACTGCATTGTACTATAGAGATAATTGAAAGCCTGGGTTCGGCTTCCCATCGTTTGTACCCATTGGTGACTGCTTAAGTTATTAAGTTCATTAGCTGTGCTTATCCAAAACACCAATCGTTTCGTTTGTACCCCCTAGATCACACTCAGAAACATCGACGAAACATGTGCTATTAGCCCAAACTGAATATGTGTGATATAGATAGTTCAAAGGCCTGGCCTCGGCTTCCCATCGTTTGTACCCATTGGTGACCGCTGGATGCCGTAAGTTCATTTGCTGCACTTATTCAAAACACTAATCATTTTGTTTGTACCTCAAAGATAACATTCGGAAACATCGACGAAACATGTGCTATTAGCCCAAACTAAATATGTGTAATATATAGTTTTCAAAGGCCTGGGTTCGGCTTCCCATCGTTTGTATCCATTAGTGACCGCTAGATTCCTCAAGTTCATTAGCTGTGCTTATCCAAAACATCAATCGTTTCGTTTGTACCCCCTAGATCACACTCAGAAACATCGACGAAACACGTGCTATTAACCCAAACTGAATATTTGTGATATAGGTTTTTCAAAGGGCCCACCCCTCTGCTCCTCATCGTTTGTACCCTGAAGTACCCACTTGTATCGTTAAGTTTATTAGTTTTTGTTATTCTTTTCACTAATCTTTTTGTCTGTACCTCAATATTACGGTCAATTATTTCTGGTTGTCAACTCAAGTTTAGTGGGGAGCAAAATTTGCTACCCCTACATGTATTTCAACCCTTTAGGGTACAAGTGATTTCAAGTACGGTACAATCGGTTACACTTCTGGTACAATCCAATGAAAGTAATTTCATTCAATTATCTCATTCTTGGTTGTCAACTTCCCATAGGGATAAAACTTGCTACCCCTGTATATTTCAACCCCTTAGGGTACAAACGATTTAAAATACGGTACAATCGGGTACAATCCTGGTACAATCGAATGAAAACTATTTCTTTCAATTATCTTATACTTGGTTGTCAACTTCACATAGGTCAGTATAAATACCTGCTTAAATAATATGATTTAAATGCGCATAATATCAATACTATTAGCGTCAACGTTTATAAATAACTAGCTTTTGCCAGCGGCTTCGCCCGCGTGAATTTCGTTTAAACTTCACCCCTTTATTTCACCCACTTAAGTGTCATAAACATAAGAGTAGATAAAATATAGGTATACTTAATCAGAAAGCTTCGAACTGCTAAGCTATCGGGAGTTACACGTGTTATTGTGAGTCAACCATAAAAGATAGACATATGCTGTCGTGGAACATTTTTTATATAATTTTAAGGAGAACATTTCCGTCATACATGATTTCTGTGTAGCTTTAACCATTAAGGTTGCACACGCGACGGAAGCTTAAAAAATGGAGTAACTTCTCCCGTTTCCCCAACATTTGCCTTCACTGCTCTGCTCCTATTGATTGTAGCGTGATGTAAAGTATACTATAACCAGCGCGGGAGTATGAAAAATAATTGTACCAAGTTTCGTTAAAATCCGTCGAGTAGTTTTTGTTTCTATAACGGTTATACATCAGACAGACAGACAGACAGACAGACAGACAGACAGACAGACAGACAAAAATTTTACTGATTGCATTTTTGGCATCAGTATCGATTCCTAATCACCCCCTGATAGTTATTTTGGAAATATATTTAATGTACAGAATTGACCTCTCTACAGATTTATTATAAGTATAGATAGAAGATGTAACCATAGTAAACGTTTGACAGAATAAATGTAGGCCGAATTTTAACCACAGAGAAGGCACCTAGCATAAATAAAAACGCATTGCAGTGACAAAGCTAGTTCTTAGTTAAATTAACTAGTATTCATTGAAGAAACTTTGCATAAGTTATCATTAGAAAAGAACTCTGCATTGAGTCATTGGACCGACGCCAAAATCTAAACCTTACAAAGTTTTACTGTCAAAATCTGAATGTAAGCGTGACAATTGTCTTCGGCAGTAACAAGATAAAGAAAAGGAGAGAACGGGAACCCTTTGTGTTATCTATTAGAAGCACACCGCTCTAAAAAGCGGCTGTTAACAACAACTTGCATGCATTAGCCTCACAATAGACGTGTTACGCCGGCAACAGGAGAGGTTTCTTTGAAAATACGACGTAGGATCCAACAATGGAATGTTAACATTTAGTAACAGTGTTTCTTGAACGTCAACCATTAATAAAATGGGCTTAGCGAGCACGATATGTTTGTGTGTACGAAACAGCTGAAAGGCATACCATAAAAGTTTAGGCCTTTGTGACGTCACATTTCATTTTTATTTTAACTGTTACGGATTAAAGCAATTTTTTGCAATTATTTATTTTTCTTTACATTCATGCCTCATTTCTTAACCGACTTCAATATAAGAAGGGGGTTATCATTTGAAGGGTGCTTTGTTATTGTGTGTGTTACCTCATAAATTTTTACTGAGTTTTGCGATTTTTACGACTTTCGTCTTCAAAAGATGGTAATTTACCTCGTGGTCCCATTTATATTTGAGTGACATCTGTCGAGAAATTTTTGAGCTATCTTTTTCATGGATGTTAAAGTTGGGTTTTTGTAAAAATATAAAATGGTAAAGGTTAGTACTTGAGTAATGGCCAACGTGACAGACCATAAAAAGCCCATTCAGCGTTAAATTGTATAATTATGGACTTGAACCGACGGCAAATAATTTCATTACCTCACGGTATCAAGATAATTAGGTAGTAACCAAAATTATTACTGGAATACATGTCAAAAATATTACTAATACAAAAATAAGCGAGTAAAAAAGGACGCAGTTCAGCTCCTCTAAGGCTAGAAACCAGGGAAATCAAAAAGAAGTATACCTTCATTTAATTGAGCATAACAGCATGACAAAATTGTTTGAAACCATGATGATATACCTAACTACATATACACATACAGGTAACTGCTTATGGTTTGCTTCAAGAAACTTAATGGATTCAAAATCGTCTGTACATACTACTATCGATAGGTTAGAATTTTATTATTTGTACTAGCTTTTGCCAGCGGCTTCGCCCGCGTTAATTTCGTTTAAACTTCACCCCTTTATTTCACCCACTTAAGTGTCATAAACGTAAGAGTAGATAAAATATAGGTATACTTAATCAGAAAGCTTCGAACTGCTAAGCAATCGGGAGTTACACGTGTTATTGTGAGTCAACCATAAAAGATAGACATATGCTGTCGTGGAATATTTTTTATATAATCTTAAGGAGAACATTTCCGTCATACATGATTTCTGTATAGCTTTAACTATTAAGGTTGCACACGCGACGGAAGCTTAAAAAATGGAGTAACTTCTCCCGTTTCCCCAACATTTCCCTTCACTGCTCTGCTCCTATTGATTGTAGCGTGATGAAAAGTATACTATAACCAGCGCGGGAGTATGAAAAATAATTAAATAGAATAGAAATAGAAATATACTTTATTGTTGCTGTTGGTATGATACACAAGATGTTCTACAGACAGAGTTAACAGTTCTCAACAGGAACCCTTAACGGGTGTACAATAATCTTAATTGATTTAATTCTAAGTTCATATCATTAAATTTTTATTGTTAAATTTTATTGTGAAAAATAACAGATAATTAAGTATAAGTCAATAAATATTTAGAAGTAACATGCATATAAACTTACAATTTTTACATTAATTAATACACATGATCTTATTAATACATTACACATTTCATTGGAATAAAAAAAAAACATTATAATTATTACAATTGTTATATTCATAGTATGGATTGTAGAAAATAATTTTATTAATTTGTCGGTAATGAGTCATAATTTATTTATCCCGGTCAGCGAAGAAGTCTGATACAGAATAATAACATTTTTTTATGAGAAAGCTTTTTAATTCTTTTTTAAATTTTTGTGTCGGTAAATGTTTGATTTTTGACGGTAATGCATTATATACTCTGGCACACATTACATAACTATTTTTCTGATAGAGCGTTGTATTGATCCTTTTCCCTATCACAATACGGTCTGGATTACGCATATTATTCGTATATATGTCTTTGGCTTTAATAAAAAGGTTTCCATTGATTTTTAAAAATGACGCTAGCTCTAATATATACATGCAAGGCAACGTAAGAATTTGTAATTCACGGAACAAGGATTTGCATGATTCCCAAGGTGGTATCCCACAAATAGCTCTGATACACTTCTTTTGGGCCAAAAAAGCTTTGTATAGGTCCGGTGAGTTCCCCCAAATAACAAGACCGTATCGTAGTACAGACGCAACATATCCGTGGTAGGCAGTCAGCATAGTAGTCCGTGACGATGTGTGTTTAAGTTTATGTAATACAAATACAAATCTGTTTATTTTAGAGGTTACTTTCTCAATATGTGCCTTCCAGTTGCACTTATTATCAATAGTTATGCCTACGAATGTGGCCTGGTTTACTTGAGAAATAGCAGTATTATTGTATTTAAGATTAATTTTGATTTCTTTTTTATTTTTGGTCAGGAATTGTACATAATTGGTTTTTGTTAGATTAACATGTAAATTATTATTGCCTAGCCACTGAATAATGTTGTCTATAGTAGTATTAGCGTCAATAATATCTTTTTTGTCATCATTATTAAATGTCAAAATAATAGAAATGTCGTCTGCAAATAAAAAACATGGATTTTTAGTTATATTTGGTAAATCATTTATATACAATAGAAATAGAATAGGACCAAGAACACTTCCTTGAGGCACACCATATTTATTATGTTTATAGGTCGATTCAAATTCAATCACTTCATTTTCTTTATTAAGTCCAGTTATTGAAACGCATTGCGTTCTATTTTCCAAGTATGTTTTAAGCCAATTTAATGCTTTACCACGTATTCCATATTTTTCTAATTTATCGATCAGTAATGTGTGGGAAACAAAATCAAAAGCTTTCGTCATGTCAAAAAAAATACCTATTGCGCGTTTTTTATTATCCAGAATTCCTAATATCTCATTTACAAGATTGTAACATGCATGAGTAGTGGATTTCCCTTTTTGAAAACCATATTGATGTCTTTGAATTATATTATTTTGTGAGATAAAGTTCTCTATTCGAATGCACATTACTTTTTCAAAAATTTTTGAAAAAATCGGAATTAAGGTTATCGGTCGATAATTGGCCATTGATTTTTTATCTCCTTTTTTATATAACGGTTTTACAATGGACTTTTTTAGCATGCTAGGAAATGACTCACATTCAAAGGAAAGATTAACCAAGTACGTAATGATCTGTGCGATTTCACAATAGCAGTGTTTTATCACCTTAGTTGATATTCCATCAAACCCAACAGAATTAGTATTTTTTAGAGTCAATATTATCTTTTTTATTTCACTTAAGCTACAAGGACGAAGAAAAATGGTATTGCTTATGTTTGAATGTAACGTGTTACTTATTTTATTATTATCTTTGTGGCCGTTAACTTGATGTGTTAAACCAATGAAATAGTTATTAAATTCTTCGGCAATTATATGACTTTGGTTAATGTTTTCACCATTAACTTCGAGATTGGTGATAAATTTGTTTATTTTAGTGCTGTTATTCTCATTTTTGATTAAATTCCAAGACGCTTTACATTTATTGTTAGATTCGTTTATATATTTTTGATTGTAATTACTAATAGACACATTGATACATTTTTTTAATAATTTTGAATATTTAACATAGGAATCCCTTTCGCATTGCGATTTATAATACTTAAACCGCAAATATCGCTTTGTCTTGCAACTAACTTTAAGGCCTTTGGATATCCATTTGTTTTTGCGCCTCTTATATATTTTAATTCTTATAAGTTTTTAAATTAAGTAATTTTAATTCTTATAAGTTTTTAAGTTAGTAATTGTACCAAGTTTCGTTAAAATCCGTCGAGTAGTTTTTGTTTCTATAACGGTTATACATCAGACAGACAGACAGACAGACAAAAATTTTACTGATTGCATTTTTGGCATCAGTATCGATCCCTAATCACCCCCTGATAGTTATTTTGGAAATATATTTAATGTACAGAATTGACCTCTCTACAGATTTATTATAAGTATAGAAGAAGATAGAGAAGATGATATAATTGGTTTAATTACTCTAAGTATGAAAAGGCTCACTAAAACTATCGAACACCCTCTAGTAAACAATCTTTTGTACCAAAAATTGATTCAGCTTTGCCCTTATTGCCTACATGTTTGACCTTATATTTTTGTATTGATTCTAGGTTCTTGTAAGATTACTCTACAAATTAAGAATTATTTACTCCTCAATATCAGAGGCACGTCATGTATAATTTGGGATAGCCATGCAAGACCACGTGTGACACAGTCCTGGTCGAATTTTACGTTAAATAACTAATAGATAAACAGATTAAAAAAAATAACCAACTTCAACATTGTCAGATAGGGATAACTCAACGAGTGCTCGTCAGATTTCTCTCAAATTTAGATGAGACGACACGACAAGCATCAGCTTTCGATTAAAGTTTTTTTTTAAGTTATGAGGTAACATGAAAAAGACTATCGAACTGAAAAGCTCCTCTTTTTTTTGAAGTTTGATAAAAGTATTTACTTAGATATTCAATATGTTTTTCGTTAATTCTTCTTCGTAGAAACAATAAGTATGAGGCTATGTTTTGATTTAACAAAAACATTTATTGCACTCAAAACAATTGTTGCTTGTCTCTAGGGAGTAAAATGATTTTAAATGTTTAGTGCAAATATTCTAGAAATTTGCTGTGAATCTACTGGTAAATTGTTATTCAAATTAACGAATACTTTATGTAAAATGGCATTGAAACAGATATACAGAATCTGTACCTACTAACTTTATACTAGAGATAATTTATTTGCAACAAAATTAATGGGTAAGTCATGAGGAATAAGAAGTTCGACAACAAAGGTGTGACATTGCACATAGAGGCAACCCTGACACCTTTAAAACGTAAAGAATTATTTAAAAGCAGTTCCCAGAGGGTTGCCAGGAAGGTTCATCTTTTAAGCCCAGGGTTGTCCCTCGCGACCGAGCACTTAGCGATGAGCCCATAAATAACGTTTAGCCACCGCTTCGGCTTGTAAATAAATGGACCCTAATGGCTACAATGTCGGCCGAACAACTTAGCAGAACACATTTAATTTAAGTTCCCCTTCTGTAACATATTATCTATTAACACACGGCCATTATTCTACCTACCGCTACTTTGTCATCTCCACGGAATGTGTGACGTGAAGTTTAGTTATTATTATTGTACTTTGTGCTATGAGCTAGGAGATATTAGATGCCAAATTCGCTTTTTTGTTTGCAATTTGTGTTGTAGTATGGATAGTTTTGGTTTAATGAAGTCAAACACGCGATGTGTTTTCTTTGGCTTATTACCTGCAACCTATCTCCATACTACCTTTGACAAAGGGAGGTCTCCCGCCAGGCGAGAAGACATGTCTGGGAGGCTGCCTAGGCCTGACTGTCGCTGTCAGATTTTTTGTATTTATGCGAGTATTATTGTATAAATCTTTAATATTATGTAGAAATCTTCGATAGTGTAATACAGGGTTCGTGACGTAACTAGCTGAGCCCGCGACTTCGTTCGTGCACAGGAGTTTTTCCCCAGTGAATTACGATTCGGCGAGAACTCCGAGATTAAAAGTAGCCTATATGTTGCTCTACAACCTCCTCGATCTCCCATTGAAAGTTCCAAAAAATCCGTTCAACCGGTCCTGAGATTAGCAACCATCCCAGTCCCTTGTACATAGGTCGGTCACAGTTGTAATGGGCGGCAGCGGAAGGGTTGCTCATTTGCTACCTTTTTTCATAAAAAGCGGGACCACAGCTTTAGTCCGGCGCTGTGGCCACATTTTTGTTGCAATTTTTTTTACAACTTTGACCCTTTGACCGTTCGATCTATTCTCTATACTTATGAAATGTACAAAAAAGAAACATAAAAAATTATCAAGCCGTTTCGGAGAAGTGCGATCACTAATATTATGAGAGATTTACTTATTAGATTTAGCTTACTGTACTTCTTCACCATATAATAATTTACAACGACAAACCTCACTAGCACGTGCAAAAACGCAAATCTAAAAATTAATCTGAATAATGTGTTACATCTCTAAATCTCGTTACTCATAATAACTTGCCGACTCCTACTTTAATACAATATTCCTTCTCCGGGGCGAATGACAATCATTAGTAAAGTAATAAAGTTGAGTAATACTATTAAGAGGAGGAGAGCAAATCTGGGTGAGGCGGTCACTCGATAATCCCCTGCGACTTCAAGTCAGAAGAATACAGCGTATTGGATTTCATTTCATATCTTTATTAAAAAGTTCATTGTTTTCAATGTAATCGTATAAAGCTACTTAAATACATTCTATAGTGACCTTTGAAGCATGAAAGCACCAAGGACAGTCACTCATTCAATTCGTCTAGATCGTACCTACACATGTTTAAGTTTTTATCGATGTGTCGGTGGTAATAATGAAAATTAATGTTAGGTAAGTGGTAATATATTATAATCTAGGGTAAAGCTTAGTACATCCCCAGTGTGGACGGGCAAGGGGTAAACAGTAAACATTTCTAAAGCTTTTACAATGACAAGTTGGGCCTTTTGTGCATTGTCTAGAAATGGTTTGATCTTCGACGGTTTTAGAACTTCACAGTTTACACTTTTGTCAAGAATTCACCAGCATATCTACTCCTCAATTCAAGCATGCGTAAAAAAGTTTTACTTTAAAAAGGGTAAAACACTAACTTAGATTATCGAGCACTTACCAACAGCCTGCCAGTTGGAATTAAAAAATAAACGCTGTCTCCCATCACGTGGACGGTTTTAAGCAGAAGGTTGTCAAAGACGAGTATTACAGGTTTACACGCCAACACATCGCAAGCTCTATCTTGTTTACTCAGACGGCGACCCTGCGACCTCCGACATATTTGATTACAATTGGAATACGCCGACACGGCTTGAACCCTGCTTCGGCTGTACATGACTGTGATCGAGTTACGAGTACGTTACGGTATACAATGTTTTATTAACCGACTTCAAAAAAGAAGGAGGTTCTCAATTCGACCGTATATATGCTTTTTTTTTTATGTACGTTCAGCGATTATTTCGTCGTTTATGGGCCGATTTTGATAATTCTTTTTTTGTTGTAAAGTAGATATGCGCAGTGGGGTCCCCTGATAAGGACACCAGGATCTGATGATGGCATCTCAGAGAAATCGAGGGGAACTTTCGAAAATTGTATGGACAACTAGTGTGTTTGTTCATGTTATCATAAGTACATTAAAGCGCTACCATCTTATGAAAATCTGGAGTCGATCTGATGAAGCCGAAAGACAGTCGAGGGAACTCCTCAACGATTTACTGCAGTTATCTAGTGTTTGGGCTTGATTAATTTGTAGTGACGAGAACTTTACACTTACATGTTGAATTGAGCGCCATCTGGCGAGTAGTTTTTGAGTTATCTCTAATTATCAAGATTGAAGTCGGTTATTTTTTTTTGTAAAAAGCAATTATGTTTACATCGAAATTTAATTAATTGAAGTGTTGTCGTGAATCCTAGTGGTGATGGTACGTCACTTTTGTGAAAATAACGCTTCGTCTCTGTAGTGCTGTAACTGATTTATGTCTAGCGAAGATGTTACACTAAAATTATTATTGAACGTTTTTGTTTTCGATATTTATTTTACCTACTAGAAAATTTATAAGAATTACACACGAATGCTCGCTGTGAGGGAGCACCTTTAAGAAAACGTAACTGACTTGTATTCTGTTTTCAAAACGTATAATATAATAATGTAGGCGGCGTTACAACTACAATAGATTTATAAATAAATAAAAATTTGGTAAAAAATCCAATCGAAATTTTTTTTGAGTACCATCATCACCATTCATTTAATCAATTAATTAAGTCACATCACATTCATTCACCAAAGGCACAGATTTCCCGAAGCCCACAGAGGTGAACATGTCTACATAAACCACAACTTCATAAATAGATCAAAGTTAAGAGTTCTGTCGCAACCGGGAATTGAACCCGACACCGTTCGTTCAGCGAATCATCTAGGCTGCATAATGTAGGTACTCTGTGCTATAAGCCCACCTTTATCATTATGACGCTTACATTTACGACTTCACAATTCAAATCCTACAAGAACGACGGCGACGCCTGTTGCGAGGTAAGGAGAATTTATGTCAAGGTCGTGGTCGTGGGTCAACAGGTAAATAGGAAATTGTACTAGTGTGTCTAGGTACTAAGCTCTTACCTAAGTCTAGTACCTTACCCCAAGTATAAAATTACACTTTCCTGTATTACTAATGAAGGCCGTCGCTTCACTGTGGAAATCTTGAATATTTCCCCTATTTCAGCTCCTTCATCCATCCATCCTGGATTTTGTTTAGTTTTTGTGTCATCCCTAATCTTATATATAAAATTCTCGTGTGACAATGTTAGTTACCATACTCCTCCGAAATGGCTTGACCGATTGTAATGAAATTTCGTATGCATATTCATTATATCTGAGAATCAGCTACTATCTATTTTTCATACCCCTAAGTGATAAGGGTTGTTCACCCTTAACATTTTTTTTAATTTTTGGACAAAATTTTTTGTTTTTATTTTTCTATAATGTGGTATTAAAATACACACAACCCTAAATTTTCACCCTATCATCACCAACCCCTATTTTTAATAGTCATTTTCCTAGAAATAATTTATATGGCATAACAACGTTTGCGGGGTTAGCTAGTAATGCATATTTATTTGACTTCGACTACGTTATTGAAGTCGGCTTTTATGTTAAAATTCTGAGGTAAATAAACAATCTTACGCCAAGTCCTTCGCCGATGGACTAGCAACATCAAAGGCATCACCGATGGGTTAAGGCCCAAAAATGAGACGAGCCACCAACTTTACTTAATTTAAGGATAAGTTAACATTACACACTTTATGCTCTTACTAGCAATATTTCTTAATAGGTAAATCTTTAAGGCTAAACATAGTGTAATCCCTCGAAAAGGTCAAGGCTCGGCGTTTACACTCTCCAGACTTGACCTTAAAAGCTCAAGAGCCGCGGTCGACCGTGTACGTGTAAATATTATAATTATCCACGCTTAAACGTTACTTGGGAATTTTCACTTCGTAGCTTCTAGTTCGAAGTTTTTCGTTCTTGAACGAAAATAAGTGCACATTTCCACTTTTTACCCGACTTTAATAAAGAAGGAGATTGTAAATTAGATTGTATTTTTTGGTGTTACCACACAACTTTGCATTAGATGAGACGATTTTGATATTTATTTTAGTATTCGAAAGCTAGTGCTTCACGTCCTGTCCCATATAATTTTGACGGGTTGGTTGGAGTACCTACTTGTCGCTTTTGAAGTGTCTTAATTTTTTTATTTAGTTACTTTCATTTAATATCAGCTAATAATATAATAATTCGCTCGATAGTGGACGTCTGTTACGAACCGATTTTGTCTTATTCTATTCCTAGGCGGGTAAATTTAGGGTTGATATGAAAAAAAATCCAAAGTGCTTCTACGCGGGCTAAGTCACGGGCAACAACCTGTAACTTATAATTACTTAAACAAAGACAAAATTGCAACACCAATATCAAATCACACCACATCCGCTCTACATCATAATCCTCACAACGAAACCATAATACTTGACAACCACAATATAATCAGACTCGGTAGCACGTCAGCACATCACTACACAGGATACGACAACCGCAACCATTGTGACTCTAATATTACGCCTTGACTATAACCGTACCGTGCCTTGACCGCATCACCACCAATTATACGATAATTTAGTGACCGCCGTAATAATAGGTAGGTATATAATAATAAATATTATAATAATTCATCGATGTCTATATAATATGCAAGATATTTAATGCATCATTATAATTGTTGGTGTTTATTAACTCACAAGATTCTAAGAGCTGTGTTTTTGATTACTTCAATTAGTTTATTAATAGATTATCAAGTTATTCAATTAGTTCTTTTATTCTTGCTCATCTCAGAAAGGGCGTAACTTATTTGAATGCTTTTTTCACGGATCTTCTGGCATTTAAGTCAAGCACTTATGTTTATTGCTCCACAAATTAAAAGAAAATATACCTATCAATTTAACTAATGCCGTCTAAATAACGTTTTTGAGTGTGTAAAGTCGTTATGTATTCGGAAGCAAAGTATATAAGTCATAAAGTTAATTTTATTAAAACGAAATACAAGTCATCTGTTCAAGGCTACGAGGACAATTACGTAGGTTACTCGATTATTAAAAAATGACACCACTTTCAAAATTACTTGCTTCATGAACGTAATATATACGTTAAAAAACTACAGCAATTTGATATAACAAAGAAAATGCATTTCCATAAATGCTTAATTGCATTTAAAACATTTTTCAGTGCTGTTATGTACAATTTCTGCTTTTATCTAAATGGCTCGGGGTATTTAGTACCGTGCAATGCTGTAGGGTTGTCACAGTATTTTTTGTTATTATTATAAATATGTTTTTTTAATATACAGTACAATATATTAAAAGTTTAATAGTTAAATAATATAATAAAATTACTTGATTCATTCACTTCACAATTACATATAAAGTTGTGCTTTCTATCAAAATAAAGTATTGTACAAGAGATCTAATTATTATCAAGCATATATTAAGTAATCTCATTACTACATAACAACTGTTATTAATTAAAGAAATAATATATCTTTTACGTTTATAATAAAAAACATTGAGTGTGTTTTTAATCCGTCATCAACATAGGTATTATAATTATAAAACTGTTCTATTACTATGTGTCTGACAGACAACGCACAGCTGAAACTAGTCTGTGGGAACCTTCGTCCCACATTCTCATTATGTATATGTAGTTTATTATATATCACACATACACACTACATACATACATCACGTCGGGGTCACCAGTTATGGGGGTGAGAATGTCTGTGTGCGTGAGGTGTGTAGCGGGAGCGCGCGAGCAATAAGGTTAACCACGTAATGTAAACTAATCGTTTATTGCACGGAAAACACAAGAAATAAAAGTACATCTACACAGTTAACACAGCATGAGAAATACCCACAAATAAAAGAAGGAGAAGAGAGTGATAGGTACAGAATGTAAGCACAAGCAAAGTCTTAACACTAGGAACACGTAGAAACAAGTTAGGACACAGCGTAAGCACTGGGTACGAGCTAGGTAGTCAAGCGATCGAGCGACGCGGGTTTGCGCGGGGACGTATCGGTGCTGACTACCTAGCTCGTACCCAGTGCTTACGCTGTGTCCTAACTTGTTTCTACGTGTTCCTAGTGTTAAGACTTTGCTTGTGCTTACATTCTGTACCTATCACTCTCTTCTCCTTCTTTTATTTGTGGGTATTTCTCATGCTGTGTTAACTGTGTAGATGTACTTTTATTTCTTGTGTTTTCCGTGCAATAAACGATTAGTTTACATTACGTGGTTAACCTTATTGCTCGCGCGCTCCCGCTACACACCTCACGCACACAGACATTCTCACCCCCATAAGTCCATACAAGAAGTAGAATGGCATAGTACATCATGGTCCTTGGAAGTGTAGGGGAGTACACAGAGATTTATCACTAAGTATAAGATTTTTGAAAATCCTCCCCTAAATGGTTAAAAAGGGGGATAAGTTGAAAATAAATACTACGCAAGCGTAGCTGCGAGGTAAAAGCTACGTCGTAATAAAATAATTTTATAACAACAACAACCATGTTATTTTATTACGATACTAGAGAATCCACTTATGATAGTGACGCTATAGGAAACCCCATTGGTAATAACAAGCTCAATTAATCAATAGACATTATTAGTCCCCAGTGTACTTACCATTTGTTACTATTTCAAATTTTATGAAGGACCACGAAACATTACTTTACACATAGACATTATTATCACTGACTTCAACATCAATAAGCAGAGATAACTCAAAAACTACTCGCAAGATGGCGCTCAATTCAACCCATGTAGGTGTAAAGTTCTCGTCAATACAAAATTAATTAAGTCCAAGCATAAGTTTCCTGCTAGCAATCGTTGTCTTTCGGGTCCGTCTCATGAGATCGAAACCAGACCCTCATTCAGTTGTAGTGTTTTGAAACACTTGAAAACATTAACAAACGCACTAGTCGCTCCTACAATTTTCGAGAGCTCCTCTCGATTTCTCTATGATGCCAACTTCGATCGTGCTGTCCATATCATGGTACTTGAAATATCTTGTTTCCTCAAAAAAAAGAATGATCCGAATCAGCTCATAACCTATGAAGAAATCCCTAAACACACATAAATATGCGTTTACCCATACGGTGGAATTAAGAAGCTCCTTCTTTCTTGAAGACGGTTAAAAATTTTATTACAGAGATAAGAGAAACGAGCTTTTAAAGTAATTGGTAACTTCAGTAGAAAGATGTCATTTCAGTAAATTGTTGCAATGGTTTGCATAAAAAACGTATAATACAGTGACATCTGTTCTACTCTAAAATTTCCATACACTCATCAACATAATAATAAATTAAAACTTGCAGAATAGGAAGGAAAACCAAGTGTGCCAATCACATAGCCTTGCATGTTCATCTTATCTCATTTCAATCTTAATATATATAAATCTCGTGTCACAATGTTGCTCCGCGATGGACTCCTAAACCACTTAACCGATTATAATAAAATTCGCACACCATGTGCAGTTCGATCCAACTTGAGAGATAGGATACTTTAACACGTTCGCTGCGTTACGAGATCTATCAGATCTCTTACAGGTTTTCGGAACTGTGCGTCGACTAAAATCGTGTTCTTTCACTCCGTGCGGGTGGCTCTAACTTGTAAAGTTCTTTAAGTATGAGAAAGACAAATATACATATTTGCTTCCTACTTAATGGGGAATTCCAGGACATAAAAAAAAGAATAAGAGATGGTTTAGGTCCCTAACGCACAGTATTATAATTATTTTAATTCCTTGCGTTACGAGGCATGTTGATACTCGTAAAATCGTAAGCCTCGTAGACGCAAGAGAGGGAAGGTGGGCGGCGCGGGCGCTGCGTGACTCGATTTAGTGTTGTTCTAGTATCGATGTGAGAGGTCGCGCGCATGTTTCGCAAATAACGTTACGTGTTTGTATTTGATAATATATTTACGTGGTTATATACGTGTTTGTATTGATATTGTATTTGCTACTTCTTGCTACTTCTGTGTCGGAAGTGATTTTATTTTCATTATCTAATATTTCATAGCTGAAATCGCGAGACTCGGCGTTACTTGTCTCACTGCTGATAATCCTCCAAGTAGCTTGTACTTTATTTTCTGAATTAACAATTTTATCCTTTATGTACATTGACTTCGCCTAAATACAAACGAGTTTAAAAATGTTGGCATAATTTTTTACGTGGTTTTGGAAGCTTGGAGAAAAATTATATTGTCTTTCGCCATAGAAAATACCTACAGTAGCCCAATCACTGAATTTACAATTCTTGTTTTTATTTATGTACCTACACTTAAATATTCGATTAAATTCGTCGTTGATATTTTTATGTAATTTATTATAAAGATTAATAGGATCATTATGTTCAATAGTAGCCGGTTTAGTCATTTTAGAGTAAATGTTATCTTTAAAAATTGACAATTTATGTTTTGTTATAGGCCTACATTTAATTAAATGCTTTTTGTTTGCGACCATAGTTTATAAATAAACTTTAATAAAACTTTTTCAATCGACAACTGAGATATTATTTTATTCCCATCACTATTTACTACACATATTGAACTATCTTCGGTTGCGGTACGAGATACAATCGATACCTAATTTTATTTTATTATTTGTAGTTTATTCGTATGTCATAACTGCGTCCGCAGCTAGCAAAATATACAGCAATAGGTTATTTTTGACCCATAAAAATTTCAAAAATATATCATTGGTTTTTTGGAAGATATAAATTATTTTCAAAACTGTATTTTTAGGAGACTGATTAGGTCTCTAACGCACCACAGGCCAGGTTAGTTAGGAGATCTTTTAGGTCTCCAAAGCTACTAGCGGAAAGTTCTTTGAAAATGAAGACGCAGCGAACGTGTTAAATCTCAAATTATAGTCGCAATTTTAATTTATTTCTAATTTTTTGTCTCTTATTATTTGTCAGTAAGTTTTGCAAGTAATGACAATTGACATGGCAGTCTTATTCACAGATGAACAGAAACCTAGCGCCACACAAGAGAACTAAATTAAGAGTGTTATTATTTGACAGTCACAATTATATGTAACAGATGTCGATACCTTTCGACTGGGTTGAGTAAGTAATCAATAGATGGCGCTCCTATGGTAAATCTAACTTGCACCCGTGCGAAGCCGGGGCGGGTAGCTAGTGTTTAATAAAAATGTAACTGGGTTATGACTAAGTATACTTAAGAGATATTTATAAAAAAAATATTGAGGGTCTTGATAGGGCCAAAACAACCCGAAAAAAATCATCTTGTCTATCTGTATATTTGATGATTAAACGAACTTACCAAAGTGACGTTCTATCATAATTATACGAATCCTCCGTCTGAAGAGATAAGATTACTTGTAGTAGGCATCCACGCACCAAGGAGGTCTGACACGATAGTTTAGAGAAACTAAAAAATAAGTAAAAACATATTATTTTGTAGCTATGGTAACCTGGAGATGACATATTCATTTAGTTCAGAGTTGCTTGTTTTTTTTTTTTTTTCTTTTTTTTTTTTTTTTTACAAATTCACCATTGGGTAACCTGAAAGGGAGGGAGGGAGCTTATCTCTTCAGACGGAGGATTCGTATAATTATGATAGAACGTCACTTTGGTAAGTTCGTTTAATCATCAATTATACTTACCTCCGTCTTCGAGATAAGATTACTTGTAGATCTTTAGAGCTGTGATATTTGTAAATAAAAACAACCAAGATTATGCTTATACAATTGGTTATATTAACGTAATGAGGAAACAATACCAAAAAACAGCTTATCAGTACATAAAAAAAAAACAACCGAGTCTAATCCTCTCTCTTGAAAATAAAATGTTACATTCATAACACATGCAAACAAAAAATAGAAGAAAGATTAAAATGTTTAGCAACTTAATATGGACATGGCAAAATCATTGTTATTGTCCTCAATCAAAGCTCTTTTGTAAAAGCGAGCAAATGTAGAAGATGAATCCGACCAACCAGCAGTCCTGCGTATCATGTCAATATTAACACCATTTTTATGTGCTGTAGAAGAAGACGCATGTCTAGTTGAGTGAGCGGTAAATATATTTGTATTTACTCCACTTTTATTCAAAATTTCTTTTATCCATCGACTTATTGATTGGGAACAGACTGGTTTAAAAGGATTTTTATAACTGATAAACAATTCACAATGCTTTCGTATAGCTTGCGTTCTGTTTAAATATTCAACTAATGCTCCTGCTGGACATATTTCTGGCTTTTCTTTGAAGAAAGGCAATATTAAGTTAGGTTGCATTGCTCCAATTCGTGAAGTTTTGATAAGATCTGGTATTTTAATCGTTATTCTATTATTATCAATTATCTCAATATTTTCAACCTTAATTTTACTTAACGTTTGTACTCTGTGTGCCGTTACTAATGCTAATAATGTTGCATTTTTTTTAGCTAAATTTTCTATACTAATTTTATCATTAGGATACCAGCTTCCTAAAAAGTTTAAAACAACTGATGGGTTCCAGGTAACATTATATCGTGGTAAAGGTGGTCGAAGCCGGTAAAAACCCTTAAACAATCTAGTCACCCTGTCATCAGAACTTATTTTCGTACCCATAATTAAAGATAAAGCAGATCTATAACTATTTAAAGTACTGAACTGACTACCGGAATAAAATATTTCAGTAAGAAAAGATATTACATAGGGAACTGAAGCCTCATAAATATTAATATTATGATGATTACAAAATGCAAACCATTTTTTAAAAACAACACCGTATTGTTTAACAGAACTTTCCGATAAAGAAGCACACATGACGTCCAACGCACTGCGAGGGATCCCTCTTCGAATTAGCGCCGTGCGGATAACTTCGCGGCTACTAGCACTACTTTGTTCTGCAGCTGGCTGTTGGGAACAGACAACAAAACCTTGGTATTAGTCCCAAGCACGATCATGTCTTGGCATATATTTTGGAAAATAGGAAACCATGGTTGGGTGGGCCAATATGGAACAACAACTACGCCCTCAGCCCTATCGAAAATAATTTTCCGTAACGTCTTTAAAATCACGGAAACTGGTGGAAAAGCATAAAAATTTAACTTATTCCAACTTAAAGTAAAACAATTTATTGCTAAAGCTCCTGGATCTCTATGCCAAGAAATATAAGTGTCACATTTTGAATTTAATCTTGTGGCGAACAAATCTATATCGGGGTTTCCAAAATATTCCACGATCCTACTAAAAGCATTATCAGTCAGTTCCCATTCGATATCGAGGTGTGATCGTCTCGATTCCGCATCTGCTACCTCATTATCCTGGGAGCTGATGTAAGAGGCGTAGACAAAAATATTCCTGTCTTCGCACCATCTCCATAGCTTTTTAGTAAGATTAGTGAGATGCAGAAAGCGTACGCCACCCATTTTGTTTACGTACGAAATAGCTGTTGTATTATCTATGCGAAGCAATATCTGACAGTTACTTAAATTTCTTGCAAAAGTCTTTAAACCAAAATATGCAGCTAGTATCTCGAGATAATTTATATGCATCTGTTTTTCATCCTCACTCCATTTTCCATTAGCCTTGTCCTTACCACATGCCACCCCCCACCCTGTTTTGCTAGCATCAGAGAAAATTTCTAAACAATAAGAATCATTTCTTATTGGATTAACCGAAGTACTAATGTGCGCCAGCCACCATTCAAAGTCCCTTTTTAAATATTTAGGTATTTTCATGTAACTATCATAATCTTCAGTCTTTGTTAACGCTAAATATTTACACCGTTCGATGTTTTTGGTATATAACCAACCATATTGAATTGCAGGGCAGGATGAGGTAAGGAGACCAGCTAATCTAGCAAACTGACGTATTGTACAATCTTTTATTTGCATAACTTTTAATATCTCCTTTTTAACTAAAGTTCTCTTTTCATCAGTAAGAGCGATATGAAAATTCCTTGTGTCAATAATGAAACCTAAATATTTGCAAACTGTATTTGGTATCAAACAACTCTTCTCGTAATTAACTAAGAAACCCAATGATTCTAATATTGCTATTGTATGATTAACAATTTGTTGACAGCTATAATTTGATTCCGAAATTAAACATATATCATCTAAATAAATTGATGATATATATCCTAATGATCTTAGTAAGGACATTATTGGCTTCATCAGTTTTGTGAAAACTAGTGGAGCTGTATTAAGCCCAAAGGGCAAAACATTAAACTCATATAGTTTATTATTAGACGTAAAACGTAAATACTTTTTAAATTCATTATTAATAGGTAATAAGAAATAAGCATCCTTTAAATCAAGTGTACATAAGAATGAATTTTTTGAAATTAATTTTAATGTTGTCCTTAAGTCTTCCATTTTGAAATGACTAGTTGAAACAAATTTATTCAATGATTTCAAATTTAGAATAAAGCGTTTTTTACCATTTGGTTTAGGTACTAGAAATACGCTAGAAAGGTATTGATTATTACATGGTGTACATTCAGATATAGCACCCAAATCTACCAAATCACGAATCGCAACTTGGAAATCATTGATTTCACTCGGAGAATAGTTTTTGCATGAAAACACAAAATCCTGTTTTGGGGTTCTAAAAAAAAGGTATTTTATATCCATCACGAACCCAGGATAAAACAACGGCGTCGTTAGTAATCAAGGTCCATCTCTCATAAAAGGATGACAGCCGACCAGCGGAATAACCTACCTCGACTATCGGCGAGTCGACACACGCCCGCGCGAGCGCTGCGGCTGTGCTAACGGCAACTTCTGCTGTGGTAGTGCAGGTTTCTGCGGAGGTGCTTGGTAGCTGCGAGGTTGTTGCGTTGCTGATTTCCTCCCTACTCCCATCTGCCTCGTCAGTGGAAGCGGAGGTCTCGAGTTTAAAGGCCTGGGCTGATTAAATTTATTTTGATGGAATGATTTAGCTTGTGAAGCGGTCTTCATCTCAGCTCCGGATCTATTAATAGATTTTGCTGTTTTGATCATGTCAGCCACGTTTTCTCCAAATAAAAAAGTATCTATTTCAGTGGTAAACAAATGTTGACTAATCTCCTTCTTAATAGTAGATAATACAAAATTACGCCGAACGATGGAATCGTTGTATTGGGAATCACACAAAATCTTGCCCGCGTCCAATAAAAGCTTTATGATGTTAGTATCTTTGTGTTCGCTCGCAAAAATTGCTGTTAAGGCCTGACTTATGCAAGTTATAGCAACAGCTTGTTGATTTTGTCTAAATTCGATTGTTTTGTCCTTCTTTACTAAAATATCTGACATAGCAGCCTTTATTTCGGGATTCAATTTTGGACAACCAATTTTAAGACAATTTTCTGGCAATAAATATTTTTCAAGGATCTCCTGTTTTAACTCCTTCGACAAGCCCTTGGTAGAAATGTGCTCCCAACGAACAGCTAGATCAGCCTGAATCGGTGGACTATAGCTTTTTTTGTCAGTTGGGGTCTTTCCCAAAAGATCGAGTAAATCATCACCTAATGTAATTGGAACCTTAGATGATTCTGCAGACGTTGAGGGTGTCTCAGTGATAGATTCCGAAGGAAGAGGATTATCTGGCGAAGGCAACTGAATTTGCGTCGCATTATTAACGCTCTCAGTATCCGGCACATCCCTCAACTCCACGGGTTCATAATCTAAAATTAAATATATGTATATGTAACACCATACCTTGAAAGTATTATACTATCCTTCAAGGATAAACTTCGCTTTTAAGCGTTGCACTGGTATAAATAGACATAAGCTCTATGACCTATGCTCAGCAGTGGCGTAGTGAAGGTATTATCCCCAAGAGATAAACACATCACTCTTCTTAACAGTGTAATATATACAAAGGCGATAGTCCCTATAAACTATCCACAATGTACTTTTAGCGTGAAGGTAACACTCACTAATGAAGTGTACACAACACAAAAAACAACTGTTATTACTATTTCCAGTCCTGTATTTTATGTCATTTTTATACATAAGTTCCTAGTACGTACCATCTTGAAGTGACATATCAATATCAAAATTTGAATTCTCAGAAGATGAACTATAAGATCTTCGAGATCGTTTTACTATTTTTCTCTCCAATTTTTTTATTTTTCTTAGTAAATACTCGTCCCTGTCGACATTTTTACGCTTATATTTGGGCATTATATAAAAATGTATTCTGTAATTCTAAATAAAATTATATTTTATGAAAAATATGTGTCAAAACGACCGAGCACGAGAACACGAATGAATATGTCATCTCCAGGTTACCATAGCTACAAAATAATATGTTTTTACTTATTTTTTAGTTTCTCTAAACTATCGTGTCAGACCTCCTTGGTGCGTGGATGCCTACTACAAGTAATCTTATCTCGAAGACGGAGGTAAGTATAATTGTTCGGACATCATGCACAAACTGCTGAATATTGTTTTCGGAATTATATTGCTGGTGGTCTAACTTAAAAAATGATATATTTTTATCTTGTTACGCCGCTTGGAACCAAAGATATAAAAATATAAGACGTAGAACGACGTCTGCCGTGTCAGCTATTGGCCCATAAAAAGCATTATTCAGCAAATATAAATTAATTTCTTCGACTGTAACGACCCTGGTTAACAAAAGCGTGACGGAATAAAACGACAAAAGAAAAAACAGGAATAACAATGACATCGTTATCGCTAATAAGTCATCGTTAGCCTAAATGGACTCCTTTCATGGAGGGTATTGATCATGATGCGAAAATGACCCTTATTAGGAGTCCAAAAAGCCTTTTGTAGCGTGACCTATTTCAAGAATATTGATAAGATATTAGTATTTATCTCCCTTCATTTTTCCAAAGACAAAACTCGAGAAAAGTGAACGAGTATCTACATAGTCTAATAAAGTCTATAGATGAACGCGTACATAAGGCCATTAGAATGAAGAACGTGATAATCTGCGTATTTCATTATATCAAATACAAGATAGTAATATATCACACATAACATACATTTCACCCTTTTGTTGTGGATCTCAAAGTCATAGCAGTCAAGTTGTCAGGTCACGTCAATAAATGCCGCAAGCTGTTGCCAGCGATGATGTGAACAGGAACGCACACACTAAATTGTGTTCCAGTTTTCGGCGTTTATGTAATGTCTTGTTTTGGTCTTACTCTGTTAGTAAACTGGTGTTTAAGGCAACTCAAAAGAGATCAACGGAACCCCATCACTAAGGATTCCGTCAGCCGTCGCTGGCTTGTATTTTTAAGACTTGGTAATTTTATAGAGATAGTATTGGTATAAACGCTATGATATACTAAAAATATATGTAAAGGATGGTTATCATAGAAGGTTCCGGTTTTTGATATAAATATTAATAAACTTCATAGAACTATTGGTGTGTGCCTTGAAATCACGCATGGCCAGTTTTTATAGTTACAAAGACTGACGAGATTGCCAATATCGCCATCGATCTGATGTTTAGTATGGTTCTGATAACAGATTAGAAAGTCGTGCCCATAATTCGTAGAAATGAGTTATCATCTTGCCACTTACTATCAGATGGGATAACAAACAAGCATTTATTTTTACTTAGAAAATAAGTCACTGAAAATTCCCTCTTTTTAATTATTATCTGAGAAATAAGCTTGCTGCGCGGATGGTTACTGGTCACTGTAACCCACTGAAAATAGTTAAGGAAAAGGTTTTTATGTATGTGTCTCAATTTGAAGAAGTTTTGGTTTCGGTTCAAAGGCTCGATTCGTACCGTCTTACAAACAACACCTGATGTATCTTCAAACAATCTAAAAGATAAGTCCGTTTCAAAAACATTATTAACTTTTTGTTAAAGTTAATTCTATGCAAAATAACATAAATTCCAAGTCATACAAAGGACCTCTATTTTGTTTTATCTCGTCAGAACTAAAACGAAATATTAAGCTACAAATTAATTCGCGTCCACAATGCGACGAGGCGCTGTGAAGTTTACAAGTTACGATGACGACTCCAAAACGATTTTGTCATTTTACAATGTTTAAAGATCTATTACATTATTATTGTACCGTTCAAAGCTGCGTTTTTCAGAGAAACATGTGTATTTTTTTTAGCTAAACCTACTCATTTCATTCAGTAGGCTTTTATAATGCGTATATAGAAAATTTTCAGTCTAATAGACAAGAATAGTAAAAATAACAATTTTGGTTTCATTCGACTCCTAGAGATTAATTTAAAATCTGATATTTCGTTGACATATTCAAAGATTTTCATCATTCGAGTGCAGAGTCGTCACACGATTTATCGTAGCCGTCAGAGAGTAATAACGAATACAAAATAAACATTTCATGATGAAACGCGGTCACATTTCACTCGGACCGAAACAACTCAATTACCGGGCTTTCGACAATTGTTTACGAATATTAAGCTGAAAAGTTTCTCTGAGTTTGGCTGGGCACCTCACTTACTTTATTAGCTTATTGTCCTATCGTCGTCGAGACGCGATAATCGTGGATTTTCGTCTAGAAAGCTACTATAAAAGTAACGAACTAACGATCCTAATAACTCTGCTCACTGAACTAGGCAACCATCCTAATAGGTTTAAGTCTTGTTCTATCGGTTACTATTGTGCTACATGCTATTTTTCTATCTTAAATTTGTAAAAAAATATATTCAGTTCCCTAAGCAAGGCTCCATCTCAATAGCATCACAGATAACTTTTTTTGTCCTACAAGTAGGACCACGAGCAACAAACCGCCTTCTGCTTTTTGATCTGCTTGGTGAACTTGTGTTCTATATCAGTTATATTGTGGGAGAAGACCCGTGCCCAACAGGTGGGAACGTTGTATTACGATAGTGTTGACGATGCTGATGAGTTCTTAAAATATTCGTTTATCGCTCCTCGGTCGGTATACAACAACTATCTAATTTCGTCATTCCCCATGCTCATTACTGAATCTCTTCCGATGTTTTCATTATCTAATGGCGAGTTATTTATTTATGAAGTTTGTGATTTACTTTCTTTGCCGAGATTATTGTTGTTTCATTTGGCACTTCAGTTAATGAACCAAATTAAAGTAATTAAGAAGAGACGGGAGAGAGTGGTATGAATTTATTACTCTGGTTTATACAGGAGACATTTTAGGGTAGGTGGAAATCACTACATAGTATAAAACAAAGTCGCTTTCTCTGTCCCTTTGTGTCCTTAAATCTTTAAAACTACGCAACGGATTTTGATGCGGTTTTTTTAACAGATAGAGTGATTCAAGAGGAAGGTTTATTGTATAATAACATCCATTAAATAGTTATTGCACCCGTGCGAAGCCGGGGCGGGTCGCTAGTAGGTATATTGATAAACAAACAACGTTACGGGCTCATAGTCATATACTAGGGTACCCTGTATCGTGGCGGCCATGAACCGATAAGACCAGACCTTGAAAGGAAATTTAAATCAATTTTTATTTTAATTCGCCTAATTAGTAATTATTACGTGACCATTGCGTTCCACGCACACCAGGAGCAAAATGTACACTGGGCAAAGGTTTGTCGGATATTTAAAATACAAGTCAAGAAAAACAAACCAAACAAAGAATGTGTTCAATCAATCATGACTTTTCATTGAATAAAAATTTTACATTTGAAAATAGCGCCACATGAAAAGAAAGTAGCCAGTGTTATTTCTGAAAACCAGCGAGCTGAAAACCCTATTATTTTGGCGGGTCATGTAAAAATAAATATTTTTAGTAAATAACTTACAAAAGAGCCACTTTGCGAAATGGTCACAGCTACCCATGAAAATCCGTAACATCAAGGGAACAAGTACATTACCGACCAAGAAAGCAGAAAGAAAGGTCACTATTGCCCATATGGACATCACGACACCAAAGCTATCACGCATTTACATTACCGACCAATATAGCAAGAAGATAATTGCTTTTTACAAAAAATAACCAACTTCAACACTAACAAGCAGAGATAACTCAAAAATTACACGTCAGATGGCGCTAAATTCAACCCATATTAGTGTAAAAAGTAAGGTTCTCGCCACTACAATATACTACTTACTTCGCTATAATAACAACATAACTATTTAGCATAACATACGGTCGATTTGCGAACCTCCTTCTTTTTTGAAGACGGTTAAAAAGAAATCAATTACTGAACAATATTTTACTGTAATGCATTAAATTTCTTCCAACATATTGTTGTTGTTGACCAAAGTCCCTGCTGTCCACGTCGCACATCGATCACACACCGCCACGCCCGAGTCAACAGTACCCTATACCTCGACACCCTTTTCATGTTTACGTGAATAATTTAACAGGTACAGCTTTAAGGAATCACTGTTTGCTTTACAGTCGCTATAAAACATTTTATCATGATTACATTACATTTTTAATACTGACAGTCCACAAACTAGGCCCCGTGAGGCCTGGTAAGTTTTAATTTCAGGGTTACTTTATTTTTTCTTTTTTCTCTTCCCTTAGTTACTTAGTTAGGTGTCAATTGGTGACTAGGTACTCATAAACACGCAACAACCGGAGTGATGATGCGTTGCCAAGGGTGACTGCATAGTCAAGCTTACCGCCAGCGCGGTTGACCGACGCGCCGGTCACGAGCTACAATCTCATGTACCGTTTTATAGTGAAAAGAGACACGCGCCGACGAACCGCGCGTGCCGTACGTCAAAGGACGTACATTTTGTAGTGACATTAATCGGCGCGGGTCAACCGCGCTGGCACCATACAACCATACCCCTACCATACCCTAAGCCTATTTTTACTACTACTACTACTAGTATTTAAGATGCCTTAAGTAAATTTTGTTTACAGAGTAAATTAAACTATGAGCATACTTGATAAATTTGTTTTTAGCGGGGAGTGGCAATTTCATATTCTCAGTAACTCAAGTAGGTATAAAAAAGTATTAAACCAAGTCACAAAAGAACTTTTGGTCGAATAGAAGCAGGAAAACTTTCTTTCACATCGTCTGTTTGTAGATGGAACATATTTCATATTTCTTTGGTATTCTTCGTAAGGTTCGCAGTAGCAACCCATTAGGTAAACTACCACCCTGCACGCTTGTAGGTACCCTACCAGCGTGCCTGAATTCTGTCGTATTTGGCTGGGCATTTTTGCTTAACGATTTTCCAAACAAGGATCTAATGACTGTGTAACTGTGAGAAAAAAATATTTTTGTTTTCTTTTCCGCTTTTTTTGTTATGGCGTAGGTATTTTACTTTTAAAAAGTGTTTGTAAAATCGACTGGGAATGAATCTAATTCCGACAAGTTTCATTTTACTTTTCTCCCTTTTTCATCCTGTCTTTGTTTCCTGGTTAGCAAATGCCGCTGTCGATCTCATTGCAAATACGGCTCATGACGTGCTATGACGTTCTAATTTGCCGCTGGACGACATGTTTGCCTGTCGATTATATCATCGCGTTGTCAACACCGCCCTGTTTGCGCTTGACGCTATCGATGTCTTGGTTTGGCTGGGTTAGGATCGTGTAACACTTGTCCCTCGTTGGACTTGGGACTATTGATGCTTGGGCTCAGTTGGTTATGCTCTGCCTGTAGATAGAGAAGTCGCTGAATTACTTCTTAAAAGTTTTTTTTTGTGATAGGTAGATGAATGTTTTTCTCGGATCGATTAACGATATCTCATTTTTGTTCTCCACACTATACATACATAGGATACTGCGTTGTGCTTGTGCGTTGATATGGGAGTCAATTTAAGCGTGTGTAATAAGTTTTTTCTAGTATCCTCAAGTGTACACAAGCGAGTCAAATATTTTCCAGAGCTCTGACAGTTTTTGGTAATTGAAAGCTATTGAGTTATCAAGTGCTGGGTAAATGCATCTACTGGAAAGATTATTTGTTTAGGTACATTAATTGCAGAACTTATTAGTAAAAGTAACCACTAATAGAATTGCTTAGGGTCTCCTTCAATAATTTGAATATACAATTAACATACTTTTGAAACAATAGCTCCACAAATGGGAGAAGACGCTGGTCCTTGAAACACAGTTGCGACTACCTCAAGGGCCAGAGGATTCACAAATTAAAATTGTAAAACAGTTTTAAGTTAATAAAGAGTAATTATTATTATTATTATAGGTAATTAATAATGGGTGTCCGCAATATACCTAGGGAGGTTTATAGTAAAGACTTTTAAACCTTTAAAATGTCCCTACACTGACAAGAAGAATATAATAGAATCGTTGAAAACATTCCGTTTTGAATGCAATGTCTACATCAAATGTTTGCGCCGCCTCGCCTTAGTCAACACAGTTCTATATCGACACTCATTTACGTAGCGGGGCATAAATAATGGAACAAGTCTGGGTTCGATTCCGTGTTTGTTTAGCTCGGCTGTTGGTTTAAAGATACATTGATTTTGGTGTGTACTAAACTTGATAGGGGCGCCTTGACCAATTGCTCTTTGGAAGGTAAAATGTAAGCAGAAATGAATAGTTAAGAACTTAAATTTTATGAACGCTTCTCACCGCATAGTGATAAGCCTTGTATTGGATTTCGTAAAGGTAAAATCGGATATGGCACATCTCATCATCATACCTATTCCAAATATAAATGTAACTGGTTGAAGCCTGGACATAGGATTTTTTAGAAAAACACGTAGGTATGAAGGGTTTTAATATGAGTAATAGAAGACAATAATATAATATTTAGAATTTTTATCCGTTTTCTGCAGTTATATGTAGCATAACCCTGTCGCAGCCGCTCAAATACAAAACAAAATGCAAATTGAAAGTAGAATAAAAATCGTTATATTAGTGACTGTTAATTGTCGGTAAGAGTCTCGTTTAATTCAGTCATAGACGTGTTATTGTCTGGAAGATTAGAACAATCCTCTGTAAAAACTATAAACCGGTGCCATCATAGACGGACTGCTCGCATGTCAACGAACTCAAAAAAACTCTATAAACAATTTATCATTGCATTTTAATTTACCACGACATTAAACCCATAGATAGGCCAAACATATGCAGCGGTGATACCATCTGTGTGCGCAAACCTCGCACGGGCGCGGCGCGACAACGGAAATCAAATTTACATTTACAAAAAAATAATAACAACATCGCCCGCGTAGGAAATTTGTACACATAAAGTTTTCCTTGTGTTAAGCAAATTTATGACTCGCCAGCCATCGGGAGGGTATTTTTCGCTCTGTCGCGGCAATACGGTGCGTAATTTAAATTGTATGAATTTCGCATTATGCGCGGAGATACTGGAACTGGAAATGTATGCCGATTGTCAGCTCTGTACGACGTTACATGTTTATCGTGTTTTGATTTTACGTTGGAACGGATGTGAATTGTTTTAGGTTTCTGTGATATCGTATTTTCTGCTGAAATAAATATAAATAAATAATTAATAAATTCCCTATCTCGTGCCATGGACAACACACAAGGCAAGGACATGCCTCAGGATATTTAACTCAATTGAACCTAGGTTCCTTAAAACAGCGAACAGCATGTTAACTATGGCGCCGTTCGGGTTGTCAAACCATAAACTAAGCTATTCCTATCGTCCGTAGAGAACTGACTTGAGTTTGTGAAGTCCATGTGTTGAATCAAATAGTTTTTGATGAAATAAATGATAAATTTAACTGGGTTCACTATACCCATTTTATTTTATACTGACTGTGCAATACCAGCAGAGTACTAACATATTCTATTAGTAATAACAAATGCACAAATTACAGTGTGCACTGCTGTCACCAGTTGCGTGGGCGAGCCCCGTTCAGTAATCAAATACGACATTTTGCAATTGATTTTTTCGCGTGACTGCACTGTAATGGCGTAATTGTCGTTTGCTATTATGAGACAATCGGTACGCGGAAGTTGCCCTAACCATCCATAACTATTGATGATTGTATTTTTGTTATTCTTCTGTAATAACAACCAGTTATTGATATTTTGTTATGGGAAATTACCGTGAATCGGCTTGAACATGACAAATACTCAATAATTTGTTGGAAGGCTAGTGTCTATGCAAACCAACATGATGGTCATAAGGTTACATACAAAAAATAGTTTTAAATGTTCGACAGTCCGTCTCTTTGTTTCGTAGCCGAAATAAATCAGTAGCAATGGTTCGCGCGCTGGTACTGAAACATAGGTTTCCTGAAGAAGATATTTTCTGAGAAGATATTTTCCTATTGGGTCAAAGTAAAATCAACGTCAACTTAAACCGCTGTTTAAAGAGTCATTCATTCTAACTTCTATCTCGAACCATTCATTTATTCATATCCATAATCACGCGATACAGCCGACAGTTTTGTTTATAATGACTTTTAAATGTTTTTTAATACATGGGAATCGTTAGGAAGGCCAGTTAATTGCTCCCTTGATTGTAGTTCCACGATATTGAGTGTTTTATCGAAATTGTTCAGCCTTTTTTTTGTTTTTCAGCTGTAATTGCTTGAATCGGTACAATAGTATATCATTACGTGTATTGTTGATTTTTTTTGTCAGTTTAAAAATATATTTATGTACCTATATGTCTTTTAATTAACATTTTCCTTTTTCTTTCTACTATCTCGGATACAGAATAGATTTTGTCCATGTCTACTCTTTTGTCACCATAAAAAGTAGAATTGATACACTATTTTGGTGATAACATAGTGATAATCCTATTAATGCTTAGTAAATAAATGTTTATATCAGCGAAATATGACAAACTATGGACGATAACAGACTCGTACTATGACAACTACTCTTTAAAGTTAATACTTATAAATGAAAAAATTGGCGAAAACGTTATTTGCATACGCTATGGATTATAAAAGTTGCTCGTTAGTCTATTTCGCCTAATAAAGTTAACCGCTAACATAGATATGGTTTTAATTGATGCATTGTATGAAACGTATCGTAAGTTTTTTTCAATCGATTATTAATTAAAAAGATATGATAATTCTAATAAACTCGTATATTTTTGTTAACTTATTTTGGTTTACCATAAAGTATTTCGAAGCAAAGTTACTGCGCGGCGCGTAGTTATATCACTTCAATCATGCTCGAGTTACGAAATTCAGTAAGCACTAATTGCAGTAGTGGTTTGAATATCAATTTCCCTCATGAATTAGATCCAAATGTTTTAGCACCTTGATTGTGAAAGAAATGTGAGTATTCGGTAATCAAATTATTACATCGCTCGTGAAGACTAGTGTGATAATATACTACTTCTAAATTACAGTCGGTCCCAATATTCTTGTTCACAACACAGCATCAATGCTGGGTCTGGGTTACAATATGACATAATGATATACAGGCCGTAGTTCACTATGCTGGCCAACGAAACGAATATTAAAGACAAGTACTTTTTTTTATAAAAAAGCAAACTGCGAAAAATAACCACCAAAAAACCTTACCTACATGGTATGTAGGTATATTTTTAACCGACTTCAAAAAAGAAGGAGGTTCTCAATTCGACCGTATATATGCTTTTTTTGAAATATTATTTTCACGATCTTTCATTCGATTTCCTAATATTGCTAGAGTAAGAAAAACAACCCTATCTGTCTTCGTTCATTTTGATTATAACTTTGACGAATTCAACAACACCTCATGTCCAAATTCATCCAGCCGTTTGAGCTGTAGGGCGTCCCAAAGATATACAAACGCACATACATACGAACATAATTATATACATAATTATATAGTCTTGAAAAAAATTACCTCATTCTTACGTAGTCGGGCAAAAATGGAAAAAAAGATATAATTCTTATTCTAAAAATGTTAAACACAAAAGAGCTAGCCGTTGGCAAATTATTACGTCAGAGGAACTACTGGGGCAATAATTACTGAACTCGTCAACTCTCGAATTCGCGCCCTCATTGTACAAAGTTTTTAATCGCGCTATCAAATTTCCACGCCATTGTGAAATGTTTGCGAGCTAGTCCCGTGGGTCGTCGCTAAACTATTCAACTCTGCGAGTCATACCAAGTTAGCAGTTCATACATTATCAAGGACTTATCAATAAGTTCTTCAACATATTGATTTTGCTTGTAGTTCTCTCGTAAGTTGAAATTCCGTTCGAAATCCGTTTTCTGAATACGATATAGTTACTTAAATTGATACGTCTTTTCAATTGCCAATCCTTCATTATTCAGGAATGCCGTTCGAACTATTCTGGATTCGAATCCCAGCGATGTGGAAATTTAAATGATGAATTTTTTTTTCTGTTGTCGCTTTGTATGTGTGTTCTTATATCATACTATTTTGTGTATGACACAGGGAATGCTAGCGAAGGCTACCAGTGAGAAGTATTGGATATTATTTCATATTTTACAAAACATTTGCACAGCAAATAATCCTGTTTTGAATGGTATAAGCCTGAATATCCTCTAATGTAAGAGGACACATGTAATTATTTCTAAAAAATAGAATTGAGAAAAAATAGAATAAACAATAACTCCGTCCACATGGACACAATTATTGTTTACTCTTTAAAAAGTCAGAATAAATGAATAATAATGTGCCTAGAATTAGCCATATAAATGTCATGTACCTACAATCTATTAATCCCCAACGTCATGAATTCATGTCATGAAACCCATAGTACGTTCACTTCGCTGGAATCCAAAGGACCAAAGTGACGGGTGACGGCGAACAGTGCTAGTATTCAATCCACTGCTACGAAATGACACTAATGGTGGGTTATTGCTATCGTTCGTAGTTCGTTCATTGTTCATTGTTCACTGATATTGTAGCAAAAATAGAACAGTTTCTATTATACTTTCATTTAATTACTAGAATAAAATTACGCACTTTCCACGTACAAATACAACCACGTATATACGCACAAAAATACACGTGCATTAAAATAATCAACTATCAAGTGGTTTCAAAACCTTTAACGATTACCAGCCTTCCACCGCTATGATAACGGTACATTTTAGATTGACGACAAGAATTTCGAATGCCGTTCCTAAGTAATATTTACTTATCTGTTTTTTGGAAAGTTTTCATTAAAAGGAATTCCATATAGACCTCGAACAAAGTATACATAGGTTTCGTTTATTGCAATACTTTTGAAAAGTAAAAATAAATACAGGTTTCTCGTACACGGATCAGATTATTTTATTATCAAACCAACTACATGATCAAACGTTAGTGCAAATCATCTAAAACTAATAACGTGAATTAAAATCAATTTGCGACAATTACAACTACGCCTGAAGTAACATACGAATTTTATCTAATGTGCGAATCGCTCGCGACTCGTAATTGCCGCAAACAGTTCGTTCCACAAGTTTAGTTAGTTTAGTTAATTTTATTAATTGTCTACTGCATAAATGTTGTTCACATCTGTAATTGGCATTCACACGAGCCCACATTTCGTATTAAGTATTGTTAAATGTATTGTGACTAAGTTGTTAATTAAATAAGGCATCAGCATCAACGTCATCATCATTATCATCATCACAACCTTTAACAGTCCCACAGCTGGCAGCGGGTCTCCTCTCACAATGTGACGTATCTAACCACTCAGCTACTCAATAACCTAGCCAGTTATTTTCCGGAGTAAGAAAAAGTAATACGGAGATACAAAACAACTTGGACCGTTACGGATAAATATCTTATAATAATTCGTAGGAAAGGTTCTTCTTAAAAATTCAATTACCAACTTCCGTATCTAGCTCGTCCGCGCCGAGACGCTTCAAATTATATAAAGCTCACAATTCATTTGCTTATTGCTTTGTACAGGGATTTTCTGTCGAAACTTCGCCGTATCCGCCGTCTTTTATCATTTTACGCAACCTCTGCTAGCGTCTTAAATCTGTTTTCACATTTGACTTACAAACGCTGCTACTTCTAGAATTGTATTAAGTTCTGAATTTATGTTTCGTATTTATGTGCCATTGTAGCAGGCTTTCTGATAAATTTTCTTACTCACCATTCTTTGTATCGTGAACCATTTTTGGCATTGCTTTCAACTTTACTTCAAAGTTATTAAGTACCTTTATGAAAGTTTTATTTTTTGTGGAACTACAAATTATATGTAGTTCAATTTGTTTTTATATTATTTTGTTTACCTTTATTTGGAACATTATTAAAATAATTAACCCGTTGCTTTGTTTTTAATGTTTTTTGACGTATTAGGATGTGTAACATTTATAGCGTTGTTATCGACGGTGTTAGTAATACTGCTAATATCGCATTATTTCAAATTTAGTCTAACATTTATATAAAATTTACTTTCAAATCTGGTTCACAGTCCATTTGAATGTTGGAAATGGGGTCATAACTTCTTACGTTTAGTTCTGAACATTTACGAACCATGATTTATCCACAACCTATAAGTCGCTGCCCTAGTGCTTGAATGGCCAATCGACCATTATTAAAATTTTACAGGAGACGTTTTTTTTAATTAGTAAAGGTTAATATTAAAAATTTTACTAAAACCTTTTATGAATTAGATACATGAATCATTTATTTACGTATATTAAAATAGTAATTTAAAATAATAATAATAGTAATGACTATTTTTCATTTTATTGTTGGAGATTGGCTAAAACGTCTCTAACAAAATTTTGTTCATGGAGATTGAGCACAGTGACATGGAGATAGAGCCCTAAAAATAACATGCACGTTTTGTGCTTATTTGTCCAAACTACCATCATTGGTGCAATACAGTATGTTCAATTTTATACCACATTTTTCTGTACATGACTTGTTACAAATATGAATACAAGACTTGACTCCGACAAGACTTGGTTTAGTGTCATGAATTTAGGCTATGTTTTATACTATAAAATCGTATATAAAATTGTATAAATAGTAACTACAGGTCCTTTCATATTATGTTGTTTTATAAATTGAATCAAAATGTGTACTACGAAATAAAGTCCTATTTCGTTTTTTAAGCTTTTGTGGGGGTATAATAGAAGGGGGGGGTTATAAGAGGAATTCTAGTGAGGTCTAGAGTAATAGATTCAAATGTGTAGGTATACTTGCACGTAGATAAATGAAAAAAACACATAGTAATTAAAGAATTTATTACCCGACTGCGTCAGAAGGAGGGTTATGTTTTTCGAGTGTATGTATGTTTGTATGTATTTCCATTTATTTGTGACGCCAAACAGCCCAAACGGTTGAACGGATTTCGACATATGAGGAATCGCTGAATTCGCCAGAACTGTGAAAGTGTCATAGGCTATATGAATTTTCAAAATGGCGCCCGAAAGTGGAAGAAAGAGGGGATAATCTTGAGTTTTTTGTTATATTAGCAATATGGGTATCAAATGAAAGATCGTGAAAAGACCTTTTCAAAAATATATATATCATATAATGTTTAGGCACACGTTTTAACACAAATTGTCAAAAACCATCCCAAAAAGTAGAATTTTTCGGTGAAAACACTAAAAAGTCTGAAATAAAATTATTATTATAAAAACAAAAAACCAGACTGCTTACAAAAGAACTCAGAAGAAAAAACAAGTGTCACAATATCAACATAAAATACTTCATGGTGCTGCAGGCGGGGACAAACAATACTGTTACCTACGGGTAAAAAAAGATTTATCACAAGTATACTACTCTTGTGCCCCCGACTCCCAACACTCCGACATAAATCCAAGTCCTAGTTTTTATTATTACTTCACATACTACATATTAAAATCATCCTGTGTACAACACCTAAGTAAATACAATAAATATGAACGAATTAAAACAACAGAAAATCGATAAAATCTCAAAGTATCTATCAAAATCCACTTTACTTAATTTAATATACTTTGTCCCGTTTTTTTCTGACATTTTGAAACAAAAAAACTGTGTTTAAACAATATAAATGCTTAATTTTGTTAAAGTAATGCTGCTAACTCTAAAACTAAGCAAAAAATAACAAATCAAAATTGCGTCACGTGATTTCGGAATGCTTCGCCGTGATTGGTCAATCGATGGAGATTGGACAAACAAGCACGTAAACTGATATTTGGATGCGTTCATTTGAGCAAAATAAGGACATACACCACTCAAGCACTTAAAACAAATTTTATATGGGAGATTGGATATTTTGTTTTTGCTAAATAATAGAAGTTAGGTCAATAATAATAACAAAAAATATATATTGTAAGGCGCGTAATCAAAATTGCTATAGTTTGAAATAAAAAAACGATTTTGACAAAATTGGTCGATTGGCCATTCAAGTACTAGGGCAGCGAAGTGTTGTAGGGTTGGTTCAAATCTCTTCTCACAGTATACGAGAATGTTATGGACAACTAGCTATTGCCCGCCCGCTTCGCCGGATGTTACAAGATTATATAAAATTATTATAAAGTCTTTCACTTTCGCAATCATTATAATTATCGTTATTACTATGTATGATTCGACAAGCTTGTGTTATAGGGAGACATACAGACAGACATAAGTAGGTACATTTCTCAAGTAACGAGTCGCTAAGAAAGAAGACAAACTACCCAGTAAGTTGTCACAGCCGTCTACGAACATCACGACAATTAAAACATATCACCCATACGTCGTCGGGCAAGCAAGAATGAAGAAATAAAAAGATACTGGCTCCCAAGCTCCTTTTATTATTCAAATATTGAAAGAACCCGCAGTTTATTAGAATTATGATATACTTTTTCTTTTAATGTGACAATCGCCTTATCGTAAGTCGTTCTTCAGAGCGTTGGATATATTCCAGATTGTGATTTGTGCCTTACGCTATCTTGCATCTTGCGTGTAGTTTTTTGTAACAGTTAAATATACTGGGATGGAATTGATGATGATGTTATATCTTATTCCTCTACAAAAAATAGTAAATGTTAAGGGACTAAATAAAACTCTTACATTTAGTGACAGTCTAGTAGTCTACAAGGTCTAGTAGAAGATAACGTTACACATTTAAAATATTTTGAAAAATTCATACTCTGAGGTAAAATTGATAATAGTTTAAACGAGTATAAAACAAAGTTGTATAAACCAGTTAGCATACAAACTTCCGTTCTTAGTGTGGGGCCCTGAGTATGTAGCTTTATTTATTTATATTCTGGCTGCGGTTTGAGAGCAAGTATAACAATTTCTCTTTCTTTCTTAGCCTTGTATTTGGTGATATTGATGTCCATGAGCGATTGGTGATCACTTAACCTTTAAGTGTCAGGTTTGCGATTTTGTCAGCTTTATTATAAAACAAGTTTTAGGCCATTTGTCTATACAGGGACCCATATATTCGCGTACACACCAATCTCATTAAAACGGCACACATTCAGCAAATACCCTGAATACTGCACAGTATAAATTTACGGCGTTAAAAATAAATTTGTAAAACGATTTGCCGGTCCGTAATTTTGGCAGTACAATTAACCTAAAACACTAATTCTCCATTTAGTAACAGCCATGCGAAATGTAGGCATTAATTATATTTCCCATTAAATTCAGACATTCCCACTCGGGGAGGTATTCAGTGAGCGCTCGATACGCACCATTCTTGAAATGAAATTTTGATCTATGTGATTTCTATATCATTTGTACGACTTTAAATTTATTGGCTATTTATGAGGACGCGGGTGATATTACAAGCGATTTATTACGTCATAAAAATAAGTGACAGTAAAATTTATGGCAAAACTTAAAGTGAACATGTGGAAATTTATTGTTCTTTGCTGTAATATGTAAAGTAACTATGGTGTCGGTTTGAAAATCAGCAATTATTGGGTAATAATTAACAAAAGATTCTATAAAAAATTGAATTATCATCGACGCGTCTCCTTATACATAGCTATTTGTGTTTGTTCCCGCTAATTTCAGAAGCGGTTTACTCTACACTACTCTATGCAAATATTTTGAATTAGTTATATTTATAATTTAAATTAAGAAAAGAGAGTTAGTCTTAGTCTAACAAGTTAATTTAGTAAATTTTATAAATAGATTCCCAGAACCAAACCGAAGCCAATATTCCTAATAATACGCGCCTGCTATTAGTGTAATAAGTCACTTAATATGAAAATCCAATACCATTTAAAAAGTTATATCGTTTATTACAAAAGTTATTTGCAAACAAGTTAGGTATTTTTGGAGTTTTCAAACTAAAAGTAGGTATGTATTTTGGTGGGATAGAATCGAAATTATATTTCGATATTCAAGTCAGATTCGAATTCAAATTCATTTATTAATGTAAATGTAGATATCACTGAAACACTTATTTATGTTATTTAGCTTATTTCGCGGCCTTTTCGTCGTATGATTGCTACAGCTTGCGTTGATCTTAATATTGATCAACTGAATTAAGTAAGTTGGGCGTGGTCAGTAGGTAAGTGGTTAGTTGGTTAAGTGATAGCGGACACGGTTGCTGAGTGGTTGATCGGCCCTGGCAACTTCTTGCTATGCCAATTTATGAATTTGATACAACTACTTAAATATTTTTTGCAGGTTTCTTCGCAATGTTTGCCTTCAGCGAAACAAGTACCTAATCTATATACCTATTACCTACATATTAATACCTACGTGAAACAAAAACTTTTACGAAGATTGCGCGGACGGAGGAGTATGAAATTTGGTAGACTTACAGTTTATATGTAGGAGAAGTTCAGAACGCTAATATTTTTCAATAATAATGCTTATAAAGTACATTAAATCAACGAATAAAACATTACACACACTAATGTTAGTTACTCTATTCACACTACCATACACCACGTATATATTTGACACGTTTGAATGTAACGATAGTAACTGTTTGACAGAATGAATAATGGCCGAATTTCGACCGCAGAGCGGGTAACTAGTAATTAATTAATACGCAAAAAAATATTGAGATATCAGAGGTGCGCGTTGAATGAATGAATGAACGAATGAATGAATGAACGAATGAATGAATGATTATGAATGAATGAATGAATGATAATTAATAGTAGTGGTGTGCAAAATTTTTAGATCAAATTATAGTAACTATGATTAGGTATTCTAAATTGCAATACAATGTCAATTCCACAATGTCAATTCCAATACAATTTGGCTAAAGTTTGGGAGTCTAACGTTTTGGTAAACCACTTACCTAGTTATCAATACTCCGAATTGTTAAGATCTTTAGGAGTCATCATTAATTTGTAAATTACTCGTCTGTTTCGCTAAAGTTTCGGATTTATCTGTCCTCTTTTTTACATGTATTTAATTCAGTCGATATTCAATGTCACTAATACCATCGAATGAGAAAATTGAAGTATTTTTACGAACGTCAAAACTCAAAAGAGGTACAGAAACAAATGATTGACCAGGAATATAAAACGAATTTAAACAATTACAACGTGAAACACTGTGGAAATAGTTTAAACACTAACATTCTATTTATAAAACGTATTTTTCGCACTGCGTACACATTGAGGCTCCAAATGTGCGGTTTGGCACGGCAGCGCCGGCCGGGCCGATCGAACCTACCTACATAACTGTAATAGTGTATGAACACACATGCACAGTTTCTGATAACTGTACCTACGTACTACCTTGGCAACAGTTGATATATTTTTTTAAGGAATCTCATACGTTATGAATATTTTAGGAACGAGTTTCGTTATAGGGACCTAGAATTGAAAGAGTAAGATTTTTGCGTGACGAAAGTGGGAATGTATGCTATTGCCTGCTATTGCTGTGTCCAGGTCCAGTCATAGATTCGCGCTTATTGGTTAATCAGTATTATTAATTGCAGCCAGCTGTCAAGGGTCAATATACGAATACGCCACAACATCTAGACTGCGGAGTCGTTGGAAGAATAAAAACGCCATACTGGTACAGTCGAACTACGACCTTTTCTGGGTGGTATCTCAAATTATACACTAGTACATAATTACGTAAAACTCCATACATAGCGCGCTCGAGCAATGCATAGATAGACACCGTTCACGGACACCAAGTATTGAACCACTTTGAACCACTATTGAATAATGACCGTGTCCGTGAACGGTGTCTATGTGTGCGCTACTCGAACGCGCAGATTATAAAGTTTTACATCTGTACTATTCTATAATTTTTGACGATAGACAACACCAATACACACGGTTACGAAAATCCACCCACGAATATTCGCGCCGGGAATTATTACCGGATATCCGCGCTTGCAGGCAAAGTCAATTGACCTAGCGGGTTGCTAACATAACAATCGTAGTACCTAAAAATTAGCTTTAGCGAATATAAAATTATACTACACCAGAAATGGTTTAATAAGTCCCGTAGGTAATCCAAACCAGATTTTCGAAAAAAAAATCCGTAACCGTAACGCAATCCCATATTATAATAGTTTGGAATAGTTTCGGGTTCAAGCGGAGGAACTTACACAACGCGTATTTAGTTTACAAGTTCCGAATATTAAAAATCAGAGTAAGGCCTGGATACGATGACCTAGCCTGCCGGAAAATCTTTATATTTGTACTAAAACGCATGTGATGTTAGATTAAACACTTTTATTAGATTAGCACGCACGTGAACATGAATATAGCTGACGGAATATGTGACGGGCTATCTAGTGGGAGGTGTTATGTGGCATCTTTGTGGCTATAGCCGCGTCGCCACTAAAATATCATTGCCACTTCTCGGTAGAACTTATTACCAGACACGGAACTAAATGGCTTTTTTTTGGATTTAAACGGTATTCACTGATGTACCTACGTGATGCCTTAAGATAATTTAATCGTATTTTTTTACTATTATAATTTTTTTAGGTGCGCTCACGGTTTAATTGAGCTTATAAGAAAAAATTACTTAAGGCATTTTAAATTCTCGCCATCAATTTGCCATGTACCTTTATCGTAGGGGCGGGAAGCTGGCATTTATGTGGTATGCAATTAAGATTAATTCCATATCGAACGTGATCGTAGTACAGGTCATTAATGTGGTAACAAGAGATATAACCAAGAAGTAAGTCGTAAAACGCTTATGACTTGGGTCCAACGATAAAACGCTTCCATATTCATTTGATAAATTAAATTTATATTATTCTTTCCCTTTTCCTTTTCTTTTCAAACTTAAAACGTGCCATTCGGTACTTCATGAACGTGTAACAATTCCAGAATTTCTCTCGATATCTTTTTTCCCCTTCCTGTACTTTCCCGCACTCCGTCATTAGAGAAAATGACATTTCGAAACTTTTTGCTGTCGTTTCCGTATTGAGAAAAAGTCGATCATGATTATGTATAAGGGATCTAAAGGGCTTACCGCACCGAATTCTTAACTACGTTATAATATGCGACAGCTGTACTTTATGACTCAAATTCGATTCAGGGTGAGGCAGAAATTAAAATTATGACTTTATGTTTCTTCTGAGTCTGGACGTGTGTCGTTGTCTTTATGTTTTAACCATTGAAACCACGAATCCTAGAGTCCCAGTCAGTGGGACTTTGATATTGTAGTAGGTATGAAGGAGACTGTGGCCGCAGTGAAATACTTTCCTATCGATAATTCATTTACAAATATAAACTCGAGCAGCATCTTATTTATTTATTTATTTTCTTCTGCTATTGCTACTCTTACACCCATGAACTCGGGCAAAACTTCCCTGTACAACTGTTACAACAATATTGCTGGCTGCAGTGCTTCGACGCGCAATATTTATATCCTACCATCAACCCTACTTTCGATATAATCCCAAACATTAATTCTATATAATTAGTACGTATATATCAATTATTATACATAGGTAATTATGATAATTAATAATCGTTAACATAAGGATATTGGAGTTAATCGGGGCGTCGGAAGCAGAAGTTGTAACACTATACCTACTGTTAATTGAAAATGAGTCATTCCTTGAGTAAAACGGGCACAGTGACAGTGACCGTTTTATGACCACTTCTATGCTTCGAAGTGAACGATAAGTCGCGCACCATTAGGCTGTTATAGACCTTTGACTGGTATAAAACTTCCTGCACTCGTGCACTAATCTCTCCTACAATTAACACTGACGCGATGTGAAACGCGTACTAAGCCTTTAATAATTACGCGAGTAATGACCTACGAAGGTCCAAAATTAAAGAAAAGTTTTGTTTTATGAAAATGTAATAGAATAGTAGATTTATTTTTAGCTCATTTATAAAACACCACACAACGTATCATTAACTTATATCATAAAATAATAAGTACACCAGTTAAATAGCTGATAATCGACCTATAACTTCAAGGTAAAGTAACGTTACACCAAGGCATTGCTGGCCAGAAAATTACTGACGTCCTCTATTTTCTGATTCAAGCAAGAATCGAGTAGATACATATTAAAAGCATTAAATTGGTATAAATGAAATCCAGTGAAACGGACTCAAACGAAGTTGCGAGAACCCACTAGTTCATAATACTCGCAACTCTAAAGGGAAGCACGTACTTAGTGAAGTTTGTATCGGATGGATACAAAGTTTGGTTCCAACTGAAAGTCTCTATCTGGTTAGTACGTGATTATATGTATATACTTCAAAGTTCGACTAGTGAGCCAGCGATAAGTAAAAGCTCCTATTTATATAAGTGGTATAGGCCGTATTCGGCGGCCTAAAATACTGATCATTCACTCCGGCGGTTTTAGGAGGCGATAGAAGCCGATTTGGTGATCAGGAAGGTGGTATGGACGTATTGAGGCGATCTACAAAACTGATTCGATTCCTACGCTGACAGACTATACTCCGTTTGGTTTAGATATTAAAATCGTTTTAATGGCAACCCACACAAATACCGGCTTTCCGCCCATGTGATTAAGGTCATTATCGACTAACATCGATCATAAAAATGCCTTAAGTTTTAGTTTACAAGGTAAATTGAATTGTGACCACATTTTATAAAGTCAAATTCCAGATTCTCCGCGACTCAAGTAGGTATAGCATGTCGTAAGAGACGACAGAAGCCGGGCCTCTTTGATAGTAAGGCCGAAGCCTGGTAGATCCGCTTCTACCTTCCTTAAGTGAGTAACCAATCGACTTGTCGTGTTCAGGAAAGGAGCTTGAGAGCTAGTATTTTCTTTATTCCCTCTTTCTTATTTCGTGGCTGACAAAGCGGTAGTGATGCCCATATTAATGATGTTCCTGGGCGAAGGTAACCACTTATAATTGATGGCTTGTATGTGTGTTATTTAAAGTGCATATTGAGTTTATTCGCCCAATGCTTGTCGTGTCAACGTTCTGTTACTAATTCATTATTGATCTTAAAACTGGTTTTTAAAATACCAGAAAGTTTATTATAGCGGAAGTTTCGTATTGTCTTTAAACTTTTTAAATCATTGCAGAACAATTAATCGTGTCGACTGTTTAAATTTACAAGGTACTTATGTAACCTACGTACGTTGAAATAAGTGAAGGTAATCTAAATCTTAGTATAAAAGGGCAGAGTTATGCTACCAACTAAAAACATAAAATACAAAAGTAATGAAGTAAATCAGTTCAATTCAACGCTCGTGTCACTCCATCTCGAGGGTCCTACGTTAGCGTGAAGGAGGTCAAAAAGGTAAAAAACTAACAAAAAATCGCCTTCATCGAGAAAACCACACGAACATTTTAGCGTTGACGAATGTGAAACTCGGGCTTAGCATGTTCCACTATGAGCGAATCAGCGAGAAACTATGAAACGTATTTTTTTAAATGTCTAATAGTCTAATGTGTGTCTACGCATTACGTAGTAATATACTAACCCTCGAATGGTAGTAAATTTAGGCACACGAGATTCTTTGGTATTTGGCGTCTTAGTATTTGCGATACTATTTTTGCTGCTATTAACATACAAGGCGGGTTTTTAAACTTAAACTTACATCGTTCTGTTTCCACAAAGCAATACCTAAATAATATTATACACATATATCTCCATTCTATAATTCCATGTTGTGGGAACCATGAACAACACAAAGATGAAACACATCTCGACAACAGTAACTCAAACTTATAATTCGAATTTGCGGCCCGCTGGGACAAACTTTTGGAATTATGGAAAGTCAATCGTGTATTGTACCTAACCATTGCGATATACGGGTTGTCAAATCAAATAGCTTATCGCTATAGCCCTTGCAGTAAGTACGTGACTGAAAATGTATACCGTTGTATTGTTCTTGATAAAAATTCGCCAAACGAAATTAGCCCTTTCATCGTGGACGTCATAGTCGAGACAGGCGAAATTGGAAATGTACGACCGTATATTTCTAATGGTGCGCGTACACATTATGCAAAATGTTATATAACTTTTGTTTTATAATACGTCCACACTATCTAACATTGTTGTCTAACAATGAAACATGTTACAAGACCGTACACATTAAAACAACATTGTTGTATAACAATGTTATACATATAACAAGGCATGAGTAGGTAACTCGTGTGCAAAAGTTATATAATATTGTTGCACAAACTAATAACATGTTGTATAACTTGTTTTTGTAACACATAGCGTCCACATTTGTAAAACATGTTATTTAACTATGTTTTATAACATGTTTTGTTACATAGTCTGTACGCACCATAAGGTACGGAGCAATATGGCTTACACCGGCTTCCTATTACATCACTTTTTGCTATAGCACTACTATAATACTGGAGATAGAAATAGAATACTTATAATTGCATTCGACTACGGTTAAGTGCAATAAATATTTAAAAATCGTCAAAATTATTTAATCAATCTATTATTTATATTATTATAATCAGATTATTACATTAAATTTTTGCAAACAATTTTAGTAACTCTAACTACTCCGCTTCAATAAATTCTTAGCGCCAGTGGCCTTGGAAGAAGAAGCTGAGGAGTTTTTTTCTGCTCACTGTTGCAGGTTGCTCTTATCTCGGTACTAATTCTGCCTACTTATACTACTTTAGTACCTACAGTACAGCTAAAAAAATCAAACTAATGTCTAAAAAAATGTCTTGAGATTACAATAAAGATTGTCAATTTGTAAGAATGCCTTTGAGTGCCGCATTCTTCTAAATCGATTCTTATCAAACTTAAAATTGCGATTGATTATTCTCATCGAGCCGTACCTACTCAGCGAAAAACCCTTAAAGCGCTTCCGGGTTTTTTGTTACTTCAGTAAATTGATGAGCTTAGCGCTGTAATCATAATAAAAGATTATGCCGACGACGCAATAAGATGTCTATAATGAACACAGTATTTAAATATTAATCACTTTTTTCATAATGAACGAGTTGAGAGTACCGGGAAATGACGAATAAAATGGGGCGTAGCAGTAGGTGGCTACAACCCAATTATGTCCTACTAGTAAATCCGCCCTCGCTTCGCTTCGGGTAACCAGTCCCTTCAAAAATCTCTATAAATTTTAACAAATTATGTTATTCCGATGTCTTAGCTATATTACTGCAAAGTTTCATGAAAATCCATTCAGTAGTTTTTGCGTGAAAGAGTAACAAACACACACACACACTCACTCACATACATCCTTACAAACTTTCGCATTTATAATATTAGTAGGATGAGCAGTCTCTCCTTTTTATTGAAGAGGTCTAGAGCATACTTCATCACACTGTTCCAGTGTGGATTGGTAGAGGGGTTAGCGGTTAGTATTGTTAGTTTTCATGCCGCCCCAAGGCCTCCGACATACCTTAACGCTTGCTATCTATCGATGACAACCAGTACTGACTGCTTTACTTGCCCTCCAAAGCTCGGAAATGCTTTTAGTGTTATTTTACTCTACCTCGCGTGCAAATAAATTGATCCCTTAAAATTTTAATATAATATTTTAATATTATAATATTTTTTTTTATATTTATATTATTCTATTTTATCGAACCATCGTTCAATTTGTTAAGGAATATAATTTTGTCAGTATGGGTAAAATTATCCGTGGCCATTTTAGCTGTGTCTCGGCGTACAAAATATTTCATTATTTACAACAGTATGGTTAAACAGTTAGGAAAATTTGCAAAAAAACACCGTAATAATATCACGTAGGTATGTTACGTAGTGTTTATCCTACTAGTCCTACTAATATTATAAATGCGAAAGTTTGTAAGGATGTATGTGAGTGAGTGAGTGTGTGTGTGTGTTTGTTGCTCTTTCACGCAAAAACTACTGAACGGATTTTCATGTAACTCTGCAGTAATATAGCTTAGACATCGGAATAACATAATTATAATTTGTTAAAATTTATAGAGATTTTTGAAGGGACTGGTTTCCCGAAGCGAAGCGAGGGCGGATTTACTAGTAAGTGTATATAGATAAGTGTATATAAATAATATATATTCTGTAATACTTATATTGTGTTTTTGAACGAACTTTACTATCTTCTGTTTATATTTTTGTCACGGTTTAAAGAGAGTGCCTTTACGGTATTTAATACATAATTATATTCTTTGATCAACCAAGCGAATTTTGAAATGTCTCGGAATTTTTTTCTCGAATAACCTTAGGAATGTATCACGAGTAAAAAAATTATGTTTGCGTTTCTTTCAAAGAATTAATCCTGTCTCAGTGTTTCTAAGAATAAGCCGCGCAAATATAGGGAATTCCATGTACTTATTACAAACACGCGTACCGTGGAAAAATACAATAATATAAATAGGATTTGTGTACGTGTGAGATAGTCACACGTACACAACATACTTTATTTCTTCATTTTTCTATTTGCATCGCTTCTGCATATTTTTTTAATACGTAAAAATTTATTAATTCAGCAATTTCATAATCATTTTGTACATTAGTAGGTACTATCTTAACAAAGTATTGAAGAAGATAAAATAAAGTAGATATTGGCTCTCAAATTCCCAGACAGAAAATGACGTGTTGTTTAACCGCTGCGCTGACTCAAGCTAGAGCTGGCTAAAAAGGTTCCTCGAAAAGATGAAAAATTATCACCAATTAAAACATAATAATGAATACTAATAATGAAATTAAATACTCACGGAAGTGCTACCAACAAGAGAAACTCAAAAAAATTATCTTCAAATTCACGCACGAATGTCGCCGAAGGTTTACAGGTCTTTGAATATTACGGACGCTTAATCCGTGCCACAACGGAGTAATTTAAAGAAAAATAACATTAGCAATTCAGATCCACTCTCTATCAGCGCTTTTATTAACCGTCAAAGTGGAAGACGCAAATTGACTTTCCATGCGGCCCTGTAGTCGTTCGTGAAATTATCTGATAAGGGTCGGGCCACATTGATCGACGGCGATCGACGGTTTGTCCATACAAAAAGAGCGTAAAGTATGGAAAGCCGTACGCGTCCTTTCGCATCGACGAGCCGAACGGCTTTCCATACTTTACGCTCTTTTTGTATGGACAAACCGTCGATCGCCGTCGATCAATGTGGCCCGACCCTAAAGTAGATGTCATGTTCGCAGTGAAGGCGTTTGAATATACTTATTACAAGTTTCTTTGTGAAGGTATGGATGTTGATTGTGTAACTCATATGGTTTAAAAGTAACAGGGTCTTGAAGAATTCAGGTTTTATTTTAACTTTTAATTTAAATTTTGAAATAATTACTGTTTTAACGTAAACATTTTTCATTCTTAAAGAAACTTTTCCATTACTGAGTGACTGATTGAGTGACTTACAAACAAAACAACCGAAACTACTGAACGCAAGAAGTTTACATTTGGCATACATGTTTCTTAAGGACCTAGTATAGGGGAGCACTTAGACAGAATTTTTGGAATCTAACCCCCAAGGCATAAAAAGGGGCATAAACTGAATCAAAAATTAAAATAGACAATTATAATGATGATAAAATACTAATAAAATTATCTGTTTCCATAGATAAAATCTTTCGATATTTAATTGATAATGTCAAATGGAATAACGTAATGACAAATTTAATTAATGTATTCAAAACCTAAAAAGGTTCGTACAACGAAAGATTATTATTCCCATAAAAGGAATAAAATTAAATGAACGGAAGAATAATAAAGATCAGATTAATTTTGTTAATTACAAATGAATAATTAAGCGCTGGAAGAAATATTTTCTTCTCCAAGCTATTTTATGCAAGTCAAGCAACCCTTGAAAGTTTTTGGCATGTTTCGGCTTTTCGGAGAATCATTACTAAGCATGGGCCTTCATTACTGAAGAGGTCTAGAGCATTTTCCACCACACTGCTCCAGTGCCGCGGTACTATTGGTGGAAAGGGTAGTGGTGAACTCAAGAATAGAAAATTGTTATTTCTTCCGAAGGCCTCCAACAAGCTTTAGCGACTACTATCTATCGACAACTTTCGGAACCGACGGCTTTACTTGCCTCAAAAGTACAGAAGCGCTCTAGAAATGATTGCCATTATTCACCTGTACGGAGAATCAATATAAAGGTAAAAACAAAGGAAAATAAAATGTTGTGACGTGGGGTTCTATTAGAAAATAGATAAACTACGTGAAAAGAGTTTTTCGGCCGACAAAGCATTGCCGAGTCCTTTGTAGGGTTTCGTAGGTACAGTAGTAGTAACAGGCGTAATAGTAGCAGGCGATAGTAAAAACCAACAGGTGGCTCATCGGCTTTGTCGTCAGCCCTTTAGACTGTAAGGCTCCCAGCTCCGTTTTAACCCCTGAACTAAAAAGAAAGCTGTTATAAGTTTGACCTCTTTGTGTCTGTGTGTCTGTGAGTCTTGCCGTGGCACCTTTGCTCTTGAAACAATGAACCGATTTGTTTGCGGCATTTTTGAAAGACAATTTACATGCGGTGTTTTTAGCTATGTTTGGTAGACATAGGCCCAACAGTTTGAAGAGTTTACGCTCTTTTCCAAAATGATGTAAGTCATGCAAAATTGAATTAAATTTACAGTTATATATCTACTGAGGCAGCGATCATTTATTAAGTTTCCGGTCTATGGGGACTAGGATGATTAATCCAGTTAGTAGATGGTGTTAGAACATTACTCTGCTATTCATAGTAAGTATGAGGACTAGAGCAGGCATAGTGATAGTTAGACCTATTAGTACTAGTCCAGTTGTGAGCACTTTTTAATTCAGTTTTTAATGAAGTGTTGTTACCCTTGAGGTCTGATATGTCTCTAAAAGTGTAGTGTTGTTAAAATGTTTGGAACATGACATAGGTATAAGGGAGAAAATATCTGAACATCTACATAACACTAAACACATTATTTGCGTTTACATAAGTGGACAATATTAACGCTGTTAATAGTATATATCTTACTAATTAATTTCCAGAAATAGGTAATATTAATTCATACCTAGCTATATCAATCCACAACAATCAAGGGCTAAGACTTACTCAATTAATCGTATCGTATTATACGCATAATAGGATTAGAGATGCAGTAATCCGAGCGGGCGGACAGGAAGACAACGGTCGCTGGTATAAGTATCTATCCAAGCGATACTACCTAGTAATACCAGTAAGCGATACTAGACCATGGTAACGTATGCACACGTGAAGGGTTAACGAAATCAAATTGCAGTTTGAAATAATAGATACATTTATACACTCATACCCGTATTGTTTGATTTTCTGTATCGGTGAGACTTACAAAAAAAAATTAAATACTTGTATTATTTATAAGTAGACGCTCTCACTTCGCTCCGGAAACGTTGTTGCTCCGCTCCTATAAGTCATAGCGTGATTTTATATCATACTCTTTAGCAATATAATTATTTTACTGTATTAATAAATAATTATTATTGGAGATCACAAATAAGACATCGCTTAAGCTTTGGTTTCCTAGGAAAGCGGTGCCGTCATGTAGCGGCCGTAATACAGCGGTGAATGACGTCACTAGAACGTGGTCTATGTAAACGAAATGGCGCGGTTTCCTAGAGAGCGGTAACTGACACCGTAACGTAAAAAGCGGTGTCGCCATTTGCATGACGTCCGTCTTGTCGGTGTCCGATGGTTTGGTCAACGTTTTATTGATAGCGGTAAAGCTATTTTTAATACGTATTTGTGTTTTTCGGAACAACGTAAAAAATGAGTTCCAACTCTTGGAGCAGCGAGGACGATGAAAGGAGGTGTTTCAAATCCGGCCCACAATATGTACAGTACCTCGAAAAATCGAGAAAAATTCATGGAATTTGGGAAAAATAAAGATAAATTGTTCAAATGCATACTTTTTTGGTACAAATTTTGTGTTTATAATTCATTTTTATCAATTTTCAACATGGCGTCTTGCCAAGTTGTCATTGATCATAGATCGCGAACTGTCTACTGTCACTTTAAATGACAGAATTGTAGGTACATATGTCAAACTTCTATCAAATTAACCAATATGACGTGTGATGACAGCTTACCGCCATGACGGACTTTTGTTTTTGTGTTGCAATTTTAAGTGTACATTTTTGTGTTGTACCACAAAACTAAAGCAATTTAAACGAATTGGATGATTGAAAACTGTTTTAATTGTGTTTCTCCATTTTTGAGTATGGTATACAAAGTGGTGGCCGGGGCTCCATACATTTTGAAACATCTCCTTTTAATAGATTTCGTTCGTAACCACGAAGCAATATATAATATAAAGTGAAAAGATTATAGAAAAAGTCAACTGAAACAGAATTGGTGGCGTGAAATTGGAGAAATAATTATTTAATTCTGATGAATTATTAATTTCTGATGATAGTTCATCGTTCAAGTAAATTACTAAAGCTAAATTAAGGTCGTCCATTTTCTATCTAGGATACTTTTCGTTTGACGTTTATTTAAAAAAATTGACTGACGGTGTGTTAAAACGGCCCTGGAACTTTCCACATGTCATCACCGTAAAGACGGCCGTCTTATTGCGGCCGTAATATTACGGCCGCTATATGTCGGCACCGCTTTCCTAGGAAACCAAAGCTTTATACTCACGATTTGGTAAAATTTTGCCTGGCCAAGAATCGAACCCGGGGCCCCCGCTGCGTAGGGAGTGTTCGGTTCAAACCAATGATATTATAAGTAGGTCAAAACGAAGTAGATGTCTCTCGATTGATATTATAAGTACTTAGGTTAAAACGAAGTAGATATTATCTCTCTTGCTCGTGAAAAATGGGTCAATCAAATTCACCCAACTGCCATACGTACTTTTTATATAACTATCACTTTCTGTCTCGTCCGTTTTGTTACAAATCCAAAAGTGCATTTCGCATCGCATGAATAAAACATATAATTATGTAATTCAAACACTTCTCAGATAACGGTTGAAACCCTCTGACGTTCATAAGCCGTTAAGTAATTTCACCACTAGCGATCACTAAGTACCTACTTATTGATTTAGGTACTTATTGATCACTTAGGTCCCATTTGACCACTACCAATTACTATCTAATAAATGCCTACCACACTATTGATCACTTAGGATTATCCCAAGCCGTTGAGCCAGGATTTAAAGCGTAAAGTAGAACACCCAACTTCATAACTAACGGATTTCCGCAAATTAATACCTGATACTATTAACTATGTTAAATAGTTAATTTTTGCGAAGAGCCCCTCTTAACTCGAGCCGGATACGGTGTGTCGGGGAGATTGCGGCGTTATGTGGCCGTAAATTAGAAGATAGTCTGCCGGCGATAGGTGCTCTACCTTAAATATCTGGCCTTCTCGAGTATCTTCGGAGATAAAAATAAGATTCGCTACGTATAAGTAGGATCGGGTAAGTAACCATCTTCTTTTTTCCTTAATGCTGGTATGTTGTAGAATTAGAAGATAATGTGCACAGTTTTGTAGAAATAACACTTGATTTAGAATTAAAAGATAAACATCACAGAAGAATAAACATGGTCAAAGCTGAGATCACGAATCATTAAACAATGATTTATATCGATACTAATTTATTAAGAGTTACGTGCGCAATTCGAAGACAGGTCACTTGATTACTGATTTTAAAGCTGTAACCACACTCTAGCTATTGAATTTCTACGGAAATAAAAAGGCTAAACATAAAAAATGAATGACAATGATACAAACTACAATGCTCTGTGGTATAAATGCCATAGGCACAGAGACAAAAGATTACACACACACGTCGAGATATTTTTTTATGCTCAATATTATTTCTGATTCAACAGGATTTGAACTTACGAACCTTTGAACCGCACGCGCCGTTCGAACTGACAAACATTGCGCCAAACAGGTCATAAAACTAAACCAAACTCAATTCATTAGTAAGTACATTGCTTGGTAATACCTTAAGCGTGCAATGTATCCTTAAGACTAAACAGCAATCAGTGGTAAGCAGCCGGTTAACTACTGGAATGGCCGTCGTGTACGGCGCTAGTGGTACTTACGAGTAGTACAACCCTCAATTTTCGGAGCAGCTATGCAATCTCTCCCGACACACCGTTATCCGGGATTTAGTGCCGAGTACCGCGAAATCTGGGACTGGGATACTCTCTCAAATCCTACTTTTTTCGTTGTAGAACTGAGAGGGGAAATATAACTTTTTTTAATTTTCTGACTTTTCTGTTTCTGTTTTTTTAACTACAATATTTTATTGTTATCAATATTTTAGTCCGATTATTTTATTGTAAGTCTTAAATTCTGTGTTTTAATTTTAACACACACACACTCGGACAGACATACCGTTGAAAAAGTTTTCAGCTTAAATCGAATCTTACTGCATGTTCATCCCTAATATACGTCGTTTATTACGTTATACACATCATAGCGGAATCGCATTTTTACGCTCTATTTCGCGTATTTTTAGTACATTACGGGCTCACGACTACATGCCATTTAGCTTGAATGGTTGTCAGCGGTAACCGAGGGTAACTAGCGATAGTTACCCTCCCGCGCCAATTTACGGGCGCGTAACAGGAGCAATCTCTCCGAACACACCGTTATCCGGAATTAAGTGTCGAGCCTTGAGACTGCGGTGAGAAATCAAGGGCTAGAATAGGGTTGTCGCCTTTTGCTGAAGATTCAGTTATAACGAAAGAATTTATAAGAGAATTTTCTTGGCAGGTGTTTTTTGCCAATGTTTCGTAATTTTTTAATAAACTAACGCGTAATCATATCCCCGCAATAAGGCCGCTCACTTATATTACGAATACGCGAACCCACAAGTGTAAGTCGGACCTTCGCAAATAATTACGCGTAATGTTGACACGTCCGTATTCTAGCTGTCAAAGCTGTGACAATACGCAAAGGTTCGCGCGCATGTGAATGAGCGCGATGAGACCAATGAGGGTCGCTGTTTTTGTACTCACCAGTTGGCGTCACCGGCGAGTGAGGTCCTGCTGTCAAAGCCCACCCATACATAAACAGTGACAAGTGATATTCAGACAAGTGAGAAGCGACAGTGCCACAAACTTATCTGACCCGGTGGCCAAAATTGGAACTAATCCAACTATACTGTTGTCAGACAAAGACAAAGACAGTAGCGCCCTTCTTACCGGGTCAGATAAGTTTGTGGCACTGACAGCCAGACCTCACTCTGCACTAGCGCCTCTAGCGGCGAATTCACACGCCTTTACCCTCATTAAGCTTATTTGGCTAACAATTCAGACGTTCTGTCATAATGTAAGCAAATATATTTCAAAATAGCTGGTCGATACCTGATGGTAAGTGTTCACACGTAAATGCAGCCCCTGGGGACTTGTAGAAGTAAAGGCAAGTCCAAAAGGAAGCGCTATACGAATCCACTAGATTCATATTCATAGATTACACTAATTGTACCTCGGTGCCTATTTCGCTGCAATAACTACATAAAGGGCTTTAACCCATTATTGGCTCACTACTAGCATGACTTGTCCATTGTGGAATAGTGGAGAGCGTAGTGGCCAACAGAACTGTCGGAAGTTTTAATGACGCCCGAAGCCCTTCGACATGGCTTAACGATTGTTACTAAACAATAATAATTAGGACCTATGGTTTCACATTCCTGCAAAGCATGGAAACGCAAGATTATGTTTGCCACTAGTTATCACCCATCTACTGGCTACACTCGCTATTGCTTTACTCGACTTATCACTAAAGATCGGCGCTAATCGCTAAGCTATGGGCACTACTGACTTATTAATGATAATTAATTATAATTAATTCAGATTAACAATTACGTACAACCCTATTTATACAAGTATCTCAAGAAAACGAAGCTGGACGCTTCTTATGTAAGAGTCGCCGACTTTCAACTAAAACACTAAGTTTGCTCAATACATTCATTATGGCGGCCATATGCCCCAGTATCTCAGTTTGCGGTGACCCTGGGTATTAAAGCAAGCACGGATTCTATACATAGTCCAGGCAGACAGAATACTTACAAGCTTAGATAGAAAAAAGCATCCTAGTCAACTCAAAAACAACTCGACAGATTTCGCTCAAATAATGACGCTTAATTAAATGACACCACACGACTAGCAGCAGCTTTTGATAAACAATAATTATCAAAATTTATACATGCACAAAAAGTACCTAATATTACGTTACGTTAAGATGAACTTAAGAAATATGTATAGTCAAATTGAAAACCTCATTTTTTCAAGTTGATTATACGTTGTCTTAACGCTAATGCCTCTCACCATGGAACTACACAAGCAGAAAAATTGTCTTGTTAACTAAAAGCGTACATCCTGATCCCAGTTATAGTTATCCATCCATATTTCATCGCCGAGAGTCGGTCTCAATAATTTATCAGTTTTTCTGCACGACGAAGTTGAGTCAGACATAAATTCCGGTGCGGAAAGTTAATACGTGTGCGACAAGTTGTTGGGAGCAAAAAATATGAGCATCCGATGTACTTGGGGCGGGAGAATGGACGAAATCTATTCTCGGTATCTGCTTTATTGAAACAGTATTTTAGTTACAGGTCACCTTAATGCGAAGTTCGATCTATTGTCTTTTATTGATTTCGCTTGATAAATTTCTTCTTTAAATACCTAGTGGTACGTGTAACATTGATTTTCGAGGTGTTTGAAAATCCCTACTTCAAATGAAATTCTAGTATTCATTTCACTTAACTCCGCTTCTCTTCACTTCATTCCATTTCACTTCAGTTCAATGCAATTCTGCGCTTGTTTAGAGATCGAACGTCCCATATCAATCCTCAGAAGCAACTAATGTAACTTAATTATGTAATAACGTAATATATGTATGTAAGTACATATAATTCTAGGAACAACCTCCATTAGTTTATTCCAAAACTTGATAAGTTGGTTCATAAAATGTAAGAGCCTCGTTCATTATATATCGTACTTTCAGGATATGGGTGGAATGCAGAAATTAATAATTTTGTACGTAGTAAAACAATAGGACAGTGGAGTGGACAGTTTCTTTATAACACAGTAGCCAATGAGGGTAACCGCGTGTGGATTCGCCGCTAGAGGCCGCTAGTGTAGAGGGTGGTCTGCCTGTCACTTCTCTCTTGTCTATTCACTGAATAGTATTCAGACAAGTGTCACTTGTCAATGTTTATGTATGGGCGGGCTTTGACAGCATGACCGCCGTCTGCAGTGGCGCCAACTGGTGAGCACAAAAACGGTTACCCTCATTAGTTACTATGTTTGCAAAGCAAGGGGTTCGTTCATGGTGGGGGCAAATATTTAATTAATGTGAGAAAAAGTTTTGTTATTGCTCGTGGGTATTGGTGATCTGTTAGTTGTATTGCCCTTGCCATTGAATGCTATTATGGTTGTGTAAGGCACTTCTCACATTACGCTATTCATGAGATACGCGACTGCAACGCTACCCAAAATTAGTATGTATTTGACACTTTTAACTGACAGAAGACGCATTGTCCTGTCAGTACATAGTGTCAAATACATACTAATTTTGGGTAGCGTTGCAGTCGCGTATCTCATGAATAGCGTTGTGTGAGAAGTGCCCAAGTGCATATCGTCATCTATTTTGTTATTTCTAAATTACAGTACAATAACACATAACGCTTTACAAAAAAATTTACTTAAACTGCCAGTTTTTCTTGCAAATCCAATTGCAAGAGACATTCCCAGTTCAGATTTGGGTCGAGCTCCGGTTTGTTCGACTTCAATCTGGTTATTTAAAATTGAATTCCCGCTCTTCCTTTGACTTTCATTCAGAGCTGAGCTGTTTGTGAGTCATAAAGTCATGTCTTAGTCCTTTTTTAATTTTTGTTATAACTTTTAATGGTCTGTTGGTAATTGTGAAACTTTTATTTATTATTCGTTCTCAGTTAATTCACTCATACTTTTTATACGAACAGCTAGTAAGAAATACATTTTAATGATCATAGTATATCCTTCTATCCACCGCATTAGTACCTCTCTTTTTATGAAATTAAGGTAGCAAACTCAACACCACCCTTCCGCTGCCGCTCATAAAAACTGTAAGCAACATATCGTCGACGATACTGCAATAGCGCTGAACTACCATTTGCAATACCGCGAAATTGCAAAAAGTAGCGAAATTCAAATTTACGCACCGCGCCGTTGTAGTCTGTCTTTGGTGTGTTTCAGTGAACACGCTACTTTGAATAAGCTAATCAGAACCTCTCTAACCTCTGTCGCTTCGCTGCAATAGCGCGGTGCGTTTGCCGCGGTTGTAGTTGGAGTAAGTCAATACCGCGCAGTTGCGCTTTATGTTTCATTTTTTACTCTTTAATATAGTTTCAATTACGCGTATCTGCCCTTTTATAACATTATAAGACTTGATATTGATACAAAAAAAACGCGTAAGTGCCATAAAAGTTAAACTACTAGAAGAACCGCAAATTTTCTACCACTGACTGATGGCTTGGTACTGTAAGGACCCTATATTTCAATAAGATGCGCTTATCATTCTTAATATTAAAATTATACAGTTTTTTTTATCTCCTGTAAAATTATCAATGTTGTAGTTACGCACTATTGCAAATAGTAGATAGGCACTATTGCAGTATCGTCGACGATATGGCAAGACTCAATTACTAGTTCGAAATACATGCTGCAATTTACATATACTTACAACAATAAATATTTTAGACATCATGCAGTCTCTTGTCAACATACTCGTAAATTGAGCAAAATCCCTCCTGAATAAATAATTCCACTCCACTCTATTCCTCCCATCGCATAAATAAACTATCCAAAAATCCATCCAAAATTAATACGTACGGAATGCAAGTTAAGAATAGCCCCCGTGATTTATGTGCGCCGAGCAGGCTATTAAGACATCCAAGTAGCGATAAATCATAGCTGGACGAACGTTTGTGGCCATGGCAGAGGCTCCGAGGTTAAGCTGAATATAATCAATTAAATTGAATATTTCTTACGCTGTCTTTACTCTCGTTCGGTATAAGAATAACCACCTTCGAAATCCTATTAATAATATTTCAGACTGTTAGTCATCGTACATCGTACATCGTAGTAGACGTTTAATTCCGATCCATAATAGCCAGTTTATAATAGTTATTTTTTATGGATTTATGAGGTCAAAGTTGGAAGGCATGCAGACTGTAAAAGGGAATCCGTAAAAATATAGAAATCATGAGTTTCATTACATTTCAAAATTCTATTAGAATAACAGTTCTAAGTACCTAATTCAAGTAATGTCTGTTTTGAGCTCATCGCAGAATGAAATGGCAGATCAATAGCTTGAAATATGGTGTCTAGACTCGCTCTGTGACAAGTTATTTATTTTAAAATCTTTTCGAAAACATTCATTGATTGAATTTAGGGCAATGATAGAGTTTTGACAGACCGAACAAACAATTCATTATCTGGGGGCACGGCAGTGCCCCCGCCAAGTCGAGCGCGAAGCAACACTGCCGTACCATCCTTTACTGGAACCATTTCGCCGCATTTTCCGACTCCTACTTGAGAACCTCTGGCTTAACCTTACACTTGGCTCAACTTGGTCTAGAGATTTCATTACTTTTTAGAGATAAACAAACAGCTCTATCGAGACTTGGCTATTTTTTACATATTTTTTTGGTGGGATCGTTAATTATTCAGTTATTATATAATGGAATAAGATGATAAAATGAAAAAATACAGTAAACAAAATTAATCAGTGAAGTAGTCAAAAGAATTATCTACTAAAACTAACCGACCTATTGACAATTGTACTAAAAATTGTACTGTTGTTGCTGTAAAATAATTTTTACTTCATAATATACCAAACTTTCTGCACTTATAGAAAAATAACCGCATATTTTGAATGTCTCATAACTTTTCGGTTATAGCTTCCTGAGTGCGAACCAAAACGAAATCCGTGTTGTATCTCCGTGGTTTTTTGTTCCGGAGATAAGTGAGTTTTACGGCGAGGGTGGCTTTGAGTTGGACGTTCTGTGTAATGGACCTTATCTTGAAATGTTTGGCTGACTTTAATTTGGGGTTAAGTTGAAAAGGGCCCTTTATTTTAGGGTCCGTCGTTTGAGGAATCACTGCGTTATGTTACAAGGGGACGAAACATGAAAAAACTCTTGCAAAGATACCGTAGGTCCTTACCTTTAATTTGTAACAGGTTGTATAACAAAACCTCTGGTCTAGTTTTTTCAACAACTATAAAATACTCTTTAGAGTTAAGTCTTTAAAAGACTTACCTTATTTTGTGAGTATCTTTGTGCTACATATAACAACTTTGTGCTATATATTGTGGAAGTGGCTTTAATGCTAAATCTTTGATGTAACAGAAACAAAGTACCTACTGTTGACGAACATGGCAATAATTTACTCATTTTGGTGGATGTACTACGAGTTAACTCGTCGAAACTTGAATTTTCCTTGAACTCGAGGATGATGTAATCCCGTTCAAAATTATACTCTATGCCATTCTAGTGAGGTATGTGCTATCTTGTTTGCCTTAAGAAAAACCGTGAAGATAATAACATCTACCTAGAACATTACATGACGACCACGACCGCTATGTCAAGAGCGTACCGACTAAGAAGAAGAAGACCTTGTTTGTGAATATAAAAGTCTAATTTAAATCGAAAATGTAAAAAAAAATCTTTACATTATTACATTGCAGAAAATGGTAGTGAGTCTTGTTGGACTGTTAGGCACTTCTCACACTACGCTATTTATTAGCTACGCGACTGCAACGCAATCCCAAATTCGCTGTATAATACACTTCTCACTGACAGCAGACTCATCGTAGACGCGTCGCTTTCATACATTGACAAGATCCGAGTCGATTGCAAATAGCGTTGTGTGAGAAGTGCCTAAATGTGTGGTCGCCAGGTGAGTGCTGAGTAACTTTCAGTTTGATTACATAACGGCACAAGTTATATGGACTGGGCAACCAATCGACAGTTCTGTTTAACTTTACTTACAAATTGATTTCCCTTAATAGTTATTAAACTTAGTACATGTGACGTGGTAAGCTGTTTTTAATTGCATAATTATATTTTCTGTAATGTTTTACCTTAATCTTTGTTGGTGATACGCTGAATTTGACATGCTCGACCTACCTATGTATAAAGAACGTAACTTGCAACGTATGTAACGGAAATTTTTATGTGTTATCTATGTAGATATTTGTCACACTCATGCACTTATGTGAGTTTAATTTTTGCTCTTTACCTCATCACTTTTGACTGGGTGTTCCGATTTTGATGATTATTTTTTTGTTAATAGTAGTTTTTTGGTACTGCTTGTCGTATGGTATTGTATAAATTTGAGCGACATTTTTTTGAGTGATGTCGACTTTAAAGTTGTTTTTTTTAAGTTAGTCATTTGTACCAATGTTTCGTTTTTATAATTGCCTTCCAAATTCGGGCCATTTATTATTTGTAGATAGAGCTGTAATTTTTTCTAAAGTGAAACAAGAAAGGAGACGGTCATTAGTAGTTACTTTTTAAGGGGCCTATAGGTGGTAGGGCGTAGAGCTCACCCGGGGAAGTACCACCGCCCGCCACGGTACTTAGTACCACTCCTACCGTGTAATAATTGTTTTAAGAACAATTGTGTTCCGGATAGGAAGGTGTGGAGCCGGTTACACTTTTTTAGAGGCGACCATCTCAGTCCTCAGGGGTAGCAACGCATCTATGACCGAATTAGAACGAGACTCATTGAGTCTAGTTCTGGGTCGGTCACAGTTGTCATGGGCGGCAGCGGAAGGTGATGCTGCATGCTCGTTTGCTATCTTAATTCCATAAAAAAAGTAAAGCTTTAAGCCACTTCATTGTTGTAAATATCCATTTGCACAAATAGAAAATCGAATCAGTTTAGAAATAAGGCATTTTATTCGGAGCGATGCAAATTGTACCAGCAATGAATAATTAGATTACCGTCGGAATATTCAATGACAAATGTTTGCGGGCCTTGTTAAAATCTGTACCAACATAGCAATACTTTCATAATGCGAACAGTTGAGTTCGTTGCGAAGGCGTTGTTAGCAAAATAAATTTACATTATTTACGTATATTTCTGTACACACACGCAAGGATAAGTATGTTCAATCTAGAAGTCGTTATAATTACATGGCACACAAATGCCAGCTATCCGCCTATGTGAATAAAGTTCGTTTAGGATTACGGTGGGATCTAAAAATGCCCCTAGTAAATTTTGCTTACAAGCTAAATTGAGCTGTGAGCACTGATAATAAGTTTGATTTTTGCGGGGAATGGCAATTCCATATATGCTCGGCGACACAAGCATAATTTGTGTTACTGTGTAGGTTTCTCCTTGTTCATTACCCTTTTAAGGTTTGTCGGAAGCTTTTAAAACTCTTAATCAAATAAAATAATTTCATACTGTGCATATAGGTATTAATACGCTTAAACTGTTGGATTCCAACGACATGCATGCATTCGTGACATGCATGCATGTCGTTGGAATCCAACAGTATATACAAATACTTTGATATTTACCGTTTCGAAATGATGTCCTAATGGTAGCCATTGACGATACATCCATTTGGAATGCTTCTAAATGTATGGAGGCACTTCCAAATGGAAGTCTTCCATTCAGAAGCACTCCAAATGGACGCATCGTCAATGCCTAGCTTAATAAGAGATGAAGAATTAAAAGAAACTTTACAGCACATGCTTTAAAAATTATGCTGAAACGAACATTCAAGACTTACCCCATCTATTTAAGACTATCCCATAAATTTATAATAAATTACATACCTAATTATAATACATTAAAATTTATGAGAATAATTTTATAAACACTGATTTATATATGTAATATTTTCATTTATATTTAATAAATATTTCGTCAAGTAACGATATTTTAATAGAGATAAAATATTTAGAAAATGCTTCACAATGTTTACGTAAATGATTACAATGAATTAATTATTTAAATAACTCAGACCTTAGCCTGCTGTCTCGTCAGAGTTGTTGTAAAAACCTAAAACATTATTATATCTTCAAACAAGATTTATAATGAAGATAAGAATAATATAATTACTAGAATTAATTATTCAAAGTTTATGGAACATCTTTGTTATTACTTCTGCAGCTCTTTATACAAGTTTCTTCTTGTAATTAAGAATGACTACAGAATTCCCTACTTACTTGCTTTATAAGGGATCGGTGGAGGAAATTATTGTGAAGGGTCTAGTCTAAGCCGAATAATAACTGTAAATTGAAAATTAAAAAAAAACCTCCGACTTTTGGATAGCCCCATATAGTATATTACGAGTGAAATATAATAAATTCATTCATTACAATTCAATTAATATCAATAAGCTTTCCTCCATCGATAAATATTTGTTCACTGCGTAATATCGAGATGGTGCTAAACTGCTAAATGCCTTACTTCATTTTGGAAAAGAGCTTATATTCTTCAAATTGCTGAACCAATTTCTACCAAACATGGCTAAAAATACTGCAAGGAAATGGGCTGTAAACGTTAACAAACACACTTGTCGCCCCTACAATTTTCGGAAAATCTCCTCGACTTCTTTGGGATGCCATCACCAGATCCTGGTGTCCATATTATGGGACTACTCTTGAAATAACTACTTTCCAACACAAAAAGAATTATCAAAATCAGCTCTTAAACGAAGAAAAAGTCGCTGAACACACACAAAGAAGCATTTTTACGGTCGAATTGAGAACTTCCTTCTTTTTTGAAGTCGGTTAAAAAGATTGCTGTCTAACGATACGAGTAGAGTGAGTAAGAACCTGCTCTACGAAGCATGCTTAAGGTATTTCCCATACTTAGGTACTTAAGAAATTTGCGAGAGGCGAAACGCATACATTTTGATGATCTGGCCTTGAAGGACGTTGATTAATTAATTGAGTCTGTGTGATGCTACCTACAATAAACGAATAAATAACACACGGGCATAAGCAATGTTGTCTCAATAATACCAACAGCATGAACGGTAACTATTAAGGTAATATTCTTCGATGCAAAATCAATTTTGTTATAGTCTGCTATGCATACAGACAATTAAAATATCGGCCTTTATGGTGATGGTGACCATGCCGGGCCGCCGTTCGAAAGGTCTTGGGTTCAATTCCTAGCGAAACGGAAATTTGATCCATGAATTTGAATTTGTTTTCAGTATGGGTTTGTATCCTTATCATAATTTGATATTCATAACAAACTTCTCACTTATTAGAAAAACTTCGATAAAATATCTACATAGGTACTGGCATATCATATAAGGGAACTTCGACTAGGAATACTTCGAACTTCGGTAAAACCAAACTTGGTAAATTCATTGTGTTAAGACACGCTTATCAAATAAATAAATAAAATAAATAACGCTCCACACTCAAAGCCCCACACTAGGATTCCCTGTGTCGTGGGTACCTTGGACAACACACAAGACAAGGACACACACCCAGACCGAGAACGGAAATTTAAACTCATCATTCAAATTGCCGCCTCGCTGGGAATCGAACCCAGGACCCTCGGAACAGCGATCGGCGTGTTAACCATTGCGCCATTCGGGTCGTATCAGTAATGGAATGGTCGCTACAAGTACCCTTTAACGGGTGTCTACTAAACCAGTTTATGAGGGACACAGATAATGGCAACTTGGATGTCCTTTTATGGGCTCTACGTCCGGGGAAATGATTGCTTCATTATTATGGCACTTATTTCTGATTTTATCAAGGAATAACAAAGCTGATGACAATTTAACACCAGCGTTTTTCGAGGGATGAAGTGGCTATTATAGTAATGGAGGATTTCTGTGATATATAGAAAAACACATTAATTTGCTTAAATATATATTTTATTGTTGGCCTACAACGCATCGGTGTTGCGTTTGAGGTTACTGATGTCTATGGACGATGGTGACCGTTTACCCTGAGGTCTTTCATCTGCTTGGCGACAACCCATTAAGCCTCATTGTGCCTACATCTCATTGTGCCTCGTGTGGATTTCGAGCATGTGATTAGTGAATCGCGCACAGCTCCGCTCCGCTCCGCCTCAGTGGAACGGCACCCTAACGACACACTACTGACCACGGCTCCCCATTATTGAGAATTCCTAGAGCATCCTCCACCCATGGATGTAGAGTAATTGATCCAGAGTAACCCATGGATGTAAGTCAAGATGCGCCCGTAACATACATAAGGCGCACGACGAGTGGTCAACATTAGGTTGTGTGATTGAGTGATTGATCAAGTCAGTGTGTTGTAGACAGCAGCGAGTTACACATCTTCCTTACGCAAAATTGATTTCAGTAATTACGTCCGCAAATGTAGAAAATATGGCTTCCTGTGCCTTCAAAAATATTCTAACAATTCAAGAAACACAAATAAAGTCCAAAGGAATCACATTTCATTATGTAAACATTGAATTGTAAATTATTTTCACTATTTCTAAAATAATAACTTTAGTAAAATGGCGCGTGACATAGGTAAGAGTGACAGAGACAGCACGACTAAAACTTTCAAACGCGGAAGCGAGATATCACAATGTAATCTGTTCGTTTTCAAATATAGTAACAAATTTCAATTGCGCCAACTTCACGCACAAAGCGATTCAATTCAAAATTGGATTGTTACAACTTGACACAAATTCGAACGTGCAAGGCAGGTCTATATTATGTAATGTCTATGCCTCCACCACGCTACTCCAGTGCGGATTGGTGGAGGGGGCATCCGCTTGTTTGTCGGGAATATATACCTACGTTTACTAATATTAATCACAAAAAAGAGTAGGTATTAGGTAGGTAAAGGTAGATATTGCTATCGCGGATTTATTTAGGACTATTTTAAACCATCCTATTGTATATTTTCTTCGTGGATCTCAATATTGTGGTCAATTTACACAAATAATATAAGTTGTAAGTAATTACAGTGGCTAAGTGTTATTCTGATGATGAATATTAATTACTGTAAAGTTTCATCTAAATCCTTAAAGTAGTATTTACGAGAAAGAATAACAAAAACACATCCATTATATATGTAGGACTATCCAAGTGCGGTTTATTATTCCGATCTTACTAATTGACAATATCGATTGCCTATCAAAACTAACTAAGCTGCATCCACTTGAACCAGTTCAAAATAAAAACTGATCGCATCGAGGACGAATAATTATCTTTTGCAAATCCTCGTGGTAGAAAACCAATTACTTACAGCAGTCGCCAAGACGTTAAAGAAGTCAGATTCACATCACAAGAGCTTCACAAAGAGGCTTCCAACTGCATTCAGCGCATTCAGACAAAGGTTTATCAGAAAAAACGCAAAGAGGAAACTGATAGGTATTGTCCGAGCCCAACAATGTCTGTCAGAAACATCCTGCCTCTTCTGAAGGTAAATACTGGATAGTTACTGTTATAGAGCCATTGCTCTGAGTAATAAACTCTTCAGTTCATTTATTAGGCTCATGCCAATCTCTTTTATTTAGATTCTGGTTGACTATTGAGTTTATAGTCTTTCTTCGTTAATACCAAGATAGCAATGCTTTTTCAGATCGCTAGCGACTGACGCCATCCTTCTAAAATCTTGAGATTTAATATTTTACTCGTTTACTTACATATCTAATTGTATATTACTAGTAAACCCTGTCCCACGTGATTATTTTAACTTACATAACATACCCACAAATGAATCAATTGCAATAAAGCAAGCACTAAACTTAAATCAGTTAAGCCGTGTCTGAGGTTAGCACAAACAAAGGCACATGACATACAAAGAAAAAATCTAATAATGATTGTTTTCGGTTCTATTGCAGTAATAACTACTGCTGTACTTACTTCTCGTTAAGGACATTACACGGTAAGTAATCCTTTTCTCCTCCATCCTTACACCCTCTACATCCTGCACCCTACACATCCCTTTACATACACCATGGTTTCGTTGAAGCTTTCTAAAATCATGTTGGCTACTCTCTTCTACATCTTATAGTCTTTGAATGTCCAAAAACAATGACCAATAGCTCGTATATCGGCATAATATTGGCTCATAAAATATAAATGCAAAAATTATGCTTTATATTTCCGTTAACTAGCTGCGAGAATTTTCATTATAGATTTATTTAAAATTTATTATTATATTAACAAGGTCGATGTTTGCAGGGTGCCTCATATTTACTGCGTGTAGTTGGAACATGTTTATTGCTCTCATAAAATCAATGAGCCGGTTTGATGGAGCGGGTTCATAATTTCATCGCAGCTGTGAGTAAATATTACCAAATTGATATCCGTAATATATTCTTGCAGATAATTTGTTGTGGTTCGGGAATTTGACGTAAAGTAGTAAAATTATGGATTCCTTCTTTCCATTTGTAGGTTTGTCGTTTTCGTTTCTTAGGAACGTCAAAATTTTTTCATGGTAAGTATTATTTTTTTCGAGGACATCCTATCCCATTCCATATACGATATACAAAAACGAACTAGATGGAATGGAACCAAACTAACTACTAACTACTTACTATGTATTAGTATTTAATGTCACTTGTTCGAAATATCGCCGTACAAAATACATATCGTGTGTACCCATATTACAAACATGTAAGTAATGAGAAAGTTTACTTATTTTTTGTATTTATTAAAAATAAAGCTATAAATAAAATGAATCAAAACTGTAAAAAAAAATCTTAAATAAATGAAAAAGTTATGGGATTTGAAATACACACACGCACACGCTCGGCACTTCGAAAAGATACCTACCTACCGCCTTTCTAGACGCCATACTATGATATTTACTCGCGGTATATCCAGGCCGATATGTCGCGAAATATTGTTCGCTACACGCTATCAGAGACCCTTACTAATAAAGCATTTACTACAAACCATTACGGCCATTAAATAACCAATACTTATTACTAATTATTAGTAACAACCATTTCATTATGCTAATAGCCAGTAATGACAAGGTGAACCACATGTCGATAATAGATGGTCGTTCTCACCTGTAAACGTTATTACTAATACATTACAATATATTATTGACCAAAATGGTATAGGCTGACCCGCTTATTAAGAGTTACTCATAAAGGTAATAAGTGATTACTATATTCAAATGCAAATAGTTTTTTGCGAATAGCCGTCAAAATGAAAAGATCGGTAACTTTGTTAACAAAGATTCCTATAAAAATTAAAAAAATCTGTAATAATAGGCATTCAATATTTAAGACAAAAGTACCTTCTACATTCGACACCTATATATTTTTTGCAGCGATTGAGGATATAGTACGTAATTTAATATTTATTTGAATCCGTAAAAAATTTTTTTGAAAGAAAAGTACTTTTGGATGAACTACATAAACAAATTATCTAAAAGCCTTTAAATTCACAAGAGTAGCGCCAATTAGAAAAGCTTTTACCATGAAGTGGCCCGTTAAAGGTCTATAGATGAATACAGTGCCACCAACACTTAGCACACAAAACAGTATTAGCACCATTTACACGAAACAGACAATATAGGTACTACCTAATAATAAAACAGGTCCATTGTGTCGACCAGACTGGGTCAGGGATACTGAAATCTTTGTGCGACTTAGTACTTAATGCGGTTATTTGAGAACAAAAGAATCCATTTGCATAAAATATTAACCTTCGGAACATTAAAGGTAAACTTCTTGAATAATATAAATTCGGGAGGTGGTCCCACTCAGTAGCTTTTTTGTAAGAACCGATTGCTAATACCTTTCATCAAGACCATTTTTGTAGGGTATCTATACTACCCATTAAAGTTCTGTGGAAGGTCGGTGTGGTATGCTCTCTGTGGTTTAATTTAGTGATAAGATTTTACTGTTTGGATCTCTAAAAGAACGTGACATAATTGGGGAGTAATCACAAAGCTGTAATCCTAGAAGAACATCGGTAAAGTAGTCGTCGTTAAAAATCTTCAGAAAAGGAATAGAACTGTTGTTAAGATCCATAGAAGTGTCGTACCTCTTGCAGTTTGCCCACTTCTAATGCCATATCTATTGGAATACGACTTACGTGTTCAGGAGGGAAGCATAAGGGCACAGTTCCCATCGGAACGTCACATCATGTGGAACCTACTTCATTATTATTCGACATTGTTGGCGCAGCAGTAAAACGTTAGTACCGACCGCTGACAAAGCGGTTTTTGATGTGTATTTGCACTAAAATAGTAAGGACTTACGTTCAAGTGGAGCGTTGTGATGACCGATGATCTCTGTATGCGACTTACGATCTTCTACTTGTTAGCTTATTCAAACTGAATCCAATACACGCTCACCCATCCCACATACACACACGTCACCTTCGATATTTAGCGATTATGAAAGTATATCTGAACGATGAATATCCGCAGAACTTAAATACTACGCGAATGGCCCAAAGAGCATGCGGTTCGGTCGCTAACCAGAATTGTATTAGTTGACACATGAAGTTATTGTACCGGCCGCGATTATCAAAATAATGAGGGTAGATTTGAATTTACGCCTCACTGGCGCGAACAGCAATCTTATGAGCGAGCTGCTTTAATTAAACTTTGTTTTTTCTCGTTTCCAAAGATCGTTACTAAATCATTAATTACAACACTGACAAATCCTCGAGCATACCATCGGTAATAGGCAATTATCTGAAACTTTAAAAAACTCTTACTGGGTCAGCGTTCAATTCCGACGAAACAGCTGCCGACGAAGCTATTTTGTGATAGACCCGATCGATCAGGGCCGATGACGAAATCTCAGTTTTAACTAGATTTCAGTCTGCAAATTTGAAATTCCAGTTTCTGGAGTCTGTGAAACTTTTCAGAATTTGTCTCCGAGCCTAAAAAAAATTGTAATTGGCTTGTAACCCGATATCACTTCAATTTAGAAAACAGGACTAACTATCACTAATAGTTCCCGTCCTCATACTTATTGATTACTACCAGGTAGGTCGCCTACATGTTTTTCGGCTATAAATAAAATGAATAGTACCATCTATGGATACATTTTCACTAGTGAACCGCCCTCGCTTCGCTTCAGGACCGTAGGTATCAGCCGCGTAAGCCCCGCTCCTGTAAGAATCTCGGGTTAAAAAGTAGTCTATGTGTTATTCTGATGTATAAGCTAAATTATTGTAAAGATTCATTAAAATCCATTCAGTAGTTTTTTGGTGAAAGAGTAACAAACATCCATACTTACAAACTTTCGCGTTTATTTAGTATCCAGTATAATATGTAGTAATAGTATAATATACTAAATAAACGCGTATTAAAGTAGTATTTTCATAAAGCTGATACTACATACACTCTATCCGCTCTTCCGCTACGTCATAATACACTTCGATACGTATTAGCGGTATGAAATTAACGAGGTTCGCTTGATTGGGCATGTTCGTAATTTCGTCGAGCAACGGAAGGAAAATTGGGCAAACATTTGGTATACTTATTATAGACTACAGACAGGCCCATGTCAAAAATGGATGGGTCATATGAACCACCAGGTGATGTATACAGGACGATATAAGAGCACAAAATAATAAGATTCAGCACTATGACGCCACTTGTAAGCTGTCCAACTGAGTGCTGGTGAGAATTCAAAAGTTTAACCCTCGATTTTTTCCCCTTGTCGCATGATTTTTGTACGGCGTTGCGGAATAATGGATAAGAAGCTGTATTGAAACAGTATGAAACTGATGCCGTACAGAATCAAATGACCAAATTTACCCTGGAATTGTCAAAAAATAAAAAAAAAAACGACTTTGTGGCGCACCATTTTTTACGGGACTGCGCGCTTTCTTATTATTTTTCATGGATCTATCGATGGTGAAAATGCCGTACAAAAATCATGCGACAAGGGGAAAAAATCGAGGGTTAAACTTTTGAATTCTCACAAGCACTCAGTTGGACAGCTTACAAGTGGCGTCATAGTGCTGAATCTTATTATTTTGTGTTCTTATATCGTCCTATATACATCACCTGGTGGTTCATATGACCCATCCATTTTCGACATGGGCCTGTAGTCTATTAGGTATGTTGACCCAAAAGTCACTCATAAAAAAATTATGCAATACAATATTTTTTTTTGACAAGGGCTACAAAATCATTGTAAATAGTGTTTATCTATTCCAAATAAAAACTAGTGTCCAAATAAATGATGGATAACACTTAAGTTTGTTTAGAACGACCTCTAAAACTACGAGGACTATATTTCTAATTAAAACTTCTAGGCAAATCGAAGCTTAACGACTTTTATGAATACTTTGGAGCTATAAAATGCTACTGGTAGAAAATAATAAAAACTTAAAAATATAGGGAGTAAAGGACTCCTTCCTTCTCCATCCTTTTTTAATTCAAAATAGATCGTATTGCATCATGCTGCACAACGCATGAGCTATGGCGTAGTCCATTAGATCTTGCTGGGCTGGGCACTAGTCTAATCTCAAGGGAAGGGTAATTTGCAATTTATACAACAATGCAAACTCACAGTTAACTTAAAAGCATTAAGAACATAGTGAAATCTAACATGAATAGCGGTCCTCTCGAGGTTTGTAAATATTGAATTTTCTTGTTAATGTGCCGTTCCACTCTAAGCTCTTTGTTTAACCCTATAGCTGAAATAACATACTTGTAAATTTACCGACATTATTACTTAGCGCGCGCCGGGTTAAGTGCTACTATAAAGATGCGCTCGGTTGGATTGTTTGCCTAGATTTATAAGGATTTTTGTAAAAATAAAATACACTTTTATTCATTTTATTGCATGCTTTATATTATAAGAGCATAGTAAAGCCGAGTGAAATAATGTTACTTCATAAATCGTGTGTTGTATAACTTGCAAAATAAACTAAGCGTTTATAAGGTTTGAAATAAATATAAATTTATCCAGAATATTTTAACAGCAGAGTTTCATAATGCGTGGAATCTTTATTATTTATTTATTTACTATAGTTTCGCTTGCGTGGAATTCATTTATAACACGCGCAAGTCTAAAAACTGTTTATGAGAGAAATTTTATATTAATTTGGATGTTAATAATAACTCTTATAAGGAAAAGGGGTCGAACAATTTTCAAGTGAATCCAATGAAGAAATTAAATGGGTCAAAATTTTCTTTTTTCATCCCCCTATTTCCTCTCTTAGTGGTCCCCTACTCTCCCCAAAGAGTTAGTTCTACCAGCGGTCAACCTAGTTAGGAACGCCTGCACCCGATAGCAGTGATGAGAGATTAATGACGTCATCATGATATTGCTACAAAAGAAACCAAAGGAAAAATAAATTCTCGTGTGAGAAGGTTTGTTGTTAGAGCGGTATTTATAATGCAGGTTGCCGCGTGTTCTCAGAGTCTTACTACTATGATATAGAGAGCTTCGTGACAGACAGACGACCGACCGAGTCTTAGAATAGAATCCCATTTCCCCTTTGATTAAGGAATCCTTTAAACGATGTGACAAAATCTGAGTATCATATTCAAATATGAGTTCTTTAATCTAGAAACCAATTTAACGTTCACATTGCTCGTAATTCAAAGGTTTAATCCATCGTCTGACAGTATGCGTAGTCCTACATTTTTAGCATTTCATAACTCAATTTTCAAAGAAAAAGTCTCGCTTAGGCATGGGAAGAGCGTTCTGTCAGGCCAACATATAAGAATACTAAGTTAACTTTACACCCTTTGTGCTGAGTCTCGATTGTGTGCGTATCATGTATGTACGCATCTTCCGATGCAAACGCACGAACAGCAGGTACTATTGAAATCTACCTATATTAGCGCTTCGGCGCAAAATGTACAAAACGCAAAATGAACATACCTAAATTAATAAAGAACTGTAAAAACTTACATGTTACTTTAATAATGTATTCCGTGTGAGAGAGATTGTAGATTAGCTCAAGCTCAGTAACAGGATTTAGTTCATACCACTGACTTTTCTACAGTGCGCCATATTTGGTTAATGTAACGTCACAGTCAGTAATCAGCGGACAATGAAGATGCTTCCGACGCTACCTCATTTGTTAAATTATTACGAGTAGCGTAAAAATGCAAGCTGGTGAAATAGAATCCTCAAATTGTAGTCTGATAACAAGTAGATTATATGTGTGGGTAGTCCCTACCTGTTTTTTTTATGGAATTAAGGTAGCAAACGAGCATGAGGCACCACCCTTCCGCTGCCGCCCATGGCAATTGTGACCGACTTAGAACAAGACCCAATTTCGAGACTAGGATGGTTAGTCCAGTTAGTAGATGGTATTAGAATATTAGTTGATTAGTTTGTTAATAAGTGTGTGGACAGGGACTGTTAGTGATAGTTAGTCCTGTTAGTTAATATGAGTAATTGTCCAGTTAGTAATGATTAGTATGAGTCTCGTTCTAATTCGGTCACAGATGCGTTGCTACCCCAGAGGACTGAGATGGTCGCCTCTAAAAAAGCATAAAACACGAAGATTCTTTGGAGGTAGGTACTCTATGACCTGGGAAATTTAGTATAAATCAACGTTAACACAGCAATTAAGGCAACGTCTACGTTGCATAGCATCAGTAACAAAAATACGTCTACGTGATAGTGGAACGACCTTTTGTTTACTAGCGAATATGAGGAATATTTACTAACCAGTTACACACTATACATATCAACATACTGGTTATTTGGCATTTTTCATACATACAAAATCCGTTTCATACTGGTCGACAGGCTGGTTTATAAAGTCATTTTGATATCGACGTCAAATATGTAGATATGTAGTCCAGCGTACATACCGGTACTAACGATTATAACATGAAAATTGTGTGAAAAAGCGATTGTTGTAGATCGCTGGCTTTGGAAGGTGTTTATTTGTTTTAAAGATTGCCTGCGGAAAGAACAGCGTACACTCATTAATACAAAATATTAAATTTAGGCAAATAAGATCTAATGCCTTATCTAAGACCTAATCACTAGTCAGTTAAAATGTCTCTTACGAGTCGTATAAGTACCTTTGATCTTACTCTTGAGGTCCTTTAAGAGACTCTTACAGAATTCTGACTGACACATGCGTCAAAAAGTTTTGTTGTTCTACACAATTTTTTTATAGTACAAGTACTTGGATGTGTAGTTAGATATTGAAGTGAAATATGTATAGCAGCAGGTCAGTCTCGATTTAGCGTGTATTCCTCGCCAAGCTATAGGTATTTTTCATCAAAATTTCTTAATTTTTTTTACTACTATTTTGCCATATTTCTTTGATGTCGTCAACTATCCCTTGATGTATACCACCAGTAAGAACAATATTTTTCCATCTTTCACATCTGTCAAGCGTCCGGAAACGGCTAACAATTTTGTTACACTTATCGATTAGTTCACAAATCGCTTATCTCGTGCAATGAGACCAAAGCCTCATTCCTCAACAAAACCGCGCCCAGGGTCCTAATCTAAATAACTATTTTTCAATATAGCCAGCAATATCGGATGTTATGAATTTTCGTCTAGCGTACAGCGTACGTGTTTCAAATATATTACGTTTTGGGCAGGAAAAAATGTACGGGGGTAACTCGATGCGTACTACATATAAATTTCTAAGATTCGACGTCAAATGTACCGTGAACGTGGTTATGTGGCTGTTAGGGTAATAAATATTGTTTTGTAATAGAACGGATTTTGTTTTTTATATTTTAAGTCTCTATATCTTATATAATGCAACGGAGGATTTTTATGCCTGAGGAGCAAGGTCTGCAGGAGTTGGTGATATGACATGTGCTGAAGCGAGGGCAATTTTGGCATACTGGTGATGCTAGATGTGGAGTGGAGGGGTGCTATTGAGAGGCGCGGTGCTTTGAGGAGAGTAGTGCTTTAGTGGAGAGGAGAGAAGAGGAGAGAGATTTCTTTCTTTTCAGAAGTTTTCTATTAAAATGTTACTGGCCAGCGACGTGACCGGTATCTATTTGAAAATGGAACGACGACAGCAAAGGAAGATTGTTGTCAATACATTCATCATTCAATAAAATGTATCCGAAGTTGTAACACGAGTCCTATAATTATTTTACCCTTTTATAATAATTTTATACAGGACGTAAAAAGGCTCTGCACAAGATATGGAAAAAGTTTGAGTTTTGAGTTTACCATTGAAATGAATGAATTTTATAGTTTAATTTTGTACCGTGGTATATATATTGGAATATTAACTTTATCGATAAACAACTATCAACTGTAAGTACAGTCACCGACAAAGTTCAATTATACTTCTTGCCGTGGCAGCGTCGCGTTCATTAAAGTTTTTGTCATGAAATTTATTTAAGTTTCTTCTTCGTTTTTAGTTTTTTAGACTTCAGTCTTTTTGATGAAGCAGAAAATGAAATATAATTTAAGTCGTTGAGTAAAAATAGACAGCGATGCCCTAGTGGTTAACTTGAATATATCTTTTCTCCACAAAGGATCTGGATTTGAACTTTTCATAATATTTTTTTCTTAACTGACACAATAATACAAGATTCTAATAATCAATTGATTAGTCGTAAGTATACCTGAGTATTTTATATTTCTGTACTAACAGTGCAGTAGATTTAGGCCACTCAACATGACATTTTTGATTATTATCTGTATTCTCTGTCTTTATGAAATGAAATGGTGGTTTGTACTGTTGAAGGTCATCTTAATTTCAGAACTTAAGATACTAATACTAGTATAATTGATGATTAAACGAACTTACCTAAGTGAAGTTCTATCATAATTATACGAATCCTCCGTCTGAAGAGATAAGATTACTTGTAGTAGGCATCCGCGCACCAGGAGGTCTGACACGATAGTTAAGAGAAACTAAAAACATAAGTAGAAACATATTAATTTGTAGCTATGGTAACCCTAGATATGACATATTCATTTAGTTCAGAGTTGCTTGTTTTGTACACTTTTTATTTTATTTACAAATTCACCATTGGGTAACCTGAAAGGGAGGGAGGGAGCTTATCTCTTCAGACGGAGGATTCGTATAATTATGATAGAACTTCACTTAGGTAAGTTCGTTTAATCATCAATTATACTTACCTCCGTCTTCGAGATAAGATTACTTGTAGATCTTTAGAGATGTGATATTTGTAAATAAAAATAACCAAGATTATGTTAATAAAATTGGTTATATTAATGTGATCAGCAACCATAAACAGTTTAGCAGTACATAAAAAACAACAGATTCTAATCCTCGCTCTTGAAAATAAAATAGTGTATTCATTACACATGCAAACAAAAAATAGAATAATGATATTAATATTTAGCAACTTAATATGGTCATAGAAAAAACATTGTTATTGTCCTCAATCAAAAAAAGTTATTTTGTAAGAGCGAGCAATATGCAGAGGATGAATCCGACCAACCAGCATTCCTGCGTATAATATCAATATTAACACCATTTTTATGTGCTGTACAAGAAGATGCATGCATAGTTGAGTGAGCGGTAAATATATTTGTATAATTTACGTCACCTTTATTCAAAATTTCCTATATCCATCGACTAATTGATTGGGAATACACTAGTTTAAAAGGAATTATATAAGTAATAAACAATTCACAATGCTTCGTAAAGCTTTTGCTTCATTTAAATAGAACAACTGACTTACTGACTTTTCTTCAACTTTTTTTTTTTAATTCTGACTTTTCCTTAAAGAAAGGCAATATTAAGTTATGTTGCATTGATCCAATTCGTGATGTTTTGATAAGATCTAGTATATTAATCGTTATTCTATTATTATCAAATATCTCAATATCTTTTACCTTAATTTAACTTAAGGTATGTACTGTGTGTGCCTTTACCAGTGCTAATAATATTACTTTTTTTTTTTTTTTGATAAATTTCCTGTACCTATTTTATAATTAGGATACCAGCTTCCTAAAAAATTTAAAACAACTGATGGGTTCCAGGTATCATTATATCATGGCAAAGATGGTCGGAGCCGGTAAAAGCCCCTAAACAGTCTAGTCACCCTGTTCCCAAAACTTATATTCGTACTCATAATTAAAGATCAAGCAGATCTTTAATTTTTTAAAATACCGTACTGACTACCGGAATAAAATGTTTCAGTTAGAAAGGAAATTATGGAACTTATGGAACTGAAGCCTCATAAATATTAATATTATGCTTTTTACAAAATGCAAACCATTTTTTTTTAAACAAAACCGTAATATTTAACTACTTTCCGATATAAAAGCACACATGATGTCTAACGCGTTGCGAGGGATCCCTCTTAGAATTAACGCCGTGCCCATAACTTTGCAGCTACTAGCACTACTTTCCTCTGCAGATGGCTGTTGGGAACAGACAATAAAAAACCCTGGTATTAGTACCAAACTACCAAGCACGATCATGTCCTGAATGTCATTGTCATAAATTTTGAAAAAATAGGAAACCATTTTTGCGTATTAGTCCATACGGAATAACAACCACGCCCTCAGCCTTATAGAGAATATTTTTCCATAAGGTCTTTGAAATGATGGAAACTGGAAAAAGAAGAGAATAAAAAAAAATTATTTATCCAACTAAAAGTAAAAATAATTTATTGCCAAAGCTTCTTGGTCTCTTTGCCAAGAAATATGTATAAGTGTCACATTGTGAATGTAATCTAGTGGCGAACAGATCTATATCGGGTTTTCCATAATGTCTCATGATTCTGCTGAAGGCAACGTCAGTTAGTTCCCATTCGATATCAGGATGTGATCGTCTCAATTTTGCATCTACTACGACATTATCTTGGGAGCTGATGTAAGAGGCGTATACAAAAATATCCTCGGACCATTCCCATAGCCTTATCGTAAGATTAATGAGATGCAGAAAGCGTACACTGGGTAGTGTACGCTTTCTTCCTTTTGTTTATGTACGAAACACCGTTACTGTCTGTGCGATGTTTAATATCTGACAGTTACTTAAATTGCTTGTAAAAAAAAGTTCTTTAACCTAAATATGCGGCTAATAGATCGAGATAATTTATGTGTATCCGTTTTTCATCCTCACTCAATTTTCCAATAGCCTTGTCCTTATCACATGCTTTGCCCCCCACCCTTTTTTGCTGACATCAGAAAATATATTTAAACAACAAGAACCATTTCTTGTTGGATTAACCGAAATACTAATGTTCCAGCCACCAACCAGTCTCTTTTTAAATATTTAGAGTTATTTTCATGTAACCATCATAATCGTCAGTTTTTGTCTGCCAGACTAAATATTTACACCGTTCAACCACGTTGAGTTGCAGGGCAGGACGAGGTCAGGAGACCAGCTAATCTAGCGAATTGCCGTTATACAATCTGTTAACTGCATAACATTCAATATTTCCTTGATTCCTTGTGTCAAAAATGAAACCTAAATATTTACAAACTGTATTTGATATCAAAGAATTCCTTTCATAATTAACTAAGAAATCCAATGATTTTAATACAACTATTGTATGAGTTACAATTTGTTGACAGCTACTCTGTCATTCAGATATGAAACACAATACTATTATGTTTAATATGATATTATTATTATCATGTGAATAAGTTGATGATATATATCCTAAAGATCTTAGTAAGGACATTATTAGTTTCATCAGCTTTGTGGAAACTAGTGGATTAAAATGTAATAAAAAATAAGCATCTTTTAAAACAAGTGTACATTTAAATTAATTTTTTGAAATCAATTTTAATGTTGTCCTTTTGTCTTCCATCTTGAAATGACTAGTAGAAAAAAACAAATTTAAGTATTCAATAATTTCAAATTTAGCATAAAACGTTTACTACCATTTGGTTTAGGTACTAGAAATATGCTAGATATTTATTGATTACTACATGGTGTATATTCAGATATAGCACCCAAAAAACAAATCACTAATTGCAACTTTGACATCATTAGTTTCACTTGGATTTTGCATGAAAAAACAAATTCCTGTTTTGGGGTTCTAAAAAAAAGGTATTTTTTATCCTTCACGAACCCAAGACAAACCGTCTCCAACCCAACACAGCGTCATTAGCTATCAGGGTCCATCTGACATAGAGCAATGACAGCGGACCAGCAGAATTACCTACCTCGACTATTGCTGAGTCGACACACGACCGCGCGAGCACTGCGTCTGTGCCAACGGCAACTTGAGCTGTGGTAGTGCAGGTTTCTGCGGAGGCGCTTCGTAGCTGCAACGTTGTTGCGCTGCTGATTTCCTCCCTACTCTCATCTGCCTCGTCAGTGGAAGCAGAGGTCTTGAGTTTTAAAGCCTGGGCTGATCAAGCTTATTTTGATGGAATGATTTAACTTGTGAAGCGGTCTTCAACTCAGCACCGGATCTATTAATAGCTTTTGTTGTTGGCTGTTTGCTGATCATGTCAGCCACATTTTCTCCAAATAAAAAAGTACTTACCCATTTCAGTAGCAAACAAATGTTGATTCATCTCTTTCTAAATGTTTCTTTCTAAAGATTGAATCGATGTATTGAGAATCCTCAAAATCTTGCCCGCGTCCAATAAAAGTTTTATGATATTGCTGTCTGTGTTTTGGCTCGCAAAAAAACTGCTGTTAAGGCTTGACAGCAAGTTACAGCAACAGCTTGTTGATTTTGTCTTCGGTGAAAATGTGCTCCCAACAAATAGCTAATTCAGCCTAAATCGGTGGACTATAGCTTATATTGTTAGTTGGGGTCTTTCTCAAAAGATGGAGAAAATTATCATCCGATGTAATTTGGAACCTTACTTGATTCTGCAGGCTTTAAGGGTGTCTCTGTGATAGAATTTGAAAGTACAGGGTTGTCCTGTGGAGACTACTGAATTTGCGTCTTTGCGCTTTTGCGTATTAACGCTCTCAGAATCCGGAGATCTTTCGACTCCTCCAATTGATAATCTACAATTAATAATATATATGCAACCGCATACCTTGATTGTGAAGTATTACAATATCCTTCAAGGATAAACTTCGGTTTTAAGCGTTAACCTGGCAATAGCAGACATAAGCTCTATGACTTATGCTCAGCAGTGGCGTCGTGAAGGTATTATCCCCAAAAGATAAACACATCACTTTTGTTAACAATGCAATATATACAAAGGCGATAGTCCCTATAAACTATCCACAATGTATTTTTAGCGTGAAGGTAACACTCACTAATGAAGTGTACACAACACAGAATAATAGTGATTACTATTTCCAGTCTTGTATTTTATGTCATTTATTATAATAAGCTTCTTAAATAGTTCCTTTATAATAGTGATTACTATTTCCAGTCTTGTATTTTATAATATCATTTATTATAATAAGCTTCTTATAAATATAGTTCCTATAAAGTACGTACCATCTTTTAGTGACATATCAAAATTTGAATTTTCCGAAGATGAACCATAATATATGATCTTCGAGAGCGTTTTACTATTTTTCTTAACAAATATTCATCCTTTTAAATTTTCTTACATTTATATTTGGGCATTTTAGGAAAATATATTCTGTAACTATCAATAAAATTATATTTTGTGAAAAAGATGTGTCAAAACGACCGAGCACGAGAACACGAATGAATATGTCATATCTAGGGTTACCATAGCTACAAATTAATATGTTTCTACTTATGTTTTTAGTTTCTCTTAACTATCGTGTCAGACCTCCTGGTGCGCGGATGCCTACTACAAGTAATCTTATCTCGAAGACGGAGGTAAGTATAATAGGTAATCTTTGCAAACGAAAACAATAAATTTTCCGAAGCGGCCAAAGACATAACATACGACCTAGAGCTATCTATAAAAAGATCCGAATGAAACAAAATACTTGAACAACTTAAATATCTAGGTAATTCTCGGCTATTGATTTGCCGATACAACTCCTCGCTACGTGCTAGCGGAGCCGCCCGCAAGAGATTACTTAAGGACTGCGCACATTACAACGACTCCACGCCAACGCGGTTACGGAGCCACTCAAATGTAAGCATTCAATAAAGATCCTTATATCTTGGACATTACGGTTGAATTTCGAGTGTACACTTGAAAAACGTGGACTACCCCCCACCCTCTGCTCACCGACGCCGTTCACACTCGAAATTCAACCGTAACGTCCAAGATATAAGGATCTTTATTGAATGCTTACATTTGAGTGGCTCCGTAACCGCGTTGGCGTGGAGTCGTTGTAATGTGCGCAGGCCTTTATTGAGTTATTGTTGTGTGCGTGGCGAAAAGCTACGTCATGCGTTAACTGTTTGCTTTATCGAATACGAGATGCGTTTACCAGATTGATACTAGCTCGCCTGGTTACCGATATAGATTAAATTAAATTGAAGTTATATAATTGAAGTTGGCATTAACAAAGTAGGATGACAAGAAATCTTCGTCGGATAATATGTTTTTAAGTTATACAATGACTAAATTAAAAACGATTGTGAGGCTTTTAATAATGGATGCTTACCGTTGCCTATAAATATCAGTAATACCAAAGTATCACCGACGCGTTGCCGACCAAAAAAATTGCACGACACCCGTGTTATTTATAACTACACCGCAATATTCAAAACTGTACCTACTCAATAGCAAAGAATATCTATTTCACATCGAAGCAAGCGTTAGAATCACGTTAGAATAAAGAATCCAGTCAACAAAAGAGGTAATCCTCTAGAATCTCCAGATTGTAAACGAGATTACGAGTCTAGATCTCAGTGAGGTCTGATGTAGGTCAGTAGTATTCAATGGTGTCGGGATCGGTGAAAGCACTTGTTAGCCGAGTCAACTTGACCCGTAGGGTTGCGAGACTAATGTAGGAAAACAGGACTTGGAGAATTAGGGCAGACAGTACCTGGTTGACCGAGCTTTGCTCGGTTGAAAATTATATTTAGTATGAATCGCAAGAAATACGAGGAATTCCGCCATCTATTCAGGAGTCAAATCATACAACTGTTCACTGAGCACAAAATTCATTTTACTTATGTTACGGCCAAAGGATCTCAACAGCGTGTTTCACAAAGTTGTACAGCGCCATCTAGTTTCATACTACTGAAATTTCAACACGTTACAAACAGTACCTCATAGAAGTTAACTGTGTGAGCGAATTAATTGCATTTTAAATAGGTACATACTTAATTAGATAAATTCATTGAACTTTCCTTCGTACTTTTCGCAGGCTTAGGCAGTCCCCGACTGAAATTTTTATTTGCGATAAAATGTATTGAATGTTTATGATAATTAAACAACATAAATAAATATACTTTTAGTTTAATGAGCAAGTTGTTAGGCGTACTTAAAATTTTATTGATTCTATTTACAACAATAGTAATTTCATCGATCTGACCATTATTTATTTAAAACTTTATTAAAATATATTATTAAATCGATAATAACAAAACTAACATTTATTTACAAATATTCTCGTAAATATCACAAACGCACGTTAAACTATCACTACGCGTCCTGCGAGGTCAAGCGAGATAATCGCACTGATTTTTAATTTTATTCAAACAGAAAATAGGTAGGTATAACGCAAAAATAGCGCTTCAACGTAAGAATGAATATTAAAAATATATTCGAGCGCCATCTAGTTTCATACTACTGAAACAAACAAACCGTATCTCATAGAAGTTATCCTAATGTTTCATAGATGGCGTCAGTTCAACACGTTACAAACAGTACCTCATAGAAGTTATCCTAATGTTTCATAGATGACGTCAGTATGATGTTTTTAAAATCTCTTTATCTCGGGAACCAAGCTTTTCTCGAACCTGGGACCTTGATAAATCGATTCCTTGAGCCGAAAACCCCCTAATCTGTAACTTTCATGAAAATCTTTGCAGCCGTTTCCGAGATCGTGATTATATATAAATAAATAAATATACAAGAATTGCTCGTTTAAAGATATTAGATTTATCCCTGAAGGTCAGACTTCTCTTTAAGAAGTCATTTGCGTCGCAATATAAACACAAAAGGAATTAAAATAATTTACTCATACTTTTGCAGTACAGCAAACTAAACACAGCTGGTAAAAAAGAACTACACACTACCACAAACCTGCGGATTATGCATCTTATGTACGAGGTCTTCAATGCCGTTATTACATGTGGTCTTAAAAAAGGAGTGTAAACTTTTAATGTTGCACCTGCATATCTGTAAGCGATGGTGATCACTATCCATCACTCGGGTAGTATAGTCAGTGTAGCCGCTGTTGTCCAGGTATTATACCAAAACTTGGTACAAGGCAATGAAATTAAAACAACCACACAGTTCACCGTAAAGACTTGTAATGTGTCATAAAACAAAGACAGTAACATACATACGGTAGGTACTTGTGCGCATTGCGTGAGATGCGTAAAGCAACTTGGTGCAATTTAATTGCGTCAGGCGTTGGAGACTCTTAAATAAAATTTTTAACTAAATGACTTAAATCTACAATAATTTAGTGTGTGAAACTATCCTAAACATGCCCCCGGGCGTTGAGAGCCTTGATCTCAACCCAAATCGTCAACTTCAGGGAGAGGACAAATCTTGCTAAACGATCTCCTCAGTACTCCACTTGAAGTTCTTACGTCTGCAACCCTAGTAACGCCGTCAGTGCCTGGGTATACTGCGATGATGCGACCCAACTTCCATTTCAATGGTGGCACATTTTCTTCTTTTAAAAGAACTAGGGCATTCATCTTTAATGTTGCACCTTTGCTGGAAAGCCACTTTGTACGAACTTGGAGTTCTGACACATACTCCTTGCTCCACCGGATCCAAAAATGCTGGCGCAACTGCTCAACACGCTGGAACCTGGTCAACATATTTGTGGAGCGGTCTTGATATTCCGGTGCAGGCAGAGAGGTCAAAGGACGTCCAATTATAAAATGTCCAGGAGTCAAGGGCATCAAGTCTTCAGGGTCCGAAGAAAGAGGCGTTAGCGGTCGGGAGTTTAATATGGCCTCGATTTGAACTAGCGTCGTGGAAAGTTCCTCGTATGTTAGATGACAATTGCCCAACACTCTAACTAAATGATGCTTCGTTGACTTCACACCAGCCTCCGCAAGACCAGCAAAGTGAGGAGAATACGCGGGTATAAAGTGGAAGTTAACTCCTTCAGCAGCCATACCTTCAGTTAGCGAATTGCAGCTATTCTTTAGAAATTTAGAAATTTCGTTATACGCACCAACGAATGAGGTACCGTTGTCGGAATAAATGTTCGAAGGTTTTCCTCTGCGTGAGATAAATCTACGCAATGCCATTAGGAAAGTGTTACTACTTAAGTCGCCTACCAGTTCTAAATGAATGGCCTTTGTTGTGAAGCACACAAAAATGGCGATATAGACTTTAACTAATTTACATCCACGACCTTGGCGTGATGCAGATTGCATGGGACCTGCGTAGTCTAACGCTATGTTTTCGAAAGGAAAACCTGCTAGAAGGCGCTGCTGCGGCAAGTTACCCATAATAGGTGACACTGTTTGACCTTTCATTCGGCAGCACTTGATACAAAGTCGACAGCAGTGCCTAGCTAAATTACGACCTCTAATCGGCCAATACGTTTCCCTTATGGAAGACAATAATAATTGTGGACCGGCGTGCAGTAACCGTCGGTGTTCAAAATCAAATAATAATTTAGTAAACTTATGAGCGGACTGTAATAAAATTGGGTGTTTCTTTTCATATAAATAATCAGAATTTGACAAACGGCCTCCTACACGCATTATTTTATTGTCATCCAAGAAAACATTAAATTTTAATAATGAACTTTTCTTAGGTAATTCTTTGTTACTAATGAGCAGTTTATACTCAGGAAAGGATTCATATTGTGATTGCCTAATAATCACATTTAATGCAGATTGTAATTCGTTAGTAAGCAGAGGGCCAGAACATAACTGCTTTCTGCAACGTTTAATAAATCTTACCATAAATGCAACACTACGATTAAGTCTCAAAAAATTCGAAAACCTATTAAAATCAATTAATTCATTATTATATTTTATATCATTAAATAAAGAAATTTTACTGGGCTTCAATTCTGGTAAAGTGTCGTTATTAACAGGTAGATGATTAGATGGCCAAAGTGAGACGTCTGCATAAAGAAAAGATGGACCTGACCACCACTTGTTTAAGGTAGCTATAGATTTAATATCTACTCCTCGAGAGATGTAATCCGCAGGGTTATCCTCGGTACCTACGTGCCTCCACTGACAGTTTGCAGTCTTGTCCAAAATGTCTGCCACCCTGTTACGAACAAAGGGCTGCAACTTACTCGGCAATGTTCTCAACCACCCCAAGACAATAGTGGAATCCGTCCAGAATTTTCGTTTTCGGCGCGCGCAGTCATTCTGAGCAGACACGTATCAGTACGCTCCAAAGAAAAAAATCAAAAACAGTGTCTAAACCATTTAATTACGTGATTTAAATAGTCAATTCTGTGGAAGTACCTATAAACGGATAGTGTTCATAAAATCAGTGACTAACTATGTGTAATTAATGAGAAAAATTGAATTAATTGAACGGCAAAAGAACAGATTTGAACTTTTAAGTGGGTAACTCAGTGTATTATCAAATAAAATTAACCATCTACCCTGAATTGAATACTTCATCTACGACTACTTTCATATGATCTCCAATTTCGCCGCGATCACTTAATTACCAAGTGGCGTAAAGTGCAAAGCTACGACACTACAGTCAACGGGCCTGAGTTCGATCCGCTCATCTGACATATTTTTTCTTAGTCGCAAAATTTCTTATAAGAATTAAATTTATAAATAATGAAATTTCAATGTTGCAAAAGTAGCGCAGATGGCGCCGGAGGCACTCTCACATGTATTAAATGCAAACATTACTATCATCTTCAATGTTTGTACCCAGCGGATAAAAAATCAACTACATCGGATTTGAAAAAATCTTGGACATGCCCTGAATGCTTGAATAAACAACCGAGACAAGCCAAACAAGATAACACTCCGGTGAGAAGTTGCTTAAAACCGCCGCAAGGTAGCGCCACTGATAACATAACCCTACAGCGAGGCAGCGGGTCCAGTGCAGTGTCATCGCCTTCCTCTTCGGGCTCTTGTGCTGAGGATACTCTAACAGCCGAATTAATACAAAAAATTATAGCTTCAGAACTCGATAAACTAAGGAAAGATGTGAGATCCATGGTGCACAATGCATTATCGGACGAACTGAAGCCTATCAAAGATGAAATAAAGACCGTGAAGGATTCCCTGAGCGCATTTAACCACCAGCTATGTGATCTTACAAAGCGTATCGAAAAAGTTGAAACAGATATGAACACCTACAAAACAGTGACTTCTGATTTATGCCACCTCAAATCGTCCTTTGCAAAGTTTGAAAGTGATAAAGACAAACTGATGACATCTATGAACCCAAATACGTTGCCAAATACACCCCATAACATTACCTATGAAGATCTCGCCGCTGAACTCCAGGAACGCACCCTTAGGGCAAAAAATATTGTCATTATTGGTATTCCGGAATCTTCTACAACAGATATATCTAAAGCAAAGGAAAGTGATGAACAAAAGATTTTAAATATTCTAAATACCATACACCCAAACTGCCCAACGCCACTAAAAAACTATCGCCTTGGGAAACTCATCCATGGTAAATCCCGACCTTTAAAAGTTTGCTTCGAATCGGAAAACACTGTTAAATATTTACTTCGTAACAGAACAAAACTGAAGACTGACAACGTACGTATTTACTCTGATCAAACACAGCTTCAAAAACAGTACATGATCGAATTGCGAAATCAATTAGCTAAGCGTACTGCAAACGGCGAATCAAACTTAACTATTAAATATATTAAAGGCACTCCGAAAATTATCCAAGTGGCATCAAAAAACTAAGAAAAATATATCACCCCCCAAACAACTCAATAGTTACTTCAAGTTCAAATCATAACATCACTTACCAATTGGCAAATAAATATGAGGATATAGTTACAAGCTCTTCGTCTCTAAAATGCTTTTACGCAAATGTGCGAAGCATTCAAACCTCAGGCAAAGTTGAAGAATTAGCTTGCATAATCAAATACATACCCGCTACTGTACATATCATTCTGCTAACAGAAACTTGGCTAGCATCGGATTATGAAGCACGATCTATACAGATACCGAATTATACCCATGTCTTCAACATTCGAACCGATAGTATAGGAGGAGGTGTATCAATTTTCATACACAAGAATTTTACATTTGATTTAACTGATTCACTATATACCGACAGGAATAATTACTTGTGGATCTATTTACATAAACTGGCTCTGAACATCGGACTAGTGTACAAACCCCCTGACTCTAACATAAACAAATTTTTGGAAAGATTCTCGACATTCATAGAACAGCGAAAAAGATGTATAGTGTTCGGAGATTTTAATATCAACCTACTTTGTAAAGACTATCGATGCAATGAGTACCGAAATTGTATAAATGAGTCTGGATACACTATAATTAATAAGATTGATGTCGATTACTGTACGCGAGAGACGAGCAACACTAAAACAATCATAGACCATATATGCTCCAATGTGTAAGGGCATCCATTTCAAGTCACATTAATCGAGTCTAGTTTATCAGATCATAAACAGCTGTATTTTGAGTTGAAAAAACGTATTGTTGTACCAAAACCAAAACTTCAATATGAAGCAATTAATTATGCATCACTCTTTTCTAACTTATCTCTTACACCTTATATTAATGAAGACCACGAATACCTGAAGCTGGAAAAATTAATTAAAGAAAACATAAACAAGAACAAAACATTCAAGACAAAAATCCAAAATTTACCGCGAGACGACTGGATAACACACGATGTTATTAAATGTATTGATATAAGGAATGAAACATGGGTGAAATTTAAAAAGAGTCCAAATGATGATAAATTGAAAGAACAATTTACACTTGAACAAAACAAAGTTAATACACTAATAAAGCGGTTGCGAAGTCAATATTATCTTAATGCTTTTGAAAACTGCAAAAGAAAGCCTAAAAAGATGTGGAATTTGATATCAAGCCTAGCAAATAATAAATCTGTGAACTTATGTATCCCCACTAAACTAATAACAAATACTGTAACCATTACTGACTGCACACAAATATGCGACACTTTTAATAACTTCTTTTCAACCATTGGATCAATTCTAGCCAACAATATTCCTATACACTACCACAATTTCAATAATTACTCATTTATACAACACAAATCACAAAATTTAATTTTAGATAAATTTAAACCTTGCACACCATCTGAAATTGCCAAAATAATAGACAATTTAGATAATAACTCTAGTTCTGGAATAGACGAAATAAATACTAAAACATTAAAATGTATCAAAACTATAATAGTAGACAAGTTAGCAGTTTGTATTAATAAATGTTTAGATACAGGTTCATTTCCTGACAGCTTAAAAATAGCTAAAATAAGCCCTATTTATAAGTCTGGCCAAAAGACTGACCCAAGCAATTATAGACCTATATCGGTCCTGCCAGTTATCTCTAAAATATTTGAAAAGATAATATATACGCAAATGTATGAATACCTAAATAGCTCTAATTTCTTCTTCGAAAAACAGTACGGATTTAGACCAAAATCAAATACTTTAGCGGCTACCGTAGATTTAGTCACAAATATTAAGAGTGCTATTGACAAAAAGCAAGTGGCTTTAGGCATATTTATTGACATTAAAAAAGCTTTTGACGCGGTAAGCCATCCACTGCTATTAAAAAAACTTAAACATCTATTTACTAACACAGCATATAAAATTTTAGAATCGTATTTACTGAATCGATATCAAGTTGTTAAAATTGCTGAAAACAAAAGTAGTTTAGCAAGAATAACGTATGGGGTTCCGCAAGGATCCATACTAGGACCCTTATTATTCTTGATTTACATTAATGACATATGTAATCTCGACCTAGCTGGTGACCTAATTCTATATGCGGACGATACATGTCTATTTTACTATGGTGAAAATATTAACGAAATTATGGTTAAATCGCAACAAGATCTCAACATCCTGGAGGAATGGTTCAGACAAAATCTTCTCACAGTCAACACAAGTAAAACTTCATACATAATTTTCTCTGCAAAAAATAAGAACACTGACACAAATCTTACACTCAAAATAAATAATGATGTACTTATAAAATCAGACCAGGAAAAATATCTCGGACTACTACTAGACAGTAAACTAACATGGAAACCGCACATAATGAAAGTTCGAACAAAACTAATATCCCTACTGGGATGTTTGAGAAATTTGTCTAAATGCATCCCAGCTAAAATGCGTCCAATCATATATAACGCATTAGTTAAACCACATATAGAATATCTTACTGAGATATGGGGCTGTTCAGCTGTGAGTAATATAAAACCGCTACAAAGAACGCAGAATAAATTAGTCAAAGTACTGTATAATATGGACTACCTAACACCTACCAAGGATATATATAAAAACACAAAGCTTTTGAATATAAACCAGACATATACCTACAACACATGCATACTGATAAGAAAAATATTAAACAAAACACTACAAACACAAATACACTTAAACTTGAAATCTCCCAGAAAATATTCTAAACGTAGAAAAAATACCAACTTACTTCTAGTATCAAAAGCCCGCACGCGTTATGGTTTCACAAGCATTAAAAATGAAGGAGCTAGAATGTACAATAAGTTACCTGAATACATCACAAACGCTAAATCCTTGACAAAATTTAAAATGCTTTTAAAGAGCTACATACTTAAAGAAATTCAATAATAATATTACACATACAGACACACACGCATACACACTCACACACACCACACACACACAAACACACACACACACTCTCACACACACACTCTCACACACACACTCTCACACACACACATATACACGCACGCACACACACACACACGCGCGCACACACACGCGCGCATACACACACACACACACACACACACACTTAGGAACAACAAAACTCTACAAAGCCGCCGAACAAAATAATACTATACAAATTAGTTTAAGTTTCTCATTCTAAGTGACTATGTATGTCTTATGAGAAATAAAGATTCTATAAACCGAATGTAGTGCGAATATTCTCTATTCGTAATGAGTTTATAGCCTTTTCATACAGACGACTGGCTATTAAGGCGCCCAGCATTTCTAATTTTGGTGTACTGATGACCTTAATCGGGGCTACTCGGCTCTTAGCCAGTAGCAGGCGCACTATCACCTCACCGTCATCACCGACACTACGCACATACAAACACGCGCCGTATGCACGTTCAGACGCATCAGAAAAAATATGGAACTCAACGGATTTCGGTGAGTTACAGATAACACGTCGCGGGGCATAAATATTATTTAAACAAGGTAAATTAACAACTATCTCAGCCCACAATTTCTTGATTTCAGGCGGAAGTTGTTCATCCCAGGATAATTTTTCCAACCAAAGTTGTTGAAGTAAAATCTTCATGACAATAACACAGGGAGCCAGCAAACCGAGTGGGTCAAAAATCTGTGCGATAACTGACAATATATCGCGCTTGGTATTTCCACTGGCTACTAAGCCACTTGGAAAACACAACTGATCAGAATTGGGTGACCACCCAAGACCCAACGTTTTACTAGGCTCTGAAGCGCCGATGTTCAGATCCAGTGATGACTGTGGAGATTCAGGCTTAGGAAGTACCCGAGGCTCGTTAGACTTCCACTTTCTCAAATTCATTTGAGCAGAAGCTAATGTGGAAGTGACCCCGTCACGCAAATTAATGACTTCTTGTAAGTCGTCCCCACCAGTTAATAAGTCATCAACATAACAGTCATGGATAATAGCATCGGCAACTTTCTTGTCCGAAGCCTCCAATCCTAGCTGCTTCATGCACCTCGTTGCCAAATACGGAGCGCTTGCCGTACCGTAAGTAACGGTGTTAAGCTGGTACGCTTGGAGAGGATCAGTTGGACTATGGCGCCAGAGAATTTGTTGTAACTGGCGATCATCTGGATGAACAATTACCTGACGGTACATCTTCTCAACGTCTGCTGCGATTACATATTTATGTTGCCTGAACCGCAGCAGAATGGATAACAAGTCGTCTTGTACCACAGGCCCAACCATTTGAATGTGGTTAAACGAAACGCCAGTGGTAGTAGGACTGCTTGCGTTGAAAACCACTCTTAATTTTGTAGTGGAACTACTTTCTCGTAGAACTCCGTGATGAGGAATGTAATGCACGTTAGGACTTGAAGTAATGCTATGACATTTAGTCATATGACCTAAGGACTCATATTCGAACATGAAATCCCTATACATCTCGAAAAGTTTAGGCTTTGCGTGAAGTTTTCTTTCTAATGAAAGAAAACAATGCTTCGCTCGCGACAAAGAATCCCCTAATAGCTAAGGCGACTGTTTAAGCGGGATTCTAACACAAAATCGACCGTCATCGAGGCGAGTAGTGTGGGTTTCAAAATGTTTTTCACAAGCCTTTTCTTCCGGTGAGTACTGAAAGTCTGCGTTTACTTCTTCGAGTTGCCAAAATTTTGTTAATTGCAATTGAATGTCATGAATATCCTCATCACACTTATTATTATTTAATTTGGTAAAGTGACACAAGGCTTGAGATGATGATACATGGTCGCCTGTAATGGGACCTGATACGATCCAACCCAGTTTCGTATCACAGAGTATCGGGAGTCCGTCTCCTAACCTAAGCCGTTGTGTTCCTAAAATGTCCCAAAACACGTCTGCGCCTATCAATATGTCGATAGCGGCCGGCACATGAAAGTGTGGATCTGCAAGACAGACATCAGACGGAATGTTTATAATAGACAAATCTATTGATTTACATGGCGTATTATTAGTAATTGAAGGCAAAATAAAACACTGTATATTCGTTGAATAACAGTCGTCTAAAGATTTTATTTGTAAACGACACGATTTATTAATGTGCGACGTGATATTATTTATCCCTAAGATGGAGTTATTTATCCTAGTAATAGGCAGCCCTAGCTTCTCATACAGTTCCTCACTCATTAAACACGTCGTACTACCGCTGTCTAATAATGCACGAGCGACATGTTGTTTACCGTTTTTACCCAGTACTTTAATCAACGCAGTGGACAATAACACATCTCCGTTGTGAGAGGGAGGCTGCGCAGCGACACTTGCCGACAGTGACAAGCGAGCACTCAGCTCGGGCGGCTGCTGTGTCGGGACCTGCGTATGCGCAATAGGATGTTCAATTATATTGTTATTCTCCGAGTTAATAAGTGATGCACCCGTAATAGTAGAAACCGGTTTGTTATTGCGGTCCGAGACATGCACCAGAGTATTGTGTTTACGCCGACAAACCTTGCAGCCTGGCTTCTTGCAATTATTAGCGTAATGACCGGACTGTAAACAATTAAAACACACCTTGTACTCGGGAAGTAGTTTTAACCGCGATTCATTAGTGAGTGACAAGAACTGAGGGCAATTAATTAATTTATGATCAGAATTACACTTAGGACAGCGTTTAGGATGTGCACTATTTTTATTGTTGCAATTATTGTTATCAGAAACAGTAACCAAAGTTTTTAACTTATTGCTCGACTTATTCAGATTAGGTGAATTTAAACTATTATGTATTTTACTTGAACATGTAGACATTTCTATAGTTTCTAATAAGTCAGCCCTATTTTTAATAAATGAAAGAAAAATATTAAATGTTATTTTCCTATCTTGTTTTATAGACTGCTCCCATTCCCGATAGGTCTTGCTATCAAGTTTGTGTGTAATTATATAAATTAGAAGCGTGTCCCAGTGTTTAGTGGGTTCTCCTAGGGATTCTAATGCTCGTAAGTGTTTATTAGTTTGGTCTAAAAGGCGTTTTAAATTAGCTGATGACTCTCTTGTGATGACTTCTAAATTAAATATAGCAGAAACGTGATTGTGAATTAACAGCCGTTTATTTTCGTAGCGATCGCATAGTATTTGCCAGGCTATTGAGTAGTTGGCGGATGAGAACTCAATGGATTGAATAACTACCGCAGCAGATCCCTCCAAGGAAGCCCTCAAATAATGGAATTTATTAATATTGTCTATATCGTCATTCTCGTGAATGAGGCTGGAAAAGGTGTCATGAAACTCCAACCAGTTGTCGTAGGAGCCGCTGAATTTCGGCAATTGAATGGTAGGCAACTTAATGTTGTTGTGGGCGCAGGAGCGACGTACACTTACCTCAGTCGCAACACTCTCAGCCCTCCTACAATCGTTAAGAATTTTACGAGCTTGCGAAAGTAATTTATAGTATAATTTTTCAAATTCGTTACGCTCTAGTAGGTGAGATTCAGTCTCATCTCCTAAGCACTCTAAAGACAACTGTACCTCTTCGAAACGATCAAACATTTTTTCCATCCGCGCGATACGTAGCTGCAACTCGTCAACTTCGAAGGTGTTCAGAGAAGAAGCATCCAATTCATTGACATAATTCGCAAATGACGTTAATTGCCCCTTGTAAGCTGCACGTTGACGAATAAGTTTTACCTCTTGCGTCATTTTGGGGCTGGTATGTAGTCAACCTGGAATTTATACAATAATAGCTAGTTTATAAAACGTCTAAATATGCGTTTAATAGTTATGTCCCTATGAACTGTATTGTAATATTTAAGTACAATTAATAACAATTTTAAACAAAAACTACTAGGTATTACAATTTACGACCAAACCTTGAATTAATTATGATGTTAACACTTTTTTCATTATGTTTACAAATGTTATACTTTTTAATGTAAATAAATGCTTTATAAATTAACAAAGCTGTTTTAATTATGTCCCTAATGTTAACTTTAACAATCTTTACAAATTATTTTAAGGAACTGTGTAAATTATTATTTATAGCAATATTTACTTGAAAGTTACTAAATATAATACCTTAATAACTGATTAATTTTAGTCTTTACACTCAATTAACTGATTATACTAAGCATTACACTGTTAGTTGAAAGTAAGTAATCGAAGTAAATATTCACTAACCTTGTTCAAAATCCAAGTTTTTATACAAAATACTTATAATACCTTAACAGAGTGTTGGGTGGAAATCAATGGAACACTAGTACCATAATAAGTTCAACTTTTTAGGCCTTTTCTCCAAAGTTCTTCTTCTTCACGCCACGCGGTTGTCCTTCCAATGACCTCTGGTTAAACTTTAACTTACAGTTCTTCCCAACGCGAATAATTTATCACCACAAATTATTCGTAAATAATCCAGCCGAAGTGACCAATGTAGCCGCTGTTGTCCAGGTATTATACCAAAACTTGGTACAAGGCAATGAAATTAAAACAACCACACAGTTCACCGTAAAGACTTGTAATGTGTCATAAAACAAAGACAGTAACATACATACGGTAGGTACTTGTGCGCATTGCGTGAGATGCGTAAAGCAACTTGGTGCAATTTAATTGCGTCAGGCGTTGGAGACTCTTAAATAAAATTTTTAACTAAATGACTTAAATCTACAATAATTTAGTGTGTGAAACTATCCTAAACAGTCAGTATTGGCCAGACTTTTTTTGGGCGATTCCTCGTGGTCCAACTATTTAGTCCAACTATGACGTCACAGTTGGACCACGAGGAATAGGTCGTCCTCGTGGTCCAACTATTACGTCATATTAATTTCGCAGTTGGACCACGAGGAATAACTCGGAATAAGGTTGTCCTCGTGGTCCAACTGTCAAATACATTAATTTGGCAGTTGGACCACGAGGAATAGTGAGTGAATAGGTCTTCCTCGTGGTCCAACTGTCAAATCACTTAATTTGGCAGTTGGACCACGAGGACGACCTATTCCTCGTGGTCCAACTGTGACGTCATAGTTGGACTAAATAGTTGGACCACGAGGAATCGCCCCTTTTTTTAACATGTATAAAACTAGCAATCTCTGGCAACCCTACTGGTAGTCTGAAATCGCTTGCTCGAGCAAAGCGAGCGCATCTAACCAACTATACGTAATCGTTTACTGACGCCGAGATGTTTACATTCAACGGGGTGCATTGTGTATCAACCGTGAGATTCTCAGTTATCTGTAGCTGTTATAGATCTGTTACTGATGGAGGCTCTTTGAGAAAAATACATCTGTAACTGATGGAAGAAGTTTGAGTAAACGTAATACCGTAATACGTATAATACGTTATTATCAACGTTGTAGATTCCATTAATATTATATTAGTATCGACCTTGTCTTTTTGATGATTTGTCAGTTTTCTGTGCGTTTCTTTTTCTCTCAAAAGTTAACTGTTTTACGAGCAAAATACTGTTAGGTCAATTTAAAATAAATGCTATTGTATGAAAGACCGAGTAATAATAGCCCGGGGCCACATTCTGAGTGCTACCCGTTTCCATAATATTCATTCCTTCGCAAATGTAACATTGAACATAGCATGTATATTCGATAAAGCTGAATGTAAAGTTGTATTGTAGTTGGAGAATCATGTTACAAACATGTTATGAGCACAGTTACCAATACAATACGTTTCTTTATTCCAGGTACTCTCGCCATCAAACAAATGTGCAGATTTAGATATGTGACGATCCGCCCGAAGACCAGTCCGAAGATGAAACGTCGATCGTTGCCGACTGTCCGGGAGGAGCAGTCTAGTGTCCGCAACAGTGATATCGCGATTTACGCGATGGTGACTACCACCGCGGTGTTGAGTTATGTGAATAGTTTGAACGGCGACTTCGTGCATGACGACATCCCGGCGATAGTGACGAACGGTGACGTCATAGGCTCCAACTCGCTGCGGCAGCTGCTCGTAGACGACTTCTGGGGCACCCCGATGGCTGACGCGAACAGCCATAAGTCCTACCGGCCCCTCACTACGCTCTCTTTCAGGTGAGTTGTAGTTCTAGATATGAATACGAATTGATACGCATGATACGAACGAAAATATTTGAGATGTCGTTCCTTGTGCGTACTGTGAAGGACTGGAGTAGCCTGCCCGCGTCGGTGTTTCCTTTCGTGTATAATGTGTTCTTAAGAAGAGAGTGAATAGGCTTTTTATAAGTTAGAGCGTTCAACATCTTGTACTTTATCGCGACTTACCATCAGGTGGAGTTGTTGTCAAGCATTATAATTTAACTTACGTAAAAAATACACTTTTCATATTTTTGTTTGACCCAACTTGTTAATATATTGGCTTTGTTATCTTATTTAATACTTAAATTAAATGTGATAGTTTGGATGTACTGACCCTCTTTTTGCCATATAGGTTCATATACACAAATAAATACATATAAAAAATTCGAACTCGGTTAAATATATTAGTAAATCAAGAACACCATTAACAGACACACAATTAACTGAACAACACCACAAGAGGTCATCAATTCTGTTCCTTTGAAATGATTACTTGATTTTATTTTTATGTCTGTCCCTGATATTGCTCAATCATACGCGAAGGGCGAAGGTTCTTCTTTCCCTCAGTTGACTCGCCGCGGTGATCATTTTAAATAAAAAAAGTTCTATTAACTGTAAAAAAACCTTTTCTACTGGCTTCAAAAAGAAAGAGGTTCTCAATTCGACCGTATCTATGTTTTGAAAGAAGAAAGAAAGAAAAAATATTTATTTCACCTCATAACAATGTTGTGAACCTTAAAACTATGACATAATGCTATGCAGGAAGGTGAAAAGGGCTCACTCTCAGCATTTATGGTCGTGGAAAAACCACGGCCGCTGGTTTTCAGAGTGACCCACTAATCCAAGTCAGTTCGGATGATTGAAACAGGCACATACGTCTCTAACCTAAATAGTAACATAATTATGTTACGAACAACAATGTACAATAATTGCAAAAAATAAATAAAAAAATAAAATTAAAATTTGTTATGTGTGTTCGCGAATTACTTCGTCGTTGATAAGCCGATTTTGCTAATTCTTTTTTTGTTAGAAAGTTGATATTCTAAGAGTGTTACCGTGATAACAAGGACAAGGATCTGATGATGGCATCCCAGTGAAATCAAGGGCATCTTTCGAAAATTGTCGGGCGACTAAAAAACTAGTCAATCTACTTTTTTCATTATCGAACTATACTATGAATGACATAGAAACAGCCACGAAGACATTATTGTAAAACATAATCGCTTTTAAAAATTCTTTCTTGTTAAAACTCGCCGTACAATAGACTTAAGCATATTTTCGTCACCATTGTGCGGTTCACAACAATAGCCCATTAAATCAACTTTATATAAATCTTAGTCGTAACAGTTCGTTGTAAAACTGAAATCTTAAGTTTTAATCAGGCCACAAGCCAAAAATGTCCGGATCTACGAGTACCTTTAGGATATGTATTTAAAAGATGAATATTTAAAAAAATCATGTAATTTTTACAGTTTTGATAGAATATGCTTTTAGTGCTTATGTATGTAAGGCTTCTTATTATTAATATAATATTATTATTTTTTTTAATGAAGGACACTAAAAATGTAAACGTTTCAAGTATGTTTGCAAAACAATCACAGGAAAACGGCTGAACGGCTTAGAATGTCAAATACTTTTTACCTTTGTGTAATCCATTTAATAGAGGTATACGTATTATTAAAAAACCGGCAAAGTGCGAGTTGGACTCGCGCACGAAGGGTTCCGTACCATTATGTATAAAAACGCCAAAAAATCTGGTCTGTTGTATGAAATCCTCACTTAAATATTTAATTGTTTTATTGTAGCCACATATTACGCACAACGCCATCTCTTGGACCGAAAGGTAACAAAACTTACGTCAAATGTATGGGCACCCACGTAAATATTTATTTTATTCTGTTTTTTAGTATTTGTTGTTGTAGCGGCAACAGAAATACATCATCTGTGAAAATTTCAACTGTGTAACTATTACGGTTCATGAGATACAGCCTGGTGACGGACGGACGGACGGACGGACGGACAGCGAAGTCTCAGTAATAGGGTCCCGTTTTACCCTTTGGGTACGGAACCCTAAAAACTATGCCACGATGCATGTGTACCGTTGTATAAAGCACAAGATGTACAAAGGTGTAAAAAATGTACAAAGCCCTACCTTATCTTCCCTACAATATTTCCAACTAGTTGTTCTGAAGGATCAGCAAAGTTTGATTTGAACTCATTAAGTAGGTATATAACAGATTTTAAGAAACACATTAGTGCCTGTAAAATTTGAGGGGTTTCCCTCGATATCTCTGGGATTTCACAATTAGCTCTTTCAAACAAAATAATAATAAAACTGCCAGATAAACACTGAACGTGAAACCCCTTTCTTTTTTGAAGTAGGTTAATACGTTATTTCAGATTTTCTCATGCATTACAGATTGGTATTAATGGGAACCATATTAAATGTTTAAAATTTCCTTTTAAATTTTGCAGCAACGCAATAAAAATAATATCAGAAAACCAATTTATTACGATAAAGCTCTCGACATCATCGCGACAAAACTCTCACGAGCCGAACAATAAAATGCGTAAATAAAAAAATGTCTGACCAACGCGCCAATAAATTACTACAACGCGTCAGCACTCGTTTACGTTATCTTTTACAAAATTCACAAAACGCATATTTATAACACCATAAGCCACTAAATTTTAAAATATTGCCATATTAAAATTGCTGAAATCCCGACGAATGTGTCGCGTTGATAAAATTTAGAAATATGAGTTTCATGTGAGCCAGTAGCGCTGTGGTCGACCGTGGAATAACGCTTTCATTTAATGTTATAATTAATATTGTATCAGTAATTATTTATTAGTGTTTACGTATCATAAATGTTAATTTGTTGATGGTTACTCATATTGTATTGTGGAATGTTTACAGGAATCCTTTATTGACTTACATTTATTCACTGATGGTGTGGAAAAATTATCGATGGATATATTATTTTTGGGTATAATTTTTTTCCTTCATTATTTTACTCTATTATGATTTTCACGGGCGACCGACGTAGACCATTTCTTATAAAGTGGCTCACCTGCACACTTGTAGTCTTTTTACATAAAAATACATCGTACAGTCTGTAGTGCTCTATTTGTCTTCGATGTAGTGTCATTCGATGTAGCAAAGCAATTTCTTTCAAGATCAGCTATTCACTATTTCGTACTATCTCTTTCATATTTCACAGCTCCGATGTGATAGCTTATATTATTATTTGGTTATATAATCCATGCACTACTCGAAAGACACATAACAAACTGAGTAGATTCTGCAGGCTAGGATTAAGGCTTAGGATTTTGATGAAAACGGGGGGTCGATTATAGAACATGATCAATTCACAAAAATGAGATTAAAATTAATGTGAACAAGATTTAGTCAATTTATGTTCTCTATATTTATAACTTACTAGTTGTTGCCCGCAACTTAATTCGTGCATAGAAGTTTTTCCCGCGTGAATCCCGGGCCTTCGAGATAAAAAGTAGCCCATATGTTGCTCCACAGCCTCCTCTATCTCCCAGTCAAAGTCCCATAAAATCCGTTCAGCCGTTTCTGAAATTTGCGTACACAAACATACGATCAGTTAAAATTTTATTATATGTATAGATGATACGTTTATGTTGTGACAGCCTTTTAGCCGTATAAAAAGTGACTTTGTCTGGTAAGCGAAGGCCCCGGAGATCGATTTCCGGTGGGACAAACGTTAATGTGACAGATAAAAGTTTGTTCACGGGTCGTGGGCATTTGTGGCGTCTTATTATGTTACCTATGCCGTTCATGACATACGGAAATCTCGTGCGAATTAGTTTGTAGTTTTATATTTATATGATACGCGAGTACAACCCCATCAGATGTGAAATAACAACATAATCCTGGATATATGTACCATGTTATCTATATAGAGCTGCTGAAACTCCTAATCGTGCTACAAATTACACATTGTCATATGACACAATATGTAGTACATTACTAACACGATAGAACAATAATGCCAGCGGTTAAAGTGGTATTATTCCACAAGCGAAGCAGTTACGCGCCCCACGCTGATTATAAGGCTATAAACCCGACCAATAATAACGTGCCAATGTCGCGGTGAAATTTGTTTTAGTATCTACGCCATTTATCGATATTGAATGAATTTTCATGGTACGCGTTTGTTTATTGGAAGAAAACAATAGTGTGATATTGTTTAACGGAAAGCTATTAGCGTTATTGAATATGATGTTACATATTATGATTGTGGGTCGTACGGGTAATAAATGAGATGGTGACTTTTTTAAAGTTTTTAAAGAAAAGGGGAGATCTCCCGCCAGGCGATGTCACTGCCTGAGGACTGCGGTTCGAATGTTAAGTTTGGACCAACGGTGCCGGCGAGTGCTCCGAGGAATTGTTCGATTTGGTGCCCACTTCACCCTTCCATCATCGCACCACTCGCCAAAGATTGAAATATAATCCACATCGCTTGGATTTGTGGCGAACAAGAACGGTCCGTTTTTCACGATCGTTTTTACCACGAACTTGCAGCCTGTGGAATGAGCTTCCTTCTGAGATATTCCCGGAGCGCTTTCACATGGGGTTCTTCAAGAAAGTTGTAAAAAGAGCTCTCCTTCAGGGCCGGCGTTCCAATGGTGACTCCCCTGGTGTTGCTCGTGTCCATAGGCGACGATGACCACTTACCATCAGGTGGGTCGTTTGCTTTTACGTCAGCCCTTCAGACTATAAAAACCATTTGTATAAATACTTAGTTAGATTCTCTGGAAAATGCGATATTGCGGTTGAGGATACGTCTTCTGATTGGCCAGTCTTAGTATGACGTGTGTGGCATAGTGTATTGTTTACTTTATTCGGTGCATGTGATGATAGGCTTAGTCAGCAATCATGAGAGGTGCGCGCTCATATTGCTGTTGGTATGCGTGCCGCTACAAACTGTTAATAAGTGTGGCAGTTGAACTTAAAAAGTAATGTTACTACACCCTAATTAACCTTCTGCGACTGACGTGGTAGTCTGACAGACACCACAAAATCGAAAAACTCGTATTGCAACGTTATTTTTTAATTATTGACTCCAACGCTCCCAGTACCTTCCTGTCATGGGCTTTAGTCTGTTTTTTTGTGCTGCTTGCAGTTATATCGTGCATATTCACCCGTAGGCGAGGAAATGTGTCCACGAGACTACCACGTCAGTATTTAGGTCAGTGTCTGACAGACAACCACCTCAGTAAAATTGTTATAAATTCATAGTGTCTCCTAAACAACATGCCAGTAAAGTTAGTCTACTAATTATAATTTATTGTTTGTTTTTAATTATTATAACAACTTATATTCTCACAGATCCAAAAAGACGTCGAAATTAATCTTTTTGAACCAAGACTAGCGTAAAATAATGGTTGTAGGATGAGGAAGAGCTTGAGTCTAGTGATTTAGAGAATGGCCAAATTTTTTAAGGCATAAAGGAATTTTTGGAACTTGATAAATTATAGGATAAAGAAAAGCAGTAAAAACTACACGAAAAAGCCTAACATGTACCGGGCACTGAAAAACTTGGCCCCGAAAACTTCCAACAAGTCATCAAAATATTACATAATATTATTTATTATTCATAATATACTAGAAACCAGTCAAATTCAGAATGAAAATATGTTATGCGCACACATATTAGGTACATATAGGACTTTTTTTATTGAATATTGAAAGAGAAACAGTGCTGGGTTACATGAATTTACTTAGAGAACCGAGAATGACGGTCAGTACAGTTTTGGATGAAGATCTTGCCCTTCCACCATCAAAAATCATCATCAAATTGAAGAAAATAATGCTACAAATAAAATAGTTAACCAAATATTGTTTTCGATATTATTTGTAGTCAATATCTTCTATATTTTAAGAAAAAAACTGCCAAAAAATTGTGATTTTTGAGGATTTATTACACTTAATTGAACCGTTGAAAATACGTAATTTTTTGCTGTCAGATAGCCAATTGTGTTAACTTTAATAAGTGTTTAACGTTAATCTAAAAAGTTTTTACATTGATATTTTTTCAACCTTTTCTTGTTATGTTGATATTAGAAGACTGATTTAGGTCAAGTTGATAAAAGTTGTTTCACTCAAAAAATTTTGTTTAATTTTCCAAAATAATAGTATCAAGTAATTATTTACTTTCTAAGCTTTGCGAAAAATGTGATTGAGTAATTGAAATTACAACGGAATTTCAAAATATCACCTGTTTAAATGGTGTCTGATGGACTACCATGTCAGTAGAATTGTAAAAATTAGCCCACGTCAGTCGCAGAAGGTTAAGTTCGCAAATCCCAAGCTAACTCACTTACCACCCCCTTCTCGATTTCAGTCTTTTTTAGTTGCCGTTTCATATCATAGTTGTCAAGGGCGTTCCGGTAGAAGTATGTGCTGTGCATGGGCGGCAGCGGAAAGGTTGTGTTGCGTGCTGGTTTGCTATGCTATGCTAATTAAATAAGAAATCCAACTTGCCAGAGAGTACTGAAGAGACCCAACCACAAATAACAGGACTTAGGTAAGACTGAAGAGCGATAAATCATAATTTAAAAAAATAGTGAAACAATAATTTTTTTCAATACCTTTAATGTTCATTTCGCTTCTGATCGCAAATATTGACGTATATTAATTGTAAATAAATATTGAAGCGCTGATAAAACCACTCGTTCTCAATACAAATTACACATCAGTTATAACAATACGGTTTAGTGGTATTGTTCTGCTAACAAAGCCACGGTTACTCTCCCCGCAGTAATTATGAGACTCGCCCTTGTAATGCGTACTGCGTTATCATAATATCTCGAACAAAAACTACGCGAGTTCGGCTGTTTTAGGTCACTTTAAACTTGCATAATTATTTTATACGAGTAAACCCTTCGCATTTCACCCTTGAAAGCGCACATTTACAAATATTTAGTATTATTGGGCAGATTATTAGTTTGCATTTAGTAGTAGTTTACCCGGACAAGTAACATATTTTCCGTGAAAAAAATTGGTTTTGGTCATTTCTAGCACTTTCACTGTCTCTATACCAAAAATCATAACGCTCCATTACTCGTTATCCATCATTGAGTTATATGGAAACCTAGTGCTCCGTATAAGGGTGTTACCAGACCAATCGATCGATAGTTTCTACTAGACTAATCGATCGATTGGTCTAGTAGAAACTATCGATCGGCGTCGACTAATCCATTCCACCATCGATTGATGCCGATGACGATCAATTGATTGGTCTGGTCACACCCTAACGGAAATATAATCTCGTTATTAAAATTTCTTTCTTGCTCAAAATCTAATAACAATTCGTCAAGAATAGCAACGCATCTGTGGCTGAATTAGGACGAGACTGTTTAGTCTTATTCTATGTTGGTCACAGCTGTCATGGGCGGAAGCGGTAGGGTGGTGCTGTCTGATAGTTTGCTTCCAAAGATAATCTGACTTAGACCCTTTGAACGACACTCTAGCATAATAACTGTTACGTTACACGGGACGTCACAGGAGTTAAGATAAAATAGTAATTGAATTCAAGACTTCCTAAGAATCTATTTCTGTCTGTACCTACTTTAAATTTAGTTAAACTTCATTAATTAAACGTGATGCATTTCAATTTATTAGATATAAAATCAATTTATTTAAATTGAATTACTGTTAATACGATTACGGTTGTATTTATAAGATTCCCTTATTTAAAGTTTTATACGCATACAAAAGCTCACTTAGAGCAATATAGAAGTTTCGATACGTTGCCCAAACATTGATCGATTCCAATTTGGTGGGCTAAATTGGGAAGAAGAGGTTATTTCTGCTAAACTTTGGTAGTTCGTGACACCGGTGCTACTTACGAGAATTTTATCTAACAAAATAAATAAATAAGACCAATCGTATTAAGGCAATTAGCACAGTTGACGAAAAGTTTATTTGACAATAGGCTTACACATACATAACTATTTCAAAATTATTTTCTGCTCTTTTTGTGAGCCGATTTATTGCTTGGAATTTTTTTATGTTAAGATGTAGTTAATTTTGTTTGTTTGTTTGTCAAGTGAGTTTTGGGTTGTAAGAATATACAACGTAACCATCTCAAATGTTTTAATAAACGAATTTATAAATATGAAAAAAATATATAATTCATAAATAATGAATGACATCTATGCTGGAGACTCGGGCATCAAATCTAATGAAGTCATAATTTTCAGCGTCCTATATTTAATTCAATATATCTAGTAAAACAAATTACATATGTACAATATGGGTAATTTAAACTGTTATTATTCAAGTGATTAACGTAGTGTTAATCAAGTTACAAGTTTATAATTTTAAATTTGGAGTAGCTGTGTATTACGTTGTTACAAGATAAATATTTTTCCGGTAAACGAGTATCGTTAAATAAGCAGTCAATGTAGGCATAAATGATTTGACTTTGACTGTAACGTGGAAGTTTATTCTCCAACAACACGCTCTTAGTTATAATTGCACGCTAAATATTAGCAGTAGCAGAAGTAGACAATAAAATAGGGTTACCGCCAATTTGACGACAGCAAACAGTGTAAGCTTAAGACGAACTATTCACAAATTGAAACAACAACACAACTTATGGAACAAGTTTGTCTTGAGAATATGAAAACAAACAAGCAAATCCGATTACAAGGGAGGGCTTTAGCAAAAACCAATAGCCACCACAACGCTTGTTATCTTATTGGGTTCTTGGGTAAACTGTGACCCTTCAAATTGGACTTTAAATAATTTAGCATAATTCTTAGAAAATCATTCGAAATTCAACGCAGCGTTTATAAGAGGAATTAATTTGAAGTTGCTTGTCCACGGCTTTTCACTTTACGAAGAAAAATACTGTTGATTTACTTAGCTAATGTTTAAATGGCGGTTTTGGAATTTCAATTTCTTTTATTTATTTCCAATCGACAGCTTCCGTCAGGATTAGAGCCCGTTCAGATATAGGCGTTTTCTTCTTACTCAAGAAGATTTTTAAATGAAATAAATTCTATGACAATGATATCGTCTGTTCTCAAACCACCCAAACCGGCGTCAAACCACCTAATTACCAAGTCCTACTAAGTTTTATATTTCAAAGTTTTTGACAATGACGAACTTCTATACACACTTTCATCACTTATTTCTACCTTTTCTCTCTTTGTGACAACAATCAAGACAATCTAAGTCCTTAGTTATAAGATATTAAATCTAACTAAATTTAAAAAGGAATTAAAAAAATGGTTAGTTAATAAGTGCTTTTACAAAGTTGACGAATTGAGACAATGAGTTTTTAATTTATGATACTCGTATGTATATTTAATTAATTAATAGAGTCTGACAATAGGATTTATGGTAATGATTTAGATTTGACATTTTTGAAATTGACATTTTAAACTATAATTAATCGATAATATTAACTTTAATCGAATTTACTTTGTACATTGTTTTATTGTAATATTTAATAATTTAATTTTATTGTAATATTGTAATTTTGTATTTTAATTTTAGAATTTTGCATGCCATGACATTATTGGCTAATTGTGTAGAACCACTGTAATATTTGATTTAAGACCCATGTAACCACAATTAATGCGAATAAATAATCATTCATTCATTCATCATTCATTCATTCATTCATCATTCATTCATTCATTCATTTCGTATTATTAATTAATATCTCTCTGTACCATTTATAAAAATCAGTTCAGTGGCTTAGATGTCCAAGTCTACAGACAGATTTGAATTTATAATATTAGAAGGGAAGTAAGGATTGTGCGATGATAACCTAGTGGTTAATAATTCGCCCTAATAGGTATTCGGAGAGTCTGGTTTCGAATCCCACCCGCACCTATAATTTTTTGGAGTTTTAAGCATTTAAATGTCACTTGCTACAAACGGTGAAGGAAAAAATCGTGAGAAAACCTGTATGGCGGAGAGTTCACACAACTCAAAGGGGTGTGAAGTCCGCCAACCAATCCGCACTTGGCCAGCGTGGTGGACTATGGCCTTAACCTTCTCATTCTGAGAAGAGATCTTTGCTTAATAGTGGGCCATGATGGGTTGAGATGATGATGATGAAGGATTGACGTCTACGATGCAATAACCAGGTGTCTGCATATTTCACGGATATGTCCATAAAAATAAATATAATGAAACCCATTCATATATTTCACTTGTCAAATCCAACAACAATTGAACTGACATGTAATTCGGTTGACGTTCCAGTTCCGATGGGAGCGGATAATTGGGTCAGAGGTCAGAGCTAATTGCTCGACACCAACACATCGACACACACACACACACAACCCGTCAATGCTGTTACAACTGTACACTGCTCTTTGTAGCGATACAGGGTTAAATGAAGAGTGGAATGTTCTGGCACTTTGAATTTTGTAAACGTAATGATTGACAAAAGCAAATTAAGCGGGATGTGTGAAGCGTTTGGATGATGGAAATGATAATGATCCTAAAAGGTAGCGTGGGTGCTTTCACGTACGAGAAAAAATTCACAGAATGTACCGAATAGTTACGCTGAAAACTGTATCTACCAATTTGTTAAATAACAACACGTGGGTCAATATTTGTACGTAAATAGCAGGCAAATGAGACGTTTGGCGGCTGATTAAAAGAGCTATATTTGTTTTTTTAAGAGTTATATTTAATTTTTAGCTATATTTGAGTCGCTGAGAATATGAAATACTACATCCCGCTAGGAATAAATTTATTATGTGTGCTTACAGTTTGATTTAGCTCGTAAACTCAATTTAGTTAAGGCATTTTAAGTTTTCGGCGTCATTCCTTAATATACCTTAATCAAAGGCACGGAAGGCTGGTATTCGTGTCTATTGCCATTAAAACGAATTCCATATGGAACGTGAATGAAGTGTAGAGAGGCTTTACAAAAATATCGTAATATCACTATAATATTAAAATCTTAATACAATAAATATTTATACACTCACGTTCCGGTACTAGGCTTCCATAAGTTGCGGGTAGGACAGACAACACAATACAAAAGAAGAATGAAACAACCTCCAGTCAAGTGAACCTTAATCCTTATCGAAGCTCGTAAGGCAAGGGTCACATTCTGTCGCCGCTTACAGTATCTGTTGACCTTGTATAGGTTTAAGCTACTCTAACACCGCGTTAAAATTGGATGTTTAATTATACATTACTTATAAAAAAATAATGACATCATAATTATTTCAACGAACTTATCTAATTGATCTTTACTTTGTTGTCCATTCAATGAATTGTTTCGCAGTACAAATAAAGTGTACTCAGTAGAAAATCATTAACATGTCTAACGCCGACTATCAGCACTCTTCTGTCTGCCTCGGGTCGGGAATCGAATCCAAAAATCCTGGCATGGCTTGTAACCGTGAATTTATTTTAAATATTATATCATCCACTCTAGATAATAGAAGGTTGCGTCCATCGCGTCGCAAACCAATGCATTTATCTGTGGATCTCTAAAATTACCTTCATCTCGCGCCATCCGCCAAAAAAATAGGGCTTACAAAAGCATGGGATGTTTTGCAACCGCCTTGCTATTTGATTAGGTATATCGCGCGAACTGTTCCATCCCTACCTACAGACGTAATCGATCCGGGTACATCTGATCAGGCCTTAAACTTCATTAACTGTCGTCGTGTACACGCCCTAACGCTGTCCGCTTTGAAATCTCCGACTTGTTTACCTCAATCAAGCTATTAATTAACAGTTCAGACAGTTTCTCGCTCTCCTCCATTCAGGTGAGTGATTCATCAAGCGTGAAGTTTATGGGGTATTAAGTGACAAAGATTAATATGACCAATTTATACGACCGCCGCTTCGAAGCGCCCGCCTCTTTAATTTGGTCGGCTCGCTTTATGTAACAAGAGATAAGAGGATGGTCGTTTCGTCTGCAAATACTCGCAAATGGCAATTATACATTTAAACGACATCATTCTTAATAGTCCCATTAGTGTTATAAACTTTGAGCAGTATTATGGACCAGGCAAATAAAATTTTATTCGCTCATTGCTTTGTGAATTGTCGCTGAAAAGGAGTTATCGATAAAAGTTATTGAGTAACTGTCAATTTCCATAATCTATCCATCCATAATTCACACTGATATTATAAAGACCGCTACTCTATCTGTCTATTTGGCTACTATGTACCTTTCCATTACTAATCTACTGAACTAACTCAAAATATAATTTTAATGGAATTTTACGTAGTATTTACCTTTTACATACAGTAGAACATTATATTTATCCCGATTTCTTTGGAATAATTTTATTCCTATTTTGTCGTTTGCGTGGGCGAACCTGTAATCAAAAAATAAATTTAGATAAGTTAGTGGGAAAAGTATTGACCATTTAAGGCTAGCAACCTTTATCTGACACGTGGGTTCGCATATATGGAAGAAGTGCGGCCGTAAATTAGGCACCGCCAGTATCTTGAAAGATAGGCGAACTACCGATAGTAGCAAAACTTTCGTGAGCGTCTGTACTATCGAACGTACCTATTCGTCGAATAAGATTGGTTTGTTATTACAAAAGGTACCTGAAGTTTATTTGTTTATTTGATAGACGATAGACACAAATAGATGACGTGCATATTAGTGTATTGACAAAATATTTATACCTACATGAATTAGTTTGAATTTAAATTTAACAGCGATTGAAGAGTTCTATGGTACCGTGAATTTATATTTTTTTATTATTATTTCAATTTCAAGTATTTGATATTTAGTAGTTACTGATACATAGTTGTCACAAAGGAAGAGCAAATAAAGGAAGTGTTGACCCTCAAGTTCTCAGCTGGATAACTACTTCGAATAATTTCAATATCATTCTCATTATTGTTCGATAAGCTTTCAGTCTCTCCGATAGTTATTAATCCCTTTACCAATCCATATTGGAGTAGTTTATAATATAGTATTAGTGAGATTGCCTTTATATTCATTCAAAAGGTATACTCGGACTTCCTCAAATTGGCAAATAATTAATAATTACTAATATTATCCTATTCCGAGGGGTACACGTACAGGCCACTGGCTTCGATCACTTCAAATACCTTTAGGGTTAGGTATAGAGAAATCGCAGATGTACAGTAGTTTAATGTTTGAGTACATCCAGGTAGGGTTGTACTGAATTAACCTGTAACAAATAATAATTAAAAAATCATTAAAAATGTCGCTGTCAATCGTTTTCTCGAATATTTTCAATGTGCCGACTTACATCGATCAATTACAGCAAGTTGTATTACAAGTGGATGAAAACACTCAATGTAAAATTGCTTTAAAAATTATAAGGTACGTTTTTTTAGCTTTCAAAATCAACATTATGATTATTGTTTTGGTAAAGACCTCTTTAATCCTGAACGTAGTACCTTATCCAGAGCATTAGCTACCTATAACAATACTGGGAGTAGATTTCTCCACGTCACTATATATACTTTTCTGTATAAATTGCTCTATTATCTTATTTCAGGTGTATATTTTTGTCTAAAACAATTTATCGAGGTAGATTAAACCTAAAGTCCACCTCGCTTCAGTTCTGGGCCAGAGGCTTAATGCGCCGCGTGGTTAGCTGTGCGGTGAGACAGCAGGATTTTATCGCCAGCGCTTCATGTTACCCTGGTAGCTTGGTACTCGTATAAATCGATTGTAGCATCGCTGCTACCATTTTAAATTGATTTTCTAGCACATCATCCGAGTTGTCAATCGTAACGACAGGCTAGGTGCGGTAGAATATTGGATGGATGACTGCTAGTAGCTTTTTTGACCGAGACGGAATGTGAAGCCAACAAACGTAATAATGAATAACAAACTGTAACGAAATACAAACCGATTTAAAAATTGACTGATAAATAAAGTTTGAGGCATTGTTTTCGTTCATAGGATAGCTATTTTCATTATGACAATATCTGTTATTAAAACTAGTAATTTTATTTTCATGTGGTGTGTTTTACCTACATTTATTTTTATGCGAGATAGGAATATTCCAAACAATTTTGTAAAATAACCAAGTTCTTGAATAGGTACCGTTGTAAACACGTCCCGTATCCACGTTTAATAAACAAACATATTTATGGAAGAAAACTTTCCAGAAGTAGAAACGGAAGTAACTTAAGATGCCTGTAAATGAATTTGCGACTTTGCCATTCAACAGGTCTTACATTAAGACTGTTTTGCATAACTATCAGATACACAGTGTATCTAGGTCAGGTCACTCCGAGTTTGTGAGGGGAAAACTTTGTCGTCTTTGTGATGTCTTATTGCTTTATTTGGTGAGTTGTCGAAGCAGTGTTAGGTACATCGTTAGCATTGCGACGCTTTTGAGACATGTGGTGCTGGCTTCCATTCAATATTTATTTTGTTACGTTTGTGACTACCTTCTTTTAGCTTCAAAAACTGCCAAGAGTTAACTAACTAACACTCTCGGCATGTGGCACATATTTAGAGAACATGTATGTGCCACATATTTAGAGAAATTCTATTTAAACTCTGTATCAACTAAAGAAAGCATTTAAATAACAAATTTCAAAGCAAATTATAATAGATACCTACTCTGAAACCGGGATTATTAGACCAAATAAAAATCATTTAATTGATCATGGCAAATGATTATAATGAAAGGCATTTACCAAGACTATAAATACTTCATTTAACTATCTTAAAATTTACTATTGATTAAAAAATTAGTAGCGAATATTATGATACAATTCTTAAAAATGTAGGGCATTTACTTATGACATTTATAATTTATATTATCCCGCTTTGCCACGACAGAAGTGCCGTAGCGTAGCTCGCTTAAATTAAATAGTCATAGGAAAACCGAAAAAGGAACTCAAATGCTGAACGGTTGACGTGTTAATATAATTATTGTCATAGTATATCTGTTTCAGAGGGATTTGCATTAGTGTCATGCCCGAACATTGAGTGCAGTAATTACGTTCGAGTACACAATTGATCGGCCATTGTTTTAGTATATTGTGGGCATTATCTATCAAGCTTGGACAGATACCTAAGTGCTATTTCACACTTCAGTTGTTAAGTACACACCGGAGAAATGTAAAGCCTGTTCATATAATGAATTTGAGGGACAAATAGCTTATCCAATTATATGACTCAATGACAATTCCGGTTATAATTTATCATTTTGGAAAAGAGCTGATACTCTTCACACTGTTAGACTGGACATAGCTAAAAACCACCTCATGTACTGAATTTCAGTTAAAAAAGCGCATTCAAATAGGTTCACTCATTCAGGAACTATGCCACATACTGACATACAGACACAGAGATAAACAGGTCATCCCTCTTTTTGCGTCAGGGATTAAAAAGGAGTTTATAGGGTTTGTTCCCAATATAATCGCAAAGGAAATCGCACTACGAGAACGGGTCAATAACCCCAATGTTCTAGTGACGTTGCCAAATTCACGCTTGAAGTCTAATGGTGCGTACAGACTATGTAACAAAACATGTTATAAAACATAGTTAAATAACATGTTTTACAGATTTGGACGCTATGTGTTACAAAAACAAGTTATACAACATGTTGTTAGTTTTTGCAACAATGTTATATGCTATATTTTAAGAAATGACACGCATTGAATTGTTATAAAACATTGTTATACAACAATGTTGTTTTAATGTGTACGGTCTTGTAACACAGAAGTTATATAACATGTTGCATAATCTGTACACACCATAACATAACCGGTGAGCTCTCTTCATCGGATGAGTACAAATGTGAATTGAGGCTTTGTCAACGCTTATTCAAAGTGAACTATTGCAAACAATATCGCACAATACCCGATATTGATATAGGAATTATATTCAACATACAGCAGCTCAGATATTGTTCTGGCGTAGGTACAGTTGATCGACGCATGTCAAGCGAAATGGCGTATCTTAATACATTTCGATATGGGTGAAGGATTATATTGGGGTTTATAAACTTGCATCTTTGTTAATAACGCACCACAACGCACCGATAATAATAACATCTTTTTGCCTTTAATATTACTGACGTCTCATATGCTTATTTGTCAGTAGCATAATTATAATTATAATAAAACATCGTATATTTATGGTAGTACGAGTACCTATATGGTGGCATAGAAAACACAAATATAGACGTACTTATCTCTTACAATGAGACATCAACCGCACGAGCAATATAAAAAATATCCTCGTCTATTTTAAATAACTCTTGGTTTTAAAGGTAGGTTTACTATCGATTTGGTTATGGGGCGTCAAACTAACTCGTAAGAATTTAAAAGTAAGAATTGTGTTTGTTCCACTAGTCCCAAATTTTCTCATGACTAAGCAATAGTCACTATATTCTTAAATTTGTGTCCATAGACTTAAGCAAAATTTTAAACTTGTAAATGAAAAGAAAGTAAGTAGTGCTAATTTAGCTTGAAAAACCCCGTAGCAACATAAAAACAGTAAGTCAAATGAACGCTTGTGATTAAAACCAATTTCAATCAGTCCTACGATAATATCCTAAGTAAATCTTTGCATCGTCGCTACTTCGTGTGTTTCTTCGTATCGACACCCTTCCAGAGCTTGACGCAAAAGCTATTAATTGATAAGATCAATTTCCAGCAACAATAGCGGTGATATAACACTAGCGATACAGTAATTACTCGGTGTCCAGTTTCTCAGTCATTGTTCCCGGCCTCGCCACTAATACATCACGTTGGCTACCTGCGAACATGACAACCTGTTATGATATTGTGTTTGCGATTTTTGTGTACTATCTGCGAGGTTTGGGTGATTCATATTGGGGAATACGTCGTGTATCATGTTATGGGTGAATGTTATGATTTTGGACACATAATTGTTTTTATAGCAGAAAGCGTGTCGTAAAGGGGTGTGTATTGACAGACTATTGTATGTTTATTCGTGGCGCTCTAGAAACCAAAGAATCGATATTTACGATACTTACGTCGATAGTTTTGGGTTAATCTTGATTTCGTCAATAACCTAAATGGTTGTTTGTAAAATTATCACCAGGTTTCTCGAATAATTTATCATTTTGAATGGTTAATTTAAAACGCGTTACGATTTAAAATTGGTTAAAAACCATTGTCAAATAAAGATTAAGTTTTTTTCATACTGTTCAAAAATGTAGGTAATGAGTCGGCAAAGCACTGCACAAGCAACTGATTCTTTAAACTAATAACGTTTAATAACGTCATTGTTTACGTTATTTGGTAGGTATATCAATTTTATATAAGATACTTTGATTCAATTAATATCAACATTTTATCTAATAAAATGTGCTTATGTAAGGTAGATAAAAGGTGTCAGTAAATAATAGACAAAATGAAATATCTTCTTCATCACAGAAGCAAGTCACAGTACCTTACTCCAATACCCAGCCGATGTTTGCAACAAAAAGGACAAATTACAGCTTCCAAAATTAACAACGCTTCGTGCTCGTGTTCTCGGCATCCGCCTATTACGCCGTCCTGGATCGAATCCAACTAATACAGTTCAGTGGCCTCCTCGAACATTAACGGGTTAAGGGATTATTTTTTACAACATTTATCTAATAAAATGTGTTTATGTAAGGTAGATAAAAGGTGTCAGTAAATAATAGAGAAAATGAAATATTTTCTTCGTCACAGAAGCAAGTCACAGTAAGTATCTGACTCATATACCCAGCCGATGTTTGCTACAAAAAGGACAAATTACAGCTTCCAAAATTAACAACGCTTCGTGCTAGTGTTCTCGGCATCCGCCTATTACGCCGTCCTGGATCAAATCCAACTAATACAGTTCAGTGGCCTCCTCGAACATTAACGGGTTAAGGGATTATTTTTTACAAAATTTATCTAATAAAATGTGTTTATGTAAGGTAGATAAAAGGTGTCAGTAAATAATAGAGAAAATGAAATATTTTCTTCGTCACAGAAGCAAGTCACAGTAAGTATCTGACTCATATACCCAGCCGATGTTTGCTACAAAAAGGACAAATTACAGCTTCCAAAATTAACAACGCTTCGTGCTAGTGTTCTCGGCATCCGCCTATTACGCCGTCCTGGATCGAATCCAACTAATACAGTTCAGTGGCCTCCTCGAACATTAACGGGTTAAGGGATTATTTTTTATAGTTGAATGGGGTGGTCTAATGACAAGTTGTATGTTGCAATGTATGCAATTACTCTTTGTATCGTAAATCGGTCAATTCGTTTGAGAACTACGGTTCTACGAGACAGATACACAGATAAGAAAAATAATATTAACGTATTTAGGTTTTCGCCGACCTATCAAATTAAAATTTATCGTAAAAATTGTACCTGTTTCATAGCCATATTGGTTTCCTTCCACTGGTTTGCTTTTAAAATTTTCATCGGTTAATTCAAAAAGAAAATCTTACAAAAGTTCTTACCTGTTGAAGACTTGAATATTTTTAGAGAAACTAAAGTGAAGACTGAATATTTTTTAGAGATTATTTTTATAATCACTGGGTAAAACTTTTCGATGCTGTAGACGGCAGACTACTTACTGTCAAGAGCATACTAACTAATATACTTAGGCGTAGGTATATGAAAATACTTTAAAGTCGAATATTGCATGTTAAAATAAGGCCTGCCTACAACTTAAGTCCCACTAGACGTTTATTCAAGTCGAATCTGAAAATGAAAAAAAACCGACTACAAAATCTTATGAGCTAACAAAAATCAAAAGCCCGAACAGATTTACATCATAATAAAACATAGTAGAAAGGTCATTGGGCGTTTTTGACCCGGTCGCATTCTGTAATGAAATACCTAGGGGTTTTTTAAAAGGTTTAGGATTAGCATTTCACGCAATGTTTTTATTTTGATCCAAATGCATGTGGGAAAAGTCATCAAAAGGGTCAGGCGAATTTCTATCTTTCGAGGATGAGTGACTGCGATACCAGCCTATTCTATATAAACGATAGAATCCTTAACACCGGAGTCTACCTCTTTATATTTGAATAAAAGGAACAGAAAGTTTATATCTGAATAAAAGGAAACCTCCAAACCTTTGCTACGCGCTACAAAAGATGACAGACTTCGTACTATAACACATTTAAATAGTCCTGTCTCTGAGCCAAGGAAATGAACGGACAGAGGCGAAATTATAATTGGACCTTGTCTACAACGAAACCCTAAAAAGCATATTGATGCGTTTGAGTGAGGCTGCAAGTCCCATGTACCTACTTTATTTATCTTAGTCGTTTGGATCGACTCCAAACGCGGAGTTCCGCAAACATTCCACGATTCGTTCCGCTGCAAGCTCCTTCCTTCCGATATTGCAATTGCAACATTTATTAGAAGTTTGACTTCATAAATCGCGCAGCGGGCGTAAGTGCCAGCGATAACCCGATCTATATGATAGATTTAATAGCTTTAGATGATTGTGGGAAATTTTTTAGTATCTTATTTATTGCCGTTATGAATGGATCGGTAATTTTTATGATTTTTACTGTACTGTTGTAAATTTTAATTCTTGCTCTAAATTGTTTGTTTACTACATATTTTTGCCAGTCTTCATTTTAATGTTTGGTAGATATAAAGTTAAAGCAGCCATTTCATTTATGAAAAGATTTAAAAAAATATATGAATTTTGATCACTTAGGTATTATTTAGCTGCAATGGCCACTTATAATATAGATTTAAATTCAGTTTATTTTTATTCAATGTTTATTTAAATCATAATACTTTGTAATGAGTTATCAAAGTTTAAAGGCTGATAGATGGCAGTATCCTTAATCTCTGAATAGAACTGATAAAACACGAACAATGTGTCTATACCTTTAGACATGGGAAGTACAGTGGATTGCGATGTGTACCTAAGTGTACCGTAGCAACTTAAGCGAACGTATAATTACTTATTAGTATTTTTATTATTTCATATAGCTATTTATAAAGTTTTTTTAATGCTTTGTAAAAAAATGTGTAAAGAAAATCCTTTATATCATTGCTCTTATGATCTTACAATCAGATTAAGTAATAACTAACCTTTCAAAAAATATATATCTGACTTCAAAATGGATAAGTAGAGAGAATTCAAGAACTACCCGTCAGATGTATTACATTTATACGGATAAAAACGACAAGCATAAACTTTCGGATAAAATTATGATACAAGTGCTCGAAGTTGGTCATTACAGTGGAGGCGGTATTGCACAGCCCGAGCCGCAAGGCGAGGTCTGTAATAGAGCCAAGACTTTAATGAACAAAGCACACGCGTATCATACGACGTTTTTCAACATACTTGCGAGGAAAAAAACAATTAGCAACAAATCAGCAAATTATAAACGAACAAATGTTTGCACAAAATGGCGCGGAGGTCTATTTTTTCGCGCGCCGTATCTTTGGTTGAATAAGTATGCGCGCGCAGGTTAAGTCCAGAGGCACCGAACACCGCCATTCAGCCACAATATATTAAACTAAATAATTATGTATTTCTAATAAGAATTTACGGTAATAATTATTTAAAATATTGTATTTTTTAAATGCTTTAATAGATAATTAGATGAAGTATAATCTTATCTTATCAGATTTTGACTACAACAAGTTTATTTATTTACAAAATAATAAATCTTTTGGTAACAACCTCTTTACGGATATTAAAAAAGTGGAATAAGAAAAACACTAGTGCAGCAATGACAAGTAAAACGCACTAGTGTGTAATAAACCGTATTCCGGGCGTAAGACTAAAGAAAAAATAGTAACTTTACGAGCAAGTGTGTTGAAAAGGAATTATCAAAATTGGTTCACCTAGTGTAAAGTTATGAGGTAACAACATACACCAAAAATACAGTTAAATAGAGAACCTCCTCCTTTTTTTAATCGGGAATGCCTTTTGATATTTCTGATGTCCTTTTACGATGAAAACTTCGTTTTCTCCAACGTTAACTATTTACATACCAATAAGTAAACAATTGTGTGTAAACAAAGTGCCGGCACAAGCGCCTCCATCAACGCAGCAAGGGTGAGTTATTTACCTAATTCCCTATTTATCCAAATTCTAATTGTCTATCCTATCGAACCAGCGCAGCCTGCGCAGCGCAAACACTCAGATATTATACAAACGTCTACCAACATGTGATAAAAATTTAAAAATCTTTCCTCGCACGGAATATCTTCGAAGAAACCGTTGTACCTTCAATTACTTACTAATTTCTAATCTTATTTTATATTCCGAAACACAATTGTACGAGCGTTCTTTCAGCGAATCTTTTGTATCGGAATTCGGAATGTTTCCTTTGTCGGTTAAATTCAATAGCTCGCTCAGCTTTGAACCGGATCGAGCCAAAGCATACGTCGCCGCGTCGCTGGTTCACCAAATAAATAGGAAATTCTAAGCTGCAAAGAGCATCTTATGTTTAATCTGTGGTAAAACTTGTTTATTTTAAGCCATTTTTTGCCCGCTTTCTTCCTTTAGCGCTTTGGTATAGATTTTGCTAGATATTTTGCGATAAAATTTTCTGAAATGGATACATAAAATTAATTTGTTTATGATTTGTAAAGTTTGGGTGTGGTTATTGTCATGGTAAAATGGGCAACGGCTTTATATGATTGTGTTTCGGATTCAGCACCTTGTCGAAGGGCGGTGCTAGTGAAGACTTAAGTCAAATGAAATATTAATACTACCACATCATATTATCATTGTTGTATGTCGTTTGAGTTACACCACTTACCAAAAAAAAATCCTGAAAAAAGAATATTAATGTGCTGGCGTATGTAGTCTGTTAGTACAAGATTTATAAATAATGAACCTTCCGCTGCAGAATTCACCCTAAATATTAATGGTACTGACCAACGAAACGACCCCAAAAAAGATAAAAAGATAGGATTGTTGCACAAAAACTCTCGCGTAGATCTTTAAACTGTAACGAAGATTAATGACGCCGCGCTGACTAACTAGTTATACGACGATTTCCCTCAGGGCCTTGCTGTAATAAAGCGATTGAGCTCTGAATCTTTCCGCTCTGCTCTTTAATTCTTTTTGTCCGTTGTATTAAAAGTTGGTTACCATTTGTAAAGGATGGCGGGTCGTAAACATGTCACGGTTTAATTAGTTCTGTACTTTTTTACTTTTTGTCAATTTTTGGTGCTGCATAGTGCATTTCTAAATTGGATCTGCATCTTCCTATTTTTACCAATTTATGGGATGTTGTGTGCCTGATTTCAGAACACAATGCGGCATATTATTCAAGTTTAGAGTATTTCTGATGGATGATAATATTTCGTGCTTTGTAGGGTACGTTAAGCCGTAGATTGAAAGCAGTCGTTAGAAAAAAATTGGGTCGACCAAAAACCCATCCAACACTGCACTTGAGCAGCATGCATTTCTTAAGGGTGTCCTTGTGTTGAGTAAAGGCCATTTTATTCATCATGGCTCAGTCAACAGTTCTCAACATGGTCATGTCAATGTTAGTGAGTCATTGTTTGTAGCCAATAACTTGAATAAACTTTTGATATCTACGACGAAGTGACATCAAGGTGACCCAACTCATCAAACGCAAGCTATCAATGAAGAAGGCTATCACGATTCAATGAAATCACGTAGTTACTTTCCACGTTCCAAGGAAACCTTGAGCAGTTCCGCGAGCTTTAAAAGCTCTATTGTCGGTTCAAATTATCTTGCTAATACCCCACGCGTGCAGTCGCCGGAAATGAAACAAAGCTGCAGACATCCTCAGAGCCGCATTAGTGCCTTTTAGCGAGCTTCCGCGAAAACAATTATATTCTTAGGTTTCAGGTGGTATAAATTATAATACGTGTTATTTTAAATAAGTGTTCTCAAGCGTTTCTTCTTCAATATTTTCACAATGTTTTTTTTATATTATTTTGGATCAGTATTTTCTTTGTTTCCTTGCATCGATTGACAACGCATCGGTGATGCTTTGGTGTTTTTACCGACCTTAGTCCTTAAAACTAAGCAAAACAGTGGGATGATACGACTAGTGTCTTTAAAAACTTTAATTGAAGTAATCATCAGAACTGCTATTTTAATTCGCCAAATGGAAGACGTCAGCAAATTTTACTAGGACGTAAACTTCTTAAAGGGCTCATACATACATTTAAATACAGCATGGTACGTAAGACATCTCGTTTTACTGCTTGGGTCATAAAATTTATTTCATTGAACCACCCCTTCGTAATGTTACATTAATATGTAGGTACACGACGATAAATTACATTGGCACAGATGTATTTTATATTGAAAGAATCTCGGGCGTAGATACCTTTTTGTATTACAGAAACTTAAACAAGGGGTATATCGCTGCGAAGGGATGAAGTCGTGGCTATCTAGAATATCTTAAGACGGTCTGAGTTATAAGTTTAATGTTATTCTGGATATTGAGAGTTGAAGAAATATAAAAAGGAAAAGAATAAAAGTGTTTCCAACGCTGACGCTTATCGAGTGATCCCTTTTAAATTTGAGCGAAATCTGACGAGTACTTTTTTAGTTGTTTCTAACAATGCGTATGTAGCTAACTTCGAATAGTTGTCTATGTTCTTGTTTTATTACTTGGTAATGTTTAAGTCGTTTTTTTTCTTTTTAAAGTTATTTATGGATTTCTAATAGAAAACGAATATGCAGCAATATCGATGTTGGGACTAGGATGGTAAAAAGTTAGGAGAGCGTGTTATTTAGAATGGGTTTGGAAACTCGGGCAGGGATAGTGATAGTCCAGATAGTAATTTGTAAGTAAGCGTCTCGTCGTTATTCGGTCACAGATGTGCTCCCGCTCAGAACTAAGGTACCCCTATAATAATGTATACTCTACCACCTATCAATTGCTCCGAATATATTACCACAAATTATACACTAGTACAAATGTAAACGCAGCCTTCCATTACTGCCGCGCCTTTTGCGCGGAATGAGGCGAGGGACATTCGGGTCTCAAGGGTCTCCTTTTTACCCGGACATAAACTCAGGAGAACTAGTGTCTCCCGGTGGAGGAGCAGGCCCGTTGTTGAGCAGATCCTGTCAGTCCCGTGTGCATGCCAGTGTTGCAGTCAGTTAGTCGCCCCCCAGATGGTCGGGGGACGCTCCTGACTCTAAGAGCTCCCGCGGAAGCGGGTAGGGAGCTATGCACACAGACATCGTACACGGACACCAAACATAGAACCACTTTGAACCACTGCTGAAAAATGTTTCGTGTGTGTGTCTATGTGTGTTGCTCAAGTACGCAATGTATGAAGCTTTAGGTACATCTGCACTGGTGTGTAGTGTCTATTTGTACTATTACCTCACAATTTATCTCTATCTATCAGCGCAATATCCCCGGCAATTGACAGAAACACGACCTAACGGCCGCTATCTAACGATACGTGTAAAGGACGGCTGATTCACAAGCGAATGTACAAATGCCCATAATGAAACATCATTAGCGGGCAACGGTTCCGTTCCGTGGTTGGAGCTGTATGGGTAGATAGTTGTAGCTACAACGCATAATGAGAAATGTTAGGGCTTTAATGACACGGACATGTTCTGTTTCAATATGGTTTCAATCATTTATTCGTTCTAAACTGTTCGAGTTTACACGAAGATAATTTGGCGTAAGAATGTTCTCTATAAGGTGGTGAGAGTCTTGAGTTCTCCCGGGCAAGTACCATTATCCGACGCGGTACTAAGTAAAATTTCTTTCGCCATAGGAATTGCATTAATAGCAATTGTGTACCGTGTAGAAAGGTGTGGAGCCGGTTACATTTTTAGAGGCGACTATCTCAGTCCTTAAGGGTAGCAAATTGGCTGCAAATAAAATATAACTTAGTCACTAGAATGCTACAAAACAACAAAATATAGTCCATGCACTTTTTAATCCCTTGATCGAGTAAATATAATTATTGTCTTTAAAAACGACAATCCAAAATAAATATTTCCTATCACGCAGAATTTACTGCATTAAACTTGTTAATGACTGGTTTGACTATTTACGATTTCCGCATATGTAGTTGCAAATGAGCCTTTTTACAGTCAGCCAGATATCCAATACTCCATATAAATACTTACACACTCGTGTACTAAGAGTGTGTAGCGCACTTTTGTGTCGAGAGTTAAAAAAGTTACTAAAATCGCAAAAATATAGCGTTGGAAAATTTTATGCACTAAAAAGTCAGTCGCGTTCTTTCATAACTTAAGCGTTGTCCACACAGGCGGACCGCCACAGCACTTATGTATATAATATTTTTATTGCAGTCCCCGACCTCTCTTAGGAAGCACACGCGACCCACTAAATAAAATATTCTTCAGAAACCTCTGTATTATTGCAGGTTTTATGTGAACGAAGCTCACAATACTGCCCTTCCTGCTGAAATATTTTCATTGGGCGCTCTGCTTGGTTTATTGTTTGTTTTGCTGTATGCTGAAGCGTGTAACATATTATAAATCATACATTTTGTTACAATTCGTAATTGCTACCCAACTAAAAGTGATTGCTACCCAACATATCATTGTCATGAATTTTAAATAGCATTATGATACCCGTTTTTTTGTGTTTTGATACCTAATATCAAGTTATCAAAACTTTGTGTCATAGACATTCATCATTTTTCCTGTATATTAGGCACACGTAGATAGGTAGACATTCAAAGCCTGGCTGCATACCGTTTAAAAATATTCCTTTCGGTTACTCCGTTAGAGTAAAATAAAGTATATGTAGAGACAATTTATTTGCGTTGCTGTTGCCATACTGTATTGGCTTGTTCACCCAAAACTACATATTTCTGGCTTTACGTTAAAGTCGTCCTGTATAATTTATAAGGCACTAACACTTTGTCGTCTAAATTGCCTGCGACGCCGCAGTTTAAGCCCGCAAGAGGAACAAACGGGAACATGTTTATTGGATGTTGTTTGAAGAAATAAATACCTATTATTTATTTACGTTAAAAATTCAGTGCTAGACGTCTTGTGTAGGTATTTGGATAAGCGGTTGCGACAGTTTTCAGTAGGTACACTAACAGCAATATTCAAGAAGCGTACTTGGCTAACTAGCCAAGCTTAGTAATAATAAGTTAATAGCTTTCAACCCTATAAGTAATTTAATTTTAACTTGTTATTCATGTAACCTCCTAACCTTCGGTAACTATGACCTCTACCTAGTAGTGACAGTTATGGCGTTATGAAATTATATATATTGTTCGAGCCAGAAATACCAAGCAATGAATATTAATGAAGAATAAATTAATAGTAGACGATAATTACTTCTACATAATTATTCTGTGCATAGTGACACTGTGCATAATTACTTTGATGCTCTGAGAAAAGATTAAAATGAAATATCTTTTAGCTAACCTTAATAAGTTAGAAAACCTTCTCAAAGGCATATTAGCATATTTATTAAGTTCAGCTTTAGGTTTGTGCATTATTACTCTTTTGTAAAAAATAAATAAGAAATTGGTTGTCTGTAAAAACGGTTTACGGATGATAATTCTACTTGAGAATGTCGTAAGAAAAGATCGATGAAATATTGCATAGGTACATTTATGTATTGAATTTAATTATTAAATATACAGTTTTTGCTGTGCTCTGTTTTGGTGTTTTACTTATCTCATGTATGCATATTTGGTGCGTCATCGACACATTTTAAAAGTTAATGTTACACTAACTAAACGGGTAAAGGGTTCATCCATTCACTTTTCATAATTTATTCTTCTTTCCTTCAGTCGCGACACTACAAAATAGCTTTCTTTATGCTACAATCCATACTAATATTATAAATGCGAAAGTCTGTCTGTCTGTCTGTCTGTCTGTCTGTCTGTCTGTCTGTCTGTCTGTCTGTCTGTGACGTTTTCACGGCTAAACCACCGGTGCGATTTGGATGAAATTCGGAATGAAAATAGTTGAAGACCCAGAGTCACATATAGGCTACTTTTTTTTTCAAGAATCAACCCCTAAAGGCTTGAAATAGGGGATGAAAATTTGTATTAAAAATTCTAAACCGCCTGACCGATTTCGATGAATTTTCCCAGGAAGATAGTTGATGACGTACCTTATTCCCCACTTCCGCGGTTCGCGATATAAACGAATTCCACGCGGGCGAAGCCGCGGGAAAAAGCTAGTATAATATAATTGTATAACCTTGTTCCTGGCTCTCAGCTACTAAATATGTCTGCAACGTAATCTTCTTTACTATTATTCTCAGTTTGTTTTATCGAGATTATTTTCTAGAAAAGGAGGCCACCGAAACAAACATCGAAGTATTATATGGATTGTGTTACATACTTATATGACTACAAAGGGCTTCTGTGTCTTGCCGTAAAAATTAGAATGTCGTACACTCAATATCGGTAATATGTGTCCGTAATACATTTAACGAGCGCAATAAAGGCAATGGACCGAATCCCAGAGCTTCCCCAGGTTGTGACCATATCGGAGCATAATCTTGGGACGTTATTAAAATTTTCTGTTGAACATTTATACGATATACATGTACACAGGTATATCGGAGGTAACTTAGGGTGATCAACGTAGGCGCAATTTTTGATTTGTTAGTCCGTAAATAATTCTGTGATTTATTTTTTAGCAAATAAATAAGAAGCCAATTTAATTGTTGTTATATATTAAAGACATCATCATCCCTTATACAACTGCCGATGTGCCAGTCAAGTTCTACTTTTCATATCTTCTTATTACTAGCACCACGGACTAGCACCCTCTGGCATTGTCTCGACTTTTCTTGTAGGGTAGACTGGGTACGGTTGAAACGATTTGGCTTTAATTGTTCGTAATTTTGTTGTTTATAAAAAGAACGATGATGATGACATATTAAATTGAAGAGTGGATCTTTACCTACAATAGGGCTATACTATTTAGTTCTGGTGGGTGCTATTTTTAGAGATATTTAGATTTGAAAATAAATTCCGATGTGTTTCTACCGTCCCCATGCCAGGGGCAGTTGAAACAGTGACTAGGGTCAGTTGAAACGCACGCGAAATATACAAAAAATATATAGCAACATGCTTTATTTAGCATTAGTTATAATTGTATTATAATAATCATGGCATCGTATGACAATATTAACCGATCTTCAATGTTTTAATAGTCCTACAGTGTACGTAACCAGGCTTTGACGAATAATTTGTTGATAATGCATAGTTTTATCTCCAACTTTTACCTCCGTATATGTATATTTGTCTCAATAAAGTCTTTACTATGCGAATTCAGCATCGAGAAAACAAAACAAAATTATATGTTTTTTTTTTACCTGTACCCACATATTATATTGTTTCAACCGTCCCCAACTCGAATTTTGGTAAAAGAAAGTTTATAGTAATGGTAGTAATAATAACTTATTAAAACTAGTCATCATTCCGTATTCTAAAAATTTCACCTAAATCATAAATGAACACTCAATATTTATACTTGAATAGATTAACATATTAATAGCTTGAAACTCAAAAGAAAAATACTTACTTTTGGGTGCTAAAATACAATAGGCCTATTTATAAAAATATACAGCACCCGGTGACCAATGTAACACTTTTGTTGAAGATTTAAACCTTCGCGCCGCACCGCGCGCTTCACCTACCGTAATTTTATTATTTTATTCATCCTACCCTGTTTATTTTTGTAATTGCTCCTCTTCTGCAAATTGTTAGTACACGTATTGTCGAACTCAGCGTTTTTTAATATCCAAAATAATACCTGCCCCGCACATGGTCCTATATCTACGCCGGATTTAAGCATCAGCACATAAGTAACGTGTGGAAATAAAGGGGACGTAAAATTGAAGCCGAGAAGCACAAATTTAATGCAACGGAATTGTGCCTCGCTGGAGTGGTCGAGAGTTCAACGTTCACCAGTGGAAGATTTTCGTGTCGTGTGAAATTGATTTTAAGTATATGAACCCAACACTCTAATCAGGTATTATTAGGATATAATTCGACAATTAAAAAGGTCAGTAACATTATATTTGTATTATATAACCTTGTTACAAAACGTGATTGTTAATTGACTACCTCAACCTATTAAATCAAGTCAAAGTGTCAGATAAATCAGTTAGTTAAATTCATTATTAATTTGGTAATTTAAATGTGTGTATTATAATTTAACTGACATTAATTTAAATCCGATTTATCATTACTTTTCGACATTTTAATTTGTATTTTAGTAAATAAGTAGGTAGGTAGAAATAAGTTAGACCTTTTACGTTAGTACAATTTGTTAATTTTATTTGTGTCATCCAATTACGTTATTTAAAATATTAATCAGTTATAGAATCCTTATATAATTTTATATTAATCGTGTTCGTCAGTTTAATTGTACCTAATTTCTCAGTAAATATAACATTGTACCTTTTTAAATTTAAATAGCTAGATACAGGTAAAACAAGTTCAATTAGAGATTAGTTTTAAGTACTTACCTTGTAAAATAGTGCTAAGTACGTAAGTAAACATATGTTACCTGTATCAATTTCAGGACGACCGTGCCAGTCTCCCAGAATGACCGAAGAAAAGGAATTAATTAAAAAACGCGGCAGCATTAAAGGTCGTATAACTTCATTCGCGAATCATTTAACAACATTGAGTGAGACTAAGATGAGTTCCGCGGACGCCAGGGAGTTACAATTGCGCATGGGTAAGATTGAATCCTTATATGATCAATACGACGAGGTACAATTAAAATTAGAGTGTATTGCTGAGAACATGGACTCACAGTTAGGTGAGAGAAATGATTTTGAACAGCACTACTATCGGTTACTCGCAGACGCTCAGGGTTTATTAGAAAGTTATAGAAAAGGTCACGAGAATTGTGTTGACAGTGCATCAAATTCTCGCTCAAATCACAGGCTGGTTAAGTTGCCCACTATTCAGTTGCCGAAGTTTGGAGGTGCATATGAAAGTTGGTTGGAATTTCATGATACATTCTCAAGCTTGATCCACAATAACGATGAGATCGATGAAATTAATAAGTTTCATTACTTGAGGGCTTCCTTACACGGGTCGGCTGCTGTGGTAATACAGGCGATCGAGTTCTCCGCGGCTAATTATTCAGTGGCATGGGGGCTCCTATGTGAACGGTTCGACAACAAACGTTTGTTAATACAAAATCATGTTTCCGCTTTATTTAACATCGAACCAGTCACTAAGGAATCTTCTGTGATTTTGAAACGCGTGATTGACACTTTAAATAAAAATTTACGAGCTTTAGAATCTCTTGGTGAACCCGTTAGTCATTGGGATACGCTATTAATTTATATTGTCACTCACAAGTTAGATTCGAAAACATACCGCGAGTGGGAACAAGTTAAAGGTAACTTGCCCAAGGACAAGCCAATTGACCTTGACTCATTTCTAACGTTTATGCGTAATCGTGCTGATTTGCTTGAGACAATCGAATTGTCCCATAACAACATGACGACAAGTAACAAAAATGCGACTAGAATTAAAGCCATGGTTTCCGTACAAAATGGTCACATTAATAATAATAATAACACACCATTAAATACATCAATTCATACGAAGCCATGCCCTAATTGTAGTGAACAACATTATCTTAATAATTGCCCTAAATTTTTAGCTCTAAGTCCTGAAGCGAGATACAAATTATTACCTACGTATAAAGTCTGTTTCAATTGTTTCCGTAGCGGACATTATGCCAATTCGTGTAAGAAAACCGGTTGTAAGGTTTGCAAGCGTAAGCATCACACATTAGTTCACGTTAATGAAATCGGGATAAAACAGCTGTCGCACGCTGCGCCTATACCTACATCTAGCGATAACAGTAGCAACGTGAATCATTGTTTACAACCATCTGTTTCTACAAAAGAAACAATGCCATGTTTTATTATCTACTGCATTAATAAAATTGTACGATAGGGATAATTGTGAGGTAATTGCTCGCGCTTTACTGGACAGTGGTAGCTCATCATGCCTCATGACAGAGGAGTTATATAATAAGTTAAACCTACCAGCTGTTCGTACTGATAGATCAATTATGGGTATTAATAATATGATGTCGCATATAAGTTTAATGTGTCGCTTGTCAATGAAATCGTTAAGTGAAGATTTTTCTACTAAGTTATGTTGTTTTGTGTTGCCATCTATAACTGATAAAATACCTGGATGTCAAATAAATGTTAAAAATTTACCGATCCCATCGGATATTTGTTTAGCGGACCCTTATTTTTATTCGCCCGCCGCCGTTGATATTATCATCGGCGCTGATGTTTTTTGGGACATTTTAGGTTCGCAAAACATTAAATTAGGAAATGGACAACCGATACTTTATGAGACTAGACTTGGATGGATAGTCTCCGGTCCGGTTAGCGGCGACCGCGTATCGGCTGTACCGCAAAATACTCAGATTAATTGTAATTTTACTCATATTGATTCTGTGTCTTCGCACTGTTCTGATGATGACATTCAAAACCAATTAATGCGTTTTTGGCAGCTCGAAGAAGTCGGCCCTCAGTCATCACAGTACTTTCCTGAGGAGAAATTATGTGAAGAACACTTTGTGAAGAATACAACTCGCCTCACAGACGGACGATTCTGCGTGAGAATCCCGTTAAAGCAAACACCAGACGTGTTAGGAGATTCTCATCAGCGAGCTAAGCATTGTCTTACGTCTTTAGAGCGTAGACTTAAAGGTAACGATTATTTTCGTAAATTATATAAGGAGTTCATGGCCGAATACAAAGCATTGGGTCACATGTCAGAGTGCAAGCCTAATACCAAGGTGCCTCATTATTTTATACCGCATCATGGAGTCCTACGTGAAAGCAGTAGTACTACTAAGTTAAGGGTTGTATTTAACGCTAGTAGCCCTACATCATCAGGTGTGTCGTTCAATAACATCCAGATGATCGGACCCACGGTGCAGGATGACCTACTTTCGATACTTTTACGTTTTCGGCAGCACAAGTACGTTTTAGTGGCCGACGTAGAAAAAATGTATCGACAGATTGTAGTTCATCCAGATGACAGACCGCTGCAGCAAATACTTTGGCGTGAACATCCATCTGATCCCATCACATTCTATGAGTTAAATAGAGTGAGTTACGGGACCGCAAGCGCTCCCTACCTTGCTACGCGGTGCCTTAAAGAAATAGGTTTAAATTGTAAGGACCCTAGCATATCACAAATTATCATTCACGACTTCTACGTCGATGATTTGTTGACAGGAGGTGATGAGATCAGTCACGTACGCAATATACGTGAGCAGGTGACGGCTGAGCTCGCCTCAGCTTGTATGCCTCTTAGAAAGTGGAAGTCCAATGAACCTCTGGTGTTGCCAGCACCAGATCAGACGTCATTGAATTTAAATATCGGTGACAGCGAGTCCAGTAAAACGTTAGGTCTCGGGTGGCATTCGACATCAGATGAGTTTTATTTTCCCATCTCGCCGTCCATAGCCCACGGTAACACAAAACGTGATATTCTCTCTGTTATAGCTAAAATATTTGACCCTCTGGGGCTGTTATCACCTTTTGTTATCCTAATGAAAATTCTTTTACAGAAGTTATGGCTAGAGCGACTGTCGTGGGACGACGAACTGCCACCAGAGATAAGTCGGGCTTGGATCGAAATGGTCAACAGTTTACCGGGACTCAGCAAGATACGTGTACCGCGACGTGTCATCTGTGACTCATATTCCCGTTTGGAGCTACACATATTTACAGATGCATCGGAGCGTGCGTATGGTGCTTGCGTTTATGTCCGTAGTATAGACTGTAACGATCAAGTTTTAGTAAGGCTACTGCTTGCCAAGAGCAGAGTGGCCCCGATCAAGCCCACGAGCACTCCTCGACTCGAGATCCTCGGTGCAGTGGTCGGTGCTCGTCTTTACGAGAAGGCGATCAATGCTTTAAGAGCAACGATCACTAAAGTTACTTGCTGGACCGACTCCACCATCGTTTTAGGTTGGCTTAAAATGTTGCCATCTAAGCTACAACCTTTTGTACGTAACCGCGTTGCTGAAATATTGGACAAGACTGGTAACTGCACTTGGAGACATGTTCCGACTGATTGTAATCCCGCAGACCTCATTTCTCGAGGTGTAAGTGCAAGTTTACTTCAGTCAAATGATTTGTGGTGGAATGGACCAAGTTTCTTAATGCGTGATGAATCACAATGGCCCACCACTTCAAGATCGACTGAAGAATTACCTGAAATCTCGTTACATATTAATTATAATGCTCCACGTGAACTTATTGATTTTAATCGCTTTTCTAAGTTGTCTAAACTTCAACGTACAGTGGCATATGTATTACGATTTATTAATAATTTAAAAACAAAAAATAAAATTAAAACTAAATATTTAAATACCAATGAATTAGATAAGGCTATGAAGTTAATTTTACGATTGTCACAAATTGATTCAATACCTGAGTATAATTTATTAATTAAAAATCAAAATTTGCCTAATAAAAGCCCACTTATTAAGTTTAATGTTTATCTAGATAGTGACAACTTAATTCGCGTTGGAGGTCGATTAGATAATTCTAATTTTACTTTTGAGAAAAAACATCCAATTATTTTACAGTCCACTCATCGTGTTACACAACTATTATTTGACGCAGAACATATTCGGTTAATGCATGCTGGACCTCAACTCATGCTGGCTAGCATTCGGGAAAATTATTGGCCTATAGGTGGTCGCAACCTGGCAAAGAAATGTTTTAGGCAGTGTATACGCTGCACTCGGTTCAAGGACAAGGTGCTTGCTCCATTAATGGGTAATTTACCACAGCAGCGAGTCGTGTCAGGAGGTTATCCGTTTGAAAGCGTAGGTGTTGACTACGCAGGCCCGGTCACTTGCGCTAGCCGCCCTGGTCGCGGTTGTAAACTTATTAAATCATATATAGCTATCTTTGTGTGTTTTACAACTAAGGCAGTACATCTAGAGTTAGTGAGCGATTTAACCAGCAATAATTATATTTTAGCATTACGCCGATTCATATCGCGCAGGGGAAAACCATCTCATATTTTTTCGGATAATGGTACCTCGTTCGTTGGCGCATATAATGAGCTGTCCAAATTTTTAAAATCCAATTGTGATTCTCTGGCTGAGCAACTCGCCTTGGAGAACGTTCAGTTTCATTTCATTCCTGCATATAATCCACATCACGGTGGTCTCTGGGAGGCAGGTGTTAAGTCGGTAAAGTATCATCTAAGTAGAGTGCTGGGAAATTGTAATTTGACATTTGAGGAGCTTAACACGACTTTAGTGCAAATCGAGGCGATTCTTAACTCTCGACCACTAACTCCGCTGTCATCGGACCCAGACGACTTGACACCGCTCACGCCTGGTCATTTCCTCATCGGCCGGTCTCCAACAGCCCTACCTGTGAAGACAATCCCTGAAGATTGCCCTACCAATAGATTGACACGGTTTCAACGCACTGAACAACTGCGTCAGCATTTTTGGACGCGTTGGAGTAAGGAGTACGTAGCGGAGCTTCAACAACGAGCAAAATGGCGATCCTGCAAGTACTCCCTAAAACCTAATACTCTCGTTCTGTTGAAAGAGGACCACACTCCACCATTAAAATGGAAGTTTGGGCGCATCGTCTCCGTGTATCCGGGTTCTTCAGACGGCATAAGTCGGGTAGCTGACATTCGAACAGCTAATGGCGTTGTGAGAAGATCCTTTAGCAAGATCGTCCCTCTATTTTCGGAAGACCAGGAAAAGTGAATCTGTGGTTGAAAGAGATGCTTTCAACGCGCGGGGGCATGTTGAAGATTTAAACCTTCGCGCCGCACCGCGCGCTTCACCTACCGTAATTTTATTATTTTATTCATCCTACCCTGTTTATTTTTGTAATTGCTCCTCTTCTGCAAATTGTTAGTACACGTATTGTCGAACTCAGCGTTTTTTAATATCCAAAATAATACCTGCCCCGCACAACTTTGATTTAGGTTTGGACTTGTCACCTGCTTCTTTTTCCCCTTGAACCCTTACCTGTCGGCTCAACCATTCACGAGATATTCGACTTGTTTCAACCGTCCTGTGTTTTAATCGTACCCAGTTTACCCTACAACGTGTGTGATACGATTTTATTTGTATCAAAATGTCAAAGTATGCCTGAGCTCTTATCCCCCCTACAGAGATTATCACTATTTGGAAACTACCTTAAACCAGTAATCCATATTGTATTTAATTACTTTGCAGAACATTAACTGTCTTATTAGACGCGGCGTAAAATTACACCAAGATAAAAAAATGTCTTTTTCTTACCTTTGACTTCCGAAATTAACACAATAGGGACAAACCACTTTAAACTAAGAATAACTTAATACTGCCTTTATTATTGAAATAGTAAAGGTAAGCCTAAGTCTAGCAAACTAGAATAACTTAAAGAAACCCTAACCCCCAATTGAAGGCCCTATTCCGTGCCTAGTTACAGGACATTAAAAAGAGTTGTAGCGAAATAAAAGTCCGTAAGATATACCAGAAAATGAAAACGGATGGCCACTATGTTGAGATTATGTAGCGAACAATAAAATACTTACAACGTAGACCTGCTCTCGGTGCTTACTGAAGTTTCAGACTACGGGTTACTAGGCCCCAAATAATTTAATATCCAAGTTATCCTACAAAGTAATTTAAGTTATGAAATTATTTATTCATCATAATAAGTATTGCTGATATCTGCTTAGAGGTAAAGCTGAAAGTTTATCCTTTTGGCATTAAATCTGTCTTGTATACCAGGTTGATTGTAGTAAAATAACGTTGAAACCTAATAACTAAATCACTATTATATAATTCAGGATTAACTATAATCCAATAACATACATATATTACAAATATTAAGGCACAGTGTGCTGGTGAAATTGCAGGTAAAGAACGAATGATATAACTTTTGATTAAATCCGTAACTCGCTACGTGCCCGCCATTAAACTGTGCAAATTTTTATTTGCGGGCTTGTTACGTTGCCGCGTATTTCTGACAGGTTGCTACAATAATTTTTCGTTTTAAAACAACTTTTAATTTTTCATTATACTTAGCGAGCTCGGCATTGGCCAGAAATATTTTAGTTATTTTATTATGCTGTTTATCTCAGTTTTGAATTATGTAGTGGAACACGATTTTTATAGTCGTATAATAAACACCTAAAGAGGCATAAAATAACATATTCTATATTCAGATATCAAATAATTTACAGTTCGTACATCCTAGATTTTAAATTTACATTAGGTATACGACTTTACGTTTCTTTGTAACTATTACTTAATGGTTTCATATTTATATTTATCATTTTTAGTGATTGATGCCTTAAATATCAATTGCACGTAGCAGAGGTGTTTTAAAGAAACTAAATTTTTAGATTTTATGTTATTAGATTATTTTGTGAATTACCTGTATCGGACGTGTACCTAATAAGTATTCAGAAATGGTCGCAGTGGCCTAACGCGAATACTTGTTTTCCTTACCCAATTATGACAAATAATAATAACAATAATAACGCGTTTACAAACTGTAAGTTCATTTTAAAAATACCGTATGCTGCCACGGCAAAATATCATGCAATGTATTATTACATGTATTTCGCTATTTCTTCCTAGATACCGTTTATTACAATCATTAACCTAGTAACAGCCGCTAATTCCTCGCCCCGTGCTTGATCTAATGAAGGAATTGCCTATAAAGTTTCATTGCCCTCGTAAAATGATAAAATGTAGTTATAAATGTTAGATAGCCTGTTTAGATCTTGGTTTCCATCTCCAAAATAATTTATTTGTCTTTGTAAGTGTACAATGTTACGCGGATACAGCATTTCAATCGTCTGAGTTCTCCCAGTGAATTATTTAATTAAATTTGTTTTATTTTATTATCTATACTAATAATATCAATGGGAAAGTGCGTTTGTCTATCTGTCTGTTTGTGAAGTTTCCATCAAAAACCTCGATTTCTTTCCAGAATATTATTAAGGTATTGAAAACAAGCATGATAAGCTCCAATTACGTCCGGTTTTAAAACATTTGCAATGTTAAAAAACAAAATATACAGTACATTATAATAAGTATCCTTTGTGCGTAATGCATGGGCTTAAATACAATTCGTATTCAAATTCACCGTCATTAACTCTGAAAGGAACCAATTTATCCACACCATCGGTATATTTCTGTACTGCACCAAAATACCATTTCGTTGGCTCCTTTGGAACATTTTTTTCTTTATCTACGGAGTGAACATACCATCTGTTCGCTTTATTTCCGTGAAATACCCCTTCAAATGGCACATCGTGGTACGAGGAATATTTGGACGAATAATTAGATATAGCTTGCCTGAAACCTGGTACAATGGATTATGATCATCCCATTTGGCTGTTTGAGCGGAGCACTCAATTAAGTCAAACGAGTTGCATTTGACTTTATATTAAGTACGAGCAGTATTCATAACAACCATTTTTAAGAGTGTTTTTATTGTACTTCATTACAATGCCACCTGCCTATAATTAAGGCCTACTGTCTACGTAAACCGCACGTCATACACACGCTATCGTCAATTGCCGATTGCTTACATCTTGCGTAGATATAATCAAATTTGAGTCCACGGTTCGACATCACAAATATGCAAAATACGCCCGCTTTCATTTGTAGGTTGCATGCATTCGTCATTTGACGCGTCCGTGGACAGTAGGCCTAAGTAACGGAGTAGTCTAGTGTAGTAGAGCGCAGTAACATAGTAGCAGCTTAGTTACTCTACAGAGTACTTAACTTATGATAATACTCTACATAATAGCTACATAATGCAAAACGCAAAAATCTGTGTTTGATTTAACTTGTTGACAAACGAGCAGCGAAGATAATCGCTTACGGACATTAGTAAATTCTAAGTAATCATCAACGTTGGCCAAGAAAGAACGGAGAAAAACAAAGTGAGTGTAGATACTTAATACTCAGAAAAATATAAGCATAATTTTACCAAATAAAGTCTCTGAAATTTTGTACCAAAACACTTCAATCTTCCCCTTTAAGTACTAACAAAACAAACAGAGAAAGAGCCACAAAGAAGTACCACCAACCCGATGCTCGGTGCGCGCTTGACCGATTTTTTTCCCTGCCGTGATGAGAGCCTCTCTAAGCTGCTAAGAACTCGAGAGTTGTCATTATTTTAATGAAACTCGTGGGGAATGGAGCCCGTAACGAACCTGCGTAATATTTACACTTTATTCTTCCGGAGGATTGATGATACTCCGCGGGTATCCCCAATTTATACACTTTATACAAGGCCCATTTCTACTTAGTACAAGCAGTAATTATATTTGGTTCGAATTAATCTAATCCTCAACAAAAAGTAAAAGTGAAGGGGCCAATCCCAATCCTTCAACCCGTACAAAAAGTCAGCCTATCAAGTGGATTGCTAGGGCCAAGCTTTTTGTGTAGTCCATAACCTTAATTCACTTTTACTTTCATGAGCAAAGTGTTTCACGTGTTTGGTGTTACGTGAATTAAACTTCTACTGTCTTATTAATAAACGCGGCGTAAAGTTAGTCCAACTTTAAATTTTTTGTCTCTGCCATGTGATTCTCTAAAGTCAAAGGTTAGAAAAAAGACAAAAATATTTAAACTCAGAGTATCTTTACACCGCGTTTATTAATAAGACAGATTATATGTCAAATAAATTTCATAAGCCCAGTGCTGACCCAAAAAAGTTGACCCTTAAAAAAGTTGAAGTTTGGCTGGGAACTTCAGAATCAGTTTTTTTTCCATCCACAGAAGAGTGCTTCCATCTTCGTTCTCGGTTATTGCACTGCTGGTGTCTTTGGTACTCAATTACTATGAACTGAAGTGTCTGCCCTTTGTGTTATTTACATTGTGTACTCGTATTTTTGACTGTGTAAATATACGGTTATTGTTTGGCTAGATACCATGTTTCATTCAGTAAATATTTGGGGGTCAATCATATTAAGTCAATCATTGTACATAGTGAGTGAAAAGATAATAGCCCTCTATCCATCTCACCATTATCGATAATCTACATCGACTTCTCTAGATTATATTTACTCACTGACATTGTTATTTCAAGCAATGCAGATAAAAAAATATTTCAAAATTTTCCCATGTATGTTGTCCTTCTCACTCTGGGAAGAAAGCTGTGCTCAATAGAGGGCCATGATGGATTGAGATGACATGTTATTCCAAAAAATATCCCACTTGATGGTAATAGGATCTTAAATCTAAGACATTGATAGCACTAACTTCTCGTTAAGACTTCCACGTTATACACTTGTTTGAATCTATGTAGGTATTCAAAACAAATCAGAATCTCATTTTGTCATGATGAATAATTTCGTCAACTGATTGTAATTAACGCAATTAATTAAATACATTCAGTTCAGTTGAACTTGGCTGTAGTCCAACTGAGCACTGTGTGTGACAATCTCTCTGTCTCAAATTATACGATACGTCTAATATTAGTTAATTATTATTATAACATAATTCTGTACTTACAAGAATACCTCTTAGTACATAGAAGATAATGTATGAAGTATTTTCTTGGGACCTATTGGAGCCAAAAATGTTATTGGTGGAATGGGGGACCACTAATGATAAAAATTTCTTGAGCGTTTCGGTGCTCCTGAGGGCACATAAAGCCGTCGATCAAGATTCTTATCGATATATATCGCAGTCATGATGTGTTGTTGGAGGCCTTCGGATGTCATGAAAGCTTTTGATATTTGACCATAAACTGAAGCAACGTGGTGGAATAGGCTCTAAGCCTCCTCAATAATGAGTAGACTAGGTTTTCAGTATTGGGCCATAAAGAGGTTGACGCTACTTTATACAGATTATTAACTATCTTCAAAATTCCTACAAATCCGTTGTGCTTTACAAACTTTCACGTTTATAAATATTGTTCTTTCTTACTTAGGTTTTATCACACTTAAACTTACAACCACATAATTTTTATTTACTGCCAACTTAGAGTTTGTCGGGACGGTGCACTATGGGCTAAACTTCTTTCATTCTAACTTATGGGTTGTGATAGGAACTACATTTGTTTCTTTTTTAAACTCCAACCTAAATGGAGGGGTGTTATTTATATTTTGAGTAAGTTCTTTCAAAAGCAACATTAAATAGGGGTTTATTTTCTCTTTTAAATCAAACTACACCTTTGCCTAGGAGTGCCACACTCTAGTGTAAATCGGATGCTGCAATGTTTATTTTTATGAACTCTAGCACTGAACCGTTACTTAAAAGAACAGTGATGGTCGACTATTCACTCGGTTATGTATTATTTTTATTAACCTATGACACAAAAAGACCCAAGGACCCAAATCAGGACTAAGATGCTAAGTCCAGTTAGCAGTATTAAGAATGTGAGTTGGTTACTTTGTAAGTAAGTACCTACTGGGACCGGGACTGTTAAAGTTGCACCAAGATATGATGGCCTCTTTGACACATTAAAGCAGTGACGTGAAATATCTTGATTTAGTATCGAAAAAATTTGGTTAAGTGCGAATCACATGGATAAATTTTTGGAGTCATGATAGGTAGGCTAATTAAAAATAACTAATTAAACTAACTAATTAAAAGTTTTTATATCATTAATATATATTATAGGTATTTACTTGATAAAGTAGAAGTTAATTGTTGCTGGTAATGACTTAATAATTCTTAGCAAGAGTCTTTTTGATTCGGTCACAGCTGCATTGTAACCTTTGAAGACTGCGATGGCCTCCTCTAAAAAAGTGTCGTATCACCACGTGACCTTTACTTCGGAATAAAAAACAATTTTAAGCGAAGTTAATCAACTTTTTCGCTGACGTCCCTGAAGTAAAAAGTTTGGGTTAAGGTTCAGCCTAATTTAGTGCTACTTTTACCTAATTAATTGTCCTAATCCTGCTATTGTAATTTCGTTACAATGGTGTGTTTTGTTTCATGGCACGCCGCCAACTGTAGGGCACTGCGTTAGACAGCGTTACTGCTAAAATTATGTCAGTTACTTAAGCCTAGAATCTTTGAATTGTAGATAATATCCATACTAATATTATTAATGTGAAAATGTGTTTGTTTGTCCTTGTTTCACGTTATAATGGATGTTATAGTATATTTTTTATGTGAGAGGATAGTTGGGAAGTTGCATACCGTCCAATCTAATATATTATGTATCTTAATCATAGTAAGTATCTTATAATTGTGGAGCTATTTCTTATTCGTTCTTGCACCAGGAAGGTGTGTATGATAAGCTCGTTGTTAGTTCCCGTTGATCACGGGAGCAATGCTGCGGGTAACAACTGTTACTTCGTAAACTTTACGTTATCTATTGTTATTTAGCCTCAACCCATTAATGGCCCATTAATGAGTACGGGTCTCTCCTCATTATAATTGAGAAGGCCTAGTGCATACTCCACCACGCTGCTCCAGTGCAGATATTGGTTACCTGATTACTATGATATATTGCCACAGATGCTACTAGTGGTTTGCTGTCAAGAACATTAATATTAAGTGAATAATTAATATGTATTAATATATATGTATAATATATGTATAATTATATGTATAATAAGGTAATGAGACAACCATAAATGTGGAGGTTTAATTTATAATAATTTATTACACTTCTACCATTGTATTTGAGTTTATACATATAATTATGATAATTATAAGCAATACAATATGAGGGACCGAGTTAGAACGAAAATCTTACTAACGCTTTCTAACTGGGAGAACCTGGTCTCTGTGTTTCGTGGGGAGAACCATACCTACCGAAAATTAACTGAAAGGACTATTTGCCCTTGCGCCAGTCCTTATACCTGCTAACTGACGAACTAACATTCTTATGATAATAATATTTGGCAAAGAATCCGTTTGGAGAATCGGACCAGAATAAGCCTTCTACACAACACCCTTTGCTAACTGGATTTACCATCCTAGCTCTAACTTGGGTCTTATTCAGGGTCTATCCTGACAGAAAAAAATAACAATAAAACATTTTATTGATAAATTTAAGAACCATTTTAGAATAGTTTTTTAAAAATGAAAACAAGGATTTTAATTCATTTCTTTGTATGGTTGTAATCAGTACTATTTTGCTCTCTACAATGACTCTACTGTAGGGCTTTGTAGTATTTATAAAGAAAAAAGATCCTTGCTAGGTTATTCCACGCGAACCATTGTCGTATATACTAACTATTCGAGTTCCGTGTAATTATTCTTTAGTCGGGATAAAGGGAACCCACATTTCAAATAGAATCTTTTTGTTTTATTAAAGTAAAAGAAACGAGTACCATGATACTTTGTACTGAGAAATGTAATACAAATGTTTAGAACACTCATAGACGAGTGAGAGGTGACAGTGAATGAAAGAGATGATTAGGTTTTCGATTTTCAAAACTACGATACTAACAATAGGTAGATTTCTGTTCATACAATTACGTTTTCTCCATATAATTTCTTTCAATATTGCACCGTAATAACAGGCTAAAAGATCCATTCATGCAAATCAAGCACCCATAAATGGAGAAGAGAATAAATATTATAATTATGTAATAAACATCTCAATAGAATTGTTATGTCAGATTTTGTAGAAGCAATATTTTTCTTTGTATCGAAAAGTTTTCAAGTATCCTTAATTGTCATGTCGTTGTTGTCATTGATCCGGCTTTAACAAGTCTTGAGAAACGAACTGTATTGAATTCTCGATTGCAATATTTTACTTATTGTATCTTTATTTGGAGTGAACAGAATCTTATTTTCGAATACAATCAGGGAGGTAGACATGACTTTCAAGATAATAATGTTTATATTATACACAAAAGCGTTACTCAAAATCCAATAAGGGTGAAAATAAAGATGGCTTGTAAGAAATAAGTATTCAAAAATTTTGCTGTAAAAGAGAGATTTTTATTGTATTGTAAAGAAGTATGTTATTTTTGTGTTCAAAAATATTAATATATAAGTATATTTAAAGCCTCCACCAATCCGCATTGGAGCAGCGTGGTGGAGTATGCTCTAGGCCTCCTCAGTAATGAGGAGAGACCCGTGCTCAATAGTAGGCCATTAGTCGGTTGTAGCGTAGCTTTTTTTTATATTTAAAGTGAATTTCAAGTTATAATTGGCCATTGCTTACTGTTGTTTACACAGTATATACACGAAAAAAAATTGCCTCAGATGGGTAAACTATAGTGTTATAAAGATAGTTGTAGTTTTCCAACAGAAAAAATTACCTTTATATTAATCCAAACATGTCAAGTATCTAATAAATCCACATGCCATGCATCCCATAGTCTTTTAACTTTCAGCGCTATAAATTTTCTAAAATGTTCATTACTCTCAATTTTGCTTTTTACAAAATATCTTTCGCATATTTAAATTTATCAAAGTGTAGGACTCTTTATCCCAGAATCTTCAAGAACAATTCGAAATGTTGAATAAAAACACCATAGATTTACTTAATTACTAAAATAAAACTCTCTTCTTTGATGTTTTAATATTGCTAATGGTTGAAACTAATTACTAATGCACTTTTGTACTCCCGATACGATCTAAGACCATTGCCAATACAATTACGTCCTTTTAGCGTCGACGAATGTACGCCCTTTGTCTTTATTTTCGTCGTATAATTTTTCGTTCTTATCCTAAGTACTTCATTGCTTTGTTTTATTTGTTTTTTTTTAATAAAACAAAACCGTCCTCGTCAATTATTATGTCGTTTCGTAAAAGCTTGATATTAGCAGTAGATATTAGATTTTTTATCTCAGTTGCTCTTCCTATCTGATCTCCTGCCCTAAGTTACACTTGTGTATTCAGTTATATGATTCTAACTCCTTCATAAATTATACGATACCTACTGTGTTTGTATTTAAAGTTTATAACTTTAAAATAATCTGAGTTCACACAGAATCCACTAACATTGTTCACTGTACATAGGTATTAGTTATTAGATTATATTAAAAATAAATCAGTGAAAAATAGCTGGAATGTATCTTGTAAAAACATTATACTCGTAGTCCAAGCTAGGTGCTTGTATTATGAGTGAAATCCAAACATGTAATTCTAAAATGCCAATAGTCCTCTACCGTAAGAGGGTTTCTGCTACTTTGGTAACTAACTAACTTCCGCCCGCAGGCTTCGCCCGCGTGGTATTCGTTTAAATTTCATCCCCCTATTTCACCCACTTCGGGGTGGAATTTTCAAAACTCCTCTCTTAGTCCTTCCCTACTCACCAAGGAACATACATGCCAAATTTCAGTTTCTTCCGTTCTGTAGTTTCGGCTGTGCGTTGTCTGTCAGTCACCAGTAACGCAAGAATTTTATATATATAGATTGCATAAAATTAATTGTAAATTTATCCTTATTATAATATTATTTTGCTTTCTTATGTTAATAGCCAACAAAAGGTCAGAGGAGCCAGTTGATGGTATGTATGGGTTCATCGTCGTCTATAGGCAACAATAAAAGTTCCATCAATGCTTTGCCAGCCAAAAAAGGAAAGAAGAAGAAAGAAAGTAACTCCTACTACTACGAGTACTACTTATTACCTACTTAATACCTCTTTACACTCCATGGTCATTTATGCTAACATTCCATTATACTTCGCTCCCCAAAGATGCCCACATTCTATTATAGAGGCAATCTTTTTCGCGGAAAAAAGCCGAGAAAACCACACGACCTTAAAGTTTTTCATAAAGGAACACCCGTAGAAGTACAAACCATAACTCTCTTACTCAAAGCCTATCCATTACTATCAAAGCCGCGTACCGCTGTCGTCTCGTCCCCGCATCGTTCAGGGCCTTTTCACGCAGTAAATTAATGACAGGGCTTGCACGAACTTTTTATTTAATACTCCACAGGTCAGGAGCGAGCGGTAGATAAAGGCATAAATGCAAAGCGTGGGAGATAATAAATGGGATGCCGATTTTAATAATTTTCATACATCAAATTGATGTAAATAAATTCTTTTTTACTGTTTATTTATCACCTGTGTGTCTTGCTGTCTAAATCTAAGAAAAAAGAAAAAAATCGTACAGGTCTATGAAAGATTTATTAGAGCTGAATCAATAATAGAAATTCATCAAGTATTCAGGGTGTGGCGTAATAAATGTGGAATACATGTGGAGGACATTATGCCGGTTCAGATAAATAAATGTTATGGTCAGTAAAAGTCCTTCCTTTTTCGAGATAGAAGGGAGGGAGTTAACATTTATTTATCACCCTGTATAATATCATTATCAACCTATATGTATAACCTTAGGCAAATAAATAGATGTAGGTACGTATACCTACAATACCTACAGTTAATAAAAAAACATTCTTTAAAATATTTTAAAAAAGTTGCTAGATAATTTTATATTCCACTTTTATATTTAAAATCAATGGGCCTTACTAATGCGGCTTAAAGTTACTCCAGCTTTAATTTTTTATCCCTGTCATGTGATTCTCTAAAGTCAAAGGTTAGAAAAAGACAAAAACATTTAAAGTTGGAGTAACTTTAAGCCGCGTTTAATAATAAAGCCCAATGAGACTAAAATTTTCAACATGAAACGTTAATTTTTATCAGTTATTTTCATACAGAAAAATCTAAATGAAACTCATTAATTGTTTACTTATTTACATAGTATCTTAAGGTACTATTTATTGTAAACGACGAATACTAATTTGCAGTGAGAACAGTAAGCAATTAATGCAAATTATACAAATAAGCTGGGCTTTTGCGACTTGCACCAAGACTGCAAAGGAGCTAGCTATTACCGTCTGCTGAAGGTACGGCAAAGCGAGTGCCGCGCTGTGACTGTCACAGAAATATAATACAGTTTGGTGTTGCCCTTTAATTAGAGCTAGTAATTAGGGCTTAAGTAAACTCAGCTACAGACGGTTGTTCTTAGCATTTGGATTTGGTCTTTGTTCGCCGCATTTGTTTAATACAGTTGTATTTCTTTATTAATAATTGGGTAAATCGTTGGCAAAATCGTGGGTAGGTGCGGTTTTTAGGTTAATGTCATTAAGAAATAATAATTATATACCTGTTGCAAGAAATTAGAACATTATTTTTTTAAATTACGTAATCATACTCTATATCTGCGACGACATTAATATAATAAAATATCGACTTCAATATCAACTTATTTATTTATTTATATAGTACTAGAGAACCGCCCGCGCTTCGCTTCGGGACCCGTAGGTAACAGCCGCGTAGGTCCCGCTCCCGTAGGAATCTCGGCTAAACAGTTGCCTATTATATGATATACTGGAACATCAGATATAACATTGGCATATTATGACATAAGTAAATTACATGTAGTATTTGATAGCGTGATTCAGAACTTGCAAATGAATTTTACTAACGCCATCTATTAACAACATCCGGAACTAAATGTCTAGCAACTAACAAAACATCGATCTTCCCATGGGAATGAGATGTTTTCCTGCGGTAAAAAGTAGCCTACGTCACTCTCCACCCTCCTAACTATCCCCACACACATAAACCATACCATAATTATAATAGCCAAGTTGCGACGTGAAAGAGTCACAAACAAACAAACAAACACACTTTCACATTTATAATATTAGTATGGATAGTATGGATTATTACGTTATGCTACAGTGTACAAAAGGACAAAAATATGATATCTGATGGCATTACTACTAGTCACTGTTAGCCCTAGGTAGGTGGAGAGAAGACTGATGCTTATGTGCGTTATTAGAAGTCAATTATCAAACATCAGGCATAGATAAGCGTAGATAAGGAATAAAAAACCTCAAATACAAGCAATACGATTTAGTAGAGCGCCGAAAAAACAGGGTTTTTATTTCAGACGGAACCCAAAGTACAAGCTCAAGCTCTTCTGGTCACGTGACTAAATATAAACCCCATGTTATCCTCGTTGTACATCAAAATAAATGACGGCGATTCCTATTTTAAGCAGTTACTGCTTTTATCTTCCCTTATTCACATTTTTCCTTCAAAATTCACTCGCCGTTGACGTAAAAACGGACGCTGCAGGAAAAAAATCGTAACATTTCAACCGTATTCTGAGTTCTTTCATAGAATTTCGGCTCGCTCCAAACCCTCTCATTCAGAAACCTTCCGACCACTAGGATGGTAATGGTTGTTGCTTTTTAAAAAAGTTAAATAAGCAGCATTCGAAAATAATTCCGTAACTGAAATAACGACGGGCAGGATAGTCGAATTTGAAAGTTTAAAAGCGAAGCGGTCTGCAACTGGTAACTTTTTATGGAGATAAACTGGTAAGCGGGCGGAAAGTGAACCGCTTGTTTGGAACGCCCATTGAGAGCATCAGACGGCCACGAATAGCAATCGTACTCGTATATTCAATGAGACTTAATTCTAAAGTGGGTAAGTCTATCATGAAATAACCCTCGAATAATATGGTTGGATATACAGACAGGTATTTTACTTGTGATATGCTAGTCAGTTTGTTATGTTCTATTAATCAATTACGTATTGATAAATATTTTTATTTATATTTTTAATGTTTTGTTAAATATAGAGGTAAATCGTCAGTGTAACTAATGGGAATTAGCATTTGAACGTTTCCGTAATCTACAGATGAATATTAAGTGGTGTATAATTTAGTTGATAGAATTAAAGACAGCTTTATATTTCACGACATGGTTAAAAATCATTTGAAATTTAATTACAAAGTTAATATCGAAGACTGGTACCTACTTCTCAAGTTTATGTGTGCGCTTCAGCTTTGTAATTTTAGGTAGAAGCCACATGACTATATGAATATGAACCTAACGAGAAGTAGGTAAGTGCTATAATTATGGACCAATGAAATTTCCCTAGGTAACAGCATGACACATCTCTTTGGAGCGCAAAACACAAACGAAAATGGGGGCAAATATTAGGCCGTGTCTCACGTAACACGCCACATGATACCAAATGATGTGATATGCACAAAGCGAACAAATGCGTGCACACTCGCCGCTTATTTTGTCAGAAGTGGGTGCTAAACTGTTGCCAAATAACGTAATTATCGAGGTGATCCTTGTATTAGGATTATGACTGTGATAGGTATATGAAAATATACCTACTCTTTTTATATAACGCAAAATAATTAAATAAATGTTACATTTTTAAAGTCAATTCCACTGAGTGTCATATGAGCGAAATATGCGTTTGTATTTGTGTCTGTAATGTATTTGTATAATGTTATAAGAGCGTGTATGCTTGCCTCTGTGTGCGTGTGAGTGACAGACAATATATGTATGTTCTAAGTCCCTACTGAGTTCAACAATTGTGTCGTAGACCAAGTCTTGCCTCAATCCCCGCTCCCGCTTGGTCAATCAGTATTTTGTCTCCTTTGAACAGCTGTTGGATGATCCTTAGAGTATCGGTTAAACATGTTATAAAAAAGATTGCGTGTGTGCACTGTGCATGTGTGTTTGCTGGTACATACATGATTTGTGTATTATACGTATCTGTTCAGCATGTATTCATACAATCTACACGATTATCATTTTGCTACCTGTATTGATAACAGCAGAAGGGATATGCAATCACAGACGGCATGATGAAGAAAGAAGCCTTCAGCCACTGTGTACGAGCAGCGTTTATCGGTCATTTTCCCGCGCCTACATTTTGCTCGAGTGGCGTCATTACAGGAATTTCTCACCAGTTTCCAAGGCACTGAAATTGCTTCTATTTCTTCATTTTTATTAAAATGGTTGCTATGTTAAGTTTTGTGTGAGTAAACCTTGACGAATTTCACGTTGAAACAGGAATTTCAAGGGAATGTTTTAAGATATCACACGAACTGTAGCATTTACGAATTAGGTACTAAAAAAAATAGCCACATCTGTCTTATAACTAAAAAAATATCGTGTTTGTAAAACAAAATCATTTTCTGGATATTGTATCGTCATTGACATCGACTCACGGAGTAGTCCCGGGCTGCTTGATTAATATTATTTTATTTTGTAAATAATTTAGGTATGTAAAATATACATTTTGTATAAATTTGCCTGTGATGAAATAATAGAATTATTGCAGCCATAGCTTGATAATGGATGCTCGTAATTATAAGTTTTATTACTTGTCCACAAGCTCTTTTATGTGAATGATCAAAACCGTTACATTTACACACGACATAAAGTAAATTCTAATGAGCAATTTGCTGAAATATTACAATAAACGATTAGAAGGGTCGAATGCAAATCCGGGTTATTACAGAATATTGCCTACAATAATATTATTTATTCACGGGACTGCGATCTAACGTCGTAAATGAAATAAGGCAAGTGAATAAATTAGGGTTGACAACCTCAATTTTGCGGTCGGCTAGTGCCATCGTGACTTGACGTTGGGTTATACTATAAAGTAATTATGATTTGAAGTCATTTAATGATAAATTATCATTTTAGATACCAGAGTTTTGTTGTGGAAATGAATTCTATTTTTATAACAATAAGAAGAAAGGATAAAAAAATATAATTACTGTATCTCAATAATCGACAGACGAGTCAGCTGATGTGAGTTGTCGCCGTCGCCTATATAAAGCAGTAACATCAAAGTTGTCACAGATGCAATTTCGGCTTAAAAATAGGGGAAAAGAAACGAAGAAAATAAATGAATCATATTCAGATTACTTTTAGAACTGTTGCCAACTTTGATGGTTATGATTAATAGAACTGAATATTTTTCGTAGATAAAATCACGTGCGTGATAACCCTGCGGGATGTCACGGCAAATCGACGTTTATTATCAAGCTTATTTAGTACGTAATTTCCGTAAAAAAGTGTCACTGCCGTACCTGCTAGTACCATCCGTTAATCCAAATATCACAATAAAACAATTTCGTTACTGCGACCCGGCACGCAAAAATGTTCAAAACTCCTAAAAGATTCATGTCGGAAGTTAGCAATTAGAGGGTTAAACAGTCGTTAGGAACATTTGGAGGCAGTATCAAACAAACGTTCGGTGATTTATTTCGCGATAAAAAGTTTGTGCTCATTTTTGTTATGACAATTTTATGGAATTAACATTATTAGCCACTTTAATGGTACAATATCTGTGGATGTATAGTGGACTGTATTTTCCTGATGATGGTTTGAGGAAATGAAATAGCTTCAGGACTTTCAGTAATCGCATTAGCACTCTTTATTCTTTACACTTTTACACGAGAGTACAAGTTTGTAATAAAATAATGTAAGTACTTAAATGAGTAATGGCGCACCGAAACAAAATTAATTATGATTAAAATAAATATATTAAATAACAAATTGAAATGTTGGGGATACCAACAACTATGCTACCTTCGGGTTAAAGGTATAAAAAATGTTAGAATTTCAGTCAAGGTCTATTGGAATTGGTTTCAAAATTCTAATCTTATTTTGATTAAATTCAGTTGACGAACACCCTTACCTACTACTACTACCTAGGTACTATTAATACCCTTACCTACCTAAATATTTTCTGTATGCAATTTGACAGATAGTTCACGATCTTACAATCAACACGCACTGGCACAATCTAGACAAATCGACCATATTCCGTTTTTGAAGTCAAATAAAAACCGCGTCAGCATTTTCATGCTCATCACTTACTTTAGTAGAGCATTATTAGAGTTAGTTTATTAGAGTATGGAAAAAATGTCGCATATAAAAATTGGGCAACAATAGCATTTAATAACTGCATTATAATTGGTAAACTTAAAATACTGGGCTATAATGTTTTTATGTATATGTTACGGCTAGTACCCGAAGTGCGGCTACACCTAGTTCTAGCCGGCTACAACAAGGTGTAGCCGGCCACGTGCGGTAAGAACTAGGTGTATCCTATTTGTCGTCGGCTAGAACTAGATATAGCCGTACACCGGTGGTTATCTTTTTATCGAATGTTCAAATGCGCTAATTTTAATTAAAGTAATTAGGTTAGCGAGGAGCGAAGCGACGAGCGTGTTAGGTTAACAGGAACCATCGCACGAGCCGAGCGAGCGAAGCGAGCGTGCCGCGGCAGCGGCCGGCGAGTGCCAGAACCGACTTTAGGGCGTTTATAACCTGAACATTTCATGAAATGAACATTGTATAAAATAATATTCGATCAAATGAACATTATGTCAATCAATATTACACAAAATGAATATTCGATCAAATGAAAATTATGTCATACGATATTATACAAACTGATTAAATATGATACACCTAGTTCTAACAACACGTGGCCGGCTCCACCTAGCTGTAGCCGGCTAGAACTAGGTGTAGCCGCACTTCGGGTATTAGCCGTAACATATATACGAAAATGCCTTTATCTATTCACCACTCCGTGGTCCGGGGTGCGTAATAAATGGCATAAGTTGGCACGCGGGGCCTTAACAAAGCCTTTGCTCCGAGGAAATAAGAAACTTATTATGTTTCGAGGAAGGTCCATATTATTAATTTGACATAAATGCCAATAAAATTTGGGCTCATTATTTATTTATCACAACGTAACATTATACATTTAGTTACGTTTGTGTAATAGTTCTTTATGTAATGTTTGTGGTATAAGCTATTTACTCAAAGTTTAATTCATGCCGTTTGTTTTGTTTGCAGGTATGTTTTGAAAGCTGATTAGTGTGGTGAGTTGCCACGTCTGTTTATTTGTTTGAGTTAGAAACACAACAAAGTGTAAAATGGATTAGATTATTGAATAATACCTTTTAACTAACCTACTAAAATTCTAAACCTCACCCCCTGTCTCCCGATTTGAGTCTTGTTATAAGTCGGTTACAGTTGTCATGAACGACAGGAAAGGAGCTGCATACATGTTTATTACCTTAGGGTTTCCGCAAACTGACTGCAGCCACCGGCGGCTGTGGCGCTTCTTTTTAGAAGCGTGATCCGGCCAACAGCCAACAGCTCCAATAACAGTGAGCAGGATTCAGCCGAAGCGGCTGTCGGCCGGACCGCGCTACTAAAAAAAGCGCCACAGCGCCACAGCCGTCGGCTGCAGTTAGTCTGCGGGGACCCTTAACTCCATAAATAAATTGTATATCTTTAACGAAGAAATCAGCGGACTTCAACATCAACATGTAATAAGATGGGAACATTATCAACATAGTCGATTTTATTAGAGATAACTGAAAAACGATGCTTCAGATATTCAATATGGGACCACACGACAGCAGCTTTCGAATAAAAAAGTATCAAAATCCGTTCACCCAGCAAAAAGTTATATAGCAACAACACACATAAAAAACAATTGAATTCAGAACCTGTTTTTTAAAGGTTGTTGAAAAAATACCGCTACACAGTCAACCTAGTATATTAGTATTCCCTGTGTCGTGGGTGCCATGGACAACACACAAGACGTACCTATTATACACTGTTATGAATTATGAACTGAATTAATTTGTCTCCATTAATTAAGATACCCGTCAAGTTTATAATGACATGCTCGGTTGTGTGTTTAATCTCTTTCATGTTGGTATGTATCACGTATCACTCTGATCTAAAGCGTATAAGTAACGTTGTTCAAACAAAAGTGATATTATATGAAGCATGGATATAAGCCACCGACTCACATAGAGTTATTAACACTGGTTGATGTTTTCATGTACACGTTTTGAATCTATGTGTATAATTTTAATAAATCAAATGCACGAAACATTTTATAAGATCCACAGGAGCATAATAAGATTCAAAGAGTCTATTTAGACTTTAATTTGCTCTAAATTATATTTGGGAAATCCGAATATTTCACAAATTTAACTAGAAGACACTTTTTAAATAAGGTGTTAATAAGCATTTTCAGAGTTACGTGTACATACATAAAAGGTGTAGTAAAAACGGAACGATAAGTCGATGTAAGTAAGTCGATAAAAATAAAATAAAAATCCTCAATTCTGTAGTACATAGTCCATGCCTCAATAATGCCCGAATTTGAAAAATAATATTATTTCTGTACATAATAATTCATACTTCAATACTAATGTTATAAAATGCGAAAGTAACTATGTCTGATACGAGACATACCTAAATGAAAACTTGATAAAGGGAATAGAATTCTTTTTATTCCGGAAATCTTCACTTAACGAGGTGAAAATGAGGATGGAAGGGACCAATCATACTAAATTGGATCTTATCAGATTGCGATATAATTTGATACATGGAATAATTTGATACATGATAATGCCGACTAAACTCGTGCATTACTTCAAGATGTTACTTCGCTGAAAGCTAACGTATACCAAAGCACTTCAATATTCAAGTTTCTCTATTACGTTACAATATGCGTAATTACTCGTAATGTAAGTAACAATGAAGGGCTTTTACAACATAATTATTACCTCTATTCAAATTAAAACTGGTATATTCCATGCAAATATAAAGAGTATTGGAACATCTGCTACAATATTAACATAAATAATTATGCATCTTGGTGAAATATGTCTAGGCCTTCTCAATAATTAGGAGATATCTGTGCTTATTAGTTTACCAGTAATAGGTTGAAGCCATATTATCGCTTAATTTGATAAGGCAATTTAAAACGTTAGACGATTCAACTTTTAATGTCATCAGGGCTCCTATTTTGTACGGGTCTCTCCTCATTATTGAGGAGGCCTAGAGCATACTCGACCACGCTGCTCCAGTGCGGATTGGTGGAGGGTGGTTTTGTTCATTTTTTAAATGCTTCAATTGCTGTTCGATTGGGCATTTCTCGGTGGTCATACTGGGTCGTCATTTTCTTTCATCCTGTATATAGCTGTGGCGGTACCGTCAAGCTAAAAGTCAACTGTGAATATTTCATTTTGACTAGTTTGGCAGGTTTTTGGACCCAATTTATGCATTTATAAATTAGCAGAATCGGGGCTCTGATAAATGATAAAACTCTTCTTTCCGTCTGTATTATAAAAGCTGATCACCTTTATCTTGAGATGTAAGTTTTATCGAGGAAGAAATTGCATTCTTCTAGAATGAGGTACAGCGTCGCAAAGCACTTTGTTTGAGCGTGAAACATTCCGACCGTCAAAGAGATATGCGAAACCTGCTGTGCGCCTAGATATTTTATGATCAGAAACTCAGAACACGAATTTCCTGGTTGCTCTTATTATTTTTAGTACAATTAAGATGATTTATGTGTTTTTTAATGTACATATATGGCATTCAAGTTATTATTGTGGTATTCCTTGAAAAAAATAAGAATTTAAATATATCATCGTTGCATCTTTTAATTGTTCGGCTGCCTGCCTCGAATTTCCTCTAATAATGTGAGGGATACAGCCCATAGCACATCATACTGGTCAAGTGCGGATTGGCAGACTTCACTTTTCAGAACATTTTGGATCGTTTTTCAGGTGTAGCTTTCACCAAAGGAAGTATTAAATGTAGGATTTAAACCCAGGCTCTTCTGTTAGGTAGTATAATGTTCAAATTATTTGGCTATCACATCTTGACAATACCTATATGTCCTATATATTTGAACTTTGTGTGTTTGTGTGAAATACATAAAGTATTCCAGGATTTTGTATGATATATAAAACTAGCTTTTGCCCGCGGCTTCACCCGCGTGGAATTCGTTTATTTCGCGAACCAGGGAAGTGGGGGAGGGGTACGTCATCAACGATCTTCCTGGGAAAATTTATCAAAATCATTCACGCGGTGTAGGATTTTCATACAAACTTTCATCCCTTTCAAGCCTTTAGGGGTTGATTTTTGAAAAAAAAGTAGCTTATTTGTGTGACTCTGGATCTTCAACTATTTTCATTCCGAATTTCATCCAAATCGGACCGGTGGTTTAGCCGTGAAAACGTCACAGACAAACAGATAGACAGACAGGCAGACTTTCGCATTTATAATATTAGTATGAATGTGTCATGACAGATGTACAGAAGAATACATAGAAAGACCTCCATAAAACTCGTTTATTCTTCAAATTTACAAGACGAAATACATAAAAGCAAAAAAGCGACATTCTTGTTTAACATAGTAACATACAATTTACTATTACGTAATTCAAAGACACTCATAAACCTTTCCACGATAGCTAAGAACTTTGTTGTAGTGCAAATACAAAATGTCGACGTTGTATGTACATTTTGAACTTTAAATGGAAAGCTGTAGAACTATTTTGCCGCAACGCAAACTCAACAAAGATATCATGACTTGTAATTGTACTAAAACTGCCTCTTGCCTTGCTTTGCACGAGTTTTTATGCCCCCGGGAATGTGGTTATCTAAATGTTAATCTAATTTAGCGACGGTGAAAAAAGATGTCGACAGCAGGTCAACTGTGACCGACTATAGTGCCCGAGGAAACGTTTAATAGTTAGACGTTGTTTGGTAGGGTTCTGTGCCCGAAGGGTGAACAATGAATTAATTTTAATGTGCCCCAGTCATCTTTCCATCTAATTTGGCTTGCATGTCTATCTGTCGGACGGGAAAAGGAAGGTACCAGATAATACGTGGTAATATGAGTGCATTTATTCGCATTTGACCAGATTTTTAATTTTTTACGGCAATTCCTAAAACGAGCTGTCGGTATTTAGCCGGTTGAGCTTCTATGTGTCCGCAAGTCTAAACCAACGTCTTGTGTATGCCTGGCTGAACAATTCAAGTATTGGAGCCCCTTGTATCTCAGCTCGTCCACTATTCAGCAGGAGTTGGTGCTGTTAATTGATTCATTTAGTCATTGTGCTTTCGTTTACATGGTGCTCTTCGATATTTGAATACACTGTTTCTGCACTGAAACTTCGGAACTGAATTTCATAGAAATATCCACAAACTTACAATATATGCAGAAATTCTACACTGGTTAAGCTAACGTTGCATTGATATTCTGAAAGTTACTTATGAAATAAAAACACTTGTTAAATTTTATTTTAATATGCAAGCACCCTTTCTTTAGTACTAATAATTACATTTTAAACTTTTAATTTAAAATAACAAGTTGATGAAATGTAATTTGTTACAAGGTCGGAATAAAAAATAATTCCGGAACAGTTTAAATCTATTAGTATTCTGTAATAGTTCTTGCGGAAGAAAAACAAAATGTCGTGTATAAAGTTATTATATCTCCGCCGTGATACAAAGTTTTAATAGATCTGCGCCTAGCAAGTTAACATAGTGCTCCGCACCAGTGACATCTTATTCAAATGCTATGCATAATAAAGCAAACTCAGAACAGTTATAAGCAGATTCTGAACCAACGCCAAGATTTCTAATGTGAAACATGATTTAGCTTCCGCGTCATACGCTTGTCTTGTTATAATAAAACAAGGTTTATTTTGATTGCTGTGTTTATTACTGAAAACTTGCTTTTAACTTTTGTTAGCTCAAGTTGAAAGAAAAATATTTTGATACGAAATGTTTTATGTATTTCAATTCTGTGATTCGTGTTTACAGAGATAACAAGAGACGGAATATATATTCTTCTAAATGTTTTTGTACTATATTTGTTCAATAAATAAAGCTCATATTGTTGATACAAGTTGATGCAAGGTTCTTAAAACGGTGTTTATCAGTAAGTACCATCTTTTGGATGCAAAGTTTTTGCTTTGATCGAAACGTATCTACGAATAGAATTACGTTTTAGACATGGATACCCTCCGTCACCAAAACATTATTTATTGGATAAGAATAACAGGTTTTATGGAATTATGAATTATTATTCCATAAACTAACGATGGTTCATTCAAATTTCCCATATTTTGGATAGTGTGCTTTCACTTTTCCAAAATAATCAACTGTGCTTCATTCAACTGCTTATATTTTTTTACTAAAATGATTATCCAAATCCTAAGCTAAACATGTAATGTAGCAGTAGCCCTATTTTGCCGAGACTTTGTAAGACTGCAGAATCAACGATTTACAGTTCATAAATATCACATTACCGTTTACTGTAACTGAATTCTGAATAAGGCCTTTTTCCAATCACCATTCGTTTCAGTATCGTGCCGGGAATTCAACTGGCTGCTATCATTTGGATCGTTAGTTGCTTTCGGACTTGCATTTATTGCAATGCTTTTAGGATCTTTTGCCACGCGAGTGATTATATTCAACTATCACTTAATTTGTCTTACCTTAATCGAAAAGCAATAGTTCGAAGACAAATGAAGAAAAAGACAAAGATTTAGTTATATAAATTGCCATAAACCCTCTTTTAGTGCTCCCATACATTCTCTAAGAAAGAAACAGTTTACACAACAAACATCTAGTGACAACAATCTGTAAAAGTACATCGTCTATGTACACTTTAAAGTGATCCAAAACCTTACTGCATTGTTTCAAAGTCCATATAAATTCACCGAACCAGGAGACCCGAGTTCAGTTTTTGTTACATCGTTCTTAAGATCGAGTTGCGAATAGTTCGAGTGGCGAAGTTTGTTTTGTCACTTAGTTGGGGTCCTTTGATAAGTTATTGCGTCCCCTTTGCCGCGGTCTGCGAAGTAGCTAAATAGGCGGCAACTTGTTTATTTGGATGGTTCTTCGGAAATGGTTTTACTAAGTTAAATATTGTCATTACCAACTCAGTCTTACATGGTAAGACACCTTGCAGGAAGTTACATTTGTATATATTAGTTGTTATTATCTTTCATAATTGGCGAAATTTCATTCGGTGCTGAATTAATTTCACTTTCTTCTAATTTCATTTAATTTGATGTAGATTTCGGAGACTCTTCTTCATGAATTCGAAATGGTAATGCATTTCCGGGTTTGTCTACGCCAGTGGTTAATTTATTGATATCGTCTTTGAAATTGTCATTTATGTCTAAGGTTATAATTGTTGATGATGATAAATAAATAAATAAATAAATAACGCTTCACACTCAAAGCCCCACACTAGGATTCCCTGTGTCGTGGGTACCTTGGACAAGACACAAGACAAGGACACACACCCAGACCGAGAACGGAAATTTAAACTCATCATTCAAATTTCCGCCTCGCTGAGAATCGACCTTCGGAACAGCGATCGGCGTGTTAACCATTGCGCCATTCGGGTCGTCAAAATGATGACTTTATAATTACGTGGAATGTCCTCCCTTATGTCCTCCCTTTGAGTAGCTTGTCTGATGTAACAATTTATTTACTTGCACTTTCTTTCACGATATTAGATTAGAGTCATCTCTATACATACATAATTTAATAAATTTAAGTGTTTTTGATTTCAAAATAATATTGTTGTGTGCATATCGTCATTTAAGCGATACTAAACACAAATAAACGATTTTATTCTGTCTGATGAGTCTGTCTGTCTGTTTGTCCGAGCTAATCTCCGAAACGACTAAATCAAGTTTTATTGGATTTTCACTGGAACCTTCCAGTTCTTCTACCTAGCACCTACCTTGTGGAGCGACATATACAATTTTTTATACCGGAATTCCCTTTGAATTGGACTTCGCGCGTTAAAATCCACCATGCGTAAAAGAAGCGGACACAGCTCGTTCATAAATTTATACATTTTGTTATTGCACAGGATAACTTTACAAAAACAATAACTTATTAGAGTCAAGGAGTAATAAACAAGATTTTCATTACATTATTTATCATTCATGCACTTTAGCAATCAGTTGTTCTGTTCGAAGCACACGTATGTAAGGGGATTGTGAAGTATCGCGGCAGAATTATAAATGAGTTTGAGCAGAGTATTCCATTCCGAACTTGCGTTCTTGAGTGCTTTTAGACTATTTCTCTTCTACAAGTGCATAAAAGGGATATATTCTGTAAAACAGAGACAGGTTGCTTATTTTGGAAATAATAATATTATGGCGTGTTGAGTTAAACAGCTGTTAAGCTCAAGATGAACAACAATGAAAAATCTAAAATGATTTTTTTTTCTTAACTTCAATATACAGTTTATAAGTTTGGTAACTAGAGTTTAGTGATAATCATCTAGATTTTGTTGTTCTTGACCGACTTTAAAAGAATACTCATTTATAGAGCGGGATCTGAAGACTATTTTTTGAGTTATCCCTGATAATGCGTAGTTAATTTACTTCGGCTAGTTTGATGAAGTTGTATTTCTACTATTTTTAGATATGAAGTCGTTTGTTTTTGTTAAAAAGAAAAGGAAAAATGTGGTTAAATTCGTAATAATTTTAAACGTAGAGATACATATGTTCAACGGTAGTTGCGTACATAATGGAGATCTAGCAGAAATATATCAGCTTGAGCGGAATTGCGTTCCGAAGTTTCTCTAGAGTTGAGTGCATTCGAGTTGTTTGACGCCTCGACTGAGCTCCAACACGTGTTTGGAATTTTCGACGGTTGCCCGATTTAAGAGCATAGTTACCGAAATTGTTGTCCAATGTTATGTACGCGGGAATTATCTGGCTCGCATTTTCGATGACGAATGTTCTCTCTGTACTCGAAATTCGACTTTAATCTGTTTTGAAATTTTGATGAAAATGATGTTTGCGTGTTTCGAGCATTTTCTCCGAGTCATACTTGTTCTTTACAATCGAAAATGAATATAATCGGAATGAAAGATAAAATAATTATAAAATTTTTTTTGGAAGTAACTTCTACAGTTTTGAGAATGTCGCAGAATAGAGAGTTACGTGATTTATTTTTAAAGTTGTCACATTATTTTTGGCAGACTGGAACATTTGTTATTCTCTAAATTCATTTTAAAAGTTTTACCTACATAAAAAATGTTAGTTGAGAAAAAAAAATGTTACTTGAGAAAGTAATCTGTAGTAGTAATAGGAAGGGCCGCGGCAGGTAAATGTATGGCGTGCTGAGCGTAGACGAGTAATTAATGGGCATTAAGTACCAAGAATTAATTGGCCGAGGATTATCCGCGACGCTGCTAATTCTGTATTAATTAATCGTTCCATTAATATTCCCTTTTGATTATAACGATCGGACGTTTACTCCCCATAAAGCCATAAAGATAAGCGGTATAAACATACGTCGTGATGCAAAATTTATTTATCTAATGGATCTGCCCTCGCTTCGAGAAACTCATTGGTGCTTTTGAATTCTATCTGGGGTAGGTACTCCGGACGTAAATTTTTGATAATCTTTTCGTTAATATAATAGTGTTTGCTAAGACGGTACTTTAATATCTCTAATAGTTTTAGCAATGTCTTAGTTCCCCACGTCCCACGTCTTTTCAAAAATTTTCTTCCGAACAGACCTGTTTTTGCAGCACCAAACACGGTAAAAAATTATAAAATTATTCAATTCGTTTCAGTCATAATAAAGGTTTAAGCAAGAGGCGACTATCTTAATTCCCAAGGGTAACAACATACATAGCACAACTAACTGAACTAAGAAACCTAAACCCCAATTGAGTATCATTCAGAGTAGGACCCAGTCATCATGGGCGGCAGCGGAAGGTTGGAGTTGCAAACTAGTTAGCTATCTTAAACCTATAAAAAAGAGGCGAGGAGCGACTTAAGACGAATGACATTTCCAGCCATAACACTTTTTATAACTTCACAGCTAGCAGGGTAACACGTATTCCGCAATATATACAGGGAGGACCGACATTTTTATTATAAGGAAGACAGATAGCCAATGAATGGGTACGTCCGGCCCTGTATTAAGCCGCTAACGTAATTTCCCGTACATTTAATGTCACAGACTAAGATATAGCCTACGTGATAACCCACTGACTGCCAGGACACGCGCCAAAATGTTTTGCCAGTTTATTTTTTGTGTCATGGGTTAATGTTCGAGATAAATGGCACTAAAGTAAATAGACACTAGGATTGCCAGTGACGTCGGTGCTATACAAAACATACAAATAACCAACACTCACCCAAAGAGAATACAGAAATACTAATAATTTCAGGGCCGTCTTTAATTTTTGTATCAGACCAGTTCAAAAAAAACAAGCACGTAAGCTCCATCATCACTGTCTTAAACCATGACTCACTTTTGAGCACGGATCTCTTCTCAGAATGAGAAGTTTAAGGCCATAGTCCACAACCCTGGCCAAGTGCGGTTTCGTAGACCCGACACACCCCTAGAGTTTTTTGCGAACTCTCTGAAAAACACATGCAAATAGATTATGCCATTTTAATTAACGGGATTATTTAGGTATGCATTAGGTATTCATAGAAATCGGATTATCATGGTCGGAAGAGCAGTGCGGCAAACGGGTATTGCTATCTAAAATCCATAGTAAAAAGCATAAATGATAATGGCACTGTTATGGAATCTATCAGGTATTCATCGTCAAATGTTGGTCAGAATGGATATCTCATAAACACGTGTTATTGGCCATAACATTGGTCCCAACGAACCTCCAATGTAAACTAAAATTTCAGTGAAACAAGGACAAAATTGGATGGTAAATGTTAAGCGAACCATGTAAAGCTTCTACCACCTGTATGTTACTAGAACAAAGATTTAACACGTTACAAACATTGCAAATAGCAACAGAATTGCAATTGCTGTAAATTTAAGCAATTAATCTGGTCACAAATCCTCGTCGAGTCGCCTTTAGTGTGGCGTTGGAACTTAATTAAGTTTTGCAATTCGCAAATAAAATATGCTCAACTCATTCAGAGTGTCATCAAAGCTTATTTTCATTCATATAGGAACTAAATGAAATTTCAAATTACATGTAAATTACCTAGCAATAGATCTGCATAGTAAAGGGCCATCTACTTTTAAAGAGCTTGAGGAAAAAGGTTTTAATACACCAATAAAGGAGCAATCGGCAGGCACTTGTTTTCTTAAGCAGTGTGCACATCATCCGATATGATGTGTAGTTCATTCTCAATATTCTATCCATAATTCTCAAAGTCAGGTGTCTAGAAAAGTCCAAATGCCACGTTTAAATTTTACCGATTATAACCTTATTGGTTGAAAAACCCTTTATTAGATTAATTAGATGTATTAACATTGTTCACGGAAACGATGTCGGACAAAATATGCAAGGTAGCGCCCCTAACACAAACCTACCTACTACGTTTTTATAAATTGAACATTATTCACTTGTCAAGTATTTATATTAGATTAAAGTAGATTTGAAATTGATGATACAGTAACTATAACAACATGAATAATTTGCAAAAAGGGTAAATAACAAAGTAACGCGCGAGAATTCCCTACTAAAGGTCATAAATAGAATTTTGTCTACATTTTACATCATCCTATCCTACTAATATTATAAATGCGAAAGTTTGTAAGGATGTATGTGAGTGTGTGTGTTTGTTGCTCTTTCACGCAAAAACTACTGAACGGATTTTCATGAAACTTTGCAGTAATATAGCTTAGACATCGGAATAACATAATTTGTTAAAATTTATAGAGATTTTTGAAGGGACTGGTTTCCCGAAGCGAAGCGAGGGCGGATTTACTAGTCGACTATACTTTCTAAACTATATTAAGTAGTCATCTTCAGCCTCGCCCATAGATATCAGTAACAGAAGAGGGCGAGAAAATAGCGAAAAGGAAGAAAGAGGCAACCTTACTGAATACGATTCAACCGATGTAAAACTCCTTTATATTATTTAGCCGGACGTGGCATGCCCTCTTTAGCGACGGTACTCACCGTTTTATTTTCTCAAGTGTCAAGTCTTGTTTGCGCCGGTTGGAATAATTTGCGAGCTAAAGTTTATTTTGTTTTATATTGCAGCATCCAGGTTTCTTTATAGAATATAGCCGGGTTCACTGCAGATATTTGTCCCTTGATATGATGATTTGTTTTGATTAAACACAATTAATTATAGTATAGACGTTTAATTGACGACCCTGTAGCCTAATTGGTAGCGACCCTGCCTACGACGCGAGGGGTCCCGGGTTCGATTCCCGGCCGGGGCAGATATTTATGTGGCAGATAAATATTTGTACTCGGGTCATGGGTGTAATTGTAATGTGTTATATGTGTAGTCCATGTCACCTGCGACACAGGTACCTAGTAACCTACTGCGGGGGTATGAGTGTGTTAGCGTTTATTATAAATAAATTACAAATTCAGCTATTTCAAAATAGTTTATGTCAATAGGCATAATAGTACTAGTCGGTGGGTCCACAATACGAAATTCAAATTCAAAATAATTTTATTTAACTATACTATATAAGTATATAAGTATCACTAATACACAATGCTCATAAGTTTTTTGATTTTAAACCTTAAATTAATGCTATAGAAATAAAAATAATGCAATTTACCAGGGGGCCATTATTAGGCACTGGGATTCTTTAAATGATATTAAAATGAATGCCACTACATTCAACCTTGACCTCAACCCATTACAAAACCACATTGTTTTATACGGGTGTTGTTTCATACGGATGACGGCTAAAAATTTTATACCAAAAACCATGGTCGCATGAAACAGAAATGTATGACTATAGCACTATTATGACAAATCTAAAGAAAATTCACAGGTGAAACTGTCAGTAAAATTACGGAGTCGATAAAGTCAAAATTAACTAAAAAATTATGAAGTCCACAAAGTCAAAATTAACTAAAAAATTATGAAGTCCACAAAGTCAAACCGAACAAATTGAGAAGTCGATGAACATTGATGCTGCAAATCATGAAATGAAAAGGTTTAAAACAACAGCCTCATGGAGTGATACTAATGGCGTAATATTCTCCGCTCGCGACTTCGCTTTCAACAATTTGTCGGTTCGTCTGCGTTGGACAAAGTCGTTTAGCGCTGAAATTAAGAGTTCGTAGGTAGCCGTTCCTTTCGTATTGACATTAATAGCGTTTTGTGTGTCGGTAACTCAATTTCCTAATAAACCTTAAACTAGTAACTGTGGAAATGCTTTACGCAAAGGGAAAGAAACAGTCTTAATTTTTTTATTTATGACCACGAAGACGTATTAATACAATATTGTAACAATTTTAAAGTATTATTAGCTCTATTTCTTTAGTCTACGTCATTCGAATCGTATTCTTTGCCATTATGATTCTAACATCTGCAAAAATGTTCTGATTTTCTGACTATGCATTTTACTATTTGCGGATTTAAGATTCCATTTCTGGGTTCACAAATGGGAGGGCAAACAGTTTGTGCAGCACACACTACGTTGGAATACTTAACTTGCAAACTTACCGGGTATAGTATGCAGAAAGTTTGCTGAAGAATATTAAGTTATTTTGTTGAAAAAACCTTATTTTTATTCGATTAAACGGAATGAACTTCCTTCCTTGGATACCGTTACTCAAAGTCTCAGCGGATACTGAAATAGAACATTACTTTAATGCAATTAAAATATTTATCTCTGTGTGTTCTTATATGTAAATGTGATTTTTATCGTTAGTATCAGACAGATAAAACTTATTTGGATATAGTTAGGTAACATTAATGTCCAGAAAAAAGATTTTTTTTTTCAATTTCCGAAGCGTTCTTTCAGTTTATATTTACAAATGTGTAAAATGCTTTGATGTTTTAAATATCTAGATTGAGCGTTGCCCTACAATGAAAACAAAAAAAAACAAGGCAACATTATCAAGCATGTGTGCGTGCAGGCGATTATTTCACGTTCGTTTATTGTCTACTAGCTTTTGCCAGCGGCTTCGCCCGCGTGGAATTCGTTTATATCGCGAACCGGGGAAGTGGGGAAGAAGGTACATCATCAACTATCTTCCTGGGAAAATTCATCGAAATCGGTCAGGCGGTTTAGATTTTTCATACAAACTTTCTTCCCCTATTTCAAGCCTTTAGGGGTTGATTTTTGAAAAAAAAGTAGCCTATATGTGACTCTGGGTCTTCAACTATTTTCATTCCGAATTTCATCCAAATCGCACCGGTGGTTTAGCCGTGAAAACGTTACAGACAGACAGACAGACAGACTTTCGCATTTATAATATTAGTATGGATGTGTGCGTAATGATATAAAAATTGTGGCCAAAAGTTAGCCACAATTTTTTGACACGTTTTCGCGGATTCGATGTTCAATCTAGACATTTAAAACATCAAATGTAAAATGATACTCCAGCCATAAATACTTGATACATTAGATACCATCTACCGCGGAGCGCAACGCACGGCGAGTGCCGGTCGCGCCACAAATGTACCGCATAATTGCTTAGACCGCAGCTGGCCGCTTCAGCCATAGGCAAATGGACTTTCGGTTAATATTCCTTTATTAGAACACCGTCATATCTAATGCATACATGCCGCTTATTGCTTAATGTTGGGTTATTTTGCTTGGTTGTATTTCCTAATTACTGCCTATGCTTCGCGCCTACAAAGCGTAGGAAGTGTAGGTACCTGTAGTACTATCAAAGCTTTGGTTTTGTCTGCCTAGCAAATTTCAGGTACGATATAAGAACACGTCACATACTCAGAGCTAGAACTACCCGATATAGCATGAACAATACACGAAACCAAGAATAGACACCTATATTCATATTCATATTCGCCTTGCTCGGAATCAAACCCAGGTCCCTTTTAGCTGCATTCCAGCATTGTAACCAATGCTCAATTCTATGTTCAAATGGTAAGTGGACTTTTAATTAATATTATTTGTCTGCTCCTCAAGAATGTCGAATTTGGCGTGCGCTGAAAGATGGATGTAAACTTACATACTTCTTACCTACGAGAAAACTGGGTATTAAAAAAAATATACCTCCTTTTCTTGTTTATTGATCGTCTGAATATCAGTCAGTCATTCAATCAATCAGTCAGATAGACTGATGTTTCCTTTATTGAATAAGTCGAAAGAATATATTGTTAAATTCGTAACAAAACTTTGTCCTGAAAATAGACCGCGTGTTACGATAAATTGCTTGAAGTCGCAGCTATTGTGAAACTATTGTTACTAAATATATTTATAACATATGTATATGCAAACATTTTACCATCTTTAACTTTATCTATCTAATCGATATATCGATCCATCGTTGAGCCGATATAATTATCGTCGTATTCGCCACACCGAAACACATTTTATTGGAGAATTTGAGATCGAACACGCTACATCGATAGCTAACTATATCGATTTTTTATCACAACGAAACTTTGTGATATTGAAATTGAATTAATAAATATTTAATTCTAATAAATGCCAACAAGAAATAGACAGACCTTTACAAAACAAATCATACAGACATTAGTCTTCAGGATCATAATAAAAAGCAAATTTACAACCGTTTTTACACTATCCCACCTGGCGTTATCTAAATACCCAACCCTTTAAAATAACGTTGACCATAAAATGAACTATGTTCACAGTTCGCGCACACTAAACACTGCGATAAACCACAATATTAAAATACTTACTAAACTGAATAGAATATTACGGGGGTCATCTACATCGTCGAACGGCCAGAATGACCAGCCGCAAGCTCAAATGGACCACTAAATTGTTCGAGTTTCACAAACGGGTGCCAAGCGCCGTATGCCGTAGGATTTATGGTTGAAAATCGAATGGTGATGCACCTTCAGTTAATGCGAAACCTCGCAGTTACAACAATGGCCGTTCCCGGAGCTAAGTACAGCGTTAAATCGCACTCAAACGGCGTCATAAGCTAGTTGTGGAACGTAAAAATCTACAAGATGCATTCAGGAGTGCATCGCTCGTGCTGGTGAGTATTTTAAGCGCAGTTTTCATTTAACTTTTTTGGTTATAAACTTGTTAAGAGGCATTATAACTTTGACGAAACAAAATAACAACATCGACACATTTTAAAATGAGAACACCATCAACGTAGTTGTCGTTAACTAAACATGCAGTATTAGGGTTAACTCGAGAAATACTTGACAGAAGTCGCTAAAATGCTCAAATTTCTTATGTGAAGCACGACAAGCATAAGTTTTCGAATCGTAAATTGTATTAAAATAAGTATGTGTTCCAAACCATATAACAATGATGCACATAAATGTGAAAGTCAGCAGGGATTCAAACCCTCTTTTTTATAAGCGGGTCATATACGGTACAGAGTAACTGGTCTGGCTACATATTATTATATATTTATATATTATACTATATTTTGCAATAGATCAAATTCAGCCACCCACGCGCTACGTATACAAACAAATATTGTATCGAACAACAGGGATCGGTGGGCCCCGCGACACAAACACACCAACGGGGTACGTCTTTGGTCGATATCGAATACGCAAGTTTTAATGGCTGACGACTTACCTGATCGCTCCAGCTTAGTATGCTGAAGGAAGTCACTAGTCAGTACGTACCAGTCAAGGGAATGGGGATCCCCAAGGGAGTAGACCAATATAAATTACTAAATACTACTCTAAGTCTCTAAGGGAAATTAATAATGGGAAAAGGATACGTGTGTCCGTCTCGTGAACTCCTGCGTCACGCACACTTGGGTGGCAGCTCCTGGATTGCCGCTGCAGCCAAATACACCCAACTCGTCACCACGTACACAATATTTGCACTTTTCACTACCGTAGTAGACCGTAAGAAAAGCTTTATACACGGGAATCGGGAACCGCGCAGTAATCCCGTTCGCTAGTTCACACGCACCGACGCCATCACCATCATGCCATAATCTCGACTCACGCTATTGGCTAGCGCGCACGCATCCTATTGGCTCATATTTCAAATAGAATACGCGCGATCACCGAGTATACACGAATTTACTCTTCCGAACACCGTATGCGAATATCGCGGTTTATTTGAATTTAGAAACAAGGAATCTATTCCGAACAAATATTGAGTAAGTAAATATGATCGTACCTCGTAAAGTTCAGTTCCCATGAATTATTATCAGACCCTTTGATTATTGCACGGCTTCCTGGAACTGGATCGACTAAAAATATTGTTGTTGTTATTGATGTGATTCAAGAGTTGAAAAAATAAAATTTCTGATATGACGCACGTAGCGATATTATTCAATGCTAAATTATGTTTATTGCGTTCCTGTTATTTATACGGAGGAAAAAGAGTTTGGGATAAAAATAATACTATTCTTAAACCACCTCAAAACATGGGTTGCATATTATAATTAGGTATGTATGTCAAATCATTTGAATCTATTTGATGGTTTCGGCGTAAGTATACAGGTCCAAAAATCCTCTCTAGGTGCTCCCTACACTCCTCAAGCGTACATTTACTTTAAGCATTTTGCGTTCTGTAGTTTCAGCCTTGCGTTACCTGTCAGTCAGTCAGTCTCTCCGTACAGAGTTTTGTCCATATTGATGAGTATTTGTTCCAGCCTGTAAACGGTTATACGTAGGCATAATCATTGTTGATAATCACTGCGAGAAATACAAAGCCATCAATCCATACACAATAATGTTTCCGTATGGAAACGCGACGTTACATACAGATAATACAGTTTACAACAGTATCTCGTTCAAACGATGCTCGAAATATTTCACGCACCAATGGCCGCTCGCTAATGAGATCGCTGTTTGTGTTGTGATGTTTGTTAGCCCGCGCCGTTTTATAATCACGATGTTTGAATTTTTCATTGTTTTATATTGTGTTTTGAGGGGTATCATTACATGGGCTTAAAATGTAAGCCTTTTTACTCGTATCGCGGTTTCAAGCCTCAGTTTTGCTACGTTCATTTGGTCACAGCGCACTTAAAAGAAGTATTTTGAAAGCTGTTATTTAGATTGGGTATAAGTACATATGTTTCATGGCAAGAAAGTGGTAAAAAAATATCCATGCGATACTGATTACGTAGATGCCGCATGTACCAATAAACAGACAGACAAGTTTTATCTATTTGTCGCAACTTGGAATTGAACCATCACTTAGCGGAGACGATACAACGATGACAATATAATCCATAACAACAATGAATAAATTGAGGTAACCCAAAGTAATATGATTCGCTCCCGCACACCTATTGTTGTACACAGCACCTATCGATCACTTTTAGCGCTGACTCTTCGAAACACATTCGACGTACGAATGGGTGATTGAGTGTCGACGTTACAGGAGAAACAGCACCACTTACATCGATAGAACAGCAGTCGACCGAAAAAAGATATAACTGGAAACTCAGACCAATAAACTATAGACGGAGCGCCGTGAACAAAAGAGAATGCCATAATGTTGTCAGTTTGAACGAGAACAAATTTAAACTTTATTTTTTGGAACACAAAGCTTCATTAATTTTTTATTAATTAGAACACAAAAGTCGTTATGGTGTGAGTGCTGCCGTGTGTATTACAAGGCTAGGCATACTTTTTGCTGGCTTCAGTCTTTTGTTCCCCGCGCTCCGTCTATAGTTTATTCGTCTGAGACTGGAAAGCGATTTGCTGAGTATTGCGATCTGTAACGGTCCACTAAAAAAGGAGTGTCTGAACGTTTAAGACGCTAGTGAGGAAGTTATCAAGATTGATGGAGAGTTTCTTGCTTTTATTAACTTTGCTCAACCATTTGTCATAAAGCAAATTAAATTTTCTTGGAGATAGGTAATTATGTCCGCGAAGTGGGTCTGCTCAGACTGTTTGGAATCTTGTCGCAAGATTCAATGACTAATCCAATTGTAGGAAGTTCTCATGCTGCCAGAATACTTCCAAAGTACACACTTGAAACTTTTATATGCCTAAAGCTGATAGGTACATTTGCCTTGTTTATTAGGCATGCGTCCCGCCAAGACTTCAGGTTCGATTTCCGGTCAGCAGATAGGTATTTATGGACATGTCGTCTACACTGTGTATTCGTGTATGATATGAGGAGTTATGTGTGTGAAAAAAATTAACTAGATCCAAAAGAGCTGCTCCCAACGAAAACCCATACAGTTTGAAAGATTATAATATTGTTTAAGTACTCAAAGGTTTTCAATACAAAAAGTTTACTTGTATAAAATATTTTATATACATCTTTCACTGTCACTCGTACCGCATCACGATGAGACAGGTCAATCAGTTACCGACAGCACTATCGAACAGAAAATAGCGTGTCACAATACGTTGTATGTGTCGCAGGAATAAAACAAGCGTTTGATAAACTGGTATCGTTTTGGGGTAAGTAAAGACTGTGCATCCGTCATGAGCCCCTCACTAACTTTTCATCCCTGAAGACTCGCAGCTCGCAATCGGAGTGGCTCACGTAAGCGCGTATAAATCACTGACAGCGAGCGATGGGTGCGCGTTACTTTGTTACTGGGAGGTAAATTGGGTACCTGCGCTGACGATTTAATTTTGTCTTGTCAACAACCAGTTTGTCTTTGTTTATAAACCGTATTTATTAAGTTGCAATTCCAAAGTTTCTAGATTTACTATACAATATACTTCTTTGTGCGCATCGAATAGAATAAAATATGCGACTTTGGAAGAGGTGCAGTAAATTGAACCTAAGAATCTCATCAGACGGTGTTCACGCTAAAGTGGCGATCTCCTCCACAAAATCTTTTGAGTAGAATACAGAGTACATAGGTAGGATAAAATTAAATTAAAATCAAGGGATAATAAAGATACGCAACGATTGTCTGCGAAATGATTGCCATGGACGACACACAAGACAAAAATATACTTATTTAGAATACATATAGATTGAAAACAGAAAATAAATTTTATCATTCAAACAGATCAGGATTAACCTCAAGACCAGTCGGCAGTCGGGCAAGGTAACCATTGCGCCATAATATATGAGTAATTAACGTAATTATTGGCTCCTACAAAAGCCCAAGGCATATAATTTTACGTTGCATGCGTGTAATTATGTACAACGTCCATATATTTAGGCAGAATGTGTAAACTACTTATTAAAGTTTAACAAATAAGTTAATGCTTGACTACCACAGATACCACATAATAATTAATATTTTTAGACGAAGCTTATCCAATCTTTACTACTTAAGGCAGGCATAAAAAATATAATAATCGAGCTGGCATATTCTCACGGGCAATTTGTTACAACATACATAATTATCTATTGTACAATAAATTTCATCTTGATATTCAATTTTAACGTTTAAAAAGTAAAACAATTTTTTATGTCGCACCATGTTAAAATAACAAATATTTGTTGACCCAAATAATATGTTAAGGGCATTAAGAGCGTTATTTTCGTGCTATAAGTTGGGAATGGGATTTACGTTTTAATTTCATTGTGTTTACAAACAAGTTGTGTTTGTAAGTTGTTAATATAATTCATTAGTGAATACGGTTGATCCTTTCGACTATAATTCTGTTATTGGGAAATTTAATTTACCGTTGAATGGGTTTTTTTATGTATTTTTATAGTGATAAAAATTCTTTGTTTAAGTGTTGAAATGTAAGTGTAAAAATGAAACGTTCATAGTCCAGTCGTGTCGATTCCAAGTGATTGACAAAGTTACAATTGCGGGCGCGGTCGGCAGTAGGTAGGTAACTCCTAGTGGCAAATGTTCCACGAGCGCTTCTTTTTTTATGGAATTAAGGTAGCAAACGAGCATGCAGCACCACCCTTCCGCTGCCGCCCATGGCAATTGTGACCGACTTAGAACAAGACCCAAATGGGACTAGGGTAGTTAGTCCAGTTAGTAGATGGTGTTAGAATATTAGTTGGTTAGTTTGTTAATAAGTGTGATGACAGGTACTGTTAGTGATAGTTAGTCCTGTTAGTTAATATTAGTAATTGTCCAGTTAGTAATGATTAGTATGAGTCTGTACGTTGGAGGGCATTTAGAACCGTAGGTCACATCTATTTTATCGATAGATAGCAATCGATAAGTCATTTCGGAGGCCTTAGGCAATATAAAAACTTCCGATATCTACTTGGGTTGGCCACTGACCCCTCCACCTATCCGCACTGGGGCAGGGTGGTGAATGCTCAAGTGGGATAAATGAGACAACCGGTTAGTAGCACAGCTAATTTATTACTGATCATTCACAGCAATGGATGATACACTTCATCAAGTCTTCAATAACAGGGTGCACTGAGCAGACGACCCATGTAATGGTAAATGGTTTTTATTAGTGCTGTTACCTATGGCATCAGTTACACCAAAGTACACCAAAGTTACACCAAAAGTATCATTGATGCATTGTCGGCCTAGAAAAAAGGTACATCAATATGTACCTTGTATATGTACATTTGTAAAGAGCCAACGCTCTTAAACTCTCCTCAAGAATGTCAGTCTTATAACAACTGACTGAAGCAACAGATTGCTACCTAGCCAGACAGGCGTTACAGAAAGATAAATAATAATAATTATCCCAGTTATTATATTCATGACCTATTGTTCTGACGTAAGGTTTATTTTTTGTCAATCCTCACACGTAAGCCTAGCGATTTTAATGGCAGTGTAACAACACGTATAATTTCCGAAATGTGCATAAAATAGCTGGAAGCTGAAACCATTAATACCTTTATTTGATGTACAGTTATTGGCGTACATTTGTAACACTCGCCGGCGCCATCACTGCGCAATCCCGGTCGCAGTTATTGGTCACATTCTGAGCGGTCATGGCCTGTTTTGTGGCTTGTACCCTTTGCTAAAGATCAATTGCAAGTATTGTTTGAGTATTAATAACAAATCTATGGATGTCTACACATGAAATGTAACTGATCGTATGTTTGTGCTCGCTGATCTCAGTAACCGCTAAACGGATTTTTATGGGACTTTCACTGGAAGATAGAGAGGGCTGTGGAGCAACATATACATTTCTTTTTATCTCGGAATTCCTCGTCCTGTCCTGTCCTTACACCTGTTTGGCAATAGGGAGATCTCCCGCCAGGCGAGACGACATGCCTGGGGGGCGGCCGAGGCCCCGAGTGAATGTACTCGAGGCATGGTATATATGCCGGCGATCGACAATTCTTCGATAGCGCGTTTCAGGCTTCGGTGACGTCACCGTGTGACGTTGTGCGATGTCGCCACACCTGTGTTGGTAGCCCTACTCTTCATAAAGGAATATCTACAAACCATAATGGTACCAATGCTGATCACTGTTATCTTATCAGAATTACAATTCTACTAAAGCAAGAGTTATTTTGATTCTATTACACGTAATAATTGAGAAATAGTGGCCATTGTAGGTTTTGAGCGAAGTTCTTCAAACCGCTTCACTATTACTTCTTTTGTGTCTCAAGTGGAGTTACTCGTTATTAATAATACTGTTTTAATTAAGATTAAGGTTCGTTTTAACTTGTTTCAATCAGTTTTACAAATAAATTTGTCCTTATAGTTTTGCTTACAACTTGTAAGCTGAGACGATACAAACTTTTACTTTACATAACTCGATTGCGATTACTTCTATAACTTCTACTTGACCTTCAGTATCTACAGAATATAATACAACTGAGCGTAATAAAGGAAAATATTCGTCGGAAAATTTCAAGATGTAATAAGAGAAAGGATACTTTTAAGGGTGACTGAATATGTCTACAAAGAATAAACTAAATACGACGCACTGTCTATTGTGGTCGAAGTGATAGCTTGTTTTAATGAGCAGGGTTTAAATCTTGCACATAATTATCACTTTTCAAAATAAAAACAACACTAACTTTAGAGTATGTCCAGCCCAAAATTGAAATACGTTGAACATGACTGTACTGTTGCGTGAGTTGTCTCTTGATAGGCTGTTATGGGCTATAATAATATTTGATCTTGTAGCAGGTTCAACTCGTAGCTCGTAGTGGGTTCGTAGAGCAAATCGTAGCACCTACGTTTAGATGTGGGGTCTAAGCGTCATCATTGCGTCTACGCGTCGCCGCGTCGCGTAGACGCTACGTCGCGGCGTAGTGCGTCGTAGCAAATCGTAGCCTGTAGTCTTGCAATCTACTGAACAATGGACGAGGCTATGGTGAACGGTCCTAGTGGAGAATGCTGGGCTCCGTGCTACCCAATTTGATTGCGACGGTTTTTATGCATTAGGGTATTTTCTTTAGTCAGGCTACCTACCATCCAACTACGTTTGTTAAGTTTTTTGTCTAAAGACGCATTGTTGACATGATGCCATTTGGTGTTATTCATGTCAATAACGTACAATGGCTACTTACTAATACGATGCTAGTTTTTTGTGGCAAACGATAAAGGTACTCGTAACTCACATACACAAAAAAGTACAAAAAATAGAAAATTGGGTCCCTTTTGTAAGCACGATCACGGCCAATAGCGACACGATCGTCGCATGACAACAATAAAAAACGCAAATAAATAACGTGAACAATATTCAAAAAGCCTTAAAAAGAGAAGCGAACTATAAATCTTCGAGCACGCGTGGCAATGTCGGGATAATGGAAGAAGGGCTTAAATGGATCGTGCTGATAACTGCATCGGGCTGTGGACAGCGCGTCTAAACCAGTTTAAATTGCAACATTTATAACGCTGCCTGCTCCGAGTGTCACTTCGGTTTGGGTTAATACTGGTCGGAGGTGATATTTTATACTTGCAAGACGGGTGGGGATTTCGATTTACTTAGATTGTAATACTAGCATGACTCGATCGGCTGAAGCAAATGGTTTAATTTTAGCCAACGTACTACTATTTTAATTTTGACCGGGAAGTCAGTTAAACGAAAAAATTACAATATTAATATTACGTTAAAAGTCAAACTGTATCAAATCGATGTCTATTTTATCGAAATTATTTAGGAAACTGTAACGGTAGTGGTGATAGCCTAGTGGTTAAGAATTCGGCCTCCTATTCGGAGGTTCCGGGTTCGAACCCAGGGCACGCACCTCTGAATTTTCAGAGTTATGTGCGTTTTAAGCATTTAAATGTCACTTACTAAAAACGGTGAAGGAAAACATCGTGAGGAAACTTGCATGCCGGAGAGTTCGCAAAACTCAAAGGTGTGTGAAGTCCGCCAATCCGCACGTGGTGGACTATGGCCTTAACCTTTTCATTTTGAGAAGAGACCCGTACTCAATAGTGGGCCGTGATGGGTTGAGATGATGATGATGATTTAGGAAACTATGGCTATTTATTAAGGTAAAACTTTCACTGTTTTTCGGCTTTTCAGTTTGTAATAACTTGTGACTAAGTTCATAATAATTTGTAATTGAAATAACTAAATAAACATGAAAACACAATATATATCACCGCACTATGGTTACTTGTCGCGAGTGGCATGGACAATACAAACAACGCATCAAGAACACCCATGACCCAAGAACAAATATTTATCTGCCACATAAATATCAACAGACGCGCTCATAGACCGATGTTGTCTTGTGTCGATCCTAATTTAGTTCGATCCGAGTTTAGTAACAGCTGGTATTGACGGTAGGTAGTTTTATAAGTAGCCACTAGTAGCAAACATTTCTGAGACGTCTCCGTGCTTCTAAGGGCACGTAAAATTGTCAGTCCCGGTCGGTATCAATAGATAACATTCGGATGCTATTGGGTGCCATTAAAATACTGATACACTATTTTCCTACCAATTCGCACTGAAGCAACGACTTCTCTTTGCCACTCTTAAATTAAATCGTCAAGTTAAAAGTAGCACTTGATTTACATTCGAACAAGGTCTCACCTCTCTCGATGTCACTGATATATGCGCGTCTACGTGAGTCACTCTGAATACGTAGTCTAGGAGGATGAAATGTTGGCAATGGAATCATGATGAATGCACACATTTCACGTGTAAAGATTATAGCAGTATATCAGCGAACGTGTTGTGTTTCATCGATACATACCACTCACCCTGTTCCATCCCTTTTTGATTTACAAGGACGCACTTAAGTTAACTACTTAGGTATAATTTTCCCATATCACTTTTTTCATAAATTAAGTGATATTACATTTTTTTAAGTTCACACATCTTATTGTAATATTTCTACAGGGTAGTGTATTTAATTATATATCTATTAATTGTGTATTTAATTATATTTAAAAAAAATATCAATAAAATATAAAAGTGTTTAGTCATTGTTACAGCTACTCTAAAGGCCCTCTTCTTACTTAGTCAGCCAGAATAACTATGAACCCACTTTTTAAACCGTAAGAAACTTGATGAGATAATAATAAACACACTATCCTGCATAGAGCTTAATAAAATGAACGGAAAAATAGGATTCCACTTTTCACTCATTAACTAATACCCTTGTGGGTTTACTATTAACTAAGCAGTTAGCAACTCATAAAAAGTTATAACTCATGAATATATTATACTGTACAGAACCCATAATTTATTCTTACTTTTTTATAACAGTTTTACGTCAATAAAGCACCCTTAATTTGGTTATGACCGACCGCGGTCTAATTCAAAGACTATTAAAGCAGTAGAAAGCTGTAATTCAGCTTAGGTTATATTTATCACGCCAACAAAGTGGTAAAATACATAATCTGTATATCAATATGAGAATCAAAAGCAAGCTTAGGTAGGCCACAGTCGCAGTATAAACATTTATCTGTCCCAAAAATGTCTCAGAGACAAGAATCGAACAACTGATCCTCGTTTTATATCAGTCATCAAGAGCAGAAAAATGTATTTATCAGGCACTAGCAAAAAATAAATATCAGTACATCTTCTACAGACACATAAAAACTAGTTCAATTATTTTAATAGATGTAGTTGTTTTGATTCAGGCGAAGTTACTTGTTTTTGAAATACGAGAACAATTAGTTAATTACACTCCCAACGACAAACATTTTTTGCCGGAGTTAATTAAAACTGAAAGTAATAGAACGTACAAATCTGTCTACTCTCTTCAACGAAAAAGCATTTTGATCTGAAATGTTTGTGTTTTATTGGTTGGAAACGAAATTTATCTTTACCATTTTCTCGACAATCTTTAATTTCAAAGAAAAACTTTACAAAGTACTTTATCGGTAGTTCAAAGAGTTGAGTCAATAAAATATTATGCTCGTAGAATAATAATATACCTAATTCTAAACATGAATAGTATTCTAAGTTATCAAGCACTGAGGTTTAATAGTAGTTTTAAATTTAATTAAGTTTTTAAAATTAGGTGGGTGACAAGTGGAAATTTTTTTGGGTGTTTCCCTTCTTTGGAGTGTATATACCTCCCTGAATTAGAACTGGGGCGATCCGATTCTTTCTTTTTCTTCCTTTCTCTTTTCTCCATCTCTTTCCTCTTTAGTCTCTTCTTCTCTTTTATATCGTCTTTCACGGATGAGTACGAAAGTGATGGCTATAACAATTTTACATACCTATTATATCGACCATTTATTTTAAAAACCAAATTTCTATCGCAAGCCGCTTATACTAGGTTTCCACAATAAAAATATTCTCCTAGTTACCTAGAACCAACACAGCACCGTTCACTTAACTTCATCAATCAGTTTATTCATCAATTCCGTGCCCGCTTTTTCATTCAGTTAGCGGCCGCACTGACAGTAACGAAACGATATATTAAAGTGTAGATCGTTCGTTCTTTATTCAGCAACACTTGCGTTTTGAATATTTTACAATTATATTGACAATGAAGTAATTTATTTCACTCTTTATTATGCTAACAATGACCCAATTAAATAATCGTAGGCTCTGTAATTATGAACTTGTCAGTTATCACAAGCGGAGTCAATCTATGCAGAGTTTTTTTTACTGTGGATTATTTGACTTGACTTATTTGACCTAAAGTATTTCTTTGATTGCCGAATCGGTTTAAAGACTTTAATAAATTTTACTCTTAGCCTTTTGTAGTGTTTACTAATATTAAAAATGTGAGAAGATGTTTATCTGTTTGTTCTTCGTTAACCTTCAGAATAATTTGACAAATCGGTTCAATATTGATTATGAGTTTAACGGATGGAAAGTGACTTAAGTTTTTGGACGAAAAATATTTCACTGCCACGGGAAAACACACTTTAATTGAATAAGCGCTATAGAGAGCATTATTAATGCAATAATACAAAATCTTTGGAAACGGGAGAAAGCGGAAAGCAGGCTTTCCGACGCGAAGCGACGGCGGGTTTACTTAAATAAATATTAGGAAAATCCAGATCCGTCTTTATTTATTTACTAGCTATTGCCCGCGACATCGTTCGTACATAGTTTTCCCGCGTGAATCCCAATCCCGCGAGAACTTCGGGATAAAATGTAGCCTATATCCTCATCCACAGCCTCATCTATCCCCCAGCGATTGACAGCGATTACCAAAAAATATCTTCCCGGGAATCTTACCTGGGAAATAGGTTGTTACCGGGTAAATTTACTTCGAATCCACCACTTTTTAACTACCTCCTTCAAAAAGAAGGAGGTTTATTATTCTACTGTAGGCATGATTTTTTTATATGGATGTAACCTCATAAGCTTCTACTGTGTTAACTGATTCTGATATTTTTTATAATAGTTTTGAAAGCTGGTGTTTGTCAATTAATTTAAGCGACATCGGACGAATTCTCTTTGGATTATCCCTAATAATGCTTATTTATTTGAATTCAATAACGTAGTGTTTTCATTTTATTGCTAGTTGATGTCGGAGTAAATTTATTTGTTTATAACATTGTATTTATTCTACTTCAACATCCGATATTATCACTCCTCCTAATTCCTGTGCAATTGTACAATCGTACAAAGGAACGAGCGCGTTGTTCCCGACCTTCTTATTTTCTTTAACACAGCGCAGGTGCATTACCGTTGCTGTTCTAGCTCCGTTATTTTTACGACGGTAATAATGATTTTGTTTCCACGTAACAGGAGAAATTGTAGGTTAGCGAATTGCACATTTCTCTTACTATACTTTAGAACGATACGACTTAACACGATTTAAACCATTAAGGTGCGAAATTATCCTCAACTGCATTTTTATTTTTTTACCTGGTAGAAATATAGGGTTTTGTGAATATAATCTGAAATCGTGTAACCTAACCTTAAAGTTATTCATAATATTCTCCATAATGGTCGCGCGGAAAATAACTGCCATGATATAGTCGGCCCCAAGATATTATCATTGTCTAGTAAAACCAATCACCAATGTGTTTCTGGTCGAAAAGGATATCGGGATTTTTGTACCAGGTCCGCAGATACTACCAATATACAGGTAAAGCACGTTATAAATATTTATCGGTTAATAAATAAAAATAGGTAACTAAAATGACTAACACCTTGTATCACGGAATAAGATAAGCTTAGTGATAGAAAAGTTTGGGAAGCTAAAAATATTTCCTTCTTCATGCTATTGTTCATAGCAACGGCTTCCCGACCTCTCAAACTGATTGAAAAACAAAAAGGTGTAGATAAAACAAAGTTATTTTCTCGCAAACAAGATGCTGTTTGAAGATGGAGCACCGAATTTTAATAATAACTTCTCCGGTTTGTTCTCAGCCGGGCGGATTTTCGTTGAATATTTTTTCAGTCCTCAAGTAACATGATATTTTTATCTTTTTAACATCCAATCCCTAATTAATGAACTGAAGTTTTGAATTGTGGATATTAGTTGCTTAGATAGCTATCATCTTATTTTTTACACTATTGTGCGACGCAATGCCTTTTTATGGACAATATAAATGTGTTTGTTCCCATGTGGCATTCTAAAGCATAATAAAAATTATAAGAGCAGAAAAAAGGGGCTTTCTTACATCTACCGACTTGTCTTAATTTTGTGGGTAAAACCAAAGGCATACATACATTCGGGCGATAATAAGACGCCACAATTATTAAAAAGATATGAATGGAAATCTACGAATCTATGTTGGGTACCACACCTAATTATCTTTTAATACTTAATACCAAAACCAACCTATTGATACCACATCCCCAAGTAGGTATGAGGCCGTAGGTTAATACTATCCTATAATAAATGTCCTGTCAAAACTGATGTGTCAGTTAACCCTCCACCGCTTCTATTCTATTTGGGTACCTACATCTGATATGTACCTGCTAAAGTGGCATGCGATTGATGAACACAAAGAAAAGAAAAAAACGTGATTTTTCAGCCACATTTGCTGATAAAACGATAGACGGACGGCTAGTTTGTAAATAAAACATGGGAACGGCATTATTCATGGAGCAGTAAGTTCCGAATAAAAGTACCATTACTGTGTATCATTTATCAACAGGGGGTATGGCGTGAAGTTGGAGATATTATCTATTTTACTTTCCTATTGTTAAATTTAATAAATACTAACCCATTGTCTGCCTAATGCCAGCTTTGAAGGCTAAAAATGAGGTGGTAAGTGGTAACTATCACTGAAGGACATCAGTGACACCAAGTGTATAACCAATCTCAAATCGACAGAAGAAAGAATAAATACGTGAGTGTCGTGGACCACTTGGTTGGAACGAAGTTATACCTACTTATTGTTGCACTTAAACTCTGACTTAATCCTAGCGTCATTATTAGTATCTTCTAAACTACCAAAATGGCATCAATTATGCAATTATTAATATTACACCTAACATTTTATTTTAATATTTTTTTTGTCTAATTTTTTGTGTCCATGGCATCCACGGCAGAGGGAATCCTATTGTGGGGCTATGAATGTGCAGCGTTATTTATTTATTTTTTAATGCCTTTCGTGTTCCTTTTCTGTCCGTTGTCGGCAAATAAAGATTACGCTTACATTTGAGAATGGTTCTAGAATTATTAAAACCACTGAAACAACCGGGTTAACAAGTAATATTAATTTCCATTTATCAAAAATGTCGCAGTAAGAAACACTAGTCACTGTCGTAGTCGTTCCAATACTAACCTTCTAAATTAATAATGTGAGACATGAATTATGGCTTTCATGGCTTCTTTATTATTTTTTAATAATAGTGACAATAAATTATTTTAATGAAATCGCCTAATATAAAACATAGGTTGTCTAAATTGTAGGGCATAGCGTGTGAGTTTAGTGTCCAAACTTCGTAGTTCGCATCGCAGCATCGTTATATTCAGCTCTGCGTTGGGCAGCAGAGCCTTAAGTTAAACAAATAACGACAGTAAAGCGAATGAGTTGATTCTGCGGAGCGTATAAATAAATCGTCACGCGTGACTTGTTGAGTGCTTAAGCGGGACTAGGTGCAGACTAAACTCAGTTCGCTATCACGACACTTAGTTTAACTACTGTTGAGCTTTGTGTGATGTTCAGAGACAGCTTTGACACTTACACGGCTTAGCTAAGAATATATTGTTTGGTAACGCGCTCTCTTGAACTTAACTTTCCTAGGTCCTGCATGTATTGATAATGTCTTATTTGAAAAAAGGAGCGGTTTCATTTTAAAATTGGAATAAAGTATATATTTTTGTGTTTTTTATGGAATTAAGGTAGCAATCGAGAATACGGTACCACCCTTTCGCTGCCGTCCAAGACAAATGTGACCGACATAGAACAAGACTCAAACAGAAACTAGAATGGATTGTCCAGTTAGCAGATGGTGTAAGAATATTTGTTGATAGTTTGTTATTAAGAATGAGAACTTGGGTAGGGACCCTGTTAGTTGCAGGCTTGCAAATATTAAATATTATATTAAATATTGCAAATATATAATTTATATAGGTATGAAAAAATCAATCCTCTAGCAAGTACACTACAGTCATGGGTGAAGTGTTAATTCCACGTGAAGGTAAATTCTGAATTGGTTTGCATTGTACTACGATTACCCTAATGAACCACCGCCAAGAAGTTAAATCGTTTGCTCGCGTGTTCACGGTATTCATATTTCCGGTACTGACACCTCGCAGGTAAAATATAGTTCCCGTCATATGGACGTAGGTAGCTATATTTTTTAGTTGCGTAATAGTTTTTAAGTGGACACGCATGTTCGTTTGTCTCATATGCGTACTAAGTTACGGCTTTCGCCTGATTAATAAATATTTATCTTTTTAACTAAAGTTTAACCATCAATTAACCACCTATTTACTACCAAAAAATAAATTAGGATAATCTACAAATTTTCATTGCATATTAAATTAGGATAAAGGTTTTTATCAATTAAAGTCAATACAGAAGAACCACATATCATTAAAATTTCCGCTTCACTGGGAATGAACCCAGGACGAACGGCAGTTTCATATTAACAATGCGCGTTACGCCCTTTCAATATAACGCCATTGCAATAATAACCAATATTTCGTGGTGCAGTATTACTGAACCCAATCAAACAGAACAATTTAACGCGCGGCCTGCAAGTAGCATCCTTTGTGGTCTGAATGCGCGGCTCAATATACAATACGAAATAAAATTAGCATTGAACGCAGGATCCCACATTGAATCCACTGCAGTGGTTTTGAATTTACTCCCAACACTTTTTAGTACAATAACAAGTTATAATAATTTTTTTATAATGCCACTCTCTCATAGCTTGACACTACGACACCAAATGGAAAATGCAGATAGACAGGCAGGGGCACTTTCGAATTTATGATGCTTTGATATTTAGGATAGAATAGATACTACATATATAGTAACAAGTAAACATATTATGTGATTTTTTCTAGTGAACTAAATATTTATATTTTGTATTTTCGACTTTTAACTACTACATAGAAACATAACATCTATAAAAAATCTCAATATTATTTCTGGACATTAACACACTTTTTATAAAAACTTTAAACGCAGCACTATAAAAACACTCATTTTTATCACGAAATTAATATAAAATAAATTCACTGAGCTATGAGATCTGCAATATTTCAATGCGCAATTCATCATATTTTCTTCGCATTTGACTTGAACGCTAGACGCTTGACAAGACCAAATCAATCTTTCGTAAGAAGTAATATATGTACCTACCTATGGTGTTGTAATATTTTTCTTCCACCCCCAAAAGCTACCTTGACCCTACGAGTACCGACCTTCTTACATGAACCTTGAAATGTTTAATACTACGATTGCTTTTTAGTGACAAATGAAAATCAAGTAACACACGTAAAAAATATTAGAAAATCAGAACAGAGATAAACAGTAAGAAACATAAAACCTAATTGTTTACTTATTAAATACCTATTATTCTATTGTCTTCAGTTTAGGTAAGGAAAAATTTATAAATTTCGCTATTGATTTCTTAAAATTAGAATTACAGTGACTTATCGCAAATAAAGTGACTTAATGCAAAAAACTGTTTTTTTGGGAACCGTCAAATAAAGTTCGGAAGTCCGCTAGTTTTAGAATAAACGGAAAGAAACCTTTAAGAATTCGAATTTATCAGTCTATGGATATAGTGTTTCTAAGTCATATATTCAATTCAATTGTGATATTTTTTGCATTAGATCACTTTAATTCTGAAGGTGCGTTTACATCAAAAGATTTTAAACAAAAATGATTAACAGTTTAAAACCAATTAAACAATCGCAAACAAAAACTGCAGAGCGGTTGGCTATCGCGGGGTCTCGACACCGACGAGTCAGTTGATTGCTTTTTAATAGCCGCGCGACAACCTGGTATCGATGTACCCTGCCTCGCATCACTGCGTTTTTGTTTATTTGTTTGTTTGTTTGTTACCGCCGTCCGTGGGAATGTCCCGTGGGAGTTATTTAGATCCAGCAGCTGGATGCAGTTTTGCGAATGAAGGTACACTTTTTGTTTGTTTTTGTTTCAAGAGCTATAGGGATTGTGGCATAAATGTACAAACGAATTGCGTTCTACCCGAGGATTAATATATTTTATATTTTATTGATAAAGTTGTATAGCGTTTCAAAGTCTATAGCTAAGCGGCTTACTTTGGTTAGAGTTCGGTTGAGTGAACGATGTACCTAATATGTATAGTAAAAATGTCTAATGTCATTGCGACGTTTCGATAGCTTTAATTTTGCCGATACGTATAGGTGCAGGCAGTAATTGGAATAGTGGTGTAATTTCTTGACAGCTTCAAAGATTCATATATCTAGCTCATTGTAGCTTAAATTGTCGTTGGTAAAGAAGTATATATATAGGTGCTTAGTCGTTAAGTGGTATCATGGTTTTTTGATCTACATTAAATTGGCCTACATTAAATGGCACTTTTGTAGATAAGATTTTGCAGGTCTCCACAATAATGAGAGGAGAATCATCCTATACAAACTGAAATCTTGAAGAAACGTACCAATATGTTACCTACTGAATGGTCCTTCATGTCACTAGCGATTCCGAGTCTGAATCAGGTCCCAAAGCAGACATTTATGAGAAACATAAGTATTTTCGACTCTCATTTGTTTGTACTGCAATGTTTTATTAATGTGTAACTTTGTCCTTGCCATTCGTAACACAGGAAATGAGAGAGCGCGGGAATGATTGTGGAAACGTACGCTGTTTATCAAAATACACTAGCCATTTAACGCCAAGAGAACTATATGACTCTTTATAAACACTTGAGACGTTACAATACATACAATGTATACAGCAGAGGTTCTGATAGTGTATTTCTACTAGTTCTCAAGAACTATAATTACATTCATATGTTTTAAACCGATAGAAAACAGATCAGTCAATGAATAAACACAAAAACAAAATTGTTTTGGGTGCATTTAACATTTCGTGTAACTTTGAATATGATAATATTTTTATTGCCGGTAGGATTAAAAGAAAAAAAGCAGGTGTGTATAGTGCATACCTAATAGCTAATTGAATACCTAACATAATTTCAGTTGAATTAAATTATGAATTGAAACAGAAATAACAATCTACACCTATCGCAGAACGATACATTTATCAACGTAGCGCATATTTCGAAGTGGAGAATAATGATTCCAAAGATAAAAGAAAACAAAAAATTGTAGAGAGATAGTATGATTGCAAAATTATGTAAAGAATACGGGATGTAGATAATTTTTCCGTGTAAAAGGTGTGAAAATTCGTGACGTTGTTTTAGAAACTCGGTAGCTGTCGCAACGGTTTCCTGTAACAACGTGCCGAAAGATAATGTGATGCAGTCGCTGTGTTTGTGTGAAAATCTGGAACAAACCATACTCCTGTTTTTATACTTTCATATATGAAGCGAATATATTTTTCATTCCATCACCAAACACTGAAAAACATACCTAATAGTTAAAACAAATTAGGTACATAACAATATTACGAGTAGTTATTCGTCACATTTATTAGTACATATATTATTTAATTATATATCCACTAGCTTTTGCCCGCGGCTTCGCCCGCGTGGAATTCGTTTATATCGCGAACCGGGGAAGTGGGGAAGAAGATACGTCATCAACTATCTTCCTGGGAAAATTCATCGAAATCGGTCAGGCGGTTTAGATTTTTCATACAAACTTTCATCCCCTATTTCAAGCATTTAGGGGTTGACTTTTGAAAAAAAAGTAGCCTATATGTGACTCTGGGTCTTCAACTATTTTCATTCCGAATTTCATCCAAATCGCACCGGTGGTTTGGCCGTGAAAAGTCACAGACAGACAGACAGACAGACATTCGCATTTATAATATTAGTATGGATATACACAAGTAGGTACTTACATGATTAGCCGCTCTTAGGACTTCTGACCTTTACTATGTATTTTAACAAATACTTATTTATCTATCACACTTCAAATGCATGTATCGTTGCGGAGCTCTGGGAGCCGCCTAAACATAGCTTAAAGGCTTTTTACTATAAATTCAATTTATAGAAAGTTGTATTAAACTGATACACAAAATAAAATTATTTTTATTTGACTCGCTGCAACCCAAATTAAACACGAGCAGAGTACTGTGAGTCATAGTAAACATGAAAGGTATAGAGAAATAAACGTGCCACAAGGATGCTTTTAGGAGGAGCGGTGTCGCGCTCGTTTATTCAAAATTTGCTTGGCATTCGCATCTCAGATCCGAGAATCTCGCACGATCTTTGTTATTTAACATTTTCTTTTTACATTCACGTAATGTCTTGAAATTTTACATGAAAATCTCATAGAATTTTTGCTAAAAGTAAAGATCGGATGAGGTTGTGTCGGAATACGGCGATGGTTTTGGACGTCAAAATGTTATACACATTTCATTCACATTTCTCTCTCTCGCGAGTCTCTTTTTCTGTTCAATGTATCAAAATGAAAGCTAGTTGTTAATTGTGAACAGGTAATTGGAAGAGTGAACAGTACATAAATATAGATTAAAAAATTATTATAAACCTAGATTTAGCCCGTGGCTTCGCCCCCGTGAGAGACGGACTACGACAAATTACCGATAAAAATAATATATGATCTCACAGGAACGTATCATCAGGAATTATATCCTTTGCCCTGACACACGTACCAAATTCTATCACAATCTGTTAAGATTAATTACAGTTACAACAAAATTATTCGAAATTGGTTAATAATATGCTGTTTCAAATTACCATTCCTCTTTCAAGTTACGACTCTTCTCTCAAGTTATTTTATACAATTTATTAAGAACCTTTTAAAAATAGAACAGCTCTTTTCGAAAGTTGAAATTAAACGAAGTTTCCGTTTCCAGACTAAACCACGCGCTCGCGGGCCTGCGGCCGTGGTGGTGGCACGCCTGCAACGTGTGTTTACACGCGGCGTGTTGTGCCCTTGTCGCGCGGGCGTGCGTCACCGTCGCGCGGCTGCAGCGGCCGTTCGCTGCGTTAGCGGCTTTGCTGTTCGCTGTTCATCCTGTGCATACTGAAGCGGTTGGTTTATTTATTTTTGTTTACTATGTGCACGACCCCTGCGGTTCGACTTTGCCGGACTGCCATTCAAAGGGTCCTGGGTTCGATTCCCGGTGAGTCGGATTTCGCTGCTCTCGATGTGGGTGTGTTCTTGTATTTGCGTATTGTCTATGGAATGTACGACACAGGGAATCCCAGTGTAGCGGTATGAGTGTGTAGAGTTATTTATTTATTTATGTATCTATGCACGTAGCGTAGGTATCCTCTGTCATGAGTTGTTATTAATTTAGTGGATAAATATATTGAAACGGCCACCCTCCAGCGAAACAAATGATAAATTACTACAATAATGACAAGCACATACTGGATTCCAACTGAAGTCACTCATGCAAGAGACCATCACTGTAATTACTAAACTGGGATTTACCTAAATCTATTTATTTATTATTAAAAGTATTTAATAAAAATCATTGAAGAGGGAGTATCAAAATTGTGCTCAAATCATTTTTTATCCACAGGTAGCTGGCGTGGTCGGCCGAGCAGATGTTTTGGCTTGCATATTCTTCCTGTCTTCCCTGTTAGTTTATCACAGGTAAGACTATAGGTAAGATAGCCTTTTGAAGAACTTTTGCCAAGGTTCTCACAATAATTACTCATAGGTTGTATCAGACAGTATAATCCTAGTAATCATCAATACATTATAAAACCCTTCCGCTACTGAGTGACTGATGTAAGTCAATACATATCACATCCGAAACTTCTGAACGCAAGAAGCTGAAATTTAGCATGCATGTTTCTTGGAGAGTGTAGTGGAGCACAATGAGAGGATATTTGTAAATTCCCCCTAAAGAGATGAAAAGAGGGATAAATTAAAACAAACTCGTATGCGGGTTAAGTCGTGGGCGAGGCGCTAGTCATAGTCGAAACGAGTATAATCTATTGTATCGACAAAACAAATATGCGTGTGCCGTGTATGTAAGGTCAGAGAAGGTTCATAGCCCGATTGCTTGTATTCATTAGTGATCGACCGACTTACGCACAATATGACGAGGTCATTAGGTAGATGGCTAACAGCTAGTAGCATTTATAGTAGGTACACTTTTGGGCTTTGGAGGGCACGTTAAACCATTCGCACTGGTTATTATCAAAGGTATTCTCATAGCAACCTTATAAGCTAATAGAGAACCGCCCGCGCTTCGCTTCGGGACCCGTAGGCGTAGGTAACAGACGCGTAGGTCCCGTTCCCGTAGGAATCTCGGCTAAAAAGTAGCCTATAATTATGATCTGGAACATGAAATATAACGTTTGCCTATGGCTAAGTAAATTATATGTAGTATTTGATAGCGTGATTAAGAACTTGCAAATTGCAAATGAACTAACGCCATCTATTAACAACACTCGGAACTAAATATCTAGCAACTAACAAAATATCAATCTTCCCATGGGAATGAAATGTTTTTCCACGGTAAAAAGTAGCCTACGTCGCTCTCCACACCCCTAACTATCCCCACACACATAAACCATACCATATCATAGCCAAGTTGTGACGCGAAAGCGCCACAAACAAACAAACAAACACACTTTCACATTTATAATATAAATATATAATATATAAGCTATGGTGGAGATCTACAGCCATTACAAAAACTCCTGTCACTTGGAGCAACCCAAGTGACTACTAATCCTTCCAGTAATACACGTTGGAACATCATGACAGGGTTCGTGCCCTGTGAAGAGCATTAATAGTCAATTGATGAAGCAGTTGAATTGTCTGTAATAGACGCACCAGTATTTTTACATAATAAACGGGTGACAGGATAGATAGTCGTATAATTTGACAGCAAGTGGTTATCTCCACACATCAATATTGGCAATTAATATTTGGATCGTATAGTATAGTATGAAAATAAATCTTAAGTACTTTTCAGTGGCACAAAGAGAACTTACATTCGTTTGTGGTAGCCAATATTTTTATTAGAGTTGTTCTCGTGGTCTTGCTGCTCATGTTCCACAAAATATGTATTTATGCATCGCCTCTGTGTAACAAAATATCTCTGTAAAGAAAAATGAACTTATGAACATTAAATAATTTATCTGTATCCGAATGTTTTATTGATCTCACTACGCGTATGAGCGACATTACGAGTAAATGTTCACGGTGCACACATTTTTCAACTTTCGAAATGAATCCACTAAAGATAAATGATTGCTTGGACTCGAAACTTTTGAAAAAGTTATAACGATTTTCAGCTGAAAACACTTTTTAAAATAATGAAGGCTCATCTATTCACGACAGAATTAATAGCAGTGAGATTGTTTCGGGCCAGTCAGACGTAAAATAAGCCAAATATTACGCCGAGTACATAAACACAAGGGTTATGGGACGCGTACTTTGATGTGTGACTGTGCCTTCCTTTATGTAAATATTTATTTGGAAATGAGGAGCTCGAGACTTCGTATTTATAAATTAGTCATGTTTGAATTGAATAGTTCTTCACATTCACTACGATAATAAGTGAACACAGTATTGTCTGTGGTATTGTGCAACAAACTTGTCTTTTTAGGTGACGTATCTCACTCGTAAACTAAGGGAAATTAAGAGATTTGTGTATTGAAATAATATTAATGTGTTGTAGTTTTAAATAATATTTTAAAAATTTGTGATTTATTGTATTATTTATTTTTACTTTGACCATTAAAAACTCTCTAAATATTTATCTGGTAGGCTGGTCAAAATATAACAATGCAACTTTATGCAAATTGTTAACAGTTCAAGTTTTGATACGATGCTCCCGTGTTTCTGTAGTCCTGCAAGTTCTACAAGTTGCAGCTAGAGTAGACTCTAAGTTTGGTCTTATCTTGTAGGATAACATACTAAATCCTGGCAAAATACTCCGCTACTAGATTTCAAACATCGAGATGTATTCAACTCTAAGATAACGAGATGCCGGTAACTTCATCGGGGCGAACAAATTATGGACAGTTAATGTCCACTGTATTTCTCATTATAGTCAGCTCATACGTCTAAAGGAAATAAAGTCTTTCTGCGCAATCTTTATTTAAGTACCTACAAAATTAGGAGCATAAAATTTCGCCTTACCTCGTTTTATTAATAATGTGTCTATTTTCTAACATGGTTCGCTCGCCGTCCGCTAGCGTTTTGTAAGATTGCCTCCTAGTCCCATCTCATCTCCTGTATTCTCCTTTCTTCATATCACCACTCTCCAATACTGTTCCTGTTGCTCCAAAGACTTGTAACCCATTCTGCTCAAGCTCAGTTAGTCTTAGTCTTAGCACGAAATGAATATTTCTTTTACAGTTTTCAGTTGTTACTTTTGTTTTTTGGAACTTGAATTAAATCGTACTTTGGAACTGTAATTCCTATTTAAAAAAGGTCGACTAGCAAAGAAACGTTTAAACGTGTTTCGGTGAGTGTAGCAACTTATTTTGACGAAAATAGCTTTCATCGACATTGCATCAGTAATGTTTTTATTACTGATGCCTGTGGGTGACGGTAACCATTTACGATCAGGTGGAAAATCTGATTTTTGGTTGGGTTATCGATAAGGTGATGTATCAAGACAGATCTTTTAAGATATCACATTACTTCCAACTTAAAATAATAAAGTTTAAAAAATACGAGTAGTTACTTCCTAAATAATTTTATCTGAAAATTGATCCATTAACATGCGTGCTTGTACTCGTATCTGTGAAATTTTCGTTCAATCAAGTTAAATACGGGAGTGCTTTAATGGAGTTACTCGGTCGTTCACCAAGCCTATAATTTACTATTTTCACAGCGAGATATAACGTACTCAATATTACGGATAGGTACTTTTAAAATATCTCTTTTAAGCTGTATCTATAGAAAATCAAATTATACTCGTGCAGATGTTTTTGTTGGATATTAAATATCAAATATTTTTGCTGTGAGTACGTAAAATAAAATATCATTGCTCTTACGTCCATGGTTTAGTCCGTGACATGGTGCAACATTGACGTGCACAGAAACAAACCATGTGCCTATTCTCAAACCAAAGGCGTAACTTGGTTTTTTCTCAAATACTTTCTATAAACATCGATTAGTTTTATTATAATTATGTGTAGATATTAAACTATGTATTACTTTCTACAGTCCAACGACCAACAAAAGAAGTGTGTGGCTGAGCGTCGGCCTGGGCGCGCTGAGTATGCTAGCGAAGGAGACCGGTATCACCATACTGTTGCTCAACCTCGCCATAGACTTCTACAGATGCTGGCCATTTGTCAAAAGGTAAATAAACTAAATAATAATAAATAACGTGCTACACTCATATATTATGTGTCGTGGATGTAATGGACAAGACACAACACAAGAACACAAACCCAGATCAAAGGAAGTTTAAAATCATCTTTCGAACCCAGAATCGAACCCAAGACCCATGAAACGGCAACCCGGTATGGTAATTATTGCGCCATATGGATGCCATATTCATTTTTGTTTATTTCTTACGAGTGAGAGCATAAAATATTTAACATTTGATACAGCCTTCCACTTGCGTTTCGAATATAAAAATGAAAGAATCATGAAAATCGGATATGACAAACTTTAGAAACATGCAACATTATTGAGAAAATCTTCCTTTTTCTGAAGTCGGTTAACAAGTTTTCCTCCTAACAAAATTCTTAAATTATTAAAACACAAACATTTACGAAATTGAATTTTTAATTAATTTCCTCTTTCCCAGGTCAGTGTTTACGTTCAAGATTGAAAAGAAGTGCACGGGCTTATCGATAAGGACCATTAAGATAGTGGTGTCGCTGGCGCTGCTCATCTCCCTGCGGCTGGCTCTACTGCAGGGCACGTGGCCAACTTTCTCGCCGCAAGATAACCCAGCCGCCTTCCATCCCAGCTTCGCTGTCAGGTAAATTGGTTTGCTTAAATCTTCACCGAAATGCTTCAGTGATAGCAACTTGTCAGTGTCGTTATTATCTTTACTGGTACATGAGTTACTTTTATTTGTTGGTTTTTTCTTTGTATAATAAGATATTTGTTGTGTTAAAGATTTTTATTTTTACATTAGATATGAGGGTTAGTGATTCGTTATGTTTGGACTGAGTGATTGCGAGCTAGTAATTTACTTCTTTTACTCTTTTCACTTTTGCTGTTACTGATGTATTATAAAGATGACCACTTACGATGAAGTGGAAGTGAAGTAGCTGATCGTTAGTCAGTTATTTAAATTAAAATATCACCATCATAATCCTTATTCATCCCTCTACTGTTTTGTTCTTTCCTTGAAGCGATTTAAAGGCGTGATCCTCAGGGGTATAGTTTTCCTAATAGTGTATATTATATGGCAGATTTTTATAATATCACGCATCTAAATAAAATAAGCTAAAATTAAAAACAGTTATACAAAGACCGAACTCCAGCCACAAATGTTCAAACTTGGTTAGCACCGCTCAAAACTCCATAAGTAACATATTTTAATTATATCTATCATAAATTGTTTGTCCCGGGATTTAGACAGCCACTGAAAGGGCTTAACCCATTGTTATGCGGGCCTGCCCATTACTGACTGAACTGTGATATAGTTCCAGTACTATACCTAAGCATTATTTTCAGTATCTACCCCTATTTTGCTTAAGTCAGACGCCATACGATTTATCGTGTTCCGGTTGGAATTCTGAGAGCCAGTATTTTTTCCTGGCTTCTTCATACGTTCTTGAATGTCAATATAACCGATGTCCATGGGCGATTGTGATCGCGGAAAAAAAATCTGTGTTTTTTGTTTTATTTCCTTCCTTAATATTTACACATTATATACTCACCATTAAAGTGTAGTCCTAGACTTAAATAATTTTCCGGAATATTGTTCATACGTAGTACAAACAAAATATTTCGATACCTATTCATAGTTATCGTCATTTCTATTTTCTTTATCACCTACAGAACTTTCAAGTGAATTTACAAATTCCCACTTTAAGAATAATTTCCCAAATTATGCCATCGTTTCCTATTGTGGAGTTTGGTAATAATTTACTCAGTCGGTTTTACTCCGTTCTAATTCACGGGTATTGTTCACCTCGCCGGCGGCTAAATCGGCTCTAATTCCATTTCTATTGTGAACTCTTGACAAAGTTTGCGTCGCCTGCTGATGAGTTTAGACGTAAATTCGAAATCAGTTGCAAAAGCGTATTAATCAGGTGTTTGACCAGCTTCGAATTCTTTTTCATACAGCGTTTTTAGTGTGGTTTATGGAATCTCTCTATGTTGACTATTATTTTATGAGACCAATATATTTTAGATTTTAGATCTTAATAATTATTTACTAAAAGTGAAATAACAAGGTTGTTCCCGTTAAGCTAGGATCAGTTATGATATTTTCTTTCAAACGTTCTGGGTAAATATGAAATCCTTGTAAGATAGCGAAAACTCTTCATTACACCCACACTATAATTTCTTGTAAACAATTTGAGTCAAATACTAATAACTTAACGCGTTTTGCATGATTCACAACCTTGGTTACTTCCCTTGTGTGCACACTTTTCGTAAAAAAATCTTTTTTTAGTTTTGACTTCAATCATCGTTTTTGTCTTCCTAGGTTGATGACTTTCTGCTACCTAGCCGCGTTCAACTGGTGGCTGCTCCTCTGTCCGTGGACCCTCAGCCACGACTGGCAGATGGGGTCCGTGCCACTCATCACCAGTGGCTGGGACCCCAGAAACTTCGTAACCTGTGCCGCGTTTGGAGCTTTGTTCGTCCTCTGCTACCGGTGTATTACTGACTTGGATGTAAGTAAGCAATGTTTTATTAAATTTTGTACGTTATTCGTTATATTGTTTACGGTTGCTTTCTAAAAAATGTTTATATTTTCATTACTGATAGTTAATGGTCTATGTCTTTTTTACATTCATTGACATTCTCGTGTCTAGAAGCAGATGATCAGACCAGGCCGTTGAAACATTATTATTTTCTGAATTCAAAACAATTTTGAAACAAGAGAGAGATATAATTCTGTGACGTCTTCATACCGTCTGTGTAAAGTGCTGCTAAATTTTATGAGCGTACGTGCTTTATAATAAAGTCCTACGGAAATACGTGAGTTACCTACAGGAATGTTCCACCCACATGTTCAAGTACAATTTCTGGATACATAACATTGTACCATTATGTCTTAATGTAACCAATTGCGTTAAGATTTGTTTTTCCATGAGTATAGAGTTGAATAGTTTTGTTTTTAAAAGATTATATTTTCCCTGTTTATTATTTTATATGGAATTCTATAAAAGATGAAGCACATTATTAAAACGATATTAAAATCCAAATCCTTGAAGGTTTAAAATAAGAACTTACCTACACCCATAGCATTAAATTTATATCACTGTTTTCTTAATTACATAAATTATACAAAAATCCTTTTGGCGCAATTGAGGTCTTAATAAACTCTCATTATTAGGTATGCTAGGATAGGTAGTAGCAAAAAGGACTTTTATAAAGATTCGTTAAGAGCTAAAACTATAGACAGACTAAAATTTAAATGATTTTAAATACTTAATTATAATCTAAATCTATGTCAGAACTGGTACATAATTCTCAGTAATAACTGGTGTTTCGTTTTGCCCTGGGAAATTAATTCCTTAGTACGGCACCAGAAGCAATTGCTACTCATTTTTTAGTCAACCCTTTGATAGAGACCTTCTCAACATTATATTCCTTTAATTAACAAAGGTAAAAGCGTTTTCGCTCTCTGTGTATCTATGAATTTAATTTGTTGTTCAGTGTATAAATAAATTACGTGTAGATCACAATGAGTTAAACAGTTTAATGACATCATTTATTTCCAATGCTCTTTTTGTAACAGATCACTGGAACTCGGTTGATGTTAAACTCAATATATAATTTTAGCACTATATTTGGATAGTAACGGCGCTTTTATAAACAATAAAACATGACATAAAGGAAATTTAAGTGATTCTTTATACATAATAATATTGTTTGTTTTTACATGTACAGTGACATGTTATTATAATGAAAATAATATAATATGTGATGGCTAGTGGCAACAAACATGTCTCGAGCGTTTTAGAGGCTATGTTAAGCTATTGTGCAGTAACACATGGGTGGGCACTAACCCATTCACTAACCCACAATGTAGCAGCGTGCTAAAGTATGCGCAAGGCCTCCGTATTTACGAAAACAGACTCGTTCTCAATATTTGGGCTCTTAAGTCAAAATAAATGATTATAATTACAGATGATCAAACGCGTGATCTTAGTGTAAATCCAACATCAATCTTCTATTCATTTGATACCTCTGGATCAGACACAAAGACTCGAAGATTTTCAGAAAAGAAAAAAGTAATGACCACTATGACTTTTATTTAATTTAATACTCGAAAAGAAAAAGAATTATTAAAATTTGTTCATGTAGAAAAAAACTTATGAGTTATAAATAGGAGTTAGAACCACTGTTACAGATAAAATTCAATTCAGTAATCAAATAGAAACTTGTAAATTGGATACGAGCTTGATATTTTTTGATATCAATAAAAAGAGCTTGCTTATTTGTTTACTACATAAAGGGAATTGTTTGATATTCATGACAGATATGAATGGGTATATAGTAAAAGTTTCACGAGATTTAGTAATTTTAATGTGTATAAAAATATTTAATATAAAGTTATGTTTTAAAAGTTTAGCAAGCTCATGAGAAACAAAAACCGAAAGACTGGATTTAAGTATAAAATTATAGTGTTGTCATTTACAGAAAAATTGCAAGATTTCGACATATTTAAAACCTTTTGATAATCCTAGTAATGTTATAAATGCGAAGGAACTCAGCTCTGTTTATCCGTGGGGCTTTCACGCCTAAACTACTGAACCGATTTCAATGTTTGGTTCAGATTATAGAGTTGATGTTGGGAAATAACGTAATATATTTTTATCCAGGAAATTATCTCTCAATTTAACTTGTATCATTGAATTTTATTATAAGAAAGAAGGTAGTTGGCGAGCACCGTCAGTCGACCATTTGATCTTTTTGCACAATCGCGGGTTTAATTTTACTTTTCTCTGATATTTTGACATTGTTTGTGTCTCATGCGTACAAAGCCACTGGTAAAAACTAGTAATTAATACCAAAGAGCCGATTACACAAACAGAAATAATACATTATGATTCTGTTTTAATTCATAACTCGTTTATTTTAATATTATCCTCCTTACAACGGCAAAAACAATGCTTTAAAACAAAATTCAATCCTCATGAATACATTTCGTGTTGTTTTACAATTAATTCATTTAATAGCCAATCGAGATATTTGGTTTCAGCTGATTCGATCCTCGTTATTCCTGCTTTTTGTGCCTATTCATTGAATTTGTTGATTAATTATCTGCTATTTGATGTTGTTTATTTTAATATCAATCAAATGTTCTGAGGTTCGCTTTTCAACCAGAGACATAATTTAACAGATAAATGTCTACTACCTACTATTAAATGCTTAAAACTCTTTTTCATTATCCTACTTCCTATCCTACTAATATTATAAATGCGAAAGTTTGTAAGGATGTATGTGTGTGTGTGTGTGTGTATATGTGTGTGTGTGTGTTTGTTGCTCTTTCACGCAAAAACTACTGAATGGATTTTCATGAAACTTTGCAGTAATATAGCTTAGACATCGGAATAACATAATTTGTTAATCCTACTAATATTATAAATGCGAAAGTTTGTAAGGATGTATGTGTGTGTGTGTGTGTGTTTGTTGCTCTTTCACGCAAAAACTACTGAATGGATTTTCATGAAACTTTGCAGTAATATAGCTTAGACATCGGAATAACATAATTTGTTAAAATTTATAGAGGTTTTTGAAGGGACTGGTTACCCGAAGCGAAGCGAGGGCGGGTTTACTAGTGATTTCTACTTCTGCAATTTGTGTCTACTATCATATTTTTCTTTTCACCATATAATTATATTTCAGTGGCTTATTTCTTTGTCTTTTGACGAATTTACGTCATTTGTTTATTTGTTTTTTCTTATCTTCGGTGATATGGTATTTCATTTTTCTTCTATATTTATGTGTAGTTCTATTGTGGTTTCATTCAAGTTCTAATAATTTTGTTTCCTTGTGCCAGGTGCAAAGACACGGCCCAGCTGTGATCGGTCTGCTACTCCTCGTGGTCCCATTCGTGCCGGCCAGCAACCTCCTGGTCACTGTGGGCTTCGTCGTCGCTGAACGAGTTTTGTATATCCCCAGGTAAGAGTTCAACACGCTGGTGTTCAATATCGTGTAAGAAATAATTAAGTTCACAGACATAGGTTAATCCCGTTCTCGCTTCGCTTCAGAAAATCAGTCCCTAAACTAGACAAACTTGTTAGTAGTGATTCTTTAAGCTGATATTTTTTTTATTAATTATCAGATGGAAATAGAAAAAAATCCTATTGTTACAAACGAGTGAAAACCACATCCAAATTAGTTCATCTTTTTTGTCATAAAGTGGTTACAGATTTATTACATGTGTGTAAGTAAGTAGATATCAAAAATACAAAATAAAAAGTAAAAAATGGTACAATACCCAGTTCTTCCACACTCGTCTATATCAAAGCTTGGCATGTACACTTATGAATGATTAAAGCCAACGTGAAATATAAGTGGCTAATGACTTGATCGACCAATTTGCAGAAGGACTGCTAATTCTGGGTTGCTTGGAAAAAGCGCTGTAAAGCGGTTCACTCACATTATTTACCCCGCTTTTGCTTTATGTGTATTTTTTTTGTGAACAGTACAGTAAGTAAATAGATAATAAAAGTTGGTCTTGAATCAAACTTAACATATTTCCACTCGGTATAAGTGTAACATATTTTTTTGATTTTATGCATTTATATATTTCGTAAGGAAAAATTTTTGCAGAAAGTACTTCTAACATTTCCTTTGATAACTGCCATGTATTAATTTTGTTAACAGTGTGGGCAGCGTCATAATCACAGCGTATGGGGTCCAGCTGATGTGGTACTCGAAGCCGGGGTCCAAGATGTTCCTCGTGGTCGGACTGGCTGTGCTCGCTGTGAGCGGCGTCGCCAGGACACACAGACGGAACGCCGACTGGAAAGATCGGGGTACGCTTTTGAGGTTAGTTTGAGTCCAAGAGTTTTTACTAAAAGTGCAGTAGGTATTACATTTTTTGTAGGTAATCCTGGAAACTAAAATCGTATTTTGCACCGCGTATTTTGTTCTCAAAATTTAAGACATAAAAATTAAAAAGATAGTATTATGTTATTTTTATTTCAAATTCCTGTTTAGTCATAAATACAACATGGGCTCTCTTTATATGAATTACAAATAAACTGAATTCACAAAAAAAGTAATTATTCACGCCCCCACATTACCATACATAATAAAATAAAATATATATCTACATAATAATTTATGAAACTGTACTATTCTCTCTGTAACAAACAAAAGGATCATTTAATCAAGTTCCCGCAACATGCGCACTCTTACAAATTTACAAACGCTTAATTTTCCTAAATCCACATACACAAGTAACTTTATTACGTATCTTATGTTTTACGGAGCCGGTAGAAAGCGTATTAAACTTGACAGGAATAAAGCGATTTACACCTCGCAATATTCGCTTTACGGTCTCCGTATTCGGGCGTAAATTACCCTCTAAATGTGTTTTGTTGTTTCAGATCAGATTTACTGACTTTGCCACAGAATGCCAAACTGCACTACAACTTTGGCAACTTCCTGCGCGAAACGGAGGAGCAAGACAGCGCAATCAAACATTACAAAGAAGCGTTAAGGTACGTAAGTTCACTTACGACCATTCGGTAATGGTTTAGGTTTAGTGGATATTTAAGAGCACCCGTGGATTATTCAGAGCAGCGGCGTCCAAGTTACAAATCGCCATGATGATTGCCAACCTTCATAAGGAGACGGCACCATAAGAAGAAGAAGGATATTTAAAGTAGGTAAAGTTGGTACCTAGCTACACTTTACATATTAAAAATTCTTTAATTAAATTGTAATTCCTTAAAATTCTTGAATTCAATTGAAAGGGGTTATATTATAGCATTTTTGATGTTATAGGTTTTTTAAGGATTTGACGTTTTTTTGGATTTTGATATTAAAATATTTAGGTATTTGATGCCACTGCTAGATAATTAAGGGTACTGTTCAAAACTGTATTTTTTTTTTACTTCATTTTAAAACATTTTTATAATATTATGTTAATATGTGGTTATCGTGGGTGGAGCCATTCAATCCAAAAAATTGTAATGATGAATAATTTCAGGGCATAACTATGTTTGTTTTACTGGAAATGCGGGACTTTTGTTTCTAGATTAAAATTATTCATAATTATTAGAAACTCCAATACTTTGGCTTATACTCCGTTTGCATTCGATCTTGAATAATTGCATGTCACACAAATGCTGGCTATCGACCTATGTGATTAAGCCTTGTAAAATGCTCTCTCCCTCTAAAGAGCATGTAAAAATGCCCTTTTGCTTTTGCTTTTGCTGACATGCTAAAATGAACTGTGAGCAGAGATAATAAGTTTAATTTTGGCGCTTGATTCTCGGCGACTCAAGCATAGGTTCAGATTACCGTAATATAAAACAAAGTTTCCTTGTATTATATAGACTGTGGCCAACGTACGCCAGCGCGCACAACAACATCGGCACCCTGGTGGCCGGCGCCGACAACGCCGAGCACCACTTCCTGCAGGCCATCAAGTATAACAAGCACCACGTCAACGCGCATTACAACCTTGGGAAACTTTACAAGTAAGGGTGATGAGTATTGACGTTTTGTTTACACTAATTTTCTATATTTATGTAAGTAAAGTTGATGTGATAAGCAAAATTATAAAGTTGAGTTATATTTACACATATTAACAGGCATCTATTTGATTGGTCACACACATTGGTCAATCACATACCTGATTAATTATTTATTGTCATTTTATTTTAACGATACTTAGCTGTTGGCCGTTGGCTGCTTAAGTGTAATAAATTACTTCAATTAAAATGATACTTAATCTAGAACAGTCATTAACAATACATTATTTTGAAGCACAATGTCTAACAATTGATTCATCCATAGTTTTACTAGCTTATTGTTCGATAATAATATAATTTTGGTACATTTCTTACAAAAGATTTGGTTATAAAGTGCCACAAATATATTTTTAAAAGAGCGCTCCATTACAGAAAGAGTGGCAAAACGATTCAAGCCATAAAGATGTTGGAGCGGTGTATATCTCTCCAGCCTTGCTTCGTGGAGGCTCACGTGGAGCTGCTGGCGCTGAAACCGGAGTCAGAGAAGCAGAAGATCCTCGCCAAGTTAGTGGAGCTGGAGCCAAACAACTGGGAACACTACGTCATGTACGGGAACTGGTTGAAAGCCAAAGGTAATCTGTAGAATAGATAAAAACTAAAATTATTTTTAAAAAAGCATAAGTCAATCATTGACAATTCGTAATAGGAAAATATTATCAACGTATTCGAAGTCAATTTAAAGCGCATTATTAGAAATATTATAGGCGCATTACAAGTCGGCTATGTGGATCCACATGACAAGCTTTCAAATAAAAAAATGGAAATTGTTTCAACCATTAAAATGTTAGGTATAAGATACCAAACTTAATAGAATATAGTTGAATTGCAACCTCTTGCTTGTTTTTAAATGACTTGAAAATAGAAATAACGTTATTTAACAAATTCACGACTTTATTAGTATTTACATAGCAATTTCAACATATAAAATTCAAATTCAAATTTTATTGTCGGAATTTAATATAAATAAATGTTAGAATATGGTTTTGACCTTTAAATATTTTCCAATCCATAGTAAAAGAAGCTTTAGAAATTCCGACATACCATACCATACAGCCGAAAACAAATCCGACGCGTGCAGCAATATTTTCAGCTGGATTCTATTTCAGGCTTGCCGGGTCCCGCGTCGAAATACTTTTTAGAAGCCACTCGACTCAGCTTCAGGAATCGTAACATCGACCGCCCGGTGAGGGCAGATCTGATTTCGTTCAGGTCCACTGCGCTAACGTACAGAGCGCTGGGGCAAAAATCGAGGACCTTACAACTCTTAACCAGGTAAGGAAATAAAATCAACGGAGAGCGACTCGCGACTCGAGATAAAATTTTGTCAAAACAAAATGTTATTAAATATGAAACGTGAAGCTCAGTAACAAATGAAAATGTGTAACTGTTTGTTTTGTTTATTTACTCGTAATTTTTTATTTGACATGATCGGTGTTAGTCAATTGAATATGAGGCGAAATAAATTGACCATTGTATTTTTCAATACAGACTTATTGTTAAGGGATGATACCAGTTCAACGAGTATACAAGTAGGTAAATTGTAAAGGTCAATTTCAAAATACAAAATCCATTTTAGTTGTGTAAGTAGAAATAGGACAATAAAGATTATCTCTTCGTCTCGTTTACCCTGTTTCCGCCGCCAGCGGTATGTTAGAATAATAATTTAGTTCTGCGCCTAGTCAGTATATACGTTTCATGGAAAGGAAGACTTCATAATTACTTAATCAAAAATAAAGTTATAATCCTAAACATATAATCTAAACTAAAAGGATATTAGATTAACACAAAACATATATTATCTACTTAATGATGTATAAATTTCCTTGATTTCATTGTGTTAAAATAAATTAAGTCGCTAGAAAACGTACAACACTTCTCAGCCTGGGCTCACTTAGTTCAGCGCAACGCAATTCTATTAAAATAAAAAGACTTTCTGGGAAATTCACTCATTCATTCCATCTTTCCTAGCATTTTAAACTTACTCCAGTAACCCGTTTCTGCATTAATTATGCTCATTTATGTAATTGCATCGTTTTCATTTCAATTAGTAATGTAATTAATTATGACTGAAATAAAAGACTAAATTTGGGCCATTAGTAATGAGCAAAATTACAAGAACTTCTTAAATTTTAAAGTAAACCTAAGAAGCTAATCTATTATAATGTAAAACAAGCATCGATAACAAAGATTGAGATTTAATACTGATTCTAATAATTATACAGACTGACTCCAATTTCTATCATACTCAATTTGAGAACATATTCTAGAAATACCCTTTTGAAGATTTCCTGCTGGGGAAAAGAAAAAATTGTTGTCAATATTGGATTTATTCTGGAATTTCAGCATAAGACTTACTACATCCCAGTTGCAAAGTTCTTAAGTTCTTAAGGAAGAGGTAATAGACATTGACTAAAATTGGGAACTAGAATAGAATACGTCTTGGAAACTGGTGGAACCGGTCCTGAATTCAGTAGGCTCAAGGTCCATCATAGTGGCTCCAGTTAGGGGAAGTCTACGATCAACAATGGTCATGTGAAGGCTCATGGAAGCGTTTTAACCATGATATATGCTTCCAGATGGCACACATGGCGAAGGGGCTGGCCAAGTGCAGCGGCAGCCCACATGTATCTGAGGGATTGGAGACTGAAAATGGAGTTGGAGGGTCGAATTCAAGTTTACTCCAAGGCAGTTAGTCCTACTGTAAGTATGCGCTATATGTGCTAGGTGAACTTAAGAAATAGTGAAGTTATAAAAGCAATGTGTCACTTGGTATTGGTTAACATTATGTAACAAAACCTTGGTATCTTCCATAATACACTAATTATGTTATTGTCTCTATACCTAATACCTATGTGGAAAGAAAATGATGAGGATATTACTGGTGATACTATTATTATGTTTTATTTCATGATTGATATTTTGTATGTAATCTATGACATATTAATTAGAGTAAGTTTTTTGTTTGTACAGAAATCGACAACTTGCTTCGACCACTCTCAGCTGGCTGTGGAAGCAACTTCAACAAAAGAAGCAAATGTACATACCGAGAACGAAAAACGGTACATCAATCAAGACCGAAAAAAAGTTAGTGATAGTCGTGATGATGACAGTGAAAAAAGTGTTAAAATGGATAACGGCTCAAGTGACTGTAAATCTTGTAGAGTTAAAAAACGTAATTTATCAATATCAACCCAAATAAAAACTACTCATAATAAATCTGAAATCGGACTAAAAGATAAAAAGTGTAATCTCCACAGGAAAGAAAAAACGGCTAAAAACGATATCTTACCGAAGATAGGGGCGACGCTGTCTGAACGCATGCTTCTAAAGACTTTCTAAGGTTCAGTGCTTTAAGAGGTGATGAAGTGTGAACTGCGTTTAATATCACGCTTTTGAATGGTCTGACTTTAATTTTTTTATATATCAATGGACTTAGATTTAAAGTTATGCCGACAATATCGCAAGGTTTATACGTAGTTAAGTCAAGGTTGGATTTAATAATTTCTAAAGCAGACACAATTTTAATGTTATTATTACGTTCATCGTAAGCTTGCTTATTAACTTATCAATTTACAATATTATTGTGAATATGCAATATGTTAAAAATACCTACTTGCAATATATTTTTTTCTTTGAATGATTCATTGTTTTTGATTACTTTAACCTGTCTAGATAAAGGCATTTTAGGCTGCATTCAAATTGTGTCAAAAGTCTGCATTTGGAATTAATGAATTCTATTAAACTAGATAGAAAACTAATTCTAACAAAAATTTTGTAGACATGAAAATGAAAATTCTATTTTTGACAGAACGAAGAAGTGTGATGTTGTGTAAGATTTAAGCACAAAACTATCATAAGTTCATAATTATACTTATTGCGACGCTAATTTTAATATGGTAGACAAAATTTTGCCTTTAGACTGATCGTGTGTAATCGGGATGTTGACTCAAACTTGACTTCATAAACTTATTGATCTAAAACTATTTCCAATTTTGTTATCTTTCTGTGAACGCTTTTACTAATAAAAATATAATAACTCTGTATTAAAAACATTTATAAATGTGACGTGAAGTTACACCTATAGTTAAGACTCATTATAATTTATAGGACATACGTATCTACATTATTACTTTTATCGCTAGTAAATGTATGATTTTTTACATTCCAAAATATACTTGATGCATGTGTTTGTAACATTAAGGGAAGTGTCATGGATAGTTCATAATTGCTTGGCCTTAAATTGGATAGTAAGCACGATTGTCACAGTAACAGTATTTAATCACAATGAGCTAAGGTTTATATTCACATCAAAACAGTATGTTATACATGTAACGATTGAACTTAATAATATGCAACAAATAAGGTGTAAATACTACTTAATAAGAGTAAAATAAGAGCACATGACAATGCTTTGAATGTACTGAAAATAAACAATTGAATTATTTGTGTTGTTTTATTCTTTTATATAAAGAAGCGAAAAACCTTTTAATAATGGAATGAGTTAGATGCAGCTTACGAAGTGTTTATTTATAAAGACAACGAAGCTGTTGGTTTTGGCTCGATTTTTTTATAGAATTTGGGTAATTTTCACCTACTTAGAACAATACTCAAATATTGGTGTTAGAACGTTAGTTGGTTAGTCCTACTAATATTATAAATGCGAAAGTTTGTAAGGGTGTATGTGAGTGAGTGTGTGTGTGTGTTTGTTGCTCTTTCACGCAAAAACTACTGAACGGATTTTCATGAAACTTTGCAGTAATATAGCTTAGACATCGGAATAACATAATTTGTTAAAATTTATAGAGATTTTAGGAGGGACTGGTTTCCCGAAGCGAAGCGAAAGTCTGAGGACTTGGATAGGGACTGTTAGTGACGATTAGTCCAGTTAGTTGTTGTTAGTAATAATCCAGTTATTATTGTTAGTAGGTACAATATGTGTCTCATTCTAATTCGGTCACAGGTGCGTTCCTACCCCTGATTGCTAATGCGTTGCTCCATTGATACCTGTATCTGATATCATTGATTGTATCTGATAAATTGTGTCGATAGATATCAAACTCGCCAAGTCCAGTAATAGCAACTTTACTTTTTGTATGATAATTGGATAAGCAGGAACAAATAGGCACATTCACATACTATATTGGGCATATTGCGGTAAGCTAAGACACGCAGATTTCCAAAGAATAACGTTTTTCGAAACGAGTGATAATATGATATACACACAACTTTGAAAATTAAAGATGCTCATAGAATTTTAACATTCAACCGACAGCTTTAAAAATAAAGCTTGAGAAAAAAAAGCAAAGAAAATTTAGTTTTCTAGTTAATATTAATTTTATATTAGTTTCACAAAAATAAAATTGATTTTAATATCCACAAGAACCTAAATCCATAAATTATACTCGTATAAAAACATACGTAGGTACACAAAAATACGAGCTTTTACAATTTGAAGGTTTCCCTCGATTTTCTGGGACTCTTAAGATCCTGACTTGGTGAAAATTATGCTCTCAGTCATCCCCTCGAAATGATGCTCTTTCAAATGAAAAAGGGAAATAAAATCCTTTTCACAAATGGCCTAGAAATCGCTCCTGTCTTTCGATTAAGTATCAAAATATTATGTTCACACATAGTATACACATAGAAAAAAATACAGCTGAATTGAGAACCTCCTTCGTCTTTAAAGTGTTCTTTGTTATTATGAACGAAAAATAAACAATATAAACAGACGATCAGACGACGAGACCCTCAGAACCAGTGATTGAGGAGACGAATTTTTCTACTTGTCATCTCCAATGAGTCATCTGTAATGCTTTGAAACTGAATGAAGAGCAGTGCTGCCACTTTATCAACGTTGTTGAGAGAATTTATCAACGGAATAAAAAAGCAAAAATCATTTATTAACCTAATCAATAACAATATTTAGAATCACATTATAAATGATGCATTGAAATTAATTATTATTCTGTTTCCAGACCTGTATTATAAATTCAAATGTGTATTAGCTGGATTGCCAATTTCATATTTCGCCAATTATCGGTTAATTATCGTATATGATCAGCAGGTGAAATGTGCCTATGTTTAAACCGTTGAAGTGTTAAATGATAAATATATTATCATTTGTTTAAGGACGTCAATCATCAATAATTGGAACCGATGAAAATTGAGGAAAAACTGAGCAATATCACAAAAACATAGAAAGGTACGGTTTCTTTCACGCCGCATAATTATCACTTTATACTTCTACGATTGGTTATAATAATAGTAGACGTGCCTTTTATTCTAGAGTCATATCCTAAGTCAATAAAATAAAGTAGTAAGTATTATTTATGTTGTATCTTACAAAATAACAATACGCCTGTTAGTGATTTGGTTTAATTCATGTCGAAATTAAAAATATTTTATCGTCCCCTATGGCCCAATAGTTACCATGTGAAACCTAAGATAGAAGAATTTGATGGATTAGAACGCTGAGAACAGATTAAGATGGCTTTTAATATAGACTTCTCTCGGCATGGGTGTTTATGCCTTTCCTTGTAAGTTATAGGTATTGTATGTCATCTGCAATACAGAAAATCGAAGTGCAGGGATCTATTAAATAAAAACAATGTCTGTGTACTTTATGTATATCTACATATTTTTAAGTACTCTTAATCATTATGTAACTTAACCTCGAAGACTTATCTAAACTAGCCTATAGACTAGGTATACAATATTGAAGCAGTGATAGCCTAGTGGTTAAGTTTGGACTCTTACTCGGGGGGTTCGAATTTCAAGGCACGTACTTCTGAGTTTTCGGAGTTCGGAGCGTTTTAAGCATTTGAAGATTGTATAACCGTGAAGTAAAACGTCGTGATCGTGAGAAAACCTGCATGCCGGATAGTTCGCAAAAACTCACAGGTGTGTGAAGTCCGCCAATCCGCACTTGGCCAGCGTGGTGGACTATGGTCTTAACCTTCTAATTCTAAGAGTAAGTTCTAATTCTAATTCTAAGTAGCGGGACAGTTATGGTTTGCGATGATAAGTTTAGGTTAACCGCCTGTCCATAAAATAAAAAAACTCCAACCATCTGCATAAAAAGCTATCTCTAGGATAAAATGCTTATTAACTTTCAGCAACTTTCAATAACCAAATGGTAGTCATCCGTTAATTTAGACACAAAGTTGTAGCTGGCAGTTTGTCGGTTAGAAAACCAATTTGGCAGTTTGTTGCCAGGCCGGAGCTAAAACTGTCTGGAAATGAGGAGTCAGACAGCTATTAAACATAAAATTAGGTCTACAAAAGGATGCATTAGTCGTTTGAAATTTTTCACCAACAAATCTGTTCCAATGCAGTTACAGACAGCGCCTTACAGTTTGCCTTACCTGTAAGGCGCTGTCTCTCTTACCCACATATCATCCACGCGCCAAAAGATCCTTGTAGGACTATACAAAGCAGTCTTGCATGGTATTTCACACAATTTGCCCTTATGGCGCTCTCGTGTTCGAAAGTCAAGCATAATATATAATAATCAAAGTTTGTTTGAACGCGCCAATCTCAGGAACGAATTGAAGAATTATTTTTGTTTTGAATAGTCCATTTATTGACCAAGGTAAGGCTATATAACATCACGCTACGATCAATAGGAGCAGAGCAACGAGTTTCCCGGTACGGCACGGTAGTATATCCGGTAGGTAGTATGGTAAACGCTAGGAATTGTTATTGAAAATTCAGCTAAAAAGTAAATCTGCACGGACAAAACCACATCCAAAAGCTAGTCCAAACATAGTTTTGTTGGACCATTGTTGAATGTTACGCAGCATGTACAGTAACGAATGCAAATATTTCCTAATTTCACAGGCATTCCTAATTTTGGCTATCCGTTGGAACAAAGCTACACCTGTCTGTAGTTGGGAACTGTAAGGTAAAAGTTTGTTGCTAACGCTGGTAAATATAGTACGATGGTGCAGCTCATATTTAGCGGTGGGATTTCATTCTAACCGTAGCTCATTAAATCTAAATTATTCTGATGCGTTGCGTTGCTATTGTAATAATTGTAGTGTTCGACGAAATTGTGAATTGCGTAATATACATGTATGTGAAGATATTAAAATTATAGATACCTACGTTACGGTCATACAATGCAAGTTGCACTTTTGGATGCGCTCGAATGTCCTGTAGGTATGGATGAGAAAGTTATTCACCAAGCCAGAGGAATTAGCTAGTTGCAGTAATAGTTTTTGTCTTAACCTTCTAAGTAAAGATAGCGTTCAGTTATTTACATTTTTATTACGATTACAGGTAAGTCGATAAAGATATCTACATACCTATACTACATACATCGCAATCTTTTGCGACTATAAAAGCTGGTATGTAATAAGCGTTTTAAAAATCGCCTTTTCACCTACACCTACAGGGCTATACTGTACTAGAATTCGTAGCACCAACTGTGTACTAACTCATTCTAATTCAAGTCCTAACTCATCGGATATCAACAATGGCGTATTGTTTAGTGAATAATCCCTGATTCAAGAACTCTCGGATTTTCGAAGTATTCTGTACTTAATACGCTAAAAGGGACTCCGTTCATGGAACTCTAATTTATTATTTAAAATCGCATATTCGTTATAGCTACATAACTGCACGTTACTTTGGATTTTATCATTGTCTCGGAAAAGTGCATTGACGCAGGACAAGAAAGGGCGAAAGAATACCGAGTTATGTGTATCTTGAGTCCGAGCCAAGTACATTTGACGACCCGAATGGCGCAATGGTTAACACGCCGATCGCTGTTCCGAGGGTCCTGGGTTCGATTCCCAGCGAGGCGGCAATTTGAATGATGAGTTTAAATTTCCGTTCTCGGTCTGGGTGTGTGTCCTTGTCTTGTGTGTTGTCCAAGGCACCCACGACACAGGGAATCCTAGTGTGGGGCTTTGAGTGTGAAGCGTATTGAGTGTGAAGCATACATACCTGGCGGTCCCTCTGAACACGAGGGAAGATATTAAGTCGCCAATTTTGTCTTATTGGTCAAGTCCGTTCCAACAATATTTAAATTTGGTATGCGTATGTTTTATTGCGGCATTAAATGGCAATAAATGCTTTGATCTTCTACAACAACACTTAGGCAACTTTTGTTTACCCTTATCTCAGTTCATACGATTTTAAATTATACTAATCAGAGATTTCAGGTACACATTTTTTTATGATAATATGTATCTTCGGCGTGGCTATATTTTGATCTTGTTTTTGAATATCGACCAGTTCGGCAACCCAGCCACTAAAGACTTATCTCGTCGCATTTGTATACGTGAGACTACAGTGGAGTTGGAGGCAACTAATTGTTGTGCGCAGAAAAAAGAAGCAAACCATTTCAGCGCCATTGCGATAGACATCATACAACGGGACTATAAGGTTGGTGGAATCCCTTTTTGATGTGTGCATTTATCTTTCGTAAAGTATTGATCACGCTAAATATACCTAAATAAAAATCAACATACAGTCCCCTTTTCCCATTTTTACCGCCTCATGGACCTCCAGAACAAATTGACACTCCCCAACATCGATTAAAAATGCATATCGTCTTTTTCTTCTTCGTCGTGTCAATGGCAACAAAGTTACTAACACTACCTATATTTTTATTAGTTCAGAAAGACGCCACGGAGAAAGCAGCATCTGTGCCTTTCATTAGGTCGTCCCCAGTACAACTGGAGAGGCACAGAGGACAGGACAATAGATGGAATGCATATCGTGAATAATAATAAAATGTGTAGGTACAATCTGGGTGGAATATTCTATTATTTTATTCAATCGTAATGTTAATTAGCAATCATTGCCACAGGTCATTGAGTAAATTAGTATTTGATTCATGAATTAATAAACCGTACTTATCCATTACGCGTGTTGTGTTTGCATTCTATAGTTTTTCATTTATTTGCGTAATGAAAATGTGTAGTGTTTTTGTTCACTTGCGTATGATGTTGAACGTTTTGTAGCAATGCACGAAATATGAAAAGGCGATTGTTTTGATAGTATTGTTCTGTACTTCACATCGCCGCTGTTTCTAGGGAATTAACTCCAGTGCGAATGTGCAATATGTTGTAGTGCAAAATCTTGCTGTTTCGCTATTTTCGGAATTAACATGATATTCTGTCTAATATTACCGGCAATGCGCATTCTCTCGGCGTTCTAATTATTTCCTGATATATTCCATCTCCAACCGCGTATGGCGTAGGTATGCTAAATGCTATTGTACATAATTTTACGCAGCGTATGGCGCAATACTTATTAGGCCGTAAGGAGGATTCAATAACAATTTCAATAATTAATAGATATATTATTTCATACTTGATTGATTATAGTAAAATAAAATGTTACACATTACATAGAATACAATAGATAATTCTCATTTAGGTTTAGAACTTTTAAATTAAATGTTACAAATTATATTACCTACAACTTTGTTTTGAATATGTTATATGTATACCTAAATAAAATAAATGCCGTTATCAACGCGATTTATTATAGATATTCATACTGTTAACTTTACTGAGATTTGCATTAATTCTACTCGTAAACTGGCGTAATATTTTTCACAGATTAATTGTTATTAAGTGTTAACTACTTCCAAAGTGTACTCGGCTTTAAATGGCTGATGAATCAAATAAATCACTCCGGATATCTTAATGATTTTGGCTCAAGGAAGCATAAAATATGGGGGATATAAAGTTGAATTTAAATTGGAGAGGCAATAAATCCATCAAGTCACAGTCGCAAAGTTATACGGGCGTGTAATGGTTATTTTAAACCGGATATTGTGCATTATAAATGATATCCGCTTGCCGCAAAGACAGTGGCGCCCCCTAGGTTATGGCAGTCCGTCATGCAAACGTATCGTTTAAGTCCAGGGTAGTATTCTCGTGGCGTACGATAGTAAATTTTTTAAAACTCAGCAATAATGAATGTGTTAAGCTTATTGAAGTAAACTAGCGGACCGCCCGCGGTTTCACCCGCGTGGATCCCGTTCTCGTGGGAATATATGCATGTATTATACATAAAAACCTTCCTCTTGAATCACTCTACCTATTACAAAAAACCGCATCAAAATCCGTTGCGTAATTTTAAAGATTTAAGCATACAGACAAACAGACAAACAGACAAACAAACAAACAGACGGACAAAAATAGCGACTTTGTTTTATACTATGTAGTGATAAAACGTTGATTCTGATGGTTTGTAAAATGTCATTTTTTATTTCCACAACAAAAAGTACAACAAAAATATTAAGCAACTAAGTAATTTTCAAGTTTTCTATCTCGACAATCTAGACTTGTAATACTGAATGTATAATTTATGTTCTAATGATTTCCATAGTATCATGATCTATCAAAATGAAACCTTAATTACAAATAAAAAATAAACGCTGACATAATCCTACCGCCACACTAGATCTCCCTGCGCCGTGGGCGGCATGGACAACGCAAATAACAGATTGCTACCACCCCAGACCCTGGAAAAAACATTTATCTGCCCTGGCCGGGAATCGACCCTAGATCCCACGCTTCGCAAATATAGCCTCACCTAACTAGAATACAGCGTTATAATATAATGCTGCTAAATATTTAAGTTAAGTTCGAGAGAAAATACGTATTATACGTATTTTCTCTCGAGCTCGATTCGTTAATCAGTGCAATGCAGATTTCAGTGGAGTTGACAACAGTCCCTGAGGGTTTCTCCGCTATGTTACGAGTTGCATTATTAATGGAAACTTTCCTAATAAGAATCAAACTTATAACATCGTTATAGTATGGATTTTGTAATAGTTACTGTTTAAACACATAGCCCATGTAATGCATTTGGCGTAAACATAATTGGTTAGTCTGGATCTCTTAGGGTGTTACCAGAGCATTAGATCGGTCGTCGATCGACGGCAACGATCGATGGTGGAATTTCTATAGATTGGATAGAACACCCTATCGATTCGATTTTTACTGCGTACAGTAAAATGATGGCAATTGACATTTAATATTAAGCACTAGCAACCTTTTGTGTTGAGAAATATTTACTCTTTGTTTGTATTATTTCAATCGTTTTACAAAAACAAAATACGTCAAATGAAAGGTTCTTGTATAAACACTTTCAAATTGTAAATACTATAGATTTTCCTAGGCGAAGCGCGGATGTTTGCTAGTAATTAATTCGGTTTGTGGACTGCCGTAAAAAAGTAGAATAATGAAGTATTAAAATTTTGAATGTAAAAATACATTACTAGTAGACGCTCTCACTTCGCTTGGGGAAATTTGTTGCTCCACTTCTATTAGTCGTAGTCTGATGAAATAGCCCGAAGTCTTCCTGTTACACACCTTACCTTCCTCCTTACTTCCTTCTGAATGAGATGCATATTTCATTCCTACATCATATATCATTTCAGTTCTGCTACCCTTCCTTTCTTGACCATGCATGTTCTATGTGACCTAATCGAAATATCAGCGATTAAAAATAACGAATGATCACAAGATAACCCCCTCCATCGTTAATTTGTAGAAGGCTATCTTAAAACCGGTGTTGGCGTGAGGGCGGTGATTTAGTTCGCAGAAACATAACTCGTTAAACTGTTTTATTCAGTTTTTTATGCAATGAAGCTCACGATTTAATGTGCCTTTTGACATGATAGCTGCTTCCTTTTTTAATAGAAAAAGCTGAAGTTCTGTGTGCATTAGTGAATTTAAGTAATGAAAAATACCTTGAATTTAAACGACTGGTAGCCAAGTAGTTTAAATTTTGTACACTGCACACGACTCTCATTTTCGAAAATGATCTGCATATTATAGTAGGTACCTAATACATTTTGCTTCAGTGAAGTCAACCATTGCGAGGAAACTTGTATATCTGAGAATTCTCAAAGGTATGTGAAGTCTGCTATCCTCAATTTGCCAGGGTAGTGGAGAGAATCGTGTGACTCTCACATTGTGAGAGAACCATGCCCAGTAGTGAAGTTATGGGTTGCAAAAAAGATGATGATAATTCAAAAGTTACCTACTTGGTGAATTGTCCATACAAGAAGCAAGGCCCAGTATACCTAGCTTGTGTTATGGGCTACATGGCTTGTTTATAGGTTAAATAATTCTGTCTCAGCATAAAGTGAGATCAAATGACAGTTGAGAAAATGAACGTTAATTAGACGATGGAAACGATGTTTTCTGTAAGATAGTTTTAAATTTTTGTTATGAAATATTTTACAGACTTGTGTTCTGCGAACGGTATAATTAGTAATCAATTTTTATTTTTATTTTTGAGATATTTTGTTATTATTTTTATTCATTATTAGTTGTGTGCTCTAGTGTAAAACCTTAAACAAATAATTATGAGTATCAGCTAATTATATAATTTATATCTTACCTGTATGTATTATATTTATTACCTACCTGTATAAATAACTATAGTGACATAAGCTGGTATCTAGCTGAATAATTCGCCCATTAGCAGAATAAGAGAATAAGAGTGCTCGGCTGATCTGAAAGCCATTCGGGCGGCCGCTGGGATTGAAATGCAGTTAATGCATACGTAATCAAATAATCTCTGCGCTGCGATCACGGGACGTGTGTCACACCGAGGTGTAGCCTATTTTATTTTGACTACAGTCAAGTACAAGTAGGTACATATCTAAATAGTAGTATAACTTTGTTCCCTCACGTAAAAAAACGTATTATCTATGTTTTATGCGCTTTTGTTGATTTTTTTTATTTCGCATTTTTTGCGGTATTTAATTTAAGAAGTTAAGTACTTGTATTTACCAGTGGCAATAAATCATTATTATAAATTAGATGTATACATATGAAATTGTTAAAGATATTATTTATTTTTAACATATACTAGAAAAGTAAATAAATTCAATAGTTTAGCATCTGAGAAGTAGTTTTTAAATTATCTCTAATAACGGGTATTTAATTGAATTATTTTTACTGACGTATTATATTAAATTGACTACGTTCATGAATTATTTCACTATTTGTCGAAGTCTTTTTGTCAAAAATTATATAATGTTCTGTTTTTTTACCCTACATTCTAAGGTGCTCGCTGAAATATTCTTCAAATGCTGGATCACGGTCGTTTTAAATTGCTTCGGTGTGATTGTGATCCTTTGTAAAGTCAACACGTTCCGTCGCGTCGCGTTAGGGGTGAGTTATACAGAAACGGCGTAAGGTGAAGGTGCGGCACAGGCGCGGCGCAGACGTGGAAAGGATAAGGCTCGGACGTAATTAAAATTATATAGAAGAGGCACAGAAACGTTACGATGCGTCATTATACAGGCTGACTTTGTTGCGGTAGCATGTCATCCTCTTCAGAAGACGAAGATGCGCTTGCTTTGCTGCAACTCATCAATTTCCAGAGGCACAGAAGATATTGGGTGCACCCTGGTGGAAATTGTCACAAGAACATAGATATTTTAAAATAATGGAAAAATTACTTGAATATCCTGATCGTTATAATTGATGTTTTACTAACCTTAATGTTATCAATAGTCTTTCTTCAGGACAGACTGGTTCTCTCCAATTTGTATGCCGCTTCTGAAGGCCGTGTTTTACTTTTAACGATATAATATGGAAGCATTCTTGTTTTATACACTGAAGGAATTCCTTCAGTTGGAGAGAACCAGTCTGTCCTGAAGAAAGGCTATTGATAACATTAAGGTTAGTAAAACATCAATTATATTTTAAAAACTTTTTGGATTGGTAAATACTGAGCACACCGTATAACAAACGACGTGCTCTTGGCGCGGCGCGGCCAGTCGCGACTGCTAGCGACGCGGCACAGGCGACCAAGCAGCGTGCCTGCCCCGCGCCGCTTGAGTGTAATTCACGAATGTCGCCTTCGTACTATTTGTATGAAAACGTTTTGAAGTGGTACGCGCCTGCGCCGCGCCTGCGCCGCGCCTGCGCCACGTCTTCACCTTACGCCGTTTCTGTATAATTCACGCCTTAAGGACACCCCGCCAGACAGCATGAGACTTCAATGTTTCTTTTTAACATTTTTATACAGCTAACTGGTGTAACATGTCACCTGGTAAAAAAACACTAAAATAATGCCATTTGATTAGGCTTTTGTAATGTAGACTGCAGTTAATTCATTTCCCCAACATTGCAAATATGCCGCTTAGTGAACGCTAAAGTTTTTACCTAATAAGTAGCCTACGTGTTTTAAATAAAGCCAGTATTTAAATATTTTCGCTAATAAACCCAAATTCAAAATATTTGTTTTTAAATAATTCTTTGATATAATATCAGGAAGGTATAATTTCAAAATAATAATAGGAGAAGAAATCTCTCATTAAGTTCACCATTTTATAAATACCTCTTCTTCATAAAACATTCATGCCTATTCTTTAAACAAATCTACGACTTTCATTATTTCAAAGCCAACTTTTACTACATGTGAATTCGTGAGGAACGTTACGTGATTTTAATATTCAAAGCAAATTAGGATTGAAAGCTGTGAATTGTGAAATTGAGAATTTATAATTAAATTCTTCAAGCAAATGTAATGACGAGTATAATATTCTCAAATTTAGTGATTAAACCTTTACCGGTAGGTTAATTGTGGGTTTCGTTAAAACATTGAAAAAGAGGTTTTTGGAATGAAGAGTCAGCCAATTACAGAAATAGAAGCCAGAAACTTAAAAGGGTTACATTTGTGATGAATATTGTAACCTATAAGTAACTGAAGTACGATAATAACAGATATTTTTCAACTTCGCTAAACTGTATTTCAAGATCCTAAGCTGGAATAACAAAATTCTGAGTCCAAAATATTACCTACAATTGATATTTTGAAATAAATCCATAGCTTGCAGTTCCACAACTGCAGTGTCCGTCCATACAAACACATACACGAAGTTCCCGTGATTTATGTAGGTATCGAACAAACTTTATTCTCTCATTTTGTCCTCACATCCACGAACTAAATGCTCCATAATTTATCGCTATACGGAAGCCCCACCAAATTGTTTGAGTCCCCTTATCTGAGTTTTTCCTGTTGCCAAATCAGCGATGTGACAAACGGCTTAAAACTGTCAACGCGTTTAAACGTTTTGCTTAAAATTTTAAGCGTGCTTAAAAAAACGCTTTTCGTTGAAACGCTTATTTGAATAAAATTTGTTAATCGTTGAGAAAGTCGATTACAAGTGACGGCCTATAACGCCGAGCGCTCAAAAAAGCGTTCAATGCTTAAGCTTCAGATGTTGTTTGAGATTAGTTATCGTTGTTTTATACGATATTCGTTTTTTACATATATTACACTCAGCTAGTTTATCGACCTGATTTTTTTCAAAATAGTCCCAGAGTACAGAATTGCCGCTTCTCTACTAAATAAAAGATAAAAGCTTACAACACTATTTTTAAATTTTGAATCAGTTTAATCAATATATTAGTTCTTTTACTATGTACTATTTACAATTATTCCGTAAGTCGCAAAGTAAATTAAACTAATTAAGCGCGTCTAGTTTTTTCCAATGCGAATTTCGTACTGGCCATAAAAAGCGTGCTTACACTGCTTACATTTCGTTGTAAACAGCGTTGTAACCGTGGTTGTAACCAACCAAAAACGAAGCGTTGTTCTTCCGAACGGAAATATTACGTAAGATAAGCAGACTTTATTTAGCCGCTTTCTAACACGCTCTTTACAACGACACATCCAAATTGATATCGATTCTTAACCTTAAGGCAATAGAAATAAAGTTGTATTCTTAAAAGAACAGGAGTAAGGTCGTTTATCCAACAAAATCAAACATCTTTATTGGGCATCGAAATAAGGTTCCTTATAAGGATTCCTTATTAACATTTTATTTTGAGCTTTAAAATTATCACAGTAAGGTTGCTTATCTTGAATCATTATAATATAGTAATGACATTTTTGGATCTCAACCATAAGCGTTTAAACGAAATCAGCTTAAATCTTTAAGCACGCTTGGGCGCTTATTTTGATAAGCAGACTTAATTAAGTGCTTATCGTTTAAACGTCCACCTCTATGCCAAATTGATACCAGTTACTTTTAGGGTGTTATCGTGTTGACAAGTACGTTAGATTTGATAACGTTGGCGATAAATTCTGTTTGGTTGGCTTTTATTTCGTTCTTCATTAGTTTGTGATGAATAGTTAAGTGTACAAACTTATTGTTGATAATCTGTCTCTGCATTTTTCCTTCCGCATAGCAACCTATACATATAATTATAGCATATTTCATCCGTTGATTTGTCTTAAATGCAAGTATCACAAACAAATGACGATAAGCAATATTCATCGCAATGAAAACCAGACGATATAATGTTCAAACTTGATAAACTATAAAATAAATTGGCCAGCTACACCCACCCATCTCAATATTTTTAGATTCTATTAATTTAACGATATAAAGTTTGTGAAATAATTAATTTAATAATATAATAATTTTTAATATCTACTTTTCTATTTATGGCAGATACTATTAACGTTATAGTTTAACACATAACTCAACAGAATTACGAAATTATTTATAAACTACAGGCAAATAATATCCATAGTATAAAGTCGTAAATAAAATAATAAAATTCATGAATTTAAATTCAGGAGAGTCAGGACCTATTCAAATTTTACCAATCAAATCTTCTCAAGGGTTCCTGGTTGTAGGTCGTTCTGTTCGTATTTGAGTATTGAAATTGATGGGGAAGTAAGAATTTCCTCCTTAACAAAGAAACATTTTTGTAGGAGTCTGTAAGCAATTTGGGGGCAGTTTGTTAGTTTCATATCATACCTGTCTTCCATATTATTTTGATAATTGCATCGATTATGCCATTTACTTTAAGAAATGACTATTAATGTTCAAGGAAATCTTATAAATAAAGAGAATAATATAAGTTAATGTCATAAAATAATGTCATAAAAACTCTACTTTTAAAATTAGATTAATGTTCAATAAAATTACAAATTTAATCTGTGAAATAAAAAAAAAATGTATTTAACGAAATCTGGACTTGCAGATCAGTATAATTTGGCCGCTGGATTTACATTTTTGATTACAAAAATGGCGAAATGGTAGCAGACGTTATTTACGAATATTTCCAATTCCGCGGCGCCAGTTTCAGCAAGTTTTTCGAAATACAAATATACGTATGGTTCACACGTCAGCTGGCTGAAGTCAAATACACTTTTGCGAGTGTAAAATGTATTCCACAAAAATAAAATTCTTTCTGCGTGCTTCGCAATTTAAAAGACTAATATACATTGCTTTTCGTGTTAAGTTAAATGTTTTTTCAAGTTTTTTAATTAACTACTAGCTGTCTTCTTAGATTATGTTCCACAATTTTATACTACCTTAGGGGATTGCACACGAAATGCAAACGCATATATGGCTAATAAAAGTGTATGTAATACTTCGATTGCAACCACAACATTGCATTCATCGTCGTGAAGTCCTTAATTAATAAGGTTTTCATGCGATATGAATGTATGTATAAATAATAATAACATAATCCTACTCTTGCAGGACTCGTCTGCCAAGCGACGTATGTAGTAGAGATCGATTGGGTAGACTTTTATGTCACGATGTATAATATAAAATATATTATACAACGTGGTTACCACCATACAACAATAAATTTAATTTTATGCACGTAATGATTACCTAGGCCCCCAAAAAATTTTTTCAATCAAATACCTCCTTTACTTTAGCCACAACAATTTTTTTTTCAATATTCAAAATTTCAACACGCTGTATCTATTATTATTGTAATAGCAGAAGATTGTTGCCGCTCTTGTCAAAAGTGAGTGACTGACGTTTAGATAGGCTGTTCTATTTTTTTCCTGTATTTTGTGCAATTTAGTTTCTTTGAAAAAATCATTTTTGTAAAGAAGATGTTAGGCGTTTTTTACTAAATGTAATATGTTCCTTGCATGAAGCAGTGCTCGTGATTTCATTTATTGTTGTATGGTGGTATCAACCTTGTATAAAGGTTATTGACAATTTACAATATTGGATACAAAAGACAATGGGTGACGGTGGTGGCACCCACAACACAAAGAATCCTGCTTTAACATCATGTGCAGCAACTTATTCTATCAATTAACAATTTAAACCTGGTTTAACTTTTAGCCGCGTTTCTTAATAAGGCCCTTGGGGATTTTCTTCACCTTCTATACATAGATTGACTTTGAAATCTGATTTCAAAACCTTAAATAGAACAAAACCAACTGTAAAATTATACAAGTTTAAGCTTTTTATAAAGCGAACAAAGTGTAAAGTGATCTTTAATTATGTCAATTGTGCAACTTTTCGAAATAAGGTTTCAACGAAATTACTGGAAAGTTTCGTTAACTGTAAAAAGGCGACTAAAAGAAAAAAGAAGCTATAAAAAACAATGTGGTCAACAATAGGGAGCTAACTTCTGTTTTTGTATTCAAAGTTCTGCTGGACGGTTTCTTATTACACAGCTGCACAGACAGCGATGAGCTATTTTTTATTATTATTAATTGCAAGTAATTCTTGACTACCAACCTACAACCTGATGGTGAATGGAAGGGAAGAGTAAAATTATAACAATTTTTTATTTTCGTTTTGTTACTAAAATGTAGGTACTTAATTAAAATCATTGACACCAATGATTTAATATTTCGTGGTTGATTTGACAAACAATTATGTGATGATAATTAGAATATCATTCGACCGTCATGTAATAGTCATTATCACCAGTTGCCATTATTACCTCCTCTCGGCTCTCCTCGCACAAAGTGAAGAGGATTAAAGGTCATAGTCTCATAGTGCAGCAGCTCATAGTGCTAGTCAAATGCGGATTAGCAGAAGGGTTCTTATAAAACATGAAGTAGCAGAGCAGGACTAGTTTTTTACTTGATACAATTCAAAATCATTAATTTATTCATGAAGTTATTTTTAGAATACAATATTAAGACTGCCATTTTTTCCTATTCCGAGTTATTACCTTTTACAATATGGCCAAGAAGAACAAACAAAGAGGGAAACTCTTCAGCATTACTAACTTATGCGGATCTGGATGCCGATGGATGGACATCTGCTGTTATTCAGATGCTCTTGTGATTAATATAATCGTCCGTGTTATAGTATCCTTACTTGGAAGCCGTCCTTTCACACGTTCGTATGCTTGATTATTTCAATAGATCTTGATTTATTGGCTTGACTTTATTATAAACTACAGAGTCCTGACAGAATATTGCACCTTAAATGGATGATAAGAAAATTACACGAGCTGCTAATGGTTAGGTACTTGTTATTTATTGTAATTGTTTATTTATTTATTACACTTTATTATATACCACAGTTATAAACAGGGAGATTGGTGATGAGGAGATAGTTTATCGTGTGTACTTTGAGATCATAAATATGGAGTAGTACGATAAATATCGAAGGGATTGTTTCATCCCACACAATATTTTTTAATTTTTATATTTTTTTGTATGGATAGAACAAGTTCTTTATACGTTTTTGCTATAAATTGCGCTAAAGTAGCAAACAGTTTTAGCGCAGTGTTTCCTTGAAATTTATAATCCGTAACGACTGCGCAATCAAGTTTTTAACTTAAACGAATGTGTTTTCCTGCTCAGATTATCTGGACGTACATTTTGGTGTCGTCTGAAAGTGAATACTTGCTTATACTCTGTGTAACATCTTGTTCAGAATTTTTAAGACGAACTATTTTCATTCAATCTTAAATTCCTTTTGAATTAGGTGTCGTAATTGATTATAGTTATTCTTGTGCATGTATCAAATAATGTGGTGTTGGTTTTAACCCTTTTTGTCTAAAGCAGGTATATAGTAGGTAGGTAGTAGATCAATTAGTAGGCATACGTTTATAAATAATATTGAAGTAGTTTGAGCTTATAATCATCTAACCTGAAGGATACACTCATTTGAAGTGCTACAGCACACAGTAATTACTGTTTGTTGCGACAGTCAATGTCTAAGCTAACAAATTCACTCTGTTATTCACGTGAATACTATTATTATTATGTTATTTTTTTTTTTATTAGATTTGTTAGGTGAAATTGATCTCCTTATTCCTGTTATATCTAATATCGTGGGAACCATAATTTTGTGGTACCATGGATAACACAAGATACATACTTACACTCAGACCGAAAATTTGTTAGGAATCGAACTAACCCTCTGAACCGCGCCGGTCCGCTATGTTGGCCATTGCGCCATACACGTAAGTAAACCTATTTTAATCCTAAGCTGACCAGATGAGTTCCAAAACTTATCTTGGAGACACATTTCCAATGATTACAGGAATTAAAAAGTATTCCCAATAGAAATGAAACACTCTACTTCATTTGCATCGCAAACGACCTCGCAAATTTTTCCGACGACAAATTCCGGAGGACACACCACCGAATTGCATACATTTTCATGAAGTTTTGCATTTTTGATGAACTAAAAAAGGTTGGGCGGATTGCAGTGAGAATCACCGCTTATATCAACGTTTCTCCGCTGTTGTTTTTGCCGCTTAAAATTCTTGCTTTTGCTCGGATTACGATATTCTTGCATGTTCTTTTTTGTTTAATTTTCGTCCGACTAATGGAAATGTAGATCTGTGTGCGCTGATTGAAACAGTGATAATCGGTTTACTATGTGAAGTTCCTTTATGTGATTGCGATTATGAATAAGTTTGGGATGTCAATTCATTAGCGGTCTACAAAATAACGTGGATTTCTTTGTAATTGTAAAGTTCTGGGAATATTTCACGATGCTGGTCCTGTATAGATATAGAAGTTAGATTTATAAACTAACATAAAATTAAGATGTAAGAGTTGTAAATGGAAGTTGACTGTAGAAGTGAGTAAACAAGTCTCAAAATTCTAGCCTCATTCGTAGTATAACAATAACAGCTAAACTAAATGGCTAAAAATATTCTGTCGATGATATCATTACATTGTATTTTCAACCTTAATACAAATTCATATTGAGTATAATATGTCATGTACAATGTACATTTCTATACAACACTTTCAGTTGAATCAAATACTGAGAAGTAGTTCAAATCGAACTTGCAAGATTTAATTGAACTAGCCGTACCCACGGCTTCAGCCGTGTTGAAATTTCGTTTAAGTTTATGTACCTCCTATTTTTCCCTTTACAGGGGAAATTTTCAAACATTCTTTCTTAGTATTACCCTACATTCCCCAAGGAACATACATGCCCATTCAGCTTCTTGCGTTCTGTATATACTTAGTTTCGACTTTTAGACTTGCGTTCTGTTGTTATCGATTGATAGCAGTCGTTGAGCCATGTCGGAGGCCTTCGGGCGGCTTGAAAACTTTCGACACTGGGTTGGCCACTAACCCCTCCACCAACCCGCATTGGAGCAGCGTGGTATGCTTTAGGCCTCCTTAGTAATCAGGAGAGAGACCCGTGCTCAGTAGTGGGCCATTAATGGGTTGTAGCTTAGCTTAGTTTAGTTTCGACTGTGTGTTGTCCGTCAATTACTCAATTAGTCACATTGTAACGGAAGAGTTTTATATAGGCTTTGGTACCTATACTGATAATGATGAAAAATGTGAAGAAAATAACAAAACAAAACTAAACTAAACATAACAAAGCTAGGCATATAAATAAACCGCTTACTAAAAAGTTCAGTAGGTAAACAAAAAAAGTCTGACCGAAAAAAACAACAGATTTCAAAAGTATTTTCAGCGTAGATTGTAAATCGTTATTGTGTAATTCTGGCAGTAGTTACAACTCGGCAATGAGAGGCGATAACCGCTCGGTGTCATTACGAGAATGAGACCTCTGCGTCGATCCACGTTATGGCCTGTACAACAAGCTGTGTCGCGTTTTGTGGCCAATCTACATTAGGCTTTTGTTTCATTTGGGTTGACGTGTCTACTCTCCTATTATAATTTAGATAATCAACGGCATTACATGTTGTTTTCAACTAAAACAGCTAGTATTGCCTAAAATAGTGAAATTTGTAACAAGGTTCTACAGCGCAGGATGTTTCTACGGTTAAACTCAAAAGAAGTTGTTAAGTTTTAGAGAATATATCATAACTTAACCGGACAAATCCTTGTTAAAACTAAATGTAATTTAATTGTTATTCGATGAATTAAAGCTTAGCAGTTAAGAATTCTGCCTCCTACTCTGATGGTCCGGGTTCGAATCCCAGGATACGTAGTTCTATCTGACAATCCCCACTTGACCAGGGTGGAGGACTATGGCTATAACCTGCTCATTCTGAAAATAAACCCTCGCTCAACAGTGGACCATGATGGGTTTAGATGATAATGACGATGATGAAGTTAAAATAATGTAGTAGCTTCGGACCAAACAGACCAGACGGTACTCTAATGGATCACATAATTATTACGACAATTTGCTTGTCGCATTTCACTTCGATGTTTTCATTCGTCCCTCTCTTTGTCTCACTAATTAAGTCCTCATTGTAGATTACTTCTGGTCGTTGAAGTCCTGCGAATCGTCAGGAGCATAATTATGTTCTGGCTTTAAATTTACAGTTTTTGCTTAAATGATACCCTATTGTCTGTCGAGCGGTTTCGGGTTTAAATTAATTTAATATTTATGTTACAGGAATGTCCGGTCTCGTGTTTTTACATGGATTAAAATTTGATTCTACGCTCTAAATTCGATAGTATTACGTTTTGTGAAGAGTTCATTTACATTGAATGTAAATCGTAATAAATACATCATAAGTTACTCTAGAGTATTATATGATTTAGTACCGACTCATATTATTACGTGTGTACTGAATCTTATTATTTTCCATGATATACCTACCTAAATAAAAGCTATTATTCCGTGCCTGCAAGAGAAAAAAATAACAAAAGCCAACCTTTAATTAATTTATGAAACAGTATTGTTGTTATTAATGCTTCGAAAACAAAAGACGAAATGCGCAAATGATTCTAAATAGGCTAAATCACTTTCATTCAAAATTATTCCGGATTCGCTCACAACTTTTCGACTTTTCCTGTTATTTTAGCACTGTAGCGACATCGGTAGGGCAAGCGATGAGCGATGATCCTATATTGAAGAAAAGCAATATTTTTCTCTGATTTTGAAGTGCAATGAACTCTATTCGTTCCTGAGGTAAAAGTTTAGGTTCTTTCTTTATATTAAGATCTCGCTGATATCTGCACATTTTCTTATGCCTGCGTGGCAGGATTTCGTTGAATTAGATTCACGCACTTTCGTTGGCTTAAAAAAATAGAAGATTCTACTTATAATTTTGAAATAAATAGAACACATAAACCTATAAGATACTTTCAACAATTGAGTTACATAAAAATCAATTCTTTCAACCATGTTTGGATGAAAATAACTGCATCTTTACAAGGCTTATCAGCCTAAATTCTTACTATTTCTTCTAAAAGTAGCATTTTTGTCCTTGAAATGGGTATCGGACAATTTGTTTGCGATGTTTTAGTAGAAAAGGCAAGGCAAGGAGGGGTTGAAATAAATCATTAAATCATTGAAGGAAGTCCGATAATACTTTGACAAAAAAACGACTGCAATCGGCAAGTATCTAATACAATGAGTCAATTCAATATGCATTATTAGAGATAACCCAAAACTACTCTTCAGGTGTCTCTCAAAATAAAACGACACCACAAACTTTCGAATACAAAAGAATCATCACTATGCATTTATGAGGTGACGAACTACTTCTTTTACGCACAAGCCGTTAAGTTGAAACTAATTTAGACGATTATTTATTCTTAGTTTGTAGCTATCCTGCGGCAGTGAGACAAGTAATTTGGAAATGATTACGAACATTCGTACATTGCGAGCAACGACGTTAATTTATCCCGCTTTATCTTTATGGATTTAATGTGCCTTCCTACATCAGCATATAAATCATTGTTAAAACTTTGCTTCCTGACGGCTGCGGTCTTTGTTACATCTGACAGCACCTGTGCTTTATTCCTTTTTATTTTAGCTTATGAGCGTATGAGTTATACGAATTTATCGGACTTGTTAACCAGTGTTTAATTGAATACGCTTGTTTATTTTGAATTGAGTTGAATTTTTTTGTATTTAGGTACTTTTAACCCGATTGCGCTACGTAAAGGAAGGCAATGTATTATATTAGGTACATACCTATAATATTCCTTTGTGGCACTCTAGACATCAACCATACCGAGCAATATAATATATTGCATACATATTATGTATGTAGGTAGGTATCAAATGTAAGATCATAAAAAACTTGATTATAAGCAAATGAGTTTTAATACATTTTTTCTATACATACACACCCCACATATCGGCCGTAATCGTAACCCTCGTTTTGCTTCGTCGTGGTCGGATGAAAATCTAACAATTTTTTCCAACTACAATTTCCTTTTAAATTAAGCATACCAGTGCCATGACTGCCAGTCGCACGTCAAACGCGAGAGTCAGTGAGGCGACAAGTTGAGTTATTGTGCGTCAAAGTGCAGCCGTAAATTTGGTGAATTTTAGTGAAAAAAATCCGGCTATTTGAAACACCAGTGGAAAATAAACACTTGGCTTAAAGTGTTTTGGGTTTAGGGACGTGAATTGCACGAGAGATGCTGAATTTTACATTTAATGTTGGAATATCATGTTTTTCTTGTTTTGAAGTGTTTCTATTTTAATATATTTATCGCTTTAAGTTAAAGGACATTCTTTCCATGCGTCGTTTACCATACAACTGACCAACAACAACTGATCAAGCCAGGGTGTGACGCCACAACTTTAGTTCCTACAACACAGTTTACTACTTGTACTTAGGTACTTAGTTTATAGAGTCTTGACCTGTCAGGTGAATTATTTCGTAAAATTAACCGTAATTGAGTAAGAGAGTGATTTGCTTCTTTCGAAGCATTAGTGTTTGATATCGAGGAGTAGTCAGCGACAATTCAACACCCAGCTCATTTGTCTGCTGCTATAGGTATAGAAAAGAAAAACCAACATTCAATTTGCTGTTTGCTAACGATATTCTGAAAAAGGCGTAAAACTTTCAAACAAGATTTTATTGCGAAGTCTTTCAAGCGATGCTTAGCCGTATATTGGCTGGTTCAGTTTCCAATTCTCGATCCGGTTCTATTTCAAGCGGAAACTTTGAATCAGAGCAAAAGTTTTTGATGAGAACTTCGTTAAGTATCAAATTACTCCTCACTTTACATACGCGGTATCAGATGAAAACTGGCGTACTAAACTATTTTGAACATTAATCTCAACCCGTAACTGTTGTTGTATAGTTTACTGGGTATGGAATGTTAATTAATTAATTTTTCCGGGGAAAATTAAACTTTCATTTAAAATTAACCTTTCGTGCGCGAGTCCGACTCGCACTTAGCCGGTTTTTATTTTTTATATATAAGATCTTTAAACAAGTATCTGATGGTAAGTAATAACAAATAATATTCATATAAAAACAGTAAAATAATTCAACTTTATATCGCATCTTCTCATTATTGACCAGGCATATTGTGATCAAAACTTTATACAAGTAAATTCTATTATACGCTTTATAAAAGATTCCGTTTGACCTTTGGGTCTCTGAACTAGTTGACCAATTAGCGCTATCCCAATATTGACGGCAACGTCAAAGGTTCTTAGTTCAATTTCCGGTAGGAACACACACGACTTGCCTCAAACATTTATCCTGCTCAGAATGAACTGACCGATGTAATGCAATTAATATTTTGAAATAATATTTCAAAGTATTACTTGAAAAAAAGGTTTGAAAGGATTCTTGAAGGACGCAAAAGGGGTAGCGTGTTAGTATTAAATAAATACATTTTAACAATAGCAACGCGAATGTGCACTTGGAGGCACAAAGCGCTTTTGAAATTGTATCGACTTTTGTATAGGTATAAATTGTACTATAAAGAAATGCATGGTGATAATACCACCTACAGGTAAAGGTGATGTAATCTTGGGCGGTAATGCTAACTTAGTTGAAGCCTATCCTCTTTAGTTGACATTTGGACTTGCAAGTCGCACAATGACCTCTAGTCATAAAAGGACTTATTCATAATACGTCTTAATTCTGTACTCAAATTACCTTATTACTTTTTGTAATTCAAGACGATAATAATCAGTCTCTAATTTTGTATAAATTGATAATCGATAATTGTCGGGTGGTAACATGATTTTTATTTTTGACCGACTTCAAAAAAGGAGGAAGAGGTACTTACTTTTTGAGTTATTTAAAAAATGCGTATTTGGTCTTTATCGCATAAATTTTGTTTTTATTAATATTTTTTTCGTCCAACGCTTATCATCTGGTTCCATCTGAATTTGATACATCTAACGGGTACTTTTGAGTTTTATTTTAAAGTCGATATTTCAAGCTAAATTATTTGCGCCCCAAAGCTATACTCATAGTAAAGGTACTCTATATTATTACTATAAACAATCATGGAATTACTTCAGTCGTAATATTTTGTCCTTATTCGAGGGACTATGCCCACACGACCCTTCAACGACCTTCTGTTGACAAAGTGATGTTTTGTTGACTCCCGCCCACACGCGCCGGCAAATCGTTTAACCGAACCTTTTCAATTTGTTATTTCTACCATAATAAACAACCGTGCTTATTTACTGAACAGCCTGTCTCGTGGATGGAAATCATAATATCAGTTGAATATAAAAACACCTTCGAGTGATATTTTCAGTATACAAGTAGCAGACCCGGCAACTGTCCTGCAACATATATTTTATTAAGCCAATAAGATTAAACATGCACCATTTTTTTTAAATAATACTCTCGTAATACAACTGTGAAAACGGCATCAAGTTCCATTCAGTATTGCGTGATGCTCGGGGAAACATACAAAGAGACAAAAAAAAAAAGTAATATTTTGACTTAGGAATATTTTCCCTACGAGGACTCGTCATTTGTTATTTTCCCAAAACTCCTATGTACAGACATAAACACAATTCAATTTTTATTAGATATTAACCGTTGTCAAATGCTTACACACTTGATACCCCTTTCTCTGTGCCTCGGGTGGATGGATAACACTAATAAAACAATACTAACACCCTCAACCCTAAAACAAATATGTCACATAAATGTTCGCGCCACCGCGCATGTCAGGATATGAACCGGAGACCTCTTGTCTCACAGTTGTATTGATAGTAAATGGACGAAATGGGACGGAATTTTCTCATTAAATATTCTTTTTAGTAACAATAATAAGTGTTAAAGTTAGTTGCCTTTATCATTTATGTTTAGCCCGAATACCTACTTTATTTTTTGAATCTCTGTCAATGTTGATTGCAAATGTTCATGAGACATACCTTTTTTTTTTATCGAGGGGGAAACCTTCAAAAGGTACCCGGTGCCGTGGGAGCGACACAGGGTTATGTGGGACTTTTACCCACTAAAACCCCCCCGGTGGCCTGCCTCAACGCTTGTGGAGGACTCCGGGATCTCCAAAGGAACACGACCGGTGCCCTCCAAGCGCGATGTCCCGTACGGACCCATCTCGAACGCGTGTTCTCCACGGCTCTGTGCGGCCACACACAGAGCAGTTCTTCCCGGGGTTGCCATTGGGCGGTTCGAGCTCCCACTCTAGCCGCCCGCAACCCCGAACGCCCCCTTTTAGTCGCCTCTTACGACAGGCAGGGCATACCGAAGCTCGTATTCTGGTCCCGAGCCACAGGGACATCATGAGACATACCTAAAAGCGAAAAGTAACTCACTCATATCACGAAATATCAAAACCCTCTTGAGACGTAATTTGGCAGGGTGGTAGTTTATTCATAGAAGACGTCCGCTAAAAACGAATTTCGATATCTTCTCTCAAAAGGAAAACTAAGGGGTTTGTTTTCAAAATTAGTTAAACGTACCTACTGTAAGACAAGCCGCTGGCAACAGTTAGTTTCCTACAATATTCAATTATCCTTAGTTCGACTCCCAACTGATTACAAGAATTTATACAACAGCACAAACAATTTCATCTTAGAAACTATAACAGAAGTTTTGAAGCTAATACGGCTAATATTGGCTCTAAATTTAAGATTAAGACTGACCAACTGTTGAAATGTTAGTGGATTTCTCCAGGCGATAAAGTTTACGGTTCGGCGGTTCGATAAAGTTTACGTCACTAGTTATTAACGATGACTGAGTAGTGGCACAGTATTGCTTTTATTTTGATAGTTTTACTACTCAAATATTCAACCCTTTAATCGATTTAAATTTAACCGATGATCGTCTCTCTGTGGTCTCTAAAGAACCAAGGAGTATAGAAGTTTTTGTGCACCTACCTTCCCTCTGTAATTGGCGTTCAAATACGCTCTATCATGAATGGGCATACGCACTTAATTATGGAAATGGCTTATGGGCAGAAAAGCAGACTATGAACAGTTTTATAATTAATCGCTAAAATTCTAAATAATCGTGGTTACTCATATAAAAATTCTAGATGAATTATTATGAAATATTCTTCTTAAATTGCACGTATACACGTTTCCCTCAACGTAGTTTGTAAACACTTATACTGTAACGTTTCTGCACTCAAGTGTGTTAGGAAAGGGTAAAAATCGAAATAGCGTCATGGGGAGCGCGGGCAGATACGCCACAACGCGGACGCACGTCGTACCCCGACGCACCCGCGGAGTCACGCGGGTTTTCACTCGTAAACTTTACTCTTTTGTTTGTCAATTCGGCATGCAGGGCTCAGCGCGGCTAATTGCCACTGGCGTATAGCCAACTAATTCCGGCGCATCGGCTAGCAGCTAGGAGCTAGCTACATGTCGGCGCACTTCATTAAACTAGTAATATTTGCAGGTCTTGCGCAGTTGTTGACAGTTACATTGTATGGTATTGTCTCGTGGAGAAGGACAGCAATAATATATGATGATTTTTATTTGAACGCCAGAGTGATAATTTACGAGTATAATGTGATTATTGCGTTGGGCTTGAATAGTTTGACACGTTCCATTTTAGAAATTACTCCAAAATTGTCAAACCATTTCATTGCATTCAATTGCGACGTGCAATTGAAACGTTTAAAAAGAGGCAAAATTGGATCCACTGTTGTCACGTGTCGTCCAATTGATAGTCCAATCTGGGAAAGTGAGGATATCGGTTACGTTTCTAATGGTAGATAATTTTTAGCAGATAAATGTTAATGTCGGTACTGCGTTTCCCAGAAGAAACTTACATAAAACACTTTAACGCTAATGATTTTATAATGATGGTGAGCTGATTACTATAATGAATCATTTCATAAGTTTTTCCACCGTTTGTAATACCATTTAATAAAGCTCTTTTACGAAATGAAACCCGTTTCAGCTTAATAAAGGTACATGACATAAATACAGCCACCGAGATGAGACAAAAACTTATCTGTAGGCACTCAGGTAGGCTAGGACAAACTTTGATTAGTATTCCAGTCCTTTTCTCTCATATGTGCTATGTGATGTCGACAGCCGCTAGTGGTAGTAAAATGTAGGTAAGAAATTGAAATATTGTGGAAGATGTGCACGAGTTATAAATATGCGGCACATATTTATGTGCTATGTGTGTGATATATGTGTGCGGCGTATATTTATACGTCTTTGGAATTTAAATGTTGTCCTTTTAATACTACAAATTCATTGACAAGTCATTTGTTGTTTTTATATTATTGATCAGTTATGGCATCAACTCAAAGAGAGTAAAAAGTAATAGGTAGTATTAGGTAAACCATAGATCGTTTTGAAACCTGTGACAGATTCAGACCCTTAATATAAGTTCTACGCCGCCTCCGAAGATTTTTCTACATTATTCATCTTGTGTCAGCGACTGTACATACTATATGATCGTACACAATCGCAAATGGCCCTGACATTATTCTGAGTCGGTAAAGGGGCCAATTTAAATACAGAACGTCGATTGCCGCAGAGTGTATTTACCTTGACAACAGACGGCAGAGTTACGCGTGACTTTTCACTCTTATTCTTTATTTGTTTGTCACTTCGGCATGCACGGCTCTGCACGGCTAATTGCCGCTGGCGCGATGCCAGATTCCGGTTCAGCGGCTTCATAGTGGCCAGCAGGCGTCAGGCCTATAGCACCGCATGCCTGCTATTTTCTTTCGATATAATAATAATAACGCTACACACTCATAGCTCCGCACTAATATTCCCTGTGTAGTTGCCATGGACAATGGACAAGGACTCACACCCAATCCAAGAACGGAAAAACTTATCATTTAAAATTTCCGCCTCGCTGGGAATTAAATACACGGCCTTTGGAACATAGGTATTGAATATAGGTATACTTATGCTCAATTAGTCCCTTATATACATAATCAATAATTTCGATATTTATAATATATTTGACAACCCGTAGCCTTTTGACCTTGCCAGCGCAGTAAAGGGTCACGGGTTCTATTTCCAGCCGGAGAAGACATAATTATGTACTTAACAGATAAAATTATGGATCTTGGGTCGTGAAAGATATGTGCAATGTTGTCCATCCACCGTCAAATCAGGACAAAACAGGTTAGTATGTTGGTATCTTCAACCTACTCTAATAACTTCCGTTAACTAATAAACTTTATTTTGACCTGGCCATTTACTATTAAAATCCTTGCTGAAAAACATTATAATCTCGCGCATCGATCATGAACATAATATAGATTGCGCAATCGTGTACAAAATCACATCACATGTTAACCTTTGGCGTCTAATCATCGACATAAATCAATGAACCAGAACAAGCTTATACGTGAGAAAAAACCTGGAAAGCTGCCAAAGTGGTGTTGCTATCAGGAGAGATATTTCACTTGCCAGTGATACACGCCACGTTTTATTTAATTCTGTCCCAGTTAACGGCAGGTGTCGCTTCGAGTTCCGCTTAAAAATTCAAAAACTCGGTTCATAAAATGGTGGAGTTGAGCCTATATTCAACCCAGATGGCGTTGACGTGCATGTTCGTAACGGGGACTTCTTTTTGTATTTTAAAAACTGAAATATTCTTAGTGTAAGCTTCAAAAATGAAGTTTTATGGCTAAAAGTAAATATGGAGTTATAGCCAGGTCATTTGAACGATGGACTCCCAAAATGGGGGCGTTATTTGCATGCGTCGTTGTACTAATAAATGAGGAAGCCTACAGTATGTATAGCATGTAAAGCATATCTGTTATCCAACACCCTACTTCTATGCGGATAGGTGGAAGATGTAAGGGAAACCTCAAATAGAAAAGAGTAAGTTTAGCATATCTCCTAATTGTCACCATTTCAACCAGTTGGCCCTCTGAATCGTAAATCTCTCGCTGTATTTTTTTTATGGAATTAAGGTAGCAAACGAGCATGCAGCACCACCCTTCCGCTGCCGCCCATGGCAATTGTGACCGACTTAGAACAAGATCCAATTTAGGGACTAGGGTGGTTAGTCCAGTTAGTAGATGGTGTTAGAATATTCGTTGGTTAGTTTGTTAATAAGTGTGAGGACAGGGTCTGTTAGTGATAGTTAGTCCTGTTAGTTAATATTAGTAATTGTTCAGTTAGTAATGATTAGTATGAGTCTTGTTCCAATTCGGTCACAGATGCGTTGCTACCCCTGAGGTCTAGAGGAGCTTCCTTTGAACGACGTACCCTGTCCTCTGCCACTTCAGCTTGCTAACTTTTAGAGCTAAGTCGGTAACTTTCAATTTTCTACGGCCGTCAATTCGATTACTTACGATCGAAGTGTGACCAGTTCTCATTTAAATATTTTCTGTAGATAATAATATGAACACCAATTTCAGTAACCACGCGTAGTACACTAGCCCTGATAATTAGTGGCTAGTTTATTTAACTAATTATTCGTTGCCGGTTATTAGGCTTAACGGTTCACAGAGCCGATCATTTACCACGTTAGGGACATATACATAACGCGGCGAATTGATTATTACTAGTTAACTATTAGAATATTTGATGGAAAACCAATGTATGATGTTTAATTATTAAATTATTTGTTTTCAATTAAATTGCTCTCTCTTAAAATTAAAAATCGTCAAGTAAATTTTAGTTATTTCAATATAGTTTCAATATAGTGAAAATTTTTATGTGTTTGTTCCTTAAACTTATTTAACAAATTCCGTTCCTTTAAGTTAAGTTAGTTTAGTTAATAGTACATATTGTATTCGTATCGACCATACAACGTTAAGCAAATCCATACTAATCTAAATGCTAATAAGATCGCATTATGTACAAACTGAAGAAAATCAATTTCCTGATGGCTAAATCCACTCTATCCTTATATTTTTATGGACAGTTCCTAAGTGGTGCAGTATAAGCTGGTTCTACCTGCATTATTTCTCCGTTATCAACGACCCGAACGTGTTAACTAGAAGAGACATTTCAATATTATCCTTCTTGAAAAATGTAATTTTTGTAAATACAGATAAAATAAAAACGACCTGTCTACAAATATCCGTTTTTACTTTTCTCATTGTTAGTCGCTGCCCAGTGGTCTAGAAACAGGTTTTTCGAATTAATAATCAACAGTTGGGTTTAGAGTTTCGGATCCTAAATGCAAAGAGCTCCTTTACTTCCTTAGAATAAGAAAAAGCAAAGCAGTTTTTCCATTAAAAATTCAAAATCGATGCTCAAAGCACTGCTTCTCTCAATAGCAACTCTCAACTCCACATCTGGCATCACCAGTATGCCAAAACTGCCCTCGCTTCAGCACATCTCTTATCACCACCTCCTGCAGTCATTGCTCCTCAGAGTTGTTATAGCACCGGCATAAAAATGCTCCGTTACACTTCTGTAAACTCCTTTGTGTGAAACTAATAATCAATCACACAATGGCTCCATAACAATGATTTTTACAATTTTATTGGGTGATTGTAAATTTGTTTTTTTCGCTGATCTCAGCAGTGGTTGAACAGACTTTGAAGCGATTTTATGAAAGATTCATAAAAAGAAGATTGTCAATTTAAGAAGTCCCATTATCCTTTCGCTCTGGTCGTTGGAAATGCCTTCCATAAAATTCACTATTATCGAAGGAATTTCCAGTGATTCAACATCTACGATACCCTTATCCTATTTATGTATTTGTGAATAAATTCAGCCGCCAAAATCCCCAGAGTGGAAGGCTTAGCCTTCAATCTATTATAAATTCATATGCTTTTGGTCCCTTTTATGCGGCTTGTAATATTATCTTGACCGTAAGGTAATGACGCATTTGACAAAAATATATTCGCAAGTACTTCGAGAAAGGTGGCTCAAGGCTTTTTGGTAGTATGATAATATGATAATCATCAATTTTTTATCATGTTGTTAATTTTTTCTTGAATGACAAAATAAAAAACTCACTTAAATTTGAAAAGGTGGTGCCGTGTTAGGAGTAACCTGGCCGATCTCTCACAGTGGAACCGAAGACTTGCATCTTGGGGTTTCTAGAAGGAGAGACTTATCTTCCAAGTGGTTCTTAGTGGAATTAATTATTTAAACATCTTTCACAACTAAATCTATGTTATGATTACCTTATAAATTCTAACTCTATTCATTTCGGCGTTTCCATTCAAAAGTATTATGACTATCAAAATGGATGCCAGAACTATTGGCTTAGTCAAATTACTAACGTTCGGACCATTAGCGACACTCGATATTTGTACGATGCAGTGTAACGGCCAAGATCGAAGCGTTCATTTAACAGTATTTATTGTAATAGGTTTGTAGATTTTTATATCACAAATACGCCTCTGACAGTGAAAAATACGTAAATAACATACCAGAAAATGACAAAACAAAACAATTTTCTTACTGATTTCACGGCTGTTTCATAATATAAACTTCACCGTTTTTAAAACAATGTCACTCTTGCTAACAAAAATATTTTACTATTTTGAAGTTTCATACTTATTTTTAGAGGTAGTTATTTACTAACGCAATAGATTTTAATACAGTGTTATTGATTTTCAGAAGTTTTTTTTATAATCGTTTAGCAGTTTGTTTGTTTTCCTGTCTGTCCGTGTATTTTTTCTCACTAATCTCAAAAATAAATAAATAAACTTATAAACCTATATTAAGAGAAAAAAAGGGAATTGCAAAACGTCAAAATGTAAAGATCTTGGCTCCTTTTAACCTTAAAGTTTCAACGATTTGGTGAGTTTCACTTCAGACAAATCACTCGCTGGCTGCGCTATTCAACTTCGACCAACTACGATTATTATGGACAGAGACCACGATAAGTAGCGTTTAGAACGCTAATGGCTCTGAAATCGTTCTAAAGTGGATTAGTTCTATAGATCGTTTCCTGTTCTAATTCAGCTGTGACAAAATTATAACGCCGGCTATTGTTGACAGTACAAAGAGAGAAATGAAATTGAATAACTGTATTAACTGGTTCTAAATACAAGTTTTAAAAATTTATACTTATATGAATAAAACAATAAAAGACGGTTTTCGCTAAACAGTTGTACAAACTTATGTCATCTCACATTTTTACAGTACCTACATTACACATACAGTATAACTACTAGTATATGATATGTGATACAACTGAAATAGTATAAGTTTCTCTTTATACTTGAATCTAATTATTCCGTGAACTACTCCAAATATTCACCACCTAACATTGTAAACAATCACACTTATATTCAATTCACGCCAGTATATTAAGTTAAGTACTTAAAGCCACGATCTCAAAAGACAAAGCACACAGCCCTGACCAACTCTGTTTAGTGGATCAACAATTATAAAATGGGGTATAAAAGCGTAAAGCCGCTTAAACCCCGGTTAAGCCTTAAGCCGTATGAGAAGTTGGGCCTGCTTAACTCAAGCTAAGTGTAGCGGCTTATTAAGGTTCCTTAAAGCCACCGAATCCTGAGTATACTTAGAGTGGACTTCGCCGCTTTGTTCTGAATGGAAATTTTTGCTGTTTTAAATAACAATGACTTGGATGAACCTCTTTATGGATAAATTGGCTTACGTTAAATGAAACTTGCGTTAAGACACAAAACACAAGTAGTTTAAGGCTTAAATCCTATTAAAACCCTTAAATTTAAGCACAAAATTTAATTAATGGCTAAGTTCATAAAGTGAATTTTTATAGTAAGAAATTAAGTTAGTAGGTAGATATAAATAATCATTTTGTAAAAATCTGTCCGTAACATTTTTTTTCTTTTGTGAAAAATCTTTATCCTTTTTAAGGGCCCCTGCAATTTTTTATACGGGGCCAAGGCACGTTACACCGCTGGTTGGCCAGCAACCTTTCTACCAATTTATTCAGGAGTAGCGTGCTTACATGGTGAGGAGAAAGTCGTGCTAAGTTCTTCTACTTCTAAGTCGCTGGTCGCTGCATCCTTGTCAGATTGGTCTTGGTCATTCGGTATTTGAATTCTTAAACTCGCTGTCATTCTTCACGAATCGCTGCTTTTCGTGTGCATTTGTGGACGGGGGTGTCCACGAATGCACACGAAATGTGTGTGTGATCTGTCAGCGCATCGGTGATCTGCCACGGGGTCTTGTGTCTTCAACTATACCTTGCACCACAAGCTTTTCAATGGAATGTCCACACCTAATTGCTGGGGCCCGTTTTAGTGGTGGTCGTTGGGAGTATACCCTTAGTAGTGGGTCATTATAACTTGAAGCCATTATAAAAATATCTAAATGTAAATCTAAAGTAGCCAAAATGTACGTATAAAGCAAACTCAAATACGTATCCTAATCTCTCCATACGAAGTGATGTAATCTCCATTACACTTCTCAAGTACATTACAAAACCTTAAACAACTGATCATAAATCATAACAAAAGCGAAGTTGTATGCTAAGAGTGGCGAAGTTTCAAGTTACGGGATTCAATTTCCGTGTCGGGTATTCCAGTATCGCTAACTATCCAACTTTACATCGCTGGGCAGGTACAAGAGGTTTTAGATATTGTGAAGTTTGTTTCTAAGTGGAAATGAGTGTTGTATCTACTTCATAATATGGTACGTCCAACTTAGTTATATAGACACCTCAATTATTATTATTTACGAATCGATGTTTTCGATACATGTACCAGTAAAAGTCTACACAACTAACCCGGCCTTTGCTTATCTTTGGTGTTAATCAATATTCAAAAGCAACTAAAAATTTATGGCATACATCCATACTAATATTATAAATGTGAAAGTGTGTTTGTTTGTTTGTTTGCGACTCTTTCACGTCGCAACGTGGCTATTATAATATGATATATTTTATGTGTGTAGAGATAGTTGGGAGGGTGGAGAGTGACGTAGGCTACTTTTTACCGCGGAAAAACATCGAAAAAACAACGCGGAAACAGCGGGAAGATCGATGTTTTGATAGTTGCTAGATATTTAGTTCCGGATGCTGTTAATAGATGGCGTCAGTAAAATTTATTTGCAAGTTCTGAATCACGCTATCAAATACTACATGTACTTATCAAATACTACATGTATGTATGTGCTTAAGTCATAGGTAAATGTTAAAACTTATGTTCCAGTATAACATATAGGCTACTTATTATCCCAATAATCCTACGGGATCGGGACCTACGCGTCTGTTACCTACGGGTCCCGAAGTAAAGCGCGGGCGGTTCTCTAGTGAAAATAATAAATTCGTTTAATTCAACTGGCATTTCCAGAGATAAGCGTGTTTAAACTTTAAACAAACAAAGAAACCTGTGCCGCGCGACCCGATGTGCCCGGAGTTTCCCCTGCCAAATTTTTTAACTTTATTACTTAATCATAAGACTATAGAATATCTTAAGAAATCAACAAATTTTTATCCTTCAGGCAATCCAAAGGGCAATAAGTGGAACTCTATTAATATGGCCCCTCTGCCTGTCTGTTACAGAGGACTCTTTTTATTACTCATTCTATTACTGAGACTTCGCTGTCCGTCCGTCCGTCCGTCCGTCCGTCCGTCTGTCACCAGGCTGTATCTCATGAACCGTAATAGTTACACAGTTGAAATTTTCACAGATGATGTATTTCTGTTGCCGCTACAACAACAAATACTAAAAAACAGAATAAAATAAATATTTAAGTCGGTGGCCATAAGTGGGAATAAACGATACATTCGACGTAAGTTTAGTTACCATTCGCTCCAAGAGATGGCGTTGGGCGTAATATGTGGCTACAATAAAACAATTAAATATTAAGTGAGGCTTTTATACAACAGACCAGATTTTTTTGGCGTTTTTATACATAATGGCACGGAACCCTTCGTACGCGAGTCCAACTCGCATTTGGCCGGTTTTTTTTGTGGTCGTGCTGTGGTTGCGCTTGTGGTCGCTCTCACCACAAACAGTTAAATTTCAAAAAAGCTCTCTACAAAAGTCTCGTCTTTTCTGAAAACTATCTTGTTAGATGAAATGAATGAAAATATCATGTTAATAATATATCGTTCGTTGGTATGAATCGCTACACCTAAGTAAACATTTTACACAATACATGACATAACGATTACATAAAATGTCTGCTATCATCTCCGTTATTTACGTGGCGAAATGTAATGAGTGCAGAACAAAACCAACACTGCAGTTTCTTGACAACTATTGAGTTTAAAATGTTTTACAGGTTGCACCATAATTAAGTCTTCTCTCCTTCGCTCCCCGACCTTTGTAAGCTTTAAAACCTAAAGAAAATATGCTCGACATGCAAAAAACGAGACATTTTCACACTTCCTTCTATTTACAACTTAATTGCGAGGGTTAGTTAAAAGGTTGAAGGCAATGCGCCATTAAAACAAGGCATTGAATGCAACGAATTGCGGCGAGGGTTAGCTGCCGTTTGTTAAGTAGGTAGGCACTTGCGCCATACTGGGCGATCGACATGATACGAATAAGTCGTTTATCCTTACATAAATATCAATGATATAAATGATAGTTGAGGAGCATTGATAGCCAACTGGACCAAACGAAGGACTCCTAAAAGCGAACATAAACAAGAGTTTGAGATGGTAGATTATAGTGGATTAAATTTTAAAATACATAAAAAGATATTTATTAATTGATTCGGCTACGTAATACGCAGTAAGGAAGCTTACAAACTAAGAAATGTCCATTATATTCTAATGTTTAAAGTTTAACAAGCAGTACTTGGCCATCATGGAGCATTATGCATTATGAAGAGCCTATGCATTATAAACAGCCTACAAGCAAGCTAAAAATTATACGCCAAAACCAATAGTGCATTTAAACTCTACTACAAGATTCTTGTAAGGTTGAAAAATACACATCAATAGACATCACAGAGCAGAAAATATGAGTTAGAACTGTTGTGTTTCGTTCGCTTTACATCAGTTGCTTTCAGTCAAACAATATGTTTAGCTATGTAGCGCTTGACACTGCATACTTAACACTTCACCGCAAGGCTTTCAGAAGAAGAGTCTTGATGTCGTCCTCAAGCGTTGATTACGACTTTAGCACTATTTGACGATGGCGTACTTCGGGGTCACCAAAATACTCATACATGTAGGAGTGTCTTGCGTCGCATGTTGCATAGTGGCAATTTTCTATTCTTTAAAATCCCAACTCATCAAGGCTCACTATGGAGCACGAATCTCTTCTCAGAATGAGAAGGTTATGGCCACAGTCCACCGGCCAAGTGCGGATTGGTAGTTAACACACTTGAGCTTTGCGAAATCTCCGGCATGCAGGCTTTCTTTAAGTCTGGCTAGCTACTTCCTCTAGTTTGAGTCAGTCACGAAACGCTTTCTCGTGTTTTAGTGGCAGTCACCACTTAGCGTCTGGTGGCTCATCAGTTCATGTGTCAGCCATTTGCATTTAAAAGTTTATAAGCACTAAAAACAAAATTAGCGGTGGTTGATTGTTAAAAATTTTTGTTTATAAGTTTGGTGTATCAATACATACATCAAGCTTACGTGGTCTGCATAGATTATCATCAAAGTTCGTGATATTTGTCCTCGCAATCTCTATCACACCATAACCCAAAAGTAAATCAAACGTACGATATTCGAACGGGAACCCTCCCACTAAACGTCAAACCACCAAATATAAAAGTGCGTAAGAACGACTTCGTAATGCTATTTAGTACCCAATTTTTTTCAGTGACCCTTGTTCACACGTTGTTTCCCGCAAACGCCTCCAACTTTTCACTTTACAAGAAGAGATTTACATTGCAAATTGCGCTTTATTCCCTCGACATAAAAATCCACCAAGTTTGTACTTCGGCAATTTCGTAAAAGATTCCCAAAGTGCCATTACAGGGGATTCTAGTCCGTTTAGCTTGGAAGGAAAGCCGTTATTTGCGTAGCATATCAGCTAGTGGTATGTTAGACGTAAATAATGGATCTCTAAAAATAATTTACGTGTTTGTTTAACTTGAAACCTTCGGGGGCATTGTTTTACTCAAGCCTTCCTTTTATTTAGTGACATTTATTTAGAGAGAAGTGAGCTTGAGGTGACCCGACTTACAGCTTATTTATGTACTTAGGGTAAGTCGGTTTTCTATCAGAAGCTTTTTTTATGGAAAAGGCAGCAAACGAGCATTCATCTCAACCCTTCCGGTACCACCCACAACAACTGTGACCGACTAGAACATGACTCAAATATTTGTTAAATGTAATTGTTAGTAAGAATCTTGATCTTATTCGGTCGCCGATATGTTGCTACCGTTGAAGACTGAGATGATTGCAAAAGTGTTACCGGTCCATACCTTTGTAACCGGAACACAATTACTGTTAGTCTTACTCTGGGTGAACCTTAGGCTTCAACCACCTATTAAATAGATACCTACTAGTAGTTTTCCTTCAATCGCTGACCGATAAACAGGTTTTGTAAGTTTATAATTGTTTAGCACAAGGTTTTATTTGGTTGATACAGATAGATAGATTAATTGGTACAGAGAGATAAATATATTGGTACAGAGAAAAGATTGGTACATTGACCTCGAACAGTTAACACCCGGCGCTTCATACAATCAATCAAGTTGTTCAATCTGGTACACCATAGACAGGATAAGTTAGCGTTGACTTAGGGTAGACAAAGTCTCAAAAATATAGTAATATAGTTGTCGGAGACGGGAATAAAATTAGATTAAAATCTAATATAAATCATTAAACTCTGAATAAAGCGTAAATCCGGAACTGTAATTTAAAATGGCAACTCGGTGCGAATTGTGAACGTCAATCGATGGTGTATCGAAGAGGGGAGAACTCAACAGAGGGCACCGGTGCAGTCACCTACGAAGAGCGAGGACTTCTCGAGCAGACGTCGAGCTGAACGGTCGCAACTCTGCAATAAAATCCTATACTGCATGGTACCTATGCCCGACGGCATAACGTTTCTCTAAGCTTATTTCAGTTGCATTTATCAAACCTAATCGAACTGTGTAACCTAAAACCTAATTTAATCTAAACTAAAGCCCTTTGAACGCCCACTGTGTTTTATTTTCACCTTACAACCTGATAAACGGAGCACTATACCACCGTCCTGACTGAGTGTCTCCGATATAGTAATATTTTTGAGACTTTATCTACGAGTACGCTTACACTCTCATACTCCCGGCCTTGGCTAAATGTTCCTTTTCATATCCTATGAGTAAGTGACGTGTACCAACCCACAACACAGAAAGCTAATGGGGAAGGTGAGTGTGTGAACGTTAGTAAAAAAGAAACGATTAACACTACAACGCTCCCCAAACTTGGGCATACGAGCCCTTCTCGCAGAGCTTACTCTTTTGTTGGGCAATTCGGCTTTACACGGCTAATTGCTACGAGGCTAGCGCCATCTGTCGAAGGCTTCATAACGACTGTGTCGCGAATTGCACGTCATGAACAATTTTTATATTTTTTACTTGGCTAAGAATCAGTTTGAGTTGGTTTCACTGGTATCAAACAACCGAGAGGTATTATTATTGTACTAACTGCGAGGTTTCAATTACACATATTATCGGTAATAGTTCGATACCCAGCCAACTGATTCCATATTCAAAACGTAGGATCCTTTGATGTACTTACATTTTCTTATCAGTTACTAAATGTATTTATATCACGAGTCTCGAACAGAACTTCTTCTTGTAATTGTTTAGACATAAAAGTCTGCACTATCTTGGCCAGCAATTTATCCGTACCTTACCCTACTTTATCTACTATGTACATTTTTAACCGACTTAAAAAAAGAGAAGGTTCTCAAATCGACACCTGACGGGTAGTTTTTAAGTTATCAATATTGAAGTCGGTTATTTTTTTCTTTTGTAAAAGTTTAATTGTTCTGTTAATTGTAGGTATGTTTATTGTGGAAAATTCTTACATTGACGGGTGTATAGACGCAATGGAAGTTTACGAATAAATCACGTACAAATTCCCCCCCTACTAAATGAACGTGCCAAAGTGGCAGTAATAAATCTTAAATAACAAAAAAAAACTGTATCAAAACACACAGCAGCTTACTGTGAAACATAGGTGCGATTAAATGAAAAGTGAACTCAAACTACACAAAACAATGATATCAATTTTAAAATTACGGGAGAGCTTAAAACTTATGAGACCACGCAACTGCATTTCCGTCACGGTCGTTCAGCTGGCGATCTTTTAGTTTATCTCACGCACCGGTGGGCTCAGGCCCTAGACAGCAACGGGGAAGCACTGGCAGTCAGCCTAGATATCGCTAAGGCCTTCGACCGGGTCTGGCACAGGGCTCTTCTCGCGAAGCTACCATCTTACGGTCTCCCTGAGAGGTTATGCAGTTGGGTAGCCAGCTTTCTGTCTGAGCGACATATAAAGGTCGTTGTCGACGGTTGTTGCTCAGATTTGAAACCCATAAACGCTGGTGTTCCCCAAGGGTCTGTGCTGTCTCCTACTCTGTTCATTCTGCATATCAATGATATGCTTGAGCGTGCAAACGGCATTCATTGCTATGCAGATGACAGCACGGGAGATGCCTATTATACAGGCCCTGCAAATGCCTCTCGGTCACAAGTGGAGGATAGCAGAATCAAACTTGTGTCTGAAGTCGAGAACTCTCTGGAGCAAGTCTCGGAATGGGGTCGACTTAATTTAGTCGAGTTCAACCCCACGAAGACACAAGTTTGCGCGTTTTCCGCTAAGAAAACCCCATTTGTCATAGCGCCTCAATTCCAGGGTACCGCGCTCACCGTTGGTAAAAGTGTTGGGATTCTGGGCGTTGACATTTCGAGCGACGTGCAGTATCGGAGTCATCTGGAAGCTAAGGCCAAATTGGCCTCCAAAAAGCTTGGTGTCCTAAACCGGGCGAAGCAGTACTTCACTGCGAGGGACCTACTGATGCTTTACAAAGCACAGGTCAGGCCTCACATGGAGTACTGCTCTCATCTCTGGGCAGGGGCGCCACAATACCAGCTTAGTCCATTTGACGCCGTACAAAAGCGCGCAGTTCGAATTGTCAACGAACCACGAGTCACTAACAGGTTAGAACACCTAAGTCTGAGGAGAGACATAGGTTGCCTCTGCGTGTTCTATCGGCTTTACAATGGTGAGTGCTCCGAGGAATTGTTCGATTTGGTGCCAACTTCACCCTTCCATCATTACACCACTCGCCGAAGATTGAAGTTTCATCCACATCGCTTGGATTCGTGGCGAACGACTACGGTCCGTTTTTCACGATCGTTTTTGCCGCGAACGTGCAGGATGTGGAATGAGCTTCCTTCTGAGGTATTCCCGGAGCGCTATGACATGGGGTTCTTCAAGAAAGGTGTAAAAAGAGTTCTCCTTCAGGGCCGGCGTTGCACTGGTAACTCCCCTGCTGTTGCTCGTGTCTATAGGCGACGATGACCACTCACCATCAGGTGGCTCGTCTGCTTTTACGTCAGCCCTTCAGGCTATAAAAAAAAAAAAAAAATTGAAATATCGACGCTAGAAATACATATCGTGGGTAGCCGTATCATAAGAAAATATACAGTATTCGCGATGAGTTAAGTTTGGTTAAAACCCATTAATGGCCCAGCCCACTTCTGAGCACGGATCTCTCCTTATTGTTGAGGAGGCCTAGAGCATACTCACCACGCTGCTACAGCTGCTACGGATTAGTGGAGTTAAGTTTAACATCATATTTTATGTAGCTATGAGTTATACATATGATTATAAAGGAAAGAATACATAAGAAACTTTAAAAAATTTAAAATTCCAACACGCGGTACCCTAAATAAATATACTCAGAAACATTCGTAATCAAGTCTCTCAAAGCGATACTTAGCGGCATATTGGCTTGTTCAGCTTTCGAATTCCCGATCCGCCTGTGCGAGCTTCAAGCACCAACTTTCAAATCCGCGCGCAACTTTTCAAAAGCTCCGCTTCAGATCAAATTGCCGTTGATCGTTCTATGAGCCATATGAATATCATCTAAGGTTAATAGTTAATAGTTTGTAATGTTAATGTTAAGTAATGTTAATAGTTTGGCGATTAAATAGTTGTGATAAATAATTATATAAGTGTTCCTCGACGACTATAATGGTTTCCTGATAAATAAATCCTCGACATAAATTGACATCAATTCCATAGATATAAACATTTAATTTATAAACATTATTGTACTTCAACATTATTTATGATGGGAGATTTTGTTGCTATATTAATTCTGTGCGGAAATTTTAAATTGATAATTAAATTCGTTAATGAATTAAATGACAGTCGCGTTATTCAATTGTAATGGACACATAATGTTGAAACGTTAATTAATAAAATAAGTGATACTTACCACTACCGTGTTTATTTATATTTTATGGTTGTCTATTTTTGTCCAAAGATTTACTTTAGTAAAAAAATAATGTATTGTCGTAAATTAATCTGCAATTTTATTTTATTTTCCAAAATTATCATTTGGTAGATACAATCACCTGAAACCTTTGCAGTGGCTGTAAAATAAGCGGACGTTTGATTCAAAAGGTCATAAAGAAGAGGATTCAATCATCGATCGGATTATTCATCGTTTATTAGCGTGTGCACTTTTCGACGCTATGAATCCAATGGGCGGGAATTAGCCGCGTCGAGCGTCGAGCTAACTGCAATTAGCCGCGGGAATGGCTCAAAGCCGAATGGGCAAACAAAAGGGCAAACTTCGCGAGTGAAAAGCCCATGTGTCTCGGCCGTTGTGTGTCGGGATTAGTGAAGCGCAACGTTGCGTCGACCGAATGGTTTCATCGGGGATTACAGTTTTATAACACGCCAGTAATGTGGCCTACGCTGCGATTTACTAATTGGAGGTTAGTGCCTTAGTGCGCTTAACATCGAGGATCTTATCGTGTTACTAGGTTACAGTATAAGGGGTACAGGAACCACGCTATTTAAATTATAATTTTAATTATTTATGTTTTACAGTTCTTACTTATGTCTTTTTATTGCGCTGGAAGCCTGTTTTCGGTTTTTTTCATTTTCAACAACATAAACACTGCATTACCCTTAGTGTTACACTACCTAACCGTTACACTTAGTGTCTAAATAAATAAGACAATTTTTTATTTATTCCAATGTTACGAAATTATTTTGTTGTTATATGTATAGAGATTATGTTATAAAATTTTGTCAAATAAAACTATTTTCACGCAGTATTATTTGATTCATGAGTATAAATAAAAACTATAGCCATTGGTACAATAGTATAGTTAAAATCAATTAATTACGAATATTAAATTGAATGAATGAGATAATTAAGTCTGGAATAATATTAGGTAGCATTCGAGCAAAACCTCAAATATTCGGTCAGTTTTATAGCCACTTTATATTCAATTATAAAACAAAGTTTTGTTTATTTTGCCCTAAACTGATTATACTTTATATTTATAGGCAAGTAATATTAAGTTTCCAAGAGAATATTTATAGCATAAATTTTCATGAGGCTTCGGTACACAAGATGGGGATAATTGAGATTAACGCTTCGTGTGAGATCTCCCAGATTCAATTATAATTTACTATTCCTATTATAAAATACACAGCTGAGTCCGTATATTGGACACTACAGCAACCATCCTACCTACTGTAAACATAAATTTGAGGACCTCCCTATATACGGAGAAATGGTAAATCGGTATTTAGTATTGGCCAAACTTTATGACTATGCTCCAGGACTCTTAAATGACGAGGAGAGCTTCGTGCTCAATAATGGGCCAATAATGATTTGCAGCCATTAAATCTACACAATGACTGATAAAAGGAGTGTTTTATGGTGCCCAGTGCAAGTACTTACATCTAAGTTGACCCTATTGGGGCGGCTTAATAACTATCCCAACTCCTCGCTCACAAACTAGGTTGATGTACGAGACCACAGAACACACACAGGTCTACAAAATATGAATGATGCCTAATTTGCTAGCTACCAGGCTCTTGTTTGAATCACTCGCTAAACGACTAGTCGTGTTCAGACTGAGTGCTTGACAGCCATTCGTTTCTTTCTTTCCTCTTTCTCGTTTCTGGCCAGCAACAGTTTGGCTCAGCCACTTACGATTAAGTGGCTCGTCTGTTTGTTTGTTTGCTGTTAACACAAAAATGCGTGAGTGTTGGAAAACTCGATTGGAACGAAATTATACTGATGCACTTTAACTCTGACATTTGAATACTTTACATACCTCCCTATAGTTAGTAATTTATTTACTGCAATTAATAAAACGTATTGACCAATAAGTGCGTATTTATGACGGCCCAGGCAATAGCATCATTCCCATTTTCGTCACGAAAATACCTTACACTTTTCATATTCTACCTTCCATCCGTAGAGTCCGATAACAAACTTTATTCCAAAAATAGAATAACGAATGAAACAAGAGATTCAGGTGAACAAATTCAATGAAAGCCTGTATGGACGGCGGACTAGGAACATTTCAACAAATTGTAGGTAGGTAGATAATATATTAACGTTATTTTAAGACGAAGGTAAAATCTTCGAGTAATATAAATTGCTTATTAAATGTCACTGATATCTAAAGAAATACGGAATGAAAAACTGGAATTCTAGGAATAAGTTTTATTTGTTATTTAGAAATAGACCACATTTTGTCCCGAGAAATAAATCTAGTATTATTAGACCACAAGCGGATACACTCAATACTGAATGCTCAAATAATTTTATTGCTCAGTTATTTTGCTCAGAAATGGACATAAATAAAATATATTATTCGCAACATATATACCCCAAAAGGGTTTAGGTCATACATAAATTTAACAGATATAATTAATTGTTATGTACATTTCTTATTTCCTCAATAATCTAAAAATTCTTTTAAATTGTATTTTTTAAACGTTACAAAATTTTCGTTATCCTTTTTCTGCTATTGGGGCGTGAAAGATCACGTCAATTTATATGGATTAAAAGAAACATTATAATAAACCATTACTTAATTCTTATTATCGTCATTATCGGATTTCATATCAGCTGGCCCCGGGTTGAATCCCACAAAATATACTATTTTGCCCAAGAGCAAAATGGATAAATCCTATTGGCAGATAACACACACATTATAGGGCTAATGCTAATGCTAGTCCATGTAGGGACTCTCAGCTATAGATAATTCAGGAATTCACATAACATGGTACTCATACCTCAAAGTAATACCTAAAAAAATATTTAATTTATAAAATTGAATTGAAGGCATCTTGAACTAATTACTATATCGAACCGTCCAAAGTACTGTAGGAGACGAATACCGGGTAACTACAAAGTTTCTGTATCTACGAAATCCTAAAAAATCCAAGGCAATGAATGATCTTAAGCTAAATGACAGTTTACTTGAATGAAGCCATTAATAACCAGGCAGCTTAATTATTAACCTTTATTCCACTTTTCTATAGAATTAACGTACCAAACGAGCATGAACATGACTGAAATGTGTACTAGGATAGTTAGTTCAGCTAATCCTGTAATTAGTTGTTGAATTGACCTTCAAGTCTTACTCTTTTGCACAACCCATAATACTACAGCTAAGGTCAGGTCTCGTTTTACAATATAAGAAGTAAACTGGTTAATTCCGCTTTGCTTTTCGGCATAGGAACCTAGTTCATACCTTTCTTCTCTTTTTTGTACTTGTTTCTTCTCTTCTTTGTAGACGGAATATAGAAGCAATGGATAATGCACAACCCTATGGTCACGACAATATGACCCCATCACTAGCTGGAAGATGACAGCTACACTTGCCGCGCTTTTGTCCATGAGAAAGTTGTGTGAAGAATAAAGCTATTACACACATCAAAAGTGTCTAGGGATCAACATATATTTTTGCAATAACTTTTCTCCTGATTGATATTAATTAAAATTTTCTTTAAGGATTCATCAAATAAAGTGTTTTCGTTTGTCACAGTAACGATAAACCAAGTCACCTTTGCATTAATAAAGAAATTTGCCATTTTCCTAATAAAGGGATTTTTGACATTTGAACCACTAACATTAAAGTTCGAAAAAAAGACTGAAATAACAGTTTTCTTTAAAATTTTATTGGGTAACTTAAACAATTAATAATCCGTGTTTCTACCGCGAACACTAACAACACAAGAACATCGGTTTGGCATACTCAAAATGAGTTCATCCAAATCACGCTGTGGAATGGCCGCCCATGTTCGTTGCAACAACAAAAAAAGGTCTTCTTGCCACTGGATACCCTCCATATTCGGCAGAGCTCTTCTCTGTAGCATATCCCATGCATGCTCAATCGGGTTCAAGTCTGGCGACTGAGCAGGCCAGGGCAGGACATTGATGTTAGCTGCGGCGAGAGTCTGTCTTACAACTCTTGCGGTGTGCGGTCGTGCATTATCATGCATTAACTGAAATAAGGGACGGATTTGCACTTGTAGAGGAACGATGACGTCTGATACAATCGTCTCAGCATAAATTTGAGCGTTGAGGTTGCCTCTGATCCAAATCAACTCAGTTCTTCCGCCGATCCAAATACCCGCCCATACCATGATGGTTCCACCACTATAAGGATGGACTTCCTGGCAGGATTTTAATCACTGTTGGCGTCCAGGGGTTCTCCAGTGTCGTATACGTCTTGTATCCGGTCTCATACCAAAACGAGACTCATCAGAAAAGCACACGAAACGAAATGAAAATCTCAAGAAATCCGCATAAAAATGCTTGATCCCTAGACACTTTTGATGTGTGTATTTTAAATACAATACTAAGTATGTGTTTATTACTAGATATTGACCATTTAATCATAATATGCATACGGGATTCGAATCTGAGCCGTCAAGCTACCGTTCATATCAAAAATGTCACTGCTTCGACTGATATCCCATACATAAATCCATAAACAACAGTTGTGGGCTCATAAATATACGTTGGACCGAATAAAAACCAAAATTAATGAGCCAATCTGGCAGTCACAAGTGATTTTCGTAAGCTGGCCCGGGTCTAGTGGGTTTAACGCGTCGCAATAAGAGGTCCTACGGATTAATTGGGTTAAACCCACTTGGGCTGAAGTTGCCCTTTAGAGTGTCTTGTGGATATAATTTCCTATCCCGTCAACGTTTAGGGTAAGGAGCACTTATATTTATTACGAGAACGTCGTAAGTTATTATAGTTGGCGTTATTGATTAAATTTTGATTTAATTATAGTTCAGAAATTGTTAAGTAAAGCTGCGTATTTTACAGAGAAGACCCGCGCAATATAAATAAGATATAAATAGAACCTTTATTTATAAGACTTACGAGCTATCCATACAAAATTAATAAAATTTTATTTTTCAATGATTTAAAAATAACCAGAAATATCGGCAAATCAAAAATTTTAACAAAATATTTTGCGGCACTGTTTCACACTCAAAATATTAATTTAATATAAACTAAAAGTAATAAATAACTAATCTACAATATTACAATATGATTTTTCGACCCAGAATTAAGTAGTATTATATTTCCTTACTACCTGTTCACGTCTGAAATACTCTCATTGGATATTTATTACATAGTATTTTCAAGGAATTATAGGGCAATTTTACGGTTTAAAATTCTCGCATTGCGTCGAATGAATCACAGAATACAGCGTTATCTCGGAGAAATGCACAAAGCAGTGCCGCAAAGGGTACTGGTATTAGTTAAGTTGCCCCTTTGAGAGTTGTAGGTTAAATTAAACAGTTAACATCGAAATATGAACTCTCCTAGAACAAAGTAGCTTTAACCTTTAATATCCAAATATTAATCTAAATGAATATTTGCAGGTCGCGGTCTGTAATGTTAATATTAGTCATTTAATTTAAATATGCTAATTAAATCCTTTGATACAATTTAATTGATTGGTGTAGGAGATGAAGACTAAGATGATACATGCACTAGGTAACATAGTAAAAGTCAATTCACGCTCCTCTTGACACGTTTATAAAAGCCTATTCCATTCTATTTATATTAGAGTAATAAATTCGGACCTTTGCGACAAGTGAAAGAAGTGAGATTCAAAATTGAACTAATCGCGTTTTCTTAATTTAAAAGTACCCAATTAATCGAACTATACCTAATCACTGAACTGGACTTTTCACAAACATTTTTTAATATATGAAGGTATTAAGCTCTCCATAAGATAGAAACCCAAGATTCAAGAGAAAATTCAAACTAGGGTATCAAAATACCTCCTTCCCTAAAGCTTGGCTAGAAATACTCCAGTGATAATGTTATCTTCTGCATGTAAGCAGCTTGTCAGAGAATAGCTCGTTCGTGAGCTAGGCAAGTGATAAATGTTGAAGATTTAGCTCCTTGACTAATGCTTTGTTTCCCAGCGCTGGCCCAAAGATAGGTTCTAAAGGACTCCTTTGTTTTCTAACCGAAGAATGATTACTTTAAGTTATCTAGGTCATGACTCAGATAAGTAGACTTGATATATTGTTGTAGACATGCATTTACTGTTAATAAATTGTTGATAAGCCGTGATAGTAGATGAAAAGTCGACCGACAGTATAAAATCACACTATAAAATGCAGTTGTTGGATATAGTTTGTAGTAATTGATATAGTTGCCTACCGCGACGACAAGTAACGTCCTTTGTCACAACCATGTTGCAACGCTCTTGCGATGTGTACCTAACCACAGATGACATTTATTCGGGCAATGAGCGCATGGACACAAGGACACAGCAGATTAAAATTCCTATAGCACCGTGGAGCACCCAAACACAACATTACAGAACATTACACGTCGTTCCACGTTTAAAATTTAAATAAAAATAAAACTGAAGTCAAACGAGACGCGCCTTTTCGCGTACAGACGTCCCTTCCCGCCGGCGATTCCATTAAGCGCTTCGTACACGAGAGACGTCGTTGAAGCGAGAGAACGATGCACACGATTCTTTTCTTGTAATATTATGTTGCTTATATTTTTTCTATACATATATAAAGTACTTTAAGTGGTTGCTTATCCATGTACACCGAGTCATTTCTAATACGTCAACACTTAAGATAAAAGCTCTTTTACAGCCTGAAAGCTTTAAAATCAACTAGACATCTTTAATATTTCAGTCATGCACATATGCATAGGCAACTAAACTGCATTGCTTTAGTTAAAAACTTTCTTCGTTTGAGTTATGTTACTATGCGATCCATTAAACCACGTTTGAGATAAAAATATGAGCGTTAGGTTGGCCTAGTGACTTAACGGTCAGTATCACTACACAAGTCTGCACTAAAACAGGGTGGCAGACTATCATCTTTTATTACAAAAAGAGACTGGTGACCTTTTGTATTAATAGTCAGTAACGTAGGTATTCTAGATAACAATACAAGAAAAGGATTTTCAAAGTTATCGTGTATTGAGCCTTAAAATAACTTTAAAAAATGATACTTATTTCTTGATACCAGAATCATTCTCTACAAATAAAAACTCCTTTTAGTAATATCTAAATCATATCCAACGTAGACGAGTACCTTATCTTTATCTAAACATTACATTCGTTACCCACATTTGAATTTAAACACTATGGAAAGAAAAATAAAGTTTTAAATCGGTTGTGTCACACAAGTGCAAATGTATGAATATTGAATGAAGTTATTCGTACCTACATTGAATTTCGCATTCTGTTTGTATCGCTGGAAAAGTCCTGGCAGTGTAAGGCTGTGTTCATACGAGCGAAGTTGTTAACCGTAAGCTTTGGAAGGCTTTATACACGACGAAATAATAAAGTTGGAAGGCAACATGTTCGAAAGTTTTAGTAGTTTAGTAAAATCTGTGTACGGTGCAACCGGGCAGTCGTTAAAGAGGAAATAAATAAGTAGGATAATAAATCCTCTTTATAGCCTAGAGTTCACCCGGAGTAGTACCACCGCCCTACCATTTGTACCATGTAGGTAAGAATTATTTTAAAAGTAGATAAGGACACACAGCCAGACCGAAAACGGAATTTAAACTTATCATTCAAATTTCCGTTTCACTACGAATGAACCTAGAACTCTTGGAAAAGCGATTCGGCGTGCTTTTTACAGGTAACCATTTTGGCCCTCAAAGGAAGAAACACAGTGACCAAATTAGAACAAGGCTCTTACAAACAATTACTTACTGGACCATTGCTAGCAACAACCTAGTCCCTGTCCCAGACCTCATACTACCATACCTACTATATAACTAACAGTCCAACGCTGTCTGCTAACCAAGCTGAACTAACCAAGCTAATCTCGATCTGATTCTGAGTCTTGGAACGGACGTTACGAGTATTAGCGGCAACGAAGAGTCTAATGGTATCATATTGTAATGTATTCATTTATCTACCTAGCAACGGTACTCTACTAGCAAATAGCTAATTAACTTTATTTACTTTAAAATTAAAAAAAATCTGCAGTGTGAACGCACCTTAATTTAAAAGTAAAGGCGTGATTTATGAAACCTTATTCCCCATAAACACCATGATTCCGTATGATGTACAACTTGCCATGTTGTACATCATTGTGCACGTCGCCACCGTCGCGCACGTTCCCAATACTACTATTACTATATTATACCTCGCGACGCTAACATCTAAGCATCTGACACATAAATTGTAAATTGTACAAAATCGACAATCAAAATTCAAAAAGGTAATAATAATATTTGTAAACAAGTAAAAACGTATACTTACAACCATGCCTTACTTTACTTTACTGGTTACATTTCATCAGCTATTTACATCAAAATAATCGTAACCTTACGGGACCCAAAGTAGCATCTTCTGTCCTGGCTAAAACCATGTGTAGGCGTAGTGGAATAAAATAAATACAAAGTGAAACACAAGCCTGCAGAACTCTCATTTGGCGCGGTTCCGCGCAAGGAAAGTGGCAGCGGCGGCCATTATAAGTTCGCCACTTTTTAGCTGCCATGCTTCGTTTACACTGGCAAGTTTGATAATACGTTTTAACAATACAATAAAAACTAACTTTTAACAAAATAGAACCGACTTTAACGTCGAAGAGTAAAAATCGGTTCAGTTAAACACGGTTAACATTCTTAACTTAAATCCTTCTCCTAAGTCTGATAAACACGATGCTGTAAACCGTATCAAAATTGGTTCAACCAAACACTAGATAATCGCGCACAAATATAGGTACATACCTACATACATACAGGTCAAACTGAGAACCTTCTTTTTTGAAGTCGGTTAAAATAATTATTAAACTACATAGAAGAGATAATTCGTTTTGTTAATGTTTAGAGTGCGTAGCCTTTTTTGACTGGGATATGTAGTCGTAGAATGTAAGTTTAACCATCAGTGAAATGTGAATTTATGGGAGTGTCTTCTTGGAAAAATTATCTTTCAGGATCACGGTGGAAGTTTGTCGAAGCCAATGCATATTTTTCCGCTTCCAAAAGGTAACCAGCAAGAAATTAAAAACCTACACTATAAAAACTAATATGAGTGAAAAATAAATTAGGGACAAAATTCAGATTGTTTTCTGGCTTGCACTTGGTAAAAAAATAGGCATATTATGAAAAAAAATATGAAATGTTTAATTTTTAAAGTTAAAAAAAATATTGTAGTCATTATTTTTTGATATAAGGTTTAATTCATGTAGAAATTATGTCAAAATATGTTTTGCTCCTAATCATTTGGCTACTACTTGCATCCAAGCAACTTACCCGCAGTAAAAAAGCACGGACGCTGGTGTTGCGTTTACATACAATTTCCTCTGCTTTACCGCCCGGAGTGCTACGTTTCGCTTGGCTTGTATTTTTCTTACCCCCGATTGTTATATAAACTACCCCTTTACACCGTCTCGGTGACACTGGCAGCGTATTTGGAAACACTTCGGGTTACATAATGTTTGGACTGGAATAACTTGAGTTGATGGAGTATGGATGGAGTAAACATAACGGAAACTTATATAATAGAGTTACAATGGCCTGTGGGATTTTATGTGCGAAGGAAAAATGCTTTCCAAACGCTGATAGTAGGAAAACAAACGGCTTCTTTCCAGATATATGTTTTAGTGGAGTGTCTATCTTGGAGTTACAGATCTAACAAAACTGAATTTTGCAAAACTGAGCTTCTAATTTGTGGAGAGGCGCTACTAAATTACAGGCAGTTAAACTAAAACTGCGATAAACGAAGTTGAGAAAAAAAAACAATTATATTTAGAAACCCCCTCCAGTTAAAGTAAATGGTAAGTAAATTTGCAACAGCTGGAATATGGTTCATGTTTATGTTATAACGTGATTGCATAAAATAACCATACTATTTACTGAACTTTAATAGCCCATTAAACAATGTCTGCTGGAGACACTAATGGCTCGGACAATGGTAACAGTGCAGTGAAGTGTGCACTGTCACTGAAGTAGTGGATGCAATATGCAAATACCCGCCGCGCCTGCCCTTGACGGAAAGTGGAAACGCGCAACTGGACAACGTTAAAGATATATCGCATATAGCTGCACTAGCAAGCCGCCCCGACTTCACACGGATGCAATGTAGATATTCATACTAACAATCTTTATATATAAAACTCTTGAGTGATTGACTGACAGACAACGCACAGCCGAAACTGCTGAACGGCGTATATGTTCCTTGGGGAATGTAGGGGAGAACTAACAGAGGATTTTTGTAAATTCCACCCCGAAGGGAGTGAAATAGGGGGGTGAAGTTTAAAGGAATTCCTCGCGGGCGAAGCCTGCGGGCGGAAGCTAGTGGTTACTATATGTTTGTCCGACTGTCTGTCTGTTTGTCTGTCTGTCTATGTATCTGTCTGTGACGCTTTCACGGCTAAACCGCCTACTCAATTTGGTTGTTTACGTTATTTTTTGAGGACTGTAGGAAATATAGCCTATATTACTCGAAGATAATGTAGCATTCTAATGGTGAAAGAACAAACCGTGTTGACAACATTAATTAAAGATTACTAACGTGTTTAAATACGCAAATATTTTGGACAAAATGTAAAGAGTTTATCACTTGTAGGTGGTAGGGCCTAGAGATCACCCGGGGAAGTACCACCGCACGCCGCGGTACCTAGTAACATTCCTACCGTGTAATAATTGTTTTATGAACAATATTGTGTTCCGGATAGGAAGGTATGGAGCCGGTTACACTTTTTTAGAGGCGACCATCTCAGTCCTCAGGGGTAGCAACGCATCTGTGACCGAATTAGAACGAGACTCATTGAGTCTAGTTCTGGGTCGGTCACAGTTGTCATGGGCGGCAGCGGAAGGTGGTGCTGCATGCTCGTTTGCTATCTTAATTCCATTAAAAAAAAACCTTGTTAAAACGTTTATTAGCCACAACAAAGGTATTCAGGTGAGCGAAACCTTTTTAGTGTATAAATAAACAAAGTTGATTGTTTTGGTGTACACAAAGCGCCATAATACCGACCAAAGCTAGCTTTACAGTACTTTGCATAAACCAATCTTATTTTCCGCGAATAGATTTGCGACATAACTGGGATTACAGTTTTTGTATGTAACTAGTCTGACTGCGCGCCTGAACCGTATACGATGAAAAAATGTTTTAAAACTACCTGCTTGAAAACTACCTCCTTTCTTCTATGTCGGTTAAAAATTTAATACAAGGGTATTTTTTTGTATGTATTTTGAATATTTTCAGTTTTACTTTTAACTACTTATTCGCCGGCGATGGAACAAATCCACCGTGCTGGTACTTCGAAGCGCTTACCAACAAGCTCTACGGATTTCCACCCAATATCACTGTGTCAACAATTCTTCCGCGCGAACAAATTTCGCATACCATCCAGTTTGTTTTCAATATCGAAACCAGATACCTGGCTTTGTTTGAAGCCGAAGGAAATGCGACTGTTTGCGTAGCGACACATCGCGCAATACAAATATTTGCGCCAACTATTGCGTAGTGATGGCATTGTGATTGGATGGGTGGTGTGGGAGCCACGCACTAAATTCTACCATGTTATTGTTGATTATTAATTAAATGTTGGTACAATTTTATTGTTTGATTAAAGAGTTTTACAAGAAATAAAAATTTTACTGTGCGTATAAACTTCGTAATATCCTTAACATAGAAAAAACCGACATCAACATCGAGAAAATACTTACCTAACTTGTACATAAAATTACCGACTTCAAAGTCGAGATAACTCAAAAACCACTAGCCAGATGTCGCTCAAACTTATAAGGGACTACACGACCAACACCCAGTCAAAAGTTATGAGGTAATGAGCATAAATTAAATTCACAGTAGGTATTGAGAATAATTCAAAACTGACCATCAGATGTCGCTTTATTTTCATGGGACCAGATGGAAGTCGAAAATAATGTCGAATAATAAATAATTCGAAAGATAATGTTTCGAATGGCGAAAGAATTATCGAAATCTGGTAAAAATATTATTTTTTATACTTACGGTCATTTTGAAATTCCCTACTAAACAAGTATCTTATATACGGAACCTTAAATAAAAGAGGTACTCCGCAATCTGTCTATACTTATGTATGTCATAAAGTTATACTTATCTCTTGATCACAACCTACCTGAGATTTTCACAGAATGTGTTACGGTTATGCCCCAGTACCCACGGCAAGAAAACTACAATTATTGCTTTTTACCAAAAAAATAACCGACTTCAACCTCGATAAGCAGACATAACTCAAAAACTACTCGCCAGATGGTGCTTAATTCAACATGTAGGTGTAAAGTTCTCGTCACTACAAATTAATCAAGCTCAAACACTAGATAACTGCAGTAAATCGTTGAGGAGTTCCCTCGACTGTCTTTCGGCTTCATCAGATCGACTCCAGACCTTCAAGAAATTGTAGCGCTTTCATGTACTTATGAAAACATTAACAAACACACTAGTCGTCCCTACAACTTTCGAAAGTTGCCCTCGATTTCTCCGAGATGCCATCATCAGATCCTGGTGATCCTTTTAAAAGAACCCCACTGCGCATATCTACTTTACAACAAAAAAATAATTATCAAAATCGGCCCATAAACGACGAAAAAATCGCTGAACAAACATAAAAAAGCATATATACGGTCGAATTGAGAACCTCCTTCTTTTTTGAAGTCGGTTAAAAAACTAAAAAACTCAACTTGAAAATATTTTTCGCCTAACGCAATAGTTTGTCATTTGAGCGTTGCGACAATATCATTAATCTTCCAGATTTTAATTTAAAAATAAAACTTTAATGCACAAAATGCACCAAATGAAACAAAAGGAGAAAACTTTTCAGCCAACAAAGAAAATGAAAACAACTGGGGAAGATTGAAAAACACTACGAAATGAAGTCATCCCGTTCAGCAATATGAAGGCGCAATTCGTTTCAGTAAAAGGACAGGTCTTATAGTTTAAAAACAAAATGAGAAAATAAACCGTCATAATCAAAAACTCGTTGTTTCTACTGAAAGAGCACAGAAAGAACGACAAAGATTGTTTGCTCTAAATGTTATTTTATTTAAATTAAAGTAAAAAAGTAATTAGGACTATTAAAAAAACAGTCAAAACATATTTGTAATATCTATAATTTAATGGAATAGGTACTGTAAAGCTTGGATAAAGAAATCTGGTTAAAATAAATAATCTTGATTTAAGAGGCTTATTTATTACTGGCACTATATGTATTGGTCGACACGGAGATGTAGCATAATTCAATATTTATTTCATTGATGTGGATTTAAAACATCGTGTTATTAACATATCTCTACATCAAAGTCACGCTTCCACTAATTAAAAAAAAAGATAATTACACGTTACAAATATCCTGTAAGAATATTCTGTTACTTTAAAATTATTTGTAAAAAATTGTAATGAAATCATAACGAAGTTGTGAGAAATATTCGTTAAATGCTTTGGAAAATTTTATCCTTTAAAATAGTCTGTGGCGATCTGACAATCCTAGATAGTTGATTTCCACTCAACAATACGGAAGCACAATTCATTCCAGCACAAAGGAAGCTCATCTTATTTATAGATATTTATATGAAAAGTAAATTGAAGTTTACATTCCTTCCGTTGCAGGAGCGGAGAGGACGGATTGCGGGATATTCACGGAAATAAAGACCTGTTGTGTTGTTTCATAATGGCATATCTTTTTATTTTACAATCTTCTTCGTATAACCTATTACCTTAATTGTATGCAGGATTCAAAAAAAGAAGGAATTCTGAGAAAAGGCCTGGTATTTAATATCGCTGGCCAAAAATCGTCCAGGTAAAATCGAAGTCACAAAAATATATTCCTTCAAATTCAAATAGCCACGTCAAAAATAGTAAAAAGGGTAAACCACAACAGTTTTATAGCTGCAAAAACAACCAGCCTGGTTTAGAGTTTCTGATAAAAATAGCGTGTACGGCTTTCAATATTATGATGTTAGCAAAAAATAATAAACTACCACGCTCTGTAGAATAACAGTATTTTAGCACTTAACAGGTTTATTGTAAGCCAGTCTTAATGCAAGGGTTCTGGTCTCCTCTGACAACGCAAATAATTATTAGGTACAACTTAGAAAGGTACAAGCTATCTCCTCAAAACGCTGGCCAATTGAAGACTTAAAACACTTTTAAAAACATCGTTGAATAATTTGTGTATAAATAGATTTTGAAAAATTTTACTGGTGCAGCATGTTAGATTGCAGCCACAATTTATTAATTCTTTTTGATGGAATTAAGATAGCAAATGAGCATGTAGCACCACCCTTCCGCTGCCGCCATGACAATTGTGACCAACCTAGAACAAGACTCAATTTAGGGACTAGGATGGTTAGTCCAGATAGTCAATACCCTATATTTTTATATAGCTAGATAATATTGCATATTTTAATACTTAAATAATAACCTTATACTTTATTTAGTTACAACCTTTATACGAAGAACACCTCACAGTTTTGTAATACCAAGTTTCCAAGTGTCTTAAAAGATTTTTGTTAAAGCTTGCATGTATTCAAATTTGCATGTGCACAAGGTGTGTGGAAAGACCCATTTGTGCATTTTATAAGAACGCCACGTTTACGGGCGAAGTGTGAACAGCTACAAATATGGCGGCGCGATTGCCGCCCAAAATGGCTTTACTTTTTTCATAACCTACGCAGTCTCTCGGTGGCCATTGCGAGAGCGGTTCATTTTATTTATACAAAGAACAAACAACTGCCGTACAATATGTTAGTATACTGCGGATTTTGTTTAAAAAATAATGAGAAAATCTTCAATTTAAGTATACACTCTTTTTATATTAGGTAAGTTTCAGTTATTTGGTTTGGTTTAAAACACAAAAGAATTTTCTCATTTCAAAGACTAATATTTATTTGGAGATTTTCCTTAGTTACGTTAGTTACATGAGTTTGATAGTTTACTGTCTTTTGTTATTTAATTATAAGCGGAAACCAGCCCAAAATTTGCTCACTGAAATAATAACATTTGAGTAATAATAAAATTATTTATTATTGTATTATAATATTATGTGTTCAGCTTATAGGTTTGCGATTCTGGTCAGAACAAAGGTAAGTTTATATGACATACCTACAAAACACAATTGTTTAATAGGTCGTATTGTGATGTTTAAATTGTGTCTATAAAACCTAATGTCCAGCAAATGTTACTTTGTATAACAACAAATACTAAACAATACCTACAAAACAAATACAAAGTTGCAAAGGGTTATAGATTCCAAATCTAAGCGATGCCAAATGTTACTTTGTATACCAATAAATACTAAAAAATACAAAACAAAGACAAAGTTGCACACAAAGGGTTATAGGGTCCAATTAATGTTCTAAGCGACGCGACGGTGGTTGTATTTCATGGCTCCATCGCAAGTGCTAAACTGTCGCTACCATTTCATTATTTCCACGTCGCGACTTAACACCGTTGTTATTGTAACAACTTGTACTGTTTTCGCCCTTTTTGCGGCAATTCGCAATTTGTGGCTTCTGTTTCGATTCGTTGCCCGTAATTCGTGCGAAGACGATATTACTGAAGTTTGCTCGAATTGCTGCCGTAAATATTGTTAGAATGCTGCTTTTGGACCGGTTTCAATACATGGCGATAATTCAGCTGTTACAAAAATAATAACCTACTGTACTGCGGGACTGGAAATTGTTTTAATGTTCTATTTTGCGGGCTGGGCTTAGCTGATTGACTTTTATTGTGTACAGCTAATATATTTTTTTCTTTTGCATAAGTTTTGTCTTTTTTTATGGATTTGTGTAGCTATTTAATCAAAAAGGTCTTTTCTGTCTTATGGATTTCTATAGACACTAAAGGCATCACCGATGCGTTGAAAACTAAGTGAAAGCAATGGAGTAAGTTTCATTCATATCTAGTTTAACATTTTATCAGGTTTTAACTAGAAATGTATCTAGTAAGGAAAGTACTTGCTGTATCTAGTAAGGAAAGTACGTAACTTTAATTATGATAATGATGTGCTATGTGTCAATAGCACAATTCCCTTAGTATAAAAGTTCTTTGTTTAGCGATACCCAATCAGACATTTTATGATAATTATATACTCGTCCAACACTAGCATAATAAGTGATGTTTTATGTATTCCGATTCAGCATTAACATAGGAAAGCCACTGAAATAATACAAACGTAGACGAGGACTGTTCATTGCAGGGTTGCGGAAATAGTAATCCGTGTTGACAATGGAACATTATTTCCTGCGCAACTCTGCAATTATCTCGCGTGCGATCAACGCGCCGAATGACGAAGTCCGAACAGACACGTGGTGCGGACTTGGACATTAGCGGGGCGGTTAATAAATTATTCTCTTAATTATTAACCGACTTCAAAAAAAGGAGGGTCTCAATTCCATAATTTTATTTTAAGTGTTACATGGTAATTTTTAGAGTTGATATTGATATTTATTATATTGATATCTATAATTTATTTTTTAGTCCTGTAATTGTGCACCCTACCGATTTTTGCTTATTTACTTTTTCCTACCCAAAGGTTGTCTGGAAGAGATCGCTGCTTAGCGATAAGACCACCTTTTGCGAAATTTCTTTCCAGTATATATAATTATTATGTTGTAATGTCCTGTTTGTGCACAATAAAAAATATTTGTAGTGTATTGTATTGTATATTTTTTTTATATTCGAATGCTGGAGCTTGCCGTGTGATTATATTTAAAGGTCAACATCTGACACGTAGTTTTTAGTTATCTCTAATAATAAATATTTAATTGACTTCGACTACGTTGATGACGTTCTTCTTTTATTACTACAGAAGAGTTGTCATAAAAAGAACAGGTACATACTGAAAGAGATATTTTTAATTACAACCCTTACTTTAGAAACCAAACATTTTGTGAGGGTAAGTATTAGTAAGTTAGCATCTACATTACATTAATGTGATGGAATACCTAATAGAAGGCTATCGACCCAGCCAGAATCTGTTCATTGTGGTTATACCTATTAATACCAACTAAATTTATCCCGCTTACAACCCTCTGCGTAATAGAGCCATTGAATGCTATATGTGCGGAAACTTAATATCCAGCAGAGATTGAGTGCGATTGTGGTGACGTCACAGTAATATTACGCTAAGCTCCCCGGGAAGATTAAATGCATTCAAACACATCCTCACTCGTCTGAATTCACATTAAATGGGTACAATGGAGTACTTACTCATCAGTATTACCGGAACACATAAATGTAGTATTTAATTGGAGTAAGCGCTGGTCTACGTATTAGGTATTTTGATGTACATATTATTATACATCTATTATTTGGGTGTACGCCTATACGGAGCCTATGTATCTAATCTAAAATAATCTCCACTGTTCCTGCAGTCTATTGAACAAAGGAAGGAGCAAGTGACTCAGGTCTGTTCACTGGTATTTGATTTGACCAGCTGAATTAAATTACGAGTATATTGTCACGATGGTAAAAAGTATTTTAAACTTTTTGAACTTCATTTACCACTGACCAATTACCACCTCTTTAAAATAGATCTTGGTTTCAAGTCTGCTTATAATGTCGGAATGCTTATAATGCTTATAATATAAGTGCTGCTCTTATCGGAATTATTGTCAGATTTTCTATTAGTACGAAATGTAGTAAGCTATTCAAATGGCCTTAAACCAATCTTAAATGAGAAGAATAGAGCTCTTGGAATGTTTCATGATAAAATGTTTTTACCGCAGTGTCAAAGAGCCGGAAAAAGTGTGAGTCCCCATTCCTTCTTTTGAAACCAGAAACGTATTGTTATCATCTTTGTATCCATGGATACTTATAATCAGATGACTCCACTTAGTTTTTCGGCTGTTTGTTAATCTTCCTTTATTATTTATATTTTTTGAGTATTCATCTACCATAGTTCACGTTAGTCCTACTTAGATATGTGCTTTTAATATTACATCAAAGCTCTTGTCAGCTCATTAAATCCCTCTTAAAGCGGGCATTATAGTGTTTCCTTTGATCTGCTCGTGATTTTCTCATCTTGAACGTAAACCTTCGGACAAGGACTTAACGGGAAATGTCAGTCGAGTATTTGATGCACTTTTTACCAGAAGTTTGACCCTTTATTACATAATAGGTACTTAATTCATTTTGCTTTGTTTCGTGAAACCTTATCCCTTCTTTCGCGAGCGCGGCTTTTAATTTAACTTTGGTTTTAAGTTTTAATCCTTTAACGTGTCATAAAAAGGTATTTAGGTATATACAGTTTTATAAAATTGGTTATTTTGTGCTTTATTGTAAAGGTTATGGATCAGCTGCTTCGAATAGAACAAGCTGATGAGAAGGTTATGCCACTGTTATATGGTAGGTATTACTGTAAAAAAATTAATCGGAATGCCAGATTATAATGTAAAAAATTAAACAGAATGCACAATTTATTTTAACGTTAGTTTCATGGCATTTTTGTTATAAAAAGCTATTAAAGTTGTAGCAATTACATAATTATGAATACAATATCATCATTATAATTATCATCAAAACCTACAACTGTCCTATCCATCCCTCCAATCTTTAAAAATACACTGTTGGTCATGGGCCTCTCCTAACTGGCGCAAAACTTGCCGGTCCAGAGGCTTCTGAAGTTTTCCCATACAATGGATGCCATAGACAACAAGCAAACACAAAGACAGACACGCAGGCCGAAGATAGATTTTTAAATTCATCTCTCTTTCCATCTTGTCGAGATTTAAAACTAGAACCGTTCGAGCTGTGGTCTGGCATGATAAAAAATGCGCCATACATATAGGACCTTCAATGAAACACGTTGGAAAAGTAGAAATGCGGGTAAGGCCAATATCTACGTAAAAGGTAATTTTAAATCAAAATGTCGCTGTTTTTGTAACATAAGGTTCACTTTCGTTTGAATTTCTGCTTCATTTTCGTTTGGATTGATGCTTTATTTGTAAATAAACTATGCAATGAACAAAATAGTAAGTGGTTATAGTGCTATACATATTAATATCAACAGTCCAGGAACTAACTTCAAAAGGAGCTGCTATACTGCCTTAGCGAACGCTATAAGTGCTGTAAATGCCTACTTATAATATAACTACTATATAAGCTATACGTATTTATGCACTGCACACTGTACTAGGGGCGATAGGGTACGTTTTACAGGTAAAACGCTTCGCTCCGAAAATAGTTAAAATATTATCTATTAGATAATATATGTAAGTCCGAGTAATTTCAGTTCAAGACGAAGCAGAGTTTCTAGCCCTTCAGTGACTATCTCGGGGTCTGATGCCGAGCCTTTAGTTTAAAAGATTTTTTTGTTCGCAATATAAAACTATCATCGATAGATAACAATACCAATCTATCATCGACCATCCATCCATCCATTTGTTTGTCTTTTTTTGTTAACAGCCTAATAACGAGCACACGAGCCACCTGATGGTAAGTGGTGACCGTCGCCTGTGAACATAAGTACCTACTCTAAATTTCCATTTAGACCAAATTCTTAAGTGGACAAAGCTAGTTAATTTATATAAGCCATTAAATAATATTTTACAAACCTTGCAACTGCACACCTGAATTCCCTGAGGTTACAGCCAGCCTTAATTTATGTCACGCAGAGACGTCCTTGAAGCTTGCACCTCGGACCGATATTTATTATGTTGGAAGCAGTTTACACTTTGATAAATAGTTTGTGCTACTTTTGGAGAAAACGTTACGAAGTTTATATGATACATTTCAGTGAAATAAATATAGTTATCTAAATCACATTGGTTTAGCCGATACTGAAATCTAGAATTCTAAAAAATATTGTTTTGAATTCGATTGCAATATTAATAGCCTTTATCATATACGAGTATCTTTAAATTTATTAAAAAAAAATATTCTAACAATCAAAAAACTTCATTTTATCCTGCGGAATTTAATAAACCGATAAACAAAGTATCCCAAATTATAAATGGTCAACGTGCAGAGTAAAAAACAGCAATATTTTCTGTAGTCTTCCTTTTACAGGTAACTTCAATACACGGTGTGTATCGCGTAGGTTTGTACTCCGTACTGTACTGTGTGTTAAATTATGTGTAGTTAGTAGATAGATCTTCAGAACTCCGGCAGAACTGAATGAAACAAAGCCTCTAAACAATAGTGCTCGGTTGTCGAATGACTCCCCATAGATCTCGCACGAAGGAAGTACAAACTCCTAGTCATTGTACAGTAACTTTTAAGTGTTACTGATATCAAGGGTTACGAAAACCATTTAACACTACCGAAACTATTGTTTTAGACACTTTACTTACCTGTCGTAAAATATTATACTTTTATCAGATGATCAGAATACTGGACTAGAAAGAAGACGGATTAAAGACGATTGCATGTGGCAGAGATGAGAATGTTGAGGTGGATGTGTAGAGTAGCGACAGTGGATAAAGTAAGAAATAAGTAGGTATATTAGAGAGGAAGTACGAAAGTAGCAGAAGTGACGGAAAAAATTGAAAGGAGGCCCAATGACACAAGAAATGATGGCTAATAGCAAAGAATGGAAGATAAAAACATGCGTTCCAAATAAAATTAGAAAACGGAAAGAAGATGATGATGGTTACTTAAATTTTTGCCATGTATGTACCTACGATCAAGCTAGAAAGAGAAAAATGCGAATTCTGAGCCCAATAACTTGGCTTCGTTCAGAAACAGTTTTCGTATTAAAGTGCGAATAAAACATCGATAAGTTTTAAAGGCACTTGCGTGCAATTGAACCGCGGCGTGTGAAATCCCTCAACGTCAGCCTCTAATCGTTTGCTGTCAACACCTTCGTTAAATAAAAAGCGATAACACAAGCAGCTTTAATCCCGGAAAGTGTTGCTCTCCGTATTATTGCTACCCTGGCAAGGCGGGGTACACACGAGCTATTATCTCCATTGAAACTGTGTGCGCTCAACGCTACATAATTAATTGCGTGCCTCTTGACCTGTCCTGTGCGGCGAGGCGGCGACGGTGAAACGAGATAACTGACTGTGTTTTGATGAAATTATTTCTAACAGAATAATTTATTTAGTTTGATTTAATGTCGATGGCATATGGTACTATGGTTTCCATTCCGGACTGATTTTTTTTTTGGTTTAGATATAAATGACTTTTAATTTCTGTTCTCGGTTTGATGAGTGTTCTTGTGAATGTGTTTTCTATGGCACGCTAAGCATAGATAATCGTAGAGCGGGGCTGTGAGTGTGTAGTGTGATTTATATTATTTTTTATCCTTGTACTAATTGAAGAATCTATGATGTTTACGTGTATAATTTGGTTTACTTAACTCTTTATTTGTTTGAAATGCTATTGGATCCCAGTGGCCTTTAAAAATGTAGTTTTCTTTAGTTCCTCCGCAAGGTAACTAAACGGAATATTTTCTTCTGCGAGGCAAGTAAACGTAATATTACCTGAGACTTAAAGAGACAGGACGCCTCTTACACCTTGAAATAAAATTATCGCTGTAAGTGTAAAACAACTGTTTATATTACAGTGCTGTACCTGAATATTCTGAATGTTTTGAACCGAGGGAGGCGCAGCTCCAATTTCGAAGCCTTTAAAGCTCTCTTTTGTAGTAAATGAGCGTTTATACAGCCATTTTAGAACCGTCACTAAAACTTTACGACAGAACATGATTACACTTTGACGACTTGAAAAGAAATCGGAAGACTCAATGGTACGTTCGACTCTGATTTGAAATGTAATGCATCGGTTTTATGGCTTTCTAATGTTTCAACTTTAGTACATTCCTAGCATTATACCTATTTTATGTCGTTTATTCCCACTTGATGTGACAAGTCGACAAACCAATGGCCGAATGACCTGATAAAAAGTGCTTAACGCGTTGTCGATCAAAAATTAAAGGGGGGGTCCTATGTTACTCCCTACCATGGACCCTCTATAGAAACGATACAAAGACGACTTAATACTTAAGGTAAATTATAATTATCGAGAAACTATATTTAAACGCATTGGATCACATAACCATGATTTTTGAATTTTTGTTTATTTGTTTTTTCTTTTTATCTGATGTATCGCTTAAGTTTCGGGTAACAACTTTTGTTTTATTTTGACTTGTTCAAAAATAACGATATATTTATTCAAAGAATCCCTTAACATTTTCCTTTATATAGGTTTTATGAAGCAAAGCATAAGTGATTAAAAAAATCTTTGATCTCGTTAAAAATGTCGTTCAAAGTATGCACAAACAACATTGTAACGGAGTCGAATGGAATCCAAGGATTGGGTACCGAGGGTATTTGCTCGCTAAATACCTGGCTTCAAAGCTGCGAGTATTCGGAATTCCTGCGGTCAATTCCCGTCACAATATCCGAGCCGCAAACTGCCCGTCATACCACAGAGATGCCCTCATCGAACGGTATTTTAGATTGGCATAACTTAACTGTCATACTATCGTATTTTTATACTTTAGTATATAGAAAAAAGGGAAGGCGTTGCGAATATACACAAGGAAACTGTAGAAACCAATTTAATAAAGATTTGTACAATGAGAAAATTCAGATAGTAATGACAGAGATGTTATATCGTTTCCATGGGATCCTAAATTAAACCTAGGGTTGACTCTATACAATATTAACAATTTACAAGTGCAGGGTTGTATCTCCTACAAGTATATTTTGCTCTTGGACATTAAGATCGCTTACAACTGAATAATAGCCCACTAATAAAGAACACAGGTCTCGAATCGTAACCGCGGATGTCGAAAGCATACTCCACCACGCTGATCCAGTGCGGATTGGTGGAGAGATTGGACAACCTCTCAGGCCTACCGAAGGCCGATATGACTTAATGACTGCAACCTAACCAACCTAAATAACAATAACAACGATTGTTATAAGCCTTCCGAAGCATTACTGCTAAAACTCCAGATTGTTGCCCATCTAGTGAATAAAGCAGCGAGCTCTCGTTAGTCAAACCTCACCTGTTTTCCAGTACGGTAGCTAAATAAGGTTTCTGTCATGAGGTACTTAAAATTCGCTTTGTGACCGCGTTGTGTATCTGCGTTGTAATTATGCTCAAAGGACTCGGCAACTTAAATTTCTTTTGCGAGACGTGAGCTAACTTAATGGGCAAATAAAAAGTTAATTTTGGCCTCTGCCTCTACTAAATGTAAAATAAATAAGCTATTGTTGTGCATGTACGTTAACTAGCTTCTATATGTCTTTGTTGTTGGGTACTTCGATATTTTATATAATTCTTTTGGTTTACGATGATTTTGCACAGATTATATCTGTATATTCTGTAAAATATATTCTGATTACCTCACAGTTTTTAAAGAGAGTAGGTATGCTGGCGGCTTCCGTCGATCCTAAGTGAATGCCCGACACCTGTCGCGGCCGGTAAGTGGATGGCTCTTGTCGATATATCGCTCGATATTTCTTCCTATTCGAGGTGGCAGCAAAATAGCGCGCAAATATGAATAGGCCTTAAGTTCGGAAGATTCATTTTGTGAATCTTCTACGTATTTCCAGTCCAAAAGGCTGAAAATTTCCTTAATAAAATTAGGCTTGCTTCTAAAGGATTCTCAGACAAGACTTAAAAATGCTATCGGAAGGTTTAAACAGAAGAAATATCGAATAGTGTTCGGGTGAACAGGGGTGTGGCAACAGCTTCATCTATTACGGCCAGTTGGATAGAGTGGGCCAAATTTACCGCACGCCTTTGCCGGGTTGCCCATTATATGTTATAATCGCTGCTCAACTCGTTGTATATTTTGTGACAAATTATGAGGTTGACTGGCCATTATGGCTGCTTCATTTATTAGCATTTATTTAATATCTATATCGAATTGTATAATGACTTATAACGAAGACTATATTTAAGCCTAGCTTCGCTAGCTATATCTATATCTCTTAAGCGGAACCATGGTGAAGGGAATTCGGTCGTATGTTAACTGTCAGTTAGTAACGAAGGAGTTTTAAGCGCTTTGCCCACGGAGCAACTCTTGCAACAACTGGCAACTGGCAACCAACTGGCAACTAGCTGTTTACATATATTTCAATTGGAATGCGCACACAGCAACTCGAGTTTCGAGTTCTGGCTATCATCAACAGTTTTCAGTTGCCGCAACTAGCAACTGTTAAATATTATACCGGTTTTTAAAGTTTCCGGTTTCCGCAACTGTCAATCGCAAATCAATCAATCAAGTTGCTCACAAATTACTATAAAATTGCCGCAACCGTAAACGTTGTAGCAACTATCAACTTTTACAGGAAACTTTAAAAAAGTTGATAGTTGCCTCAACTTTAGTTGCTCCGTGGGCAAAGCCTTATATCGATATCGTATTGATTTCAAGTACCTAATTAAAAATCATACCTATTAGTTTTAAAATCGATTACCTACTAGAAATAAATGCCCAATACATAGCACAGGTAGCTAGCTCCTCACAACTGAGGAGGCCTAACGCATATTCCATCACGCTGTTTCAATACGGACTGGTGGAGATTATGAAAGAAGATAATGAGGGAAAACAATAAGAAAATAACGAATTTGTTGGAGGGTCAAAGAAGGTGGTATCAAGATGAGCTCTAAACCATCGTGTAATTTTTCTCATTTAGTTTATTCATCCATGTACATCAATATAAGTTAATAAAAACGAACTTCTATGAGTAAAACATAAACGTATTTTCTGAATAGAAGTTTCCTTTTTACGCTTCTTTATCCTCTGCTACAAGTAGTTATTATGGGATCCAAAATTTGAACAAAACATAATATTACTTGGCACTTATTGTCCCGAGTCAGCCAAACCGAACCAAGTATTTTGGTCATAAAAACTTTTTTCATTATCCCGGTGTATAGGGCTTATTGAAAGTAACGATGTCGCGGGGCCTTCTGTTTCCGATAAACTCGCTTTTACCGCTGATCTGTCTGAGATATTTAAGTTATAAAAATACTCCACACTCTAGTAGCCCACACCAGGATCACCCATATCGTAAGTGTCATGAACAAATGGCCGGAAACGGCTAAGCTGCCTTGTAAGAAAAAGAAGACAATCTCCATATACCTAACGTTTATCTAAGTACAGAGACGTAACGAAGTAGGTAATCGTAATATCCTGTCTAGCAAGTACTGGGCCCTAAAACAGACAACCGGACGATATTACTAATGACTGCGATGAAACTTCGTAAATCTTTCCAGATAAAAATATTCAGAGAGGAATTTTGTTGAGCTTGCTCCATCAATTACTCATTTTGTGTAATATAACAAAAACTAGGGTCGTCCGAAATGATTTACTGAACTCTATTGTAACGGGTGAGCTTTTAAAACAGGATTTTTTTCTCCTTTATTATCCCTTTTCGTTTCAAGTCGCCAAATTACTGAGCCTCGTAATTGGCCAAATGATATATAAGAGAGTTGCAATCAAATATTTTAAATTTTAAAGAAAAGGACACAAATATAAAAATTATGTTTTATTACTATTCGTGTAAATACACAATTACAATTATTGTACAATACTAAAATTACTAATAAGTGGAATGACAACTTTTTTATATTTTTTTCTGTATTATAGTATTTATAACTAGTGATACTTATGTGTTGTATTCAAATTAGTAGGTATGTGTTTTTGGCTAGTAATTTTATATTTCTTGATATTCATTTTAATAGCAGAAAGTTTATTTCAAAGAACAAATACTCCATTTAGCCCTTTTTAACAGTATCTTGAGAATTGATTCGAACGGTATTTACATTATCTCTTTTCAAATTTCCCTGAATATGAGAAATATTTTCAGATTCATAAAATGACGAGGGCAGTTCGACATTTTTGGTTTCAGGTAAAACGTAACAAAGAAGCGCACCGATCACAGCCATTAAACCGTAAATAACGCCAGATATTGTCTCTGATAGATCATTGACTAGTGGAGCAGTAATCTGACCAATTCGCGAAACAACCGAAAGAAATCCAAGTACGGAGTTCCTGACCGATGTAGGAAATAACTCAACACTATACAGAAAAACGGTAATGAAAGACATAAAAAAGAAACAATTGCAAATGCTAGCTATAAAAACCCTAAATAATTGCAAATGTTTTGGAATACAGATGACCATTGTCATAAAAATGCCCGAAAGAAAGGTCGTTCCCATTAAAAATGTTCTTCTAGGCAATAATTTTAGTAAAAATATTGAGGTTATGGTTCCAGGTAAAAGCAGAAATCCAGATAAAGAAACGTTTATATGAATATTTCCACTCATTTGTCCAATGTACTGAGATACACCGTAGTAGCCTAGCCCACATAGGAAATATATTACTGACATACATCCAAGATTAAAACTTAACTTTTTATGTTTGAAAATTTGCCAAAATGAAACTCTTTTGCCTGATCTGTTCTTATGGCTTGAGAGGTAGCTGTCTATTTCTTCTCTGATGTTTTCATACGATCTTCCATTACTGAAAGTTTACCAGACAAGACGTAAATACATTTGAATAAATATCCTATGTCTTTATAAAATATTAATATGATAAATTTAAAAAAATTCAGTTTTTGCTTACACTCATTAATCTACTATACTGAAATGTACGGAGGCACGAAATATTTTTTGAATAACTTCATCATAACTTTTTGTAGTGCTTGGAAAGCGTTAAGTGAGTCTAAAATCTCCATTAATCTTTATTTAAAAGAAACTCGTACCGTCGAAAACATTCCATTTATATTTTTTGGTGCTAAGAGTATCATTTTTAAAAAATACTTACAATCTTCCAAATCTATTCACAACCTCAACTACTTCATCAATACGGCCATTATCCATGAGCCACTTCGGAGACTCCATTATCAGCCATTGTGAAGCAACAAAAAAGAACACAGGGATTGACAGAGCGATCTGGAATTCATCACAATTTCTCAATAAGTACGATATGCCTGGTAAAGTCATATGGCTTAAGTTTATTGGCAGATGGTACAGTGCGGTAATAATTTCTCTGTCTCCCACTCCGCAATACTCAATGCAAAGAACGTAACATGTGACGATGGCACCACCTGCTCCAAAGCCTTCGAGGCAACGCATTAATATAAAGGAAGGAACAGAGGGCATGCCGCTAACGAGACAACCAAATGTTGCCAAGATGAAGCAGGATAGAGAATACATTGGACGACGACCGTACCTGGAAAGAAAATGTTGTGTTATTTTGTGATGAAATGCCATAAACTATTCATAGTCGTGAAACAAAAGTGGTTTTCTATGTGCTCAAATAATATCTCCTTTGATTCCCCTAAATAACATTTCCGACTTTGTTGTTAAAATGACATGAGCGTTATACAATATTACTGTTGCTATAAAAAAGGATTTTTTAGTGCCGTCAATACAGGTTTTTTATATTCCTGGTCAGACTTTAATTAAATTTCTGTGTATTGGTCTCCGATGACTTTTATACATACCAAAAAAAGTTTGAAATAAATTTTTGTAATGAGTAAACAAAATGAGAAGGATCTACAAAACTCGCATAATGTTCGTGTTTTCAAGTAAAACAAATGCTATTAGCTACCGTTATTTCAACATTCCTTTACTAAGTTCACAATATTTTGCAAAGAATAGCTTATAAATTTCGTATCTTTAGTATTTATACGTTGTTTATTGGTCTGAGGTTTGGACTAGACAAAAATAATATGGAGAGTACAGAAGAGTAGAGTAGGTACCCCATTTTCGTGTACCTATGTAGTAGTTATTACTATTGGTACCTGAGTGTAAAAATGTCAATGTCAAAATTTAAATCTGAATTGAAACTGCATTATTAAACACAATAATTCCAAAAGTATACCATGAAATATTGAACAATGACAACATTCACAAAATAACTAAATTCACTCACTTATCCGACAGAAATCCCAGTATTAAAGCTCCGAGTAACATTCCTACGTATTCAGATATTTGTGAGAAACTTATCAACCAATTAGATCCACAAAGTATCTCAAACTTTGTTTGGATCGTCTTCGTGAATACCGACGTATCCCACACAGGTTTGTCACATGGGCACTTATTCTTGGTCGAGTTGCTAGAATCCTTGTCACCGCAGTAGAAGTCCAGTGGAGGAGAAAGAAAGATTATACTGAGCACATGCCAGAAGATTGGTAACAAGCTGGTGAAAAGAATGAAGAACATAAAATAGTGATATCGAGTGATAACATCGAAGTGTTTTTCAATTGGATTTTCAAGCTTTGTGACATGTTTGGTCATGATAAATTTTGATAATGATTGCCGTCAGTCATGTTATCTAGTTGGTTCGGTAAACTGAATTAAAGCATTGAAAAATGCGCTGTCTTTTAGCATTTTGTATACATTTTGCTGCTTTACCATAAAAATGAAATGACATTACATTTCTCAGACCAATAAACTATAGACGGCGTGCCGTGAACAAAAGCGTGAAGCCGGCAAAAAGTACGCCTCGCCTTGTAATACACACGGCGGCACTCACACCAAAACGACTTTTGTGTTCTAAATAGTAAAAAATGAATGAAGCTTTGTGTTCCAAAAAATAAAGTTTAAATTTGTTCTAGTTCAAACTGTCAACATAGGGTATTCTATTGGTTCCGATGTGTATTTTAGACACAGTTTTGCCGGCTTCACGCTTTTGTTCACGGAACGACGTCTATAGGTTATTGGTCTGAGTTACATTTAATGAAATTAATAATTGAAATGTCGTCGACATAATAATATCATCGGGCACGTTCCAGTCAGCGATCACAATGCTCAAAACAATCATTTTTTGCGTTCTCGTTGATTTTCAGGATCGCTCGATGTACGGTAATGACGTTATTCTAATCTATTGATGTGTATCGTTAGAAATTACTTAATGATCTTTAAGTTCCTGCTTTATTTTTTGATTTTGTAATTAACGCTGAAATCTGTTCGATTCGCAAGTCCTTCATTCGAAAGTGATCGTTTTGAGGGTTGATCTTTTACCTTTATTGGGCGTTAAATTGCAGTTCAAATAAATATCAATATTAATTTTTATATAATTAAATATTATGGTTTTTAATTATCACTTGACTATTCTTGAAGATAGACTGCTCACCGGCTAGTAACGCTGTTTGTCACTAAGCGGAGACATTTGATAGGCTCCACCTTAATCTTATACCTTCTTCGCCTCGGCACTCTTGTGCTCACCTTAGCTTAGCTTACCTGACCACACCTCTTCAGAGTTCTTATTAATCCCACTGTTTGCAGTTCTTAGTAAAGCCGATTTTGTCCTCGGGTGCCTCAAATCTTAATATACATAAAACTCTTGCGTTACTGGTGATTGACTGACAGACAACGCACAGCCTAAACTACTGAACGGAAGAAGCTGAAATTTGGATGTATGTTCCTTGGGGCGTGTAGGGGAGCACTAAGAGAGAATTTTTGGAAATTCCACCCCGAAGGGGGTGAAACAGGGGGGTGAAGTTTAAACGAATTCCACGCGGGCGAAGCCTGCGGGCAGAAGCTAGTCGATACTAATTGACTTCCTAAGTAAATGTCAAACCGTTAATGGAGGCATTATATTTAACATCTCGATCGCCTTAAACATTCAGTTTAACAGTTTTTCGCTCAGAAAAACAAAAACGATTTTGCGGCGCTTTCTTATGAAAGCCTCTTAAATAATAAAAGTTTATAATGCGGCAAACAACTTTAGCGCTCAAACTTGTTTCAGCCTTGCTTGTCTGCTACACTATTATTATAATTTAAATACATAATTTTATTTTTATAAAACTTACGAACAGGCGAATAAACGAGTCGCCTGATGATGAACGATTGGCCATTCTTACCCATGAACCACAAACACCAAAAATTATCGGTCAAAAAAGGAAAATAAGTGACAATAGTTTATTTACTCACGGAATAACTACACGTCATAACATCTTCCCAGAAAATTAAGTATTTAGGTCCTGGGTTTAACTCCCAGCGAGATGGAAAATAAAATGATGAGTTAACATTTCCTTGAATGTGTGTATGTGCGTTCATGTCTTTTTGTGTTACATTTGGTGAACAAGAAATTAGATTAATTGGGTATGAATGTGTAGCTTTATGTATTCTTAAGTAATAGTTATTCTTTAATTATAAACTTATGCGCGTAATTTTAAAGTTCTTACATTTTTTCATTCATTATTTATCAGTCTTGTGTGATTTCATCACAAGTAGTTAGTTTGTCAGAATATGGGGTTTCCACATCAATATGATTGTATGAGTTTAAGAAAATGCATCACGAAGAGATATGGGCCTTCGAATGATGGATGCAGTTTCTTATGTGTGTGATCAAATAAATATAGAAATTCAAAAACAAATACTTAAGTTATCTTTAGACTATATTAATAAAGTCTGTATTATAAAGATGTATTTTTTATTGTTGGTTGGTCAGATTGTTCTTTCACATTGCCTTCAACCCCTTATGGCTTACTACTGAGCATGGGTCTCTCCGTCCTCATAACTCCTCACAATTGTTTAACCGAAGAGACTTAGAGAACACATGCCACCACGCTTCTCTAGTACAGATTGGTGGAGTCTTAGGCCATCTCAATACGTATGTTATAAGTAAATTCGGAGAGTTTGTGTTTTTTTATCGTGCCAGAAAGCTGATCAATGTGAAAAAAACCATAATAAAAGGTCGATAAATAAAAGCACCTTTACCCCCTTGCTACCCTGCGAACGAAGCGACAGATAAAACTAGCCATTATATAAATGAGAACGTGAATACAAAACACTTTTGTAAAGAAAACTAAAATTCACTTATGCTATTCTATTTAGAGAATATTCCCATTGTGTTCGGAATACGATACCGCGTGAAATGTTTATCAGGGGACGCTTCGTGTAGAGTCGACGTCTTTAAAGGAGCTGGAAAAATATATTTGTTTGTTTTCGGAACTGTGTCAAATGCATGTTTTTTTCTGGGCATTCATGTATTCTCGTATAATTTCTTGTTTTGAGATTTCCATAAAGCTACAACCCACTAATGGCCCACTACTGAGCACGGGTCTCTCCTCATTACTGAGGAGGCCTAGAGCATACTCCACCACGCTGCTCCAATGCGGGTTGGTGGAGAGATTTCCATACTATCGTGCAACTCACTATCGTAAGCTTCGCATATTATGAATAGATGCTAGATACAAGATTTTAAAACATCCGAAAAGTAAAGAAGGACGATACTTTAAATAATAAAATCGTCAACATTATTAGCGAGATGTATTACAAAGCATAAAGCAAATAGCTACCTATGTACCTATATATTTCGCTTGTATTCTATTCGTACGCTCTTGATGACCATTAATTTATTTGTCAAGGAATGGTAGTGAATTAAATGAAGAAATATTTATTTGTCGTACCTAATTGTAAAGATAAAAATAAAATAAAAAATACTTCCTTTAAATCTATAACACAGTTATATCCGTTAAAGTACTCTACTATGTGACTCTATGTCTGTACTGTCTATTCAATATAAAGCTGAAGAGTTTGTTTATTTGTTCGTCTGAACGGGCTAATCTTAGGAACTACTGTTGTGAATTGAAAAATTGTCTTTGTGTGGGAAAGTCCATTAATCGAGAAAGGCTTCAAGCTATATAACATCATGCTTCGACCAATAAGAGCGGAGCTATGATTAAACATGTTGGAAAAATAATAAAACATTTAAGTTTTTCGAAGCGAAGCCAGGGCGTTCACTTATTTAAATTAAAATGAATTAGATTTAACATTAATTCACCCTCTGGGATAAATAAATTATTACATATTACTTATTTATTTATCATCCAAATACTTTTATAAAACTGAAACCTCTACAGATATTTACTTCGTCTCAGAGTAAAACATTTTCTTTTCTATGTACCTATCATTTGCAATAAAACGCAATGAATATAATATAACAAGATCATGCCACTCTAAAGAAATATTTAGAGGGCGCTGCAAGAAAAACTTTTAAAGATAGCAAAGTATTAGCTACGGCTGCAAAATATTAAATATTTCAAGTAATACGTACAATATATTTGGCGTACCGGCTCGTACATCATTAACCATCATATGGAGCTGACGATTCACTCACGTTCTCATGTTTACGTTATTAATCTTGTTCGTACGCTTTACGCTACTTATAAAGGACCGTACCCACGCGATAAATATTACAGACAATTCATTCCTGGCTCCTATGCAATATACTTAGTTACCTGCTACATGTAATCGTGTATAAATATAGTAAATGTAGATATGTAAAATACGCACAGGATTCATAATCATTAGATGGTCAAAACTGTTAATCTAAATTTATTTATAGTCATAGAAACAAACATGGTAAATTTATGTGTGTGTGAATTGAGTGATCACCCTCAATAAAATTAATAACATAAGCTAGTATAATCACTCAATCCACAAAATAAAATTTACATCCAACTCAGAGCTCATCCATATACGCACACTAGTAAACCCGCCCTCGCTTCGCTTCGGGCAACCAGTCCCTTCAAAAATCTCTATAAATTTTAACAAATTATGTTATTCCGATGTCTAGGCTATATTACTGCAAAGTTTCATGAAAATCCATTCAGTAGTTTTTGCGTGAAAGAGCAACAAACACACACACACACACACATCCTTACAAACTTTCGCATTTATAATATTATATTAAGTAGGATATACTGCGTTCGTGTTCGATATAATATGGGATTCGCTTTGATTGCATCCCAGTCAAATGTCAGGATTAAGGTACATTGGAGATTGACAGCGAGAATTTAAAACGCCGTAAGTAATTTTATTTACGAGCGAAATCAAATTATGAGAACAGGTAATAAATTTGTTTTGGGGAGCGGTACTTACTTCCATATTCTCGACGACTCGGGTACATTGACTACAATATGAGTTAAGAGATCGTTTGAATAGAGTACATACATTGAAATATAATTTTCGTATTAAGTAGTCTATAAAATTTTATTAGCAGGGTTCCGCCGGTGAGCAACCTCCTTAACCTCCCATATATTATACATTATGTGTTTTTTCACTCTTGCCATGAATATTGTAATCAGCAAACATACGCCTGAGCACTTTTCATCAGAGATTAATAGATCATACATCAGCTCCATTTGAGATATACTCGCCGACCGGGAAGTTTTTAACATCGTAACATTATCATGAAGTATTTATTTTACTTTGTATAATTATAATATTGAGAACAGGTTTTCACATTTTGTTAATGTAATACGGTTGTACTGTTTCACATTTTGATAATGTAATGTAAATGATATATGATGTAAATGATACATTTTGTAAATGTGTGTAATGTTACCATTTAATGTTATTACTATTACTGTAACCCGTTCCTACTTTCATCCAACGCTCGGATTTGGACAGTAGGTAAGCTTTGGTAATACCTTTAATGCTGGGGAAATCCATGGCTTAAATGCCATTCATTGAATTATCTGTTCTTTTGTCGATTTCGTAATTTGAATTATGAACAGTGTATGTGAATAAACTTTAAGAAAAAAATTAATAAGTAAGTACTTCTACCTAAAGGATAATTGGAAATAAAAAAAGTTCTGAAAAATACCGGAATAAAGAATGATTTCAAATACATATTCAGTGATATCCCACTTAACATAGTTCGTCACGGTGGCATCATCGTGACGAACTGACAGTGGCACATTATGGCGGCTGTTTTCTGTTGACCATTTTGATTTTTTATTACTGCACTGTCTTTCGTCCACTACTGTGCACGGTTCTCTCCCTTATGCCACTACTGAGCACGTGCCTCTCCTTTGGGCCACTACTGAGCAGCTGAGCACGGATCTCTCCTTTAGGCCACTACTGAGCATAGGTCTCTCCTTTGGGCCACTAATGAGCATGGGTCTCTTCTCATCGTTGAGGAGGCCTAGAAAATAGTCTACGATGCTGCTACAGTAAGGATTGGTAGAGGGGTTAGTGACCAATTAATTGTATTTTTCATAATTCTTATCAAGGTAACGAAGCTGATTATTTTAAGCACAAAATAACAATTTGTGTAAATGTTCCTTCCACTTCCTACTGATCCTGTTTCGCGCAGTTGTTGCAGTGGAGGTATAATATTACTCCACTACGTTACATAATGACGTCACAAAAGATGAGCTCGCAGCTTTTCATCTTGTGCTTCATGTTACAAATAATATTTAATGGCTTATGTACCCATTTTAAATCGTTATAAGTATGTATCAGTAAAATAAACCTCTTTTGTTATTTGCATGTAAAACGTGCTCTTAGGTATGTATTGATAATGGTAACTAGTAAAATATGTAATATTACACTAATTCTGTAAACATGTACTGTATATTAAAATACTCGTAAATTGAAGTTCTTTCTCAATCTCTACTGTAATTTTAAGGAAGAATAAAGTTTTCAAACCCAATTTAAAATCTTGGATGTTCTCAAGACCTTTATATGTTGACGGAGGTCACTCATTATTCGCTCATCAAGTGGTAAACTTTAAGATAATATAGTACATACTAGCTTTTGCCAGCGGCTTCGCCCGCGTGAATTTCATTTAAACTTCACCCCTTTATTTCACCCACTTAAGTGTCATAAACGTAAGAGTAGATAAAATATAGGTATACTTAATCAGAAAGATTCGAACTGCTAAGCTATCGGGAGTTACACGTGTTATTGTGAGTCAACCATAAAAGATAGACATATGCTGTCGTGGAATATTTTTTATATAATTTTAACCCTCTGCAACTGAGGTGAAATAGTAGTAGAGATTCGACTGAGGTGGAGTCTGTCAGACGTCAGTTTTAAAATGAAAATACTGTGGAAATATTTGTTGATATTAAGTTACTTATATTTTAAAAATGTTTTATGTTTTATATAGTACTTGATTATAAAAATATGTTAGGAATAAAATTAAAATTCTATGAATTATATCACGTATTTTATTGAGATCAAAATTTCAGACTTACTGTAACGAACTAAACAAATACAATTTTTTTTTCTATAACATAAAAAAAATTCAAAAACTTAACATTTATTCTGCTTTTTTATATTATAATAAACTAATATAAAAAAAAATATTGAGATCGTATGATACATTTAGGCACAAAACAGTCTTAAAGTTGAGCATATTTTTATATATCAAATTTGCAATCCTGACAAATCTGAGATGAACACTGCAGGCAAATATGCTTCTTACAGGCACAACAGGTGAACCTTGTCTGTCTTTTTAATTTACTAGGGCAAATACTGCACAGTTTTCTTGATGTTGGTCCAGGTTCTGGTGATGGTTCACGCTGAGAAGGCATATCCTTACCCAATACTCTTTTGATGGTTAGACGCAACTCTCTTGGCAGTCTATTGTTATAAACGCGCTCTTTCAGACTAGGCAGAACCAATTCTCTAGCTAAAGACAGTAAGAAGTCCACTCTCCTCAGTTTAGCACCTGGACAACTTTGGTACAAAATAAAAGAATTCACTCCTGCTAGATCCAGGATTCTATAAAATATAACCATAGGCCAACGACGTGTCTTGCGACTGCACGAATATATCGAACATTTCTTGTCGATGTCGTCGACTCCACCTTTGGCGTGATTGTAATCTACACTCATAGTCGGTTTTTTTATTTGTTCATTGGTGCTTACTGAGTGATGGGAAGAAGAGATCAAAAGCACAGACAAATTAAAGTTATTGCCTATTTTAACAGCGACTTTCTAAATCTGCACGACTGCACGTGCGCTACAGTATTTTCTAACACAATACACATTTACAAATAAAGAATTTCTCTGGACAATACGAAACCTATACTAAAACAATAAACACAAAAATGTTCACTTATTTTACAAAACATTAAAAAATTAACTTTACAATATTGTTTTATTACGCACCCTATCGTTAAAGTATTGTCCGCAACACTGAATTCGCACCAGATGTGTGCCTCGTCGGTGGTTCTCACCAGACGTCGCTAACAAATATACTGTTGTTACATCTGACAGACACTATATAAATAAACATGTTTTACTGAGGTTATGTATACGGGACACTAAGGAAATATAAATATTTTTGGGAGGTCACGTCTGTCAGAATCAATACTTATTGCTGTGCTTACGTCTGTCAGACACCAATCACGCCTACCACCACACCTGTGCACTGTGTCGCCAGGGGCGCACTACTGTCAGCTACCTTCAACCATTTGCGGAAGGTACTGAGCGGGACAGAGCTACATCACGCCACATTACGGAATGGCAACCTCTCATTTGTTTTCGGTGTCTGAGAGACTACCACCTCAGTTGCAGAGGGTTAAGGAGAACATTTCCGTCATACATGATTTCTGTGTAGCTTTAACCATTAAGGTTGCACACGCGACGGAAGCTTAAAAAATGGAGTAACTTCTCCCGTTTCCCCAACATTTCCCTTCACTGCTCTGCTCCTATTGATTGTAGCGTGATGAAAAGTATACTATAACCAGCGCGGGAGTATGAAAAATAATTGCACCAAGTTTCGTTAAAATCCGTCGAGTAGTTTTTGTTTCTATAACGGTTATACATCAGACAGACAGACAGACAGACAAAAATTTTACTGATTGCATTTTTGGCATCAGTATCGATCCCTAATTACCCCCTGATAGTTATTTTGGAAATATATTTAATGTACAGAATTGACCTCTTTACAGATTTATTATAAGTAATAGAAGAAGAAGAAGATAAATGTTGAAGATGATCGCAGTAAATAAACAATTAATTACATAATCAGTGCCTCTATTATGAGTTTTTAATACTATAGTTTACTATACACGCGAGCGACTATCGTTTAGAATTTGTATGAGAATCCGTACAGCGCCTCTAGCGGTTACTATACAGAACTAAAATTCTCATACAAATTCTAAACGATAGTCGCTAGCGTGTATAGTATTAAAAACTCATAATAGAGGTAAAGTATAATGGTTATATTATTTTTTCGAACGAACGATTCGTATGGCACAATGATCGCCATACCGCACGTTCGTTTAAAAAGTTCTAGGTTCGTTTCCAAGCGAACTGGATCTTTAAATGATGACTTTCTGTTTAGTGTGTGAGTGTGAGTCCGTCTTGATGTGCTATTCATACGACAAAGGGTATCGCAGTGTACGGTTATGAGTGTGTATCGTTACTAAAAAAAATGGTAGACGTGTAATGTAACACCTAACCTAACCTAACCTATAGACAACTGCAAAACTGGAGACAAATGAAAGAATAAAACCTAAAAAGCATCTACGTACTAAAAAAGCGAAGTTTTTCGCTTTGGTTTTATGTTCATTTAAATGGAACTGTGAGAATGCTTGAAACATCCTCATTCGTACCTTACGTGTCTGCTAACGAGTTACACTTGTAGCCAAAAATCCTATCCACATCCTACCATGCATCCTAACACAAATTACAGGGTCAATAACCTCGTTAAACTACAAGTCAGCAGAAACCAAAGCGCAGACACAAAGCGACATATTTTTACTTTTTGCATCGCAAATCTCGTCAACCCATTCAGACACATCACTTTGTCTCACGCGCCTGTTAATCGTGGAGAGAGATGGGCATACCATTTCCCTGTGGGAGACCGAGATAAAAAATGCTTAGCATACATTCAGCCATCACTTTAAAACCCAGTATGACCACCGAGAATCACCCATAATTATAATCTACGTACGTTACTTACGATTCCAATGTTCAAATTCCACATTCATTGCTGCACTCCAAGTTTTAAAAAATTGCATGCAAATGATGCATAAAATTAAAGATAAAGTTTTCACATGGCACGTTTTCCTTTTTTTATAATATAGGATGCCTAGAAACTTAATCAAGAAGGGTTTAGTCTTCGACTAAACGAATTTAATAAACATAAATAAATAATGAATAAATATAAATAAATTAATTATTATAAATAGAAAAATACTGAAAAGTTTTTACATAGGTTGCTAGCAACGCATCTATGACCGAATTAGAACGAGATTCTTACTAATTGAGTCTTGTTCTAGGTCATCATAGACGGCAGCGGAAGAGTGGTGCTGCCTGCTCGTTTGATGCCTTTATTTCATAAAAAAAAACAAAGAAAAAAGGTATTGCTTGCCATCAGCTGGTCTCATATAAATTCGAGCAACATCTAAATATTTGTACTTATAAATATTGTACTTATAATTTGTAAATATCTACTTCCTGCCTCGACAAGAATAAAGTAAAGTTTAAACGAAGTATAGTTACCGTCTATAATTTCACTTTTATCAATTATCGACTAAAGTCGTCATAATTTGGACTGAGAATAATTATTAATTTCCATGGAGTTGTTAATGACATTTTATGGAAAGATGATACCAATTACTTACCATCATGTAGCCAAAGCCCCGATTATGCTCATTTATAAGTGTATAAATTGGGTCTCAATTGAATTGTTTGACACATTTTATATGGGGTATGTGTCAAAAATGTGTCAAATTATTCAATCGAGCTGCAATCTGGCTGCAATTGAAGCATTTATAACTTAGCAGAATAAGGGCCGTAACCCAGTCTGCTTATTTCTCGGGCCATAATAATACAAGGAAAACAATTTTGAATCATTAACCTAACCTAACTCAGAATAAAAATTTATTCGATGCTCAATAAAGTTTAATTATAAATACAACAAAGTAAAACAAAGAGATGATTATTCTAAAACTTTTATTATCAAATCCACTAAACTAAACTTAATGTTATCAAAAGGAGTCATTTACGCAAATTTTATGTCAGATATTACCTTTTGATGTTAATTTTGTTTAAATAAACAATAGTAATTGCTTATTACGTTTAAAATTCAGTATCACAATATAATGGAATGGGTTGAAATTTAAAGTTCTTTTTCCTAATGTTATGCGTGAAGTTAATTAGAACTTTCTATTATTTTAAAGACTTACTAAGCTACGTTTCTCATCCATTGCCTTCAACGTATTAATGGGTTACTACTGGGCACGGGTCTCTGCTTTTATCTGGAGGAAGCCTAGAGCATATCTAAAGTGTACTCCGTCAAGCTACTCGAGTGTGGATTGGTGAGTTCTCACCGGTTTGTTCAATATATTATTATTTTGGATTGTTTTGAATATCGTAAACCTATTCTATTCCCATGCTTAGCTACGTCATTCCTTCCTACTTCCACTTTTTGCAACACTTAACTACTGATGACATTTCGACATCTTTCATCTTGAAGGTCTTTGAGCTCTTTAAAATCAGTCTCGGTCAGGGTTTATATCCAAAGACAAATCTTTGTGTGTTGTCTATGGTAACAACGGCACAAGGGCACAAGAAATCCTAGTGTGAGGCTGAGTGCGTAATGTTATGTATTGATAGACTTATGATTTATGGTAGCAATTAACTATCTATTAGGTATCTCGTTGCTTCATTTGTTGGCTATTGGCATAACAAAGTAAAATATATCACGAATAAAATTTTATTATTGGTCAACCCCGTATCAACCTAAAATATAAGTAGTGTTTATTAATACGCATATGTATACAAGCATACTAAATAACTAAATAAACAATATTTGAAACAATATTATGAAGCATCAGTTTTTAACAATATTAGGTACTCATGTTATGAAGATATATATATAGCAATAGCTACTTATTGTTAAATATGAGGCAAAAAAATCCCGTTGCTTTTGAGATCGCATGAATTTAATATGAAAATTTGTGCAAACGACTCCTTCCAGTATAATGAGATCTCTACGTCAGACTTATTAAAACTAGAATCCCATGAATAATATTCATAAGAAAGATTATGCTAAAACATGAATGTTAATTCGTTTATAAATACGCCGCAAATAATGTTTGGACAATGACAGTGAAGAACAAACTTTTAAATAGAAACAAGTATGACGGTAACGATAACATAAAATTACATTGAAAGGTATCCTAGCAGCATTAACATTAGTGAGAATGGGATTGCAGCATTGGTTAACGAATCAATTGGTTCTAAACTTCTTTTGCACATTGTGGTACGAGTATGCAGTTCTATCGAGACTTTTTTTGGAATGATGTGTCAATACAATGGACAGGGCTTATGCATTGCGATAGATTATTATCGAGCGGTGGAAATTTTAGATGAAGCAATTTTTGTTCGAACTTCTCGTCTACTGGTTGACTGAAGAAATAATTCGCCCGTGTTTAAAGAAATGTTATCACGAATTTTGAAAAATGCCGACAATTAGTGGAACATTTTTTAAAAATCTGGACGTTTTTAATAAAATCCGGGCATTTTGTTACAAAATAAAATGTCTCTCTATTTAATTTAAACTATTTGAATAAGAAGACTTTTTATAGCAGATGAATCATAAAGACGAGTCAGACCGAAATTGGACAAATGGTCCTAAGTAAGTAACGTCTGGATATATTTCAATATCATGAACATTTTTTTATTCTGCATCTCCAACTATCCCTAGCTGCGGTTACATGAATTGCAGACCATAATATTATAACAATAAAACTCAAGTGTGACTATAATGAACCAGTCAAATGGGGTGACATGTCGCAATAGAAAAATTTCAAAGCGAATTTTACGATGGACTATTAGAAATCATTGAGTGCTTCAAAGACCCGTGATGAGGCCACATTCGCGTACCACTTGCTCCGTTGACACGGGATTAAGGAACACTGAAACAAAAACAAGACATTAGTCTCAACCTCTGCATATCCGTAGTGACAAGGTATATGAAACCTTAGAATGTAACATGGGCAATTTTAAAGTAAGTGTTTAATATATTAATCGAAAATGGCCATCATCATCTCAACCCATCATGGCCCACTATTGAGCACGAGTCTCCTCTCAGGATGAGAAAGTTAAGGCCTTAGTCCACCACGCTGGCCAAGTGCGGATTGGCGGACTTCACACACCTTTGAGTTTTACGAACTCTCCGGCATGCAGGTTTCCTCACGATGTTTTCCTTCACCGTTTGTAGCAAGAATCGAAAATGGTAAATCTTGGCAATCAGATAAAACTATGGATTTAGCTAAAATACACCTTGTTTGGTCGCAGTTCCTTTGAAAACTTATTCTTTATGTCCTAAATGTTTAAATCCCAAATATTTGCGTAAGGTATAACTGTAGTGTCAGTCCAGTAGGTACACATTATTTGATGCCCACTGATTGGTTGCGCTATGATATATAACTTAATTTCAGGCTCTATATAAATGTTCCTGTATAATATAGCATAGATAACATACATCAACACTACACAAACAACCACGACCTGAAAACAAACATTTATCTATCATATAATTATTTGGGAACCCTCGCGTCGCAGACAAGGAGGGACCACTACGAGCTAGACTAAGGGATTATCAAATATCTGCGTACCGTTTTACATAATTCATACGAGATTTCCCTAGCATCTTACATAGATTTTTGCTTAACTATTTTAGTCCAGATGTATACTCGGAATCGTATTGCTTATTTATATTGATGAAAACTATCATTTTTATGGGCCTAATAATATAATAGCAAATTAGGCACTTCTCACACAACGCTATTTATAAGCTACGCGACTGCCACGCAACCTAAAATTTGTATGTAAGTATCTGACACTTTTCACTGACGGCTCGTCTACTTTTCTGTGGGTTATTTACATGAAAATCTCAACTTACTAGTACTGCCGGTAAAGAAATCTTGATCAGGAATTATGCTTGCAGCTGCTATGGCAGCTTCGTCCAAAACAATGACCTGAAATAAGAGATTATTTATCAAAACCATCGTTCTTCCATCGGGTTTTACAATCATCGTCAACTTTGCATTCTCTTTTAATTTTCGTCAAAATTCTGAAAACAAATTTCGGGCCTTCAGTGGACAAAACAAATCTCCTTTTAATAGCTCCACAGGGACAGGGTCAGAGGCAATGGAAATTAAACGCCTTAAAATTTATAGCTTATTAAGTCAATGTTATATTGGTCAAGGGGCAGTGTGTCCTTTACGTGACGTCAGGGTCAAAAGAGGCCAATGGTCATTTTGCTCTCAATCAGTTACCTAAATATTGCCTTTAGTAAAGTGAACGACGCGTTGACCTGATATGCATTACAAGGCTCGGTTTAAGTGCCTAAATTTTAGTCATGAGAAGTGCTGTGCCAGATAATTTTTTTTAATACATTGATAAATTTTTGAATGAAGTAGCTTATAATTATTCTCAGCTGCCACACCTTTATAATAAATTATAACATTCGAAAAAAATTTTGTAATGCAACAAATAATTTACCTTTGGACAATCGAAGAGATGCGCTTCTTGAATATCTTGGATCTCTTGCACTTCTTGAATGACTTCGTCAGTCTTCTCATTAGCAGGATAGTTTCTCAGTGGCAGGAGATCGATAGCGTTGGCTGCCAACGACCAGAGATGGCCGGCTCCCTGTGAAGCTCTTGCTCCCTTCCGAAAATGTGGGTTGATCGACAGATTATGTCGAACCGAATTTTTCCAGCGTTCATCGTTGGCTTTGTAGAAAGGAAAGCGATCTCTGGAAGAGTGAAATCCGCAATGGTTATTGTGTTTTTATAGAAATATAGTGCCTCTTTTAGGCTAATCTATTTGCTGAAATCTTATCTCTATTTTAAAAGTTAATAAGTATCATCAATTACAATTTAAGTCGTAGGAAGAAAGTAAGTAAGTGTTGAGAAGGTCCAAGTGGAAGTGAATATTTAAAATTAAAGCTGGAAAGAGACATAACTTATTTTATACTTATATGATTAGGGACGGAGTTTCACGTTAACAAAGTAACGGACGCTCACTTCGTTACATTAAAAATTAAATCGTACCGCATATTTGCTAATTCCGTTTTAACTTTACATTCTGGTTGAACTGCTGCTGAAAGTCAGTACGCAGGCTCTTAGCAGACATTTATACTGATTAGAGCTATTTCTACATACTTTGTTTTTTTACTTTTTTGTTCGTTTTGTCATTGATACTTCAGTACAAAGCATCATTTACAAAACGAACAACTGTTTCAATTAATAGAAGATTTTGTGAATTAAAGAATATTATAAAATAATAATAAAGATTCACTGACAAAGGTAGAATAGAAGGAAACATATAATAAAAGAAGCAGATAATATAGCTTAATAAATAAGATAAGATACATAATAAAGCTTAATAATAAATTAAGATTCGTTGGCAAAGGTAGAATAGAGAAGAAGAGATGAGAAAAAAAGATAGTAAAACAGTTTGACAAAAATTCGCAACTGATAAAGTATTATGGACAACAATCTATTTATACCCTAATATTATGAAAACTCCATTATAGGTTACCGCGAACAAAACAACCAGCGCGTAGTTCACACGTGAATGTGAATGTGAATGTTCACATGTGAATCACGAGCCTAACATAAACGATAACAAACCACGGTGGTTGTAGTTACATCTACGCAGTAAATTACAGTCACAAAGGTTTTACATCGAACACATACGAGAGACGCAAACAATATTTCACAATCGAACTTTGTAAGCTAATTTTGCGGTTACAAAGCGAGTGAAGCATTCGAGAGCCGAACCATTGCTGTTTATGAGAACGAGGATCAACAAAATGAATATTCAGTCTAATGATTTCATAGCGAGAAAGCGGTACTCGCTCGACCAATGGAGTGGCGATTACAATACGATAATCTCCTACCTTTTTTAGGATTATTACTCGCGACAATAAAATGGACCAGGATTACTTGTGTCCGTCCACTTATTACAGGCTATTATCACCGCATCTTATGGACGAAAAGGATCTTATGTTACGCTTCGAAATACGTCATAAAAATCATTTAAGTGGATCTTTTATTCAAATAACCTTACTGGAGGATAAAATGTGATTAAAAATATGTCAAACTAAAATTTTAAATTCGGTTGGAATCAGTGAACCACTTAAGCTATTAATTTAATTATGCTTCATTTCCGTAAATAGGTGTTTAAGATACGCAGCAGAAGAAACAGCAAAAGAAATTTAAAAAAGCTATATAGTAATCTGTTCTTAGGTACTTATACATTACATTCCAAAAGGAAACTCCTAACGTACGCGAAAAGTTTCATAAAATTACATGTTATAGGATCATTTAACTTAAATGAAGGTAGGAAAGTTACTTTTTTACTATCCGTAGTGACTGATCTCGTTATAGAAATAATAGAATCCCCAGTACAGGCTAATGTTTGTTATTATTTATCACTTAATAGGGCTGCGTCAATAAAATATATTATGTTATAAGACATCAGTAGACTACGTGCCTAAGAGTCATCATTGGGGATTAAATACAGTCAATCCGATATGAAAAATTAACTTTCAAATTAATTGAACATGGCGCGGTCGGGAATCAAGTGGGCAGTCTTGTTTGTGGATTAGGTAACGTGGCCTCTGTGGCCCTGTGGCTCGGGTTGCACCGGGTCTGTGCGACTGTATCGAGTATTGTCTGTAGGTATATAATATGTAGGTACATATTGAGAAACTTTTTTTGGTATCGCTTGCTATAATACTGACGAGCTCTTAATACCTACCACCAGGTAGGCATGCATACCATGCATGCATACCAGGTATGCATACCAATACATAAACAATCTGTAGTACAAGTACAAAGTTTCAGAAAAGTTTCTGTTGAAAGTTGACACTTATATTAAAAAAAAATTTGGAAACAAAAAAACATGGGTAGGAAAGTTTTCTCAAAATATTGACTAAAGGTAAATATTGATAAACATCTACAACTACATCTAAAAACAACAGCAGGGAGCTTTTTTTGGACTAAGCATGCATTTCACACATCAGAAGTCGAAATTGTACTAGTATATTATTGTCAGACGATAACGAAAATCTATCATAAATTATCTTCTTTGCAATCCTCATAATATGAATTTCTGAATAATACAGCTTATTATGCATCATCTATAACCGTTAAAAACTTATTAATTAAAATTAAATATCCGGTACTCGAGGTAATAATTTGTTCGCGTCATCACGAACAGCAAAAACAAAGTGTGTCTGTATGTCAAGCGTCACGAACACACGAACGCAGCCCTAGCGTGCCGTCTCCGGCTGGCACAGCCCTACCAGCACAGGGTACGGAGGGGCGATATCGAATCATGTTGTTTTGACGACATGCGACCAACCACCGATCAAGGGATCAACAGTCACGTGACCGGTTATTTCACTTCATTTAAATTTCCTTTCATTGACGTGAACTTTAACCCTTACTGCTTTTGTACATAAAATAGATTGGTAAGCCAAAATGTTTGAAAACTTGCAAGAATCGGGAAAAACTGCCTCCCAGACAGACAAATGTTGCAAGTCAGGATTTTTTTTCGTGCAATTAAAGTAGCAAGCGAGCCAAGCGTGCAAGTGACCGGAGCAGAACAAGGCTCTAGAACATTATAGAAAACTCTAAAGAGTGTTGGTTCACCAAAGCAAGACATAGGGTAGACCGAGGCGAATCGGATCAGTGGGCGAATCGGATCAAAATAAGAGATACGTTAATATTTTGAATAACGCTTTGATTTAGAACACAATGTACTGTGGTCGTACGACCCCCTCCCCCTCGCCCGCCTCCCGCCATAGGTAGTGTTTCGATTTGACTAGTACATCAGTGTCAGCGCTGCTCGCCACGGAGCTCGGTGTTTGTGTGCGTTACAATTTTGGCGCTCATCTAAGGTACGTAATTACAATTTCTTAGTGTCATTCTAAGGATATGTGTTAAAAATTTAAAATAAATGTCTTATATTGATTGCGAAGGGACGTATTTTACGAAGTATTTAAGTTTTTAAGCAAAACGTCATAGGTTAATGTGTTAAATATTCATTTCAGAAGTCTTTAATATGGGGTTATTCGGATCGCGTGATTGGGGGCGAATTGGATCACTTTTTCAAAACGATTTATTTTATATCTAGGTTTAATGATGCATTTTTATTTCATTGTAGATGGTTCGCACGTACAAAAGGAAGACAAATGCGGGTGAATGGTCTCACGAAAAAATGACGGAGGCCGCGAATAAAGTCCTGGTCAAAGAGCTAACCTTACGTCGGGCTGCTGAGATTTATGAATTGCCATATACAAGTTTGCAAAGAAGAGTATCTTTCTCCAGAGGTGTCATTAAGAAACGTGGTGGCCAGGCAGTGTTAGATGAGGACTCGGAAAAAATTTTAGCAGATCGTTTACTCAATTTAGCGAGTCGTGGCTTCGGCGTAACACCCAAAGCGGTTCGTAAATATGCATTCGAGTTCGCAGAACGTCAAAAAATTAATCACAAATTTAACAGAGAAGTAGGAATGGCTGGTCAGGACTGGTTCCATCGCTTTATGAAAAGAAATAAGCAGTTAACTATACGGAAACCAGAAGGATTGTCAAGAGCAAGGATTGACGGCATGGAAAGGGAGAAAGTGGCCGAATTCTACAAAACTTTAGAAACTGTAGTTGATAAGACCAATTTAAGAGGAAGACCTGAATGCGTGTATAATGTAGACGAAACGGGGATTCCGCTTAATAATCGACCACCCAATATTATAGCCCAAAAAGGTGCGAAAGATGTTGTTAGCATGACAAATGTTGAGCGAGGCGAAAATGTAACCGTCATAGCATGTATGAATGCAACAGGTCAGTACATACCTCCATTTGTTCTGTATAAAGGTGTGCGTAAACGAGATGATTTTGTCCTTGGTATGCCACCCGGTACTGAAATTGTTATGACAGAAAAAGGCTGGGTAACTGAGGAAGCATTTCAGTTATGGTTACAACATTTTAATCGCTACCGTACCCAAGGAAAGGTTATTCTAATCTTGGATGGCCACGCGTCTCACACGAGCTACTCTGTGGTAGATCTATGTGACTCTTTAGACATTGAGCTTGTTCTTCTTCCTCCACACACGTCACATGCACTACAACCCCTCGATGTATCGTTTTTTAAACCTCTTAAATCATATTATCATCAACAAGCTACATCGTGGCAACATGCACATCCAAATCAAGGAATTACAAAGGTCGCTTTCGGAGGAATTTTCAAAGAGGCTTGGAACCAAGCTGCCACTGTTGGAAATGCTGTGAAAGGTTTCGAAAAGACTGGAATATTTCCTTTAAATTCCAATGCGATACCTAACCACAAGTTCATCAGTAATCGAGAATTAGATGTTATGGAGTCCCGACTGCTCCAAGTGAACTCCACTAGTACACAAGTGCAATCACAACAAGAATCCTCAAGTACTGAACCAATACAGCCAGAAAAAGTTATAGATATAGTTCCGTTGCCATCAACTAGTTCACAACAATCTGATATAACCCAATCCCCCAGTACTTCTGGAGTTATTAAAGAAATTCTTCCATCACCTTTCAAAACACCACCAGCCCCAACTAGAAAATCTCGTAAAACTACAAAACCAGTTTTGCATTTGACATCACCCCAGAATAAGACTAATCTTTTCGAAAAAGATGCGAAGAAAAAATTAAAGACTGATAAAAAAGTTGTAGAAAAAGAGAAAAAGTCTGATGATAAAGAAAATGTGAAGAAGCAGAAGAAAAATAAAAGAACGCCTGGAATAAAAGTCAAATGTTCATCTGTGAAACAGAGAGATTGGTATTGTATTTACTGCTCCGAAAAATTCATTCATCCACCATCCGAGGATTGGATTCAGTGCCATGCGTGCCAAGAATGGTGCCACGAAAAATGTGCTGATATGGGAGGGAAAAAAGGCCCGTATATATGTGATTTGTGTGCTAATAATTAATATTGATCTCATTATTCATTATTTTAATTTCGTTAATGATTCCAAAGTTTATAGAGTTAAGAAAATTTTGATTTTGTTTTATGTTATGTACGATCCCATTCGCCCCAAGAATTGGGGCGATTCGGATATTTCTGTGTTTTAAGTTTTTTGATAATACTTTGAAGAATTGATGAACAATTTAAGTTTGGAAATGTTTATTGCGTAGCTGGATTGTTACTGATTACCATATTGTCAATAAAAGTTACATATATTACACTTCAGTATGATTTTCATATTCTCTAAAAAAAAATGATCCGATTCGCCTCGGTCTACCCTAAATAAATTCTAATACGCATATAAATTTGAAAAAAAAAATGCGGGCTGGAGTCCGAATCCGGGAACTTTGGTTCAATAGTTCAACGTCCAACTGTCAGGTGTCACTTCTGTGGTATTTTGCGTGTTATTATTGCGAAAAATAATTCTCTTGATCAAATATCTATTGTTTTCTAATCGATATGATAAGAAATCAATCGACAAAAGATGAACTTCTGGCTGTAGATACATTCCAAGAAATACATACTAGGTACATGTAAATTTTATGAACAATTTTGCATTCAACGGACTAAACAACGAATAAATCTGTAAATTGAAATACATGGGTTCCCGATAACTATAACCGAATATTATTTACGACAAACGTTAATGCATCCTCAGTGCCGCGCATTATCAGGGCATCCGGCGTTAAACGCTCCCGTTCATATCCCGGTTTAATGCCCGGCCTCCATAGTAAATCGACCGAGTATGCACACTAAATATACAGAACAGAAATACCACTTTAATAATAATGTTAATCAACCCTTATTTTACCAGCTGGTGTTATCTTTCTTCAACTTAAGTCCGTAGGAAACGGTAGTCAATTAAGTATCATCTGACGATTCGTCCGTAGGTATATCAAATTTAATGCAATTACATAAAAACACTTCAAATAATTTTTATACCTACTAAACATTTTTTACGTCATGATTTTCATTGAAACCCCTATAAAAATAATTTAATATACAAATTACTTTTCAATAACAATTTATTATTGTACTTATTTCTTGGTTTCTAAATTTCTTTTCATTCGCAATATTAAGTAAATATGAAAAAGTTTAGCAGTAATTTTATCCTTCTGTTCCTGTTTATTCCGCGGTGACAATGCAAGCCGTAAATATTCCGACACCAACATTATAATATTGCAAAATTAAATCGAGCATATTTTCATTACCTATAACAACAATGGCATAGGTAAAATGAATATTTGAAATAAAATTAAAACTAATGTGTTCATAATTTGTATTGATGATTCAATTAAATGATTAACCAAAAACAGTTTAAACACAAGTTCAAATTACATAATATATTACGAGTATAGTTAGAGATAGTGGGAAATTTGCAATTTGATATATTTATTTTCTAAACCGATTAGATACCTGACTGAAATTATTTGTTTGGACCAAAAGTTTGTAAGAAAATTTTATAAAGGAGGATGGGCACAAATGTATGGAATCTGGTACCGGCACCAATCGGAGTAAGTGATACATCGTTGGATAGGTATTTTTGTGTAGATTGTGAATAACCATAGCGCTTGTCCCGGTTCATTGTCCGATCGTAGTAATCTTACTTGAAAATATTTTTAATTATCAGTATAAATAAAGCTATTCGAAATAAGTTTTATCGTTTATTCTGTACGTATATACTCGTATATGTTACTGTAAAAGCCTGAACCACGGTGACTCTTAAGATTTACCGGTCAATTTTAAGATTTACCAGTCAATCGTAAGATTCACCAACACGAGTTGATATTTTTTTTTACTACCATTTATTTGATGAATCTTAGGATTTACATTTAGGCATTGTAAATGTTATCGAATTATGTGCGTTTTAAGCATTTAAATGACACTTGCTACAAACGGCAAAGGAAAACATCGTGAGGAAACCTGCATGCCGAAGAGATCGCAAAACTCAGAAGTGTGTGAAGTCCGCCAATCCGCACTTGGCCAGCGTGGTGGCGTATGGCCTTAACCTTCTTATTCTGAGACTCCTCTCAGTAGTCATCCGTGCTCAATAGTGGGCCATGATGGGTTGAGATGGTGGTGATGATGATGATTTTTATTTATTAATTGAATAAGCTCAAAATCTGTGCAAACATCATGAAAATCAGTCGAACTATGCCAAAGATATGATTTCTTAAATTCTAATTCGAACTAAATATTTCGTCTTCTAAAGGCTATATTTCAAAACGGACAATTCGTACGGGTTTGTCGCCATAGTAATTTTTTGTACTCTTGAAAAGACCTATCAAACGACAGTAAAGTCATTTTGATTGGACATGGGTACCAAAACGCCCATCCTCCTTTATTATTATATTACTATTTGCAATGATTTCCTTAAATTTTTATTGAACTTAATTATGTTCACTGAAAACAGTCACTCAGAAAGTATAATTAATTAGAACTTTTTTTGTAATTGAAGTAGCAAATGAGCTTCACCGCCTGTTAAGCCCCCGATTCTGCTAATTTATAAATGGATAAATTGGGTCTCAATTGAATTGTTTGACATATTTTGTATGGGGTACCTATATGTCAAAAATGTGTCAAATTATTCAATCGAGCTGCAATTGAAGCATTTATAAATTAGCAGAATCGGGGCCCTGCTCTCTACACAATGGTTTAAACCAAAAAAAAACTTCCACTGACTTTTGGTTTTAACAACAGTGAGGCAAAAAAATACTTCTAGTACGAGGCAATGAATAGATCGGTGAATGTTAATGCAACAAAAATATCTCTTTGTACTCAAATTTATCTAAATTGAATTAACTTCAAGTAACATTTCATGTCATCCGCCTACTTACATAAGTGGACAAAGACCCTGACCGTAATCCGCATATCAAAAAATCACATATTAAATTTTGTGTTTACACCGCGTATTAACAGACCCTCGTTTGCTCGCCTTATCGGGCATCCGGCGCTAAACGCTCGCGTGGGGCGATCCGGCTTAATGGGCCGGGGCGTGGGGCCCGCGGGGCCCGAGGCGAGGGGCCCCGGGTTGGGGCCGGGGAGCTAAATCACCTGGGAATGCAGGTGCAAGGTACACATACGTTTAATTACACCTGTGTGAAATATTGAATTAATCACATTTTATTATCTTTATTGTTCCAACAAATATACTTGACACGATTACTTTACAAATTAAAAATTGTGATTAACAGGTGGCTTGGTTAACGCAACTGATGGCAAGTGATCGCCCTAAGTAACGTCACAGGACTAAGGACATCTCATCGTGCGCTTTTTTGAAGATTATTTTGTTATACCGCTACAGAAATACTTTAAAATAAAAAAGCAGAGTATTTTTTGTACTTGCGTCCATATCTGCGTTCTGAAGTCGATCTGACGAAGCCGAAAGATAGTCGAGGGAACTCCTCAACAATTTACAGCAGTTAACTTGTGATTGGGCTAGATTAATTTGTAGCGGCGAGAACTTTATGCCTATCTAGATGGTTGAATTGAGCGCCATCTGGTGAGTAATTTTTGAGTAATCTCTGCTTTTCGATGTTGAAGTCGTTTATTTTGTTTTTTTTTTACAGCAATTATTTGGAGTCGGTTAAAAACATGAGTACACTCATAATATTGATCGGAAAGTTCGAATTATGAAAACAATATTGTCCAAAAAACTAAATCAGGCCAGTCTCCCCCGCATTCAGTGAAACAATACTTTATTAACCAGTCATATTGCGGTGATATTGCCTATATTGCAATATCGGTTCAGTATTCCACTGCTCATATCGCGTAGCTCTATTTGATGTGATATAAAGTTAAGGGGAAATCAAACCGTTTCATTCATGTTAAGAAGCGGCAGAACCCTTCAACTGCTTCCATATTGCAAGATATTGTTATTTTCAGTTGCAATGAGAGTTTCCTAGTTTCTTCAATGTTTAGATAAAAATAGAAAAATTATGATTATTCTATCTAGTATAGATAGTATTTCAAAACTGACTGTGTAATCTACTTAATAATCTAACGTTTTTAAAATAATTAATGTTTAATTTTATCGCTTTCTACATACTTAATTTATTCAAAAATAATTTTTGAGTTTATCAATGTAGCAATAGACGAAATAAGTTCGAGAATCTGTTAAATAACGTAAATATTAGAATTATTTGAAGACTCCCTAAGGGTATAACGTAACATTAGGTAAATGTGAAAAACTGCGTGTGATACACGTTTTACTTAGGTGCATATAAAAATATACACGCCTATATATAAATGATAGATGATGAAGAATGGATCCATATTATAATGTGAAGTTATTCAATTCGAGGAAATACCATTTCATGGGAAGCGTATTCATCTTCATCATTACATTCAATGCTCGAGTCTCCATTGACAATGTGAGGGGTACAAGCCATAGACATACCTAATGGAGAACTCTCAGGCACGCAGGTTACCTCACGATGTTGTCCTTCACCGAAGCAAGTTATAATTCAATATTAATACATACATCGTTTTTGAAAATTAGAGACTTAACAGGATTCGAACCGAGGTCTCCCGATTCATAAATTCAACGTCCAAACTATTAAGCTATCACTGCTGTGTATAATTATTTTTTTATATGATTTATAGATAAACAAGCTACTCAACGCATAAAAGTAGACGCAATTACAGCCAATTCAAACATGAAGTTGGTCGATAGCGATAAATAAATTAATATCCGCCAGTCACGGCCGATAACCGTCTAAATCCCGATGCTCGTGTCACACCTGATAAAGGCTATCAGGATGAACAGTGATTACAAACGTAATTGCTATTCTACCGCGGGAAAAGTACAATCGTCTACTAGCTTTAATTTTACGATAGGTATAAAAATACAAGTTATATTAGCTAACAGATAAGAAAGTATTATCTAAACTGTTAATCTTTGCGTTAATTAATTTTGCTTGATTGGAGTAGAAGCGGTTTGGTAGCAACCATCCTCTTGCTTGAGTCGGCTACCAAACGATCTATCATAATTCGGCTGGGAGGTTCACAGCAGAATCTCTTTCTATCCTCTCTTCTGTTTCTTTTCAGGTAATGCATCAGTGATGCCTTATTATGTCCACGGGTGACAGCATCCACTTACCATGAAGGAGCTCATTTTTGTAAAGTATCGAAGTATAAAATATGCTTTGATTAAGGTATCGATATAATAGTTGTTATTGGTATAATAGAGGCTTAACAATTTAAGTTACAAATCTATTGCAAGTTTAAACAAAACAATATTTTATATTATAGTATTGTTGAACATAATCTACGATTCTTTTCATCCTACACATTTGAACTATTTCATTGACTATCTACTGTCGTCGTGGTGTCAGTCGAAATCCCTAGAAAAACTAATATCGCCGACAGTCTTAAGCAAAAATACCTACTCTATTGTACCTATCTCAGTCAAACCCTTACGATGAGTCACAAAATTTAAAACGATTCAGTAATAAAAGTCAACACTAACTTCACTTATTCCAACAAAGCACACTAATATGCATTCAAAATTCAAATTCTTTCGCTTTATATGAAGCTTTTCCATAGCACTATTCAACGATTCTAATTTGTAAGCATATTACAACACAAAAGTAACAAAGGACGGAGGACATCGCGTTGATAGCATTGCGCATTGCTTTGCGCTTTGTGCTGGTAATTTTGGGTAAACCTTGCTATAAAGTAAAGTTATGGAATAAAGGTATCAAACGAGCATGCAGCACCACTATTCTACTGCAGTCTATTCTACTGCCGTACTATAATGTATTCTAAAATGGTGTTTCATAGAGTTTTTATTGTATTTTTTTTCTATCAGCTCCTTCGATGTCCCTAAAGAAGCTACCAAATCACCAATGAACGCCATTAAGGATTCGCTTGGTTTAAAGTTTCGACATAAATATTACGAAGTGACGTGATATCTGTCAATCCGCATTAGAGTGCTGTCCATAATCTACTACGTTGGTCTACCAACCAATGGTAGACCAACCATAAACCAGCTGGTCTACTAAAGTACATAATAGTGATAACTTGAGAACTCCTATAACTCTCTTGGAACATTAAATATGAAGATGATGAAATACTTTTTATTATTACCGCGACCATAGTTACTTTAATGTATAGGTAAATTGCATAAAGACATAATGATGAACTAAGAACTCTACCAGCTATGAACGTAATAATCGATGTAATTATTTAAAAAATCTAATAAAAGCTGATACCTCCTGTTAAATATTAATTCTAGATCATAGAGGTACTTAACCTGAGTCTTGGCCTACGAGATTTTATATGGATGACATACCAATTTCGCTTTTAAAAGTCGTATGGATTAGGTATATTTTATACCTAAAATACGACGTAATTAGGTACCTTTTAGTTTTGAAATAAAAAATTTGCACATTTTTACATTAAATAACATAAATACCTACACAAGTAAAACTTAAGTACCTAAATAAAGTGCAATGAATGAGAAACACACCGTGCATTGAACTCCGAATGTCAAGTTGTCAATATAAGAATAAACAAAACTTACGAAATCCACTGATATATGGCTGACACCGTGAGCTCCCCTTTCTCTCGGAGCGCACGTTCGATCAGCTCAGGGTAGGTGTACGGCGGTTTCCTCACAGCCGCTGGAGCATCAGGTACCTTGGGGGCCTCGTCTTCGGGATCAGGGACCTTTACGTTGACAAACTGATCCAGCCTGAAGTTAAGAAGCCAGGCAAGACTCGCACAGTCGTTGTCATCATCTTGCTTCGATTTCCGCCGACGGTTTTTGGCTTTATCGAGAGACCTGCTAGCCGCCATGGCTGTCATGTCATGTACTGCAGTGGAGTTTAGTTTTCGAATGGCGCGTGCCAGCCAGCGCTATCTCTGTACCGACCCCTTGTAACCTCCTTTGAACGTTATTGGAAACGAGTTGGTTCTTTGTCGGCGCGTGATGCTTGTATTGTTCGGTTAATACAATTTATTTTTTGTTTAATATGCGGTAAGTGTTTTTTTATTTATGAGTCTCTCAAAGTTTGAAATAAATTGCGATTAATTTTTTTTTTAATTTTTGGCAAGAAATATTTTTATATTGCATATTATTTTGATATTGCAACACCTGCCTCCTTACCAAAAAGTTCCATAATTGTTTTTTTTTCTATAATGGTTTAATCTTTCGTGCTTTAATTTAACAAAAATATTTTGCGCTGCAATAAAGCGTGACGTCACAGTTTGTTTAAGGATCCAAAAATATTAATAAAGCACAGTTTTACGAAAAAGTTACGCAATAGTCTACACAATGAGATGGTGGAGTGTCATTCGTGCTTCGCAGGATACTTAATATAACGTAGGTTGATATTGTCCGATATCAATCGTTTAGATATTTCAGAGTAAATTCAGACAATAAACAAAATTCCGCGGTTAGTTTAGTCATATCAACAACGATAAAATTCCATAAAAAAACTAAGCGTAAAACGAATTTGCAAGTACAAATGCTACTAGTAGGCCCTGTATATAAAGACCCTAAGAAAGACCCCTTCGCTTTGTATATTTGTATTAGCTATGGGACCCCCGGAGCTCATGACCTTGTAATATCATCTTCGCAGGGATTACTGTATAATAATACGAATAAGAAAACGAACAGAAACCTTAACAGACCTATCAACTATTCATAGCTTTTCATAGCTATTCATAGCTATTCAGCGCTGTTCAGAACTATCTCAAGCCATCCAACGAAATTACAATATCGATAATCCTATTATAATATGCGCTTTTGTTCCCGATTCTTAAACGATTTTTCTGTTCCCTTTTCAGCATAGAGTAAGGTTTATTAAAACTACAGATATGATCCCGTAACGTGACGGAACCGAAAATGTTATAATATATCTCTGTAAAATAAATGAAGTATTTAAATACAAAACATCACTCCAAATAAATGGCGTAGCAACAGAAAATTGTTACTTAAGGAGCATAGCCATATACCTACATTAGAACATAACTTTCATGTTCGATTATGACCCTAAATATAACCTCTTTGCTTTGATATAGAACAACAAACACAAATGCCAGCTTTCTGCCTCTGTGATCAAGATTCAAGATTGACGGCGCGAATTTAAAAAGCCTTAAGTAATTTTCCTTACATGCTAAATTGAACTGAGAGCGCACGTTATATTTTTTAGTGGGGAATTGTAATGTAGCGGTGATAGCCTAGCGTCTAGCGGTGATAGCCTAGTGGTTAACAAATCGGCCTCCTATTCGGAGAATCCGGGTTCGAATCCCAGGGCACGCACCTCTGACTTTTCTTAGTTATGTGCGTTTTCAGCATTTAAATGTAACTTGCTTTAAACGCTGAAGGAATGTTTGTTCACAGTAATTAAATAAAAATAAATGACTCAAAACATATCGCAAGATGACAAATCATTGCGCAACAGTCGCGGCGGCAAATCCGCGGAATCCGTGAAATCCGCGCGCCAGTTGCAAATTGGAAAAGTAATTGAATTTAAAAATGTCCACGGCGGACAATGTGGTAATTTAATTGTAACTCGCCGCCGGGCATGGGGAATATTGGCGACGCTGAATTGTTGCGGTCACTGTAAAAATTAGTTTACTTACTGCTAAATAAATATTTATGGCTTTGATATTGGTCGCAGCCAGTAAATTAAATGTTAACACACTCGTATTCCCGCATTCGGTGTCCTGAGTCTCGAGTGGCATGGACTATGAGCTCTAAACACAGTACTTTCTTTCTTTCCTGATTTTTCGTGGGCGGCAACGCGTCGTTAATACGGTGTTGGTCTTATCGCTATTTACTGTAAAAAAAGATTTCATTTCGGTTCGGAATTGTTCAGACTTATACATAAGATTACTATGGAGCACCTTCTTATTAACCGACTTCAATAAAGGAGGAAGTTCTCGATTTGAATCTAGGTAGGACTTTTTACTTGATGAACTGAGTTTGATAATTCTTTTTTTTATGCGAAAGTTACTAACTTTACTAGCTATAAGTTAAACTTTAGCTTTACAAGCTAGTGCCTGTCCTCAGGTAGTAATGCCTTTAATTCTTGTCCTATGGTCCCTGACAGACGATATCAGACGCGTAGTTTCTACGTTATCCTTAATAATCTCGTTACTCGGAGTTC